>CM067843.1:236540971-238940971 GCA_034509565.1 Triticum monococcum
TGTCTTCGGTCAATAGTTGGGTTTGCGCGGCTCCTATGTTTTGGTGCCTTACGTTTCGCTATATCGGCTAAGGTAGCACTAGGAGAACCACTGCGACTGTGCCCCGGTTGAGCTGGGTCGAGCACCTCAGTGGAGAAAGCTAAAACTGACTGTCATGATGAAGCGAGAGCTGGTCGCTGTTCGAGAGGTTTTTTCGAGTCCTTAAAGACTTATGCCGCTTAGGGCGAGGAGCCGGCTCTGTCCGGCCAAGGCGTGGATAGCGCCCCGAATTCGGTCTTCCGAATACCAGGGGCTTCGCCGAAATTTAAAATTATAGAATTATATGGCTAAGTGAGAGTGTTCACGCATTATAGTCCGATTGCCTCGTTCGTTGGGCTGAGCGCCTCCCTCGAAGGACCCAAACATGGGAACAAGAGCGCTCAGGTTTATCCCCGAACACCCCAGCACTAGCGGCACGGGGGCAGAAGCCGACGACTCGCCATCTCTCAGAATTGATAAACAGCCGCATAGAAGGTAATATTTTAAATTCAAACAGCATTGCTTAGCGCATATGAACAAGTTTTCAGCGCACAGGACAAAACGAGCGAGTTTTACTCAAAGATTACATCCATAGAACATTCATCCGCCATAAGGCGGGCACCCTTCAGAACATCCTTATAATAATTCTCGGGCTTGCGATGCTCTTTCCCCGGTGGTGGCCCATCCTTCACAAGCTTCTCAGCATCCAGCTTGCCCCAGTGCACCTTCGCACGGGCAAGGGCCCTACGGGCACCTTCAATGCAGACGGAGCGCTTGATGACTTCGAGCCTTGGACAGGCCTCCACCAGCCGCCGCACCAGCCTGAAATAGCTCCCAGGCTGAGCCTCTCCAGGCCACAGCCGAACTACGAGGCCCCTCATGGCCTGTTCGGCCGCCTTGTGGAGCTCGACCAGTTGCTTCAACTGGTCGCTCAGGGGCATGGGGTGTCCGGCCTCAGCATACTGAGACCAGAACACCTTCTCTGTCGAGCTCCCCTCCTCGGCTCGGTGGAATGCGGCAGCATCAGACACACTCCGGGGAAGATCTGCGAACGCGCCTGGAGAACTCCGGATTCAGGTAAGTAACAAGTAACTCACGCTTATGTGTTTGCTTTGCATAAAGAATGCCTTACCCGCCACTATCTTCTTCACCTCATCCAACTCCTGGAGGGTCCTTTGGATTCGGCCTTGGCAGACTTGGCACTTTCCATAGCCACCGCGAGCTCGGACGCTCGCGTCCTTGAGTCACGCTCCAAACTCTCATGTTTTTCCATAAGATCCTGGAGCTCTTGCCTCACCTTGCCAACCTCGGCCTCATACTTCTCCCGCTCGGTGCGCTCCGTGGCTGCCGTCTTCTCGGCCTCGAGCAGCGCTTGCTTAAGGGTCGCCACCTCAGACGTGGCCCCTACAATAGCCACGATAATCCTGTCATTTTTTGCAATTGCACCTTTTTATATATATTTAATTTCAACAAGGTATTTCTTACCTTCATTGTTCTCGAGCTGCTTCTTGGCACGCCTGAGCTCTTGCTCAGACTGCTCGAGGTTCTGCTTTAGCACGTACACTTCCGCAGTCAGTGCGGCGGACGCTAGCAGGGAAGCCTGCACACGCATATTGACTCCTTTTGTTAGACTCCTGCGAATTTTATTTGATCCTCTATTTTGCTTTTCTTCCCGAACACCGAACAAAGCATCAGGGGCTACTGTCTATGCGGTAATATTATTTACACATTCTTTACTTACCTCAAAGCCTGTCAAAAGGCTAGTACAAGCTTCAGTCAGTCCGCTCTTGGCGGACTGAACCTTCTGGATCACCGCACTCATAATAGTGCGGTGCCCCTCGTCGATGGAGGCGCCTTGGAGCGCCTCCAACATATTGTCCAGCGCCTCCGGTTGGACGGAGGTCACCGGCACGGCGGGCTTGGTCCTCTTGGAAGGAGGTCGCCCACCGGACTCTGGAACCTTTGAAGGTTCCGGAGCGGTGTCCGGCCTAGGGCCGGACTTGGAGCCCTGGGGGGGGGGGGGGGTTCGTCCCCTTTACTCCTGGAGTCCGAGAGGTCGCCTCGCGGTGCCTCCAGGACCACCTCCTCCTGGATTGGAACCTGTTGGGACAATACTTCGGTGTCGTACATAGGGCGGGGGAGGAAGCCGTCGGAAGTGAGTTCACGTCCGACAAGTCCAGTGAGCCGCTCGACGACGCGTCGAGTTGGTCTTTGGGTGGGCTGCATAAACACATTCGACATAAGGGAAAGCTGTGCAATAAACGAATACTATGAATTACTCTGGTATCCGGATACTTACGATTTCGCCAGGGGCTTGGCCCTGGGCGCCCACTCCCCTCCGTCGTCGGTGTCGGTGGAGTAGTCCGGAGAAAGGGTTTTCCCCTTCTTGGACCCTTCGGCCTCCCTAGTTGGGGCGGCCTTCCTTTTCTTCCCTTCCTCCGCTGGAGGGGGAGGGGTCTCTTCTTCCTCCTCCTCGTCTTCACGGGAGGAGTGCGTCTTGGATTCGTCGGATGATGAATCCAACGCCTCCGGGTGGCGGGCACTCTTTTGAGTCCCCGTGGCCTTCTTCTTGACCTTCTTCCCCGACACCACATAGGGTGCCGGAGCCAGCAGCTTCGCCAATTGAGCGTCTGCTGGGCCTTCGGGCAAAGGAGCCGGACAGTTGATCTGTCCGAACGTCACATGCCAATCCTGTCAAAGGAAAGGGAGCTTAGATCCCGCATGGAGTCAAACTATGAAACACTGATACCCTGTAAAAGGAAAAAAGCAGCTTACCACAAGAGCGTGACGCTGTGCACTAAATCCGCGATCCTCAGTAGCGGATGCTGTTGGGGAACGTAGTAATTTCAAAAAAATTCCTACGCACACGCAAGATCATGGTGATGCATAGCAACGAGAGGGGAGAGTGTTGTCTACGTACCAACGCAGACCGACTGCGGAAGCGATCACACAACGTAGAGGAAGTAGTCGTACGTCTTCTTCCCGATCCGACCGATCCAAGCACCGTTACTCCGGCACCTCCGAGTTCTTAGCACACGTTCAGCTTGATGACGATCCTCGGGCTCCGATCCAGCAAAGCGTCGAGGAAGAGTTCCGTCAGCACAACGGCGTGGTGACGATCTTGATGTACTACCAACGCAGGGCTTCGCCTAAGCACTACAACGGTATGATCGAGGTGGAATTTGGTGGCAGGGGGCACCGCACACGGCTAAGGAACGATCTCAAGGATCAACTTGTGTGTATTGGGGTGTCCCCTTCCCCCGTATATAAAGGTTGGAGGGAGGGGGGCTGGCAGGCCAAAGAGAGGGAGGCGCAGGAGGAGTCCTACTCCTACCGGGAGTAGGACTCCCCCCTCCAATCCTAGTCCAACTAGGAATCCTTTAAAGGGGAGAGAGAGAGAGAGAGAGGTGGCCGGCCCCTCTCCTAGTCCTAATAGGACTAGGGAGAGGGGGGAGGCGCAGCCCTATGTGGGCTGCCCTCTCACCTTTCCACTAAGGCCCATGTTGGCCCATTTGGCTCCCGGGGGGTTCCGGTAACCCTCCCGGTAATCCGGTAAAATCCCGATTTCACCCGGAACACTTCCGATGTCCAAACATAGGCTTCCAATATATCAATCTTTACGTCTCGACCATTTCGAGACTCCTCGTCATGTCCGTGATCTCATCCGGGACTCCGAACAACCTTCGGTACATCAAAATGCATAAACTCATAATAACTGTCATCGTAACGTTAAGCGTGCGGACCCTACGGTTCGAGAACAATGTAGACATGACCGAGACACGTCTCCGGTCAATAACCAATAGAGGGACCTGGATGCCCATATTGGCTCCTACATATTCTACGAAGATCTTTATCGGTCAGACCGCATAACAACATACGTTGTTCCCTTTGTCATCGGTATGTTACTTGCTCGAGATTTGATCGTCGGTATCCAATACCTAGTTCAATCTCGTTACTGGCAAGTCTCTTTACTCGTTCCGTAATACATCATCTCATAACTAACATCTTAGTTATTATGCTTGCAAGGCTTATGTGATGTATATTACCGAGAGGGCCCAGAGATACCTCTCCGACAATCGGAGTGACAAACCCTAATCTCGAAATACGCCAACCCAACATCTACCATTGGAGACACCTGTAGTACTCCTTTATAATCACCCAGTTACGTTGTGACGTTTGGCAGTACCCAAAGTGTTCCTCCGGTAAATGGGAGTTGCATAATCTCATAGTTATAGGAACATGTATAAGTCATGAAGAAAGCAATAGCAACATACTAAACGATCGGGTGCTAAGCTAATGGAATGGGTCATGTCAATCAGATCATTCAACTAATGATGTGACCTCGTTAATCAAATAACAACTCTTTGTTCATGGTTAGGAAACATAACCATCTTTGATTAACGAGCTAGTCAAGTAGAGGCATACTAGTGACACTCTGTTGGTCTATGTATTCACACATGTATTATGTTTCCAGTTAATACAATTCTAGCATGAATAATAAACATTTATCATGATATAAGGAAATAAATAATAACTTTATTATTGCCTCTAGGGCATATTTCCTTCAGTCTCCCACTTGCACTAGAGTCAATAATCTAGATTACACAGTAATGATTCTAACACCCATGGAGCCTTGGTGCTGATCATGTTTTGCTCGTGGAAGAGGCTTAGTCAACGGGTCTGCAACATTCAGATCCGTATGTATCTTGCAAATCTCTATGTCTCCCACCTGGACTAAATCCCGGATGGAGTTGAAGCGTCTCTTGATGTGTTTGGTTCTTTTGTGAAATCTGGATTCCTTTGCCAAGGCAATTGCACCAGTATTGTCACAGAAGATTTTCATTGGACCCGATGCACTAGGTATGACACCTAGATCGGATATGAACTCCTTCATCCAGACTCCTTCGTTCGCTGCTTCCGAAGCAGCTATGTACTCCGCTTCACATGTAGATCCTGCTACGACGCTTTGTTTAGAACTGCACCAACTGACAGCTCCACCGTTTAAAGTAAACACGTATCCGGTTTGCGATTTAGAATCGTCCGGATCAGTGTCAAAGCTTGCATCAACGTAACCTCTTACGGTGAGCTCTTTGTCACCTCCATATACGAGAAACATATCCCTAGTCCTTTTCAGGTATTTCAGGATGTTCTTGACCGCTGTCCAGTGATCCACTCCTGGATTACTTTGGTACCTCCCTGCTAAACTTATAGCAAGGCACACATCAGGTCTGGTACACAGCATTGCATACATGATAGAGCCTATGGCTGAAGCATAGGGAACATCTTTCATTTTCTCTCTATCTTCTGCATTGGTCAGGCATTGAGTCTGACTCAACTTCACACCTTGTAACACAGGCAAGAACCCTTTCTTTGCTTGATCCATTTTGAACTTCTTCAAAATCTTGTCAAGGTATGTGCTTTGTGAAAGTCCAATTAAGCGTTTTGATCTTTCTCTAAAGATCTTTATGCCTAATATGTAAGCAGCTTCCCCGAGGTCTTTCATCGAAAAACTTTTATTCAAGTATCCCTTTATGCTATCCAGAAATTCTATATCATTTCCAATTAGCAATATGTCATCCACATATAATATCAGAAATGCTACAGAGCTCCCACTCACTTTCTTGTAAATACAGGCTTCTCCAAAAGTCTGTATAAAGCCAAATGCTTTGATCACACTATCAAAGCGTTTATTCCAACTCCGAGATGCTTGCACCAGTCCATAAATGGATCGCTGGAGTTTGCACACTTTGTTAGCTCCCTTCGGATCGACAAAACCTTCTGGTTGCATCATATACAACTCTTCTTCCAGAAATCCATTCAGGAATGCAGTTTTGACATCCATTTGCCATATTTCATAATCATAAAACGCAGCAATTGCTAACATAATTCTGACGGATTTAAGCATCGCTACGGGTGAGAAGGTCTCATCGTAGTCAACCCCTTGAACTTGTCGAAAACCTTTTGCGACAAGTCGAGCTTTATAGACAGTAATATTACCGTCAGCGTCAGTCTTTTTCTTGAAGATCCATTTATTCTCAATTGCTTGCCGATCATCGGGCAAGTCAACCAAAGTCCATACTTTGTTCTCATACATGGATCCCATCTCAGATTTCATGGCCTCAAGCCACTTTGCGGAATCTGGGCTCACCATCGCTTCTTCATAGTTCATAGGTTCATCATGATCTAGTAGCATGACTTCCAGAACTGGATTACCGTACCACTCTGGTGCGGATCTCACTCTGGTTGATCTACGTGGTTCAGTAGTATCTTGCCCTGAAGCTTCATGATCATCATCATTAGCTTCCTCACTGATTGGTATAGGTGTCGCAGAAACAGTTTTCTGTGATGTACTATTTTCCAATAAGGGAGCAGGTACAGTTACCTCGTCAAGTTCTACTTTCCTCCCACTCACTTCTTTCGAGAGAAACTCCTTCTCTAGAAATGATCCATTCTTAGCAACGAATGTCTTGCCGTCGGATCTGTGATAGAAGGTATACCCAACAGTTTCCTTTGGGTATCCTATGAAGACACATTTCTCCGCTTTGGGTTCGAGCTTATCAGGTTGAAGCTTTTTCACATAAGCATCGCAGCCCCAAACTTTAAGAAACGACAACTTTGGTTTCTTGCCAAACCATAGTTCATAAGGCGTCGTCTTAACGGATTTAGATGGTGCCCTATTTAACGTGAATGCGGCCGTCTCTAAAGCATAACCCCAAAACGATAGCGGTAAATCAGTAAGAGACATCATAGATCGCACCATATCTAGTAAAGTACGATTACGACGTTCGGACACACCATTACGCTGTGGTGTTCCGGGTGGCGTGAGTTGCGAAACTATTCCACAATTTTTCAAATGTATACCAAACTCGTAACTCAAATATTCTCCTCCACGATCAGATCGTAGAAACTTTATTTTCTTGTTACGATGATTTTCAACTTCACTCTGAAATTCCTTGAACTTTTCAAATGTTTCAGACTTATGTTTCATTAAGTAGATATACCCATATCTGCTTGAATCATCTGTGAAGGTGAGAAAATAACGATATCCGCCACGAGCCTCAATATTCATCAGACCACATACATCGGTATGTATGATTTCCAATAAATCTGTTGCTCTCTCCATAGTACCGGAGAACGGTGTTTTAGTCATCTTGCCTATGAGGCACGGTTCGCAAGTACCAAGTGATTCATAATCAAGTGGTTCCAAAAGCCCATCAGTATGGAGTTTCTTCATGCGCTTTACACCGATATGACCTAAACGGCAGTGCCACAAATAAGTTGCACTATCATTATCAACTCTGCATCTTTTGGCTTCTACATTATGAATATGTGTATCACTACTATCGAGATTCAATAAGAATAGACCACTTTTCAAGGGTGCATGACCATAAAAGATATTACTCATATAAATAGAACAACCATTATTCTCTGATTTAAATGAATAACCATCTCGCATCAAACAAGATCCAGATATAATGTTCATGCTCAACGCTGGCACTAAATAACAATTATTTAGGTCTAATATTAATCCCGAAGGTAGATGTAGAGGTAGCGTGCCGACCGCGATCACATCGACTTTGGAACCGTTTCCCACGCGCATCGTCACCTCGTCCTTTGCTAGTGTCCGCTTATTCCGTAGTCCCTGTTTCGAGTTGCAAATATTAGCAACAGAACCAGTATCAAATACCCAGGTGCTACTGCGAGCTCTAGTAAGGTACACATCAATAACATGTATATCACATATACCTTTGTTCACCTTGCCATCCTTCTTATCCGCCAAATACTTGCTTCCAGTGACCAGTCTGCTTGCAGTAGAAGCACTCAGTTTCAGGCTTAGGTCCAGACTTGGGTTTCTTCTCCTGAGCAGCAACTTGCTTGCTGTTCTTCTTGAAGTTTTCCTTCTTCTTCCCTTTGCCCTTTTTCTTGAAACTAGTGGTTTTGCTAACCATCAACACTTGATGCTCCTTCTTGATTTCTACCTCCGCAGCTTTCAGCATTGCGAAGAGCTCGGGAATAGTCTTGTTCATCCCTTGCATATTATAGTTCATCACGAAGCTCTTGTAGCTTGGTGGCAGTGATTGGAGAATTCTGTCAATGACGCAATCATCTGGAAGATTAACTCCCATCTGAATCAATTGATTATTATACCCAGACATTTTGAGTATATGCTCACTGACAGAACTGTTCTCCTCCATCTTGCAGCTATAGAACTTATTGGAGACTTCATATCTCTCAATTCGGGCATTTGCTTGAAATATTAACTTCAACTCCTGGAACATCTCATATGCTCCATGACGTTCAAAACGTCGTTGAAGTCCCGATTCTAAGCCGTAAAGCATGGCACACTGAACTATCGAGTAGTCATCAGCTTTGCTCTGCCAGACGTTCATAACATCTGGTGTTGCTCCAGCAGCAGGCCTGGCACCCAGCGGTGCTTCCAGGACGTAATTCTTCTGTGCAGCAATGAGGATAATCCTCAGGTTACGGACCCAGTCCGTGTAATTGCTACCATCATCTTTCAACTTTGCTTTCTCAAGGAACGCATTAAAATTCAATGGAACAACAGCACGAGCCATCTATCTACAATCAACATAAACAAGCAAGATACTATCAGGTACTAAGTTCATGATAAGTTTAAGTTCAGTTAATCAAATTACTTAGGAACTCCCACTTAGATAGACATCCCTCTAATCCTCTAAGTGATCACGTGATCCAAATCAACTAAACCATAACCGATCATCACGTGAGATGGAGTAGTTTTCAATGGTGAACATCGTCATGTTGATCATATCTACTATATGATTCACGCTCGACCTTTCGGTCTCTGTGTTCCGAGGCCATATCTGCATATGCTAGGCTCGTCAAGTTTAACCTGAGTATTCTGCGTGTGCAAAACTGGCTTGCACCCGTTGTAGATGGACGTAGAGCTTATCACACCCGATCATCACGTGGTGTCTGGGCACGACGAACTTTGGCAACGGTGCATACTCAGGGAGAACACTTCTTGATAATTTAGTGAGAGATCATCTTATAATGCTACCGTCAATAAAACCAAGATAAGATGCATAAAAGGATAAACATCACATGCAATCAATATAAGTGATATGATATGGCCATCATCGTCTTGTGCTTGTGATCTCCATCTCTGAAGCACCGTCATGATCACCATCGTCACCGGCGCGACACCTTGATCTCCATCGTAGCATCGTTGTCGTCTCGCCAATCTTATGCTTCCACGACTATCACTACCGCTTAGTAATAAAGTAAAGCATTACATCGCGATTGCATTGCATACAATAAAGCGACAACCATATGGCTCCTGCCAGTTGCCGATAACTCGGTTACAAAACATGATCATCTCATACAATAAAATCAGCATCATGCCTTGACCATATCACATCACAACATGCCCTGCAAAAACAAGTTAGACGTCCTCTACTTTGTTGTTGCAAGTTTTACGTGGCTGCTACGGGCTTAAGTAAGAACTCATCTCACCTACGCATCAAAACCACAACGATGGTTCGTCAAATAGACTCCGTTTTAACCTTCTCAAGGACCGGGCGTAGTCACACTTGGTTCAACTAAAGTTGGAGAGACAGTCTTCCGCAAGCCATCTATGTGCAAAGCACGTCGAGGGAACCGGTCTCGCGTAAGAGTACGCGTAAGGTTGCTTCGGATCGTCTCGTCCAACAATACCGCCGAACCAAAGTATGACATGCTGGTAGGCAGTATGACTTGTATCGCCCACAACTCACTTGTGTTCTACTCGTGCAAATAACATCAAACCATAAAACCTAGGCTCGGATGCCACTGTTGGGGAACGTAGTAATTTCGAAAATTTTCCTACGCACACGCAAGATCATGGTGATGCATAGCAACGAGAGGGGAGAGTGTTGTCTACGTACCAACGCAGACCGACTGCGGAAGCGATCACACAACGTAGAGGAAGTAGTCGTACGTCTTCTTCCCGATCCGACCGATCCAAGCACCGTTACTCCGGCACCTCCGAGTTCTTAGCACACGTTCAACTCGATGACGATCCTCGGGCTCCGATCCAGCAAAGCGTCGAGGAAGAGTTCCGTCAGCACAACGGCGTGGTGACAATCTTGATGTACTACCGACGCAGGGCTTCGCCTAAGCACTACAACGGTATGATCGAGGTGGAATTTGGTGGCAGGGGGCACCGCACACGGCTAAGGAACGATCTCAAGGATCAACTTGTGTGTCTTGAGGTGTCCCCTGCCCCCGTATATAAAGGTTGGAGGGAGGGGGGCTGGCCGGCCAAAGAGAGGGAGGCGCAGGAGGAGTCCTACTCCTACCGGGAGTAGGACTCCCCCCTCCAATCCTAGTCCAACTAGGAATCCTTTAAAGGGGAGAGAGAGAGAGGTGGCCGGCCCCTCTCCTAGTCCTAATAGGACTAGGGAGAGGGGGGGAGGCGCAGCCCTATGTGGGCTGCCCTCTCACCTTTCCACTAAGGCCCATGTTGGCCCATTTGGCTCCCGGGGGATTCCGGTAACCCTCCCGGTAATCCGGTAAAATCCCGATTTCACCCGGAACACTTCCGATGTCCAAACATAGGCTTCCAATATATCAATCTTTACGTCTCGACCATTTCGAGACTCCTCGTCATGTCCGTGATCTCATCCGGGACTCCGAACAACCTTCGGTACATCAAAATGCATAAACTCATAATAACTGTCATCGTAACGTTAAGCGTGCGGACCCTACGGTTCGAGAACAATGTAGACATGACCGAGACACGTCTCCGGTCAATAACCAATAGCGGGACCTGGATGCCCATATTGGATCCTACATATTCTACGAAGATCTTTATCGGTCAGACCGCATAACAACATACGTTGTTCCCTTTGTCATCGGTATGTTACTTGCCCGAGATTCGATCGTCGGTATCCAATACCTAGTTCAATCTCGTTACTAGCAAGTCTCTTTACTCGTTCCGTAATACATCATCTCATAACTAACATCTTAGTTATTATGCTTGCAAGGCTTATGTGATGTATATTACCGAGAGGGCCCAGAGATACCTCTCTGACAATCGGAGTGACAAACCCTAATCTCGAAATACGCCAACCCAACATCTACCATTGGAGACACCTGTAGTACTCCTTTATAATCACCCAGTTACGTTGTGACGTTTGGCAGTACCCAAAGTGTTCCTCCGGTAAACGGGAGTTGCATAATCTCATAGTTATAGGAACATGTATAAGTCATGAAGAAAGCTATAGCAACATACTAAACGATCGGGTGCTAAGCTAATGGAATGGGTCATGTCAATCAGATCATTCAACTAATGATGTGACCTCGTTAATCAAATAACAACTCTTTGTTCATGGTTAGGAAACATAACCATCTTTGATTAACGAGCTAGTCAAGTAGAGGCATACTAGTGACACTCTGTTGGTCTATGTATTCACGCATGTATTATGTTTCCGGTTAATACAATTCTAGCATGAATAATAAACATTTATCATGATATAAGGAAATAAATAATAACTTTATTATTGCCTCTAGGGCATATTTCCTTCAGATACGGGAGCCACGACGCCCTTGAAAAGCACCTTCCAGGCATCTTCGTACGTTGTGTCGAAGAGCCTGCTCAAAGTTTGGTGCCGCGCCGGGTCGAACTCCCACAGGTTGAAAGCCCGTTGTTGGCACGGGATGACCAAGCGGATGAGCATAACCTGGATTACGTTGACGAGTTTGAGCTTCTTGTCCACCAGGGTTTTGATGCATGTTTGGAGTCAGGTCAGCTCTCCTTTTTTACCCCACGACAGGCCCATCTCTTTCCAGGACGTGAGCCGCGTTGGGGGTCCGGACCGGAACTCAGGGGGTGCGACCCATTCGGCGTCGCGCGGCTCAGTGATGTAAAACCACCCTGATTGCCACCCCTTCAGGGTCTCCACAAAGGATCCCTCAAGCCAGAGGACGTTGGCATCTTGCCCACCATGGCGCCTCCGCACTCCGCCTGGCTGCCACGCACCACCTTTGGCTTGACGTTGAAAGTCTTGAGCCATAGGCCGAAATGGGGGCGGATGCGGAGGAAGGCCTCGCACACGACGATAAACGCCGAGATGTTGAGGACAAAATTCAGGGCCAGATCATGGGAATCCAGACCGTAGTAGAACATGAGCCCCCAGAAAAATGGGTGGAGAGGGAAGCCCAGTCCGCGGAGGAAATGGGGGAGGAACACCACCCTCTCATGGGGCCTAGGGGTGGGGATGAGCTGCCCCTTTTTGGGGAGCTGGTACGCGATGTCGTTAGACAGGTATCCGACCTTCCTCAGCTTTTTGATATGTCCCTCCGTGACAGAGGAGACCATCCACTTGCCTCCCGCTCCGGACATGGTTGGAGAAGGTTGAGGTGAGGAGTGCGGACTTGGGCGCTGGAGCTCGAGTGCGCAAGAATGGATAGGCAAAGGAGGAAGAAGGCATAGGTGAAAAGGTGGATCCTTATCCCCTTATATGGGTGGACGCAACTACATGTCCCCACCAGCCTGGTAAAACTCGCTTATCTCCCAAGCGCTGTGATCAATGGCGTGGTTGGGTTACCCACGCCCGTATTGATGAGAATCCCGGAATAAGGGGACACGATCTCTGCTTTAACAAGACGTGCAAAGGAAACCGCCTCGCATAACGCGCTGAGATGGTACAGTAAAACGGTTCGAATAAAAGCTTGGCCGTGGTGTGGTGCCACACTACAGAATATGTCAGCAAATTAGATTTGTGTAAATATTATTCTCTCTATGGCAATATGTGGAAACTTATTTTGCAGAGCCGGACACTATATTTGTGTTCAAAATCTTCTATGAAGTACTTGGAGGAGGAACCCGCCTTGCAATGCCGAAGACAATATGCGCGCCGGACTCGTCGTCATTGAAGCCTGGTTCAGCGGCTACTGAGGGAGTCCTGGATTAGGGGGTGTTCGGATAGCCGGACTATACCTTCAGCCGGACTCCAGGGCTATGAAGATACAAGATTGAAGACTCCGTCCCGTGTCCGGAAGGGACTTTCCTTGGCGTGGAAGGCAAGCTTGGCGATACGGATATTCAGATCTCCTACCATTGTAACCGACTCTATGTAACCCTAACCCTATCCGGTGTCTATATAAACCGGAGGGTTTTAGTCCGTAGGACAACATACACATCAACAATCATACCATAGGCTAGCTTCTAGGGTTTAGCCTCCTCGATCTCATGGTAGATCTAGTCTTGTACTACCCATATCATCAATATTAATCAAGCAGGACGTAGGGTTTTACCTCCATCGAGAGGGCCCGAACCTGGGTAAAACTTTGTGTCCCTTGCCTCCTGTTACCATCCAGCCTAGACGCATAGTTCGGGACCCCCTACCCGAGATCCGCCGGTTTTGACACCGACAATTACCAAAATCAATCTCATCGAGTTTGTGTAATCGATCTCACCGAGATTACGTTATGCCCTAACCCTAATGATATCGGTCCCACCAAGTTGATATGTCGGTCCCACCGAAAACCCTAACGGTCACATTATGAACTAAATCGGTCTGACCGAGTTGTATGATTCGGTCCCACCGAGTTTGGTGATTTGTGTGTAACGGTTAGATTTTGTGTGGAGGCTATATATACCCCTCCACCCACTCTTCATTCGAGGAGAGAGACATCAGAACATGCCTACACTTACAACATACATTTTCTGAGAGAGAACCACCTACACTTGTGTTGAGGTCAAGATACTTCATTCCAACCACATAAATCTTGATCTCTAGCCTTTCCCAAGTTGCTTCTCACTCAAATCATCTTTCCACCAAATCCTATCCTATGAGAGAGAGTTGAGTGCTGGGGAGACTATCATTTGAAGCACAAGAGCAAGGAGTTCATCATCAACACACCATTTGTTACCTCTTGGAGAGTGGTGTCTCCTAGATTGGTTAGGTGTCACTTGGGAGCCTCCATTAATATTGTGGAGTTGAACCAAGGAGTTTGTACGGGCAAGGAGATCGCCTACTTCGTGAAGATCTACCCTAGTGAGGCAAGTCCTTCGTGGGCGAAGGCCATGGTGGGATAGACAAGGTTGCTTCTTCGTGGACCCTTCGTGTGTGGAGCCCTCCATGGTGTTGCGCAACCGTTACCCTTCGTGGGTTGAAGTCTCCATCAACGTGGATGTACAATAGCACCACCTATCGGAACCACGCCAAAAATTAATCCCCGTGTCTACATTGCGTTTGCTCCCTCCAAACTCCCCCCCTTTACCTTCATATGCAATTTTTTTACATTCCGCTGCTATACTCTTAGATTTTCATGTGTAGGTTGTTTGCTTGACTTGTGCTAAGTTCCTAAAATCTGCCAAGAATTAAAATTGGGAAAAGGCTAGATTTTTATTTGGTCAAGTAGTCTAATCACCCCCCCCCCCTCTAGACATACTTTCGATCCTACACCTATGCATAGGAAGATGTTAGACTTAGATGTGTTTTTCACGTGTTTCGTGATGCTCTCTTTGTGCTTCAATTCTTGTCTTTCATGTGAGCATCATTGAAATTATCAATGCTTAGCTAGGGGCGTTAAACGATAGCACTTGTTGGGACGCAACCCAATTTTATTCTTGTTCGTTGCCTTTTCTTCCTGTTTAGTAATAAATAAATCATCTATCCTCTGTTATGATTGTGTTTTTATGTTTTAATTAGTGTTTGTGCCAAGTAAATACTTTAGGATCTTCTTGGGTGATTGTTATTTGATCTTGCTGAAAAAACCCAGAAAGTTTGCGTTCACGAGAATAATTTTATTTTTACCAGGGAGCGATAAAATACTGATTCCAACTGCAGTAGATCAGTATAAAAATTATTTAGGACGTCCTAATTTTGCAGGATTTTTGGAGTTACAGAAGTATTCGAAACCTACAGATTACTACAGACTGTTCTGTTTTTGACAGATTCTGTTTTTTGTGTGTTGTTTGCTTATTTTGATGAATCTATGGCTAGTATCGGGGGGTATGAACCATAGAAAAGTTGGAATACGGTAGGTTTAACACCAATATAAACAAAGAATGAGTTTATTACAGTACCTTAAACTGGTGGTTTGTTTTCTTATACTAACGGAGCTCATGAGATTTTCTGTTGAGTTTTGTGTTGTGAAGTTTCCAAGTTTTTGGGTAAAGATTTGATGGATTTTGGAACAAGGAGTGGCAAGAGCCTAAGCTTGGGGATGCCAAAGGCACCGCAAGGTAAAATTCAAGGACAACCAAAAGCCTAAGCTTGGTGATGCCCCGGAAGGCATCCCCTCTTTCGTCTTCATCTATCGGTAACTTTACTTGATGCTATATTTTTATTCACCACATGATATGTGTTTTGCTTGGAGCGTCTTATATGATTTGAGTCTTTGCTTTTTAGTTTACCACAATCATCCTTGATGTACACACTTTTGGGAGAGACACACATGAATCGGAATTTATTAGAGCACTCTATGTGCTTCACTTATATCTTTTGAGCTAGATAATTTTGCTCTAGTGCTTCACTTATATCTTTTTAGAGCACGGTGGTGGTTTTATTTTATAGAAATTATTGATCTCTCATGCTTCACTTATATTATTTTGAGAGTCTTTTAGAACAGCATGGTAATTTGCTTTGGCTATAAAATTAGTCCTAATATGATAGACATCCAGGATGGGTATAATAAAAACTTTCATATAGAGTGCATTAGATGTTATGAGAAGCTTGATACTTGATAGTTGTTTTGAGATATAAAGATGGTAATATTAGAGTTGTGCTAGTTGAGTAATTGTGGAATTGAGAAATACTTGTGTTGAAGTTGGCAAGTCCCATAGCATGCACGTATGGTAAAAGTTGTGTGACAAATTTGAAGCATGGGGTGTTCTTTGATTACTTTCCTTATGAGTGGCGGTCGGGGACGACCGATGGTCTTTTCCTACCAATCTATCCCCCTAGGAGCATGCGCGTAGTGCTTGGTTGTGATGACTTGTAAATTTTTGCAATAAGTATGTGAGTTCTTTATGACTAATGTTGAGTCCATGGATTATACACACTCTTACCCTTCCATCTTTGCTAGCCTCTTCGGTACCGTGCATTGCCCTTTCTCACCTCGAGAGTTGGTGCAAACTTCGCCGGTGCATCCAAACCCCATGATATGATACGCTCTATCACACATAAGCCTCCTTATATCTTCCTCAAAACAGCCACCATACCTACCTATTATGGCATTTCCATAGCCATTCCGACATATATTGCCATGCAACTTTTCACCCTTCCATTTATTATGACACATTCCATCATTGTCATATTGCTTTTCATGATCATGTAGCTGACATCGTATTTGTGGCAAAGCCACCTTCATAATTCTTTCATATATGTCACTCTTGATTCATTGCATATCCCGGTACACCGTCAGAGGCATTCACATAGAGTCATATTTTGTTCTAAGTATCGAGTTGTAATTCTTGAGTTGTAAGTAAATAAAAGTGTGATGATTTTCATTATTAAAGCATTATCCCATGTGAGGAAAGTTCTTCAAAAAAAGAGAAAAGAGAGAAATGGGAGAAAAAGAGAGAAGGGGCAATGTTACTATCCTTTTTCCACACTTGTGCTTCAAAGTAGCACCATGATCTTCATGATAGAGAGTCTCTTATGTTGTCACTTTCATATACTAGTGGGAATTTTTCATTATAGAACTTGGCTTCTATATTCCAATAATGGGCTTCCTCAAAATGCCCTAGGTCTTCGTGAGCAAGCAAGTTGGATGGACACCCACTTAGTTTCTTTTATTGAGCTTTCATATATTTATAGATCTAGTACATCCATTGCATGGCAATCCGTACTCCTTGCATTGACATCAATTGATGGGCATCTCCATAGCCCGTCGATTAGCCGCGTCAATGTGAGACTTTATCCCTTTTTGTCTTCTCACACAACCTCCATCATCATATTCTATTCCACCCATAGTGCTATATCCATGGCTCGCGCTCATATATAGTGTGAAAGTTGAAAGAGTTTGAAAAGCCTAAAGTATTGTAGGACCTTGAAGTAGATGTGTCTAAAGGGGGGTGATTAGACACTTCATGCCAAAGTTGCAATTTTTAAGCTTTTTCGGTTTGAGTGGAGTTTAATCATAATTTCAACAATCACAATACATATCAAGCAAGTATGCAAAGTGTATATAGGCAGCGGAAAGTAAAGCATGCAACTTGCAAGAATGTAAAGGGAAGGGTTTGGAGAATTCAAACGCAATCGGAGACACGGATATTTTTCCCGTGGTTCGGATAGGTGGTGCTATCCTACATCCACGTTGATGGAGACTTCAACCCACGAAGGGTAACGGTTGCGCGAGTCCACGGAGGGCTCCACCCACGAAGGGTCCACGAAGTAGCAACCTTGTCTATCCCACCATGGCCATCGCCCAAGAAGGACTTGCCTCACTAGCGGTAGATCTTCACGAAGTAGGCGATCTCCTTGCCCTTACAAACTCCTTGGTTCAACTTCACAATCTTGTCGGAGGCTCCCAAGTGACACCTACCCAATCTAGGAGACACCACTCTCCAAGAAGTAACAAACGGTGTGTTGATGATGAACTCCTTGCTCTTGTGCTTCCAATGATAGTCTCCCCAACACTCAACTCACTCATAGGATTTGGATCTAATGGAAAGAAGATTTGAGTGGAAAGCAACTTGGGGAAGGCTAGAGATCAAGATTCATATGGTAGGAATGGAATATCTTGGCCTCAACACATGAGTAGGTAGTTCTCTCTCAGAAATAGGATGCTGGAAGTGTAGGCTTAGTCTGATGGCTCTCTCTCGAATGAAGAGGAGGTGGAGGGGTATATATAGCCTCCACACAAAATCCAAACGTTACACACAGTTTTCCAATCTCGGTGGGACCGAATCAACAAACTCGGTTGGACCGAAAAGGTAAACCTAGTGACCGTTAGAGATCTCGGTGGGACCGACTGAATCAACTCGGTGGGACCGATGTGCTAGGGTTAGGGTAAATACAAAACTCGGTTTGACCGATTACTCAAACTCGGTGGGACCGATTTGGGTAATAAGCAAAACAGAGAGCTGGCCAAGCAAACTCGGTGGGACCGATTGCATATCTCGGTGGGACCGAGAATAATGCAATAGGTAATAGAGAGTTTGCAAGCCCATCTCGGTGAGACCGAGATCCCATCGGTGAGACCGAATCGATTAGGGTTTCTGGCAGTGGCTATGACAAGTGAAACTCGGTGGCGCCGGATAGGAATAATCGGTAGGTCCGAGTTTGGCTTAGGGTTTAGGTCATTTGTGGATATGGAAAAGTAGCTGAGGATTTTGGAGCATATCATTAAGCACTTGAGCAAGAGGCTCATTAAGCAACACCTCATCCCTCCTTGATAGTATTGGCTTTTCCTATGGACTCAATGTGATCTTGGATCACTAAATGTAAAATGAAGAGTCTTGAACTTCAAGCTTTAGCCAATCCTTTGTCCTTAGTATCTTGGAGACCTTCCCACAACCTCTAGTCCATGCCACTCCATTGTTGAACTTATCTAAAACATACTAGATGAAAACGTTAGTCCAACAAGAGATATGTTGTCATCAATTATCAAAACCACCTAGGGAGCACTTGTGCTTTCAAGTATGAAACAATTGCTTGGCTTGTCGTCGGGGTTGTGCATGATGGAAGCATTTTGTGTGACGAAAATGAAGCATGTCCAAACTATATGATTTTGTAAGGATAAGCTTTATTTGGCTATGTTATTTTGATAAGACATAATTGCTTGGTTAGCATGGCTGAAGTATTATTATTTTTATGTCAATATTAAACTTCTGTCGAGCATGGAACGAGAGGATGATCTTCGCAAAGACCACCCACACCTAATTTCTAGCCAACCCGAATCTCGAGGGCGAGATTCATCTTAAGGGGGTAGGTTTCTAACATCCCAAATTTTCAATTTGGAATGTTATACATAGATCATGCTTGCATATCATATTTTATTGCATTTCGTCTCGCGATCCTCGAAATCCTAAGCAACTCAAGGACCCTCGGAGAGAGTTGGAGATTTCCCCGGTTTTCAAATTTGATTTTATCAAATTTTGAAACGAGGATTTTTGGTTTTAATTATTTTCTCTCTGAAAATATTTCATATTAAAATATATGAGAGGAGATAATATGACTTCTCCAAGATAATTGAAATATTGGAGGAAAAAATATTAAAATCAAATATTTGTTTTATTTGGATTTTATTGCAATTTTGTTTGCATTAGAAAAATTGCACGTTTTCAAAATTGCATTTTAGGGCCAAGAAAATGTTCATCTCGTTCTAAATATTTTATTTAGACGGTGAAAATTTGTTTTGGCATTTTTAGAATTTTATTTTATTTCCTAGGATTTTTTTACTTTCCGCGGAATTATTTAAAAAAATGCGCAGTGGCTAACTGGGCCGAAGCCCAGCCGCCGGCCCACCCCCCCCCCCCCCCCCCCCCCCCCCGCGATGCCGTCTCCCTGAGGAGACCGACGCTGCCACGCCGCCCCGGACTAGAGTCCGGCTAGGACTCCGCCCCGCCGCCCCTTTGCCCCCTCCCCAAGGCACCCCTCCCCTTTATATACCCGCCCCACCCCACCGCCACCACCACCCGCCACCGCCGCCTCGCCCCGCCCGCTGCCGCGCCTGCCGCCCGCCGCCACCTTGCCGCGCCATGCCGCCGCCGCCGCCTCACCCCGCCATCGCCGCCGTGTCTCGCCGGACCGACGAGGTAGCCGCTGGTTTTTTTAAAGAAAACCCTAGTTCATTTTTTTGGTTCGCCGGTTTTTTCCCGGTTTTTCTTTTTAGAGGATGTTCGTCCGTACGTTTGTTTTAACGAACGGTTTTCACTTGTTAGTTACAGACAACGAACGCTCGTTCGTTAGCCTGTTTGTCAGTTTTCTTTTATCGCATTTTTCCGCGGTTATTTCTGATCGCAATTTCTGATCCGATTTTCGTTCTAGTTTATCTTTTCACTCGTTTGCGGAATCAGGCGATTCAAGCGCCTAGATCTTTGTCTCGAGACCCTCTTTCCGCTTAACCAACTTGAACAAGCTTTTGCTACTGTAAAATTTGACCTAGGTCCAGATTAGTAAACGGATCTTGTTTTCTTTGTCGTTTGAATTTTGTTGCTCCGTTCGATTTGATTCTTTTTGCAAACCGGAGTTCTTAAGTTGAAATTTCTGGTTAGATCTTGTTATTTGAGTTTTACCCGTGCTTCTTGCTTGATTGCTTATATATGCTATTGTTTGCTTGCGACAGAATTCCCGGAGTGCGAAGCGTGTTGTTTGGAGTCCCTAGGTTTCGCGGATCGTCAGCAAGGGAAGTAACACTTTGATCATACCCCTTTATCACCCAGTTTTTATGCATTAGTTCCAATCCTCAAATATTGCATGGTTATGATGTCATTAACTTGTGGGTTGGGAAGTAGTTGATGAGGTAGAACCTATTGCCCTGTTACATTCAAACCCTTGAGAGTTACTTATACGCGTTGCTTATATTGCTACGCTATGCTCGTAGACGTGGTTTGGGTGAGTGAAATCCATGACAGATGTGAGATTGTTAATTAATGGTTCAACTTAAGGTGGCAACTTAAATACACATCTGGGTGGATTGAGGCACCTGGAGTACCCAGTGTTGCCTGTATTTTTGGAAATCCCTGAGTACCCATGTGATCTTCCTATGGACCGCCACCCAGACTCAAAGGGAACTGAGATGATTCATGCTAGAAACTTCCGTGTGCAGCCACAAGCTATTATGGGCTCTAGCATAGTTGAGTAAGTTACGTGAAGCTCTTGAAGAGGTGGATCAGCAGGTAGTGGGTTGTAGGTTTAGTATGGTCTGCCCGGAGTAGAGAGTTAATGTTCCTGAAAGACCGTGTCTCGGTCATCCGTTTCTCAAACACCATGTAGTGCGAGAAATTCAACGGAGGCGATTGAGACTTGTGGGGAAAAGTGCGCAAACCTCTGCAGAGTGTACAAAGTAATCATGGTTAGCCGTGTCCCTGGTTATGGACATCTTGAGTATCTAGTACTTGGAGTATCTTAAGTATCTCATCACTCTTAAATTAATATTGTTGGGTTGATAATTACTTTTAGTTGGGATTGAGTTGGAGGAACCTTCCCAATGATGTTTCAACTACCATGATAGTTAAATAAAATATATTCCTTTGTTGTAGGAAAAAATGGCTTTTTACAAAAACTATAACCATAGAGCTTTCCACCAGCCAAATATGCATGTAGTGATAGCATTATTCTGTTCTTGCTCTATTGTGTTATTCTGCCAGCATATTCCATGTGCTGACCCGTTTTCGGGCTGCAACGTATTATGTTGCAGACTTTTCAGACGAGGAGTAAGGTTCATTAGGTCGTTGCCGTGCAGCTCAGCTATGCCGTTGGAGTTGATGGACTCACTTCATCTTCCAAGCCTTTCGCTGTTATCATATTAGATGGCCTTAAGCCATATTTATTGTAATAAGTTCTCTTTGGAGACATTCGATGTAATAAGTGTGTGATTGCTACTCTGTTATAAATCCTCGAGTATTGTGTGTGTCAGCATTACCGATCCAGGGATGACATTGAAGCACAGAGACTTGACCGTTTGAGGTCGGGTCGCTACAGGATGTTTAATGGGCTTTATTATGCACTTTTATATTATTTTTGGGGCTAACCTATTAACCGAAGGCCCAATGCAAATTGCTGATTTTTGCCTATTTCAGTGTTTCGCAGAAAAGGAATATCAAACGGAATCCAAACGGAATGAAACCTTCGCGAGGACCTTTTTTTGGAACAAACGCAATCCAGCAGACTTGGAGTGGAGGTCAAGGAAGCAATGAGGCGGCCACGAGGTAGGGCGGCGCGCCCAGGGGCCAGGCACGCCCCCACCCTCGTGGGCCCCTCACAGCTCCACTGACCTACTTCTTTCGCCTATATATATATACTCTTATACCCTGAAAACATCAAGGGGAGCTACAAAACCACTTTTCCATCGCCGCAACCTTCTGTACCCATGAGATCCCATCTGGGGACCTTTTCCGGCGATCTGCCGGAGGAGGATTCAACACGGAGGGCTTCTACATCAACACCATAGCCTCTCCGATGATCTGTGAGTAGTTTACCACAGACCTTCGGGTCCATAGTTATTAGCTAGATGTCTTCTTCTCTCTCTTTGGATCTCAATACAAAGGTCTCCTTGATGTTCTTGGAGATCTATTCGATGTAATTCTTTTTGCGGTGCGTTTGCCGAGATCCGGTGAATTGTGGGTTTATGATTAAGATTATCTATGAACAATATTTGATTCTTCTCTGAATTCTTATATGCATGATTTGATATCTTTGCAAGTATCTTCGAATTATCAGTTTGGTTTGGCCTACTAGATTGATCTTTCTTGCCATGGGAGAAATGCTTAGCTTTGGGTTCAATCTTGTAGTGTCCTTTCCCAGTGACAGCAGGGGCAGCAAGGCACATATTGTATTGTTGCCATCGAGGATAAAAAGATGGGGTTTATATCATATTGCTTGAGTTTATCCCTCTACATCATGTCATGTTGCTTAATGCGTTACTCTGTTCTTATGCTGGATAGCGGTCGATGTGTGGACTAATAGTAGTAGATGCAGAATCGTTTCGGTCTACTTGACACGGACGTGATGCCTATGTTCATGATCATGCCTAGATATCATCATAACTATGTGCTTTTCTATCAATTGCTAGACAGTAATTTGTTCACTCACCGTAATTTATGCTATCTTGAGAGAAGCCACTAGTGAAACCTATGGCCCCGGGGTCTACTTTACATCATATTATTTCCCCGTCAACTAGCTATTTCTGTCGCCGTTTATTTTGCAATCTTTACTGTTCAATCTATACAACAAAATACCAAAAATATTTATCTTATTATATCTATCAGATCTCACTTTCGCAAGTGGCCGTGAAGGGATCGACAACCCCTTTATCGCGTTGGTTGCGAGGTTCCTGTTTGTTTGTGCAGGTACTAGGCGACTTGCGTGTAGTCTTCTACTAGATTGATACCTTGGTTCTCAAAAACTGAGGGAAATACTTATGCTACTTTGCTGTATCACCCTTTCCTCTTCAAGGGAAAACCAACGCATGCTCAAGAGGTAGCAGTATGATGATACCGACGATCGAATCTCGGGCAAGTAACATACCGATGACAAAGGGAATGACGTATGTTGTTATTGTGGTTTGACCGATAAAGATCTTCGTAGAATATGTAGGAACCAATATGTGCATCCAGGTTTCGCTATTGGTTATTTACCGGAGATGTGTCTCGGTCATGTCTACATAGTTCTCGAACCCGTAGGGTCCGCATGCTTAACGTTCGATGATGATTTGTATTATGAGTTATGTGTTTTGGTGACCGAAGTTTGTTCGGAGTCCCAGATGAGATCATGGACATGACAAGGAGTCTCGAAATGGTCGAGATATAAAGATTCATATATTGGAAGGTAGTATTCGGACATCGAAATGGTTCCGAGTGATTCGGGTGTTTTACCGGAGTACCGGGGGGTTACCGGAACCCCCGGGGAAAGTATTGGGCCTAGATGGGCCTTAGTGGAGAGAGAGGAGGGCCGTAAGGGGTGGCCCCCCCATGGTAGTCCGAATTTGACTAGGGGAGGGGGAGGCGCCCTCCTTTCCCTTTCCCTCTCCCTTTCGTTTCCCCCTTTCCAACTCCGGAATAGGAAGGGGGAATCCTACTAAGACTAGGAATCCTAGTAGGACTCCCTCCTTGGCGTGCCCCCTCCTGATCGGCCGCCTCCTCCTCCCCTCCTTTATATACGGGGGTGGGGGCACCCCAAAGGAACATCAATTGTATCTTAGCCATGTGTGGTGCCCCCCTCCACAGTTTACTCCTCCGGTCATAGCGTCGTAGTGCTTAGGCGAAGCCCTGCGTGGATCACATCACCATCACCATCACCACGCCGTCGTACTAACGGAACTTTCCCTCAACCCTCTGCTGGATCAAGAGTTCAAGGGACGTCATCAAGATGAACGTGTGCTGAACTCGGAGGTGCCGTACTTTCGGTACTAAGATCAGTTGGATCGTGAAGACGTTCGACTACATCAACCGCATTAACCTAACGCTTCCGCTTTCGGTCTACGAGGCTACGTGGACGCACTCTCCCCCTCTCAGTTCTATGCATCTCCTAGATAGATCTTGCGTGATCGTAGGAATTTTTTTAAAATTGCATGCTACGTTCGCCAACACAGAGTTGTAAATCCGGAGTGGAGCAGGCTGTTGTGCACTTATGTGAAGCGGCAATTTGCAGGATGTCAAATCGGGAAATCATGGAGTTGGTAAGATTTACAAAAGAAGTGCCGCCGCCAAGTGAAAACGGTTCGAGTGGGCACGACTGACTTGCTCGTTTCTATCGGTCCTAGTGAATCGGGAGCAGAGCTGCATGTCGAACAGATTTTTCTAGTGCCATTTTTTACAAGGAGCAACTTTTTGGGTGGAGGAGCTGGAGCTGAGGATTCAGAGAGCTGGATCATTACCGAACAAGCTCTTAGATTAGGTATTAATTAGACAAACTATGTGGCCCATCGATGTGCCGCTTTCTCTCTATTCCACTCTCGTAACATGATATGCCGGATTTCATTGCTTGAAATTATACGAAAAATGGTATGTTTTCGGTTCGGTCAGCTTATTCCGTGGAGTGGAACCGCTAGTATGACATCAAGTTAAAATACTCTAAATGGGATGGGCCGAACCATAGCTAACCCTATTTGGGAGAAGATCTGGAAGTTAGCTTGTCCAGCAAAAGTTAAAAAATTTCTATGGCATACACTACATGGAACACTCCCATGCCGGGTTACGCTCGCTAATAGACATATGAAGGTCACGCCCATTTGTCCCACCTGCTCTGTAGGATTAGTAGATATTTTTTTCAAGAGTACGCCAAAGGCGTACCTTAGCTTTATAGAAGAGAGAACAAATATTTACAAGAGATTGTATGTTAGATCATCACAAATGACGATCCCACCCAACCACTCCCCTATCCTAGGCGGACTACTCGCAAAAACGTTGGACTCCTCACACTCCCGCTAACTTCTAGAGGTGTAGCTCCTGAAAGATTAGGTTCACTGTCGCGAGCTCATCGCAAATAGCACCGGATTGAAACACCCTAGCATTCCTTTGCTTCCATAACGTCCGGCAGATCAACATGACAAACGCGTCAAAGCCCTTCTTGTCCGCAGAGCTAACCTGCTTGCGCGCATTCATCCACCATTGTTGTAGCAAATCGTGGTGCAAAGGGCTCAGGTTGGGATCAACTCCGGCTTTGGCAAAGCATTGGTACCAGACCTGTCGCGCGAACACACATTGAATCATGAGATGATCTACATTGTCCTCCTCCTGGTCACAAAGAAAGCACGTGGATGCCGTGTCCTGCAACCCATGCCGTAGCCTCCGATCCGACGCCCAGATTCGGTTTTGGATAGCAAGCCACATGAAAATTTTATAAGCCATGGGGGCCCCATTTTTCCATATGGCGGTTGCAGGTTCAAAACTAATTCCACCGACGCAGAGCATCCGATAAGCCGTCGCCGCAGAATAGTTGCCACATTCATGCCATGCCCAGATCGCCTTGTCTCCACTACCAGGAGAAATATGGACGTTCACTAGTGTATCCCAAAGCTTTATAAATTGCATCAGCTCCTCTGTCGATAGATTCTCCGGCAAGTCCTTGAGCCATGCATGCTGGAGCAG
Source organism: Triticum monococcum (assembly GCA_034509565.1). Lineage (NCBI taxonomy): Eukaryota > Viridiplantae > Streptophyta > Magnoliopsida > Poales > Poaceae > Triticum > Triticum monococcum. The sequence continues at coordinate 236,566,716 of CM067843.1, forward strand.
ACCTGCGCTGGCCAGCCGCGCATTGACAGTCCTCGTCTTGATTTTAGCGACCAGGCCAGGGGCAATCTCAGTGATCATGTAGCCGTGTACCCATCTATCCTTCCAAAACAAAATCCTCATGCCATCTCCGAGCTCCCACTTCACCAAGCTATTGAACGCATGTTGGACCTGTTTGTCAGATGTGAGATTCAGTCCTTGCCATGGCCTGCTGTCGTCCAGTCTCCGTAGCCATTCCCATCTGAGCCGAAGGGCAAGACCATGTTTACTGAGATCCAGAATGCCCAGACCACCCAGTTGTTTAGGGAGGCACACTCTCCGCCAAGATACCGCACTTTCCGCCACTGACTGCATCAGAACCAGCCCAGAAGAACGCTCGACAGCCCTGATCCACTTTCTCGATCGCCCACTTCGGCGCCTCTGCCACAATTAGGTGATGCGTGGGCCGCGCCCTCATTACTTGTTGCACTAGGATCAGCCTTCCCAGACGTGTAACTAGGCCTCTTTGCCACCCTGGTAAGATTTTGAGCGCTCCATCCACCATGCATTGCCATTCGGAACGCGTCAATTGTTTGATCCCCAGTTGTAAACCCAAATATTTGCACGGTAAATGATCAATCTTCCACGGTAGCGCGCTTCTGACCACCTCCTCATCCTGCTCCTCACCCCTGATCAGAATTGCTGAAGATTTGGCAAAATTAACATGCAGTCCCGAGGCCTCTCCAAAGATCAAGAGAACATTCTTGACAAAAGCAATATATGTCCGGGACGGTCTAATGAATAGCACCACATCATCAGCGTATAAGCATAATCTTTGCAAGGCCTTGCAACCGTTCAGATTCTCCAAAACTCTGAGCTCATGCGCCTTGCTTATGATCTCCGTGAGTGTGTCCATAGCAATAACGAAGAGCGGCGGAGAGATCGAGTCTCCGTGTCTAAGACCACAAGCATGCATGAATTTGTCAGTCAGACATCCATTCACCACAATCCTCGAGCTGGCTGTAGTGAGCATGGTTGCCAACCAATCAAGCCATCTCTCCGGGAAACCCTTAGCACGAAGCACCTTAAAGAGAAAGGGCTAGGATAGGGAATCAAAAGCACGAGCGATATCCAACTTAAGCAGCACGCCCTTAGCTTTCCTTTGATGCAGTCTTCTTGCCATTTGCCTGACTAGCAAAAAATTGTCATGAAGGTTCCTACCACGAATGAAAGCAGACTGATTAATGCTCACCAGCTCTCCCATCCGCGGGCACACTCTGCTAGCCATCAATTTCGAGGCCAACTTAGGAAAGCAATGCACCAAGCTGATAGGTCTGAAGTCATTGACACGACATGCTTCCGGGTTTTTTGGTATGAGAGTGATAAGCGCCTGATTAAGCCGACCAAAGCCATGGCCATTGTTAAGAACCAGCTTGTGAAGCGCCGCCATGACATCAACTTTGATAATATCCCAAGCCATATCAAAGGGCCAGGATAGGATTGGTAGATATGAAGCATATGCTATTCCGTCCCACCTCCTCTGTACTCTGATCTTCCTGTTTTGTTGTTCCGGTAACATAGTCGCATGCGTTCTGCGTGATCTGTTCTTTGAATCTGCTTTTACGAAGGTTTCCTCGTCACTTGTATTATTTGTCCGTGTACTTTGGTTGGGTTGTTGTTTTATATATAAATCGGCAAAAATGCTACACCTACGTAATACGTAGACCTCCTTTCTAACTAATCAATCAGCCCGTGTCTCACTATACGTAGCAGCAGTTAAAACTGGCCACATCTTGTACGTAAGCAAATCACCACGTAACATTATGTGGGTGTAGCAAAGCTCATAAATCAGGGTGAGAGCCTGTTTCGAAGAAGACAGATTGACTATACGTTTACGTGTCATACGTACGATCACATACAAGAGGAGTAGAAGCGTGCACGTCCCGTCGGGCCGGGTCACGTCGTGCTACAAGCTATTGTTTTCGATGGATCTAGCTTATGAATCGACACAATCCAACCTATGCTTGAGCAGGGAATATGTGTACACCTCGTGACGTGACAGAGGATAATGCATCGACTCTTGGCCGTGGCGCGCTCTCGTGGCAAGAGGAGGCAGGGCAGCGAACGAAGTGAGCCGGTGGATCATTTCGGATTCGGACGGAAATATACAGGAGTTGCCATGTCACTATTCGGCAGGCGCTACGTGCCATGGATTATGGACCGGAATCGATCGGCGGCTGGTTGGCTTCTATTTGATGCCACGCATGTGTCGCTGCAGTGCAGTGCAACTGTGTAGGCATGCATGTGTGCAAGCCTCGTACTAGTACTCCTAACATGTATTCCCTCCGTAAAGAAATATACGTAAGAGTTTCTAGATCACTAATCGTGTGATACCGAACAGGTCAAGCTCCTAACGTGTACGGATTACCACATGACTTAATGCGATGTCGATGGTAGAAAGTGCAAACTAATCTTCATTTCAAAAAAAAGTGCAAACTAATCCCCAAGGCAGTTACTCGCGAACCGTTACGCAACAGAATTCCTACGTGTTCGCTCTGACTTGTCCACGTGCACATACGGTATACCCTTTTTTTTCTGAAAAAAGGCCGCGGATAGAAAGAAGAAAAAATATACTGACCTGGCAAGCTTGCCAGCCACACACACACACAAAAGGAGCAGATCTACTAGCACGCAACAAGCTCAGCCTCACCGTGTCGCCCGGAACGATAAGGTCTCATGCGGCAGCACGTACGTACGACTCGATCGCACCGGCAAGAAGACTAGAATAGTCGTTGCATCTCAAGCTCTAGACTAGATTTGTCAGAAACAATGCTGGTGTACGTATGTCTTGTCAGAGAGCGGACAAGTAACTAATGTGGATGGGCTCTTTATCCCGATTTCTTTTTTATAATATAGTACGCACATTCGTGTGTATTCAAGAGAAAAAAAAGACGCATGACGAATAAGATAAGATTGCTTGCAAAGATCCGCCACGCGGGCTGCATCGCAGGGAGGCGCCACCTTAGGGCATCTCCAGCGGTTGGCCTCCAAGGGGGCGTCTAAAAGCACCGCCTGGGGGTGAGCCGGCGCAAAAAATGGCCCTGGGGGCGAGTCGGCCCCCAGCCGTCGGCCCCCAGAGCCGCCTCCAGGCGCGTATTAAAAAACAAAAAAAAAGAACGTTCGGCGAAGTTATGATAAAAACTAGTTAAATTTCGGCCAAACATTACAAATTTCGGCGAAATTCGTCCAAACATTACATTAACCTAATCTAAAAAAAAAAGAAAGGGGGAAGTCGTCGCCGCCGTCGCCGCCATCGTCGTCGTCGGCCTTCTCCACCTTGACGCGGGCGCCCCTGCTGGACCCCTGCCCGGCGTCGCCATGGCGAACAGGCGGCGGCGCGTCGTCGTCGCCGCTGTCGCATAGGACGACGACCCCGCCTTCCTCGCGGCCGCGCCGGCGCTCCTCGAAGCGGCGTAGGGCGGCGCGCTGGCGCTCCTTCTCCTTCTCGCGGCGCGCCTTCTCCATCGCAATGGAGTCCTGGCGCGCCCATTCGAGGGCGGCGGCGTCGTCGTCGGCGAACTCGGCCTTCACCGGCACCAGCGGCTCCGTCTTCACCGGTGCCAGCCCCGGCTCCGTCTTCACCGGCGCCAGCCCCGGCTCCGTCTTCGGCTTGACGAAGCGCGGAGGAGCCCCCGACGAGGGGGTGCGCCGGCCGCCCTCGTTGATGACGATGCCGGCGCTGCGAGTGCGCCGGCCGAGCGGCGTCTCCGCCGCAGGCTCGGCCTTGACGCCAAGCAGCGCCGGAGAGCCGGAGGAGTGGGAAGAAGAACGGGACGACGAGGAGGAAGAAGAGGATGCGCCGAACCTTCTTGGAGCCCATGGCCCGGCGCGGCGGTGCTGCGCCGGGGCGGCCGCCCTCGCCGGGGGGTACGCCAACGGCGGGTTGTTGCCGCCCTCGAGGTGCGTGAGCACGCCCTCGAGTGTGCGGCCGGGGACGCCCCACCAGAGGTAGCATCCCTCGCTGTTCTGCCGGCTGCCGCCGACCACCGGCGTGCCGTTGGTGGACGCCAAGCGCTGCTGTTGGCGGCGCTCGAAATACGCCGCCCAGGCCGCGTGGTTGTCGGCGGCGTACTGGGGGAGGGAGAGCTCGGCGTCGGTGAGGGACGCGCGCACGATGTCGACCTCCTCGGCAAAGTAACTCGGGTCCACCGCGGCGACGGGCACCGGGGGAATAGGCACTTCCCCGACGCCGAGCCTCCACCCCGTCGTCCCGCCGCGCATGTCCGGCGGCGCCGGGATGTTCGCCTGGAACAGGAGCCACGACTCCTGTTTGCGCAGCGAACGGCGGCCGAAGCCGTTGGCCGCCGCCGTATCTCCGGGGAAGCGCTCTGCCATGGCAAAGGCGGGGCTGGGCGGGGTCGGAAGAGGTAGAGGGAGGGGCTGGGCGGCGGCGCTCGGGGAGAGAGGAAGGGCTGGACGGCGGTGAGGGGCGGGGCTGGTGTGGGCGCAGGTGAGCGGAGGCCGCCGACTTTTATAGCCGGGTCGCGTCGTGTGTACGCGTGCGAGGGAGTGGAGGCGTCGGCGCGCCGTCCCGTGAACGTGCCGCCCTTGAGGAATCAATGGCAAGGCTGACCGGCGGCAGCCTTGCCATTGATTCCCCGCGGGAACCGAGGCCGTTGGGGGAAGACGAGGCGCCGAGTCGCTGACGCGGCTGGCTCGCGTCTTTTTCGCGCCAAAACAGCTCGCCCCGGCGCCCCCCCAGCACGCCGGGTTCGGCCTGGGTCCGTCGGCGCTGCTTTCGGCCCAAGCCGGTGAAAATCGGGCTCCTGAGGGCGCGACTGGACCGTTTTTTCGGCGCCGGCGCGAAAAAATCGCCTGGGGAGGCCTTTCTGGGGGCGCGGCTGGAGATGCCCTTACGCTCGCTTGGCGACTGCATTAACGGGGAAGGGAGAAGAAAATACTTGGCAACCTTGTTCCGTCGGCTGGGCTTATCCGACCACCAGCAGCCAACACCAGCAGGGCCCGGAGCAGTGGGGCCTAGCCGGCCGGCAGAGGTCATCTCGAGACCAGCCACAAGCCTTCCTGGCCCAACGAAAGTGGGCGTTTGGATGGGTGTGGACGTGTAGTAATTTTTATCCACATTTCCTAAACATTACTCTCTTCATTTCGAATTACTTGTCACATATATGAATGTATCTAGATGTATTTTAGTTCTAGATATATCCATTTCTGCGACGAGTAATTTGAAACGAAGAAAGTAGTTGCCTGGATTTTGTTTTCCAAGCAGTCGATTTCTCACACATATGACCCCTGAGTCCTCGCGGGGTGATGCAAAACCTCACCAAAAGAGGGAAAACGTCGACGATAGAGCCGTGGAAGAGAAGCAGAAGGTTTGTGTGCAGGGCTTGTTGGCGTCGGAGTTGGTGGCCGGGTTTAGAGGCAACACCGGGGGAGACAGGCTGGTCATAGTGGAAGTAACTTAGCAAGTAACATAACACATCCCAAAAAAAGTTTACTTATATGACATGTAGTTAATGAGGAGAGAGGTGTTTGAAGTAACATAATATGTTACTATAACATAGCGCATCCCAAGCAAAATGAGTCTACATCTTAATAAATGATGATTTGCATGATACCACACACATGTTACTTTCCACTATGAAAATAGTAATATAGACTAATAACATGTGCATATTACTAATCTAAGTTACTCTCCATTATGACTAGTTTCACAGGCTCGCGCAGGAAGGGAAGGCAAAACGGCGTACAATGACACGAGGATGACTGGGCGGTTGGATTTCAGTCGAGTGACAGCGAAAATTGATTGGGAGTAATTTGTTCCCATTCTTATCAGAGAGTTTCATCATTTTGTTCAATTGTACTAGTACTACAAGTTAGTAGTATCATGAGGAATACCAGTAATCCAAAGCACACCACACGGAACCTACGTCATAGCGTGCGCGGAATGCTGCAACATGCATGACAAGAAGGGGATTAAAAATGGTCGTATCAATCGTGAACGTTGACATGTCCGGATAAGATCTCACCGTACAGTGGAGCAACTTGTCGGCTCGTCGCCGTCAGGATGGCAAGGCCGGGCGCCGGCTGGTCGCCTCGTGCACCAACCGCCGCCAGCTCTTGAGGCCCTCAAGGGCTGATTTTAACACAAAGGGCCGTGACCTCGGTTGGAGTCTTATCCGTCTACTCACGCCCGATTGTGCTTATCTGGACGCCAAATCGATCTTTTAAAGCATCTCTAGCAGAGCCCTTAAACTCTCAAACCTTTATAAATGACTGATTTTTTATAGTTTACGAGCAAAAAATCACGTAGACTAGAACCCCTTAACCCTCAAATCTTTAAAAAAAATTAAGGATCCAACTCTCAAACCCTCTCCCAACCCTGAAAAGTAAGGATTGGGAGCAAAACCTATCCCAACCCTCATTTGACGATTATCCTCGCGCGGGAGGGAAAAATCCCGCGCTCACGCTCGCGTCCGCCGCTGCTAGTCGCCCCAGCCGCCACCGGCAGCCACGTCGACCTCCCGCGCGCCCACGCCCTCCCCGCCCCCAGCCGCCGGCCTCTCCTCCACCTCCTCCCCGCCACGGCCGCGCTCGCCCCGCCCCCGCCCATCGCCATCCGTCCCGCCGCCCGCGCCGCCCGCCGCCCCGCCGGCTTCTACTCCTGCGCGCCGCCTCCGCCTCTCGCCCCCGGCCTCTCCTCCTCCCGCGCCCCTCCGCCTCGACCCGCCGCCACCGCCCTCCTGCCCGTGCCCGCTCCGCGCCCTCTGCCTCGACCCACCGCCACCGCCCTCTGGCCCGTACCCGCTCCTGCGCCCTCCGCCTCCCGCCTCCGCGCCCTCCGCCTCCCGCCTCCGCGCCCTCCGCCTCCGCGCCCTCCGCCTCCGCCAACCACCCCCGGCCACTGCCCTCCGCCCGCGCCCGCCCCGCCCTCCGCCCCCACGCCGCCCTCCGCCCGGCCTGCACGAGGTGCTCGACGGTATGTCCGCAACGACAACGTCGTTCATGGGGAATATTCCGTTATAAGGGTTGGGTTTGAGGGTTCTAATCTTTGTCCCTATTTTTCAACCCGTAAAAATGCACAAAAAGATCATTTTTAGACCCTTAAAACGCTAGTGAGGGTTTGATAGTTTGAGGGTTCTACTAGACATGCTCTTAACCAGTCCAACTGGTAGCGGTCTGGAACTTGGGACTCTGGATAGGCGCCAGGGAAAAAGCTCAGCCCGTCCCAGTAACTTGCATCTGACGTGGCGCCTTGCATGACGCGTCATCGCAGCAGAAACATCCCACTTGGAACCTGCTCTTGCTAGGCGCCAGGGAGAATGGCTCTCCTCTACTCACTTGAATATTGCATCCGAGCTTGGCACCAGGGGAAGAGAATGGCTCTCGCCCGAGCGCCCTCACCGGCCTCGGCGGCCGCACCCGCCCCACCCACCTCGGTCGGAGCGGTCTCGCCTTTCATTGATGGCGCTTCCGGCCGCGTGCCCCCCTGCATTGCCTTGCGGGAGGCCATCGATGCTTCCGCCCCTTGCCTGGTTGATTGGGTCTCCGGGCGGGTCTTCCCATGTGTAGCTCTGCATGAGGTGAGTAATGGTGAGATCCCGGTGATTGATTCCCCTCAGCCCCTTTCTTGCTCTCTGCCAGCTCCCAAGCCGGCCGCCGCAGCGTCCTCCCCCCATCTTGGGCGGCAACGGTGGCCGCTTCTGCCAGGCCGTGGCTTCAATCGCTGGTGGTTGCCCCAGTCCGCGTGGTGCCTCCTGCATCTGGCTCGCGGCCACGCGCGCCTGTGCCGGGTCCTGGCTTGTCGATTCCTCCGGCTGTCCCGGCGATTCGCTCCTCTCCGGCCTCTGTTGCAGGTGCAGATGGAGAGGGATGGACTGATGTCTCCTCTCGGCGCGCTCAAAAACTGGCGCGGCGCCAGGCACGCGCTGCCGCCCAGTTTCCAAAAGATCCGCGCCATGAACGCCCTCCCTCAATTGCTGCCGCTGATGCATTCAAGAGGTGTTTTGGCAATGCTTGCTATCGTTTTCTGGGCTCGAGGCACAAGTTCTTCGAGTGCCGTGACCCTATTACTTGCTACTCCTGCAAGCGCTCGGGTCACCTTGAGCGTAGCTGCCCGGAGCGCGCGAAGCTCAGCCTCGAGTTCTCCCGCCCACCTACTCCCTCAGGCCCTGCTGTTGCTGCTTCCTCGTCGTGTCCGTCGGCGCCACCCGCGTTGGCGCCCCCTGCCCCGGCCCCCTCTATGCACCGCTTCGCTTCGCCGGCGCCTGTCATGGCCTACATCCCTGGCGAGGCGGCAAGAAGGCCGGCAAACTCAAGCTGCACGGTGGTCAGCACCCCTGCCATGGAGGAGGAGGCCCACCGTCTGCGCTCGACCGCCCTCATCCTGTCCGCGGCTGGCCACTGCTCCGGCATTTCCGCTGACATGGTGGCGCGGGCTGCGGAGCGCGTCTTCCGCTTTCCGCACGGCGACATTGCTGTGGCACCCTTCTTCCCCGACGACTTCCTCCTCACCACGTTCCGGCCTGCCCAACGGGATGTTGCGCTTGAGCAGCGGGGCACTGAGGTGGCCAGAGTGCACTTCAAGTTCAGGCCTTGGCTCCCTCCCCCCGGGACCAACCGCATCTGGCGCTACTACTACCGTGTGGTAATTGATAGGCTGCCGCTGAACTCGTGGGACTGGGCGAGCGTCCAGGAGGTCCTCAGCAAGGACTGCGACCTGGACCTCATCGAGCGCCAATCCTCCACCAAGGCCAACTGCTCGGCGCTCTTCGCTTGGCTCTGGACTTGGCACCCCGATAAGATCCCTCGCGCCTCCGACTTCAGTGTCCTACAGCGACCCGACATCGTCTGGCCCCGTGAGTTCCTGCCGGAGGGCACCCCTGCGGAGGAAGGCAAGGAGGGGCCTTCCTTCCCGGTGCTCATCCACCTCGACGTGGTCAAAGACTACACCCCGATCTCGCCTTCTGCCTCGCCGGTGCAGGGCGAGCTGGCGAAGTGGCCGCGTACCTACAGCTTCAAGGGCAAGTGGCGGTTCAACGTTCGTGATGGTGATGGCAGGGCCAGGTCGGTGGGCTCCAGCTATGCTCTCCCTGGCGGCCGTCGTAGTGATGATGATGGCGGCGATGGGGGAGGAAACAGCCGCCATCGGGGAACTCACGGTGGTATGTGCAAGCGGCTCCAGAAGTTGCGTGAACAGGCAATGTGCAGGGACAACAACGGCAGAGAGCCTGAACCCCGGTGCCATCGGCGCCGCGCTGCTGATCCCTCCGGTGAGGCTCCGATGGACAATTCAGTTCCGGCGGCCGTGTTCGAGCATGCTCAGAGGCTGAGCCAGTCACCCGTCTCCGTCTCCGTCACGCCGGAGCTCCGCACTCTGGAGGTGGTGGTGGGTACGGACTATTGGGGAACGTAGCAGAAATTCAAAATTTTCCTACGTGTCATCAAGATCTATCTATGGAGAGACTAGCAACGAGGGGAAGGAGAGTGTATCTACATACCCTTGTAGATCGCTAAGCGGAAGCGTTCAAGTGAACGGGGTTGATGGAGTCGTACTCGTCGTGATCCAAATCACCGATGATCCTAGTGCCGAACGGACGGCACCTCCGCGTTCAACACACGTACAGCCCGATGATGTCTCCCACGCCTTGATCCAGCAAGGAGAGAGGGAGAGGTTGAGGAAGACTCCATCCAGCAGCAGCACAACGGCGTGGTGGTGGTGGAGGAGCATGGCAATCCTGCAGGGCTTCGCCAAGCACCACGGGAGAGGAGAAGGACTTGGGAGAGGGGAGGGGCTGCACCAGAACATTGGTGTGGCTGCCCTCCCACCCCCCACATATATATAGGGGCAAGGGAGAGGGGAGGAGGCGCAGCCTTGGCCCTTTCTCCAAGGAAGGGTGCGGCTAGGAGGAGTCCCTCCTCCCCAAGGTACCTCGGAGGTGCCTTCCCCCCTTAGGACTCTTCCTATCCCTCATCTCTTGGCGCATGGGCCTCTTGGGGCTGGTGCCCTTGGCCCATATACGCCAAGGCGCACCCCCTACAGCCCATGTGCCCCCCCGGGGCAGGTGGCCCCACCCGGTGGGCCCCCGGGACCCTTCCGGTGGTCCTGGTACAATACCGATGACTCCAAAACTTATCCCGATGGCCGAAATAGGACTTCCTATATATAAATCTTTACCTCCGGACCATTCCGGAACTCCTCGTGACGTCCGGGATCTCATTCGGGACTCCGAACAACATTCGGTAACCACATACAAACTTCCTTTATAACCCTAGCGTCATCGAACCTTAAGTGTGTAGACCCTACGGGTTCGGGAGACATGCAGACATGACCGAGACGTTCTCCCGTCAATAACCAACAGCGGGATCTGGATACCCATGTTGGCTCCCACATGTTCCACGATGATCTCATCGAATGAACCACGATGTCGAGGATTCGATCAATCCCGTATACAATTCCCTTTGTCTAGCTGTACGATACTTGCCCGAGATTCGATTGTCGGTATCCCGATACCTTGTTCAATCTCGTTACCGACAAGTCTCTTTTACTCATTCCGTAACACATCATCCCGTGATCAACTCCTTGATCATATTGTGCACATTATGATGATGTTCTACCGAGTGGGCCCAGAGATACCTCTCCGTCACACGGAGTGACAAATCCCAGCCTCGATTCGTGCCAACCCAACAGACACTTTCGGAGATACCTGTAGTATACCTTTATAGCCACCCAGTTACGTTGTGACGTTTGGCACACCCAAAGCACTCCTACGGTATCCGGGAGTTGCACAATCTCATGGTCTAAGGAAATGATACTTGACATTAAAAAAGCTTTAGCATACGAACTACACGATCTAGTGCTATGCTTAGGATTGGGTCTTGTCCATCACATCATTCTCCTAATGATGTGATCCCGTTATCAACGACATCCAATGTCCATGGTCAGGAAACCGTAACCATCTATTGATCAACGAGCTAGTTAACTAGAGGCTTACTAGGGACATGGTGTTGTCTATGTATCCACACATGTATCTGAGTTTCCTATCAATACAATTCCAGCATGGATAATAAACGATTATCATGAACAAGGAAATATAATAATAAATTATTTATTATTGCCTCTAGGGCATATTTCCAACACGGACCTGCTTCTTAGGGTGCAGCCCGGCGCTCTGTTGGCTGTCGACGTGCCTGCGGTCGGCGCGGGCTCGCTGCCAGGGGCGCAGTCCGACACTCACACGTCTGATGCTGAGACGTTTCTTGTCCTGGACCTGCTGCCCAGGGCGCAGCCCGACACGATGATGACTAAAGGCCCAGACAGTGATGCGAGGAGTGTGGCTGATTTGGGGGCTATTAGAGGTTGGACTGATGCTGATTTGGCTGAGATGGTGCAGCCTTGTGACCTGCCTCCCTCTGCGCCTACTAGCCGGGCGCTCCTCTTTGGTCAGGGGACACAAAAGATGGGTGGTGTGGACCTGCCCAGCAGCTGCTCTGCTTGGGCTGGGGAGCCTGGGGTCATGCGTGAGTGGAGTCTCGTCCCCACCACTGGAGGCCTAATGCAGATCTTCTCCCCTAACCGCCAGCAGCAGCATGGTCCTGCTTGGACCAGCATGGTGACCGTGGACGCTGATGTATCTTCCTCTCTGCACTGCAGCTGCAGCTCTGAACTCCCTCCTCTGCCACCCTCTTTGGGTTCTTGCAGCTTGCCTGCTTGGGTTCCTCCTTTCTAGGGCATGATGCCATCAGCTGCCTGGGAGACGCCGGTTTTCTCTCCGGGCTCATGCTGGCTGCCTAGCTGGGCCGAGCCTCAACCTCCCCTGCCGCTGCTTTCCAGCTGGGCCGTCGGGCCTGATGTGGGGTTCGGACCTGGAGTGGAGACCGCCCTGTCTAGCCAGCCCTGCCCTGGTACTCTATGGACCGAGAACCGTTGGGAGCCAAGTTCTGTAGACCAACAATCCATTGAAGAGCAGAGAGCAAGACGCGCGCTGGCAGAGGAAAACCTATCTGGCCTGGGTCTGCTCTCTGCGATCACTACGAAGGTTGCCGAACTCCACTTGGATGAACAAAGGCAATTCATCGGAAAAATTGCATCACTCCTGTCCGTTTCAATTCTGGGGGCCCCTCCTGCCTCTACGCCCTCCCCTCAAAAGCTGAAGCAGCGGCTGTTGAGCGCTGTCAAAGCTTCCCGTCAGAGCTGCAAACTTCAGCGTATGCAATCCACTCTGTCCTCATCTAGGAGATCACAAGCCGCCATCAGCGTCAAGCTTGGGTTCATCAAGCGCCTAGAGGACTTCAACAATGACACTTTGCTGGCCTATCTTCAATTCTTCCGCACGCCTTTGCCTCTGGAGAACATCGCCAAGCTGGCGGAGATTGCGGGCCTGTCCTCCCCGGCCCAGCTGCAGCTTCATGACGCTGAATTGCAGGCAATCTTGGAGGAGCTTGCTGGCCACGCTGCCTAGGCTCCCCGGCTCCGCTGTGTTGCACCTTAGTTTCCCATGATTTATCTTCCTCTGAACTTTATGATGCGTACTGTTGGGCGCCTAGTGGCTGCCTTATATCCTATTTGCTGGGGTTGGCTTGCCCGTGACCTGTCTAAGTGGACCTATGTGTTTCCTTATGATTAGTCCTCTTTCTGTTGCTAGTTGGAATGTGATAGGTTTAAATAGCGGAGCCAGACGGGCTGCGGTGCGCGCCATGCTTGACCAGTTGTCATGCTCGATCATTTGCTTGCAGGAATCCAAGCTAGCGACAGTTGCTGGATCAGACATCACTGAAATTGTCGGATCCACTTTTGATCAACACGCGGTGCTTCCAGCTGATGGCACTCGGGGCGGTGTGCTGCTCTGCTGGCGCACGGATCGCCTTTGCGCCTCCGCAATCGTGGTGCGTCGTTTCTTGATCACGGCCACCTTTTGCCCTCTTGGCCTCCTGGGGCAGACGTCGGCTTGGACGCTAACAACGGTCTATGGGCCGCATGACTATGAGCGCAAGCAGGCCTTTTTGAATGAGATTGCTGACATTCACAACTCGATGGCTGGGTCGTGGCTACTCATCGGCGACTTTAACCTGATCACGGACCCATGTGACAAAAACAACGATAGAATTTGCCGCCGCTGGATGAATAAGTTTCGCCGCACTCTGAATAACTCTAGCCTTCGCGAGCTTCCTCTCATTGGTAGAAGGTTTACATGGAGTAACGAGCAAGACTCGCCCACACTAGTTAGGCTTGATCGTGCCTTTTGCAATGTTGCCTGGGAACTGATGTTCCCGGCTGCGAAACTTCTCCCGCAAGCCTCGTCCATCTCGGACCACTGCCCGCTTCTCCTCCGCAGCGAGGTGATAATCAAAACTAACCGAAGATTCAGATTCGAAGCATACTGGCAGCACATTCAGGGTTTCCATGAGGTGGTACAGCACTCGTGGTCTAAACCAGCCGGTAGCCGCTGCCCGATCTCACGTTTCAATCACAAGTTGTGGCGACTCAGCAAGGATCTTAGAGCTTGGAGCAAGTCCATCGTACGGGATATTAACAAGCAGCTATGCATGGCCAACGAAATTGTTTTGCAGCTGGACATGGCACAAGATTTCCGTGCCTTGTCGATTGAGGAGAGGAACTTGCGCTCCAAGCTCAAGTTGAGGAGTTTGGGTCTCTCGGTTCTGCTTAAGATCAAATTAAGGCAGAGAAGTCGGGTGCTTTGGCTTAAGGCCGGTGATGCTAACACCCGTTTCTTTCAGCGGAAAGCGAACGCCAGGCATAACCGCAACACGATCCACATCATGCATGGACCCTCTGGCTCAGTTACTAGTTCCATGGCGATGACAGATTTGGCTCATCATCATTTCACAAACGTCTTCGGCACCGAACGGCGCACTTCTTCTGCTCTGCTTTGGGACGAGTTGGATCTGGACCATGCCAACCTCTCTGATCTTGAGGGGAGCTTCTCATTGGCGGAGGTCAAGCAAGCCATTGACGACATACCTTCGGAGAAGGCTCCTGGGCCGGATGGATTTTCGAATGGCTTCTACAGATGTTGTTGGGATACTATCAAGGGCGACGTGATGGACGCCTTACATCAGCTGCACCAACTTGATTGCAGAGGTCTCACGCGCATTAACAAGGCTTTCATTGTCCTCATTCCTAAGATGCATGGCGCTGCTAATATCAAAGACTTTAGACCGATCTCTCTGATCCGTAGTCTTGTCAAGTTGTTCACTAAACTGCTCGCGAGGCGCCTCGCGCCCAAGCTAGCGGAGTTTGTCCATCCTTGCCAAAGCGCTTTTATTAAAAAGCAAAGCATCCAGGAAAATTTTCTTTATGTTCAGAACACCATCAGATACCTGCACAAGACTAAGAAGCCTTCTGTGTTGCTCAAGTTAGATATTGCTAAGGCCTTTGACTCGATTTCCTGGACATATATCCTTGACATGCTCCAAGCAAGAGGTTTTGGTGCCCGTTGGCGGGACTGGATCGCCATGCTCTTACGCACCTCCTCTTCAAGGATACTTATTAATGGCCAACAATCGGAGGATGTTTTGCACAGGCAAGGACTTCGGCAGGGGGACTCTCTCTCTCCCTTCCTTTTCATTTTGGTGATGGATCCGCTGCACAGAATTATGAATTTGGCCATGGATGCGGGTATGCTCTCCAAATTGCCCGGGAGACGGAATTTGATGCGTTGCTCCTTCTATGCCGATGACGTTGCGCTATTCATGAACCCAACTGTGAGGGATGCCCGTATGATTAAGCTTCTGCTGGAGTGCTTCGCGAGTGTCTCTGGCCTGCACACCAACGTCACCAAGAGCTCGGCCATGCCTATTAGATGTGATGCTCTTGACTTGCCTTCTATCCTTGCCCCACTTGGCATCCCGGTGAAACATTTTCCGACGAACTACCTTGGCATGCCGCTCTCGCTTCAGAATCTGACCAAGATCGACCTGGACCCCCTGATCTACAAATTTGGGAAGAAGCTGTCCTTTTGGCGCGGTGGGCTCATGGCGAAAAGTGGACGCCTGGTACTTCTAAAGTCGAATCTCACGGTCCTGGTAATCTATATGATGACAGTTCACTGGTTACTTGTCTGGGCTATAAAACGCCTCACTCAGTTATGCCGCGCTTGGCTGTGGTGCGGCGAAAGCACATGCAACGGTGGCCAATGTAGAGTCGCCTGGAGTCTCATTTGCCGGTCGAAGCAGCTTGGAGGCCTCGGCGTTATGGATTTTAGGAAGTTTGGCATGGCCTTGCGACTTAGATGGCTATGGTTTGCCTAGCAGGAACCGACCAGGCCTTGGGTGCATGGCCCTTTGCCGTGCGATGATATTGAAAGGGCACTGTTCTCTATGGCTACGTGCATTACGTTGGGCGATGGCACTTTGGCTAGATTTTGGCATGACCGTTGGCTGAATGGGCAGTGCCCCAGAGTCATCGCCCCCAACCTGTACAAGATATCGACTCGCAAGAATAGGACGGTGAAGGAGGCTCTCACTGGAGAGGCTTGGCTTTTGGACCTGGCAAGGGGTTTAACTGAACACATGACCTCAGAACTTCTGAACCTGGACGCACTGCTGGATACGGTCGAGCTTTCTCATGGCCATCGTGATGAGATTTCATGGCGCATGTCCATGGATGGGGTCTATTCTGCTCGCTTGGCGTACCTGCTACAATTCGAGGGCTCTGTTCCCATGGACGGTTTCAACCTAATTTGGTCAGCTTGGGCGCCTGGGAAGTGCAGATTCTTTATCTGGACCGCAGTCCTTGGGAAGATTCTAACTGCCGATGCTCTGTTACGGCGTGGTTGGGAGAATAATTATTTCTGCCCACTTTGCGAGCGCAACCTTGAGACACCGCTTCATTTACTGGTGGAATGCCCTTGGGTCGTGGACATCTGGGCCTCCACGGCCTCGTTCACGAGCCTGCCTTTGCTTGCACCGGCGACTTGGACTAGCTGCGCCAACTTCAAGGACTGGATGGGTTCCTGCATGGTTCGCGCTCCGCCAAGTAAGAAGGGCACGCTATCGCTGATCCACCTGATTTCCTGGGAAGTTTGGCGCGAACGGAACAGGCGTTTGTTCCAGAATGAGGCTATGACCAAGGTGGCTCTTGGACGCAAGATCGCTGAAGAAATTAGACTTTGGAATATGGCCGGAGCCGGCATTCCTTTTGATCCGGGCTGAGTCCCTTTGCCTTTCTTTTCTTGTTTTGCACCTAGTTGCCTTGTTTCTGGTGCTTGCCCCTTAGGTCCTTTTGTACTTGGCTCCCCTTCCTGATCAATGAATTTGGCAAATCTTATGCCAACATTCAAAAAAAAAAAGAATATTGCATCCGACGTGGCGCCTTGTATGAGGCGTCATCACAGTTACTCGCCATTTTGACTACAGTACGTGTAAACCAGCACTGTGCGTGATAACAACATTTGAGTTGTCCGAACAGAGTTGAGTTGTGTTCCCGCGCCGCGCCGCGCCTATAAGAAAGACTTCTCAAACCTTTTTGGACATCAAGAGGCGGCAAGCAACGGAACCGACCGAGAACGCGAAAGTGCATTTCCATCGAGCGATCGGTCGGCGCATGGATCCGCGGTGCAGCCAGCAGTGGGAGAGCTCGATGGAGGACGTGTCGACGCCGCTGCTGCCTCTGCATGACGACGGCAGGACGGACGGGCGCTCGTGCTCGGCCCTGGCGTCGCTGCTCGCCAACAAGTACCTCGCGATCGCGGCGGGGCCGCTGGCGTCGGCGCTCATCTGCGCATTCGTGGACTTCAGCCACGGGCGCGCCGCGGCGCGCAACATGCTGGGCGTGCTGGCGTGGGTGTTCATCTGGTGGCTCACCGACGCCGTGCCGCTGGGCGTGGCGTCCATGGCGCCGCTGTTCCTCTTCCCGGCGTTCGGTATCTCCTCCTCGGACGCCGTCGGCAAGGCCTACATGGACGACGTCATCTCCCTCGTCCTCGGCAGCTTCATCCTCGCGCTCGCCATCGAGCACTACAACATCCACCGCCGCCTCGCCCTCAACGTACGCACGCTCGATCGATCGATCGTCGAACGAATGATTACTTGAAGAAAACGAACTAATAATAAAGGTTGTATAACGCGCATGCAGATCACGTCGCTCTTCTGCGGGGACCCGGTGAGGCCGCCGCTGCTGCTGCTGGGCATCTGCGGCACCACCATGTTCATCAGCATGTGGATCCACAACACGCCCTGCACCGTCATGATGATGCCGGTGGCGACGGGGATCCTGCAGCGGTTCCCGCGCGGCCAGGCGGCGTCCTCGTCCGCCGACGCGCACGAGGTCCGGCGGTTCTCCAAGGCGGTGGTGCTCGGCGTCATGTACGAGTCCACCATCGGCGGGATGTCGACGCTGACGGGCACGGGCGCCAACATCATCCTGGTGGGGATGTGGTCCACCTACTTCCCCGAGCAGCGGCCCATCACCTTTAGCTCCTGGATGTCCTTCGGCTTCCCCGTCGCGCTTGTCCTGTTCGCGGCGCTCTGGGTCACGCTCTGCCTCATGTATTGCTCCAGCAACACCGGAAGAGCGCTGTCGGCTTACCTCGACAGGACCCATCTCAGGAGGGAGCTCAGCTTGCTTGGTATACATGCTCTTTCTTTCTTTTCTAGCTTGGTCAAACCATGTTTGCTTCACGTGTTCTGGTCAGGGGTCAACTCTTTGGCTTTCTGGTCAGTGTTAAACTGATTATTAACCTGTTATCTGATGGCCGTTCTGCTTTCTTCTCCGCAGGTCCAATGGCTTTTGGAGAGAAGATGGTTCTAGCCGTTTTTGGGGTAAGTTTCTACAATCTGTTTGTATTGTACCTCAAGTTCTGAACCAAAAAATTAACACGCCATTATGGTTGTCTTATTGAGCAAAAACAAACGAAGTGAAAATGAATTCGTGCAGGGCCTAATTGTGCTGTGGATGACGAGAAGCCTGACGAACGACATCCCTGGGTGGGGAGTCCTCTTCCACGGCAAAGTCGGGGATGGAACAGTCACCGTAAGAGCACCGATGCATGATCCTGCATGCAGATTTCGAGTTTTGACCAGACAAATCTGTGGCACGAGCTCACTCGATATGCTGTATCGTCTTACTAATGCAGATCATGATGACCACTCTGCTCTTCATAATCCCCAACGGCAAGGGCGGCGGCGAGAAGCTCATGGACTGGGGCAAGTGCCGGAAGCTGCAGTGGAACATCATCCTCCTCCTCGGCGCGGGCTTCGCCATCGCCGAGGGCTTCAAGGCGAGCGGCCTGACGGACATACTCTCGGAGGGTCTGGGATTCCTGAGGGGCGCGCCGCCGCTGGTGATCGCGCCCGTGGCGTGCGTCTTCAGCGCCGCCATCACGGAGTTCACGTCCGACGACGCGGCCACCACCCTGGTCCTGCCGCTGCTGGCGGAGCTGGGAAACACCATCGGCGTGCACCCGCTGCTGCTCATGGTCCCCGGTACGGTCGGCGCGCAGCTGTCGTACCTGCTGCCCACTGCCTCGCCGCCCAACGTCGTCGGGTTCGGCACCGGCTACATCACCATCAAGGACATGGTGCTCACCGGAATACCCGTCAAAGTGGTGGGCGTTGCAACTCTCGCCGTCCTACTGCCAACTCTAGGTATCCAAGTTAACTTGCAGTTCTAGTACTGACATTCCTTTGCTTTAGAGGAATTTTGTAGAAATTGCATAAAATAAGATTTTTATAGAAAAAATTCCTTTAAAGCCCTTTGGTTTATAGGAATGGAATCCTATTTCTATGTAGGAATTCTTCCTATCCTTCACATTTTATAGAAAAATAAACATTAGCCTAGACTCAATGGAAAAAAAAAATCCTATGATGTGAATCAAAGGGCATCTTCTTTCTTATTTCTACACATAGGATTTGAGATACATATCATCTCATTTCCTATGACTTTTCTATTCCTGCGATATTTCTATCCTATGAACCAAAGAAGGCCAACACTGACCATGACAAAGGAAAAAAACTGCTGCCTACTGTTGCTGCTCCTGTACTTACTACTTGCTCCCCCTTTTTCTCTTTGTCTTGTGCAGGTTGTGTGGTTTTTGGCATGGATCAGAAGTTGTAGGAACTCGAGCAAAATTCAAGTGCTCTGCGCTTTTCAAATTGTAGAATTGGTTATCCACTTTGCCTGGAAAGAACATGAGCTCGGCCTATTGCTATGAGAGGGGGAAGGAGTTCTCCTGTGCATATTAGAATTTTCTGAAGTCAAACCTCACAAAATTTGACCGTATTTATATGAAAAAATATCAACATCTGTCATGCTAAAGTTATATAATATGAAACGTTAAGTCATGACACATCTAGTGGTATTGATTTCAGATTGTGAATGTTGGCACTTTTTTCTACAAAGTTGGTCAAATTTTATGAGGCTTGACTTCAGTCAAATCTTATATGCGAACTAAAAAGGTTCAGAGGGAGTACATTTTAGACAAGGGACTATGTAGTAGGATGTTTAGGTTGTACTACCATATAATACTCCCTCCGTCTTGTTAGAATAAATTCGAGGACCAAGCAATCACACAAGCACGGCATCGAGATTCGTTAACGAGGTTCATCGATATGGCTACATCCCCGGGGCTTGACTACGGGCGCTTCTCCCCGTGACACCGTCACAATACCGCACCTGGCCACCCGGGCGCCGGCACACGCCGCCGGCTCCCCCTTGCGCGCCTGTGCTATTATGTTGGCATAGGTTACATCATGTGTTTAGCCCCGCTATATATGAGAGGCCTAGGATACAAGTGTCCTACTAGGACACGGCTCCATATCCTATCTAAACACAATACAACTCAGAGTCCAACTGTAACCTAACTTGTACATAATATTCGACACAACTCTAACACGTCTCAAAATAAGTGTCTCAAACTTAGTACAACTTTATACTAACATTTATTTTGGGACGCAAGGAGCATACACTATGTATAGCAAACACCATTGCCTCATGTGTTTTTTGAACAGTGCCCCTGTGCACTAGATTGGGACTCCACATTGCCTCATGTGGTTGTACACTATTCCAATCCCATGCACGTTTCAACATTTGTATGGATCACCTCAGAGAGGGGTCGGAGATGTGTGCTGAATTATAATTTCTCAGATGTCCTTGGATGGGTGGTGGTTGTGTGGAGACGAAGATTCTTCTTCCTCGTCGGAATGATTTTCTGCTATTGTTCTTTCTTCTTCCTTGTGCTGTTGCGGGAGGAATGTCCTGCTTTGCCTGGGAGGTTGGCCCAGCCGCGGCGCCACCGGATCCTAGTTCTCTTCCATCCGGAAGGGGCACATATAGTGATACTCAAAGTCATAGACAACGAAGGCTGGTGCAGGCGTGTTGGATGCACATGCGTGTCCTTGTCCTTTTGGCGCCGAAGCGAAAAAGTGGGGGCAGCATGGCAGTTATTATGTCGTGGTTGAATATGAGGACCTGCTTGGGTCTGAATGCAGATTATTGTATTCAGGGGTCTCCTCGCAAGGTTCAGGGATGATGAGACAGAGCTTTGGAGGTCTTCACGTTTTGCTGGTTGTTTTAGGGTGGTCTCTCTTATTCTAGTATTTTACACGTGTGTTAGGGTGTGCTTGATCGGGTTAAGAACTTTGTATTATGTCATGATTTGAATACAAGCATATTTTTTCAAATAAAAAAAGATGCCACACCAGCTGCCCTAAGAGTAATGTTACACCTACGTGACGATTCCTACATGAATAACGCCCACGAGACACTAGTTGACCACTTGACATTATCTAGCATTGCCTCTCTCCCCATAGCCCCGCCGTAGGCCGCTCCGGTAGCGGCGGCCAACGCCATCTCCACCGCCGTGGTCCACTCAGGACATGGCGGCCGCCATATCGCTACCGGCCATCCCGGTTGCATCGACCACTCTCCCAAATGATGGCTCTTTCTGACCTAAAGTTCGAACAAGGATTGTCTTTCGAGGACTTGATCTGGAAGAAGTTTGGCATTCCAGTAAACTTCATCGAAGGAAGGAAACTAAATGAATTTTGTCTGGTGGCGGATTTCTCAAGATCAAAGGCTCAACATTTACTCAGTAGGGCTCATTGTACAAACGTTCTTCATACCCCCTGCTTCCCAATTGAGCACCACCCCGCCTCCTCCGCAGCCTTGCCCGTACTCCGCCGCTCCAACCACAAGCTGCAGACGACAATCACCACTCTCAGCCAGCCGTGGCTAACTTCCCTTTCGATCCTCCCCCTTTCTCCCTGACAATCATCAAGATGTGCAAGTTGAAGACCGTCCGGCGCGCGTTCATGTGGTCTGCGGGCACATTCATAGGCAGCATGAAAACCTGTCGATTGCTTCATTCCTCCCCATGCTAGAAGGGCAAGTTTATGTTGCCAATGTAAGAGAAATTCTCTTTGGGTTCATCAATATGCATAAGAGGGTTGGGTTTCATAAGACTGTGAAGTGTCCCATGGGGCGGGCCTTTATTTAGTTTCAAAGCATTTTCGTCCGTGATGGTCTTGTAGCCAACAGTCTGCATCGATATGATGACATTTTCATAGTTTTTGAGAAGCATGATGAAGGGAAAATTTTAGGAAGTTTCATCCTAGTAGAGAAGCTTGACTCTTCGTTGCGGTTTTCCATGTAGATCTGCAGAACTTGACTGAGATCCATAATGCAGTCAAGTCCTTTGCTATCCTGCTAGCTTGGGATGAAAGGAGAAGTAGTGAGGCAGGGATTATGATTAAAGTCAAGGTTTAAGAGCTAATGGATATACCAGCTAGTATTGTTATCATGCACTGAAAGCTTTCTTGGTGAATCCTGGTCCTTTCATGTGGTTATTGTACAGCAAAAACCAATTGGCGAAGGTCCTCCATATGAAGGCCCCATCTCATCCAATGGAAATCCCCACCCCATTCCCGAGAAAGCACATTCTCATCCTAATCAACATGTCTTTCTAGGTCCCTTTCTTCAACATCCACAAGATGCTCAAGATAATGCTAATGCTGGTAATCTTTGTTGGGGAACATAGTAATTTCAAAAAAATTCCTACGCACACGCAAGATCATGGTGATGCATAGCAACGAGAGGGGAGAGTATCATCCATGTACCCTCATAGACCGTAAGCGAAAGCTTTATGAGAACGTGGTTGATGTAGTCGAACGTCTTCACGATCCGACCGATCCAAGTATCGAACGTACGGCACCTCCGAGTTCAGCACACGTTCAACTCGATGACGTCCCACGAACTCCGATCCAGAAGAGCTTCACAGGAGAGTTCCGTCAGCACGACGGCATGATGACAGTGATGATGTTGCTACCGACGCAGGGCTTTGCCTAAGCACCGCTACGATATGATTGAGGTGGATTATGGTGGAGGGGGGCACCGCACATGGCTTGGAACAATCAACTTGTGTGTCCTAGGGTGCCCCCTGCACCCGTATATAAAGGAGCAAGGGGGGAGGCCAGCCGGCCCTTGCAGGGCGCGCCAGGAGGAGGAGTCCTCCTCCTAGTAGGAGTAGGACTCCCCTTTCCTACTCCTACTAGGAGGGGGAAAGAAAGGAGGGGATGAAGAAGGAAAGGGGGGCGCCGCCCCCCTTCCATAGTCCAATTCGGACCATAGGGGGAGGGGGCACACGGCCTGCCCTGGCCGGCCCTCTCTCTGTCTCTACTAAGGCCCATGTGGCCCATTACTTCTCCCGGGGGGGGGGGGTTCCGGTAACCCTCCAGCACTCCGGTTTTCTCCGAAATCACCCGGAACACTTCTGGTATCCGAATATAGTCGTCCAATATATCAATCTTTATGTCTCGACCATTTCGAGACTCCTCGTCATGTCCGTGATCACATCCGGAACTCCGAACTACCTTCGGTACATCAAATCACATAAACTCATAATACCGATCGTCACCAAACATTAAGCGTGCGGACCCTACGGGTTCGAGAACTATGTAGACATGACCGAGACATGTCTCCGGTCAATAACTAATAGCGGAACCTAGATGCTCATATTGGCTCCTACATATTCTACGAAGATCTTTATTGGTCAAACCGCATAACAACATACGTTGTTCCCTTTGCCATCGGTATGTTACTTGCCCGAGTTCGATCGTCGGTATCTCAATACCTAGCTCAATCTCGTTACCGGCAAGTCTCTTTACTCGTTTCCGTAATGCATCATCCCGTAACTAACTCATTAGTTGCATTGCTTGCAAGGCTTATAGTGATGTGCATTACCGAGAGGGCCCAGAGATACCTCTCCGACAATCGGAGTGACAAATCCTAATCTCGATCTATGCCAACTCAACAAGTACCATCAGAGACACTTGTAGAGCACCTTTATAATCACCCAGTTACGTTGTGACGATTGGTAGCACACAAAGTGTTCCTCCGGTAATCGGGAGTTGCATAATCTCATAGTCATAGGAACATGTATAAGTCATGAAGAAAGCAATAGCAGTAAACTAAAACGATCAAGTGCTAAGCTAAAGGAATGGGTCAAGTTAATCACATCATTCTCCTAATGATGTGATCACGTTTATCAAATGACAACTCATGTCTATGGTTAGGAAACATAACCATCTTTGATCAATGAGCTACTCAAGTAGAGGCATACTAGTGACACTTTGTTTGTCTATGTATTCACACATGTATTATGTTTCCGGTTAATACAATTCTATCATGAATAATAAACATTTATCATGAAATAAGGAAATAAATAATAACTTTATTATTTCCTCCAGGGCATATTTCCTTCAGTCTCCCACTTGCACTAGAGTCAATAATCTAGATTACACAGTAATGATTCTAACACCCATGGAACCTTGGTGCTGATCATGTTTTGCTCGTGAGAGAGGCTTAGTCAACGGGTCTACAACATTCAGATCTGTATGTATCTTTCAAATCTCTATGTATCCCACCTGGACTTGATCACGGATGGAATTGAAGCGTCTCTTGATGTGTTTGGTTCTCTTGTGAAATCTGGATTCCTTTGCCAAGGCAATTGCACTAGTATTGTCACAAAAGATTTTCATTGGACCCGATGGACTAGGTATGACACCTAGATCGGATATGAACTCCTTCATCCAGACTCCTTCATTTGCTGCTTCCGAAGCAGCTATGTACTCCGCTTCATACGTAGATCCCGCCACGACGCTTTGTTTAGAACTGCTCCAACTGACAACTCCACCATTCAATATAGACAGGTATCCGGTTTGCGATTTAGAATCGTCCGGATCAGTGTCAAAGCTTGCATCGACATAACCATTTACGATGAGATCTTTGTCACCTCCATAAATGAGAAACATATCCTTAGTCCTTTTCAGGTATTTCAGGATGTTCTTGACCGCTGTCCAGTGATCCGCTCCTGGATTACTTTGGTACCTCCCTGCTAAACTAATAGCAAGGCACACATCAGGTCTGGTACACAACATTGCATACATAATAGAGCCTATGGCTGAAGCATAGGGAACACCTTTTCAATTTCTCTCTATCTCCTGCAGTGGTCGGGCATTGAGTCTTACTCAACTTCACACCTTGTAACACAGGCAAGAACCCTTTCTTAGCTTGATCCATTTTGAACTTCTTCAAAACTTTATCAAGGTATGTGCTTTGTGAAAGTCCAATTAAGCGTCTTGATCTATCTTTATCAATCAATTGAAATGTAATGCCATCATGATTGATTGTTTGAGTGATTTGATGTTTAGAATTGCTAATGATGTTAGAGGTTTAAGTAAACATTCATCCATGGTTCACACCCAGTTAGAATAAGTTTCCAAGTTAGAAAATGATTTGCTTAATGAGATGAACAACAAAATGAATGATCATGTTGTTAGGGTAATGACTAGAAGAGGTAGAATGACTTAGGAGGCCCTATATCCAGAAGGTCATCCCAAAAGAATTGACCAAGATTCTCGGAGAATTAATATTGATGAACCTAGTTCATCTAAAAAAGAAAAAGGAAAATGGTAGAACTTCGCATGCTTCTAGTGAACCTATGGTAGAAAAACCTTCTCATAATCATAATGATGTTTCTATTTCTGATGCTAAGACACAATCTGGTAATGAACATCCACCTAGTGATAATGAAAATAATGATGTTCATGTTGATGCTCAACCAGACAATGACAAAGAACCTGATAAGGATGTAGAAATAGAACATGATGTTGATCTTGATAACCCACCACCTAAGAACAAAAGATGTGATAAAAGTGATTTCATTGCTAGAAAACATGGTAAATAAAGAGAACCTTGGGTTCAAAAACCTATGCCTTTTACTACTAAGGATGTGGAATATTTTGTGCGCCTTTTCGAAATGCTTAGACCCGTATTTTTGCACACACGTTTGAATGATATTTTGAAAATGTCTCCATATGCTAAATACATGAAATATATTGTCACTAATAAAAGAAAGATACCTGAAGTTGAAATTTCCACCATGCTTGCAAATTATTCTTATAAGGGTGGACTACTAATGTCTACTACGCAACCTTCTTCTTGCAGACTAGTGTTGGGCCTCCGAGCGCAGAGTTTTGTAGGATAGTAGCAAATTGCCCTCAAGTGGATGACCCAAGGTTTATTAATCCGTGGGATGCATAGAATGAAGATGGTCTCTCTCAAACAACCCTGCAACCAAAAAATAGAGAGTCTCTTGTGTCCCAAACACACCCAATACAATGGTAAATTGTATAGGTGCACTAGTTCGGCGAAGAGATGGTGATACAAGTGTAGTATGGATGGTAGATATAGGGTTTTGTAATCTGAAAATATAAAAACATCAAGGTAGCAAGTGGTAAAACTGAGTGAAAACGATACTGCAATGTTTGGAAGCAAGGCCTAGGGTTCATACTTTCACTAGTGCAAGTTCTCTCAACAATGATACCATAATTAGATCGTATAACAATCCCTCAACGTGCAACAAAGAATCACTACAAAGTTTCTATTGGAGAACGTAGGACGAAAACATGCATCAAACCATATGCATAGATTACCCCAATGTCACCACGGGAATCCGCAAGTTGAATGCCAAAACATACATCAAGGGCGTTGTCGGTGTCAAAACGGCAGATCTCGGGTAGGGGGTCCCGAACTATGCGTCTAAGGCGAAGGTAAGAGGAGGCAGGGGACATGATGTTTTACCCAGGTTCGGGCCCCCTACCCGAGATCTGCCGGTTTTGACACCGACATTGGTGCTTTCATTGAGAGTTCCTCTGTGTCGTCGCCGTTAGGCTTGATGGCTCCTTCGATCATCGATAGCGATGCAGTCCAGGGTGAGACTTTTCTCCCCGGACAGATCTTTGTATTCGGCGGCTTCGCACTACGGGCCAACTCGCTTGGCCATCTGGAGCAGATCGAGAGCTACGCCCCTGGCCATCAGGTCAGGTTTGGAAGCTTAAACTACACGGCCGATATCCGCGGAGACTTGATCTTCGACGGATTCGAGCCCCTGCCTAGTGTGCCACACGGTCACGATGAGCATGATTTAGCTCTGCCATAGGACATTGTCCAGGAGATCGCACCGGCAACTGCTCCGACCCTCAATTCGGAGCCAGTTGTGCCATCCATGGGCGGGTGGATAGACCCCGCCACGGAGGCCGTATCCTCAGCGGCGATCGAGCCGAATATCGACCTTACCCTTCACGAGAGCCGTGATGCCACACTGCCGGATCCTTCCCCGGCCACGGACTCCGAACCGCCTGCGCCCGTGCCTATCGAATCCGATTGGGCACCGATCATGGAGTTTAGCTCCGCGGATATCTTTCAGCACTCGCCTTCGGTGACATACTGAACTCATTAAGGTTTCTCTCCTTGTCAGGAGAGTCCTGGACGAACTATGACCGACAGATTGGGATGCGGATGACGAAGAAATTCGCCGCCCACCCACCACCCACTTAGTAGCCACTGTCGATGACTTAACCGACATGCTCGACTTCGACTCCGAAGACATCGACGGTATGGACGACGATGCGGGAGGCGAAGAGGAACCACTGCCCACAGGGCACTGGACAGCCACCTCATCATATGATATGTACATGGTGGACACACCCAAAGAAGGCAATGGCGACGAGACAGCGGAGGATAACCCCTCCAAGAAGCAACCCAAGCGCCGGCGTCAGCGGCGCCGCTCTAAGTCTCACCAAAGCAAAACCGGTGACCCCGACACAGGAGATAATAGCACTCCGGACAGTGCCGAATACGACAACAATCCCCTCCAGCAAGATTTAGGGCAGGAGGATGGAGAAGCCAGCCCTCCAGAGAGAGCGGCAGATGGAGAGGCGGAGGATGATAATTACATGCCTCCCTCCGAAGACGAGGCAAGCCTCGACGATGACGAATTCGTCGTGCTTGAGGATCCCGTCGAACAAGAGCGCTTCAAGCGCCGGCTTATAGCCACGGCAAATAGCCTTAAGAAAAAGCAACAATAGCTTCAAGCTGATCAAGATTTGCTAGCTGACAGATGGACTGAAGTCCTTGCGGCTGAGGAATATAAACTCGAACGCCCCTCCAGGAGTTACCCAAAGTGTAGGTTGCTACCCCGACTGGAGGAGGAAGCACTCAAACCTACATCTCCAGCACATGATGCGGCTGACCGGCCACCTCGTGGCCGCGACAGAGAGGCATTTCAGCCAAAAACTCAGCCCGCACCCCGACGCCACTCAAATAAAAATGATAAGGTGCGGGGAAACATGCTAGACCTACGAGACATATTGGAGGACAAAGCAAAACATGCAAGATCGATCTACGGATCACGAGGGCCGAACACAGCGGGTGTCAGTGTCAAAACCGACGGATCTCGGGTAGGGGGTCCCGAACTGTGTGTCAAGGCCGGATGGTAACAGGAGACAAGGGACACGATGTTTTTACCCAGGTTCGGGCCCTCTCGATGGAGGTAATACCCTACTCCTGCTTGATTAATATTGATGATATGGGTAGTACAAGAGTAGATCTACCACGAGATCAAGGAGGCTAAACCCTAGAAGCTAGCATATGGTATGATTGTTGTATATGGAGTTGATGTCCTACGGACTACAACCCTCCGGTTTATATAGACACCGGATAGGGTTAGGGTTACATAGAGTCGGTTACAATGGTAGGAGATCTTGAATATCCGCATCGCCAAGCTTGCCTTCCACGCCAAGGAAAGTCCCATCCGGACACGGGATGAAGTCTTCAATCTTGTATCTTCATAGTCCTGGAGTCCAGCTGAAG
Organism: Triticum monococcum; assembly: GCA_034509565.1. Classification (NCBI taxonomy): domain Eukaryota; kingdom Viridiplantae; phylum Streptophyta; class Magnoliopsida; order Poales; family Poaceae; genus Triticum; species Triticum monococcum. The sequence continues at coordinate 236,594,878 of CM067843.1, forward strand.
GTATAGTCCGGCTACCCGAACACCGCCTACTCCAGGACTCCTCAGTAGCCCCTGAACCAGGCTTCAATGACGACGAGTCCAGCGCGCAGATTGTCTTCGGCATTGCAAGGCGGGTTCCTCCTCCAAGTGCTTCATAGAAGATTGTAAACACCAAGAGTAGTGTCCGGCTCTGCAAAATAAGTTTCCACATATTGCCATAGAGAGAATAATATTAACACAAATCAAATCTGCTGACGTATTCCGCAGTGCGTCATCACACTACGGCCAAGTCCTTTACTCGAATCGTTTTTACTTTTCCACCTCGGCATGTTTTGCGAGGCGGTTTCCTTGGCACGTCTTGTCAAAGCAGAGATCATGTACCCCCTTTTACGGGATTCTCATCAATACAGACGTGGGTAACCCAACCGTGCCATTTATCACGATGCTCGGGAGGCAAGTGAGTTTTACTAGGCTACTGGGGACGCACAACCGCATCCGCCCATATAAGGGGATAAGGATCCACCTTTTTACCTACGCCTTCTTCCTCCTTTGCCTATCCATCTCCTGCGCACTCGAGCTCCAGCGCCCAAGCCCGCACTTCCCACCTCAACCTTCCCCAGCAATGTCCGGAGCGGGAGGCAAGTGGATGGTCTCCTCCGCCACGGAGGGCCAAGTCAATAAGCTAAGGAAGGCCGGATACCTATCTAAGGACATCGCGCACCGGCTTCCCGAAAAGGGGCAGCTTCTCCCCACCCCAAGGCCCATGAGAGGGTAGTATTTCTTCCCCACTTCCTCCGCGGACTGGGTTTTCCACTCCACCCATTTGTCCGGGGGCTCATGTTCTACTACGGCCTGGATTTCCATGATCTGGCCCCGAACTTCATCCTCAACATCTCGGCGTTTATCATCGTGTGCGAGGCTTTCCTCCGTGTCCGCCCTCATTTCGGCCTCTGGCTCAAGACCTTCAATGTCAAGCCCAAGGTGGTGCGCGGCAGCCAGGCGGAGTGCGGAGGCGCCACGGCAGGCAAGATGGCCAACGTCCTATGGTTCGAGGGCTCTTTTGTGGAGACCCTAAAGGGGTGGCAATCCGGGTGGTTTTACATCACCGAGCCACGCGATCCGAAATGGATCGCAGCCCCCGAGTTCCGATCCGGACCCCCCACATGGCTTATGTCCTGGAAAGAGACGGGCATGTCGTGGAGTGACGAAAAAGAGGTGACCGGGTTGCAAACATGCATCCAGCCCCTGGTGAACAAGCCAATCCGGCTTGTTAATGTAATCCAGGTTATGCTCGTCCGCCGGATCCTCCCGTGCCAGCAACGGGATTTTAATCTGTGGGAGTTCGACTCGGCGCAGCACCAAACCCTTAGCAGGCTCTTCGACACGACGTACGAAGATGCCTGGAAGGTGCTATTCAAGGGCGCCGAGGCTCCCACATCCACTTCTGAGGACCGCGGATACAGCTCGCAGCATCACGCTAGCGAGGTAAGCTATGTTCACCTTTTACAGGATGTTAAGCTTTTTTCATAGTTTGACTCTATGCGGGATCTAAACTCCCTTACCTTTGACAGGTTTGGCGGGCGATATCCGGACCGATTAACTGTCCGGCTCTGCTGCCCGAAGACCCAGCCCCAGCTCTACTAGTGAAGCTGCTGGTTCCGGCGCCTTATGTGGTGCCGGAGAAGAAGGCCAAGAAGAAGAAGACCACGGGGACTCGAAAGAGTGCCCGTAACATGGTGGTGTCGGACTCATCGTCCGACGAGTCCGAGACGCCCTCTTCCCGTGAAAACGAGGAGGAAGAAGAAAACTCTCCCCCCAGCGGGGGGAGGAGAGAAGAGGAAGGCCGCCCCGACGGGGGAGGCCGAGGGGTCTAGGAAAAGGAAGACCCCTCCGCCTGACTACTCCCCCGACGCCGAAGAGGGCGAAGAGGAGTGGCCAAACAGGGCCAAGCGTCCGGCGAAATCATAAGTTCGGATACCAGAGTAACTCATGATGTTCCTTTGTTGCACAGCTTTCCCTAATGTCGAACATAATTATGCAGCCCGTCCCGGGCCGAATTCAACGAATCGTCGGGCGACTCCCTGGACTCATCGGACGTGAACTCAGTTCCGCCCGCTGTCTTCCCCCGCACAGCAGACGACGCCGAAGTGGCGTCGCGACAAGCTCTGGGGCAGGAGGAGGTGGTCCCGGAGGAGCCGCAAGGCAACCTCCCGGACTCCAGGAGTGAAGGGGATAAGGCCCCCCAGGGCTCCAAGTCCGGCTTTGTGCCGGACACCGCACCGGAATCTTCCACAGTTCCGGACCGTGGTAGGCAAACTCCTTCCAAGAGGAGCAAGCCTTCTAAGCCGGCGGCCTCCGTCCAACCGGAGGTGCCGAACAATCTGCTGGAGGTGCTTGACGGCGCCTCCATCGACGAGGGGCACCGTACTATTATGAGTACGGTGATCCAGAAGGTTCGGTCCGCCAAGACCAGACTGACTGAAGCTTGCGCTAGCCTTCTAACAAGCTTCGAGGTAAGTAAAAATATGTAAAAATATTACCGCATAGACAGTAGCCCCCGATGCTCTGTTTGGCGTTCGGAAAGAAAAGTCGAATAGAGGATCTATTAAATTTCGCAGGAGTCTAACAAAAAAGAGTCAATATGCATATGCAGGCTTCGCTGCTATCCACCACCGCACTGACTGCGGAGGTGGGTGTCCTGAAGCAGGACCTCGAGCGGACCGAGCAAGAGCTCGGCCTTGCCAAGCGGCGGCTCGAGGAGAAAGAAGGTAAGAAATACCTTACGGAAAAAGTGCCTACAAAAAGGCGTGATTGCAAAAAATAACAAGATTGTACTGCTTATTGTAGGGGCCACGACTGAGGTGGTGACCCTTAAGCAGGCGTTGTCTGAGGCCGAAAAGAAAACGGCCGTGGAGCACACCGAGCGAGACAGACTTGGGGCTCAGGTCGGCGAGGTGCAGCAAGAGCTTCAGGCTCTCATGAAAAAACATGAGAGTTTGGAGCTTGAATCAAAGGCGCAAGCATCCGAGCTCGCGACGGCCCTTGAGACTGCCAAGTCTGCCAAGGCCGAAGCCCAAAAGGCCCTCCAAGAGTTGGAGGAGATGAGGAAGATAGCAGCGGGTAAGGCATTCTTTATGCAAAGCAGAAATATAAAAGTAAACTACTTGTTACTTACCCGAATCCGGAGCTCTCCAGGGGCATTCACAGATCTTCCACGCAGCGTATCCGACGCCGCCGCATTCTACCGAGCTGAAGAGGGCAGCTCGACGGAGAAGGTGTTCTGGTCTCAGTATTCTAAGGCCGGACACCCTGTGCCCTTGAGCGACCAGCTGAAATAGTTGGTCGAGCTCCAGAAGGCGGCCGAACAGGCCATGAAGGGCTTCATAGTTCGGCCGTGGCTCGGAGAGGCCTTGCCTGGGAGCTATTTCGGGCTGGTGCGGCGGCTGGTGGAGGCCTGTCTGAGGCTCGAGGTCATCAAGCGCTCCGTCTGCATCGAAGGTGCCCGTCGGGCCCTTGCCCGTGCAAAGGTGCACTGGGGTAAGCTGGACGGTGAGAAGCTTGTGAAGGACGGGCCGCCGCCGGGGAAGGAGCATCGCAAGCCCGAGAACTACTACAAGGATGTTCTTGCAGGTGCCCGCCTTGTGGCGGATGAATGTACCAAGGATGTGATTTTTGAATGAACTCGCTCGTGTTTATCCTGTGCGCTGAAAACTTGTTCATATGCGCTAAGCAATGCTTATTGAATTTAAAATATTACTTTCTGTGCGGCCGTTTATCAAAAAATTGAGAGATGGCCAGTCGTCGGCTTCTGCCCCCATGCCACTAGTGCCGGGGTGTTCGGGATAAACCTGAGCGCTCTTTTTCCCATAGTTGGGTCCTTCGAGGGAGGCGCTCAGCACAACGAACCAGGCAATCGGATTATAATGCTTGAACACTCTCACTTAGCCATAGAACTCTATAATTTTAAATTTCAGCGAAGCCCCTAGTTCGGAAGACCGAGTTCGGGGCGCTATCCATGCCATGGCTGGACAAAGCCAGCTCCTCGCTCAAAGCGGCATAAGTCTTTAGGGACTCGAAAAACCTCTCGAACAGCGACCGGTCTCTCGCCTCATCATAACAGTCAGTTTTAGCTTTCTCCACTGAGGTGCTTAACCTAGCTGAACCGGGGCACAATCGCAGTGGTTCTCCTAGTGCTACCTTAGCCGATATAGCGGAACGTAAGGCACCAAAACATAGGAGCTGGGCAAACCCAACTATTGACCCAAATCATGATTCGGAGCCGATGCATATAGTGCTATAAGTTTGGGGTGCTGCACTTGTGAAAGTGTACGGATTTCTCACACCATAATGAGGGGTACTGAAGCCCCTGGCGTGTTTGCCGTACCATGGTGTACGGGTGCAATCATGTCATTTAATAAACATATATGTGAAAAGAGGATAATGCAAAAAATAGACAAAAAGCTATGCATTGTTTATAGAGAGGCTATTTATCAAAGCCGAACGACACCAATAGTGCGATAAGCAAAAAGGTATTGGACTATTTAACATGTCCTGACCAGGGGCAGGCCGCGGGATTGTATTCAAAACAGGTATACTGCTTGCAACAGAGACCACCTGGGAGTTCCATAATGCGGCATGGCTTGTCTGCCTCCCTGGATCTTGCATCGTTTGTGCGGCAGTTGAATTGCCGAACAGGTCGTCCGAAGTATGGAGTCCTGAAAGTAAGAAAAAGTTAAAGAAAGAATCCGGCAGCCCCTAGTACGTTTTAAGCCGTATTTTGGGCGTGCCGTTATTGTGCCCCTTCCCCTGTGCCCATGGTATTTCAAGGGCGTAGTTATGTACGCGAGGCACTGGTTTCGCTATGTCGCGAGAGCTGGGGTTGGGGCCGCATTGCTACGCTTGCTCAGAGCGTGCCAGGCGGTCCTGCTGTGGGTTACTCCGGACGCGCTTGGCAGTGTCTAGCTTTTTAACGGCCGGACTGGAGAATTGCCTAAGAAGGCTACTTTGTACTTCCGCTGCGAGAGCCGCCGTGTGCTCCTCCGTACGGAGGGAGCGTTCAGTGTTTCCGTTGACTATGATTACTCCTCGAGGGCCTGGCATCTTGAGCTTGAGATCTGCATAGTGCGGCACCGCATTGAACTTTGCGAATGCGGTTCGTCCGAGCAGGGCATGATAGCCACTGCGAAACTGGACTATATCGAAGATTAACTCTTCGCTTCGGAAATTGTCCGGGGATCCGAAGACCACGTCAAGTGTTATTGAGCCTGTACAGTTGGCTTCTACACCTGGTATAACGCCTTTAAAGGTCGTTTTTGTGGGCTTAATCCTTGAGGGATCTATGCCCATTTTCCGCATTGTATCCTGATAAAGCAGGTTCAGGCTACTGCCGCCGTCCATGAGGACTCTTGTGAGATGAAATCCGTCGATCATTGGGTCGAGAACCAATGCGGCGAAGCCGCCATGACGGATGCTAGTGGGATGGTCCCTTCGGTCAAAAGTGATCGGGCAGGAGGACCATGGGTTGAACTTTGGGGCGACTGGCTCCATCGCGTATACGTCCCGTAGCGGACGCTTCCGCTCCCTCTTGGGAATGTGGGTTGCGTATATCATGTTCACCGTCCGCACTTGTGGGGGAAAGCCCTTCTGTCCATTGTTGTTCGGCGGCCTAGGCTCCTCCTCGTCGTCGCTGTGCAACCCCTTGTCTTTGTTTTCGGCTCTTAACTTGCCTGCCTGCTTGAACACCCAACAATCCCTGTTAGTGTGATTGGCTGGCCTTTCGGGGGTGCCATGTATCTGGCACAAGCGGTCGAGTATTCGGTCCAAACTGGACGGGCCCTGAGTATTCTTTTTGAATGGCTTTTTCCGCTGACTAGATTTATAGCCTCTGAATCCGGCATTGACTGCCATGTCTTCATTGCTGTCGCTGCTGACGCGGCGTTTTTGCTTATTCCGACGTGTCCTGCCACTTTTGTTCTTGGTATCCGAATTACCAGGGTTCTTTGATAAGTTGTTATTGCGGGCTAGCCAGCTGTCTTCTCCCGCGCAAAAGCGGGTCATGAGTGTCGTGAGGGCTGCCATAGATTTCAGCTTTTCCTGTCCCAGGTGCCGGGCAAGCCACTCGTCGTGGATGTTATGCTTGAAGGCTGCTAGGGCCTCTGCGTCTGGACAGTCGACTATCTGGTTTTTCTTTGTTAGGAACCGTGTCCAGAATTGCCTGGCCGATTCCTCTGGCTGCTGAATTATGTGGCTTAAGTCGTCGGCATCCGGTTGTCGCACGTAAGTGCCCTGGAAGTTGTCGAGGAATGCGGCTTCCAGGTCCTCCCAAGAACCGATTGAGTCTGCTGGCAAGCTGTTAAGCCAATGCCGGGACGGTCCTTTAAGTTTGAGCAGGAGGTATTTGATGGCGTGTAGATCATCGCGCGTGCCATGTGGATGTGAAGGAGATAATCCTCGATCCATACCGCCGGATTTGTTGTGCCATCGTATGATTCGATGTTTACGGGTTTGAAACCCTCTGGGATTTTATGATCCATTACTTCGTCCGTGAAGCATAGCGGGTGTGCGGCGCCTCTGTACTGGGCTATATCATGACGCAGCTCGGAAGAGCTATGTCTATTGTGTTCGGCCCGGCTGGATTTGTTGTATCCGCAGTGAAGATCATCGTCACGTGCCGTAGGGCGCCTGCGCGATCCGTAGATCGATCTTGTTTGTCTTGCCTTATCCTCCAGTACGCCTCGCAGGTCTGGCGCATTTTCCCGTGCCTTAGTTGAGCGGCGTCGGGACATGGCTTGGGTGGAGGGCCGAGAGGCCTCTCTGTCGCGGCCGCGAGGTGGCCGGTCTGTCATGTCGTGCGCTGGTGATGTAGGTTCTTCCTCCTCTGATCAGGGTAGCGGCCTGTGCTTTGGGTAACTCTTGGAGGGGCGTTCGAGTTCATACTCTTCGGCCGCAAGGACTTCAGTCCATCGGTCAGCTAGCAAATCTTGGTCAGCTCTAAGCTGTTGCTGCTTTTTCTTGAGGCTGCTTGTCGTGGCTAAAAGCCTGTGTTTGAAACGCTCTTGTTCGGCGGGGTCTGATGGTACGACTAATTCGTCATCATCGAGGCTTGCCTCATCTTCGGAGGGAGGCATATAGTTATCATCCTCGACCTTTCGGTCTTCCGCTCTCTCATGAGGGATGGCTTCTCCATCTTCCTGTGCCGAATCTTGCTGGGGTGGGTGTTCTTTGGCCCTATCCAGGGTAGTATTATCTCCCGTGCCGGAATCACCGTTTTTGCTTTGGCGGGATTTAGAGCGGCGCCGCTGTCGTCGGCGCTTTGGCTATTTCTTGGAGGTGTCATCCCCCGCTGTTCCATCGCCATCTCCATCTTTTGGAGTATCCACCATATATATGTCATATGACGAGGTGGCCTTCCAGCGCCCTACAGGTGCTGGTTCCTGTTCGTCTCCTACATCGCCGTCCATACCGTCGATGTCTTCGGAGCCGAAGTCAAGCATGTCGGTTAAATCGTCGACAGTGGCTACAAAGTGGGTGGTGGGTGGGCTTTGAACTTCTTCATCATCCGTATCCCATCCTCGCTGACCGTAATCCGGCCAGGGCTCTCCTGATAAAGAGAGAGACTTGAGAGAATTCAGGATGTCACCAAAAGGCGAGTGTTGAAAGATGTCCGCGGCGGTGAGCTCCATTATCGGCGCCCAATAGGATTCGATTGGCAGGGGCGCGGGGGGTTTGGAGTCCGGGGAGGAGTCCGGATCCTTGGAGTCATGGGTCATGTAGAGTGCGGGGCTGGCGTTCGGCTCAATCGCCTTTGAGATCGCAGCCCCCGAGGTGACGTCCAACCGCTCATCCTCGATTGGTGCAATAGGCTTCGAGTTATGGGTCGGAACTGGTGCGTGTGCGGCCTCCAGGACACTGTCCGGAGGCAGAGCTAGATCATGCCCCTCGAGATAGTGCGGCGCGCTTGGCCATGGCTCGAACCCGTCGAAGATCAAGTCTCCGCGGATGTCAGCCGTGTAGTTTAAGCTTCCAAACCTGACTTGATGGCCAGGGGCGTAGCTTTCGATCTGCTCCAGGTGGCCAAGCGAATTGGCCCGTAGTGCGAAGCTGCCGAAGACGAAGATCTGTCCGGGGAGAAAAGTGTCACCCTGGACCTCATCGTTGTTGATGATCAAGGGAGCCATCGGGCCTAAAGGCGATGACACAGAGGAACTCTCAATGAAAGCACCAATGTCGGTGTCAAAACCGGCGGATCTCGGGTAGGGGGTCCCGAACTGTGGGTCAAGGCCGGATGGTAACAGGAGACAAGGGACATGATGTTTTTACCCAGGTTCAGGCCCTCTCGATGGAGGTAATACCCTACTCCTGCTTGATTAATATTGATAATATGGGTAGTACAAGAGTAGATCTACCACGAGATCAAGGAGGCTAAACCCTAGAAGCTAGCCTATGGTATGATTGTTGTATATGGAGTTGATGTCCTACGGACTACAACCCTCCGGTTTATATAGACACCGGATAGGGTTAGGGTTACACAGAGTCGGTTACAATGGTAGGAGATCTTGAATATCCGCATCGCCAAGCTTGCCTTCCACGCCAAGGAAAGTCCCATCCGGACACAGGACGAAGTCTTCAATCTTGTATCTTCATAGTCCTGGAGTCCGGCTGAAGGTATAGTCCGGCTACCCGAACACCCCCTAATCCAGGACTCCCTCAGCGGGCAAGACTCATTTGAGCTGCGTCGTGATATAGCCCAGTACAGAGGCGCTGGACACCCCCTATGCTTCACAGACGAAGTGATGGATCACCAAATCCCAGAGGGTTTCAAACCCGTAAATATAGATTCATACGACGGCACGACAGATCCTGCGATATGGATCGAGGATTTCCTCCTGCACATCCACATGGCCCGCGGTGATGATCTACACGCCATCAAATACCTCCCACTCAAGCTTAAAGGACCAGCTTGGCATTGGCTCAACAGCTTGGCAGCAGAGTCCATTGGCTGTTGGGAAGATCTGGAAGCCGCATTCCTCGACAACTTCCAGGGCACTTATGTGCGACCACCAGACACCGATGACTTGAGCCACAAAATTCAGCAGCCATAGGAATCGGCCAGGCAATTCTAGACACGGTTCCTAACAAAGAAAAATCAAATCGTCGACTGTTCGGATGCAGAGGCCCTAGCAGCTTTTAAGCACAACATCCGCGACGAGTGGCTCGCCCGGCACCTTGGCCAGGAAAAGCCAAAATCTATGCCAGCCCTCACGACACTCATGACCCGCTTTTGCGCGTGAGAAGACAGCTGTCTGGCTCGCAGCAATAACATATCAAAGAACCATGGTACTTCGGATACCAAGGATGGCAATGGCAGGTCACATCGTAACAAACACAAGCGCCGCATTAACAGCGACAATACCGAGGATATGACAGTCAATGCCGGATTCAAAGGCTCTAAACCCGGTCAGCGGAAAACACCATTCAAAAGGAGCACTCCAGGCCCGTCCAGTTTGGACCGTATACTCGACCGCTCGTGTCAAATACATGGCACCCCGACAAGCCAGCCAACCACACCAACAGGGATTGTTGGGTGTTCAAGCAGGCCGGCAAGTTAAATGCCGAAAATAAAGATAAGGGGGCACATAGCGACGACGAGGAGGAGCCCCGGCAGCCAAACACCGGAGGACAGAAGAGGTTCCCCCACAAGTGCGGACGGTGAACATGATATACGCAACCCACATCCCCAAGAGGGAGCGGAAGCGTGCGCTAAGGGACGTATATGCGTTGGAGCCAGTCGCCCCAAAGTTCAACCCATGGTCCTCTTGTCCGATCACCTTCGATCGCAGGGACCACCCCACTAGTATCTGTCATGGCGGATTTGCCGCACTGGTCCTAGACCCAATCATTGACGGCTTTCACCTCACTCGAGTCCTTATGGATGGCGGCAGCAGCCTGAACCTGCTTTATCGGGACACAGTGCACAAAATGGATATAGACCCCTCAAGGATCAAACCCACAAAAACGACCTTCAAGGGCATCATACCAGGTGTAGAGGCCCATTGCACAGGCTCAGTCACACTGGAAGTGGTCTTCAGATCCCCGGATAACTTCCGAAGCAAGGAGTTAATCTTCGATATAGTCCCGTTCCGTAGTGGCTATCATACACTGCTCGGGCGAACCGCATTTGCGAGATTCAATGCGGTACCGCATTATCCATACGAGTGAAATACTTGCTTTAATGCCATTCCTTAGCTTGCCCTTGGAGGGGACATGTCAAATAGTCCTACTTTTTGCTTATCGCACTACTTGTATCATTTTGCTTTAACGCACCTTTTTGAATAAACAATGCATTGGACTAGACTATTATCTCATTCTTTATTCTTCCTTATATATATATATATGTTCATTTCATGACATCCAGCACCCGTACACTCTGGTATGGCTAATACGCTAGGGGCTTAAGCATACCCCATAATACGGCGTGAGAAGTCTGAACACTTTATACAGTGCGGCACCCCGAACTTATAGCATTATATGCATCAGCTCTGAATCATGTCTTGGGTCAATAGTTGGGTTTGCCCAGCTCCCATGTTTTGGTACCTTACGTTCCGCTATATCGGCTAAGGTAGCACTGGGAGAACTACTGCGATTGTGCCCCGGTTCAGCTGGGCTAAGCACCTCAGTAGAGAAAGCTAAAACTGACTGTCATGATAAGGCGAGAGACTGGTCGTTGTTCAAGAGGTTTCGAGTCCCTAAAGACTTATGCCGCTTAGAGCGAGGAGTCGGCTTTGTCCGGCTTAAGGCGTGTGTAGCGCCCCAAATTCGGCCTTCCGAATACTAGGGGCTTCGCTAAAATTTAAAATTATAGAATTCTACGGCTAAGTGAGAGTGATAAAGCATCATAGTCTGATTGCCTTGTTCGTTGCGCTGAGCACCTCCCTCGAAGGACCCAAAAATGGGAACAAGAGTGCTCAGGTTTATCCCGAACACCCCAGCACTCGTGGCATGGGGGCAGAAGCCGACGACTAGCCATCTCTCAGATTTGATAAACAGCCGAATAGAAGGTAATATTTTAAATTCAAACAAGCGTTGCATAGCGCATATGAATAAGTTTTCACACCACAAGATCACACGAGCAAGTTCATTCAAATATTACATCTTTCGCACACTCGTCCGCTACAAGATGGGCACCCTTCAGGACACCCTCATAATACATCTCGGGGTGACGATGCTCCTTGCCCTACGGCGGCCCCTCCTTCACCAGCTTCTCGGCGTCCATGTTGGCCCAGTGCACCTTCGCACAGGCAAAAGCCCGGCATGCACCTTCGATGCAGACGGACCGCTTGAGGACTTCCAGCCGTGGGCAGGCATCCACACGCCGCCTCACCAGGCCGAAGTAGCTGTTGGGAAGGGCGTCGCTAGGCCACATCCGGACTATAAGGCCCCTCATGGCCTGTTCGGCCGCCTTGTGCAGCTCGACTAGTTGCTTTAGCCGGTCGCTCATAGGCATCGGGTGTTCGGTCCTAGTATACTGAGACCAGAACAACTTCTCCGTCGAGCTTCCCTCCTCGGCCTGGTAAAACTTTGCGGCATTCGACACGCTGGGATGCAAATCTGCAAATGCTCCTGGAGAGCTCCGGACTCGGGTAAGTAACAAGTAATTTACTTTCACATGCTTGCTTTGCATATTGAATTCCTTACCCGCCGCTATCCTCCTCATCGCCTCAATCTCCTGGAGGGCCTTGTGGGCTTCAGCCTTGGCATTCTTTGCGCTCTCAAGGGCCGCGACAAGCTCAAACTCTCACGTCTTCGAGTCAAGCTCCAACGCCTCGTGCTTCGTCACGAGAGCTTGGAGCTCTTGCTGCACCTCGCCCACCCGCGCCTCTTGCTTTTCCCGCTCGGTGCGCTCCTAGGCCTCTTTGTTTTCGGCCTCAAACAATGCTTGCTTCAGGGTCACCACTACGGTCGTGGCCCCTGGCAAATTCATGATGATCCTGTCATTTTGCAATCACATCTTTTTTTATATATATCTATAGACTAGGTATTACTTACCTTTGTTCTCCTCGAGCTGCCTCTTAGTAAGGCCGAGCTCTTTCTCGGACCCGTCGAGGTCCTACTTCAGTGCGGCGACCTCCGCAGTCAGTGCGGCAGAGGCCAGCAGTGAAGCCTGCATACGCATATAGACATACTTATATTAGACTCCTGCAAATATTATTTGATCCTCTATTCGGCTTTTCTTTGTGAACACCAAACAGAGCATCAGTGTCTATGAGGTAATATTTTCCCTATATTTTAAATACTTACCTCAAAGCCTGTTAGAAGGCTAGCACAGACTTCAGTCAGTCCGCTCTTGGCGGACTGAACCTTCTTGACCACCGCACTCATAATAGTGCGGTGCTCTTCATCGATGGAAGCGTCGCGAAGCGCTCCCAGTAGGTTGTCCGGTGCCTCTGGATGGACAGAGGTCACCGGCACGGGCGTCTTAACCCTTTTGGAAGGGGGCCGCCTGCCCGAGTCCGGAACCACTGGAGGTTCCGGCGCGGTGTTCGGCTGGGAACCGAACTTGGAGCCCCCGGGAGCCTTGCTCCCTTTGCTCCTGGAGTCCGGAAGGTCACCTTGAGGCGCCTCCAGGACTGTCTCCCCCCGGCTCGGTGCCCCTCGAGACAATACCTCGGCATTGTCCGTAGGGCAAGGGGAGGAGGCGGTCAGAAGTGGATCGCTATCCATATCCGACGAATCCAAGGAGCCGTCCGACGAGGATACGTCGATATGGGCTTGGGGCGGTCTGCAGAATCATATTCGGCGTTAGGAGAAGCAGTGCGACAAAGTAATGCTATGAGTTACTCTGGTATCCGAATACTTACGACTTCGCCAGGGGCTTGGCCCTGAGCAGCCACTCGTCTTCGCCTTCAGCAGTGGTGGTGGAGCAGTCCGGAAGGAGAGTCCTTCCTTTCTTGGACCCTTCGGCCTCCCCTGTTGGGGCGGCCTTCCTTTTCTTTTCTCCCCCGGCTGGAGGGGGAGCATCTTCATCTTCCTCCTCCTCATCTTCATGGGAGGAGTGCGTCGCGGAGTTATTAGACGATGAGTCCGATACCACCTGGCGTCGGGAACTCTTTCGGGTCCCCTTGGCCTTCTTCTTGGTCTTCTCCAGCACCTTATAAGGAGCCGGAGTCAGCATCTCTGTCAGGAAAGTGCCTGCAGTATCTTCGGGTAGAGGGGCCGGACAGTCGATCTGCTCCGATGCCTCCACTGAGTCCTGTTAAAGGCATCAGAGCTCAGACCCCGCACATGGTAAAGCTATGAGAAATAAATATCCTGCCAAATGTACAGAACTTACCGGATTCGCAGGGTGCTTCGCGCTTAGCCCACGGTCCTCGGTGAGAGAGGGAGGGACCTTGGCGCCCTTGAACAACACCCTCCAGATGTCTTTGTGCGTCATGTCGAAGAGCTCACTTAGAGTCTGGTGCCGGGCCGGGTCGAACTCCCATAAGTTGAAATCCCGTTGGTAACACGGGAGGATCTGGCGGAAGAGCATGACTTGGACTATGTTAACAAGCTTAAGTTTCTTGCTTGTAATATTCCGGATACATTTCTGGAGTCCGTCCAGCTCCACCAATGAACCCCAGGACAAGCCCTTCTCCTTTTAGGAAGTGAGCCGCATGGGGATTCCAGATTGAAACTCGGGGGCCGCCACACAGTTGGTGTCGTGCGGCTCGGTGATGTAGAACCACCCCGATTGCCACCCCTTTATGGTCTCCATGAAGGAGCCCTCGTGCCATGTAACGTTGGGCATCTTGCCCACCATGGCTCCGCCGCATTCCGCTTGTTGGCCACCCACCACCTTCGGCTTGATATTGAAGGTCTTCAGACACAGGCCGAAGTGGGGCCGGATGCGGAGGAAGGCCTCGCACACGACGATGAACACCGAGATGTTGAGGATGAAGTTCGGGGCCAGATCATGAAAGTCCAGCCCATAGTAGAAGATGAGGCCGCAGACAAATGGATGGAGGGGAAACCCCAGTCCGCGGACGAAGTGGTGGAGGAAGACCACCCTCTCGTGAGGTTCTGGGGTAGGGATGACCTGCCCCGCGGCTGGCAGCCGGTGCGCGATATCCGCGGCTAAGTATCCGGCCCCGCGTAACTTTTTGATGTGCCCCTCCGTGACGGAGGAGGCCATCCACTTGCCGCCCGCTCCGGACATGTTTGGAGAGAGTTAGGAGGAGGATGCGGACTTGGGCGCTAGAGCTCGAGTGCGCGAGAATGGATGAGCAAGGAGGAAGAAGGCGTGGGTAGAAAAAGGTGAGATCTTATCCCTTTGTAAGGGCGAACTAAACTATGCGCCTCCACTCGCCTGGTAAAACTCGCTTGTCCACCAAGTGCCGTAATTGATGGCGCGGTTGGGTTACCCACGTCCGTATTGATGAGAATCCCGTAATAAGGGGAACACGATCTCTGCTTTGACAAGACGTGTCAAGAAACCGCCTCACGTTATGTGCGGGGCTGGTTAAGGAAAAACGGTTCAAATAATTACCGGGCCTTGGCGTGATGTCATGCTGCCAAAACATGTCAGCAGATTAGATTTGTGGAAATATTATTCTCTCTACGGTGGTATGTGGAACTTATTTTGCAGGGTCAGACACCATCCTTGTATTCAAATTCTTCCGTGGTGTATTCGGAGGAGGAACCCGCCTTGCAATGCCGAAGACAACACTGCACGCCGGACTCATCGTCATTGAAGCCTGGTTCAGGGCCTACTGAGGGAGTCCTGGATTAGGGGGTCTTCGGACAGCCGGACTATATCCTTTGGCCGGACTGTTGGACTATGAAGATACAAGATTGAAGACTTCGTCCCGTGTCTGGATGGGACTCTACTTGGCGTGGAAGGCAAGCTAGGCAATACGGATATGTATATCTCCTCCTTTGTAACCGACCTTGTGTAACCCTAGCCCCCTCCGGTGTCTATAGAAACTGGAGGGTTTTAGTCCGTAGGACAACATACAATCATACCATAGGCTAGCTTCTAGGGTTTAGCCTCTCTGATCTCGTGGTAGATCTACTCTTGTAACACCCATATCATCAATATTAATCAAGCAGGACGTAGGGTTTTACCTCCATCAAGAGGGCCCGAACCTAGGTAAAACATCGTGTCCCCTGCCTCCTGTTACCATCCGCCTTAGACGCACAGTTCGGGACCCCCTACCCGAGATCCGCCGGTTTTGACACCGACATGCATGTTTGGTTCCCTGGGCGCACCTAGGCTGCATCGCATGCACGAGCTTGGCTGGGACCGGCCTGGTTAATCTAGTGCAAGAAGGAGTTGGGATGTGTGTTTGGTGTATTGCATGATATGGCCCAGGCTCGCCTCAGATTTTGTTTGGTAGGCTGCATAAGGCCAAATAATATGACAAATGTGTAATTTGAATATAGATGCTTATTTGTGCATGTCGAAACGGTGACAGTCATCTTTGAAGAAGTGGGAGTATCTGCAGAACTTTGTTGGGTAAATTTAGCAAAGAATATAAGCAATGGTGCCGCACCTATTTACATAAAAATGATGTAGAAATTATTCATGAAGGAACAGATCACACAAATC
Source organism: Triticum monococcum (assembly GCA_034509565.1). Taxonomy (NCBI): domain Eukaryota; kingdom Viridiplantae; phylum Streptophyta; class Magnoliopsida; order Poales; family Poaceae; genus Triticum; species Triticum monococcum. Next base: position 236,610,443 of record CM067843.1, read on the forward strand.
TCAGCCTAAATGCTGATCACCAGCCATCTCTAATCCTAGGGGAAGATGAGCTTGGGACATATTGCAGCCTAATCCATGCTAATAAATAGCCATGTAATATATAAACAACCCAAATCCATAGGAGGAAATAAGGTTGGGGACAGATCTCAGACTAAATAAAAAAGAAGAGTGGAGGCTATGGGATAAGCACGCATCGGTGCCAGCCATCATCCCGTCTGTGGACCTTCCCAAGCATGCGAACCTGCCTCGTCTTGCCTTCCTTCTCATCCCTAGACGGAAGGCCGCCGGTCCAATCTGCCCACGCATCCGAGCAGCGCCAGCGCCAGAGAGCTAGGGATGGGAGGGGAAAGCGAAGGATGTGGACAGATGGCGGAGGGAGGGAGGAGGGGATCTCTACATCCACCAAACATGAGGAAGCGCGCCAGCGATGTGGACAAAGGCGAAGGGGCGGTGAGATCCAGGCTCGTGGGAGAGAGGAGATGAGTGAGGAGAGTGCCGCGAATGGAGGCGGCCGACAGACAAGCCCGAGCCCTTTGCTCGCGTGGGTGCAGCCGCGGATGCAGGCTCGCGGAAACACCCGAAACCTACGTTTCCACTCGGCCTAGATGGGAGCCTCTTTTTGCATCCATCGGGCCTGGCCCAGGGAGGCATGTAGCATACCAAACAGGGAGGAAAGTGCACGGCAGGTACGAGCCAGGTGCGAGCCATGAAACTAAACATGCCCCACGTGAATCAATAGAACATCCCATTGTCACCACAGATATTCCATCCCAAGACATACATCAAGTGTTCTCAAATCCAATACTCAATCCAACATAATGACACCGCAAAGAGCAAGACTCAATTCATCACAAGAGGGTAGATGGGGAGAAACACCATATGATCCAACTATAATAACAAACCTCATGGTACATCAATATCATGCCAAATCAAGAACACGAGAGAGAGAGAGAGATATATATCAAACACATAGCTACTGGTACATAGCCTCAGCCTCGAGGGTGAACTACTCCTTCCTCGTCATGGAGATGGTCGAGATGATGAAGATGGTCGCCGATGATGGTTTCCCCCTCTGTTGGGGTGCCGAAACGGGCTTCCGGTTGGTTTTTCGTGGCTACAGAGGCTTGTGGCGGCGATACTCCCGCTCTAGGTTTCTTTTTGGGGGTTTATATATATATAGGAATTTTTGGCGTCAGGAACAAGTCAGGGGGGTCCACATGGCGATGACAAGGCAGGGGGCACACCCTAGGGGGTCACCCTCCACCCTTGTGGAAGCCTCATGGCTCCTCTAGTCCATCTCCGACACTCTGTGGGCTTCTTTTGGTCCATAAAAAATCGTCGTAAAGTCAGCTCGTTTGGATTCTGTTTGGTATTCCTTTTCTGTAAAACTCAAAAACAAGGAAAAAAACAGAAACTGGCATTGGGCTCTAGGTTAATAGGTCAGTCCCAAGAATAATATAAAATAGCATATAAATGCATATAAAACATCCAAGATGGATAATATAATAGCATGGAACAATAAAAAATTATAGATAAGTTGAAGACGTATCAAGCATCCCCAAGCTTAATTCCTGCTCGTCCTCGAGTAGGTAAATGATAAAAATAGAATTTTTGATGTGGAATGCTACCTAACATATTCATCAATATAATCTTCTCTATTGTGGCAAGAATGTTCGGATCCATAAGATTCAAAACAAAAGTTTAATATTGACATAGAACAATAATACTTCAAGCATACTACAAGGCAATTATGTCTTCTCAAAATAATATGGCCAAAGAAAGTTTATCCCTAACAAATCATATAGTCTGGCTATGCTCCATCTTCATTACAAAAAATATTCAAATCATGCACAACCCAGATGAGAAGCCAAGCAATTGTTTCATGCTTTTGATGTTCTGAAACCTTTTCAACTTTCACACAATACATGAGCGTGAGCCATGGACATAGCACTATAGGTGGAATAAAATATGGTGGTTGTGGAGAAAACAAAACGAAGGAGATAGTCTCACATCAACTAGGCATATCAACGGGCTATGGAGATGTCCATCAATAGATATCAATGTGAGTGATTAGGGATTGCCATGCAACGGATGCACTAGAGCTATAAGTTTACGAAAGCTCAGAAAGAAACTAAGTGGTGTGCATCCAACTTGCTTGCTCACGAAGACTTAGGGCAATTTGAGGAAGCCCATCACTGGAATATACAAGCCAAGTTCGATAACAAAAAAATTCCTAGTAGTATATGAAAGTGACAAGATAGGAGACTCTCTATCATGAAGATCATGGTGCTACTTTGAAGCACAAGTGTGGAAAAAGGATAGTAGCATTGCCCCTTCTCTCTTTTTCTCTCATTTTTTGTGTTTTTTGTTTTGGGCCCTCTCTTTTTTTGGCATATTTTTTTCGTCCGGAGTCTCATCCGAACTTATGGGGGAATCATAATCTCCATCCTCCTTTCCTTGCATGGGACAATGCTCTAATAATGGAGATCATCACACTTTTATTAACTTACAACTCAAGAATTAAAACTCGATACTTACAACAAATATATGACTCTATATGAATGCCTCCGGCGGTGTACCGGGAAGTGCAATGAATCAAGAGTGACATGTATGAAAGGAATATGAACGGTGGCTTTGCCAAAAATATGATGTCAACTACATGATCATGCAAAGCAATATGACAATGATGAAGCGTGTCATAATAAACAGAACGGTGGAAAGTTGCATGGAAATATATCTCGGAATGGCTATGGAAATGCCATAATAGGTAGGTATGGTGGTTGTTTTGAGGAAGGCATATGGTGGGTGTATGGTACCGACGAAAGTTGTGCGGTACTAGAGAGCCTAGCAATGGTGGAAGGGTGAGAGTGCATATAATCCATGGACTTCACATTAGTCATAAAGAACTCACATACTTATTGCAAAAGTCTATTAGTTATTGAAATGAAGTACTACTCGCATGCTCCTAGGGGTATAGATTGGTAGGAAAAGACCATCGCTCGTCCCCGACCGCCACTCATAAGGAAGACAATAAATAAATAAATCATGCTCCGACTACATCACATAACGGTTCACCATACGTGCATGCTACGGGAATCACGAACTTTAACAGAAGTATTTCTACAATCCACAATTACTCACTAGCATGACTCTAATATCACCATCTTTATATCTCAAAACAATCATAAGGAATCAAAATTCACATAGTATTCAATGCACTTTATATGAAAGTTTTTATTATACCCCTCTTGGATGCCTATCATATTAGGACTAAATTCATAACCAAAGCAAACTACCATGCTGTTTAAATACTCTCAAAATAATATAAGTGAAGCATGGGTGTCCAAAAGTTTATAGAAAATAAAACAACTATCATGCTCTAAAAAGATATAAGTGAAGCACTAGGGCAAATGACAAACTACTCCAAAAGATATAAGTGAAGATCAATGAGTAGTCGAATAATTATGAAATTATGTGTAGACTCTCTAACATTTAAGAATTTCAGATCTTAGGATATTATTCAAACAGAAAGCAAAACAAAATAAAATGACATTTCAAGGATAGCACATATCATGTGAAGAAGCAAAAACTTAGGCTGACTGATAGTTCTTGAAGAAGAAAGGTGGGATGCCTACTGGGGCATCCCCAAGCTTAGATGCTTGAGACTTATTGGAATATTAACTAGGGATGCCTTGGGAATTCCCAAGCTTGAGATTTTTTGTCTCCTTAATTCCTTTCATATCACGGGTTTCCCTAATTTTTAAAAACCTCATCCACACAAAACTCAACAAGAACTCGTGAGATAAGTTAGTAAATGCATGCTAAACCTTATCATTCTCTACTGTAGAAAATCACTAAAATTATAATTTGACATTGCATACTAAATGCCTCGGCATATTTAACACTCCTATCCTCAAATAGGATCATTAAACAAGCAAACATATACAAACAATGCAATCATAACAGCAATCTGTCTAAACAGGATAGTCTCTAAAGAATGCAAGAGGAATCATACTTCTTTAACTCCAAAAATTATGAAAAATTACCACACTATAGATAATTTGTTTTTACTCATTGTGTAAAAATTTCAAGATTTTATCACATCCTTACTTTCCAGAAGAATTCAGACAATGATAGAAAACTTCCTGTTTTCAAAACAACAACATATACACTTGCAAAATAAGCATGGTAAAGGCTATACTTGAAATTTTTATTGAACTAAAAGATGCAAAACATTACTCTAAATAACAGCAAGCAAATACTAATAAAATAAAATGATGCTCCAAGCAAAACACATATCATGTGGTGAATAAAAATATAGCCTCATGTAAATTTACCGATGGATTGAAGACAAAAGAGGGGATGCCATCCGGGGCATCCCCAAGCTTGGGCTCTTGGTTGTCCTTAAATATTACCTTGGGGTGCCTTGGACATCCCCAAGCTTAGGATCTTGCCATTCCTTATTCTGTAGTCCATTAAATCTTTACCCAAAACTTGAAAACTTCACAACACAAAACTCAACAGAAAACTCGTAAGCTCAGTTGGTATAATAAAGCAAATAACCACTTAGGTACTGTTGTGAAATCATTCTAATTTTATATTGGTGTTATATCTACTGTATTCCAACTTCTCCATGGTCATACTATCGTGGAATTGTCACGACAGATGTTCTAGCTGAAGGACTTAGTCACAGAGCCATCGCAGCTAGGTTAGCTTAAAGGGGTTCAACGGGACAAAGGACACATAGAGTTTATACTGGTTCGGCCCCTTGCAGTGAAGGTAAAGGCCTACTCTAGTTTGGGATTGTATTGCTAGGGTTCCGATTACTAGGGAGCGAATACGCCTGACCTAGTTCTCGGTCTCTTGTTTCTTGTCCTAAGCCGTCGTCGGGTCATCCCTTTATATACACAGGTTGGCGCCCGGCGTTTCATAGAGTCCCGGCTGGCTCATACATAACGTGTCCGGCTCAGTGACTAACTACGCATACCTTACAACACAAGTCATACATACATGGCGGTTCATCCTCTCGGGCCTCAAGTCTCTTCCGGGCCTTGGACCGTCAATGGGCTTATAGGACCCGCCATCTTCATTGGCAAACTGCCAGTTCTATGACCCGGCCCCTCCTGGGTGGTTCATACCCGATAGTCATATCCCCAACATTAGGTCCCAGGTCGATTTGAACTTGTTCATGTCAATCTTCAATACCTGACCTGTCAAAATCTTGTGTCGCCTTTATTTGATAAACCTTGCTATAAACCGCCATGACGTCAGCACACAGAATTTTCTTAAGCCGCCATGACGTCACTTCACATTAACTTCATACGTGGCCCAGAACATCTTTAATTGATCCTTATCTTAATAAATGTCCCGAGAATCAAGGCATCCATATAGCCATATGATGATTTTGGCCTCCTCGATTCCCGCACATGCCTTGCAACCACCCCCTTATAAATAGGGGTGGGGGTCTTTATCATTTTCCCCTTCGTCTCCTCCTTCGTCTTCCTCCTTCGCCCGGCCGCTCCAGTGATCGAACTCTGCCACCGCGATCTCCAACCACTGGAACAACACAGGCCGCTGCATCAACCTGATCCGACCAGAGAACTCCGGCGAGCCATCGCAGTCCATTTGCAACAGTAAGCGCTTCTCCCCCTCCACTTCAGATCTATATTAGGGTTCGGGCTTGTTTGTTGGTGTTTCTTACTATTCTTCGCCGTTTCTTTCAACTTTAGCGGCTTTTAATCTGGATAGACTACAAACCTTGCGCAGAAGTAATTTTAGTATTCATTTTTATCATTAGAAGAACATCTCCCCATGGATGATCTCATTGAAACGTCCACACTTTCCACTGTCGCCACCTTAGGTTTAGAATTTTACTGCCTTTTCAGAATTGTGGTAGATCCAAAATTATCGCCCCATCTTGTAAAATATGTTTGTCCACCACTTATCCAAATCTGAAGTACCATAACTGCTATGGCGGCTTATACCACAAACCATGATCCATCTTAAAGCACTAAATCTTGTTAAACCGCCACCATACACTTTAGAACTTTGCCTGACCTGGCAATATAACTCCGGCTTAACCATGCTTGCTCATGATCTTAATTCTGCAACGTATATCTTGACTGTTAAACTCTGTCCGGCTTAACAACAAAATCATTAATCTGATAGGTACCATTAGTCCCCTTTTAAGCTGCAAGTACTTCAATGTTCATCGCCCGGCTTAATCTGTCAATTGTTCATAACACCTTACCTTTGAATCAATGATCCAGTTTAATTGCATGACCTTAAACTGGTAAGTTTTCTTCATTTAGCACCTTGTTTTTGAAGATGGTCAAGACCGTCACCGCCTTCAACTGGGTTGTTTCCCCGGTGATGGAAGAATATTTGAATACATATGTTCAGACTGGCATTTTAGCCAAGAAAGAAACTATCCACTGGAGGGTTCCGGGTAATAAAACTCGCCCTGAGCCCAAATATGGTGAAGTGGTGGTTTTTATGGATCATATGGTCCGGAGCTTTAGTCCCCCCGGCACAAGATTCTTCTGTGATCTGCTGCATTTCTTCAAACTACATCCACAAGATATCAGACCAAACTCCGTTTCAAATATCTGCAATTTCCAAGTGTTCAGCGACGTGTATCTTCATCAGGAGCCCACCGTGGAACTGTTCAGGGAGTTCTACTATTTTAACGGACAGAATGAGTTCACAGATGGACCTAGCCTTGAACTAGGCGGCATATCCATACAACGCCGAAAAGAAGCCATCGTCCCCGCAGCTAACCCGCCCAATCACCCCAAGGACTAGAACCAGACTTGGTTTTACTGCCAAGATACCTCACCAGAAGGGGAAAATCCCCAGTCGGGTTACTGCGTCAGCCGGCTTAGGAGCAGACACCCTCTTCTGGATCGTATTAGTACAATAGAATGGAAGAAATATGTACTAACCATTGCAAAATCCGAGCTCTGATGGCCAACGGCTTGACCGAAATTGATCTAGTTCGCTGCTGGATTGCCTGGAGAATGTTGCCTCTAACCATCCGGCCCGGTTTAATGTGAGAGTATACTGGCGAGCTAACAGATTCTCAGCGCCATTGTCCAACCGAAATAACTGAAGAAGATATCAATAATATGACTAAGACTCTATTGAATGAGAGTTTGGAAGATTGCAGTCAATTAGGACTGAGTCCTTTCTGTATTCTGAATAAGCCGCCAGCTGTAAGTTTCAAGCCTCTATTTAACTCATACCTTCATTTCTGCTGCTAGCTCATACTTATCCATTTGTTTATAGGCCAACTCACCTTTCTGGGACAAAAAAATGCCTGAAAAACTAAAGAAGACCCGGACAAAGACTAAGGCCACCAAACGGCCTGCCAAGAAGAAATCCAACACTATCGAGCTGTTCAATTAGGATGAGAAAGATGATGATGATGAGCCAGAGGTAGAACTCGATTCCTTTGGCTCGTTTTTTGTACATCTTATTGACAATGAATGTTATCAGGATGAAGCGGAAGCCAGCCATGCAGGTGATCTAGAGGTAATTATTCTTTCCTCCTCTAGCTCAGAACCTCTGCCAACACAGAAAACTCGACAAGCAAGCCGGAAAGTAAGATTTTCTCACCCTTTAGCTCACTTGGATCCCAACTTTCTTTTGAAGACAACAACATGAAGTTCGCCGCACAACCCGGAACAGTGGCGGCGGAGTGTTATCCTCCGGCTTACCCAACACCCCAACACCTCGCAAACATCGACCAGAGGTTCCAAACACTTCTGACATAGATTATCTCAACGCAGGTCATTTCCACCAACATCTTAATCCGTCTGATCAAATTATCAGGGAACGTCTCTTTCCTCCTCCGGCGACTCAATAGGAACTCAGATCCCAGCCTTCAAGACTGTGCCTGGGTAAGGGTGTATTTAATCCATCAAACCTCATAATTGACTGATATACTGACATCTATGTCCTTATTTTCAGGGGCCATGCCAAATCCAGCAAAAAGGAAAAAGTGAATAAACCGGCCGATGATGCAACCCGTCTGAGCCGGAACAACAACAACTAGAACTCTCTCATACAATTGCTGAATATATTATTGATGATCCACCACCATAGGAGCATGAAGTTACCATGGATCAAATGGATGTTGAGCCGGTCATTCCTAATCCTCCGAGTCCCATCAAGCCTTCAGAAGCAAACACTGACGATGTTGTTGTCACTAGGTTTGGGTATACTGCATCGGGTAACCCCACTGCTCTGTCCAAGCACAACGCCAAAGAAGAGTTTTCCACTGCTGATAAAGGCAAATGGAAAATGGACTTGGAAAGCTATTCACAATTTAGCGCTCAAGAAATCCATTTTGGTTATTTAAACCATCTACACACAAGCCGCGACTTTGAAGCTGGCTTAGTCAACTTGATGAAGGAACGCTATGAGGTAATCCATCACAATTCTCTTCACCATTATATCTCCATTAGCCACCAAGTCTATAGAGTACGATAGGATGGAATATGTTGTAGACTTTCAAATAGTCGCAAAGTAGAAAAATTTCATCACTAGTAGCCCCCAAGGGCCGGCTTAATCATCATGCTAAGCCGGGACTTGAAATATCAAGATTCAACTTTGCATCTGTAACCCCCAAAGGCCGGTTTAAACTTATTAAGTTAAAATGGTACTTACCAACATTAACAAATCAAACTTCAATAATCTTGATAAACCAGATTATATCATTTCACCCAAGTCATCAGATAAGTTTGTCTTTTAAAAAGAGCAATAGGCATTAGCCCCCAAGTGCTAAGGATAATACTTGTATTGTGCTTGGGACTTCAAAGATTTGTCTTTAGAAAGAGCAATATGCATTAGCCCCCAAGTGCCAAGGATAATACTTGTATTGTTTTTGGGACTTCAAAGATAGTCATGATGGTAATACTCTCCATGTGTGCTCATCTCACAGGCTGAATTAACTAAGAAGGACTCACAACTCAATGATCTAAAGTCCAACATGAAAAGTCAGCAATCCGAGACATCCAAGGCCAAGTCAGAACTGAAAACTGCTCTGGAGAGCATTGAGCAGCTTAAACAAAATTTCAACACTGATAAGAATGGCTGGGAGACCGAAAAGGCGGCTCTATTGAAGAGAGAAGAAGAAGCTGAAGCCGCGCTTAAGCCGGTGACTAATGAACTGTCCGGCTTAAAGCAGCAAATCAATAACATGTCATTGGCTATCTTCGTTAAGTATTAATCATGACTACATTCATACCGATGAACCTATTATAAACATCTGCCTGCTTATCAATAAATGAACTGACACATGCTCTCGGAGCGTCAAGCTGGGCTCAGACATGCGCATCAGGTTGAAGGTCGTCTACACTCTTGTAGAACAACTATATACTGGCGCTCAACGGACCATTGCTGCCACTCTGCACAAGAAACAGTCACCCACTCTTATCAAAGATACATTGGAAAGGTTGTTAGTGGTGCCCAAAAGGATTGAAGAGTTTAAGCGAACCTCTGCCAGAGCCGGTGCTTTAACTGCTTTAATCCGGGCCAAAACATGGCAAGCAGATCTTGATCCGGAAGACCTGGACAATGGTTGCCCAAGTGTAAAGGAAGATGGTCACCCCTAAGTGCAGATGACTTTACAGATATAGTAAGACCAATGCGTCCGTTAGCAACCCGGATGGCTGAAGAAACCAATTTATCTCAATATCAGGTGGCTTATGATGCTAATAATAAAAAGGTGAAGGCGCTAATTCATCAGGAGACGGATCTCACCCCGCCGACTCGTAAGCACACCTTCGCTCCTGACATTGATCTATCCAACCTTATTGATGATGAAGTTGTGTTTAGAGCGTTGACTGGTATCAACTGGGCTACGATTGACTTGCAGCTGATGGATAATCAAGGAGCTGAAGAAGAAGAAGAAGCACAAGATGACCTAGAGGCTTCAACCCATGAGAAGTCATGAACTGGCTTATGAACCATAAGAACTTGATACTTGCGTCTTAAAAACACTTATCCTCTTCAGGCCATTGTATGCCTTGTAATAGGCTAGTTAAAACTTTTGATCTGCTGTGCCATCATGCACATTCTGTCTGCATAACACTGCTGATCCGTCAATTGAAGATCTGCCACTTATGCTCATGATCTCATAAAATATGCAGATCAGATTTACTATGTTTCCTGCACACAAACAGATTGTCGGGTGGTAGGATCGACATATGCCAATGGGTGGCTTATCATTGCGGGGGCCAAAAGAACGTCGCCGGTGCCTGGAAACGGGATGAGGCGTAGGCATGCACGCCGGCGCATCTTACCCAGCTTCAGGGCTCTCCGGGGAGATAACACCCCTACTGCTGCTCTGCGGGGTCTCCGCATGGTTACTAAGTTCACAGGTGGCTACAATGCTCCTTGAGCTGTTTGGGGGGGGAAGGAGGAAGAAGGACTTAGCACGGCCTGCCTCTTCTCCTCGTAAGTGTCTATGTCTAGAGAAAGAGTTTCCACCCTTTGCATGGGTGCACCGGGGGGTTTATATAGGCCTACCCCCCGGGGGTACAATGGTAATCCGGCTGGGCGCGAGGCCCAGCTGTCGGTGACTATGCTCGCCGGCTTCTCCGCCGGCTTCTGGGGCCCGCCGGCTGGTGGGTCCCGCCGACTGCCGGCTCCTGGGACGACAGGCCGGCCCCACCGGCCAGGGCCTTGTCGGCGGCCGGTCACTGTTGCTCCGTGTTTGTTGGCGCGGGTTTGGTCGGGGTAAGCGTGGCTACAGTAACGCCGCCTTGGCGGGCGATTACTATAGCCCCGCCGCACATTGTCTTCTTAATGGGCGTCTCCTTCGGGGAAGGCGGCAGGCCGGCTGCGAGAAGCCGGCCCTCTGTCTCGCCGGCTTGAGAGGAGATGTGGCCGCCTTCGGCATCTCTCTGCCCGGAGGGGCCCACCGCCTCGGGGGCCACACTGGCGGCCCGTCGTGGACGGCGTCAGAGCCGCCGAGGCTACAGTGCCGCGCCGGGCGGGCCGCAGTTGCTCGCACGACGCGCTGTACCAGGCGTGCTCCGGGTTTTGGGGGTGGCAGGCTCCACTGTAGCCATGCCCCGCTTCATCATCGCGGAGTGGACGCGTACATCGCGGGTACGGCGTTGACTGCTTTGTCGGAGCCGGCCCTGCGACAGCCGGCCATGCCATAGCCGGCCTTGCCGCAGCCGGCAATGTCGTAGCCGGCCCTCCATAGTTTTCTTTGCGGGGGTAGAAAGAGCGGGCCGCCCCCCGAGCCGGCTAGGAAGTTAGCCGGCTAGGGGGAAGCCGGCCTGAGTCTTGAGTCTTCTTATGAGCCGGACGGGCTCACAATTTTTTCCGAGGGGCCAGGGGAAGCCGGCTGGGCTACCCGTGGCTATTTACCCCGACAGTAGTCCCCGAAGGCGGGCAAGCTTCACGGCGGATGGAAGGACGGGAAGCTAGGCGGGCTTCATACCGTGAGGAGCCGACTGCGTCGGTGCAGCCGGCTTCAGAACGCTTTTCTTTATTAGGGCGACCGTGGTTGACCCGCGGGCCGGCCGTGGGCCCCGCGACGAGCCACGTGGCGGGGAAATCCTGCTGTCGCACGCGCGCGACGGGATGCCGCCGCAGGCCCGGGCCCGCCACTCCCTGGCCTCGGCCCGGGCGCAGATCTTCTGTGGCCCGAGGGGGCTGCTCGCCTCCCCGCGGCCGTTACCCCGCGCCATCAAGGCGCGTAATTTACGCGAGCGTGGGGGAGATGGGCACGATCGATCCCCATGACCCCCCACGCCGCGCCTCCTCGTCTCCGGCGCACGCGCCTACAAGTAGGAGGGGAGGGGGAGAGGCACGGGCCTGCTCGCTCCCCCGCTCCCCATCCCCCCTGCTCTTCTTCTTCCTGTTCTTCTTCTTCCTCGACGCAGCTTCGCGCCGTAGCCCTCCCACGTCGCCATGTCGCTGGCCTTGTCGAGCTCGTGGGACGGGTCCAACGTTCACGACGAGCACATCGAGTTCCTCCGCCAGACCCGCCGTCTGCCCTCCGCCGACCTCGTGCAGGTGCGCCTGGCGCCCGCGAAGGAGGTCTCGCCGGCGCCGGAGGAAGGCGAGCGCGTCGTCTTCCGCACGCACTTCCTCCGGGGCTTCGGCTTCCCGGCGAGCAGTTTCATGCGATCGTTTCTCGAGTTCTACAATCTTCAGCCGCACCACGTCACGCCCAACGCGGTGCTCCAACTCTCGGCCTTCGTCACGCTCTGTGAAGGGTACTTGGGGGTGCTGCCGACGCTGGAGCTCTGGGCCGAACTGTTCCAGAACAAGCTCGGCACCGTCTCCGCCGGCGTGCCGGCTCCCTGCGGCGCCTTCATCGCGATGAAGAGGGCCTGCGACGACAACCCCTTCCCCCACATTCCTCTGATCCAGTCGGTCAAGCTGTGGCAGAAGTCTTACTTCTACATCAAGAACGTCGCCCGGCACGGCGACTACGTCAACCTGCCGGCTTATGTAGCCGGCCCGCCGACTGGGAAGCGGCGGACCTGGGGCTACCGGTCGAAGTCCCTTTCTCCAGCGGGGAACGCCTCCATCTCCCGGCTTCGGGTGATGATCCAATCGGAGGGTCTGCTGGCGTCCGACTTGGTAACCGCCTTCGTCGAGCGCCGGATCTTGCCTCTCCAAAGCCGGCCGCACATGATGTGCCAGATGAGTGGCCGGTTCGATCCCTGCCGGCTGAGTACCTGGGAGATGCCGCACGCCGAGGTGGCTCTGATGGCGAACTACGTCGCCAACTTGAAGCTCACCGACGAGTGGCAGTTCGGCAAGGCGCCGTACTCCCGCGCCCAGCCTCCGCCTGTGGTAAGCTTTTCCTCTCGTCATCTGCCGGCTTGGGTTAGCCGGCATCTGACCAAGCGACCATTTTTCTCTTTTTCCTTTATCAGAATCCTCTCCTCCCGCTGCCAGCCGGGGCGGCCGGAGTCGACCGGGAGTACGCCCCGGACCGCACGGTGGATGACCCCGACGACCCGGATCTCTCCGCCGTCGCCATGGAGGACGCCGCCATGGGGGGTGCCGTCGAGCCCGGCGGCACCGGGCTCTCGGCCAGCTTTGACGACTGTCCGGACGACTTTGAAGCCGGAGAACTCCCGCGCCGCCAGCCGGCAACCGACTGCCGCGGCGCGAGCTCGTCCGCCGCGCCGACTGCCGGTGGTGGGAAGGGAAAACGCCGGGCCGCGCTCCCGCTCTTCGGTAGCCGGCCGAAGAAACCGAAAGCCTCCGCCGCGGCCACGAAGCGCGAGGAGGCAGCGGCGAAGGCGGCCCGCTTTAGGAAGGCGGTGAAGAAGCCCCCGTCAATTTCCGCGTAAGTCTAGTAGCCGCCTGCATGCTTGTTATTCTGAAATTTTCTTTCCTTGAATGTTTTCTGATTTCTTGAGCAGGGCGCCGCTCTCCCTTGAGAGAGGCCCAGCCGGCTCCGTGGTCGGGCCGAGCGCCGGCTCTTCAGGGTCCCGCCGAGTAGACCCCCGCGCCGAACTTGACGCAGCCACGCAGCGCAACGCACGCGAGGCGCGCCGAGAGAGGGAGGCGGCCGAGCGGGCGACGGCGGAGCGAGAGGCCGCCCAAACGGCGCCAGGGCGAGCGAGCGCGGCGGCCGAGGCCCCATCGGAGCGGGCGGCCGTGGAGGCGGAGGTGGAAAGCGCGCGCAGCCAGACTCCGCTGCTCGCCATCCCCCTCTAGACCTTGGATCCGGACGTCCCTCTGCCCACGACGGAGGAGATTATCCCCGAGCAGCCGCCGGTGCAGAGGGGCAAGGTCGTCGAGGGATCCGCCGAGAGGGCGTCGCCGGCAGCGCCAGCCGGAGCAGGCGAAGGCGGCCGATCATCGGCGGTGCGGGAGGAGCCGGCCCGTGCTACACCCGAGGCCGGAGCCGGCCTTGAGATCGAGCCGGCGGCTGGCCGGCCCGCCGGAGGGGGCACGGCCCCGCCGGACGCGCGCCGAGCCGCGGGAGCCGAGCGGACGGCAGACGCCCTGGAGGCGGCCAGCTCCGCCACGTCCGGGTGGACTCCCAGCGGAGGGAGCGGCGAGTTGAACGTCGCGGCCCAAGAGGTTCGGAGCCGGTTGCAGGCACAGGCCGGCCTCCTGAGGCAATTCACTCAGGAGTTTCTGTCGACGCGGTCTGCGATCCGGGTAAGTCTTCACTCCTTGACCGCTCTGGTCCTTTGAATTTTTTCCGTGGGGGCGCGCTAGCGCACCCACTGGGTGTAGTCCCCGAGATCCGGGCCGACTGCAGCGCAGTCGGGTCGGATCTTACTAGACGACTATGTTGACTGTTTTTTTTGATCTTCAGGATTATCACAACTCTCGCGCGGCCGCCTTCAACTCCCAGGCTCGGGAGCTAAGCCGAAGGACCGAAGACCTCGCCAGCAGCCGGCGTAAGTGTCTTGTCATTATTAACTTCTCGTGGGGGCGCGACAGCGCACCCACTGGGTGTAGTCCCCGAGATCCGGGCCGACTGCAGCGCAGTCGGGTCGGATCTTTCTTGACGACTTTCCCTTTGCTGATTTTTCTCTTTATTTCTTGCTCGTGCAGAGGCCAACGCCGACTTGCGGAGGGAACTCGGCGTGGTGCAGGCCGCTCTTCGTGCCAAGGACGCCGAGTACGCTGATCTGGCTCAAGAGCGCGACCGCCTGGCAACGAAACTGGCCGACCAGGAGAAGAGCCACAAGGCGGCCCTGCAAAAAGCGCAGGACGACGAGGCTACCCTGAGGGCAGAGTTCGGGGCCAGGGAGGCGAGCTGGGCCGAGACGCGCCGGGCACTGGAAGAAGGCTTCGGCCGGGTCGAGGATCTTATTGACGGTAGGCTGTCTTCCTTGCTCTTCTTCCAATCGCCGGCCGCCTATGGTTTGTTTTGATTTGTGTTTGCTGTCTTGCGCAGAGTACTTCCCCGGCCAGTCTGTCCTTGCCGCCCAAGCCATCGAAGCCTACCGCGAGGAGCGCCGTCAAGCCGGGGTCGTGATTCCGCCGGATGCGAACCGGACATTGTCGGAGCAGCTTATCGCCGTCCAGGCGCGGCTGCAGCCGGCCCACCGGTTGCTCCGCCGACTCCAGCGCGCGGGGGCGACGATGCTGGCCGCACTCTGGCCCGGCCAAGCAATTCCCCGGACCCCAAGCCGGATGGCCGACTGGCTCGAGGTCGCAGTCGGCCGCTTCGAGGCCTGGAAGGCGTCCGCGGCCCGTCTTGGAGCCGGGTGCGCGCTGGAGTTCGTCCGCGCGTGGTACCCAGGGCTAAGCCTGGACTAGCTGCGGACGTGGCGGTCGGAAGCCGACGCCGAGCTGGAGGAGGTGCGGCCGGCGATCGCGCAGCACGCCTCGACGATCGCCGAGTGCACCGACACCAGCGTCTTCGTGCCGGAGCTTAACGACGACGGCGCCGCCCAGCCGGAGGAATGGTTCGGGCTGAACCCGGCGGACGGCGAGGACTCGGCGGAGGAGATCGCCTCTAGCGACGAGGGCGAGGACGACGAGGAGGAGGACAGCGAAGACGCCGAGCCGACTGGTGGGGCGGCCGACCGTCCCCCAGCCGACCGTGCCTGTAGCAACGAGCCACGCAGGAGCGCGCCCCCTGCCGGAGACAACGATCAAGCCGAGGTTCGCCAGTCGGCCGCTCCTTCAGCCGGCGCGACTACCTCCGCCGCCTAATCCAGCTCGTCTGCGGCCCCGCCGGCTTGAACTGCCTTTCGTTTCGTCCCTGTCTTTTTTTGGACAAATTTAAGTTTCTGCAATTCCACCCACTGGGGGTGTATCGAACAATTCTGAATGTCGACCTCTCTGGAGGCTTTTTGTGTAATATATTAATATGTGCATGTGTTGGCGTTTATTCGAGTGTACTTTTTGTCCTTAGGCTCTTTCCTTTGCCGCCTTCCCTCTTTGGGAAGGCAAGCACTTGAGTTTTCTTGGATTTAAAGTAGACTGAATGTAAGCCGGCCGGCCGGCTACTCTGGTAGTCGGTCGGCGGGAGGCAGCAAGCCGGCTTTTGTTATATATGCGAGCCTGTTTGGTCCCTAGCCGTTTTTCATGTGCGCACCCTTTCCGGCTGGTGGCTCTTGCCAGCCGGGCAGTCGGTTCTTCGAGCTGCGATTTCGGCAAGAGCCAAGCCTGGGTGTCGACACATTACTTGTCTGACTACGGGTAAGGCTCTTGATATAACTCTAGTCGGCCAGTCCCCGGGCCGACTCGTCGGACCCGGTACCGGACAAAATAAATGAGAAGATAATATCATACGCATGATAACTTTCATTCATAAAACAACGGGTGGCAGTCCCCGAGTCTTTCTCGGGGGGCCTACTATATCATACTAAATACAAAAGTGGGCATGACACATACTGCACTTTAACTGTAAAACTTTCGAAGGAGATTTGCGTTCCACGGTCGCTCCGACTCCTTGCCGGAGTCGTCTCTCTTGCGTGCCTTTGGCTTCTGCGCGTCGATGAGGTAGTAGGCATCGTTGCCGAAGGCTCTGCTGATGATGAAGGGGCCTTCCCAGGGGGCTGCGAGCTTGTGCTGGCCGGCTGTCCGCTGGATCAGCCGGAGCACAAGGTCGCCCTCCTGGAAGGATCTTGGGCGGACCCTCCGGCTATGGTAGCGGCGTAGACCCTGCTGGTAGATAGCGGTCCGGCTGAGGGCTAGCAGCCGGGCCTCTTCCAGCAGGTCGACGCCGTCTTCTTGTGCTTCTTTGGCTTCTGCTTCTGTGTACATGGTTACCCAAGGCGAGTCGAACTCGATGTCTGTTGGGATGACCGCCTCGGCACCATATACAAGGAAGAAGGGAGTGAAGCCGGTTGATCTGTTGGGAGTAGTGCGCAGACTCCATAGGATAGCCGGCAACTCATCGAGCCAGCAGCCGGCTGAACGCTCCAGGGGTACGACTAGTCGAGGCTTGATGCCGGACAGAATGAGGCCATTTGCCCGCTCCACTTGGCCGTTTGACTGTGGGTGGGCGACTGACGCAAGGTCCAGCCGGATACCTTGCGCAGCGCAGAACCGTGCCAGGGCACCTTTGGCAAAGTTCGTGCCGTTGTCGGTGATGATGCTATGCGGTACGCCGTACCGGGTTGTTATATCTGCAATGAATGTCACTGCAGTCGGTCCATTCAGCTTCTTGATCGGCTTCGCCTCGATCCACTTGGTGAATTTGTCAACGGCGACGAGCAAATGTGTCATGCCGCCGCGCGCCGTCTTGAATGGGCCCACCATGTCAAACCCCCAGACGGCAAAGGGCCAGGTGATGGGAATGGTCTTGAGTGCCGAAGCCGGCATGTGTTGTTGCGAGCTGAAAAGCTGGCAGCCTTTGCAGTGTTTGACTAGCTCTTTGGCGTCGTCCAAAGCAGTCGGCCAGAAGAAACCGTGGCGGAAGGCTTTGGCGACCAGTGATCTTGATGCAGCGTGATGGCCGCATTCTCCTTGGTGTATATCCCTGAGGATCGCGATGCCTTTCTCCTGCTCGACGCATCGCTGCAAGACTCCGGTGGCGCTGCGCTTGACAAGCTCTCTGTTGACGATTGTGTATGCTCCAGCCCGGCGCTGGACTTGTCTTGCTTCGTTTTTGTCAGCCGGCAGGTCATGGTTCACCAGAAAGTTGCGGATGGCTTGGGCCCATGATGGGGCGGCGACCTCCTCAGCCACCAATGTGGCCAAAGCCACCAGGGTGGGTGGGTTGGGCAGTGCAGCGCTGGAGTCGGCCGCCGCTTCCTGTGCTGAAGAAGTCCCCGGGCCGGCTACAGCAGCTCCCGGGCCGGCTGCTGCAGTCCCCGAGCCGAATATTGAAGTCCCCGGACCGGCTGCTTGATTCTTCGAGCCGGGCCCGGCCCCCTCGGGGTTGGGCGGCACGAAAATGGAGTCGGACTCCGGAGACGGCTTGATTGAAGGCTTGAGGAGGCGCTGCAGGGCGACGCCAGCTGGTATTGCTTGCCGCGTGGAACCTATTCGGGCCAGGGCGTCAGCCGGCTCGTTGTCGGCCCGCGGCACGTGAAGGAACTCACATCCGTCGAAGTATCCGCTGATTTGCTGTACCAGGAAACGGTAGCTCGCCATGTTTGCGTCCTTGGCGTCCCAATCGCCAGAAGACTGCTGCACCACCAAATCTGAGTCGCCATAGCACAGGATCCGGCGGATACCAAGTTCCTTGGCCAGCCGGAGCCCGTGTATGAGTGCCTCGTACTCGGCGACGTTGTTGGAGGCGGCGAAGTGGATCTGCAGCGTGTATTTGAGCTTGTCGCCCTTTGGAGAAGTGAGGACGACGCCGGCTCCCAAGCCGGTGCGCATCTTTGATCCGTCGAAGTGCATGCGCCAATGGGTGGAGTCGGGCGCCGGTGGTAAGTACTGGGTCTCGGCCCAGTCGACGAGGAAGTCGGCCAATGCTTGCGTCTTGATGGCGGTGCGGGGTTGGTAGAAGATGGTGTAGGGGGCTAGCTCGATGGCCCATTTGGCCACCCGGCCGGATGCATCCCGGCTGCCTATGATGTCGGCAAGCGGGGCAGTGCATACGACCGTGATGGGATGCTCTTGAAAGTACGGCTTCAGCTTCTTGGCGGCGAAGTACACACCATAGCACATCTTCTGATAGTGCGGGTAATTTTTTTTCGAGGTGGACAGCACCTCGCTCAGGTAATAGACTGGTCTCTGGACCGGCTGGGCTCGGCCTTCTTCGGGGCGCTCGACCACAATGACGGTGCTGACCACCCGGCTGGTGGCGGCAATATATAGGAGCATGGGCTCCTTCTCAGTCGGTGCCACCAAGACAGGCGGCGTGGATAGCATTTTCTTCAGCTCATGGAAAGCCTGGTCAGCCTGGTCGTTCCATTCAAAGTGAGTGCTCTTCTTCATGAGGCGGTAGAGGGGGAGAGCCTTTTCTCCGAGCCGACTGAAGAAGCGGTTAAGAGAGGCCAGGCACCCGGTGAACTTCTGAATCTCTCTGAGCTTGGTTGGGACCGCCATCCTCTCGATGGCT
Source organism: Triticum monococcum (assembly GCA_034509565.1). Lineage (NCBI taxonomy): Eukaryota > Viridiplantae > Streptophyta > Magnoliopsida > Poales > Poaceae > Triticum > Triticum monococcum. The sequence goes on from CM067843.1 coordinate 236,629,413, forward strand.
TTGATCTTCACAGGGTTGCACTCTATGCCGCGTTCAGAGACCAGGAAGCCTAGGAGCTGGCCGGCTGGCACCCCGAACACGCATTTCTCTGGGTTGAGCTTGATTCGGAACCGGCGCAGGTTCTCGAATGTTTCCTTCAAGTCTTCCAGCAGAGTGCCACGCTTCTCCGTCTTCACCACAACATCGTCCATGTAAACGTGGGCATTCTTGCCGAGCTGCGTGAGGAGGCACTTCTGCATGCAACGCTGAAACGTGGCGCCGGCATTCCTCAAGCCGAACGTCATGGTCAGGTAGCAGAAGGCCCCAAACGGTGTGATGAAGGCGGTTTTCAGTTGGTCATCCGGGTTCAGCTTGATCTGGTGGTATCCCGAGTAGGCATCCAAAAAGCTCAACAGCTCGCATCCGGCTGTGGAGTCTATTACTTGATCGATCCTGGGCAGAGCGAAGGGATCTTTTGGGCAGGCTTTGTTGAGGCTCGTGTAATCTATACACATGCGCCACTTGTTATTCTTCTTCAGCACGAGAACCGGGTTCGCGAGCCATTCAGGGAAGAAAACTTCCATGATGAAGCCGGCTGCAAGGAGCCGGGCTATCTCCTCCCCTATGATCCTTCTCTTCTCTTCTGACAGTCGGCGGAGGGGCTGCTTGACTGGTTTAGCATCCTCCTGCACGTGCAATTTGTGCTCGGCGAAATCCTTCGGAACACCCGGCATGTCCTTGGGGGACCATGCGAAGATATCCCGATTCTCACGGAGGAAATCGGCGAGCTCGCCTTCCTATTTGCTATCTAGGCTCGCCCCAATGACGGCGAACCTCTCGGGGTGCTCGGGGTCGAGCTGTATCTTCTGGGTCTCCTTGGCCGGCTGGAAAGATCCTTGGGCATCATACTCCTTGGAGTCGGCGGGTTGGTTTAGCTGATTGCTGGCCAAGGCCACGACCCGGTCCAGCGTCTTCCTCTCGGCCGCGATTACAAGGGATTCGGCCAGCCGGCTGCTGGCCGTGGCGCAGTCGGCGGACTTCTTGTAGTCGCCGGCGATGGTGATGACACCCTTAGAGCTCGGTATCTTCATCTTGAGGTAAGCATAGTGGGGGACCGCCATGAACTTGGCCAAGGCGGGTCGGCCAAGCAAGGCATGATAAGGGCTATCCAGGTCCACCACCTCGAACCAGATTGCTTCCCGGCGGAAATGATCCTTGCCCCCAAAGAGTACATCGATCTTGAGCTTGCCGATGGGGGCGCAGGACAGTCCGGGTACGATGCCGTGGAACACCGTTCGAGTCGGCGCAAGTTGCTTGGCCTTGACGCCCAGCTTCTCCATGGTGTCGCAGTACAGGATGTTGATGCTGCTTCCGCCGTCGATCAGCACGCGGGAGAAGCGTGCGGCGCGCGTATCCGTAGCGAGGGTGGCCTCCAGGACCAATGCGTAGGAGCCGGGGGAGGGCATCACCTCTGGGTGGTCGGCCCGGCTCCAGCTGATGGGTTTCTCCGACCAGTGCATGTGGCCGGCTGGGCTGGTAGCGGCCATGTTGACCTCCTGTTGCTCTCGGCGCTTGCTGCGCCGGTCTTCGGGCTGGCTCGTGAAGATGACATAAGACGCTTGCTCGTCGGGGAACTCGTCCTGCACGGCGTCGACCGCGGGCCGGGCGGCTTTGGGCGGCGGAGCCGGCGGCGGCGGGCCGGCAGGCGGAGTCGGCGTGAGCCCTTCGCCCTTCGAGATTCGGGCGAGCCAGTTGCATTTGCGGGTCGTGTGGTTGGACGGCTTCGCGCCGCTATGGAATTTGCACGGGGCATCGAGGGTTTGCTCGTAGGAGAAGGCCGGCTGCCAAGCCGGCCGACCGCCCTTAGGCTTCTTGGGCGCGGGCCGCCCTTCAGGCGGCGTGTCTTCGACCGTGGCCACCTGCCGACTGGCGGGAGGCGGCGCAGGGCCCTTGCATTTTTGATCGTTCTGGTGTTGGCGTCGGCCGCCGTCTCCAGCCGGCGCTTTGGGCGCCGGATTGAGTACCTTTCCGGATGCGTCCACCCGGAGCTCGGTCTTCATCGAGGAGTCGGCGGTGGCGTACTTGTCGGCGATGTTTAGGAGCTCGTCGAGGGTAGTCGGCTCATCGCAGAGAAGCTTGTGCTTGAGGAGGGTGCCCTCTCGGCACCCGGCGGTGAAGTATTCGATGGCTTGCACCTCGTGCACCCCCTCGCAGGAGTTGCGGAGCTCGGCCCAACGCGTCAGGTAGTCGCGAGTGGACTCGGCTGGGCCCTGTACACACAGGGAGAGCTGTCTGGGCTTGGGAGCCCGCTTGTAGGTGCTGGTGAAGTTGCGAACGAAGGCTTTAGTGAAGTCCACCCAGCTGTTGATGCTGAGCGGCTTAAGGCTGTTAAGCCAAGTCCGCGCCATGCCCTGCAGCATGAGGGGCACGTACTTTACGGCAACGCGCCGGTTGCCATTGGCGATGCTGACGGCTGTGGAGTAGTCGGTCAGCCAGTCTTCCGGCTTCACCGAGCCGTTGTACTTAGGCATGTCTCTTGGGAGCGAGAACCCTTTGGGGAAGGGCTCATCGCGGATGCGGGGGCCGAAGCAAGGCGGGCCGACATCGTCTTCTTCTTCTAGCGCCAGAGATCGGGCCAGGCGGTCGATCCGGTGGCGGGCGTCGTTTTCGCCGATTCCCTCCCGGCGACCAAGCCGGCCGCTGAGAGTCTGGTGTGCCACGGGAGGCGGGGTAGGATATCTTTCTCCGCGAGTTCGAGGCGGAGGCGGGGTGCCCCGCCATTCCATGGCTCGGGGGCGGCCGTCTGCGTCTCGCTTGATGGAGACTTGGGTCCGGCTTCGGCTGGAAGCCGGCTCTTCCTCGCGCCGCACGCGGGTGTAGCTGGTAGTCGGCGACTAGGAGGTCGCGCCGTGCTCGCGGCGCGGGGGAGGGCTTCCCGCGCAGGCGTCGGCCTCGTGCCGTCGTGCGGCCGCATCGATTAGCTGTTGGATGCGCCGCGTCATATGGGGGAGATCTTCGGCTTCCAAGCCGTCCAGCTCGTCTACGGCCGCCTGGGCGGCTCGCAGGTTCTCGAGCGGGGTGGCGTAGACCGGGCGATCCACGCCGAGCGTGTCGGCGATGACGGCGTCGCGTTGCCTGACAGCGCCGGCCCGGCTAGGGCCAGCCGGAGCCGGCGTGCCGAAGGCGGCGCGATCAGCTTCGCACTGGTAGGCTTCAGTGAGGCGTCTTACGGAGGCCAACCGCCGGCCCTCCGCGAGGAGGGCGAGGCGGCGTGTCTCCAGAACTTCGTCGTTGGCGTCAGCCGGAAGGGGGACGGACAAGTCTTGGGCTGCCGCGCGCGGGGAGTCGCGGGCGCCCTCGTCGGTCGGGCCGTCAAGGCCGATAACCATCACCTCGGGGGCGTCGGAGTCGCAATCGCCGGCCGGAGGGAGCGGATCGTTGTAGACCGTGACGTTGGTGGGGAAGGTGTCGTATGACGCCGCGTCGGAGTCGACGGGCATCGGGTCGGTGGAGCCAACCGACTCCAAGTCCGCAGCGGGCTCGCTGGAGACGTGGAGCTGGCTGAGGAGGTTGGCGAGGTGATCTGTGCCCGCATCGGAGGCGAGCTCGTCGGAGATGCGGGCCTTGTCGAAGAGGCTGGCGAGGCCGCTAGCCGCGCAGGCGTCAGTGACGCCGTGCAGCGCGTCGCGGCAAGTGCCATCGGGCGAGCCAGGCTGGCTGCGCCCGCGAGGGAGGAAAAGGGTTCCCGTCCAGAACAGGTCTCCGGACGACGGTGCACCTGGCCCCATGGTGGGCGCCAAATGTCGGGTGGTAGGATCGACATATGCCAACGGGTGGCTTATCATTGCGGGGGCCAAAAGAACGTCGCCGGTGCCTGGAAACGGGATGAGGCGTAGGCATGCACGCCGGCGCATCTTACCCAGCTTCAGGGCTCTCCGGGGAGATAACACCCCTACTGCTGCTCTGCGGGGTCTCCGCATGGTTACTAAGTTCACAGGTGGCTACAATGCTCCTTGAGCTGTTTGGGGGGGAAGGAGGAAGAAGGACTTAGCACGGCCTGCCTCTTCTCCTCGTAAGTGTCTATGTCTAGAGAAAGAGTTTCCACCCTTTGCATGGGTGCATCGGGGGGTTTATATAGGCCTACCCCCCGGGGGTACAATGGTAATCCGGCTGGGCGCGAGGCCCAGCTGTCGGTGACTATGCTCGCCGGCTTCTCCGCCGGCTTCTGGGGCCCGCCGGCTGGTGGGTCCCGCCGACTGCCGGCTCCTGGGACGACAGGCCGGCCCCACCGGCCAGGGCCTTGTCGGCGGCCGGTCACTGTTGCTCCGTGTTTGTTGGCGCGGGTTTGGTCGGGGTAAGCGTGGCTACAGTAACGCCGCCTTGGCGGGCGATTACTGTAGCCCCGCCGCACATTGTCTTCTTAATGGGCATCTCCTTCGGGGAAGGCGGCAGGCCGGCTGCGAGAAGCCGGCCCTCTGTCTCGCCGGCTTGAGAGGAGATGTGGCCGCCTTCGGCATCTCTCTGCCCGGAGGGGCCCACTGCCTCGGGGGCCACACTGGCGGCCCGTCGTGGACGGCGTCAGAGCCGCCGAGGCTACAGTGCCGCGCCGGGTGGGCCGCAGTTGCCCGCACGACGCGCTGTACCAGGCGTGCTCCGGGTTTTGGGGGTGGCAGGCTCCACTGTAGCCATGCCCCGCTTCATCATCGCGGAGTGGACGCGTACATCGCGGGTACGGCGTTGACTGCTTTGTCGGAGCCGGCCCTGCGACAGCCGGCCGTGCCATAGCCGGCCTTGCCGCAGCCGGCCATGTCATAGCCGGCGCTCCATAGTTTTCTTTGCGGGGGTAGAAAGAGCGGGCTGCCCCCCGAGCCGGCTAGGAAGTTAGCCGGCTAGGGGGAAGCCGGCTTGAGTCTTGAGTCTTCTTATGAGCCGGACGGGCTCACAATTTTTTCTGAGGGGCCAGGGGAAGCCGGCTGGGCTACCCGTGGCTATTTACCCCGACACAGATCACAAGTGCTCTGGCGGTTCACCCCAAGGAGGCTCACAACACCCCATATAAAAACCATTGGAGACTTACTCTGTCCATAACCAGGGCCTGTTTAATGATAACCTTATATAATTATAACCAAATATCATACCTGTGATATTTTTCGTCATACCGTTGCTTCATCATATTCCTGGCATTTGAAACCAAGCAAGGGTTATCAAAACTATGTTATGTGAATCAAAGAGCCCCAAAGGGATATATTTTGAACTGTTAAGGCTGGGTACCTATGTTTGAGCTGTGATTTGGAACAGACTCTCTTTGGTCTATAACCCGGGCAGTAAACCTCCAAGTAGGTCAGAGCTATGCTCATTTAGAATTTTGGCTTGATAGCCGGATTTCTAAAGTAATCAGAGCTATGCTCCTATAATATTGGCTTGGTAGCCGAATTACCAAAGTAATCAGAGCTGTGCTCATATGAAGTTATAATATTGGCTTGATAGCCAGATTACCGAGGTAATCAGAGCTATGCTCTTATAATATGGGCTTGATAGCCGGATTACTGAGGTAATCAGAGCTATGCTCTTATAATATGGGCTTGATAGTTGGATTACCGAGGTAATCAGAGCTATGCTCTTATAATATGGGCTTGATAGCCGGATTACCGAGGTAATCAGAGCTATGCTCTAATAATATGGGCTTGATAGCCATATTACCGAGGTAATTAGAGTTATGCTCTTATGATTTTATATAAAAGACTCATATTCTTAGAAAGGAAATGACAGAAGCCCTGAATTATCAGGGATGCCGGCTTTATAATATTCATCATAATATATACATTGTAAAAAATATGTACTTCACAAGAGCCAGTGGCTCAGGTGTAGTAAGGCCGAAGATGAGCAATATTCCACGGCCGGCGGGTCTCCTCCTCCAACGTGCGTGAGGCCTTGTGGTCTCGAACATCGATAAGATAGTAGGACCCGTTGTTCAGATTTTTGCTGACCAAGGTGGGTATAACTTGTGCATATCAGTTTGATCCTGGATAAGCCGGAGCACCAAGTCACCCTCTTGAAAGGTCCCGGTTCTAACCTAGCGGCTGTGATAATGGCGCAGATCTTGCTGGTAAATTGCTGAACAGGCCGCCGCAAGGTCACGTTCCTCATCTAACAGGCCAATAGCATCCCGACGTGCTTTTTCATTATTAGCTTCAACATAAGCCGCCACACGGGGAGAGTCGTGACGGATGTCGCTAGGGAGAACCGCCTCTGCTCAGTAAACCATGAAGAAAGGCGTGTAACTCATAGATCTATTGGGGGTGGTATTGATGCCAGCCCACGGTGGGCGCCAACTGTCGTGGAATTGTCACGGCAGATGCCCTAGCTGAAGGACTTAGCCGCAGGGCCATCGCATCTAGGTTAGCTTAAGGGGGTTAAACGGGACAAAGGACAGAGAGAGTTTATCACAAGAAGGTAGAGGGGGAGAAACACCATATGATCCAACTATAATAACAAATCTCGTGGTACATCAAGATCGTGCCAAATCAAGAACATGGGAGAGAGAGATCAAACACATAGCTACTGGTACATACCCTCAGCCCAAGGGTGAACTACTCCCTCCTCATCATGGAGACCGCCGGGATGATGAAGATGGCCACTGGTGATGGTTTCCCCCTCCGTCAGGGTGCCGGAACGGGCTCCCGATTGGTTTTTCGTGGCTATAGAGGCTTGTGGTGACGAAACTCCTGATCTAAGTTTCTTTCTGGGGTTTCTATATTTATAGGATTTTTTGGCGGGGGGAATAAGTTAGGGGGGGGGGGGTCCACGAGGCGACGACAAGGCAGGGGAGTGCGCCCTAGGGGGGGCGCCCTCCACCCTTATGGATGCCTCGTGGTTCCTCTGGTCCATCTCCGATACTCCATGGGCTTCTTTTGGTCCATAAAAAATTGTCATAAAGTTATCATCTGGTATTTTTCCTTTTCTATGAAACTCAAAAACAAGGAAAAAAATAGAAACTGGCACTGGGCTCTAGGTTAATAGGTTAGTCCCAAAAATAATATAAAATAGCATATATATATATATGCATATAAAACATCCAAGATGGATAATATAATAGCATGGAACAATAAAAATTTATAGATACGTTGGAGACGTATCAACTACGTAAGAAGTTAGGTGATTCGAGAATACCTACTATACCTTGCTCCATTAAAACAAGTTATGTCAAAACTACCTTATGTGATTTAGGAGCTGATGTTAGTGTTATGCCTTTCTCTTTATATATAAGACTTGATTTGAATAAGTTGACACCTACTGAGATATCTCTGCAAATGGCTGATAAATCAACCACTATACTAACTGGAATTTGTGAGGATGTGCCTGTTGTTGTCATTGCAAATGTTACTATCTTAACTGACTTTGTTATTCTTGATATGGCCGGGGATGACAACATGTTGATTATCCTTGGGAGACCCCTTTTTAATATAGCAAGGGCTATTATTGATTGCAACAAAACCAAGGTTAGTTTTCATGTCAATGGTAATGAGCATACAATTTATTTTCTGAAGAAATAAAGTGCGGTGAATGGTATCAACTATACTGAAAAAATTTCAATAGTCACTATTAGAAGGTTTCAAATTCCCTCTTCCTACCATCAAAAAGAAATATGAAACTCTTATTGTTGGGGAGATGCATATCCTAGTTGAGGTAACTTAGTGTTATACGGAAGTTCTTCGGTTTCATGTTACTCAAAAATAGTTTGTTAATAAGACTTGATCAACCTTATTAATGGATTCTTTTTAGAGGCATGTGGTCGATGAATTTAGTAAGCCCAACCTACTATTCCTATAGTTTTCTATATGTTATGTAGTTTAAGAAAGTAAAATGCCATGATTATCCTGTTTTCTGAATTATCCTTGCAATAAAAAGTGGCACAAAAATAAAAGTGCTCAAAGTGTCGTGAATTTTTTAACATGATTTTTACTAGAATATTTAAGATTTTTTCGCACTGAATACATCCCAGGGGGTGCCCCTGTTGCTCACAAGGCAACAGGGTGCAGCCACCCCCTGGCCGCGCCAAGATGCCTAATGGGGTCCACATGACCCCACTCACTTATCTTTTCAGCCCACTTCATCTTCTACCTCCATAAAAAATTGTGGTTGCTCTCTCTCTCTCTCTCTCTCTCTCTCTGTCTCTCTCTCTCTTGTGTTCTTGCTCCCAAACCTGAGATTTTCGATCTCATTGCTCGAAGCTCCATTTCTGAAACTATTTTGGGGGATTGCTCTTTGGTATGTGACTCCTCCATTTCTCCAATTAGTTTTTGCTTTAGTGGTTTATATTTTGTTGCTATTGGTGCCACTGAAAATGAGCTTGATTGAATTCTTTGAGTTCTAAGTAGTTTGAATGCTTGATATAGCCTATAGGCACTTGTATGAGTAGTCGCTATCAATCTTGTGAAGTTTTATTGACATCATTTTGTGATCCAATTTTTTTTAGAAATTTGTCCTTAGGAAAATGAACTTCTTCGGGAGAGGTTCTTCGAGCCGAAGTACCAAGGGAGTCACCGGAGGTACCCTGGACCTTGACCTTCACCTTCCGCGTAGGAAGAAGGTTCGGCCGTGCGAATGGCCACACAACGCCTTCATGAATGAAGCCGAGTTTCACCAAGTTTACGCAATTTGTTGTAAATGATGGGTTGACTGACTTCCTCGTAGATGAGTATGACTAGTACCACCTCCTCACAAATTCCTTTATGCAAAATTTCTATTTCTTGCCTAGGCTCGATATTCGCATGGTACGCTTTGATTTATATGATGAATATTTTGAGATACCACTTGCAGAATTTTGTGGGATATGTTCAATTCCCTCTGATGCGGAACCAAGGGAGCCTCGACCGGAGGAGTTCAAGCATTTATTTTTTACTTTAACTATGGGAGAATATAGGGGCGTGCCAAGAGCGTGAGTTACTAGTTTGCATTTTCTTGCTGTGCGCTACTTTGGTTTATTCATAGGGAAATGCTTGACTACCAGGGAGGAAGGTGGTATGCTCAGTGCCCCTGGCCTCGCCATTTTGCTTGTGCACTTCACGGTGATAACACTTATAGTCTAGGATTGCACGCCGCTTGCACACTAACAGGACTAGGGGTAACATTCATGGTGGTATTTACGCTACTCTCCAAGCGAGACGTTTCCTTGTCAATATATGCCATAATGATTATTTTCTACCCAGGATTTATTTAGACCACCAGTCTATGATAGATCACCATTTTCGATAACCCTAAGCCTCCTCACCGCATTCATTATAACTTGGTATTTAGTGAGGATACTCGTGAGATTATTTTGTTGCCTGGACCTTCTTTGTTTGACTCTCATGCCAGGCATGGATACACCATCATGCCATCGTATATCATTGCCTACATGAACGAGCTAGCTACTACGAAGAACGATGTACAACCTGGGACGCTCGAGTGTCGCAGCCTAGCCACTTTCCTATCGGGCCTGATGGGTACTACAGATGGTGATCACCAAGTTAGGCCACAAGCCTAAGCTTGGGGAGTACGTATTTCTCACCAACATTACATTCATGTTCACACATTCATTCCAGTTGTCGGTGTTCATCCTCTTTCATTGTATATTCATGCTTACTTTTTTTTGTGTTTTGAAAAAAATTAAAAATCCACAAATATTTCTCACTTCTTTCCGGTTTTTCTTTCTTGTTAGTTAGTTCATAGTATTAAAAGAAAGCCCCAAAAGATTTCTCGTTTGTTCTTTTTGCTGTTTGTTGGGAGTATCCCATGTAAATAGTTGTTCTTGCTTTTCATTTTCTTCTTTAGTTTACTTCTTTAGAAAAACTAAAAAAATCCAAAAATATTTCACTACGTTTCTCTGAATTTCTTTTCTTTTCGTTGAGTCTTTGGAGGGAGAAGGCCACGATGAAATTGTTGAGTGGCCCTCATATGCTTTGTTGTCAATCTAACGAAGAGCCAATATTACCTTATCTTCTCCTTTGAATAAAATGTTTGTAGATTCTAGCTTAGTGCACGACACTCCTGCACTATTATTATTATTTTCACATCATTCAGTCACGCAAGTGAAAGGCAATGATGATGATGATTTGATGACATGGCCATGGAAAGGAAAAATTGGTATGAACTCTTCTTGTTTTTGTTTTTGTAAATATGTTTAACTCAGTATCCATGATTCAACATATTATGAGTAAAAATGTTTGTGATGACAATTAGAGACTACATTTTATCATGCCATGCTTAAGTAGTAATGAGTGGATGATGGTTTATCTTGAATGTCAACATGCATTAAAATGGTTTTGATGTAGTATGTTAGTATGGTATCCTCCTCTGAATGATTCAAGTGGCTTGACTTGGCACACGTTCACACATATAGTTGATTCAAAACCAATGCAGCCTTCACGATATTTATGTTCAAGGTGTTTATACCCTACTGATGCTAGTATTCAATGTTAATTATTCGCAATGCATGATTATGACCTTTGTCGCTCTCTAGTTGGTTGCTTCTCAATCTATTTGCTAGCCTTCACTTGTACTAAGCGGGAATACTGCTTGTGCATCCAAAATCCTTAAACCAAAGTTGTTCCAGATGAGTTCACCATATCTACTGATACGTCCATTTTGCATCATGCTTTTATATCGATATTTATTGCATTATGGGCTGTTATTACACATTATGTCACAATACTTATGCCTATTCTCTCTTATTTTACAAGGTTTACATAAAGAGAGAGAATGCTGTCAGCTGGGATTCTGGGCTAGAAAAGGAGCAAATATTAGGGACCTATTCTGCACAGCTCAAAAAGTCATGAAACTTCATGGAAGTCATTTTCAGAATATATAATAAATAATGAGTGCAAGAAGTTCCAGAGGGGGGCCACACCCTTCCCACAAGGGTGGGGGGCGTGCCCTACCCCCTGGGCGTGCCCCCTGCCTCATGGGTCCCCTGGTGGCCCTCCGATGCCCATCTTCTGCTATATGGAGTCTTTCGATGAGGAACAAATCATAAGCCAGCTTTCAGGACGAGACTTCGCCGCCACGAGGCGGAACCTTGGCGGAACCAATCTAGGGCTCCGGCGGAGCTGTTCTGCCGGGGACACTTCCCTCCGGGAGGGGGAAATCATCGCCATCGTCATCACCAACGATCCTCTCATCGGGAGGGGGTCAATCTCCATCAACATCTTCACCAGCACCATCTACTCTCAAACCCTAGTTTATCTCTTGTATCCAATTCTTGTCTCTAAGTGTGGGATTGGTACCTGTGGGTTGCTAGTAGTGTTGATTACTCCTTGTAGTTGATGCTAGTTGGTTTATTTGGTGGAAGATCATATGTTCAGATCCTATATGCATATTAATACCCCTCTGATTATGAACATGAATATGCTTTGTGAGTAGTTACGTTTGTTCCCGAGGACATGGGAGAAGTCTTGCTATTAGTAGTCATGTGAATTTTGTATTCGTTCGATATTTTGATGAGATGTATGTTGTCTCTCCTCTAGTGGTGTTATGTGAACGTCGACTACATGACACTTCACCATTATTTGGGCCTAGAGGAAGGCATTGGGAAGTAATAAGTAGATGATGGGTTGCTAGAGTGATATAAGCTTAAACCCTAGTTTATGCGTTGCTTCGTAAGGTGTTGATTTGGATCCATATGTTTCGTGCTATGGTTAGGTTTACCTTAATACTTTTGTTGTAGTTGCATATGCTTGCAATAGAGGTTAATCATAAGTGGGATGCTTGTCCAAGTAAGGACAACACCCAAGCACCGGTCCACCCACATATCAGATTATCAAAGTACCGAACGCGAATCATACGATCGTGGTGAAACCTAGCTTGATGATAATTCCCATGTGTCCTCGGGAGCGATTTTCTCTATATAAGAACTTGTCCAGGCTTGTCCTTTGCTACAAAAAGGATTGGGCCACCTTGCTGCACTTTATTTACTTTTGTTACTTGTTGCTCGTTACCAATGATCTTATCACGAAACTATCTGTTACCTATAATTTCAGTGCTTGCAGAGAATACCTTGCTGAAAACCGCTTATCATTTCCTTCTGCTCCTTGTTGGGTTCGACACTCTTACTTATCGAAAGGACTACGATAGATCCCCTATACTTGTGGGTCATCAAGACTCTTTTCTGGCGCCGTTGCCGGGGAGTGAAGCACCTTTGGTAGGTGGAATTTGGTAAGGAAAAATTTATATAGTGTGCTGAAATTTACTGTCACTTGTTACTATGGAGAGTAATCCTCTAAGGGGCTTGTTCGGGGTATCTTCACCCCGACCAGTAGAGCAAAGAGTTGCTCCTCAACCTATTGAACCTACTGAAAATGAAAATGTCTACTTTGAGATTCCTTCGGGTATGATAGAAAAACTGCTAGTTAATCCTTTTGCAGGAGACGGAACAATGCATCCCGATGAGCACCTATTATATGTGGATGAAGTTTGTGGATTATTTAAGCTTGCAGGTGTGCCCGATGATGTTATTAATAAGAAGGTCTTCCCTTTATCTTTGAAGGGAGATGCATTGACATGGTATAGGCTATGTGATGATATGGGATCATGGAACTACAAACGTATTGAAATTGGAATTTCATCAGAAGTTTTATCCTATGCATCTTGTTTATCGTGATCGTAATTATATATATAATTTCTGGCCTCGCGAAGGAGAAAGCATCGCTCAAGCTTGGGGGAGGCTTAAATCAATGTTATATTCATGCCCCATTCATGAGCTCTCAAGATAAATAATTATTCAAAATTTATATGCTCGGCTTTCTGATAGCAATCACACCATGCTCGATACTTCTTGTGCTGGCTCTTCTATGATGAAGACTATTGAATTCAAATGGGATTTATTAGGAAGAATTAAACGCAACTCTGAAGATTGGGACCTCGACGAAGGTAAGGAGTTAGGTATGACACCTAAGTTTGATTGTGTTAAATCTTTTATGGATACCGATGTTTTCTGTAAATTTAGCACTAAATATGGACTTGACTCTGAAATAGTAGCTTCTTTCTGTGAATCTTTTGCTACTCATGTTGATCTCCCTAGGGAGAAGTGGTTTAAATATCATCCTCCCATATAAGTAAAAGTAGATGCACCTATTAAAGTTGAATAAAAGACTGTCACTTATAATGATCCTATTGTTCCTACTGCTTATGTGTTGAGAAACCACCTTTTCCTATTAGGATAAAAGATCATGCTAAAGCTTCAACCGTGGTTCGTAAAAGCAATATTAGAACCTATACACCTCCTGAGCAAATTAAAGTTGAACCTAATATTGCTATTCTTAAAGATCTCTTGTCTGATAATATTGATGGGCATGTTATTCATTTCCGTGATGAGACTGCTAGAATTGCTAAACCTTGTGCTAAAGATAAACCTAGATCTGTGGTAGGCATGCCTGTTATTTCTATTAAAATAGGAGATCATTGTTATCATGGCTTATGTGATATGGGTGCCAGTGCTAGTGCTATACTTCATGACTTATACAAAGAAATTATGCATGATATTACACCTGCTGAGTTATAAGATATTGATGTTACAATTAAACTTGCCAATAGAGACACTATTTCACCAATTGGGATTGTTAGAGATGTTGAAGTCTTGTGTGGGAAAACTAAATATCCTGCTAATTTTCTTGTTCTTGGTTCCCCACAAGATAGCTTTTGTCCCATTATTTTTGGTAGACCCTTCTTAAACACTGTTAATGCTAAGGTAGACTGCGAAAAGGATGTTGTTACTATTGGTTTAGGTGATATGTCTCATGAGTTTAATTTCTCTAAATTTCGTAGATAACACCGTGAAGAGGAATTGCCTAGTAAAGATGAAATCATTGGTCTTGCTTCTATCGCCATGCCTCCTAGTGATCCTTTAGAACAATATTTGCCAGACCATGAAAATGATATGTTTATGAATGAAAGAAGGGAAATAGATGAAGTATTATTTGAACAGGAACCCATCCTGAAACACAATTTGCCCGTCGAAATCCTAGGGGATCCTCCTCCACCCAAGGGTGATCCCGTGTTTGAGCTCAAACCATTACCTGATACTCTTAAATATGCTTATCTTGATGAGAAAAAGATATATCCTGTTATTCTTAGTGCTAACCTTTCAGAGCATGAAGAAGAGAGATTATTGAAAACTCTGAAGAAGCACCGTGCTGCTATTGGATATACTCTTGATGATCTTAAGGGCATTAGTCCCACACTATGTCAACACAAAATAAATTTGGAGAAAGATGCCAAACCAGTTCGTGATCACCAACGACGGCTGAATCCTAAGATGAAAGAAGTGGTAAGAAAGGAAATACTAAAGCTCCTTGAGGTAGGTATAATTTATCCCGTTGCTGATAGTCAGTGGGTAAGTCCTGTCCATTGTGTCCCTAAAAAGGGAGATATTACTGTCGTTCCTAATGATAAAGATGAATTGATTCTGCAAAGAATTATTACAGGTTATAGGATGGTAATTGATTTCCGCAAATTAAATAAGGCTACTAAAAATATCATTACCCCTTACCTTTTATTGATCAAATGCTAGAAAGATTATCCAAACATACACATTTTTGCTTTCTAGATGGTTATTCTGGTTTCTCTCAAATACATGTGTCAGCTGATGATCAATCTAAGACCACTTTTACTTGTCCGTTCGGTACTTTTGCTTATAGACGTATCCCTTTTGGTTTATGTAATGCACCTGCTACCTTTCAAAGATGCATGATGGCTATACTCACTGACTTTTGTGAAAAGATTTGTGAGGTTTTCATGGATGATTTCTCTGTCTACGGATCCTCTTTTGATGATTGCTTAAGCAACCTTGATCGAGTTTTGCAGAGATGTGAAGAAACTAACCTTGTCTTGAATTGGGAGAAGTGCCACTTTATGGTTAATGAAGGTATTGTCTTGGGGCATAAAGTTTCTGAAAGAGGTATTGAAGTTGATAAAGCTAAGGTTGATGCTATTGAAAAGATACCATGTCCCAAGGACATCAAAGGTACAAGAAGTTTCCTTGGTCACGCTGGTTTTTATAGGAGGTTCATTAAAGATTTCTCAAAAATTTCTCGGCCTCTGACTAATCTATTACAAAAAGATATACTATTTGTTTTGTATCATGATTGCGTAGAAGCATTTGAAATACTTAAGAAAGCATTGATCTCTGCACCTATTGTCCAGCCACCTGATTGGAATTTACCTTTTGAAATTATGTGTGATGCTAGTGATTATGTTGTAGGTTCTGTTCTAGGGCAAAGAGTTGATAAGAAATTAAATGTTATTCAATATGCTAGTAAAACTCTAGACAATGCTCAGAGAAATTATGCTACTACTGAAAAAGAATTCTTAGCAGTTGTATTTGCTTGTGATAAGTTCAGACCTTATATTGTTGATTCTAAAGTAACTATTCACACGGATCATGCTGCAACTAAATATCTTATGGAAAAGAAAGATGCTAAACCTAGACTCATTAGATGGGTTCTCTTGCTACAAGAATTTGATTTGCATATTATTGATAGAAAGGGAGCAGAGAACCCTGTTGCAGACAACTTGTCTAGGCTAGAGAATGTTCTTGATGACCCACTACCTATTGATGATAGCTTTCCTGATGAACAATTAAATGTCATAAATGCTTCTCATACTGCTCCATGGTATGCTGATTATGCTAATTACATTGTTGCTAAATTTATACCACCTAGTTTCACATACGAGCAAAAGAAAAAGTTCTTCTATGATTTGAGACATTACTTTTGGGATGACCCACATCTTTATAAAGAAGGAGTAGATGGTGTTATTAGATGTTGTGTACCTGAGCATGAACAGGAACAGATCCTACGCAAGTGTCACTCTGAGGCTTATGGAGGACACCATGCTGGAGATAGAACTGCACACAAGGTATTGCAATCCGGTTTTTATTGTCCTACTCTCTTCAAGGATGCCCGTAAGTTTGTCTTGTCCTGTGATGAATGTCAAAGAATTGGTAATATTAGTAGACGCCAAGAAATGCCTATGAATTATTCACTTGTTATTGAACCATTTGATGTTTGGGGCTTTGATTATATGGGACCTTTTCCTGCCTCTAATGGATATACACATATTTTAGTTGCTGTTGATTACGTTACTAAGTGGGTAGAAGCTATTCCAACTAGTAGTGTTGATCATAACACTTCTATTATGATGCTTAAAGAAGTTATTTTCCTGAGGTTTGGAGTCCCTTGATATTTGATGACTGATGGTGGTTCACATTTTATTCATGGTGCTTTCCGTAAAATGCTTGCTAAGTATGATGTTAATCATAGAATTGCATCTCCTTATCACCCACAGTCTAGTGGTCAAGTAGAATTGAGCAATAGAGAACTCAAATTAATTTTGCAAAAGACTGTTAAGAGATCTAGAAAGAATTGGTCCGAGAAACATGATGAAGCATTATGGGCCTATAGAACTGCATATAAAAATCCTATGGGTATGTCCGTATAAAATGGTCTATGGAAAAGCATGCCACTTACCTCTCGAACTAGAACATAAGGCTTATTGGGCTATTAAAGTGCTCAATTACGATTTCAAACTTGCCGGTGAGAAGAGGTTATTTGACATTATCTCACTCGATGAATGGAGAACCCAAGCCTACGAGAATGCCAAATTATTTAAAGAAAAAGTTAAAAGATGGCATGACAAAAGAATACAAAAGCGTGAGTTTAATGTAGGTGATTATGTATTGCTATACAACTCTTGTTTAAGATTTTTTGCAGGAAAACTTCTCTCTAAATGGAAAGGTCCTTACGTTATCAAGGAGGTCTATCGTTCCGGTGCCATAAAAATCAACAACTTCGAAGGCACAAATCCGAAGGTGGTGAATGGTCAATGAATCAAACATTATATCCCAGGTAATCCTATAAATATTGAAACCAATGTTATTGAAACCGTAACCCCAGAGGAATACAAAAGGGACACTTTCCAGAACGTCTCAGACTCCGAAAGGGAAGAGGTATGTGGTACGGTAAGTAAACCGACTCCAAAACAATTCTAATGGCAATTTTCTTCCGTTTTGGAATATATAGTAAAATAGAAAAATAAGAAGCAGTCCGGGAAGGACACGAGGGCTCCACGAGGGTGGAGGGCGCGCCCCCCTACCTCGTGGGCACCTCGTGTGCTCTCCGGATTCCGTTTTCTTACATGATACATATTTTGGTCGGTAAAAATTCATTATATAACCTCCCGAAGGTTTTGACCACCGTATCACGCAAAAATCTCCTGTCTTTGTTTCGAGCTATTTTTTCTGACAGATCCAGGTCATCATGTCGTCTTCAAGTGCCCCCAAGGACCAGTTCTTCAAGAAGGTCATCAACCCCTACCTCGCGGAAGTGCCACAACACCCTCAAACCATTGAGATGCGTGAGGGGTTGTTGCACATCCGCGATGTTGAGGGACCAAGGAAGACCGGAAGCACGGAGGCAAGGCTCGAGGCATTGGAGCAAGAAGTTTTCAAGTGTCAGGAGATGGTGGTGCTTGGACTCGATTCCAATCACATGATGATCATGGAGTTCACCAACAACCGCAAGTTGTATGCCAAGAGCATTGGGGAGACCATCTTCAAGCTTCACAAGAAGGTCGAGCACCTCCAAGCCCAAATCTATGACCTGCAAAACCAAAACTGTGAGTATGAATATAGATTCAAAAGGATGAGTTTAACTGCAGATTTGAGGATCTAGGAGACTCGATCATCCTTCTATGATGGTGAGCCTATGCCTTGGAAGAAGGACGACAAGTGTACATCATCAACAACTCCACCCTCTCCACCAATAAAGAAGAATTGAGTATCTAGTATGGGCACTCCCCTTGGCAATTGCCAAGCCTGGGGGTGTGCCCCGATATAGTATCACCATCACTTCTATCTTTACCATTTTTCTTAGTTCGATCCTTTTGGTAATATCTTTATCTAGTAGTATAAAGTTTTTAGTATGATCTAGTTGTGAGTTTTGCTTTATGATCTTTCTATGTAATCGAGTCCGTGAGCTATATATAATAAAGATTAGTGTTGAGTCAAGGGCTTGATTATTTCGCCATGATATTGAGTGAATAAAAGAAAAGAGAAAGAAATAAAAAGAAACAAAGAGATCATATGGATCTTATGGAGAGTAATGAGCTCACATAGAATGAGTATGATGAATAAAAGTTGTTGAGAGTTGACAAACATAGTTTTGGTCATCGTTGCAATTAATAGGAAGTAATAAAGAAAGAGAGGCCTTCACATATAAATATACTATCTTGGACATCTTTTATGATTGTGAGCACTCATTAAAGTATGACATGCTAAAGAGTTGACGTTGGACAAGGAAGACAATGTAATGGTTTATGTTTTCTTACATCTGAGATAAATTATATTGTCATGGATCATCCAACATGATTGAGCTTGCCTTTCCCCCTCATGCTAGCCAAATTCATCGCACCAAGTAGAGATACTACTTCTGCTTCCAAACACCGTTAAACCGGTTTTGCAATGAGAGTCCACCATACCTACCTATGGATTGAGTAAGATCCTCCAAGTAAGTTGTCATCAGTGCAAGCAATAAAAATTTCTCTCTAAATATGTATGACTTATTAGTGTGGGAGAAAATAAGCTTTATACGATCATGTGATATGGAAGAAATAAAAGCGACAGACTGCATAATAAAGGTCCATATCACAAGTGGCAATATAAAGTGACGTTCTTTCGCATTAAGATTTTGTGCATCCAACCATAAAAGCGCATGACAACCTCTGCTTCCCTCTGTGAAGGGCCTATCTTTTACTTTTATCTCCTACCTTGCATAAGAGTCATGGTGATCTTCACCCTTCCTTTTTACATTTTATCTTTTGGCAAGCACGACATGTTGGAAAGATCCTGGTATATATGGCTAATTGGATGTGAGTTTTCATGAACTATTATTGTTGACATTACCCTTGAGGTAAAATGTTGGGAGGCAAAACTATAAGCCCCTATCTTTCTTTGTGTCCGATTAAAACTCCATACCCATAAGTATTGCGTGAGTGTTAACAATTGTGAAAGACTATATGATAGTTGAGTATGTGGACTTGCTGAAAAGCTCTTATATTGAATCTTTCCTATGTTATGATAAATTGCAATTGCTCGAATGACTGAGATTATAGTTTCTTAGTTTTCAATGAAGTTTATGATTCATACTTGAAATTGTGATTGAATTATTACTCTAGCATAAGCGATCATATGACAAGAATTATATAAGTTGTTGTTCTAAGAATGATCATGATGCCCTCATGTCCCTATTTTATTTTTATCGATACCTCTATCTCTAAACAAGTGGACATATTTTTCGATTTCGGCTTTCGCTTGAGGACAAGCGAGGTCTAAGCTTGGGGGAGTTGACAAGCGAGGTCTAATCTTGGGGGAGTTGATACGTCCATTTTGCATCATGCTTTTATATCGATATTTATTGCATTATGGGCTGTTATTACACATTATGTCACAATACTTATGTCTATTCTCTCTTATTTTACAAGGTTTACATAAAAGAAGGAGAATGCCGGCAGCTGGGATTCTGGGCTGGAAAAGGAGCAAATATTAGGGACCTATTATGTACAGCTCCAAAAGTCCTGAAACTTCACAGAAGTCATTTTCAGAATATATAATAAATAATGAGCGCAAGAAGTCCCAGAGGGGGGCCACACCCTACCCACGAGGGTGGGGGCGCGCCCTACCCCCTGGGCGCCCCTGCCTTGTGGGTCCCCTGGTGGCCCTCCGGTGCCATCTTGTGCTATATGGAGTCTTTCGATGAGGAAAAAATCATGAGCCAGCTTTTGGGACGAGACTCCGCTGCCATGAGGCAGAACCTTGGCGGAACCAATCTAGGGCTCCGGCGGAGCTGTTCTGCCGGGGACACTTCCCTCCAGGAGGGGGAAATTATCGCCATCGTCATCACCAACGATCCTCTCATCGTGAGGGGGTCAATCTCCATCAACATCTTCACTAGCACCATCTCCTCTCAAACCCTAGTTCATCTCTTGTATCCAATTCTTGTCTCTAAGTGTGGGATTGGTACCTGTGGGTTGCTAGTAGTGTTGATTACTCCTTGTAGTTGATGCTAGTTGGTTTATTTGGTGGAAGATCATATTTTCAGATCCTATATGCATATTAATATACCTCTAATTATGAACATGAATATGCTTTGTGAGTAGTTATGTTTGTTCTTGAGGACATGGGAGAAGTCTTGCTATTAGTAGTCATGTGAATTTGGTATTCGTTTGATATTTTCATGAGATGTATGTTGTCTCTCCTCTAGTGGTGTTATGTGAACGTCGACTACATGACACTTCACCATTATTTGGGCCTAGAGGAAGGCATTGGGAAGTAATAAGTAGATGATGGGTTGCTAGAGTGACAGAAGCTTAAACCCTAGTTTATGCGTTGCTTCGTAAGGGGCTGATTTGGATCCATATGTTTCATGCTATGGTTAGGTTTACCTTAATACTTTTGTTGTAGTTGCGGATGCTTGCAATAGAGGTTAATCATAAGTGGGATGCTTGTCCAAGTAAGGACAGCACCCAAGCACCGGTCCACCCACATATCAGATTATCAAAGTACCGAACGCGAATCATATGATCGTGATGAAACCTAGCTTGACGATAATTCCCATGTGTCCTCGGGAGCGCTTTTCTCTATATAAGAACTTGTCCAGGCTTGTCCTTTTCTACAAAAAGGATTGGGCCACCTTGCTGCACTTTATTTACTTTTGTTACTTGTTGTTCGTTACCAATTATCTTATCACAAAACTATCTGTTACCTATAATTTCAGTGCTTGCAGAGAATACCTTGCTGAAAACCGCTTATCATTTCCTTCTGCTCCTCATTGGGTTCAACACTCTTACTTATCAAAAGGACTACGATAGGTCCCCTATACTTGTGGGTCATCATCTACCTATATGTGGTATTACTCTGCCTTCCCAAGTAAATTTGCATGTGCCACCTCTAATCATTGAAATAATCATCTGTTTTGTGTGCCGGTACCACTCATGGAGCGACAGGGGGCGGTCAGTATCTTCCATGCTAAGTGAGTTATTATCATGATGGGTTTTTATTCACTTGTCATTGCACGAGAGAGGCCGGTAATTGGGATGCCCAGTCCTAAAATCAAAATAAAGAAAAATATAATCAAAAAACTCCCCCGGAAAGTTGATTGTTTGGAGAGCACCGATGAATTCGGCTAGCCATGGCTTGTGTTTGTAAGGTTGAGGGGGGTAAACTTTACCTTTCTGCTTGGGAACGACCGATAATGTTTTTAGCATGGAAGATATTGAAAAACCTTTTTCTGTGACGTTCACAGAAGAGGCACACCACTCAAAATTGTATTCATCTTTGATTTAAGAGTCGAGCTTTGGCACCTCTGCAAATCTCTGCTTCCCTCTACGAAGGGCCTATCTATTTATTTTTGTGTTATTTACTTTTATTGTTGAGTCATCACCTTCTCATTTAAAGCAGCAATCCTGAGAACTCTATTGCCATTCTTATGCACTGAGTCAAGTTGATGTTGGGTATACCATGACTGAATCTCTTCTACCCTGAATTACAATGTTTAGTCGCTGCTTGAACTTTAGAGGTGCTCTGCATTTATGTTTTGTGGTCTCAGAAAGGGCTAGAGATATGCCATGTTATCATATTATATCATGATTATTTTGATAAATTGTTGGCATTCGAGATATGTTATTATTGCTTGCCAGTTGATTATGCCATTGATATGAGTACTATAAATTCTAAGTGTTATCATTCACATGGTCAGTTCATGATGTTTTCTTGAAACTTGGGTGCCATTTCCGCTTATATACGAATACAAGAACAAAAGATTTTGGAAAAGTTTTTCTTTATCACTTTTGGTTTGTCAACAGAATTACTTGAGGGCAAGCAATGAGTTAAGCTTGGGGAAGTTGATATGTCTTCATCGTATCTAGTTTACCAAACACTTTTGCTCTTGTTTTGAACACTATTTTGCATGATTTGTGAAACTAACTCGGACTGATGTTGTTTTCAGCAGAACTACCATGGTGTTTTTTGTGTGCAGAAATTAAAGTTCTCAGAATCGGACGAATTTTTTTGGAGATTTTTTATGGATTATATGAAAAATACTAGAATGAAGATCCATCAGAGAGGGGCCACATGTTGCCCACAAGGCAACATGGCGCGACCACTCCCCAGGGCGCGCCCTCTTACCTTGTGGGGTCCACACATGGCCGTCTGACCTAATTCAATGCTATAAAATCCGTTTCATCGAGAAAAAATAAGAGAAGAAGTTTCATCATGTTTTACGATATGGATCCTCCACCACCTCCTGTTCTTCATCGAGACGGTTGTTCTGGAGTCCGTTCGGGGTTCTAGAGAGGGGGATTCGTCGCCATCATCATCACCAACCCTTCTTCATCAATAATTCCAAGATGCTCACCATTGGGAGTGATAATTCCTTCGTAGGCTTGCTTGACAGTGATGGAGTTGGATGAGATTTGTCATGCAATCGAGTCAATTTGTTAGGGCTTGATCCCTAGTATCCACTATGTTCTGGGATATTGCTATGACTTTGCTATGCTTAATGCTTGTCACTAGGGCCCGATTGCCATGATTTTAGATCTGAACCCTCTATGTTTTCATGAATATATTTGAGTTCTCGATCCTATCTTCCAGTTATATGCATTTGTTATTGTTCTGGTCTGTATACCCCAAAAGTGACAATAGTTGGGATACTCTCCGGGGATGACTGTAATTCGAGGAGTTCATGTATTCACCATGTGTTAATGCTTTGTTTTGGTTCTCTATTAAAAGGAGGCCTTAATATCCCTTAGTTCCCCTTTGGACCCCGCTACCATGGGAGGGTAGGACAAAAGATGTCATGCAAGTTCTTATTATAAGCACATATGACTATATACGGAATACATGCCTACATTACTTTGATAAATTGGAGATATTGTGTGTCACTCTAGGTTATGACTATTATATGATGAATGCCATCCAACACAAATATCCATCGATGATCCAATGTCTATGCTTTTCTCATATTGATCTTTGCTAAGTTACCACCGTTGTTGTTGCTGTTGTTACAATCACTACAAAACAGCCACTATTACTGTTAGTGTTACTGTTGCTACTATTACTATTGCTTGCAAACTATCATAATTCTTTGCTACTAAACACTTTCCTGCAGATATTTAGTTCTCCAGGTGTGGTCGAATTGACAACTCAACTGTTAATACTCATGAATATTGTTTGGCTCCCCTTGTTTCGAATCAATAAAATTGGGTGAAACACTACCCTCGAAGACTGTCGGTCCCCTATACTTGTGGGTTACCAATGGAATAAAAGCATTTTGGCTCAGGAACCTCAGCTATTCTACTTACTGGGATACCAGGGAAGTTATTTCATTGCAAAAGAGGAGTTAGGCAGGGGGGCTCTCTTTTCCCCCTACTCTTTGTCTTAGCAGCTGATCTACTACAATCAGTTCTTGATGAAGCCATGAGAAAAAAAAATATAATTTCACCCCCTCGGATGAGATATTCATGCCCTAGTTTTCCAGTAATACAGTATGTTGACGATATAATTCTGGTTCTTCCTGCTGATATCACCGAATCTTTTGCTACATTTGTCTCAACAAACTGGACTCAGAGTGAACTATCATAAATCAGTGATTAACCCAATCAATGTGAATTTTGGAAAGCTTGAAACTATCAAAAACACCCTGGGTTGTCAAGTTGGCTCTTTCACCTTCTGTTGGGGATACAACCCCGTAGTGTGACCCGCCCAGGAGGGGCCGAGTTACACCATTGGCGACTCATGGAAAAGTGCCCAAGAGGGCCCGAGAAGATAAGACATGAAGACGGCGGCTCATAAGTAGGCTTATTGAAGGCCCAAGACCTGGAGGCGACTAAGGGCCCGAAGGTGTGAGCCACCCTATGATGACTTGTTCTATAAGGCAAGGAAATTAGAACCAGAGTAGGTTACGTTGTGTGACTCGACCTAGACTGTTGTAAGCCGCCGGACCTCGACCTATGTATATAAAGGCGAGACCCAGCGGCAGGTTAATTGAAGAAATGATTGATCGATAGCTAGGTCAAGCGTATTTGCCCCCTTGTAATGGAAACTCAAGTAATACAACTAGAAGCAGGACATAGGCTTTACCTCGTTGAGAGGGGCCGAACCTGGGTAAACTTTGTGTCCTTTGTCCCGCTCAACCCCTTCGAGCTAACCTACGTGCGATGGGTCCTCACCTAAGTCCTTTCACAAGGGCATCTGCTGTGACAAAACCATGACAGTTGGTGCCCACCGTGGGGCCAGAACATGGTGGTTTCAAGTTCTTGAAGGGCAACTTCTCAGGGATCGAAGGATATGCCGTGGGCCGGATGACTAAGAGTCGCCGCAGCAAGATCTACATCGACGACACTGTCTGGGGCCTCAAGGCCGACTCAATCGAGTACGGGTACCGGGTCCCCTTTGGCAGAATTCACGTCTTCATCGACAAGATCGGCGAGTCAGAACCAGAGCCGGACACCTGCACCGACATCGTCGAGACGGCTCAGCGCGCATGACCCACCAGGGTTCAACCTAGCCGGAAACACGCCTTTGTTGGCTTTGTTCATGGGGCGGATCTTGAGGGGGGATCTGCATCCGGTGGAGAGACGACCATCTATTCAGGTGATGAGTCCCCGACTAGAGAAACCGAATCAATCTATCATCTTTAAGATGGCGGTCTTGGGGGCTATTCCAATGGTGACAGTATTCTGGACCCTATGAGCCGCCGAGCAGGGCTGTTATTTTTATGGATGGCATGCAACAAATGCTAAATTCCTCAACTGCCGCGTCCATGACATCCGGCTCAACTGCTGCTGCGACGGCCGAGGCGAGTGGCTTGGTGCGGCCGCCATCTCAAGTCTTATCTAAGCTCTTGGATGCCTTGGCGACTCTGTTAGTGCTACCTCTTGAGCATGCGTTGGTTTTCCCTTGAAGAGGAAAGGGTGATGCAGCAAAGTAGCGTAAGTATTTCCCTCAGTTTTTGAGAACCAATGTATCAATCCAGTAGGAGACTACATGCAAGTCGCCTAGTACCTGCACAAACAAACAAGAACCATGCAACCAACGCGATAAAGGGGTTGTCAATCCCTTCACGGTCACTTACAAAAGTGAGATCTGGTAAAGATAATAAGATCAATATTTTTGGTATTTTTGTTGTATAGATTGAAAAGTAAAGATTGCAAAATAAATAGTAAACTAGAATTGTAGATCAGAAACTTATATGATGTAAAGTAGACCTGGGGGCCATAGGTTTCACCAGTGGCTTCTCTCAAATAGCATATATTACGGTGGGTGAACAAATAACTGCCGAGCAATTGATAGAAAAGCGCATAGTTATGATGATATCTAGGCATGATCATGAACATAGGCATCACGTCCGTGTAAGTAGACCAAAACGATTCTGCATCTACTACTATTACTCCACACATCGACCGCTATCCAACATGCATCTAGAGTATTAAGTTCATAAGAACAGAGTAATGCATTAGGCAAGATGACATGATGTAGAGGGATAAACTCAAGCAATATGACATAAACCCCACCTTTTTATCCTCGATGGCAACAATACAATACGTGCCTTGCTGCCCCTGCTGTCACTGGGTAAGGACACCACAAGATTGAACCCAAAGCTAAGCACTTCTCCCATTGCAAGAAAGATCAATCTAGTAGGCCAAACCAAACTGATAATTCGAAGAGATTTGCAAAGATATCAGATCATGCATATAAGAATTCAGAGAAAAAACAGATATTGTTCATAGATAATCTTAATCATAAACCCACAATTCATCGGATCTCGGCAAACACACCACAAAAAGAATTACATCGAATAGATCTCCAAGAACATTGAGGAGAACTTTGTATTGAGATCCAAAGAGAGAGAAGAAGCCATCTAGCTAATAAGTATGGACCCGAAGGTCCGTGGTAAACTACTCACACATCATCGAAGAGGCTATGGTGTTGATGCAGAAGCCCTCCGTGATCGAATCCCCCTCTGGCAGACCGCCGGAAAAGGTCCCCAGATGGGATCTCATAGGTACATAAGGTTGCAACAGTGGAAAAGTGGTTTTGTGGCTCCCGTGGATGTTTTCAGGGTATAAGAGTATATATAGGCGAAAGAAGTAGGTCGGTGGAGCTGCGAGGGGCCCACGAGGGTGGGGGGCACGCCGCCCTACCTCGTGGCCACCTTGCTGCTTCCTTGACGTCAACTCCAAGTCTCCTGGATTGCGTTTGTTCCAAAAAAGATCCTCACGAATGTTTCATTCTGTTTGGATTCCATTTGATATTCCCTTTCTACAAAACACTAAAATAGGCAAAAAACAACAGTTTGCACTGGGCCTTCGGATAATAGGTTAGTCCCAAAAATTATATAAAAATGCATAATAAAGCCCATTAAACATCCAATCAGATAATATAATAGTATGGAACAATCAAAAATTCAACATATCAAGCATCCCCAAGCTTAATTCCTGCTCGTCCTCAAGTAGGTAAATGATAAAAACAATTTTTTTGATGTGGAATGCTACCTAACATAATTTTCAATGTATTTCTCTTTATTGCGGCATGAATGTTTAGATCTGAAAGATTCTAGACAGAAGTTTAGCATTGACATAAAAATAATAATACTTCAAGCAATGCTAACCAATCAATCATGTCTTATCAAAATAACATAGCCAAAGAAAGCTTATCCCTACAAAATCTATAGTTTGGCTATGCTTCATTTTCGTCACACAAAATCCTCCCATCATGCACAACCCCAATGACAAGCCAAGCAATTGTTTCATACTTTAGCCTTTTCAAACTCTTTTTACTTTCATGCAATATATGAGCGCGAGCCATGGACGTAGCACTATGGGTGGAATAGAATATGATGATGGAGGTTGTGTGAGAAGACAAAGAGGGAGAAAGTCTCACATTGACGCGGCTAATCGACGGGCTATGGAGATGCCCATCAATTGATGCCAATGCAAGGAGTAGGGATTGCCATGCAACAGATACACTAGAGCTATAAATATATGAAATCTCAACAAAAGAAACTAAGTGGGTGTGCATCCAACTTGCTTGCTCACGAAGACCTAGGGCATTTTGAGGAAGCCCATTATTGGAATATACAAGCCAAGTTCTATAATGAAAAATTCTCACTAGTATATGAAAGTGACAACATAAGAGACTCTCTATCATGAAGATCATGGTGCTACTTTGAAGCACAAGTGTGGAAAAAGGATAGTAACATTGCCCTTTCTCTCTTTTTCTCTCTTTTTTTGGGCCTCTCTCTTTTTTATGGCCTTTCTCTTTTTTTCAAAGAACTTTCCTCACATGGGACAATGCTCTAATAATGAAAATCATCACACTTTTATTTACTTACAACTCAAGAATTACAGCTCGTTACTTAGAACAAAATATGACTCTATGTGAATGCCTCCGGTGGTGTACTGGGATATGCAATGAATCAAGAGTGACATGTATGAAAGAATTATGAAGGTGGCTTTTCCACAAATATGATGTCAACTACATGATCATGCAAGGTAATATGACAATGATGGAGTGTGTCATAGTAAACAGAACGGTGGAAAGTTGCATGGCAATATATCTCGGAATGGCTATGGAAATGCCATAATATGTAGGTATGGTGGCTGATTTGAGGAAGATATAAGGAAGCTTATGTGTGATAGAGCATATCATATCACGGGGTTTGGATGCACCAGCGAAGTATGCACCAACTCTCGAGGTGAGAAAGGGCAATGCATGGTACCGAAGAGGCTAGCAATGATGGAAGGGTGAGAGTGCGTATAATCCATGGACTCAACATTAGTCATAAAGAACTCACATATTTATTGCAAAAATCTACAAGTCATCAAAACCAAGCATTACGCGCATGCTCCTAGGGGGATAGATTGGCAGGAAAAGACCACCGGTCGTCCTCGACCGCCACTCATAAGGAAAGCAATCAAAGAACACCTCATGCTTCAAATTTGTCACACGACGTTTACCATACGTGCATGCTACGGGACTTGCCAACTTCAACACAAGTATTTCTCAATTCCACAATTACTCAACTAGCACAACTGTAATATTACCATCTTTATATCCCAAAACAACTATCAAGTATAAAGCTTCTCATAAGATTTAATGCACTCTATATGAAAGTTTTTATTATACCCATCTTGGATACCTATCATATTAGGACTAATTTCATAACCAAAGAAAATTACCATGCTGTTCTGAAAGACTCTCAAAATAATATAAGTGAAGCATGAGAGATCAATAATTTCTATAAAATAAAACCACCACCGTGCTCTAAAAAGATATAAGTGAAGCACTAGAGCAAAATTATCTAGCTCAAAAGATATAAGTGAAGCACATAGAGTATTCTAATAAATTACGAATCATGTGTGTCTCTACCAAAAGGTGTGTACATCAAGGATGATTGTGGTAAACTAAAAAGCAAAGACTCAAATCATACAAGACGCTCCAAGCAAAACACATATCATGTGGTGTATAAAAATATAGCCTCAAGTAAAGTTACCGATAGATGAAGACGAAAGAGGGGATGCCTTCTAGGGCATCCCCAAGCTTAGGCTTTTGGTTGTCCTTGAATTTTACCTTGGGGTGCGTTGGGAATAACCAAGCTTAGGCTCATGCCACTCCTTGTTCCGAAATCCATCAAATCTTTACCCAAAAACTTGAGAACGTCACAACACAAAACTCAACAGAAAATCTCATGAGCTCCGTTATTATAAGAAAACAAATCACCACCTTATGGTACTATAATAAACTCATTCTTTATTTATTTTGGTGTTAAACCTAATGTATTCCAACTTCTCTATGGTTCATACCCCCGATACTAGCCATAGATTCATCAAAATAAGCAAACAACACACCAAAAACATAATCTATCAAAAACAGAACAGTCTGTAGTAATATGTAGGTTTCGAATACTTCACCTCACTCCAAAAATCCTGAGAAATTAGGACATCCTAAATAGTTTGTATATTGATCTACTGCAGTTGGAATCAGTATTTTATCGCTCTCTGGTAAAAAATGAAAATTATTCTCGTGATCGCATACTTTTTTTTCCAGCAAGATCAAATTACAGTAATCCAAGAAGATCCTAAAGGCTTTACTTGGCACAAACACTAATTAAAACATAAAAAACACAATCATAACAGAGGATATATAATTTATTTATTATTAAATAGGAACAAAAAGCAAGGAACAAAAATAAAATTGGGTTGCCTCCCACCAAGCGCTATCGTTTAACGCCCCTAGCTAGGCATAAAAGCAAGAATAGATCTAGGTATTGTCATCTTTGGTATGCAATCCATATGTTGCTCTCATAATAGATTCATAAGGTAATTTAATTTTATTTCTAGGAAAGTGTTCCATGCCTTTCCTTAACGGAAATTGGAATCTAATATTTCCTTCTTTCATGTCAATAATTGCACCAATCGTTCTAAGGAAAGGTCTACCAAGAATAATATGACATGTAGGATTGCAATCTATATCAAGAACACTGAAATCCTCATGCACATAATTCCTATTTTCAACAATAATAACATCATTAATCCTTCCCATAGGTTTCTTAATGGTGGAATCCGCAAGATGCAAATTTAAAGAACAATCATCAAATTCACGGAAACCTAACACATCACACAAAGTTTTTGAAATCGTGGAAATAATAGAACCCAAATCACATAAAGCATAGCATTCATGATCTTTAATCTTAATTCTAATAGTAGGTTCCCGCTCATCATAAAGTTTTCTAGGGATAGAAACTTCTAGTTCAAGCTTTTCTTCATGGGATTGCATTAAAGCATCAACGATATGTTTAGTAAAAGCTTGGTTTTGATCATAAGCATGAGGAGAATTTAGCACAGATTGGAACAAGGAAATACAATCTACCGAAGAGCAATTATCATAATTAAATTCCTTGAAATCCAAAATAGTTGGTTCATTGCTACGTAAAGTTTTGACCTCTTCAATCCCACTTTTACCAATTTTTGCATCAAGTTCTAAAAACTCCGAATCATTAGGACGCCTTCTAACTATAGTTGACTCATCTCCAGTCCCATCATTATTAAGATTCATATTGGCAAACAAACATTTAATAGGAGACACACCAATCACTTTTAGATCTTCATCATTATTATCATGAAAACTACAAGAACACGCCTTCACAAAGCAATATTTTTTAGCACGCATCCTAGCGGTTCTTTCTTTGCACTCATCAATGGAAATTCTCATGGCTTTGAGAGACTCATTGATATCATGCTTAGGTGGAATAGATCTAAGTTTCAAAGAATCAACATCAAGGGAAATTCTATCCACGTTCCTAGCCAACTCATCAATCTTAAGCAATTTTTCTTTAAGCGAAGCATTGAATTTTTTGCAAATTCATAAATTCTTTAACACTATTCTCCAAATCAGAGGGCATCTTATTAAAATTTCCATAAGAGTTGTTGTAGGAATTACCATAATTATTAGAGGAATTACTAGGAAATGGCCTAGAATTAAATTTCCTCTATACGCGTTGTTACCAAAATTGTTCCTACCAACAAAATTCACATCCATAGATTCATTATTATTCTCAATCAAAGTGGACAAAGGCATATCATTGGGATCAGAATAAGCACTCTTATTAGCAAACAATTTCATAAGCTCATCCATCTTTCCACTCAAAACATTAATCTCTTCAATCGCATGAACTTTTTTATAAGTAGATCTTAATATTATCTAGGAGTTTATTGGCTTCTCCTAAAGTGATTTCCATAAAAGTGCCTCTCGCGGCCGAATCTAAAAGATTTCTAGAAGAAAAATTCAATCCATCATAAAAAATCTGTATAATCATCCATAAATTCAAACCATGTGTAGGGCAATTACGTATCATTAATTTCATCCTCTCCCAAGCTTGTGCAACATGCTCATGATCAAGTTGCTTAAAGTTCATAATATCGTTTCTAAGAGAGATGATCTTAGCGGGAGGAAAATACTTAAAGATAAAAACATCTTTGCACTTATTCCATGAATCAATACTATTTTTAGGCAAAGAAGAGAACCAAGTTTTAGCACGATCTCTAAGCGAAACCGGAAATAGCTTCAATTTAACGATATCATTATCCACATCTTTCTTCATTTGCGTATCACATAAATCAACAAAGCTGGTTAGATGGGTAGTAGCATCTTCACTAGGAAGGCCAGCAAATTGATCTTTCATGACAAGATTCAGCAAAGCAGTATTAATTTCACATGGTTCAGCATCGGTAAGAGGAGCAATCGGAGTGCTAATAAAATCATTATTGTTGGTATTGGAAAAGTCACACAAGAGGCAAGCGAAAGAAGGCGAACGGAAAAAGGGCGAACAGAAAAGAGGCGAATAAAACGGCAAGGGTGAAGTGGGGGAGAGGAAAACAAGAGGCAAATGGCAAATAATGTAATGTGAGGGATAAGAGTTTGTGATGGGTACTTGGTATGTCTTGACTTGGCGTAGATCTCCCCGGCAACGGCGCCAGAAATCCTTCTTGCTACCTCTTGAGCATGTGTTTCTTTTTCCTTGAAGAGGAAAGGGTGATGCAGCAAAGTAGCATAAGTATTTCCCCCAGTTTTTGAGAACCAAGGTATCAATCTAGTAGGAGACTACACGCAAGTCGCCTAGTACCTGCACAACAAACAAGAACCTCGCAACCAACGCGATAAAGGGGTTGTCAATCCCTTCACGGTCACATACGAAAGTGAGATCTGATAAAGATAATAAGATAAATATTTTTGGTATTTTTGTTGTATAGATTGAAAAGTAAAGATTGCAAAATAAATAGTAAACAAGAATTGCAGATCGGGAACTTATATGATGTAAAGTAGACCCCGGGGGCATAGGTTTCACTAGTGGCTTCTCTCAAGATAGCATATATTATGATGGGTGAACAAATTACTACTGAGCAATTGATAGAAAAGCTGTAGGATCAAAAGTATGTCTAGAGGGGGGGGGGTGATTAGACTACTTGACCAAATAAAAATCTAGCCTTTTCCCAATTGTATGTCTTGGCAGATTTTAGCAACTTAGCACTAGTCAAGCTAACAACCTACACATGCAAGTCTAAGAGTATAGCAGCGGAATGTAAAACATTGCACATCAAGGTAAATGGAGGAGTTTGGAGGGAGAAAACGCAATGTAGACACAGAGATTTTTGGCGTCGTTCCGATAGGTTGTGCTATCGTACATCCATGTTGATGGAGACTTGAACCCACGAAGGGTAATGGTTGCGCGAGTCCACGGAGGGCTCCACCCATGAAGGGTCCACGAAGAAGCAACCTTGTCTATCCCACCATGGCCATAGCCCATGAAGGACTTGCCTCACTAGGGTAGATCTTCAAAAAGTATGCAATCTCCTTGCCCGTACAAACTCCTTGGTTCAACTCCACAATCTTGACAAATGCTCCCAAGTGACACCTAACCAATCTAGGAGACACCACTCTCCAAAAGGTAATAGACGGTGTGTTGACGATGAACTCCTTGCTCTTGTGCTTAAAATGATAATCTCCCCAACACTCAACTCTCTCTCACTGATTTGGATTTGGTGGAAAGATGATTTGAGTGGAAAGAAACTTGGAGAAGGCTAGAGATCCAGATTCATATGGTTGGAATGGAATATCTTGACGTCAACACATGAGTAGGTGGTTCTCTCTCAGAAAATGTATGATGGAAGTGTAGGCATGTTCTGATGGCTCTCTCCACAAATGAAGAGTGGGTGGAGGGGTATTTATAGCCTCCACACAAAACCTAGCCGTTACGCACAAATCACCAAACTCAGTGGGACCGAATAATGAAACTTGGTTGGACCGATTTAGTTCAAAATGTGAACATTAGGATTTTCGGTGGGACCGACATGTCAACTCAGTGAGACCGATTTCATCAGGGTTAGGGCACAATGTAATCTCGGTGAGACCGATAACACAAACTCGGTGGGACCGATTTTGGTAATAAGCTAACTAGAGAGTTGGTCAGGCAAACTCAGTGGGACTGATTCGCTCATCTCGGTTGGACCGAAATGTTACGAAGGGGAAATAGAGAGTTTGCATTGCGAATTCAGTGGGACCGATCTCTCATTTCGGTTGGACCGAAATGTTATGAAGGGAAATAGAGAGTTTGCAATCCCATCTTGGTGAGACCGAGATCCCTATCGGTGAGACCGAAAAGACTAGGGTTTTGTGGCAGTGGCTATGTCAACTGAACTCGGTGGCGCCAGATAGATGGTTTCGGTGGGGCCGAGTTTGACTTTTGGTTTGGGACATATGTGGATATGAGAAAGTGGTTGAGGGTTTTGGAGCATATCACTAAGCATTTTGAGGAAGTAACCCATTAAGCAACACCACATCCGCTTTTAATAGTATTGGCTTTTCCTATGGACCCAATGTGATCTTGGATCACTAAAAGGTAAAATGTAGAGTCTTGAGCTTTAGAGCTTGAGCCAATCTCTTGTCCTTAGCATTTTGAGGGGTCCACATTTCTAATCCATGCCATGCCAATCATTGAGCTTTCCTGAAATATTTATCTTGAAATAGTATTAGCTCAATGAGCTATATGTTGTTAGGAATTACCAAAACCACCCAGGGATAGTTGCACTATCAATCAATCCCTTTTTGGTAATTGATGAGAACATATAGATCAAAGCTTCGACAAATGATTATAAGATTGAAATACATCGTCGCTTTGAGAGTTATGTGATAAGCAAGAGCTCCCCCTAAATTTGTGAATTATTTAAAATTTCCTTTTGAATGCAAATGCACAATCGATTAGGATCATGGGTCACTCTTCCATGTCACATACATCTTGGTGGAGCGCTCAAAATGATAAACATTAAAAACATGCACTCATCACCAAGCAAAGTGAATGATCATATATGGAATATAAGAGATAATATCATTCAAGCAAGCATTAAGGTAGCATATGATCAATCACATGATCAAACAAGTATCTCACACAGACAAAGACATAGAGTATCAACCAAGCGCATAAAAAGGTTCAACCAAAAGCAAGAGAGATAAAAAGCAAAACACTCTCTCTCGAAGCCTAAGATCTATACATATTTCTCCCCTTTGGCAACAAGTTACCAAAAAGTTTGAAAATGCATAGTGATATGCATCTCTGAGGCTCGGTATTCGGGAGGTGGTGTAGAAAGAACTCCATGGACGAAGGCATCTGTTGATGTAGTTGGAGCTGGTGGAGTGGCTGCTAGAGATTGCAAAATAAATAGTAAACTAGAATTGTAGATCAGAAACTTATATGATGTAAAGTAGACCCGGGGGCCATAGGTTTCACTAGTGGCTTCTCTCAAGATAGCATATATTACGGTGGGTGAACAAATTACTACCGAGAATTGATAGAAAAGCGCATAGTTATGCTGATATCTAGGCATGATCATGAACATAGGCATCATGTTCGTGTCAAGTAGACCGAAATGATTCTGCATCTACTACTATTACTCCACACATCGACCGCTATCCAGCATGCATCTAGATTATTAAGTTCATAAGAACAGAGTAACACATTAGGAAAGATGAAATGATGTAGATGGATATACTCAAGCAATATGATATAAACCCCATCTTTTTATCCTCGATGGCAGCAATACAATACGTGCCTTGCTTCCCCTGCTGTCACTGGGTAAGGACACCACAAGATTGAACCCAAAGCTAAGCACTTCTCCCATTGGAAGAAAATCAATCTAGTAGGTAAATAAAACGACAAGGGTGAAGTGGGGGAGAGGAAAACGAGAGGCAAATGGCAAATAATGTAATGCAAGGGATAAGAGTTTGTGATGGGTACTTGGTATGTCTTGACTTGACGTAGATCTCCCCGGCAACGGCGCCAGAAATCCTTCTTGCTACCTCTTGAGCATGCGTTGGGTTTCCCTTGAAGGGGAAAGGGTGATGAAACAAAGTAGTGTAAGTATTTTCCTCAGTTTTTTAGAACCAAGGTACCAATCCAGTAGGATACTACGCGCAAGTCGCCTAGTACCTTCCCAAACAAGCAAGAACCTCGCAACCAACACGATAAAGGGGTTGTCAATCCCTTCACGGTCACTTACGAAAGTGAGATCTGATAAAGATAATAAGATAATTTTTTTGGTATTTTTGCTGTATAGATTGAAAAGTAAAGATTGCAAAATAAATAGTAAACTAGAATTGTAGATTGGAAACTTATATGATGTAAAGTAGACCCGGGGGCCATAGGTTTCACTAGTGGCTTCTCTCAAGATAGCATATATTACGGTAGGTGAACAAATTACTATCGAGCAATTGATAGAAAAGTTGTAGAATCGAAAGTATATCTAGAGGGGGAGGGGGTGATTAGACTGCTTGACCAAATAAAAATCTAGCCTTTTCCCAATTTTAGTCTTGGCAGATTTTAGCAAGTTAGCACTAGTCAAGCAAACAACCTACACATGCAAGTATAAGAGTATAGCAGCGGAATGTAAAACATTGCACATGAAGGTAAAGGGAGGAGTTTGGAGGGAGCAAACGCAATGTAGACACGGAGATTTTTTCGTGGTTCCGATAGGTGGTTCTATTGTACATCCACGTTGATGGAGACTTCAACCCACGAAGGGTAACGGTTGCACGAGTCCATGGAGGGCTCCACCCACGAAGGGTCCACGAAGAAGCAACCTTGTCTATCCCACCATGGCCATCGCCCATGAAGGACTTGCCTCACTAGGGTAGATCTTTACAAAGTAGGCGATCTCCTTCCCCGTACAAACTCCTTGGTTCAAATCCACAATCTTGACGGAGGCTCCCAAGTGACACCTAACCAATCTAGGAGACACCACTCTCCAAAAGGTAATAGACGGTGTGTTGATGATGAACTCCTTGCTCTTGTGCTTCAAATGATAGTCTCCCCAACACTCAACTCTCTCTTACTGATTTGGATTTGGTGGAAAGATGATTTGAGTGGAAAGCAACTTGGAGAAGGCTAGGGATCAAGATTCATATGGTTGGATTGGAATATCTTGACCTCAACACATGTGTAGGTGGTTCTCTCTCAGAAAATATATGATGGATGTGTAGGCATGTTCTGATGGCTCTCTCCACGAATGAAGAGTGGGTGGAGGGGTATTTATAGCCTCCACACAAAATCTAACCGTTACACACAAATAACCAAATTCGGTGGGACCGAATAATGAAACTCGGTTGGACCAATATAGTTCAAAATGTGAACGTTAGAATTTTTGGTTGGACCGACATGTCAACTCGGTGAGACCGATTTCATTAGTGTTAGGGAATGATGTAATCTCGGTGAGACCGATTACACAAACTCGATGGGACCGGTTTTGGTAATAAGCTAACCAGAGAGTTGGTCAGGCAAACTCGGTGGGACCGATTTGCTTATCTTGGTTGGACCGAAATGTTACGAAGGGGAAACAAAGAGTTTGCATTGCAAACTCGGTGGGACCGATCGCTCATTTTGGTTGGACCGAAATGTTACGAAGGGAAACAGAGAGTTGCAATCCCATCTCGGTGAGACCGAGATCCCTATCGGTGATACTGAAAAGACTAGGGTTTTGTGGCAGTGGCTATGTCAACTGAACTCGGTGGCGCCAGATAGAAGGTTTCAGTGGGGCCGAGTTTGACTTTTGGTTTGGGACATATGTGGATATGAGAAAGTGGTTGAGGGTTTTGGAGCCTATCACTAAGCATTTTGAGCAATTAACCCATTAAGCAACACCTCATCCCCTTTTAATAGTATTGGCTTTTTCTATGGACTCAATGTGATCTTGAAGCACTAAAAGGTAATATGTAGAGTCTTGAGCTTTAGAGCTTGAGCCAATCTCTTGTGCTTAGCATTTTGAGGGGTCCACATTTCTAATCCATGCCATGCCAATCATTGAGCTTTCCTGAAATATTTATCTTGAAATAGTATTAGCTCAATGAGCTATATGTTGTTAGGAATTACCAAAACCACCCAGTGTAACATCCCAATTTTCAATTTGGATGTTATACATAGGTCATCATATGCATATCATATTTTATTTGCATTTTGTTGTGATCGTAGAAATCTTAAACAACTCAAGGACCCAAGGAGAGAGTTGGGGATTTCATTTATCTTCATATTTGACCTTTTCTCAAAGTTGAAAAGAGGGATCACTTTGATTTTAATATTTTTCTCTCCAATGGTTTCTAAGATTTAAATTTAAAGAGAGAATATAATATGACTTCTTCAAAAAGAGAAGAATGTTGGAGGAAAAGAATTAAAATCAAATAAATTATTTATTTGGATATTTGCTATTTTATTTGAATTAGAAAAATATGAATTTTTGAAATTTGCTTTATTTGGCCAGAAAAATGTTCACTTCGTTCTAAATATTTTATTTAGACGATGAAAATTGTTTTCGGCATTTTTAGAAAAAAAAAATACTTTCATTAGGGTCTTTGTTTTTTTGGCAGAATTTATTTAAAAAAAACTTCCCGCCCGACTGGGCCGAAGGCCCAGTCGAGCAGGCCAGCCCGTAGCCACGCCGCCCTCCTCCTCCGACTTGGGACCGAAGTCCTGAGCGCGCCCGCTGCCGCCGCCGTGTCTGGCCTGGACACGGGCACCGCCGTCCCCTCCCGCAAGCCGCCGCCGCCGCCTCCCCCTCCCAATTTAAATAGCGACCCCGGGGCCCCCTTGGACCCCGAGCCAGCCAGCCGCCGCCGCCGCGTGCAACCAGTGCCGCCCCGCCGCTGCTCCGCCACAGCCGCGCCGTCGCCCCACCCCGCCGACGCCGCACCGCCGCCGTAGCCTCGTAGCCAAGCCGCACCACCGCCGGAGCCCCGCCTCACCGGATCTCACCTCGCCGCCGCCAGTTTTTCTTGAGGAACCGGTAAAAACAGCCGTCGTTGCCGGTTTTTTTGGTTTTTCGTTTTGGATCGGTTAGATATTTTTTTTCTTCTGTTCCACTATTTAGTGAACGTTCACCCGAACGTTTCTATTTGCGAACGCGTTCGTTCATTTGTCTCTGATAACGAATGCTCGTTCGTTAGTCTTTTATTTTATTTTATTTTTCGGCAAGGGACCTATCCACGATTATTTTTATCGTCGATTAGCCCCTGATCTTCAAACCCTCGTTACTTTTTAACCGTTCGTCCAAATCCAGTGAAACCAACGCCAAAATCTTTGTCTCGAACCCCTCTTTCAAGTTAACCAACTTGAACATGGTTTTGACAAATTAAAATTTGTTTGCAAGCAGATTTGAATTTGAACTTCTTTTGACCGTAGTTTGAGTTTCGTAGTTCCGATTCGATTGATTCTTTTTGCAAATTGAAGCTCTTCTCTTGAACTTTCGATTTGGATATTTTCTCTTGAGTTTTACCCTTGCATCTATTGCTTGAATGCCTATGTATGCTATTTTTTGTTTGCGATAGAATTTTCAGAGTGCGAAGCATGCTACTACGAGTCACTGGGGTTTTCAGATCGTCAGCAAGGCAAGTAACACTTTGATCATATCTCTTATTACCCAGTTTTTATGCATTAGTGTCAATCCTCAAACACTACATGGCTAGGAATTGAATACTTGTGGGTTTTGGGAAGTAGTTGATGAGGTAGAACCTATTGTCCGTTATGTAAACCTTGGGAGTTACTTCTACGTTATGCTTATACTGCGATGCTATGCTCGTAGATGTTGTTTGGTTGAGTGTATCCATGATAGACATGAGAGTTGTTAAATAATGGTTAACTTAAGGTGGCTACTTTAATACACATCTTGGTGGATTGGTTGCGGCACCCTGGAGCACCCAGTGGTTGTCTGGGCACCTGGAGCAATCTAGAGCTATCCTGGGATATCCCGGAGTACCCGTGTGATCATCCTATGGTTCTCCACCTGGGATCAAAGGGATCATAAGATTATTCATGCTAGAACCTTCCGTGTGCAGCCACAAGCCAATATGGTTTGTGGCATAGTTGAGTAAGTTGTGGGAATCCTTTCCATGATGGGCTAGCAGATGTAGGGGATTGTAGGTGTACCGGCCGATCTATCGGTTAAGGGGACCTCTTCGGAAAGACTGTGTCTCGGTCATCCATTTCTCAAACATCATGTAGTGCAAGAAATTCAATGGAGGAGATCGAGTCTTGTGGGGAAAAGTGCGCAAGCCTCTGCAGAGTGTACAAACTAATCATGGTTAGCCATGTCCCCGGTTATGGATATCTTGAGTATCTGGTTCTTGAATTATTGATTTGATCTCATCACTCTTAATTAATGTTGTTGGGCTGTTAATTACTTTTAATTTGGATTGAGTTGAGGAACCTTCTCAATGTTTTATCAACCAACTTGATAGTTAACAAAAATTTATTCCTTTACAGTAGGAAAAATTGGCTTTATGCAAACATGATAACCATATATCCTCCACCAGCCATATTTGCATGTAGTAATAGCAGTTATTCTTGTTCATTGCTCTACAGTGTTATTTGCCAGCATATTCCATGTGCTGACCTGTTTCGGTCTGCAATGTATTATATTGGAGAATTTTCAGACGAAGAGTAAGGTGCGCTAGGTCGTTGTTTTGCAGTCAGCTATGCTATTGGAGTTGATGGACTCATTTTTGCCTTCGAAGCCTCCCGCTATTATCTTCATTAGATGGCCTTCAGCCATATTATTGTAATAGGTACTCTCTTTGAGATGTTCGATGTAATAAGTGTGTGATTGCACTCTGTTATAAATCCTTCAAGTACTGTCTGTGTCAGCATTACCGATCCAGGGATGACACTTATGCATAGAGATTTGACCGTTTGAGGTTGGATCACTACAAGATGGTATCAGAGCACACGCTAACTGTAGGACGCGACCACTAAGATAAGACTTAGGTCACTATTCTGTACTCATTTCCGACTCTTCTCCACTTTCCACTCTATAGATGGTGGACCCAAGGAACAAGTTTGCGCAACCGGATGAAGACACCCCTTTCGGACGACACCTGTAGGAAGCCACCAGATATTTGAACATCGGAATACCAAGCTTCACCGGGACCTACACCATCACTCTACCTAAAGAAGAGCGTTGGACCATTCGTGTACATGTTCCAGGAAGGACATTCACCCCAGTTACTGAGCCCATAGAGTTTTCCTTTGATGCCCCAACCTGGAGTCTAGGAAAGAGCATGGCAGCTCACATCACCATGGGACGCATCGGTGAAGTCTACCACGAGGATCTGAAGGACACCATCTACCAGATATGTGGGCGCCGAGATGAGCAATGGGAGATGATCAGCACCAGGCGGGACAAGTCCATTGCAGCCTACATCCAGGAGTTGAACCAACACATTCGTCGATAGGAGAACCAGATGCGCGCCAACATGATAGATCTGAAGAAGGTGATGACAAAGAACATGGAGCTAGAAGAGGAACTCAAGTCTACACGCGATGGATGAGAAGAGGAAATTACAGTTCTACTAGAGAAGAATGAAGACCTTGTCGGCGTTCTAGGAACGGGGGTCCCCAGACTTGCCTGCCTGCGGCCCACAGCGTGGCTCTGCAAGCGGGCCCGTACGACCCATCTTCACCAACGAGCATTCAAGACCCTAGCGACGGGCCAAGCCTCGTGAGGCGGACGACACAAGACCTCCTCGGGAGCGGCCTCACCAGGCTGGCTTGTGAGAGGCAGAGAGATCAAGGCAAGGCAAACCTCGCGAGGTTCCAATGACGTGAGCCATGACGATCGAGACCAGGCGGGCGCCAGCGCGCACAGTGTGCTTGTTTCCTCTTTGGTGCTAAGGAGGCAAGCGCAGGCGAGGAGTACCGAGGCGTCAAGCAAAGGTTTCCATATCGGTGCAATGAGACCAAGACCAGCAAGATAGCAAGATGAAGGTCACCATGGAGCCCAAGGCGGCGTCACCACCAGAGCCTTTGGCAGGCGAAGACTGCTTTTGTTAGGATAACTTGTACTAGTTGTCCCCTTTCAAATTGGTCGTTGTTGGCTCCCTTCCCACTCTATATTTGGGGAGAGGACCAGGGCCTCTATAAATAGGATTAGCCACCACAGTAGGAGGCGAACGGAGCCTCAGCCATCTCATCTTGGACTAGATCCAGCCCATCCTCACACCCACCAAGCACAAGAACACCTCACCTCAGGAGGCTATTCTTCCCCTTGTACTGTTCATCCTCAGCTCGAGAGGCAATCCACCACACCACACTGGAGTAGGGTATTACACCACAACGGTGGCGCAAACTAGTATAAATCTTGTGTCTCTTGTGTTGCGAGTTCGTCGAGCTTGCTTTTGAGATCGTGGCAAGGTTGAGGGCGTGAGTTGGCAGGGGGAAATCTTCACGCGCACCCCAGTGTTCGAACCTTGAGGGTTTTGCCGGAACCCGAGATCCGACATTTGGCGTGCCAGGTAGGGGCGCGCTGGAGTTTTCCTTCCGTCGATTCGCGCTCCACCATCTTCACGCCCATTCTCCATGGCTGGCACCGCCCTTCCGGCTGGATCTATGGGTGCCCATAGTGACGCTTGGGCGTTCCGAGCCCTTGCTCCCGCCTTGCGGCAGGTGAAGTGGCCACCCAATTTCAAGCCGGAGATGCCGTCGCGCTATGACGGTGCGGCGGACCCATCGGCTTTCCTGCTGGCGTATGAGGAGGACGTCCTTAAGGCCGGGGGCGACAACCAAGGTTGTCAGGATCGCGATTCTGTTATACGATTCTACGACTTTACGATCCAAACTAACCCCTATGATTCTATGATTTTAGTTCTACGTTTCTACGATCCTGATAGTGAAGATTCTACGATTTGCGATCCTACCATCGGAGCTCCGATCCGATTCGAAATCACGATTCTGACAACCTTGGCGACAACAAGGTCATGGCCAACTGGCTTCCCATGGCCCTCACTGGCGCACCGCGTGCCTGGCTGCTCAACCTCCCCGGATCCATGGTGTCATCTTGGGAGGAGTTGCGCGGCCTCTTCACAGCGCGCTACGCGGCGCCGGCGCACCACGCGGTTGCGGCCCTCCTCAGCGGCTCGCAAGCAGCACCCTCGGATCGTCACGTCAAGCCGTTCTTTCGCCAGATCGGCGCCACTTCCAAGCGCCCAGGGGCTCCACTAGGCTGGGCTGCGCCCGAGGCCGATCTCACCTTCGACCCAGGGGATCATACCGTCTCCACCGTCGGCTCGGGTCTGCTCCCAATGCTTCGCATGCCCACCATCTGCAATGTGTCCGTCACCAAGACGCTCATCGACGGCGGCGCCGTCCTCAACGTGCTCTCCGTCGAGGCCTTCAGCCTTCTTCACGCACCGCTCGAGCGGCTCCGCCCTAGCAAGCCTTTCTCAGGGGTTGGTGGAGGCTCCGCCCACTCCCTGTGGCGGATCCGCCTCCCCATGACCTTCAGCATGCGCGACAACTACCGCACCGAGCTGGTCGACTTCGACATCGCCCACATCGGCCTCCCGTACAACGCCATCCTTGGGTACCTAGCCCTGGCTTAGTTCATAGCAGCGACCCATCTGGCCTACAACCTCATGAAGATGCTCGGGAGCAAGGGTGTCCTCATAGTAGTTGGGGACACAAAGGAAGCCTTGATGACAGAGGGAGTCCTAGACTAAGGGGTCCTCGGGCGTCCGGCCTATTATCTATGGGCCGGATTGATGGGCTGTGAAGACATGAAGGCCGAAGACTGCGCCGTGTCCGAATTGGACTCTACTTGGCGTGGAAGGCAAGCTTGGCGACCAAAGATTCCTTCCTATGTAACCAACTCCATGTAAACCCTAGATCCCCTCAGTGTCTATATAAACCAAAGGGGATAGTCCGGAAAGCACACCACAAATATTCATCACCATACCTACATAGGCTAGACTTCTAGGGTTTAGCCATTATGATCTCGTGGTAGATCCACTCTTGTAACATTCATATTCATCAATATCAATCAAGCAGGACGTAGGGTTTTACCTCCATAGAGAGGGCCCGAACTTGGGTAAACATTGTGTCCCCCGTCTCCTGTTACCATCGATCCTAGACGCACAGTTCGGGACCCCCTACCGGAGATCCGTCGGTTTTGACACCGACGTTGGTGCTTTCATTGAGAGTTCCACTGTGCTGTTGACAGAAGGTTCGATGGCCCCTTCGATCATCAGTAACGGTGTTGTCCAGGGAGAAACCTTCCTTCTCGGACATATCTTCGTATTCGGTGGTTTTGTGCTGCGGGCCAACTCGTTTGTCCATCTGGAGCGGATCGAAAGCTACGCCCCTAGCCATCAGGTCAGATTCGGAAGCTTGAATTACGTCGTGGACATCCGGGGAGATTTGATCTTCGTCGGATTCGACACTGCGGCATCCGCTCCCCATTACCTCGATGAACATGGCCCAAACCTGTCATCGCGCCACATCCAAGAGATAGCTCCTATAGAGGCTCTGGCCTTAAATCCGGAGTAGATCAAGTCGCCCAAAGATGGGAAGCTCGACCCCATCACGGGGGCTACCGATTCAGAGGTGCTGGAGCCGCACGCAGATCCCACTTCGTACGGTATCCACATCAACGGAACTTCGGACTCGCCTCTAACACCGAACTCCAAACCCTGCGAGCCCGCGTATACCGAGCTCGATCGGTTGTCGATCTTCAAGTTCAGCGCTGCAGATGTCTTCCAACACTCGCCCATGGGTGACATGCTAAACTCGCTAAAAATCCTATCCCTGGTAGACGACCCGTCGCCGAACTATATTCGGTTCGAACTTTCGGCGAACGATAGAGAATTTTGTTTCCCACCCGCCACCCACTTCGTAGCCATTGTTGAAAACTAACCAACACACCCGACCCCCGCTCCGAAGACATCGACGGTGTGGACGACGATGAGGGGCAAGGCCAGAGCTTACTACCCGCTCGACACGGGACGACTACTTCCTGGTATGATGTGTGTATGTTAGACACACCTTACGACACTCTCGACGATGATAAGGAGGATCCGGTCGAGAATAAACCGCCTGGTACACAGCCCGGACACTGGCACCCTAGGTCACATCGCCCAAGAGAAAACACTGCCAGTGCCAGAGAAGACAACACTTCGGACAACAAAGACCCTGTTGAGGTAGAATCCGAGCAGGATGAACAGGAAGGCGGGCAAGACAACTCCGATGAACAGACCACATATGGGGACTCGGAGGACAACAATTATCTCCCACCCTCCAAGGAAGAGGAGAT
Source organism: Triticum monococcum (assembly GCA_034509565.1). NCBI lineage: Eukaryota > Viridiplantae > Streptophyta > Magnoliopsida > Poales > Poaceae > Triticum > Triticum monococcum. Next base: position 236,673,594 of record CM067843.1, read on the forward strand.
GTTTGGCAACAAAGATTTTACCATGCCCAAGGAACCTCTCGAGCAGGAGCACTTTAAACGCCGCCTTATAGACACTGAAGGGGCCTACGAAAGAAGTAGCAGCAGCTCCAAGCAAGCCAAGATTATCTCAACGATAGATGGACTGAGGTCTTGGCCGCCGAAGAATACGGCCTTAGCAGCCCAGTCAAAAGCCACCCCAAGAATAGGTGGCTCCCTCAACATGAGGGTAGAGTGATGGAACCCATACCACCATCGAACAATGCGGCAGGCCGACCACAATCCGGTCCAGACAAAGCAACAGCCCAGGCAGAGCACCACACCAACCCATCCAGCCGTCAAAACAAAACAGCTCGGGGGAACACCAAAGATATCAACCAAGACACAGAGGGTAGAGCAAGACACACATGATCGATGTATAGATCATGAAGATATACCCAGACTGACGATGATGGTCGCCCATCCAGACACTACAGAGCCGACCACGCCCGGTCAAAGCACCGTCAACAGAGCCCGCTGGAGATACTTCATAGTGTGTCCCAACATAGAGGGGCCGCACACCCCCTGTGCTTCACGGACGAAGTAATGGAACACGAATTTCCAGACGGGTTTAAACCCATTAACATCGAATCATACGATGGGACGACCGACCCCGCAGTACGGATCAAGGATTACCTCCTCCATATTCACATCGCCCACAGGGACGACCTCCATGCCATTAAATACCTACCTCTCAAGCTTAAAGGGCCAGCTCGGTATTGGCTAAACAGTTTGCCAGAAAATTCTATTGGCAACTAGGAGGATCTGGAAGACGCCTTTCAAGACAACTTCCAGGGAACATATGTACGGCCATTAGGCACCGATGACTTAAGTTACATTGTCCAGGAGCCCGGCGAGTCAGCTAGGGAGCTCTGGACTAGGTTCTTAGTCAAAAAGAACCAAATTGTCGACTGTCCGGACGCAGAAGCCCTCGCGGCCTTCAAACATAGCGTCCGGGATGAATGGCTCACGCGTTACCTCGGCCAGGAAGGACCTAAATCCATGACAGCCCTCACCGCTCTAATGAACCACTTCTGCGTGGGAGAAGACAACTGGCTTGCTCGTAAAGGCAACGACGCTAGCGGCCCGGGCACTTCTGAAATCCGAGATGGCAACGGCAAGCCACGACGAACCGAACACAACAACATACGCGACACAATGGTGAATGCCGGATTTCACAATCCGAAGCCCGGTCAGCGGAAGAAGCCACTAAAGGCAAACCAGGATGGACCATCCACCCTTGATAGGATATTGGACCGACCTTGTCAGATTCATGGTCTCCCTGGTAGACTAGCTAATCATACCAACCGTAACTGTTGGGTCTTCAAGCAGGCAGGAAAGCTTAACGCTGATCACAAGGGGAGGAGGCCACCGGGTGACAAAGACGACGGATCGGCTTGCCAGCAGAATCCCAGGGGCCAGAAAAAGTTCCCCTCCGACGTTCGACCACTCCCGGGACGCAAAGAGCAGTTCGCCTTCCGCCACCCACCTACCGTACTGGCGAAATTTGCAACACGCGCACATCACTACGCACTCAAGATACCATGGGTATCGGCGGAAGCACAATTGGGACAACCCTACAAGCATTCCCGTAACGTTTTTTATATGTTTTTTTCATTTTTTCTGTATCATGCTTAAAGAACAGGTGACAAACTGAAAAGCGTCTACAACGGACTCTATCGGAGTTCGGATCCATGCACTCACCTAAGGGGTTACTTCCGTTAAGGATCCCACTCCCCGAGGATGGGCTACGCAGACGTGCGACAGGAGGTCCAAAATTACCTTTGGTAGACCGCACTCTTTACTCCGAGCCTGTACTATGCCCCTTTTCCTCTGATCCCGACCACGAGCATGTCAAATAGATAGGTCCGTGGTTTCTCTTATATATATATATATAAATTTATCATTGGTACATTGCTCCGTCCTCAGTAAGCCTCACTCGAGACAAACTCTCATACCCTTTGAACAATAAGGTACGGCCTCAACGGCTGCTTTACAGATGCACCTCGGCACACCCTGCCAGGGGCTTGGCATGAGAACGAATGAGTCGCCAGTAAAAGTCCGAACAGCTCTATAGCATACTTCGGTGTCGCAAATTTGGCCTTATATGCATCAGCTCCGAATCATTATCTAGGGTCAATAGTTGGGTTGCCCGGCTCCTGTGTTTGCTACCCTACATTCCACTCTATCGGCTAGGGTAGTAAAGGGAGCACTACTGCGTTTGTGCCTTGGCCTAGACCGGATGAGCACCTCATTAGAGAAAGCCGAAAAATGACTGTCATGATGCGGCGAGAGCTGGTCAACCGCTTGATGACTTATTGGAATCTTTAGTGATTCTCCGTGTAATACGAGGGATCTTTTTCAGATCAGATATGTAAGGGACCAAATGCCACATACACACCAGGGGCTATGTCGTAGCCCCACCATAAAACTCCTATGGTTAAGTGAAAGTGTTAACGCCTTATAGTCCGATTGCCTGGTTCGCCGCATTATCACCTCCTTCATGGACCAAGACGTTGGATAAAGAGTGATTAAATGCTTTTCCGAACACCCCCGTACTTCCTACGAGGGGGCTGAAGCCGACGACTGGAAAACTTCCAGATTATATTAAAACGACTGCACAGGAGGAATTCAAGCTTTTCAAGCAAAACATAAATAGATTAACTATAAAGTTGTCTTTTACAAATCATCATACACCTCACTCGAACATTATGTTCTTCGAACATTGACCCTCAATCAAGCGGGCGGCCTCCAGGACGTCTTCAAAATAATGCTCAAGTTTCGGACGGTCCTCGCCTTTGGGCGTACCCTTCGTTGCGACATCGATGGCCTTCATCTTCCCCTAGAATGTCTTGACTCGAGCAAGGGCCATCCGTGCACCCTTAGTGCACACCGATCGCTTCACAGCATCGATTCGCGGCACTGCATTGACAAGCTTCTGCACCAAACCGAAATAGCTATTCGGCACAGGCTCGGTCGGCCATAGCCGGACTATGACATGCTTCATGGCAGCGCCACATACCCTATGAAGTTCGGCCCATTGGGACATCTGTTCATTAAGCACCAGCGGGCGTTTTGACACACTAAACTGTGACCAAAAGAGCTTCTCCGTTGCATATCCAGCTTGCGCTTGGTAATACCACGACGCATCGAAAGAACTCTTCGGCAAGTCAAAATACTCGTCCGGAGAACTCCACACTTGGTTCAGCTGAACATAGTCCGGGTCACCGAACTTAGTCTACAGCAGAAAAGGCTTTCCAGCCAATATCTCTTTCGCCTGCCGAACCTCCTCACGAAGTGCTCTGGATTCTGATCACGCTTCTCTTGCCCCTGCTACCTCTTGAGCACTGCGTTGGTTTTCCCTGAAGAGGAAGGGATGATGCAGCAAAGTAGCGTAAGTATTTCCCTCAGTTTTGAGAACCAAGGTATCAATCCAGTAGGAGGCTACGCGCGAGTCCCTCGTATCTGCACAAAACAAATAAATTCTCGCAACCAATGCGATAAGGGGTTGTCAATCCCTACACGACCACTTACGAGAGTGAGATATGATAGATATGATAAGATAAGATTTTTGGTATTTTTATGATAAAGATGCAAAGTAAAATAAAAGCAAAGTAAAAAAAGCAAAGGAAATAACAAAGTAAAAAAAGCAAAGGAAATAACTAAGTATTGGAAGATTAATATGATGAAGATAGACCCGGGGGCCATAGGTTTCACTAGTGGCTTCTCTCAAGAGCATAGGTATTTTACGGTGGGTGAACGAATTACTGTTGAGCAATAGACAGAATTGAGCATAGTTATGAGAATATCTAGGTATGATCATGTATATAGGCATCACGTCCGAGATAAGTAGATCGACTCCTGCCTGCATCTACTACTAATACTCCACTCATCGACCGCTATCCAGCATGCATCTAGAGTATTAAGTTCATGAAAACAGAGTAACGCCTTAAGCAAGATGACATGATGTAGAGGGATAAACTCATGCAATATGATGAAAACTCTATCTTGTTATCCTTGATGGCAACAATACAATGCGTGCCTTGCTGCCCCTACTGTCACTGGGAAAGGACACCGCAAGATTGAACCCAAAGCTAAGCACTTCTCCCATTGCAAGAAAGATCAATCCAGTAGGCCAAACCAAACTGATAATTCGAAAAGACTTGCAAAGATAACCAATCATACATAAAAGAATTCAGAGAAGATTCAAATATTGTTCATAGATAGACTTGATCATAAACCCACAATTCATCGGTTTCAACAAACACACCGCAAAAAGAAGATTACATCGAATAGATCTGCACAAGAGAGGGGGAGAACATTGTATTGAGATCCAAAATGAGAGAAGAAGCCATCTAGCTAATAACCATGGACCCGTAGGTCTGAGTTAAACTACTCACACTTCATCGGAGGGGCTATGGTGATGATGTAGAAGCCCTCCGTGATCGATGCCCCTTTCGGCGGAGCTCCGGAACAGGCCCCAAGATGGGATCTCATGGATACAGAAAGTTGCAGTGGTGGAATTAGGGTTTTGGCTCTGTATCTGATCATTTGGGGGTACGTAGGTATATATAGGAGGAAGGAGTACGTCGGTGGAGCAACAGGGGGCCCACGAGGGTGGAGGGCGCGCTTGGGGGGGGGGGGGGGGGTAGGCGCGCCCCCTACCTCGTGGCCTCCTCTTTTGTTTCTTGATGTATGGTCCAAGTCTCCTGGGTCTTGTTTGTTGAGAAAATCACGTCCCCGAAGGTTTCATTCCCTTTGGACTCCGTTTGATATTCCTTTTCTTCGAAACCCTAAAATAGGCAAAAGCAACAATTATGGGCTGGGCCTCCGGTTAGTAGGTTATTCCTAAAAATAATATATAAATGGATAATAAAGCCCAATAAAGTCCAAAACAGTAGATAATATAGCATGGAGCAATCAAAAATTATAGATACGTTGGAGATGTATCAAGCATCCCCAAGCTTAATTCCTGCTCGTCCTCGAGTAGGTAAATGATAAAAACAGAATTTTTGATGCGGAGTGCCACTTGGCATAATTTTAATGTAATTCTCCTAAATTGTGGTATGAATATTCAGATCCGAAAGATTCAAGATAAAATATTGACATAAAAATAATAATACTTCAAGGATACTAACAATGCAATCATGTCTTCTCAAAATAACATGGCCAAAGAAAGTTATCCCTACAAAATCATATAATCTGGCTATGCTCTATCTTCATCACACAAAGTATTTAAATCATGCACAACCCCGATGACAAGCCAAGCAATTGTTTCACACTTTTGACATTCTCAAACTTTTTCAATCTTCACGCAATACATGAGCGTGAGCCATGGATATAGCACTATAAGTGGAATAGAATGGTGGTTGTGGAGAAGACAAAAAGGGAGAAGATAGTCTCACATCAACTAGGTGTATCAACGAGCTATGGAGATGCCCATCAATAGATATCAATGTGAGTGAGTAGGGATTGCCATGCAATAGATGCACTAGAGCTATAAGTATATGAAAGCTCAACAAAAGAAACTAAGTGGGTCTGCATCCAACTTGCTTGCTCATGAAGACCTAGGGCATTTTGAGGAAGCCCATCACTGGAATATATAAGCCAAGTTCTATAATGAAAAATTCCCAGTACTATAAGAAAGTGATAACATAGGAGACTCTCTATCATGAATATCATGGTGCTACTTTGAAGCACAAGTGTGGTAAAAGGATAGTAACATTGTCCCTTCTCTATTTTTCTCTCATATTTTTTTATTTGGGCCTTTTCTCTCCTTTTTTATGGCCTCTTTTCTTTCCCCCTTTTTTTATTTTTCGTCCGGAGTCTCATCCCGACTTGTGGGGGAATCATAGTCTCCATCATCCTTTCCTCACTGGGACAATGCTCTAATCATGATAATCATCACACTTTTATTTTCTTAGAACTCAACAATTACAACTCGATACTTAGAACAAAATATGACTCTATATGAATGGCTTCGGCGGTGTACCATGATATGCAATGAATCAAGAGTGACATGTATGAAAGAATTATGAATGGTGGCTTTGCCACAAATACGATGTCAACTACATGATCATGCTAAGCAATATGACAATGATGGAGTGTGTCATAATAAACGGAATGGTGGAAAGTTGCATGGCAATATTTCTCGGAATGGCTATGGAAATGCCATAGTAGGTAGGTATGGTGGCTGTTTTGAGGAAGGTATATGGTGGGTGTATGATACCGGCGAAAGGTGCGCAGTATTAGAGAGGCTAGCAATGGTGGAAGGGTGAGAAAAGTGCATATAATCCATGGACTCAACATTAGTCATAAAGAACTCATATACTTATTGCAAAAATCTACAAGTTATCAAAGCAAAGTATTACGCGCATGCTCCTAGGGGGATAGATTGGTAGGAAAATGAAGGAAATATGCCCTAGAGGCAATAATAAAGTTATTATTTATTTCCTTATATCATGATAAATGTTTATTATTCATGCTAGAATTATATTAACCGGAAACATAATACATGTGTGAATACATAGACAAACAGAGTGTCACTAGTATGCCTCTACTTGACTAGCTCGTTAATCAAAGATGGTTATGTTTCCTAACCATGAACAAAGAGTTGTTATTTGATTAACGAGGTCACATCATTAGTTGAATGATCTGATTGACATGACCCATTCCATTAGCTTAGCACCCGATCATTTAGTATGTTGCTATTGCTTTCTTCATGACTTATACATGTTCCTATGACTATGAGATTATGCAACTCCCGTTTTCCGGAGGAACACTTTGGGTACTACCAAACGTCACAACGTAACTGGGTGATTATAAAGGAGTACTACAGGTGTCTCCAATGGTAGATGTTGGGTTGGCATATTTCGAGATTAGAATTTGTCACTCCGATTGTCGGAGAGGTATCTCTGGGCCCTCTCGGTAATACACATCACATAAGACTTGCAAGCATTATAACTAAGATGTTAGTTGTGAGATGATGTATTACGGAACGAGTAAAGAGACTTGCCGGTAACGAGATTGAACTAGGTATTGGATACCGACGATTGAATCTCGGGTAAGTAACATACCGATGACAAAGGGAACAACGTATGTTGTTATGCGGTCTGACTGATAAAGATCTTCGTAGAATATGTAGGAGCCAATATGGGCATCCAGGTCCCGCTATTGGTAATTGACCGGAGACGTGTCTCGGTCATGTCTACATTGTTCTCGAACCGTAGGGTCCGCACGCTTAACGTTATGATGACAGTTATTATGAGTTTATGCATTTTGATGTACCGAAGGTTGTTCGGAGTCCCGGATGTGATCACGGACATGATGAGGAGTCTCGAAATGGTCGAGACATAAAGTTTGATATATTGGAAGCCTATGTTTGGACACCGGAAGTGTTCCGGGTGAAATCGGGATTTTACCGGAATACCGGGAGGGTTACCGGAACCCCCCGGGAGCCAAATGGGCCTACATGGGCCTTAGTGGAAAGGTGAAAGGGGCTGCCATGGAGGGCTGCGCGCCTTCCCCCCTCCCCTAGTCCTATTAGGACTAGGAGAGGTGGCCGGCCACCTCTCTCTCTCTTTCCCCCTTGGAGTCCTAGTTGGAATAGGATTGGAGGGGGGAGTCCTACTCCCGGTAGGAGTAGGACTCCTCCTGCGCCTCCCTCCTTGGCCGGCCAGCCCCTCCCCTTGGATCCTTTATATACGGGGGCAGGGGGCACCTCTAGACACACAAGTTGATCCTTGAGATCGTTCCTTAGCCGTGTGCGGTGCCCCCTGCCACCAAATTCCACCTCGATCATACCGTTGTAGTGCTTAGGCGAAGCCCTGCGTCGGTAGTACATCAAGATCGTCACCACGCCGTCGTGCTGACGGAACTCTTCCTCGACGCTTTGCTGGATCGGAGCCCGAGGATCGTCATCGAGCTGAACGTGTGCTAAGAACTCTGAGGTGCCGGAGTAACGGTGCTTGGATCGGTCGGATCGGGAAGACGTACGACTACTTCTTCTACGTTGTGTGATCGCTTCCGAAGTCGGTCTACGTTGGTACGTAGACAACACTCTCCCCTCTCGTTGCTATGCATCACCATGATCTTGCGTGTGCGCAGGAAAATTTTGAAATTACTATGTTCCCCAACAGAAAAGACCATCGCTCGTCCCCGACCGCCACTCATAAGGAAGACAATGAAAAAATAAATCATGGTTCGACTTCATCACATAACGGTTCACCATATGTGCATGCTATGAGAATCACAAACCTTAACACAAGTATATCTAAAATTCACAACTACTCAACTAGCATAACTTTAATATCACCATCTTCATATCTCAAAACAATTATCAAGCATCAAACTTCTCATAGCATTCAACACACTCATAAGAAAGTTTTTACTATGCTTGAGTTCCAAGAATATTAGGATTATTTAAATAAATTACCATGCTATTTAAGTCTCTCAAAATAATATAAGTGAAGCATGAGAGATCAATAGTTTCTATAAAACAAATCCACCACCGTGCTCCAAAAGATATAAGTGAAGTACTAGAGCAAAACTATATAACTCAAATGATATAAGTGAAGCACATAGAGTATTCTAACAAATTCCAAATCATGTATGTCTCTCTCAAAAGGTGTGTACAGCAAGGATGATTGTGGTAAACTAAAAAGCAAATACTCAAATCATACAAGACGCTCCAAGCAAAACACATATCATGTGGTGAATAAAAATATAGCTCCAAGTAAAGTTACCGATAGAAGTAGACGAAAAGAGGGGATGCCTTCCGGGGCATCCCCAAGCTTTGGCTTTTAGGTGTCCTTAGATTATCTTGGGGGTGCCATGGGCATCCCCAAGCTTAGGCTCTTGCTACTCCTTGTTCCATAATCCATCAAATCTTTACCCAAAACTTGAAAACTTCACACCACAAAACTTAAAGTAGAAAATCTCGTGAGCTCTGTTAGCGAAAGAAAACAAAGGACCACTTCAAGGTACTGTAATTAACTCATTCTTTATTTATATTGGTGTTAAATCTACTGTATTCCAACTTCTCTATGGTTTATAAACTATTTTACTAGACATAGATTCATCAAAATAAGCAAACAACACACGAAAAACAGAATCTGTTAAAAAACAGAACAGGTTGTAGTAATATGTAGCTGGCGCAAGATATGGAAACCCAAAAATTCTGAAATAAATTGCTGGACGTGTGGAATTTATCTATTAATCATCTGCAAAAAGAATTAACTAAATAGCCCTTTCCAAATAAAAATGGCAGCAGTTCTCGTGAGCGCTAAAGTTTCTGTTTTTTACAGCAAGATATCAAAACTTTCCCCAAGTCTTCCCAGCGGTTCTACTTGGCACAAACACTAATTAAAAACAAAAACACAACCTAAAAAGGGGCTAGATAAATTACTTATTACTAAACAGGAGCAAAAACCAAGGAATAAAAATAAAATTGGGTTGCCTCCCAACAAGCGCTATCGTTTAACGCCCCTAGCTAGGCATAAAATGCAAGGATAGATCTAGGTATTGCCATAATAGTAAGATAGATCGTTAAAACTCATTTCATATTCTCTACGTTCGGCAGCAAGTTTTCTTTGAGGCAAGAAAAATTAATCAAAAGGGCTAAATTTAATGGGTCAAAAGTCCCCAAGATCAACCTTGGGAGGTATAGGTTCCTCCTTTGGTCCTTCGTATTGCACAACCAATTCATCATTATAAGCATTCTTTTGACAGAACTTTGTGAGCCTATATTCAAGAGAATATCCTAGTTCATTATTTCAAAATGCCAAATCATCATTAAGCTCAGAAATTCTATTAACTAAAACATTGGTAGGAACCCTTTTTCTAAGGTTTTCATTGAAAGCAACATAGTCTAGAGATTGAAAACGCATTATTTCTTCTTGATCAAAAAGGATAGACTCTATGGGAGGACGGCAAGCGTCCACCCTATAATGCGCAAAGATTTATTTGGCCTCTTTTATCATGAATCTAAACTCATGATCCAAAAAGATAGTAGCGGCATGCTTAACAGAAGAATGCTCAATATTAGAAAATTCTAGGAAAATCCTTTCTATGCAAGGATGCATGTGCACGAATTGTCTTTAAAGTTCAACTACAAGCATGGCAATAGCATCCGCAAGACTACTAGTTCTGTGAAGGATAGAACCACCCATAGAAGGTAAAGCACCGGCACAAGTAAAGAAATCTTGAATAACTCCTTTTCCAATAATATTATCACTACCAACACGGATTTTTTTTTGTATGTAAGATGGGGGGTTCTTTAGCAGGAGCATCAGAATTTTTCATATCATTATTATTGTCCATATCGACAATAATTTCCCCAATTTCAGACATAACAACAGAAGGTGCAAAGGGCAAAAAGAGGCAAATAGAGAAAGAGAGGGATGATAGAGAGAGAGAGAGGGCGAATAAAACGGCAAGGGTGAAGTGGGGGAGAGGAAAATGAGAGGCAAATGGCAAATAATGTAACGTGGGAGATAGGGATTGTGATGGGTACTTGGTATATTGACTTTTGCGTAGACTCACCGGCAACGACGCCAGAAATCCTTCTTGCTACTTCTTGAGCACTGCGTTGGTTTTCCCAAAGAGGAAGGGATGATGCAGCAAAGTAGCGTAAGTATTTCCCTCAGTTTTTGAGAACCAAGATATCAATCCAGTAGGAGGCTACGCGCGAGTCCCTCGTACTTGCACAAAAAAAATAAATCCTCGCAACCAGCGCAATAAGGGGTTGTCAATCCCTACACGACCACTTACGAGAGTGAGATCTGATAGATATGATAAGATAATATTTTTGGTATTTTTATGATAAAGATGCAAAGTAAAATAAAAGCAAAGTAAATAACTAAGTATTGGAAGATTAATATGATGAAGATAGACCCGGGGGGGCATAGGTTTCACTAGTGGCTTCTCTCAAGAGCATAGGTATTTTATGGTGGGTGAACGAATTACTGTTGAGCAATTGACAGAATTGAGCATAGTTATGAGAATATCTAGGTATGATCATGTATATAGGCATCACGTTCGAGACAAGTAGACCGACTCCTGCCTGCATCTACTACTATTACTCCACTCATCGACCGCTATCCAGCATGCATCTAGAGTATTAAGTTCATGAAAACAGAGTAACACCTTAAGCAAGATGACATGATGTAGAGGGATAAACTCATGAAATATGATGAAAACCCCATCTTGTTATCCTCGATGGCAACAATACAATATGTGCCTTGCTGCCCCTACTGTCACTGGGAAAGGACACCGCAAGATTGAACCCAAAGCAAAGCACTTCTCCCATTGCAAGAAAGATCAATCTAGTAGGCCATACCAAACCGATAATTCGATGAGACTTGCAAAGATAACCAATCATACATAAAATAATTCAGAGAAGATTCAAATATTTTTCATAGATAGACTTGATCCTAAACCCACAGTTCATTGGCCTCAACAAACACACCGCAAAAAGAAGATTACATCGAATAGATCTCCACATGAGAGGGGGAGAACATTGTATTGAGATCCAAAAAGTGAGAAGAAGCCATCTAGCTAATAACTATATATGGACCCGTAGGTCTGAGGTAAACTACTCACACTTCATCGGAGGGGCTATGGTGATGATGTAGAAGCCCTTCGTGATCAATGCCCCCTCCGACGGAGCTTCGGAACAGGCCCCAAGATGGGATCTTGTGGATATAGAAAGTTGCGGCAGTGGAATTAGGGTTTTGGCTCCGTATTTGATCGTTTAGGGGTACGTAGGTATATATAGGAGGAAGGAGTACGTCAGTGGAGCAACAGGGGGCCCACGAGGGTGGAGGGCGCGCCGGGGGGGGGGGAGGGGTAGGCGCCCCTACCTCGTGGCCTCCTCTTTTGTTTCTTGACGTAGGGTCCAAGTCTCCTGGGTCTTGTTCGTTGAGAAAATCATGTTCCCAAAGGTTTCATTCCGTTTGGACTCCGTTTGATATTCCTTTTCTTCGAAACCCTAAAATAGGCAAAAACAACAATTCTGGGCTGGGCCTCTGGTTAGTAGGTTAGTCCCAAAAATAATATAAAAGTGGATAATAAATCACAATAATGTCCAAAACAGTAGATAATATAGCATGGAGCAATAAAAATTTATAGATACGTTGGAGACGTATCAGCCCCCCATTGGGCCTTGTCCAGTTCAGCCGTTAAGGCTTTATTCTCCTTCTCAAGAAATTTGCAGCGGCCAGTAGCACCCTCCCAAGCGAGTGTCATCATGGATATCATCTCCTCGCCCTGGCATCGTGCAACTTCTTCGGCCTTCAGTTCAACCAATGCTCCTTCAGTAGTTGCATCACGAAGCTGGGCCCGCTCCTTGGCCCGGATTAGCTCCGACCGAAGAGCCTCCATGGCGGCAACACCATCTACATTTTATGCACATCTCATATAAATCTCTTTCCCGCGTCAAGCACACTGATGTAAAGAATGCTCGAGATACATACCTTTTGAGTCGTCAAGACGCCTATTGATCAACGCAACGTCATCTTCCGCAATATCCAGCTTTTGCTGCAGTTCGGCCACTTCCGGATTCTGGGCAGCCGTAGAAGGGGAAGCATTCTGTCTTTCAAATTAAAACTAAGTTTAATACCTGAGCATATCTCTTTGATCCTTCGATCGCTCCCTTCAGAAGACAATCCGAGTCTCAGGGGCTACTGCATATACAATAGGTGCATTCTGTCAATGAAATTCAATTGACAAAGCTACATCACAAACCTCAAAACCTCTTAGAAGGCTCGTGAAGGCCTCGTTCAGTCCACTCTTCGCGGATAGAACCCTTTCGACCACCGTAACCATCAAGGAACGGTGCTCTTCTGAAATAGACGCTCGTTGTAGCATGTCCGTCAGCATTTCTGGCGCTCTCGGGTCTTCGGAAACCACCGCCGGAGTACGGCATTCCAGTGAAGGAACCAGCTTGCTTGCCTCCAGAACCGTCTCCGGCTGTAAACCGGACGGTTCGGGGACGCCGGTCTCGATCCCGGAACCTCGGGTGATGGAAGCACCGCTTTCAGGTGCCCTTCGGGACGATACCTCGGTATCATCTCCTCTGTTGGGTGATGGGGCCGGAGGAGGCGTGTCACTCTCCATCATCTCTGGAAGAAGATCTCCCGAGGAGGAGGACGATTGAGAAGCACCAGGCGTTAACCTGCATGGAGGAACATATATCGTATGATTACTTCACTTAAAAAAGAATGAGGTGCGCTTAAAGTACCCCAGCCTCGCTTACGATCTGCCTCGAGGTTCGTCCTCATAATCAAACTCTACGGCAGCCTTGCTCGCCCAGCCCAAGCCTCTCGACGATGGCGTTTTTTCTCTATTGGAAGGCTTCCCCTCCTGATATTCGGAGGCGACACTCTTCTTGCCCTGGAAGGCTCCCTCCGCACTCTTGCCCTTGGGCGGAAGGATTTCATTTCCCCGGACGCAGCCACCGGGTACGGTGTTGGAATCAGCATTCTCGTCAGTAGGTCGGTCGCAAGGCCTTCGGGAAGAGGCGCTGAACACCATATTAGCACCGCTTTCTTTATCCAGTCCTGAGCAGGGATGGGTTGTTCAATATCTCGTTAAAAGATGCTCGAATGAAAGGTGCTTGAGTACTTACCGAAGTAGCCGGACGATTGCAGTCAAGGCCAACATCTTCGGTAGTGTCCGACCATTGCCCTCGTTCCCCAAAATACAATTTCCACATTCCTTCGTGCGTAGTGCCGAAGAAGTGCTGTAGGGTCCGCCGCCCTTCTGGGTTAAACTCCCCATACGAAGAGGCCACCGCTGACACGGCAGAATCCGGTGGACTAGCATTATTTGAACAACGCTCAGAAGATCGATGCCCTTCTCGGTAAGGCATCGGATGCGGCTTTGCAGAGTCTGCACTTCTTTGATGGATCCCCAATCCAATCCCTTATTGACCCATGAAGTAAGCTGAATTGGAGGACCGGGGCGGAACTCAGGTGTAGCCGCCCACTTGGAGCTCCGCGGCTCGTTGATATAAAACTACCCCTGCTGCCATAGGTCGGGAGATTTGGCGAAAGATCCTTTGGGCCAATCCACGCCGGCCAACTTGCCTATTATGATGCTGCCGCACTCTTCCTGCTCCTCCTCTGTCACCTGTGGCCTCACACCAAAGGTCTTGAGCCATAAACCAAAGTGTGGAGGAGTCCGGAGTAAGGCCTCACATGTGACGATAAATGTCGAGATGAGGAGAATAGAGTCCGGGGCCAGATCGTGAAAATCCAGTCCATAGTAGAACATGAGCCCCCAGACGAAGGGGTTAAGTGTGAACCCTAGCCCATGAAGGAAGTGGGATACAACTACTATCCTCTCGCCAGATCTGGGGGTCGGTATGACTTGTCCTTGTGACGGGAGCCGATGAAAGATTTCTGAGGTCAGCTACCTCGCTACGTGGAGCTTCGCAATATCCTCCTCTGTGACAGAAGAAGCCACCCACCGGCCCTGATGGTTGGATCCGGACATGACTAGGGCTTGTGGTGATTGGAACCCGTGGGTTGGAACTTGGGGTGGCTGGGGTTGAGGAAGAAGCAAGCGCAAAGGAAGAAAATTAAATTGGGTCTCTATATAAATGCGCCAAGTATTGGGCGTCTCCCCTAGGGTCTCTAAGCTTACCTATTACCAAGGAGTTGTACCCAGGGGACGGTTGGGTTACCCACGCCTACGTTAATGAAAATCCCGTATATAAAGGAACACGATCTCTGCCTTGACAAGGCATGCCAGTAAAACCGCACCCCGAGACGCGGGGCGGCTTGCTAGCCGACGGTTGGAAATAGCAATCGGGCAGGCATGATATGATATCATGAATAGTTATCAACAGGTTGGGCTCGTGGGGTATTATATTCTCTGCCATTATATACACATGTCCAGATATACTTACTTCGTCCGAAGACTATTCTGGAGTTCGGAAGGAGGGAACCCGCCTTGCAATGCCGAAGAAGAATCTACGCGTCGGACTCCTCGCCATTGAAGCCAGGTTCAGGGGCTACTAAGGGAGTCCTGGACTAAGGGGTCCTCGAGCATCTGGCTTGTTATCTATGGGCCGGACTGATGGGCTATGAAGACATGAAGGCCGAAGACTGCACCGTGTCCGGATTGGACTCTACTTGGTGTGGAAGGCAAGCTTGGCGACCGAAGATTCCTTCTTATGTAACTGACTCCATGTAAACCTTAGACCCCCTCGGTGTCTATATAAACCGAAGGGGATAGTCCAGAAAGCACACCACAGATATTCATTACCATACCTACATAGGCTAGACTTCTAGGGTTTAGCCATTACGATCTCGTGGTAGATCCACTCTTGTAACACTCATATTCATCAATATCAATTAAGCAGGATGTAGGGTTTTACCTCCATAGAGAGGGCCCGAACCTGGGTAAACATTGTGTCCCCCGTCTCCTATTACCATCGATCCTAGACGCACAGTTCGGGACCCCTACCCGAGATCCGTCGGTTTTGACACCGACAATGACGCTCAAGCTTGCCCTCAAGACCGCCGCGACAGCGCAGCCCACCGACGCGGATACCTCCAAGGCCAAGGGAGCTGCACCAACCAAGAAGAAGCATTTTTTCACTCAAGACAAGGCAGAAACCAAGCAAGTGCCAGTCGAGGAGGACGGGTTCTCGGGGGCAACCTTTACCATAGGCGCCAACCTCGATCCCGATCAGGAGGAGGCACTGGTGAAGTTCTTGTGCGCAAACAAGAATTGTTTGCTTGGGAGCCAGATCAACTGGTAGGGGTCCCAAGAGGGGTGATAGAGCACCACCTGAAGGTGTGCCCCAACGTACGCCTCATAAAGCAGAGGGCGAGGCGGCAGTCCACAGAGAAGCATGATTTCATCGTCCAAGAGACCCGCAAGTTGGAGGCTGCGGGTGTCATTCGTGAGGTTCGGTACCCCGAGTGGCTAGCAAACCCTATCGTCATGCCCAAGAAAGGCGGGAAGGAGCGAATGTGCGTAGACTTCACCAACCTCAACAAGGCCTGCCCTCAAGATCCGTTCCCTCTTCCACACATCGACCCGATTGTCGACTCCACTACCGAGTGGGACTTGCTGTGCTTCCTGGATGCGTTCTCAGGATATCAACAGATCAAGATGGCGGTAGAAGATGTGGAGAAGACAGCCTTCCTGACCCTGTGTGGGGTGTACTGCTACACTTGCACGCCTTTCAGGCTGCGCAATGTAGGCGCAACCTTCCAGCGGCTCATGCGCATCGCCTTGGGTCGGCAGCTCAGGAGAAACGGTGAAGCCTACGTCGACGACATCGTGGTGAAGTCTCGGGAGGCGAGGACCTTGATCCAAGACCTGGAGGAGATCTTTGAAAGCCTCCTCCAAGTGGACTTGTGACTCAACCCGGAGAAGTGCGTGTTTTGCGTCCCTTCCGGTAAGCTGCTGGGCTTCCTTGTGTCCCACAGGGGGATCGAGGCCAACCCAGAGAAGGTCAAGGCCATTGAGGACATGAGTCCACCGCAAACCCTCAAGGAAATGCAGAAGCTTACTAGACGGGTGACTGTGTTGGGAAGCTTCATTTCCAAGCTGGGAGAGCGCGCCCTACCCTTCTTCAAGCTGATGAAGAAGAAGGGCCCATTCGAGTGGACCCCGGAGGCCGACCGAGCATTTCAAGACCTCAAGAGATACCTGACCAGCCCTCCAGTGATGGTGGCGCGACGACCTCTCGAGCCCCTAGAGCTTTATCTTGCCGCCACTCTCCACTCCGCCAGCGCGGCTCTAGTGGCGGTTTGGGAAGAACACCAAGCCAAGGGCGCATCGCGCCGAGCTACGCCCCCAACAGAGACGATGCGAGACCAGGAGGGCACCGCAAGGGCCGCAGCAGCGACATCAGAGGATCAAGCTCAGCGGGACGACGCCCCTGAACCCGCAAAGGCCCCGACAAGCGATCAAGCGTTGGGGGCTCCACCACCTCAGGAGGCACCCCAACTCCCGGAAGGCGCAAGCCTCATCAGCGCACCTGCCCCTCGTCGAGCACCCGGTATACTTCGTCAGCACGATGTTGCGGGATGCAAGAGCACGGTTCCCCATGCCTCAAAAGCTCCTACTCGCGCTCCTGGTGGCCTCACATAAGATATGACACTACTTTCAAGGCCATCCCAGCAAGGTTGTCTCGGCCTACCCACTGGAGAGGGTGCTCAGGAGCCCCAACTCCGCCGGGAGGGTCGCCGAGTGGAACATCGAGCTGCAGGCATTCCAGTTGGAGTTCAACACCACCAGGGTCATCAAGGGAGCAGTTCTCGCCGATTTCGTGGCAGAATGGACCGACGCCCCGACGCTTGAAATAGGAGAGGACCGGTCCCTCTCGCCGGGAAGTGAGGCGCCAGACGGCTGGGTCATGTATTTCGATGGTGCCTTCGCACGCCAAGGCGCGGGGGGCTGGAGCAGTGCTCATCTCGCGCACTCAGGACAAGCTCTACTACGCTGTGCAGCTCTGCTTCCAGCAGGGTGAGAAGGTATCCAACAACATTGCAGAGTACGAAGGCCTCATAGCCGGCCTGAAGGCTGCGACGGCATTGGGGGTGAAACGTCTCACCATCAGGGGCGACTCGCAGCTCCTCGTCAAGTTCTCCAACAAGGTATATGAGCCGAAGGACGAACACATGGAGGCATACCTCGCAGAAGTGCGCAAGATGGAGAAGCAGTTCTTGGGCTTGGAGTTGCAACACATGCCCCGGGGAACCAACAGGGAACCCGACGACATCGCTAGCGACAGCCCCGAGAGCTTGGCGTCTTCAAGGAGTGGCTCTTCAAGCCATCAGCAACACCACCGCTTTCAAGGACAGCGCAACCTCAGGAGGAGCTCCCGCAGCCGCCTGCCACGGGAGCCCCAGCCTGTGGCCCAAATTCAGGAGCGCGTCTACTCTTGGCGCTCGAGCCCCAGGAGGGATGCTGGACCAAGGAATTCAAGGAATACCTTATGCAAGGGACGCTGCTGGAGAAGGAGGAGGACATGGAGCGTGTGGCCCGGCAAGCCACGACATACTACATCCAGGACAGTGAGTTACACAGGAAGCGACCAAATGATGTTTCACTGCGTTGCATCTCCAGGGAACAGGGGAAAGAGTTGCTAGCCGACGTACACGGCGGGGACTCCAGGCACCACTCGTCGTCACGAACCCTTGTCGGCAAGGCATTCTGTAGCGGATTCTACTGGCATACGACGCTCAACGACGCAGCTGAGCTGGTGAGCTCCTGCGAGGCCTGCCAATTCCATGCCAAGCAAATCCATCAGCCAGCTCAGGGCCTCTAGACCATTCCACTCTCATGGCCGTTCGCAATCTGGGGACTGGACATCCTGGGGCCCGTTCCCTCGAGCGCCTAGGGGCTACTGATACCTCTACGTTGCCATCGACAAGTTCACCAAGTGGGCGGAGGTGGAAGCCGTCCGCACCATCCTAGCTGGCTCTACGGTCAAGTTCATCAAGGGCCTTGTGAGCCATTTTGGGGTCCCCAACCACATCATCACTGATAATGGCTCGTAGTTCACCAGTAATCTCTTCAAAACGTACTGCACTAACCTTGGAACGCAGATTTTCTACGCTTCAGTGGTGCACCCCCGGATCAATGGCCAAGCTGAACGCGCCAACGCGGAGGTCCTGAGAGGCCTCAAGACCAGGACCTTCAAGAAGAAGCTCGAAGCCTGCGGCAGGGGCTGGCACGACGAGATGCAGTCCGTGCTGTGGTCCATCCGCACCACCTCCACCAAGCCCACGGGCGAGACCCCATTCTTCCTTGTCTACATAGCAGAAGAGGTCCTCCTTCATGAGGTCAAGCATCGCTCTGCACGGGTCCTGGCGTTTGATAAGACACAGCATGATGCCACACGGGGGATGGACCTCGTGTTGGGGGAGGAACGCCGCCGCGAAGTTGCACTACGGGCAGCAAGATACCAGCAGGCGCTGCGGCGGTACCACTTTTGCAGCGTTCGCTCCAGGACGCTCGAGGTGGGTGACCTCGTCCTGAGACGGGCGCTCTCCAGGGAAGGGCTGTATAAGCTCTCACCCATGTGGGAGGGCCCGTTCAAGGTCGTCCATGTCTCCTGGCCTGGCGCTGCGCACCTGGAGACACAGGACGGGGTACCCATCCAGAACGCCTGGAACATCCAGCACCTCCGAAAGTTCTACCCATGAAGAAAGGCCCATCGCCTGTGAAGAAGGCCCAGTGCCTGTGAAGGTCTCCGCTCGTGACACTCTCACGTAATAATGAGTGGGGTTGTACACGCCCCGGAGTCTCAGGAGTGCCGCCCTCGGGGTCTCCCTCCCACGTCCTAGTGGCAGCACTTAGCTCCACGCTGGTGAGAAGACATGAAGACTAGACTAGGTGCCGGACGCGGCTTTTCATTTGCTTTCCGTAGTTGGCTCGCCCTGTTTTAATTGAAGTTTGCTTCTGGTGTTCTTCGCTGATTTGGTTCCGTCGCATTCTGCCTCTGTTTCCGTCTTCACTTTATCATGTACTCTCTCTCGCATTCCTTGCGAGGGGGCTGGACGGGTGCCCTCGTGAGCATTTTTCCTTTTCTGCCTTTCGTCTGCTTTTCGCGAGGCACCCTCATTCGAGCCCACAAGCTGGCGCATCTCTCCTAATCCGTTCCCCTCGGGTACCGCGATACGAAGCGCTAGGTCAAGGCCAGCGGCGCCTGTGACCAAGGCTCGGGTGAATGATAAGTCTCTTAACGAACTTTTTGCAGTTCCTAAGTGCCTACCAGGCCAAGGAGGCCTCGACAGGCACCAGGAAGCAAGCGCCTCGTGAGGAGGAGACTACTCCAAGCAAGTCAAGCTAAGTTATCGCTACATAAAACGACGATGTTGCGACACAACACATGAACGATAAACATAACATAATACTTGAGAAATCATAGTTTGTTGCACGCCCCTCGGGGGCCCATACTGGCTTCTTTCTTAATACAGGAAGGAAAGGAAGAACGAAATAAAAGCGGCCCGTGCCCCTATAGCGGTCCGCGAGGGCGGGCTCTTGGCGCCGTCCCGACCTCAACCGCGACCCAGGAAGCCCTACAGCAGCAGCCGTCTGCCTATAGCCAGAGCCCGCCTGGACCTGAGGCCGGCAGCTCATCAGCAAAGAAGCGCGGGAGCTGAAGCTAGTTGTCGCCGGGTTCTCCGACCAGACGACGAACTCTGGCAGCACCTCCGCCAAGTGGAAGCGCGGCCGGGGAGGTCACATGACCACGACACGTCTCCCTTCATCAACAGGAGTGCCACGACTGGAGCGACCCCTGCCACGCGAAGCGGCACCGCCGCGGCTGTGTGTGTGTGTGGGGGAGGGGGGGTCGCGGTGTGCTTGCGGGGACGGCCGCATCCACGCCTGGGCATCGGAGAGCTGGGGCCCTCGCGAGCGGCCTTCCCCTTCTCCGCGGCGGAGAACCTCTTCGACGGTGCCGTTGGTGTCGCTACTGGTGATGGAGCAAAGGGGGGAAGCGAGAGGAATGGGAAGAGATGGGTGACGGGGGCTATGCCCCCTCCCCATTTATACCAGAAGAAGGCCAACCAGCACCCCCACGATCACAGGTAATGATGGGTTTTCCTTGCATGCAGCAGGGACTCGTCAAGTCGGGCAGTTGCCGAGGCGACATGGGGAAGCGGAGACGCGCACGTCCAATCAATCTCCACACATCGACCAAGGTCATAGGCTATTGGGACCCGCGGCGCTCCACACTTTCCCTTTGGCTTCGCCTCGAAGCCAAGCCCGAGCGCGCCTTGGGCCCGGGGGCTACTGTCCGCGTTCTAGGAATGGGGGTCCCCAGACTTGCCTGCCTGCGGCCCACGACGTGGCTCTGCAAGTAGGCCTGTACGACCCATCTTCACCAACAAGCATTCAAGACCCTCGCGAGGGGCCAAGCCTCGCGAGGCGGACGACACATGACCTCCTCGGGAGCGGCCTCACCAGGCTGGCTCGCGAGAGGCGGAGAGATCAAGGCAAGGCAAACCTCGCAAGGTTTCAATGACGTGAGCCATGACGATCGAGACCAGGCGGGCGCCAGCGCGCACAGTGTCCTTGTTTCCTCTTTGGTGCTAAGGAGGCAAGCGCAGGCGAGGAGTACCGAGGCATCAAGCAAAGGTTTCTATATCGGTGCAACGAGACCAAGACCAGCAGGACGACAAGACGGAGGTCACCATGGAGCCCAAGGCGGCGTCAGCACCAGAGCCTTTGCCAGGCGAAGACTGCTTTTGTCAGGATAACTTGTAGTAGCTGTCCCCTTTCAAATTGGCCATTGTTGGCTCCCTTCCCGCTCAATATTTGGGGAGGGGACTAGGGTCTCTATAGATAGGATTAGCCACCACAGTAGGAGGCGAACGGAGCCTCAGCCAACTCATCTTGGACTAGATCCAGTCCATCCTCACACCCACCAAGAACAAGAACACCTCACCTCAGGAGGCTGTTCTTCCCCTTGTACGTTCATCCTCAGCTCGAGAGGCAATCCACCACACCACACTGGAGTAGGGTATTACACCACAATGGTGGCCCGAATCAATATAAATCCTGTGTCTCTTGTGTTGCGAGTTCGTCGAGCTTGCCTTTGAGATCATGGCGAGGTTGAGGGCGTGAGTTGGTAGGGGGAAATCTTCGCACGCACCCTAGTGTTCGAACCTTGAGGGTTTTGCCGGAACCCGAGATCCGACAGACCTGAATAAGAAGCTAGGAGTATTCATGGGAGACCCTACGCCAGGAGGTGACGACCATCCAGGAGACTACCTCATCATCGACGACACCGACTCCGACCCCGACAGTGATGATGACTATGAAGACGATGCTGGAGCAGATATCATGGAGTCTTCTTCTGATCAAAATTTCTAGTCGACCACCAATTATCAGTAGTATTCCCCCATGTATATAGAATAGTCTGAGTATTTTGTAACGGTAGTCAGATCGATTGTATGCCCTTGTTTGAATTGAGTGGTGTGATATGATTGTGTTTGTCTCATGTGCATATGGGTAGTGTGTTTCTCCCTAGACCTCACTCTATTCTAATCTCTCCCCTCTAAACCCATCAGATGCCAACATGACGTGACCCCAAATTTGTCTTCCCACCGGAGCTCACTCAGTTGATCCAACAGCAGAATGCCTTGATGCAACTACTAGTTCAGAACCAAGGCAACAACAACAACAAAAGAAATAAGAACAACCCACCGCCACCACCTCCAGTTGACAACTTAGCTCGTTTTCTGAGGCTGAATTTGCCCATGTTTTCCAGTAGCACCGAGCCGATTGTTGTTGATGACTGGCTACGCAGGATTGGAAGGGAGTTGATGACCGCAGGTTGCACAGACGCTGAGAAGGTGCGCTTTGCCGCACACCAACTGAATGGACCCGTAGCCTCATGGTGGGAAAATTACACAACCACTTTTCCCATAGCCAATGTCACTTGGGATCAGTTTTAGCAAGCTTTTCGCACAGCCCATGTCTCAACTAGAGCAATGAGCATGAAGAAGTGTGAGTTTCACAACTTATGTGAGGGAAATCATACTATTGGGCAGTACATGGATGAGTTTAGCAAGTTAGCCCGCTATGCCCCAGATGATGTGGCCACAGATGCCGCGAAGTAGGAGAAGTTTATGGAAGGGTTGAATGATGAGCTGAGTATGCAGTTGATGGTGGCAACATTCAAAAATTACCAGGAGTTGGTAGACAGGGCTCTTATGAATGAAGGGAAGCAGCAGCAGATAGAGAGCCGCAAAAGTAATATGGACAAGGGAAGTATAATTCTGGAGCATCGCAGAAGCCTCACTTTACCCCGAACTCGGGAGGATATACTCATAAACATGGAGGCCACACTCACAATGGAGGAAGTTTGCATAACCACAATGGCCCCAAGAATGGGAATGGGAATGGAGGAAGCAATAGACAGAACCGTTCCAACCCAGCAACACCCGCCAGGAAGGATTTAAGTCACATTACTTGTTTCAAGTGTGGGAAGACTGAACACTATGCCACTGAATGCCATGAAGCAAAGAATGGAAACGGCAATGGAAGCTCTGGGAAGAAGCCCAACCCTTTCAACAGGGGACAGGTGAACCACGTTAACATGGAGGAGGTTGAAGAGCAGCCAGATGCAGTTCTATGTAAGTTTTTATTGAGTCATTTACTGCAATCGTTCTTTTTGATACTGGTGCATCACATTCATACATTTCGAGGGGGTTTGTGGATAAGTATAAGTTGCCCACCAAAGTTATTAAGACACCTATGTTAGTAAGCTCGCCGGGAGCTGAGTATATGGCAAGCAAAGGATGTTTTCAGATGCCATTGACCATAGGTAGGCATGTTTTCCCCTCAAACCTAATAATTCTGGAGTCACAAGGATTGGATATAATATTAGGTATGGATTGGTTATTGAAGTATGGAGGAAACATCGATTGTGCTAGTAAGTCAATCTTACTCACCACCCCGGAGGGAAAAAGGATCAAGTATGTGTCTAGGCATGCGCCAAGGAGGACCCAAGTAAATTCCCTCTCTGGAGTTGTTCAGGAAGAAGTGCCTGTTGTGAAGGATTGCCTGGATGTATTTCCAGAGGAATTACCAGGCATGCCACTATACCGAGACATTGAGTTTTTGATAGAACTATTGCCAGGCACCGGACCAATATCGAAGAGAACGTATCGGATCCCGCAAATGATCTGGAGGAAAGTAAGAAGCAGATTAAGGAGTTACTGGAGAAAGGTTACATTCAACGAAGTTCGTCACCATGGGGAGCCCAGTGCTCTTGGTTGAGAAGAAGGATGGATCTTTGAGAATGGTTGTTGATTATCGAGCATTGAATGAAGTGACAATCAAGAACAAGTACCCACTACCGATGATCAATGATTTGTTTGACCAGCTGCAAGGAGCTAAAGTATTCTCCAAGATCGATCTGAGATCTGGATACCACCAGTTGAAGATCCTTGAACATGATATACCTAAGACAGCTTTTACCACAAGGTACGGACTATATGAGTACACGGTTATGTCATTTGGATTGACAAATGCCCCTGCCTATTTCATGAGTATGATGAACAAGGTCTTCATGGAGTTTTTGGATAAGTTTGTAGTGGTGTTCATTGATGATATTTTGGTATACTCGAAGAATGAAGAGGAACACAAGGAACACTTGCGCTTAGTTCTCGAGAAGGTTAGGGAACATCAACTATATGCCAAGTTTAGCAAGTGTGAGTTTTGGTTGAAAGAGGTTGGATTTCTTGGACATGTTATATCAAGAGAATGTATAGTAGTAGACCCCATGAAAGTTCAATTTGTCACTGAGTGGTTGGCACCCACCTCAGTTGGAGAGATCCGCGGTTTTCTGGGATTCGCGGGATATTACAGGAGGTTCATTGAGAATTTTTCCAAAATGGCAAAACCCATGACAGAGTTGTTGACGAAGGACACCAAGTTCAAATGGACTGAGGATTGTGAGGCCAGCTTTCAGGAGTTGAAGAAACGTTTGGTTACAGCCCCAATGCTGATTCTTCCGGATATACGCAAGGATTTCCAAGTGTATTGTGATGCTTCTCACTTGCGACTTGGAGGTGTACTTATGCAAGACGGAAGAGTTTTTTCATATGCCTCATGGCAGCTTTGACCTCACGAGTTGAATTATGCCACACATGATTTGGAGTTAGCAGCCATAGTGCATGCGCTCAAGACTTGGAGACATTTTATGACTGGAAACATATGTGATGTGTACACGGATCACAAGAGTTTGAAGCACATTTTCACGCAGAAGGAGTTGAATCTCAGGCAAAGGAGATGGTTGGATCTTATAAAGGATTATGATATGAAGTTGCACTATCACCCAGGAGAGGCCAATGTCGTAGCAGACGCTTTGAGCCGAAAGAGTTATGCCAATACCCTCGTAAGCGGAGGCTTACCGCAGGAGTTAGTTGACGATCTCAAGGAACTTCGTTTGGAGATAGTTCCAAGAGGTTTTGTGGCAACAATGGAGGTTTAGTCAACGTTATTGGGAAAGATTCGAGAAGCTCGAAAGGAAGATAAGGTAATCGCTGAGATAAAGGAGAAGATGAGCAAGGGAAAAGCCAAGGGTTTCTGTGAGGATGAGCACGAGACATTATGGTTTGAGGATCGTATATCTGTGCCCAATAATGTTGAGACCAGGAAGTTAATACTTCAGGAAGCTCATGACTCACCATACTTGATTCACCCCGGAAACACCAAGATGTCTTTGGATTTGAAGGAACGTTTCTGGTGGACAGGAATGAAGAAGGATATTGCCGAGTATGTAGCAGTATGCGATGTATGCCAGAGAGTGAAGGTAGAACATCATAAGCCAACAAGATTATTACAGCCTATGCCAATACCTGAATGGAAGTGGGACAAGCTTGGCATTGATTTTATCACCGGATTACCCAGGACCCGATCGGGATATGATTCAATCTGGGTAGTAGTTGATCGCTTAACCAAGGTAGCCCACTTTATTCCAGTGAAAACCACCTATACAAGCGCGAAGTTGGCCAAGATATATATGACCAGGATCGTATGTCTTCATGGAGTTCTGAGGACCATTGTATCAGATAGAGGGACACAGTTTACCTCAAAGTTTTGGAATCAATTGCACCAGACCTTGGGTACTAGGCTAGAGTTCAGTACAGCCTTTCATCCATAGACAGATGGACATACCGAGAGAGTCAATCAGATTCTGGAGGACATGTTGAGAGCTTGTGCGCTAGATTATGGATCTAGTTGGGATGACAATTTACCTTACGTAGAGTTCTCATACAACAACAGTTATCAGGCTAGTTTGAAGATGACACCTTTCGAAGCTTTGTATGGAAGGAGGTGCAGGACACCGTTAATGTGGGAATGAAGTTGGAGACCGTCGGTTATTTGGACTAGATTTGATCGAAGAGTCTGAAGAGAAGGTTAAGTTGATTCGAGACACGCTGAAGATAGTTCAGTCCAGGCAGAAGAGTTATGTCGACACTAAACGTAAGGAAGCAGTCTACGAAATTAGAGACAGAGCATATCTTCGAGTGTCACAACTGCGAGGTGTTAAACAGTTTGAAGTTAAGGGAAAGTTAGCCCCGAGGTTTGTAGGACCATACCGAGTTCTGGAACGTATGGGAGAGGTTGCCTACAAGTTGGAGTTACCCGAAGGACTGTCAGGAGTTGATGATGTGTTTCACGTTTCCCAGTTGAAGAAGTGCCATGCAGAGATGGCCAATATTGCACTAAGAGATACAGTGCCCCTAGAAGCAATTCAGTTGGAGAGTGATTTGACCTATGAGGAGAAGCTCGTCAAGATTCTTGAGTTTGCCAGCATATCGAGGATGAAGCCACCTGAGAACGAGAGGAAGATCTACGGAAAGACCACCCACACCTATTTTCTAGCCAACTCGAATCTCGAGGGCGAGATTCATCTTAAGGGGGGTAGGTTTGTAACATCCCAATTTTCAATTTGGATGTTATACATAGGTCATCATATGCATATCATATTTTATTTACATTTTGTTGTGATCCTAGAAATTTTAAACAACTCAAGGACCCAAGGAGAGAGTTGGGGATTTCATTTATTTTCATATTTGACTTTTTCTCAAATTTGAAAAGAGGGATCACTTTGATTTTAATATTTTTCTCTCCAATGATTTCCAATATTTAAATTTAAAGAGAGAAGATAATATGACTTCTTCAAAAAGAGAGGAATGTTGGAGGAATTTTTAAAAAAATCAAATGAATAATTTATTTGGATTTTATTTGCTATTTTATTTGAATTAAAAAGATATGAATTTTTGAAACTTGCATTATTAGGCCAGAAAAATGTTCACTTTGTTCTAAATATTTTATTCAGACTGTGAAAATTGTTTTTGGCATTTTTAGAATTTTTTTATACTTCCATTAGGGTTTTGTTTTTCGGTGAAATTTATTTAAAAAAACTTCCCGCCCGACTTGGCCGAGGGCCTAGCCGAGCAGGCCGGCCCGCAGCCGCGCCGCCCTCCTCCTCCGACTTGGGACCGGAGTCCCGAGCGCACCCACCGTCGTCGCCGTGTCCGGTCTGGACACGGGCACCGCCGCCACCTCCCCCAAGCCACCGCCGCTTCCCCCTCCCCCTTTAAATAGCGATCCCAGGGCCCCGTTGGACCGTGAGCCAGCCAGCCGCCGCCGCCACCCTTAGCCACCGCTGCTGCCTGCAACCCGCGCCGCCCCACCGCCCTGTCGCTGCTCCGCCGATGCCGCACCGCCGCCGCAGCCCCGCAGGCAAGCCGCACCACCGCCGGAGCCCCGCCTCGTCGGATCTCACCTCGCCGCCGTCGGTTTTTCTCAAGGAACCGGTAAGAATCGCCGGCATCGTTGTTTTTTTTTTGGTTTTTCCTTTTGGATCGGTTAGATCGATTTTTTTCTTCGGTTCCACTATTTAGCGAACGTTCACCCGAACGTTTCTATTCGCGAACGCGTTCGTTCGTTTGTCTCTGATAACATACATTAGTTCGTTAGTCTTTTCTTTTATTTTATTTTTCAGCTAGGGACCTATCCGCGATTATTTTTATCGTAGATTAGCCCCTGATCTTCAAACCCTCGTTACTTTTTAACCGTTCGTCCAAATCCAGTGAAATTAACGCCAAAATCTTCGCCTTGAACCCCTCTTTCCAGTTAACCAACTTGAACATAGTTTTGACAAATTAAAATTTGTTTGCAAGAATTGAATTTGAACTTCTTTTGACCATAGTTTGACTTTCGTAGTTCCGATTCGATTGATTCTTTTTTTCAAATCGAAGCTCTTCTCTTGAACTTTCGATTTGGATATTTTCTATTGAGTTTTACCCTTGCATATATTGCTTGAGTTCTTATCTATGCTATTGTTTGTTTGCAATAGAATTTCCGGCGTACGAAGCGTGCTACTATGAGTCACTTGGGTTTTCAGATCGTCAGGAAGGCAAGTAACACTTTGATCATATCTCTTATTACCCACTTTTTATGCATTAGTTTCAATCCTCAAACACTACATTGGTTAGGACTTGAATACTTGTGGGTTCTGGGAAGTAGTTGATGATGTAGAACCTATTGTCCGTTATGTAAACCTTGGGAGTTACTTCTACGTTATGCTTATACTGCTATGCTATGCTCACAGATGTGGTTTGGTTGAGTGTATCCATGACAGACGTGAGAGTTGTTAAATAATGGTTAGCTTAAGGTGGCTACTTTAATACACATCTTGGTGGATTGGTTTAGGCACCCTGGAGCACCCAGTGGTTGTCTAGGCACTTGGAGCAATCCAGAGCTGTCTTGGGATATCCCAGAGTACCCGTGTGATCATCCTATGGTTCGCCACCCAGGCTCAAAGGGACCATAAGATTATCCATGATAGAAACTTCTGTGTGCAGCAACAAGCCAATATGGGCTCTGGCATAGTTGAGTAAGTTGTGGGAATCCTTTCCATGATGGGCTAGCAGATGTAGGGGATTATAGGTGTACCGGCCTATCTATCGGTTAAGGGGACCTCTTCGGAAAGACTGTGTCTCGGTCATCCGTTTCTCAAACATCATGTAGTGCGAGAAATTCAATGGAGGAGATCGAGTCTTGTGGGGAAAAGTGTGCAAACCTCTGCAGAGTGTACAAACTAATCATGGTTAGTCGTGTCCCCGGTTATGGACATATTGAGTATCTGGTTCTTGAGTTATTGATTTTATCTCATCACTCTTAATTAATGTTGTTGCGTTGTTAATTACTTTTAATTGGGATTGAGTTGGAAGAACCTTCTCAATGTTTTATCAACCAACTTGATAGTTAACAAAAATTTATTCCTTTGCAGTAGGGAAAAATTGGCTTTATGCAAACATAATAACCATAGCCTCCACTAGCCATATATGCATGTAGTGATAGCAGTTATTCTTGTTCATTGTTCTACAGTGTTATTTTGCCAGCATATTCCATGCTGACCCGTTTCGGGCTGCAACGTATTATGTTGCAAATTTTTCAGATGAAGAGTAAGGTGCGCTAAGTCATTATTTTGCACTCAGCTATGCCGTTGGAGTTGATGGACTCGTTTTTGCCTTCAAAGCCTTCTGTTGTTATATTCATTAGATGGCCTTCAGCCATACTATTGTAATAGTTACTCTCTTTGAGATGTTCGATGCAATAAGTGTGTGATTGCACTCTGTTATAAATTCTTCTAGTACTGTGTGTGTCAGCATTACTGATCCAAGGATGACACTTATGCATAGAGATTCGACAGTTTGAGGTTGCATCGCTACACCAGGGATAGTTTCACTTTCAATCTCCCCCTTTTGGTAATTGATGACAACATATAGATCAAAGCTTTGACAAATGATTATAATATTGAAATACATCGTCGCTTTGAGAAGTATGTGTTAAGAAAGAGCTCCCCCTAAATTTGTGCATTATTTAAAATTTGCTTTTGAATGCAAATGCACAATCGATTAGGATCCTGGATCACTCTTCTATGTCACATACATCTTGGTGGAGCGCTCAAAATGATAAACATTAAAAACATGCACTCATCAGCAAGCAAAGTGAATGATCATATATGGAATATAAGAGATAATATCATTCAAGCAAGCATTAAGGTAGCATATGATCAATCACATGATCAAGCAAGTATCTTGCACAGACAAAGACATATAGTATCAACCAAGCGCATAAAAAGGTTCAACCAAAAGCAAGAGAGATAAAAGGCAAAATACTCTCTCTCGAAGCCTATGATCTATACATATTTCTCCCCCTTTGGCAACAAGTTACCTTAAAGTTTGAAAATGCATAGTGATATGCGTCTCTCAGGCTCGGTCTTCGGGAGGTGGTGTAGAGAGAATTCCAAAGAGGAAGGCATCTGTCGATGGAGTTGGAGCTGGTGGAGTGGCTGCTGGAGATTGCAAAATAAATAGTAAGCTAGAATTGTAGACCGAAAACTTATATGATGTAAAGTAGACCCGGGGGCCATAGGTTTCACTAGTGGCTTCTCTCAAGATAGCATATATTACGGTGGGTGAACAAATTACTATCGAGCAATTGATAGAAAAGCGCATAGTTATGATGATATCTAGGCATGATCATGAACATAGGCATCACGTCCGTGTCAAGTAGACCGAAATGATTCTGCATCTACTACTATTACTCCACACATCGACCTCTATCCAGCATGCATCTAGAGTATTAAGTTCATAAGAATAGAGTAACACATTAGGCAAGATGACATGATGTAGAGGGATAAACTGAAGCAATATGATATAAACCCCATCTTTTTATCCTCGATGGCAACAATACAATACGTGCCTCGCTGCCCCTGCTGTCACTGGGTAAGGACACTGCAAGATTGAACCCAATGCTAAGCACTTCTCTCATTGCAAGAAAGATCAATCTACTAGGCCAAACCAAACTGATAATTCAAAGAGACTTGCAAAGATATCAAATCATGCATATAAGAATTCAGAGAAGAATCAAAAAAATTCATAGATAATCTTAATCATAAACCCACAATCCATCGGATCTCGGCAAACACACCACAAAAAGAATTACATTGAATAGATCTCCAAGAACATCGAGGAGAACTTTGTATTGAGATCCAAAGAGAGAGAAGAAGCCATCTTAATAACTATGGACCTGAAGGTCTGTGGTAAACTGCTCACACATCATTGAAGAGGCTATGGTGTTGATGTAGAAGCCCTCCGTCATCGAATCCCCCTCCGGCAGATCGCCAAAAAAGGTCCCCAGATGGGATCTCACGGGTACAGAAGGTTGCGGTGGTGGAAAAGTGGTTTCGTGGCTCCCTTGGATGTTTTCAGGGTATAAGAGTATATATAGGCGAAAGAAGTAGGTCAGTGGAGCTGCGAGGGGCCCACGAGGGTGGGGGGCACGCTTGGGCCCCCTCGGCGCGTCGCCCTACCTCGTGGCCGCCTCGCTGCTTCCTTGATGTCCACTCCAAGTCTCTTGGATTGCGTTTTTCCAAAAAAGATCCTCACAAAGATTTCATTCCATTTGGATTCCGTTTAACATACCTTTTATGTGAAACACTGAAATAGGCAAAAAACAACAATTTGCACCGGGCCTTCGGTTAATAGGTTAGTCCCAAAAATAATATAAAAGTGCATAATAAAGCCCATTAAACATCCAAACAGTTAATATAATAGCATGGAATAATACAAAATTATAGTTACGTTGGAGACGTATCAAGCATCCCTAAGCTTAATTCCTGCTTGTCCTCGAGTAGGTAAATGATAAAAACAGAATTTTTGATGTGGAATGCTACCTAACATAATTTTCAATGTATTTCTCTTTATTGCGACATGAATGTTTAGATCCGAAAGATTCAAGAGAGAAGTTTAATACTGACATAAAGATAATAATACTTCAAGAAATGCTAACCAAGCAATCATGTCTTATAAAAATAACATAGCCAAAGAAAGCTTATCCCTACAAGATCATATAGTTTGGCCATGCTTCATTTTTGTCGCACAAAATGCTCCCATCATGCACAACCCCATGAAAAGCCAAGCAATTGTTTCATACTTTATCCTTTTCAAACTCTTTCAACTTTCATGCAATATATGAGCGTGAGCCATGGACATAGCACTATGGGTGGAATAGAATATGATGATGAAGGTTATGTGAGAAGACAAAGAGGGAGAAAGTCTCACATTGACGCGGCTAATCGACGGGCTATGGAGATGACCATCAATTGATGTCAATGCAAGGAGTAGGGGTTTCCATGCAACGGATGTACTAGAGCTATAAATATATGAAAGCTCAACAAAAGAAACTAAGTTAGTGTGCATCCAACTTCCTTGCTAACGAAGACCTAGGGCATTTTGAGGAAGCCCATTATTGGAATATACAAGCCAAGTTCTATAATGAAAAATTCCCACTAGTATATGAAAGTGACAACATAAGAGACTCTCTATCATGAAGATCATGGTGCTACTTTGAAGCACAAGTGTGGAAAAAGGATAGTAACATTGCCCCTTCTCTCTTTTTATCTCTCTTTTTTATGTCCTTTCTCTCTTTTTTAAATTTTTTTGAAGAACTTTCCTCACATGGGACAATGCTCTAATAATGAAAATCATCACACTTTTATTTACTTACAACTCAAGAATTACAACTCGTTACTTGGAACAAAATATGACTCTATGTGAATGCCTCCAGCGGTGTACCGGGATATGCAATGAATCAAGAGTGACATGTATGAAAGAATTATGAAGGTAGCTTTTCCACAAATACGATGTCAACTACATGATCATGCAAGACAATATGACAATGATGGAGCGTGTCATAGTAAACGGAACGGTGGAAAGTTCCATGGCAATATATCTCAGAATGGCTATGAAAATGCCATAATAGGTAGGTATGGTGGCTGTTTTGAGGAAGATATAAGGAGGCTTATGTGTGATAGAGCATATCATATCACGGGGTTTGGATGCACCGGCGAAGTTTGCACCAACTCTCTAGGTGAGAAAGGGCAATGCACGGCATTGAAGAGGCTAGCAATGACGGAAGGGTGAGAGTGCGTATAATCCATGGACTCAACATTAGTCATAAAGAACTCACACACTTATTGCAAAAATATGCAAGTCATCGTAACCAAGCATTACACGCATGCTCCTAGGGGGATAGATTGGTAGGAAAAGACCATCGCTCGTCCCCGATCGCCACTCATAAGGAAAGCAATCAAAGAACACCTCATGCTTCAAATTTGTCACACAACGTTTACCATACGTGCATGCTACGGGACTTGCCAACTTCAACACAAGTATTTCTCAATTCCACAATTACTAAACTAGCACAACTCTAATATTACCATCTTTATATCTCAAAACAACTATCAAGTATCAAGCTTCTAATAACATTGAATGCACTCTATATGAAAGTTTGTATTATACCCATCTTGAATACCTATCATATTAGGACTAATTTCGTAACCAAAGCAAATTACCATGCTGTTCTAAAAGACTCTCAAAATAATATAAGTGAGCCCCGAGAGATCAATAATTTCTATAAAATAAAACCACCACCGTGCTCTAAAAAGATATAGGTGTAGCACTAGAGCAAAATTATCTAGCTGAAAAGATATAAGTGAAGCACATAGAGTATTCTGATAAATTCTGAATCATGTGTGTCTCTCCCAACAGGTGTGTACAACATGGATGATTGTGGTTAACTAAAAAGCAAAGACTAAAATCATACAGGACGCTCCACGCAAAACACATATCATGTGGTGTGGTGAATAAAAATATAGGCTCAAGTAAAGTTACCGATGGGTGAACAAATTACTGCCGAGCAATTGATAGAAAAGCTGTAGGATCGAAAGTATGTCTAGATGGCGGCGGGGGGTGGGGGTGATTAGACTACTTTACCAAATAAAAATCTAGCCTTTTCCCAATTTGAAGTCTTGGCAGATTTTAGCAACTTAGCACTAGTCAAGCAAACAACCTACACATGCAAGTCTAAGAGTATAGCAGCGAGATGTAAAACATTTCACATGAATGTAAAGGGAGGAGTTTGGAGGGAGCAAACGCAATGTAGACACGGAGATTTTTGGCATGGTTCCGATAGGTGGGGCTATCGTACATCCACGTTGATGGAGACTTCAACTCACGAAGGGTAACGGTTGTGCGAGTCCATAGAGGGCAACACCCACGAAGGGTCTACGAAGAAGCAACCTTGTCTATCCCACCATGGCCATCGCCCACGAAGGACTTGCCTCACTAGGGTAGATCTTCACAAAGTAGGGGATCTCCTTTTCCATACAAACTCCTTGGTTCAACTCCACAATCTTGATGGAGGCTCCCAAGTGACACCTAACCAATCTAGGAGAAACCACTCTCCAAAAGGTAATAGATGGTGTGTTGATGATGAACTCCTTGCTCTTGTGATTCACATTATAGTCTCCCCAACACTCAACTCTTTCTCATTGATTTGGATTTGGTGGAAAGATGATTTGAGTGGAAAGAAACTTGGAGAAGGCTAGGGATCAAGATTCATATGGTTGGAATGGAATATCTTGACATCAACACATGAGTAGGTGGTTATCTCTCAGAAAATGTATGATGGAAGTGTAGGCGTGTTCTGATGGCTGTCTCCATGAGCAAAGAGTGGTTGGAGGGGTATTTATAGCCTCCACAAAATCTAACAGTTACACACAAATCACCAAACTCGGTGGGACCGAATAATGAAACTCGGTTGGACCGAATAATGAAACTCGGTTGGACCGATTTAGTTCAAAATGTGAACGTTAAGATTTTCGGTGGGACCGACATGTCAACTCGGTGAGAACGATTTCATTAGTGTTAGGGCATAACGTAATCTCAGTGAGACCGATTACACAAACTCGGTGGGACCGATTTTGGTAATAAGCTAACCAGAGAGTTGGTCAGGCAAACTCGGTGGGACCGATTCGCTCATCTCGGTTGGACCGAAACGTTACGAAGGGGAAACAAAGAGTTTGCATTGCAAACTCGATGGGACCGATCACTCATTTCGGTTGGACCGAAATGTTATGAAGGAAAACAGAGAGTTTGCAAGCCCATCTCGATGAGACTGAGATCCCTATCGGTGAGACCAAAAAGACTAGGGTTTTGTGGCAGTGGCTATGTCAACTGAAATCGGTGGCGCCAGATAGAAGGTTTCGGTGGGCCCGAGTTTGACTTTTGGTTTGGGACATATGTGGATATGATAAAGTGGTTGAGGATTTTGGAGCATATCACTAAGAATTTTGAGCGAGTAACCCATTAAGCAACACCTCATCCCCTTTTAATAGTATTGGCTTTTCCTATGGACTCAATGTGATCTTGGATCACTAAAAGGTAAAATGTAGAGTCTTGAGCTTTAGAGCTTGAGCCAATCTCTTTTCCTTAGCATTTTGATGGGTCCACATTTCTAATCCATGCCATGCCAATCATTGAGCTTTCCTGAAATATTTATCTTGAAATAGTATTAGCTCAATGAGCTATATGTTGTTAGGAATTACCAAAACCACCCAGGGATAGTTGCACTTTCAATCTCCCCCTTTTTGGTAATTGATGACAACATATACATCAAATCTTCGACAAATGATTATAAGATTGAAATGCATCATCGCTTTGAGAAGTATGTGATAAGCAAGCGCTCCCCCTAAATTTGTGCATTATTTAAAATTTGATTTTGAATGGAATGCACAATCGATTAGGATCATGGGTCACTCTTCCATGTCACATACATCTTGGTGGAGCACTCAAAATCATAAACATTGAAAACATGCACTCATCACCAAGCAAAGTGAATGATCATACATGGAATATAAGAGATAATATCATTCAAGCAAGCATTAAGGTAGCATATGATCAATCACATGATCAAACAAGTATTTCACATAGACAAAGACATAGAGTATCAACCAAGCGCATAAAAAGGTTCAACCAAAAGCAAGAGAGATAAAAAGCAAAACACACTCTCTCGAAGCCTATGATCTATACATATTTCTCCCCCTTTGGCAACAAGTTACCAAAATGTTTGAAAATGCATAGTGCTATGCGTCTCTTAGGCTCGGTCCTCGGGAGGTGGTGTAGAGTGAACTCCAAGGATGAAGGCATCTATCGATGTAGTTGGAGCTGGTGGAGTGGCTTCTGGAGGTGGCACTGAAGCTGTAGCTGCTGGTGCAGACAATGTAGTTCTAGAAACTGGTACTGGCACTGCGGCAGACCTCTGACTCCTTGGTACTCGCTAAAGAGAATCCGTAGTTGCCTTCCCTTTCCTCTCCTCTGCTTCCTCCTGGAGCTGCTCAAATCCAGTCTGTATCTAAGTTACCTTGAGGTCAAGATCATAAAATTTTGTCTCAACAATCCTCTCCAGGCTCTCTTGATTCCGAGTCAGGGTGGACAAGCCCTTCTCAATCCTCAATGTAGCATGTATCTTGAATCAGATAGCCCAATTGATCTTGTTTTGACTTGAGGAACACCTGAGTTGCTTCTTCTGCACTTGGCATCCTTGCAACTTTCTCTGCCTTAGCTCTGGCTCTCTTCTCTTGTGCTTGAGTTGATGATGGTTCATTCTCATTCATGACAATTTCATTGTCTTCATATTTAGGATATAGGGGTAGATGCTCCTTGTCCAACAAGTATGTTGCTGTGCCCATCTTAGAATTGATGCGCTCCTGAATATGTGGAGCATACCCACAGCTTCTCTTTTGGTCAGCAGTTATCCTTTTGATTGTCTCTACAATCATACTCATGACTTTGAACTTTTGAGGGACATCAAAGATTTGCAGCATGTTGATGGAGTGTCCTCTAACCATCTTGTGATCTCCAGACTTGGGTAGCAATGTGTGCCTAAGGATCCAGTTGATGGTAGGTAGACCAGACAATAAGTAATGTACTGATCCAAGCTTGTGAGTCTCCAAAGCTTTATCAGGGATCTCTTTGTACATGTTTGCCATGGAGTTATGGTCTTTCTTCTTCTTGGCATACACATCCAAGTCATCCTCATGTTCCTCCGGGGCATTGATCAGCTTGGCCCATTCTTCTACAGTGGATTGGTACCTAGTACCTTCAGACATCCATATGATCTTCCCATCTGGGTAAAAGTGAGCAGTGGAGTAAAAATGCATGATTAGCTCATCATTCCATTTTGTGAGCTTTTATCCAACAAACTCGTCTACTCCACATGCTTTGAAGCTATCATATACTCCTGGGAAGTGATCTTCTTTCTCCTTGATGTATTCCTAATCAACCCATCTCATGTCACAAATAATGGGCTTCTTGTCAAGCAAACTTGTCTCATAGAAGTCTTGCTGTTCTTTTGTATGAAATCTGTAATCAATTGCAGTCCTTCTCCTAACAGCATAGGGAACAGACTATCTCCACAATCTCAGTCTAGCATCTTTTGTGATGTGCATGTCTTCAACCACCGGATGAGCATCATTGTGGTTTGGGATCTTGGGTTTCAATTTCCTGAAAACAAGAGACTCATCATCCTCTTCTTCAGCTTGAGGCACTGGGGCCTTTTTCTTCTCTTCAGCAGGAATACTTCTAGTGTTTCTCTTGGGCTTTGAGTTCTGAGCTTGAGCTTTGGGAGCAGACTTGGGCTTTGATGTTGCAGCCCCTTAGTTAATTGCATCTCCCATGAGCTTTTGAGCTTTGGGTGCTAGAGCATCCTCTTCCTCTTCCCCTTCTTATGCTGGATCCTTAAACATGGAGGATCTCCCTAGGACT
Source organism: Triticum monococcum (assembly GCA_034509565.1). Taxonomy (NCBI): domain Eukaryota; kingdom Viridiplantae; phylum Streptophyta; class Magnoliopsida; order Poales; family Poaceae; genus Triticum; species Triticum monococcum. The sequence goes on from CM067843.1 coordinate 236,710,802, forward strand.
CTTGCAGTGGTCTTCTTGACCCTCTGTTTCTCTTCTTGCCTTCTCCAGCCTCTTTGGGTTCAAGAGTGAACTCCATAGTTTCTTCCAAGGCTGCTTTCCTAGTCTTGGATGTTGGCATTCTCTTGGCAGGTGCCTTCTTGTGCATCCCTGGCTTTGTTGTAGCAGCTGAGCCATACTCCTTCATCACTTTCTTCTTTGAGGTGCCCTCATCCTCAACAACCACATAGTCTTCATCCTCAGAGTCTGAGGTTCTCTTCTTCCTTGCTCTAGTGGCTACCTTGGGCAAGTTACTAGGTGTGCTTCTACTGCCATCATCATAGCTGCTTGAGGGATCTGAACCCTCACTCAATTGCACATGCTCCTCAGATTTGTTCTGACTGTCACTCTGGTCGGACATCTTGGCAATCACCAATAGCAAACCCTGTGAATAGATGTAGATGAGGTAGAGTGGATGAGCATCACAAAGTGCAGAGTTTTTGCAAAACAAATGACTTAAAAACTTAGTTTTAGTTCTCCACAGAAAGCATTTCGGAGCTACCGATTTGATGAACTCGGTGATACCGAAGCAGCTTTTGGAACCTAAACTAGTGAACTCAGTCAGAATGAGTCACGGGTCGGTGGCACCGAGACTGCTAGGGTTTCACAGAGAATCGAACTCGGTCACACCGATTTGCAATTTTCGGTCAGACCGAAAAAGCATGTGCTATGGCCTAAGCCAAATCGGTGAGACCGATTTCTACAACTCGGTCGGCCCGAGATGAATTTGGTGGAGACCTAACCCTAAATTTTCAAATCCAATCTAACCTAAAGGAAGTTTTAAGTGGATGGATTGTTTGCATACGTGGTCATGATCATGGCAAAGCAATGTGCTATGAATCGGAGTTAAGGAATTAGCACATAGAGTCGAACCCTTCCCTAGTTCGGCAGAGGTTCGCTACAGCGGCAACGGTGGAGCAGATTTCCATTGACGGCGATGGAAACCAGTGGCGGGAGGTCGCTGGCAGTGAGGAGACGACCGGAGACATGAGGAGGCAGAGCAGGACATACGCGCGGGCTAAGGAGTTTGAAGCAATTTCCAAAATCTCACCCGTGGGTATATATATCCTGACCCTGTCGGTGTGACCGAGTGGAACAACTCGGTGGCACTAAGATGCAGAATCGCGAGCGGTTACTGCAACTCGGTGAGACCGAAAAGTTCAAATTGGTTGCACTGAGATGGAAAACCTAGATCAACTTAGTGAACTCAGTGTGACCGAAGTGGATGACTCGGTCATACCGAAATGCACAAAGAGGTTTTGGAAGTTTAAGTGTATGACGAATCAGGGACTCCGGGTGCTCCTCACACAGAGTGGTTCGAATCTGACTTGATTAAACTTTGTGATGTAGCATGAATAGAGTTTGAGATGAGAAAAACATAGATAGCTAGAGGGGGTTCTTAGGCATTCTTGTCCATCCACTTGGCAAAAGAGAAAAGCCAAACAATCAAAACAACAAGTGGATGTCCTCGAATGAGTAAAATATGCAACCAACATGCTCACACAATAAAATGGCAAATGAAATATGTGCCAAAGCATGCACAAACACTCTAGCATCTATCAAGCAATTGGCGATGACTAGATCATCTATATATGAGTATGTTGACCGAGGAGTCAAATGAGAACATTTGATCATAGGTCACACTCATCATTTAAGCACAAGTGGGGTTACCACTTTTACATAATGCTTTGTTGTGTTCACACCATTAGAGTTTCTTTAGCTCAATTGATTAGAGTAAAGCTCCCCTAGATGTGATATCCCTGTCGGTGTCAAAACCGGCGGATCTCGAGTAGGGGGTCCCGAACTGTGCGTCTGAGGCGGATGGTAACAGGAGGCAGAGGACATGATGTTTACCCAGGTTTGGGCCCTCTCGATGGAGGTAATACCCTACATACTACTTGATTGATCTTGATGATATGAGTATTATAAGAGTTGATCTACCACGAGATCATAGAGGCTAAACCCTAGAAGCTAGCCTATGATATGATTGTTGTTGTCCTACGGACTAAACCCTCCGGTTTATATAGACACCAGAGGGGGCTAGGGTTACACAGAATCGGTTACAAGGGAGGAGATCTACATATCCGTATTGCCAAGCTTGCCTTCCACGCCAAGGAAAGTCCCATCCGGACACGGGACAAAGTCTTCAATCTTGTATCTTCATAGTCCAACAGCCCGGCCAAAGGATATAGTCCGGCTGTCCGAAGACCCCCTAATCCAGGACTCCCTCAGTAGCCCGTGAACCAGGCTTCAATGACGATGAGTCCGGCATGCAGATTTGTCTTCAGCATTGCAAGGCGGGTTCTTCCTCTGAATACTCCATGGAAGATTTTGAACACAAGGATAGTGTCCGGCTCTGCAAAACAAATTCCACATACCACCATAAAGAGAATAATATTTCCACGAATCTAATCTGCTGACACGTTTTGCAACATGACATCATGCCATGGCCTGGTTATTATTCGAACGGTTTTTCTCGACCAGCACTGCACATATCGCGAGGCGTTTTTCTTGACACGTCTTGTCGAAGCAGAGATCGTGTCCCCTTATCACGGGATTCTCGTCAATACGGGTATGGGTAAACCAACCGTGCCATCAATTACGGCGTTCGGGGAATAAGCGATTTTACCAAGTAAGTGGGGAGGCGCATCACCTCTTCCGCCCTTATAAAGGGAGATGGATTCACTCTTTTCACCCACGCCTTCTTCCCGATTTATTCCCTTCTCCTCAGGCTCTAGCGTGCAAGCGTTCACCTTCTCTGCCCACAAAGGGTCTTCCAAAGATGTCCAGATCCGGAGCAGGAGGCAAATGGATGGCCTCTACTGTCTGAGAGAAGGATATCAAAAAGCTTCGGGAGGGCGGGTATCTGTCCAAGAAAATTAGCCACCGTCTCCCGACGGCGGGACATATCGTCCCCACTCCAGAACCCCAAGAGAGGGTTGTATTCCTCCCTCACTTTGTCCATGGGCTAGGGTTTCCCCTCCACCGGTTCGTCCGTGGCATCATGTATTATTAGGGGATCGATCTCCACAATCTGTCCCCAAATTCCTTCCTCAACATCTCGACATTCATTGTTGTGTGCGAGGCTTTTCTCCGTATTTCACCACACTTCGGTTTATGGCTGAAGGTTTTCAATGTGAAGCCCAAGGTGGTTGGCGGCGAGCACACCGAGTGCGGTGGCGCTATGGTGAGCAAGATGCCCAACGTCATATGGCCGACGGGAACCTTTAACGATTCTATCAAGGAGTGGCAACAACAGTGGTTTTAGATCACTGAGCCGCGCAGGAAGGAACGGGCCGCCTCTCCCGAATTTTGACCCGGTGCCCCTCTGCGGCTTACATCCTGGGTTAAGAAAGGCCTGGTCTGGTCCTCGTCCGACGAACTATCGGCGCTCCAGGCGTGCGTTAAAGGTATGGGAGATAAGAACATTGAACTTGTCAACGTAGTCAAGGTGATGTTAGTCCGCCGGATACTGCCTTGTCAATACCGGACTCGCAATCTATGGGAATTCGATCCGGCCAGGCACCAAACCTTGCGAGGGTTCTTTGGCTCCTCGCACAAGGACATTTGGAAGGTGCTTTTCAAGTCGAGCAAATCATGGCCGGACTCCACCAAGGACCGCGGGTACCAACTGTCCCGCCCTGCAAATTCGGTGAGTTTATCAAACTTTTCTATCCGCATGACCCAAAGGAAGCGCTTAACGCGCGTCATTCAACTCTCCCAGGGCTGGACGAAGAAGGTGGAGCAGGTACATTTGGAAGGTGCTTTTCAAGTCGAGCAAATCATGGCCGGACTCCACCAAGGACCGCGGGTACCAACTGTCCTGCCCTGCAAATTCGGCGAGTTTATCAAACTTTTCTATCCGCATGACCCAAAGGAAGCACTTAACGCGCGTCATTCAACTCTCCCAGGGCTGGACGAAGAAGGTGGAGTGGGTACATTGTCCGGCCCCGCTGCCCGAAGACCCGACCATCCCACTTCTAATGAAGAAGCTAGTTCCGGCGCCTTACAAGGTGCCGGAGAAGACAGCCGTGGAGGAGGCCAAAAAGACCCAGGGCGGCCTTCATCGCCACGGCACTTCGGACACAATACCCGTAGGCTCTGATGCCCATTCTGCCTCCAAAGAGGACGAAGAGGAGGAAGTTGAATCCCCTGCGGGTGGAAGAAGAAAAAGGACGGCATGCGCACCCTTGAAGGCCGAACTGCCCAAAAGAGGAAAGGCTCCTCTTCCGGAGGAGTCCACTGCCGCCGCCAATAGCAGCCCGGCATGGGATCCCAGGGCCCAGCCCCTGGCGAACTTGTAAGTGTATAAAATCCGAGTACGTTTAAGCGTCTGGACTCATTGTGGCTTAGTATTTTAACCTAAGCCATATTTTTTTGTAGTCCGGTGAGGTCCCATACCAAACAATCCTCATCAGAGGACCTGCTGAGCTCAAATGCTATGGAGAGTGGGACGCCCTCAAAGGCCCCTTCCTCCAAACAGGTGCATAACACCGAGGCTTCGTCCTAGAAGGACCCCGACCAAGGAGGAAAGGAAGAAACCCTGAAGGCGGCACCTGGAGGTCAAACCGCAGGGGCCGAACACGTGGGGGAAAAGATTCCCATGGGATCTAACGGCGGGGGCGATCCTGAGTTCGGCTCCCCTCCGGATGCGATTCCTGAGGCCTATACGGCTCTAGAATCAAGAAGGCAACCTCCTTCGACTGGAGGGGGCGTGCCTATTCTGCCGGTGACCTCTGTCCATCCAGAAGTGTCAAATGCTTTGTTGGTGGCATTGTGAGATGCCTCCATCGTTGATGAACACCGTGCCCTTATGGGTGCGGTGATTGAGAAGATTCAGTCAACTGAGAGTGGACTGAACGAAGCCTGTATCAGCCTTATAAGAGGGTTTGAGGTATGTTTTATGAGTTGTCAAAGAGTGTCATAGTATAGATAGTAGCCCCTGATACACTGTTTGGTGAAAGAAAGAACCGGACAGGGGATCGAATTGATGATCGCAGGAAGACTCATTGAATGACATTGATTTCTCTTCTGTTTCAAGCAAGTACCTATAGCGGCTGCTGCCTCTCGTACTGCAGAGATCTCCATACTGAATCAAAGTCTGGAGCGGGCCATAGAAGAACTTGCCTAATTGAAAATGCAGTTGAGGGATAAACAAGGTATGCACAAGCGTTTGCGCGCATTTATTGTGAAATAAATGTTTAGTATGAACTAAGCCGCATAATTTGTGCTAGGGGTTATGACCAAAGTCGAGGCCCTCAATAGGGCCGTTGCCGAGGCCGAGAAAAAGGCGGCCACAGAGCGGACTCTTCGTGAGAAACACGAGGCCAGAGTTATTAAAGCTAAGCAGGAGCTCCAAGAGGCCGTAAGTAAATGCGAGACCTTGGAGCAGAGTTTAACGGAGAAAGAGTCTGAACTCACCAAGGCGCGTCAAGCAGCGAGCGATGCCCGGGGGGAAACCCAAAGCGCCCTGTAGGGGATCCAAGAGGCGAGAAAGATCACGATGGGTAAGGCTTTTATCATGTAAAACAAGTATTTGAAGGGTAAACTATGTTTCAGATTTTGAATCCGAATTTCTCAGGTGTATTTGCCGAGCTACCTTGCAGCATATCGGATGCCGCCCAATTCTACTGAGCCGAATAAAGGAACATCGCGGATAAGCTATTCTGGTCGCAGTATTTGGCGCCGAATTATCCGGTGCCTTTTGCCGATCAACTGAAACAGCTGATCGAACTGCATAAGGCGGCGGAACTAGCCATGAAAGATATGGTTATCCGGCTGTGGCCTGCCGAGCCGATTCCAAGAAGCTACTTCGGGCTCATGAGGCGGCTTGTAAGCGCTTGCCCTCGACTTGAGGTCATCAAGCGGTCGGTCTGTATAGAAGGAGCGCGAATGGCCCTCGTCCACGCAAAGGTGCACTCGGGGAATATGGATGCTGAAAAGCTGGTGACCGGAGGACCGCCAGAGGGAAAGGAGCACCGCAAGCCCGAATTATATTATAAGGGCATCCTGAAAGGATCCTACCTTGCAGCGGAGCTATGCACCAAGGACGTTATATTTCCATGAATGCCAATCATGTTGTCCTTTGTAATGTTTGAACAAGGTCGTTTATATGTCGCCTGTTATATAAAAGTTTACCCTCCTGTGCGGCCGTTTTTATGTTAAACCTGAGAGTTGGCCAGTCGTCGGCTTCTGCCCCCACATAAGAAGTATGGGGGTGTTCGGGATAAACCTGAGCACTCTTTATCCCAGTTTTGGGTCCTTCGAAGGAGGTGCTCAACACAACGAACCAGGCAATCAGACTATAGGGCTTTATCACTCTCACTTAGCCATAGGAGCTTTAGTATGATCGGCGCAGCCCCTTGTGTTCGGAAGACCGTACTAGGGGCTCTATAAGAACCTGATCAGAGAAAAACTGATCCATCGCACGCTGCATTGGTTATGGCATTATGCGGGAGAAATACTTAAAGATTTGGTAACCACTCGAACAGCTGACCAGCTCTCGCCGTATCATGACAGTCAGTTTTCGGCTTTCTCTACTGAGGTGCTCATCCAAAAGAACCGGGACACAATCGCAGTAGTTCTCCTAGTGCTACCTTAGCCGATATAGCGGAACATAAGGTACCAAAACATGGGAGCCGGGCAAACCCAACTATTGACCCAAGGCATGATTCGGAGCTGATGCATATAATGCAATAGGTTCGGGGTGCCGAACTTCCATGAAGGTGTTCAGACTTTTATTGCCATGTTATGGGCGAAACGAAGCCCCTGGCATATTTAAGGCATATCTCTGTGTACGGATGCCACTTGACAAAATGATTTCGACAAGAAATAATCAGCAGGTAAAATTCATATAAATCCACATGTTGTATTTGAATGATACGTCTATGCATATGGGTACAAGTAATGTGAAAGAAGAAAAAAAGAGGTTGTGATAGCAGAACCTGTTGTGACCAGGGGGAAGAGGTTGAGTGCAGATCCGTAATATAGCCGGACGGTCACTGCAGGGAATGTCTAAGGATTCCCTAACGCGTGCAAGCTGCCTCCGTGTAGTCCGTCCTGGTCAGTGCAAAGGTGAACCTGCAAAGGAAATATAAGAAATGTTTACGTGCCGGAGGGCGGTTGAACCGCTGAGTTCGTCTTGTCATGGCCTTCGCCGGAGTGTTTAGTTGAACTCTGGGCGAGCCGGAGTATCCTTCCGTGAAGTAGTTCGGAGCCCCTTGACAGTGTCCGGGAGCTTGGACGTCGACTCGAGGTTCGGCTGCAAGGTGCTGCTCGTTGTTTCTGCTGCTAAGGTAGTGGTGTATTTACTGGTGCCGAAGGAAGGTTCGGCCTTGCCATGAACCATGATGATGCCATACGGACCGGGCATCTTGAGCTTACGGTAGGTATAATGTGGCACCCCGTTGAATCGAGCGAACGCGGTTCGCCCGAGCAGTGCTTGATAGTCAATGCGGAAAGGGATGATTTCGAAGATTAACTCTTCAATACGGTAATTGTCTGGTGATCCAAAGATTACCTCAAGGGCAATGGAGCCTGTACAGCTTACCTCCATACCTGGTATGATGCCTCTAAAAGTGCCTTTAGTGGGTTTGGTCGCTGAATGATCGATGCCCATCTTGCGCACTGTGTCATGGTAAAGCAGATTTAAACTGCTACGTCTGTCCATAAGGACTCGAGTGAGGTGGAACCCGTCTACTATTGGGTCGAGGAGTAGTGCGGCTGGATTGCCCTGATTGACGTTAACCGGATGATCTGTGCGGTTGAAGGTGATCGGCCGTAGTTTGTATTATGGGACGGCTGGTTCCGTTGAGTTGCCATCCCTAAGGGTGCATATCTGGTTTGATTTGGCAATTTGGGTGGTATTTACCACATTCATCGATTGAATATGGGGGGGGGGGGCTTTTGCCCTCCTGTGTTCGGCGATCTGGGCTCTTCGTCGCTTTGAGACCCCTCTTCGTCTTTGGCGCCTGCCTTGCCGGCTTGTTTGATGACCCAGACTGGGTAGCTAGCGTTTTTGGGGTGCCATGAATTTGGCATTGGCGATCGAGTATGCAGTCCAGACTGGGTGGACCCGTATTTTTATTTTTGGGTGGCCCTTTCCGCTGACCGGACTTTGAGCCCCAGAACCCGGAATTAACTGCCGTATTTTTGGCGTTTTCACCATATTTGCGGCGCTTGTGTTTTTTGCGTCGTGGTTTGCCGTTGCTATCCCTGGCTTATGATATGCCAGGTTTGCTTGCTGCATTGGTACTACGAGCCAACCAGCTACCTTCGCCCACACAAAAGCGGGTCATAAGTGTCGTGAGGGCTGCCATGGATTTTGGCTTCTCTTGGCCGAGGTGCCGGGCGAGCCATTCTTCACGGATATTATGCTTAAATGCCGCTAGGGCCTCTACATCCGGACAGTCGACAATTTGGTTCTTCTTGGTTAGGAACCAGGTCCAGAATTTTCTGGCCGATTCCCCTACCTGCTGAGTTATATGACTTAAATCGTCAGCGTTCGGCGGTCGCACATAAGTGCCCTAGAAGTTGTCCAGGAATGCCTCTGCCAGGTTCTCCCAACTTCCGATGGAGTTTGCTGGCAAGCTATTGAGCCAATGCCGAGCCGACCCTTTGAGTTTTAGCGGGAGATATTTGATGGCATGTAGGTCATCCCCGCGGGACATGTGAATGTGGAGGAAGAAGTCTTCTATCCATACCGCGGGGTCTGTGGTACCATCACATGATTCAATGTTTATGGGTTTAAACCCTTCTAGGAATTCGTGATCCATTACATCATCAGTGAAGCATAAGGGGTGTGCGGCACCTCTATGCCGGTCTATACCACGGCACGGTTTATACGAGTCTTGTCTGCCGCGTTCGGCTTGGCCGGATTTGCTTTGAGTGTATCCGGCGTGAAGATCATCATCGCGTGGTGGTGCGCGCCCCCGTGATCCGTAGATCGATCTAGCATGTTTTGCCCTGTTGTCCAACACGTCTTGCAGGTCCCGTGTGTTGCCCCTGGCCTTGGTATTTTTGTTTGAGTGGCGGCGGGTGCGGGCTGAACTTCAGGCTGAAACGCCTTTCTGGCTTGGCCATGAGGTGGCCGGTCAGCCGCATCGTACATTGGTGACGTAGGTTTCAATGCTTCCTCCTCGAGGTGAGGTAGCAACCTGCGCTTTGGGTAACTCTTGGAGGGGCGCTCGAGTTCGTATTCCTCGGCCGCAAGGACTTCGGTTCATCTGTCTGCTAGCAAGTCTTGATCAGCTTGAAGGTGTTGTTGCTTTTTCTTCAAGCTATTTGCTGTGGCCATAAGTCGGCGCTTGAAGCGCTCCTGCTCGACAGGATCCTCAAGCACGATAAATTCTTCGTCACCGAGGCTCACTATAGGATCGAAAGTATGTCTAGAGGGGGGCGATTAGACTACTTGACCAATTAAAAATTTATCCTTTTCCCAATTTTAGTCTTTGGCAGATTTTAGATATCTTAGCACAAGTCAAGTAATCTTAACACAATTCAAGCAAGCATGCAAAGAGTCTATGAGCAGCGGAAAGTAAAGCATGCAACTTGCAAGAATGTAAAGGGAAGGGTTTGGAGAATTCAAACGCAATTGGAGACACGGATGTTTTTGTTGATGGAGACTTCAACCCACGAAGGGTAACGGTTGCGCGAATCCACGGAGGGTTCCACCCACAAAGGGTCCACGAAGAAGCAACCTTGTCTATCCCATCATGGCCATCGCCCACGAAGGACTTGCCTCACTAGCGGTAGATCTTCATGAACTAGGCGGTCTCCTTGCCCTTACAAACTCCTTGGTTCAACTCCACAATCTTTGTCGGAGGCTCCCAAGTGACACCTAGCCAATCTAGGAGACACCACTCTCCAAGAAGTAACAAATGGTGTGTTGATGATGAACTCCTTGCTCTTGTAGGTGATGGTGATTCTTCTCTTCTACTTCTTCTTTTGGGAGAATCTTCTCTTCTCTTGTGGAGAGACGTACACTCATTGCAGTAGTGTCCGGGTCTTCCACAATTGTAGCAGTTTCGCTCTCGACTAGAAGATCTTTTGTCATTGTAGGACCTTGACTTGGAACTTCTCTCTTTACTTCTATTCTTGTAGAACTTGTTGACGTTCTTCACCATTAAGCTCAATTCTTCATTGAAGGTTTGTTTCTCACTTGATGATGTGGGGGCTTCACATGAAGCTTTGTAAGCACCACTTGACTTGTTATGGAGCTCCTCCTTATCCTTGAGTGACATCTCATGAGCAACAATTCTTCCAATGACTTCCGTTGGCTTGAGATCTTTGTAATTTGGCATCATTTGGATCAATGTGCATACAGTATCGTATTTTCCATCCAAGGCTCTTAGGATCTTCTTGATGATGAATTTGTCGGTCATCTCTTCACTTCCTAAGCCGGCAATCTCATTTGTGATAAGAGCAAGCCTAGAGTACATTTCAGCGACACCTTCACCATCCTTCATTTTGAACTTGTCAAGTTGGCTTTGAAGCACATCCAACTTGGATTCCTTGATGGAGTCGGTACCTTCGTGCATATCAATCAAAGTATCCCAAATTTCCTTTGCATTCTCAAGACGGCTGATTTTGTTGAATTCATCAGGGCACAATCCGTTGAAGAGAATATCACAAGCTTGACCATTGTATTACAATATCTTCAACTCTTCCGCGGTAGCTTCACAGTTTGGTTCTCTCCCATCAAAGAATTCACCTTGCAAGCCAATACACACAATGGCCCAAACGGCGGGGTTATGTCCAAGAATATGCACTTTCATCTTATGCTTCCAACTAGCAAAATAAGTACCATCAAATTAAGGACCTCTACGGTGGTAATTTCCCTCGCTAGACGCCATACTCTCCTAGGTTGTGAAACCAAGGATATGATCACCAAAGCTATGGAAATCAAGGCAAATGGAGACCAAAGCTCTGATACCACTTGTAGGATCGAAAGTATGTCTAGAGGGGGGGTGATTAGACTACGACCAAATAAAAATCTAGCCTTTTCCCAATTTTAAGTCTTGGCAGATTTTAGCAACTTACACATGCAAGTATAAGAGTATAGCAGTGGAATGTAAAACATTGCACATGAAGGTAAAGGGAGGAGTTTGGAGGGAGCAAACGCAATGCAGACACGGAGATTTTTGGCGTGGTTCCAATAGGTGGTGCTATCGTACATCCATGTTTATGGAGACTTCAACCCACGAAGGGTAACGTTGCGCGAGTCCACGGAGGGCTCCACCCACGAAGGGTCCATGAAGAAGCAACCTTGTCTATCCCACCATGGCCATCGCCCACGAAGGACTAGCCTCACTAGGGTAGATCTTCACGAAGTAGGCGATCTCCTTGCCCGTACAAACTCCTTGGTTCAACTCCACAATCTTGACGGAGGCTCCCAAGTGACACCACTCCACAATCTTGACGGAGGCTCCCAAGTGACACCTAACCAATCTAGGAGACACCACTCTCCAAAAGGTAATAGGCAGTGTGTTGATGATGAACTCCTTGCTCTTGTGCTTCGTCAAATGATAGTCTCCCCAACACTCAACTCTCTCTCACTGATTTGGATTTGCTGGAAAGATGGTTTGAGTGGAAAGCAACTTGGAGAAGGCTAGAGATCAAGATTCATATGGTTTGAATGGAATATCTTGACCTCAACACATGAGTAGATGGTTCTCTCTTAAAAAATGTATGATGGAAGTGTAGGCATGTTCTGATGGCTCTCTCCACGAATGAAGAGTGGGTGGAGGGGTATTTATAGCACCCACACAAAATCTAACTGTTACACACAAATCACCAAACTCGGCGCGACCGAATAATGAAACTCGGTTGGACCGATTTAGTTCAAAGTGTGAATGTTAGGATTTTCGGTGGGGCTGACATGTCAACTCAGTGAGACCGATTTCATTAGGGTTAGGGCATAACGTAATCTCGGTGAGACTGATTACACAAACTCGGTGAGACCGATTTTGGTAATATGCTTACCAAGAGAGTTGGTCAGGCAAACTTGGTGGGACCGATTTGCTCATCTCGGTTGGACCGAAACGTTACGAAGGGGAAACAGAGATTTTGCATTGTGAACTCGATGGGACCGATTGCTCATTTCGGTTGGACTGAAATGTTACGAAGGGAAACAGAGAGTTTGCAATCCCATCTCGGTGAGACCGAAAAGACTAGGGTTTTGTGGCAGTGGCTATTGATACGTCTCCAACGTATCTATAATTTTTGATTGCTCCATGCTATTATATTATCTATTTTGGATGTTATTGGGCTTATTTTTACACTTTTATTATATTTTTGGGACTAACCTATTAACCGGGGCCTAGCCCAAATTGATGTTTTTGCCTATTTCAGTGTTTCGCCGAAAAGGAATATCAAACGGAGTCCAAACGGAATGAAACCTTCAGGAACGTGATTTTCTCAACGAACATGATCCAGGAGACTTGGAGTGGGTGTCAAGAAACAATCGAGGAGGCCACGAGGCAGGGGGGCGCGCCCTCCACCCTCATGGGTCCCTCGTTGCTCCACCGACCTACTTCTTCCTCCTATATATATCCATGTACCCCCAAACATCCAGGAGCACCACAAAAACCTAATTCCACCACCGCAACCTTTTATACCCAAGAGATCCCATCTTGGGGCCTTTTCCCGAGCTCCGCCAAAGGGGGCATTGATCACGGAGGGCCTCTACATCAACTCCATGGCCTCTCTGGTGATGTGTGAGTAGTTTACTTCAGACCTTCGGGTCCATAGCTAGTAGCTAGATGGCTTCTTCTCTCTCTTTGGATCTCAATACAAAGTTCTCCTCGATTCTCTTGGAGATCTATTCGATGTAATCTTCTTTTGCGGTGTGTTTGTCGAGATCCGATGAATTGTGGTTTTATGATCAAGTTTATCTATGAACAATATTTGAATCTTCTCTGAATTTTTTATGTATGATTGGTTTATGTTTGCAAGTCTCTTCGAATTATCAGTTTGGTTTGGCCTACTAGATTGATCTTTCTTGCAGTGGGAGAAGTGCTTAGCTTTGGGTTCAATCCTACGGTGCTCGATCCCAGGGATAGTTGGACTTTCAAAAGCGCATAGTTATGATGATATCTAGGCATGATCATGAACATAGGCATCACGTCTGTGTCAAGTAGACCAAAATGATTCTGCATCCACTACTATTACTCCACACATCGACTGCTATCCAGCATGCATCTAGAGTATTAAGTTCATAAGAACAGAGTAACGTATTAGGCAAGATGACATGATGTAGAGGGATAAACTCAAGCAATACGATATAAACCCCATCTTTTTATCCTCGATGGCAACAATACAATACGTGCCTTGCTGCCCTTGCTGTCACTGGGTAAGGACACCACAAGATTGAACCCAAAGCCAAGCACTTCTCCCATTGCAAGAAAGATCAATCTACTAGGCCAAACCAAACTGATAATTCGAAGAGACTTGCAAAGCTATCAAATCATGCATATAAGAATTCAGAAAAAAATCAAAAAAAATCATAGATAGTCTTAATCATAAACCCACAATTCATAGGATCTCGGCAAACACACTACAAAAAGAATTACATCGAATAGATCTCCAAGAACATCGAGGAGAACTTTGTATTGAGATCCAAGGAGAGAGAAGAAGCCATGTAGCTAATAACTATGGACCCGAAGGTCTGTGGTAAACTACTCGCACATCATCGGAGAGGCTATGGTGTTGATGTAGAAGCCCTCCGTGATCGAATCCCCATTCGGCAGATTGCCGGAAAAGGTCCCTAGATGGGATCTCACGGGTACAGAAGGTTGCAGCGGTGGAAAAGTGGTTTTGTGGCTCCCCTGGATGTTTCAGGGTATAAGAGTCTATATAGGCGAAAGAAGTAGGTCGGTGGAGCTGCGAGGGGCCCATGAGGATGGGGGCGCGCCGCCCTACCTCGTGGACGCCTCGCTGCTTCCTTGATGTCCACTCCAAGTTTCTGGATTGCGTTTGTTCCAAAAAAGATCCTCACGAAGGTTTCATTCCGTTTGGATTCTGTTTGATATTCCTTTTCTCCGAAACACTAAAATAGGCAAAAAAAACTAGCAATTTGCACTGGGCCTTCGGTTAATAGGTTAGTCCCAAAAATAATATAATAGTGCATAATAAAGCCCATTAAACATCCAAACAGATAATATAATAGCATGGAACAATAAAAAATTATAGATATGTTGGAGACATATCAGTTAGCTGCAGAGGTAACTCCGGCAAATCAAGCACAACACAATGCGGAGGTTGCAAAGCTATGGGACGAGGTGGCTAAGGACCAAGTAGATCTTGATGCGAAGAACGCTAGGATGGCAACAGAACGGGCTTCGTTGGAGGCCGAGTCACAGCGGATAAGAGCAGCGACTTTTAGTCTGAGTTTGGACCAGAACGCGTCCAATGATGTTCTTCGAAGGAGGAATCAGAGCCACTTGCCTCCGCAGTTTGAGGGACATAATCTTTTTAACATACCCAAGGTAGGAATGAGTAACCTGCCTGGTGTAACCCGTGCTGCTGAGGCGCCAAGAACTGGAGCGGCGGCTCAGCCTCGTGTGCCAGACCCGCCCTGTAGGGATCTGACCCCTCCCCAACGGGTTCCAACACCGTCTGGCCATTATTCTAATCAGGTGGATAACATGATAGCTGTAGCTACACGGCTGGCAACTATCCCAATCGAAGGCGAGTCTCCAGCGGCGATAAAGACCCAGAACGCGGTGGAGCTTCTTCAGATGGCTGTGGCGCAGCAGGCGGCTTATTCATATAGTCGTGAGCATGTCCATTCAACTCCATGCCCAAGTCAAAGCTAGAGCCGGTGCATTGTGTTGCCAGCTTATTCATTAATATACGAGAGCACAAGGATTCACGCAAGTCGGAGGAGGAGACCCACCAGCCTTGGAATATTTCTCATCTTGGGCCTTATTACACTTGAGCCACCGACTCTCGTCATTGTACATACATTTGTCGGTGTATATATTATGATCAATATAATAAAGCCGACATCCCTGATAATTTAGGGCTTCGGTCATTTCATTTCTATGTATCTGAGTCTTTATTATTTGCTCATAAGGTCACTTGGGGGTTTCCAACCCACCGGGTTTAGCTTTCATACCCTCTTGACCAGGCGCGGACGCCGAGTCCTGAGTTATCTTGCCTGTTTGCAATTTGCTACTCCGCCAGGTAATCCTGAGTGACCCACCGAACTCTTAACAGTCAATCTTCTTTAAGACCTTGAACTTGTTAAGGTTAAAACAGCGGTTTGGGTCACGTGAGAGTCGGCTTACACTGAGCTAGGATTAACTCAAAGGTTGTGCAGCCTTTGAAAGCACATGGCTTTGCTAGATGATAACCCACAAGTATAGGGGATCGCAACAGTTTTCGAGGGTAGAGTATTCAACCCAAATTTATTGACTCGACACAAGGGGAGCTGAGGGAGTCCTGGATTAGAGGGTCTCCGAATAGCCGGACTATATCCTTTGGCCGGGCTGTTGGACTATGAAGATACAAGATTGAAGACTTCGTCCCGTGTCCAGATGGGACGCTCCTTGGCATGGAAGGCAAGCTAGGCAATACGGATATGTAAATCTCCTCCTTTGTAACCGACCTTGTGTAACCCTAGCCCCCTCCGGTGTCTATATAAACCGGAGGGTTTAGTCCGTAGGACAACATACAACCATACCATAGGCTAGCTTCTAGGGTTAGCCTCTACGATCTCATGGTAGATCAACTCTTGTAATACTCATATCATCAAGAACAATCAAGCAGGAAGTAGGGTATTACCTCCATCAAGAGGGCCCGAACCTGGGTAAACATCTTGTCCCCTGCCTCCTGTTACCATCCGCCTTAGACGCACAGTTCGGGACCCCCTACCCGAGATCCGCCGGTTTTGACACCGACATCGGTGCTTTCATCGAGAGTTCCACTGTGTTGTCACCATAAGGCTTGATGGCTCCTTCGATCATCGGTAGTGATGCGGTCCAGGGTGAGGTTTTCCTTCCCAGACAGATCTTTATATTCGGTGGCTTCGCACTGCGGGCCAATTCTCTTGGCCAACTTGAGCAGATCGAGAGCTATGCCCCTGGCCATCAGGTCAGATTCGGAAACTTGAACTACACAACCGATATCCGCGGAGATTGGATCTTCGATGGATTGAAGCCCATGTCAGGTGTGCCACACAGTCACGACGAGCATGACATAACTCTGTCGTTGGACAGTATTCGGGAGATCGCATCTGCAACTACTCCGGTCGTCAATCCGGAGCAAATCGCGCCATCCGAGAGCGGAGGGATAGACCCCGCCACGGAGGCCGCGCTCTTAGCGGCGATAGAGCCAGATGCTTACTTCACCCCTTACGAGAGCCGTGTTGCCGAACCACTAGATTCACCCCCGGCCACGGACTCACGGACTCCGAGCCGCTTATATCCGTGCCCGTCGAACCCGACTGGGCGCCGATCATGGAGTTCACCTCCGCAGATATCTTTCAGCACTCGCCTTTCGGCGATGTGCTAAATTCATTAAGGTCTCTCTCCCTGTCAGGAGAACCTTGGCCGAACTATGTTCGGCTAGAATGGGATGCGGACGATGAATAAATTCGCTGCCCACCCACCACCCACTTGGTAGCCACCGTCCACGACTTAACCTACATGCTTAACTTTGACTCCAAAGACATCGACGGCATGAACGAAGATGCTGGAGACGAATAGGAACCAGCGCCCACAGGGCGCCGGATGCTACCTCTTGAGCACTGCGTTGGATTTCCCCGAAGAGGAAGGGATGATGCAGCAAAGTAGCGTAAGTATTTCCCTTAGTTTTTGAGAACCAAGGTATCAATCCAGTAGGAGGCTATGCTTGAGTCCCTCGTACCTACACAAAAACAATAGCTCAATGCAACCAACGCGCTTAGGGGTTGTCAATCCCTTCACGGTCACTTACGAAAGTGAGATCTGATAGAGATGATAAATAATATTTTTGGTATTTTTGGTATAGAGATGCAAAGTAAAAAGTAAAAGCAAAGCAATAATAAAGTGATGGAGATTGATATGATGAGAGAGAGACCCGGGGGCCATAGGTTTCACTAGTGGCTTCTCTCAAGAGCATAAGTATTCTACGGTGGGTGAACAAATTACTATTGAGCAATTGACAGAATTGAGCATAGTTATGAGAATATCTAGGTATGATCATGTATATAGGCATCATGTCCGAGATAAGTAGACCGAAACGATTCTGCATCTACTACTATTACTCCACTCATCGACCGCTATCCAGCATGCATCTAGAGTATTAAGTTAAAAACAGAGTAATGCCTTAAGCAAGATGACATGATGTAGAGGGATAGTTTCATGCAATATGATAAAAAACCCATCTTGTTATCCTCGATGGTAACAATACAATACGTGCCTTGCTGCCCCTTCTGTCACTGGGAAAGGACACCGCAAGATTGAACCCAAAGCTAAGCACTTCTCCCATGGCAAGAAAAACCAATCTAGTAGGCAAACCAAACTGATAATTCAAAGAGACTAGCAAAGATAACCAATCATACATAAAAGAATTCAGAGAAAATTCAAATATTATTCATAAATAGACTTGATCATAAACCCACAATTCATCGTTCTCAACAAACACACCGCAAAAAGAAGATTACATAGAATAGATCTCCACGAGAGAGGGGGAGAACATTGTATTGAGATCCAAAAAGAGAGAAGAAGCCATCTAGCTACTAGCTATGGACCTGTAGGTCTGAAGTAAACTACTCACACTTCATCGGAGGGGCTTGGATGATGATGTAGAAGCCCTCCATGATCGATGCCCCCTCCGGCGGAGCTCCGGAGCAGGCCCCAAGATGGGATCTTGTGGATACAGAAAGTTGCGGTGGTGGAATTAGGTTTTTGGCTCCGTCCCCGATCGTTTGGGTGTACGTGGATATATATAGGAGGAATAAGTACGTCGGTGGAGCTTCGAGGGGCCCACGAGGCAGGGGCACGCCCTAGGGGGCGCACAATCCACCCTCGTGACCACCTCGTGGATTTCTTGACGGAGGGTCCAAGTCTCCTAGATCTTATCTGATGAGAAAATCACATTTCCGAAGGTTTCATTCCGTTTGGACTCCGTTTGATATTCCTTTTCTTCGAAACCCTAAAATAGGCAAAAACAACAATTCTGGGCTGGGCCTCCGGTTAATAGGTTAGTCCCAAAAATAATATAAAAGTATAAAATAAAACCCAATAATGTTTAAAACAGTAGATAATATAGCATGGAACAATCAAAAATTATAGATACGTTGGAGACGTATCAAGCATCCCCAAGCTTAATTCCTGCTCGTCCTCGAGTAGGTAAATGATAAAAACAGAATTTTTGATGCGGAGTGCTACTTGGCATAATTTTAATGTAATTCTTCTTAATTGTGGTATGAATATTCAGATCCGAAAGATTCAAGACAAAAGTTCATATTGACATAAAAATGATAATACTTCAAGCATACTAACTAAGCAATTATGTCTTCTCAAAATAACATGGCCAAAGAAAGTTCATCCCTACAAAATCATATAGTTTAGTCATGTTTCATTTTCGTCACACAAGAATGCTCTCATCATGCACAACCCCGATGACAAGCCAAGCAATTGTTTCGTACTTTAGTAATCTCAAACCTATAAACTTTCACGCAATATATGAGCGCGAGCCAAGGACATAGCACTATGGGTGGAATAGAATATAATTAGGGGGGTTATGTGGAGAAGACAAAAAAGAGAAAGTCTCACATCAACGAGGCTAATCAATGGGCTATGGAGATGCCCACTGGTTGATGTTAATGCAAGGAGTAGGGATTTCCATGCAACGGATGAACTAGAGCTATAAATGTATGAAAGCTCAACAAAAGAAACTAGTGGGTGTGCATCCAACTTGCTTGCTCAGGAATACCTAGGGCACTTGAGGAGGCCCATTGTTGGAATATACAAGCCAAGTTCTATAATGAAAAATTCCCACCAGTATATGAAAGTGATAATATGAGAGACTCCCTACTATGAACATCATGGTGCTACTTTGAAACACAAGTGTGGTAAAAGGATAGTAACTTTGTCCCATCTCTCTTTTTCTCTCATTTTTTGGGTCTTCTCTTTTTTATGGCCTTTTTTTGGGCCTTCTCTTTTTATGGCCTTTTTTTATACCTCACTTGGGACAATGCTCTAATAATGATGATCATCACACTTCTATTTATTTACAACTCAATGATTACAACTCGATACTAGAACAAAGATGACTCTATATGAATGCCTCCGGCGGTGTACCGGGATATGCAATGAACCAAGAGTGACATGTATGAAAGAATGATGAATGGTGGCTTTGCCACAAATACTATGTCAACTACATGATCATGCTAAGCAATATGACAATGATGAATGTGTCATGATGAATGGAATGATGGGAAGTTGCATGGCAATATATCTCGGAATGGCTATGGAAATGCCATAGTAGGTAGGTATAGTGGCTGTTTTGAGGAAGATATAAGGATGTTTATGTGTGAAAGAGCGTATCATATCATGGGATTTGGATGCACCGGAGAAGTATGCTACAACTCTCAATGTGAGAAAGGGCAATGCACGGTACCGAAGAGGCTAGCAAGGATGGAAGGGTGAGAGTGCGTATAATCCATGGACTCAACATTAGTCATAAAGAACTCACATACTTATTGCAAAAATCTACAAGTCATCAAAAACCTCGGCACTATGCGCATGCTCCTAGGGGGATAGATTGGTAGGAAAAGACCATCGCTCGTCCCCGACCGCCACTCATAAGGAAGACAATCAAATAACACCTCATGCTTCAAATTTGTTGCATAACGTTTACCATACGTGCATGCTACGTGACTTGCAAACTTCAACACAAGTACTTCTCAATTTCACAACTACTCAACTAGCATGACTTTGATATTATTACCTCCATATCTCAAAACAATCATCAAGCATCAAACTTTTCTCAATATTCAACACACTCATACGAAAGTTTTATTATTAATCTTGCATACCAAGCACATTAGGATTTTAAGAAAATTACCATGCTATTAAGACTCTAAAAATAATCTAAGTGAAGCATGAGAGATCAATAGTTTCTATAAAACAAATCCACCATCGTGCTCTAAAAGATATAAGTGAAGCACTAGAGCAAAACTATAAAGCTCAAAAGATATAAGTGAAGCACATAGAGTATTATATCAAATTCCAAATCATGTATGGATCTATAAAAAGGTGTGTACAGCAAGGATGATTGTGGTAAAATAATAAGCAAAGACTCAAATCATAAAAGACGCTCCAAGCAAAACACATATCATGTGGTGAATAAAAATATAGCTCCAAGTAAAGTTACCGATAGAGGTAGACGAAAGAGGGGATGACTTCCGGGGCATCCCCAAGCTTTGGCTTTTAGGAGTCCTTAGATTATCTTGGGGGTACCATGGGCATCCTCAAGCTTAGGCTCTTGCCACTTCTTGTTCCATAATCCATCAAATCTTTACCCAAAACTTGAAAACTTCACAACACAAAACTTAAAGTAGAAAATCTCGTGAGCTCCGTTAGCGAAAGAAAACAAAAGACCACTTCAAGGTACTGCAATGAACTCATTCTTTATTTATATTAGTGTTATACCTACTGTATTCCAACTTGTCTGTGGATTATAAACTATTTTACTAGCCATAGATTTATCAAAATAAGCAAACAACACACGAAAAACAGAATCTGTCAAAAATAGAACAGTCTGTAGTAATCTGTAGCTAGCGCAAGATATGGAACCCAAAAAATTCTAAAATAAACTGCTGTACGTGAGGAATTTATCGGTTAATCATCTGCAAAAAGAATTAACTAAATAGCACTTTCCAAATAAAAATGACAGCAGTTCTTGTGAGCGCTAAAGTTTCTGTTTTTGACAACAAGTTCAACAAGACTTTCCCCAAGTCTTCCCAACGGTTCTACTTGGAAAAACACTAATTAAACACAAAAAACACAACCAAAACAGAGGCTAAATAATTTATTTATTACTAAACAGGAGCAAAAAGCAAGGAATAAAAATAAAATTGGGTTGCCTCCCAACAAGCGCTGTCGTTTAACGCCCCTAGCTAGGCATAACAAGCAAGAATAGATCTAGGTATTGCCATCTTTGGTAGGCAATTCTTAAATGAGGAATCTACCTCCCTTAGGAATTTCTTTCTCTCTAGTGGTTATCAAACTCTTAGGCACAAGATCGAAAAATTCATTTGTAGCAATTGGTTCCTTAATGATAGCAAAAAGATTGGGATGAATACTTATAGATTTAAGATCCGTAGTTCCCTTACTAGATGATTCACCCTTATTTTTAGGAACATACATAATCTTGGCAATTTTAGTAGGAGGACTTGGAGTATTCTTTACGGAAGAAAAAGCGGTTCCCAAGTTCATAATGATACCCTCAACTTTATCGATTCTAGTAGAATCTATGTTTATTTTCTCATTAACTATGCGTTCCTTTTCCTTAATATTTTTCAAAGTCATTCCTACCTTAGATCCATATTGGGTAATTTGATTGTGGATCTTTTTATCTAGATTTTCAATTAATTCAATAGTAGCAACTTTATTTTCAATAATTTCAAGTCTTTGCATGACATGCTCCAAAGTTAACATAGTTCCATTAGCCAAAAGAGGTGGTGAGCCAAATAAATCTAACATAGCATTATAAGAATCAAAAGTATGGCTACCTAAGAAGTTCCCTCCGGTAATGGTATCAAGGATATATCTATACCAAGGATTAGCACCTACATGAAAATTGCAGAGAAGAACTGAAGTAGATTGCTTCCTGGTAGATCTATTTTGAGCATTGCAAATTCTATACCAAGCATCTTTTAGATTTTCTCCCTCCCTTTGTTTAAAATTTAGAACTTCATTCTCGGGAGACAACGGAGAAGATATGAGACTAGCCATGATGACAAGCAAACAAACTAACACACGAGCAAACAAACAGGCAGAAGATGCAAATAGAGAGAGAGGGAGGATAGAGAGAGAGAGAGGGCGAATAAAACAACAAGGGTGAAGTGGGGGAGAGGAAAACGAGAGGCAAATGGAAAATAATGTAATGCGGGAGATAGGGATTGTGATGGGCACTTGGTATGTTGACTTTTGCGCAGACTCCGCGGCAACAGTGCTAGAAATTCTTCTTGCTACCTCTTGAGCACTGTGTTGGATTTCCCCGAAGAGGAAGGGATGATGTAGCAAAGTAGCATAAGTATTTCCCTCAGTTTTTGAGAATCAAGGTATCAATACAGTATGAGGCTACGCTCGAGTCCCTCGTACCTACACAAAAACAATAGCTCAACGCAACCAATTCTCTTAGGGGTTGTCAATCCCTTCACGGTCACTTACGAAAGTGAGATCTGATAGAGATGATAAATAATATTTTTGGTATTTTTGGTATAGAGATGCAAAGTAAAAAGTAAAAGCAAAGTAAAAGCAAAGAAATAATAAAGTGATGGAGATTGATATGATGAGAAAGAGACCCGGGGGCCGTAGGTTTCACTAGTGGCTTGTCTCAAGAGCATAAGTATTTTACGGTGGGTGAACAAATTACTGTTGAGCCATTGACAGAATTGAGCATAGTTATGAGAATATCTAGGTATGATCATGTATATAGGCATCACATCCGAGACAAGTAGACCGAAATGATTCTGGATCTACTACTATTACTCCACTCATCGACCGCTATCCAGCATGCATCTAGAGTATTAAGTTAAAAACAGAGTAAGGCCTTAAGCAAGATGACATGATGTAGGGGGATAGTTTCATGCAATATGATAAAAAAAACCATCTTGTTATCCTCGATGGCAAGCCTTGCTGCCCCTTCTGTCACTGGGAAAGGACACCGCAAGATTGAACCCAAAGCTAAGCACTTCTCCCATGGCAAGAAAAACCAATCTAGTAGGCAAACCAAACTGATAATTCGAAGGGACTTGCAAAGATAACCAATCATACATAAAAGAATTCAGAGAAGATTCAAATATTATTCATAAATAGACTTGATCATAAACCCACAATTCATCGGTCTCAACAAACACACCCCAAAAAGAAGATTACATTCAATAGATCTCCACGAGAGAGGGGGAGAACATTGTATTGAGATCCAAAAAGAGAGAAGAAGCCATCTAGCTACTAGTTATGGACCCGTAGGTCTGAAGTAAACTACTTACACTTCATCGGAGGGGCTTGGATGATGATGTAGAAGCCCTCCGTGATCGATGCCCCCTCTGGCGGAGCTCCGGAATAGGCCCCAAGTTGGGATCTCGTGGATACAGAAAGTTGCGGCGGTGGAATTAGGTTTTTGGCTCCGTCCCCAATCGTTTGTGGGTATGTGGATATATATATAGGAGGAAGAATTACGTCGGTGGAGCTTCGAGGGGCCCAGGAGGCAGGGGGCGTGCCCTAGGGGGCGCCCTCCACCCTCGTGACCACCTCGTGGCTTTCTTGACGGAGGGTCCAAGTCTCCTGGATCTTATCTGATGAGAAAATCACGTTTCCGAAGGCTTCATTCCGTTTGGACTCCGTTTGATATTCCTTTTCTTCGAAACCCTAAAACAAGCAAAAAACAACAATTCTGGGCTGGGCCTCCGGTTAATAGGTTAGTCCCAAAAATAATATAAAAGGGGAAAATAAGACCCAATAATGTTTAAAACAGTAGATAATATAGCATGGAGCAATCAAAAATTATAGATACGTTGGAGACGTATCACCGGACAACCACTTCATCACATGACATATACATGTTGGATACACCCAAAGAGGGGAATGTCAAAGAGACAGCGGAGGATGCCCCCTCCAAGCAACCCAAGCGGCGACGTCAGTGGCGCCGCTCTAAGTCCCGCCATAGCAAAAACATCGATAACAGCGCAAGAGGAAATAACAGTCCAGTCGACTCTAGAAGAAACGACGACTGCTCTGCTCCAGTGGCAAAACACGACGAAGATGCAAACGACGAACATAGCGCGGATCCGGCGTCCGTACACGGCGACACCAAGGATAAACCTCATCAAACCCTGTCTCGGGAGGAAAATAGTCCGGACGAAGAGGCACATACCATCCCGGAAACGCACTTGGAGCAAGAGAACCTCCGTGGAAGGCTTATTGCCACAACGAGGAGCCTGAAGAAGCAGAAGCAAAGGCTTAAGGCCGCACAAGATATGCTCAACAGCAGGTGGAACAAAGTGCTCGACAACAAAACAAAGTATGGTGGAAGTTACCACACAAATAGCTATCCAAAGCTCAAGCTATTACCCGAATTCGACGATGAGGCCTTAGAGCCCACGTAGCCGAAAAATGACACGGCCAACCGGCCGGATCCACCACCTTGTGACCGCGATAGAGCGGCCAACAAAGTCGCACATAAGTCAACACACGATCTATGTGAGAACTTGCGCCAAAAATCCGGTGTGACCAGATCCATCTACGGATCTAGGAAGCGCGCTCCGGCACAAAATCAAAACCGAATACTACAACCGTCCGAACGCCATGGCATGTCCCAATACAGGGGCGCCGCACACCCCCTATGTTTCATAGATGAGGTGCTGGATCACGAATTCCCAGAAGGATTCAAACCAGCGAACATAGAGGCGTACGACGGGACCACAGACCCTGGAGTCTGGATCGAGGACTTTATCCTCCATATCCATATGGCTTGCGGAGATGATCTCCATGCCATTAAAACCCTCAAAGGACCAGCTCGGCACTAGCTGAAAAGCCTCCCTGAAAACTCAATTGGAAGTTGGGAGGAGCTTGAGGACGCTTTTCGGGCTAATTTCCAAGGGACTTACGCCCGACCTCCGGAAGCAGACGATTTAAGTCATATAATCCAACAGTCCGGAGAGTCCGCCCGAAAGCGTTGGAACAGGTTCCTCACCAAGAAGAACCAAATCGTCGACTGTCCGGAGGCCGAAGCCTTAGCAGCTTTTAAACACAGCGTCTGAGATGAATGGCTCGCCAGACACCTCGGCCAATAAAAACCGAGAACTATGGCAGCCCTAACAGGCCTCATGACCCGCTTTTGCGTGGGTGAAGATAGCTGGTAAGCCCATAGCAGCGCCAACGACCCAAGCACATCCGAAGTCAGGGATGGCAGTGGAAAACCACGACGCAACAAAAACAAGTGTCGAAATAAAGAAGGTAGCTCAGATAATACGGTGGTAAACGCCGGATTCAGGGGCTCTCGACCAGGTCAGCAGAAAAAGCCTTTTAAAGGCAGCTGTCGGTGTCAAAACCGGCGGATCTCGGGTAGGGGGTCCCGAACTATTCGTCTAAGGCGGATGGTAACAGGAGGCAGGGGAGGTGATGTTTTACCCAGGTTCGGGCCCTCTTGATGGAGGTAAAACCCTACGTCCCGCTTGATTAATATTGATGATATGGGTAGTACAAGAGTAGATCTACCACGAGATCAGAGAGGCTAAACCCTAGAAGCTAGCCTATGGTATGACTGTATGTTGTAGTTGTTGTGTCCTACGGACTAAATCCCTTCGGTTTATATAGACACCGGAGAGGGTTAGGGTTACACAAGGTCGGTTACAAAGGAGGAGATACACATATCCGTATTGCCTAGCTTGCCTACCACGCCAAGTAGAGTCCCATCCGGACATGAGACAAAGTCTTCAATCTTGTATCTTCATAGTCTAATAGTCTGGCCAATGGAGATAGTCCGGCTGTCCGGAGCCCCCTAATCCAGGACTCCCACAGTAGCCCCTGATCCAGGCTTCAATGACGATGAGTCCGGCGCGCAGTATTGTCTTCCGCATTGCAAGGCGGGTTCCTCCTCTGAATACATCACAGAAGAATTTGAATACAAGGATAGTGTCTGGCCCTGCAAAATAAGTTCCACATACCACCGTAGAGAGAATAAGATTTCCGCAAATCTAATTTTTTGACTTTTTTGGCAACACGACATTATGCCATGGCCCGGTGATTATTCGCACCATTTCCTTTAACTTGCCCCGCACATAACGCGAGGAAGTTTTTTGACACATCTTGTCAAAGCAGAGATCGTGTCTCCTTATCACGGGATTCTCATCAATACAAGCGTGGGTAACCAAACCGCGTCATCGATTATGGTGCTTGGGGGATAAGCGACTTTTACCAGGCTAGTGGGGACGCTTAGTTTCGTCTGCCCATATAAAGGGATAAGGATTCACCTTTTCATCCATGCCTTCTTCCTCCTTTGCTCATCCATTTTCGCGCACTCGAGTTCCAACACCCAAGTCTACATCCCTTCCCTCAACCTTCTCCAAACATGTCCGAAGCGGGAGGCAAATGGATGGCTTCCTCCATTACGGAGGGACATATCAAGAAGCTGCGCGGAGCCAGATACTTGGCCGCGAATATTGCGCATCGGCTGCCCGCTGCGGGGCAGATCATCCCTACCCCGGAACCTCATGAGAGGGTAGTTTTCCTCCACCACTTCCTCCGCGGACTGGGTTTTCCCCACCACCCATTCGTCCATGGTCTCATGTTCTACTACGGGCTGGACTTTCATGATCTGGCCCCGAACTTCGTCCTCAACATTTCGGCGTTCATCGTCGTGTGTGAGGCTTTCCTCTGCATCCGGCCCCACTTCGGCCTGTGGTTAAAGACCTTCAATATCAAGCCGAAGGTGGTAGGAGGCCAACAAGCAGAATGCGGCGGAGCCATGGTGGGCAAGATGCCTAACGTCATATGGCTTGAAGGCTCTTTTGTGGAGACAATAAAGGGATGGCAATCGGCGTGGTTCTACATCACCGAGCCGCGCGACGCCAAATGGGCGGCGGCCCCCAAGTTTCGATCCGGATTCCCTACACGGCTCACTTCCTGGAAAGAGAAGGGCTTGTCGTGGGGTTCATCGGTGGAGCTGGATGGACTCCAGCAATGTATCCGGAGTATGGCAAGCAAGAAGCTCAAGCTTGTCAACATAGTCCAAGTTATGCTCATCCGCCGGAGCCTCCCGTGTCAACAATGGGATTTTAATTTGTGGGAGTTCGACCCGGCCTAGCACCAGACTCTGAGCGAGCTCTTCGATATGACGCACAAGGACGTCTGGAAGGTGTTGTTCAAGGGCGCCGAGGTCCCTCCTTCTCTCGCCGAGGACCGCGGACTAAGCACAAAGCGCCTAGCGCGTCCGGTGAGTTCAACACGTCCCGTAGGACATTTATTTCCCCTAGCTTAATCATGTGCGGGGTCTAATCTCCATGCCTTTGACAGGACTGGGTGGGGACATCAGGGCAAATTAATTGTCCGGCCCCTTTGCCCGAAGACACTGCGGGCGTTCTCCTGACGGAGATGCTGACTCCGGATCCTTACAAGGTGCCAGAGAAGACCAAGAAGGCCAAGGGAACCTGCAAGAGTTCCCAGCGCCAGGTGTTATCGGACTCATCGTCCGATGACTCTTCGGCACACTCCTCCCCCGAAGACGAGGATGAAGAAGAAGATGCTCCCACTCCAGGCGGGGGAGACAAGAAAAGGAAGGCCGTCCCAACTGGGGGGGGGGGGCAAAGGGTCCAAGAAGGGAAGGACTCTCCTTCCGGACAGTTCCACCACCGCTGACAAAGGCGAAGACGAGTGGTTGCCCAGAGCCAGGCCCCTGGGGAGATCGTAAGTATTCGGATACTAGAGTAACTCATAGTATTCCTTTGTCGCACTGCTTTCCCTAACGCCGAACATGATTATGCAGGCCGCCACGAGCTAGTATCGATGTATCATCGGACGGCTCCCTGGGCTCGTCGGACATGGATAGCGATCCAGCCCCGACCGCCACCTCCCCTCATCCTGTTGACGAAGCTGAGGTGTTGTCTCAAGAGGCACTGGGTCGAGGGGAGACAGTCCTGGAGGCGCCTCAAGGCGACCTTCCGGACTCCAGGAGCTGAGGGGCCGAGGCCCCTGAGGGCCCCGAGTTCGGCCCTCAGCCGAACACCGCGCCGGAACCTCCAGTGGTTCTGGACTCGGGCAGGCGGCCTCCTTCCAAGAGGGGCAAGACGCCTGTGCCGATGACCTCTGTCCATCTAGAGGCGCCGGACAATATGTTGGAAGCGCTTCGCAGCGCTTCCATCGACGAGGAGTACCGTACTATTATGAGTGCGGTGGTCCAGAAGGTTCAGTGCGCCAAGAGCGGATTGACTGAAGCCTGTGCCAGCCTTCTAATAGGCTTTGAGGTAAGTGTTTGAAATATAGGAAAATATTACCGCATAGACAGTAGCCCCTGATGCTCTGTTCGGTGTTCACAAAGAAAAACCGAGCAGAGGATCAAACAATATCGTAGGAGTCTAATATGAGTATGTCAATATGCGTATGCAGGCTTCGCTGCTGGCGTCCGCCGCATTGACTACGGAGGTCGCCGTACTGAAGCAGGACCTCGAGGGGTCCAAGAAAGGGCTCGGCCTTGCCAAGAGGCAGCTCGAGGAGAACAAGGATAAGTAATACCCTGTCTATAGATATGTGTCACATCCCTAGTTCTATTAATGCCCAGTGCTAGCATCTGGCGTTGCATCATGTCTAAATTTTTGAAAGTTGAATTGGGGAAAGCTGAAAGCCCCAGAAATCAATTAAAAAAAATGATCAACATTAAAAATTGCTTCAAATAACCTAAGAAAATGTTCCTGTTTTCTCTAAAAATATTGGCAAGAGGCAAAAATTCAAACCAATATTTTTGGATTCACAGAAATATTTATTCTGGGCATTTGAATTAAATCAATAGCTATTTGAATTGGATTTATATTTACTATTAAATAAATATAGGTCCAATAATTCTGAAATATTTTTGTGGAGCTTTGGTTTAATTCCTTTAGCTTCTAAAAATATTTCCAGAAGCAACAAAATTGATTTGGCTTGAAAACCAAATTCAAAACAAACCTGCAAATTAGAAAACAGAATTAAATTAGAAAAAAAGAGGAGAAAGGAATCTACCTGGCCACTTACCTGTAGCCGGCCCAGCTGGACCAGCCCAGCCCACCAGGCCGTTGCCAGTCATCCCCTAGCTCCTGCCAGGAGGACGACGGCGTGTCGCCCGTGCACGCGCAGCTACGGCCACCTCCTGCTTCGCGCTGGAGGCCTGTCCTTCTCCCTGATCCCGCGCTTGGAGATGCCCTGGAGCCCCTCTGTCCTCCTCTTGCTTCTCTGGTTCCCCACCTCTCTGCTCCCTCTCTCTCTCGCGCGACCAAGCGGAGCTCGTTGCCGCCGACACCGTCCACCGTGGCCACCAGCCCTCCCCCCCCAACGGTTGTGCTCTAGTGCTCCGCCTTGACGCCTGCATCGTCCTTGCCGAGCCACGCAGCCTGGGGCGCATCGAATCGCCGCCATCGACGATGCCAGCATCACCGTTTCCATCGCCGGCCACCGTGGATCCCCGCCGTCGATTCGGGAGCTACCGGGCGTCCCCGACCCCGACCTCGCGCTCGTTGGACTCTCTGTGAGCCTCCGCACCGAACCCCTCTCTCTCCGTTGCCGATTTCACCCTCTAACCACGGCCTCTGTTGAGCCCGAGAGCTCGCCGCCGACGAGTTCGCCATTGCCGCAGCTAGCAACCTCGAATGATCAAACCGAGCACGTAGTTGTGCTCAGCATGCTCCCAGGAGGCCATAGCACTGCTCACCTCGTTGTCTCATACACCGTAGCATTTCATCGGCCGAGCCCGAACTCCGGCCGCCGCCGAGGTCGACGCCGTGCCCAACTCCGGCCATCTCGCAACCTCCCCCTGCCACAGTTGGATGCGCACGAGCCCCAGCTCCTCGTAGGTGGGCTTGGCCATCGATTTGGTCGCCGGAGCCGCCGTCCCGATCATCGCCGCCGCGTCTGTGTGTTCGCCGGTGTTGGACCCCGATGATATGATGTGTCCCGTCATTAGCAACTAACAGCCCCGTTAATTAACCTCCCAAGACACTGACAGCAGGCCCCATCCCTTAATTAACCACAGGTCTTAGATTTAACTTAATCTCGGTGGCCCCACGCGTCAGGGTTGACTGGCTGACGTGGCAGTTGACCGGGGCCACCTGTCAGCGACACTAACTGGCCCTGAGTCACTGACCAGTGGACCCCACTGGTCAGGTTTGACCTGGAGGCAGCTCAGTTGACCAGCTGACGTCACCCTGACGTCGGGTTGACGCAGTAAATCATTTTCTAGTTTAGAAACAATTCAGGAAATTCCAGAAATTACCCAAAACTTCTAAAAATCATAGAAATTCAACCGTAACTCCAAATAAGATAAATTATATATGTAAAATTATCAGAAAAATTCAAGGAATCCATCTGTACCTTTTTCATGCATGTTTGAACAATGTTTGTCCTCTGTTTTGGACAAAACAAATAAAGGGCATTTAAATAATCATATATGGGGTTGGAATTTGAATCTTGCACTCAAACCAACTTCATTTAAATCATAGCTAGTTGCATTAGCTCAAACCACAGCATATTGACATGTCATGATCATGCATCATTCTGTGCATTGCATTGATTGTATTTCTTTCTCTGTTGCCGGTATTTGTCCCCTCTCGATAGACGTTGTACCGACGATGTGATCATTGACACTGATGAAGACCCAATGATATCTTCAGAAGTGCCAGGCAAGCAAAACCCCCTTGTTCATTCCGATACAATCCCTCTCTCTCGCTCCTGCTCTCTTTTACTGCATTAGAACAACAACGATTCATCTGTAATTCGTTGCGGTAGTTGAACCCCTTATCCTCTACATGACCTGTCATTTCCACAGTAAATAGATGAAACCCACTAGCATGAGTAGGAGTTGTTTGAGCCCTGATGTGCCTACTCATTCATGCTTGTTTGTCATGCCTGCTACTGCTTAGAGTTGAGTTAGGTCCGATTCATCAGGGATGAATCGGAGGGGTGTAAACATGTCCTACTGTTAAGAGCTAAGTGTGTGAACACGATTTGGTAAAGGTAGCGGTGAGAGGCCATGTAGGAGTACATGGTGGGTTGTCTCATTGAAACCGTCCTCAGGAACTAAGTTCTGTGTTTGTGATCCATGAAACAGCTACTACCACACGTTGGGCCCTGAAATATGACCCCGCTCGACTTACTGGCCCCTCTCGTCCTCTGTCTAGGAGTTGCAATTAGTTTCTGGTGTTTATAGGATATGTGTTGGCGGCCGTGCGTAGCGCTGACCCTAGGGGTGGGCTATGATGCGGTAGATACACTGTGGCACGGTGTACCGGGCGCCCGTTTGGTGTCTCGGGAACCCTGCACACATCGTTTGGGGCTGTGAGCGAAACTCCGGCCGGATCTCCTCGCGGATGGAACCCGAATAGGCGATAAACCTGGACTAGAGACTTGTGTGGTTAGTCAGGTCATGGTCTACACCCACGTCGGCTTTCGCTTGAAGTCTGCCGAGCACATGTCGTGTGTAGACGCTAAGTGGTGGAAACATGTGTGACGAAGTACACCCCTGCAGGGTTATAAATGATCTATTCGAATAGCCATGTCCACGGTAAAGGACTTCTGGGTTGCCTATAACAGTTCATAGACAAGTGAAAGTGGATACTCTAAAACTCGCAAGATAAGTGTGAGTACTATGGATGGCCTTCTCGTAGGGAGACGAGAGCGGATCCATAGTGGTGTATTGAATGGTGAATATGTGGACTCGTGTGCGCCACCTCAAAAGAGTTGCTTGCAATCGTAGTTCAGGTTAGCCACTAAGTCAAAGCTGGCTTGCTGCAGTTAAACTCCACCACCCCCCCTTGTTGATACCGATGCATATGTAGTTAGTTCTGATGTAAGACTTGCTGAGTACCTTTGTACTCACGTTTGCTTAATTTATGTTTTGCAGAGAGACTTCAGTCTCGCTAGTAGTTCCGCGTGGACTTCGACGTTTAGCTTGATACCTCAGCTACGATCTTGTGCCCTCGACAGGATCTGGTAGATAGTCAGGCTTCTTAGCCTTTTTCATTTATAGATGTCTGTACTCAGACATGTTAAGCTTCCACATGTGTTTGATTTGTATGCTATGATTGTTGGGTCATGAGACCCATGCTTGTAATATCTGGTTCTTCGGAGCCTAATGAATTAATACTTGAGTTGTAGAGTTATGTTGTGATGCCATGTTGTATTCACACATATCGAGCATATTGTGTGTATGACTGAAATGCTTGGTATGTGTGGGATCCGACTATCTAGTTGTTTATCCTTGGCAGCCTATCATATGGGGAAATGTAGTCTAGTACTTCTGAGCGATAGTAGTCCGCTACAGCCCGGATCACCGGAGTCCTGCTAGCCCAGCACTACTGTTCCGGACACTTGACTGGCCGGCATGTGATTCACTTCGTTCCTATGTCTGTCCCTTCGGGGAAATGTCACGCGGTGACATCCGGAGTCCTGCCTAGCCTGCTACAACCCGGGTTACCGGAGTCCTGTTAGCCCAGTGCTACAGCCCGGATTCACACGCTGTTGACCGACATGCTCGAGGTTGATTCACGTATGCCTGTCCCCATGGGGTAGTGCCGCTTTGGGTTCACGACTAGCCATGTCGGCCCGGGTTCTTTGTCATATGGATGCTAGCGACGCTATCATATACGTGAGCCAAAAGGCGCAAACGGTCCCGGGCCAGGTAAGGTGGCACCCGTGGAAATACCGTGCGTGAGGCCACAAAGTGATATGATGTGTTACATGCTAGATCGGTGTGACCTAGGATCGGGGTCCCGACAGCGTTGGTATCAGAGCCTGACTGCCTGTAGGATTACCAAGCCAAACTGGTCGAAGTTGAGTCTAGAAATGCTTTAGTTATGTAAGGGAATTGATTGTGGAAGGGAACGTAAGGCTCTTTTTACTCCTTATACCTCATGCCCTTCTGATCTGAGTCAACCTCTTCTTTTCTACGGGGATTAAGAATTAGGCCTTCTCATCTATCTATCAGGATGACGTGTTACTAAACCGTAGTTGCCTAGGATTGTTGAGTTAAGCCCAGTTCAGTTTCTACTACTTCCATATATTCATAACTGGCCTCAGAACCTTGATATTGTGCTTCTGAGTGGTTATGCCACCATTTTGCAGGATGTCTCAAATCTTTTTGAGCAATTACAGCCGTTATGCTGTCCGAGTCATCCCAGGTTTCTAAATAGTCTGATGCATTTGCAAACCTTTTCCCCTGTTCCTGATGTCCATTTGGGCCAGATTAATCACACTACTTGTCAGTTGAGGTACTCTATTGCCTCGACGTATATGTTGGAGCTACTATTATGACCCTAGGTGTCTTATGAAACCATCTAGTAAATTGTCCATGTTTTGTGTTCCCAGTGTGACGAGTCTGGCCATCATTCTCGAAAGCATCCCATGATGCCATTTAGTTAGTAGGCATTCTATTCCTGGGTTTTGAACCCGAGATTCACCCTACTTACTTCATGTTGATAGTGTTTGCTCGTTCCTTTAGGATATTAGTAACCTTTGCGATAGTCCTCGAGGTTCGTGGTACATCCTTCTTCCAATTATCATGAACCACTTATGGCAGAAGTTCTTGAACCAAAGGATCACAACCAGAGTGCTCTTGATGAGTTCTCCATTCTATATTGTGGCTCTGCCAGTTCTACCTTTCTGCATGGGTTATCTGGAAGAAATATGTTGAGCTTTGCTCGACATACTAATCTATGCCTCCACAGCTCAGAAAATTATATGTTCCTTGAGTTGTTCCTCTTTAGTTGTTTTCTGACCTTCGTCTATCAATTGATAGTCAGGAATAGTTGTGCATTTGTGTTCATTGGTGCCTTTTATTCTTGTGGTCCGTCGAGCCGTTCTATTTTAGAATGACTAGGAGAAACAAACTCCAGTACCTCATCCATTTCTCGGATCGGGTCAAAGTGGTTGTATTCCGCAGATCAAAATGCCAATCCAGCTTTTGGTTCCGTTCTACCCTGAAGTATTACCCACTTTATGTCAAAAGCGTCGTGAGAATTGCACATCTCTCATGAATTCTTGACGCAGTGATACTTCTTACCATCATTGTTCATTCCTCGGTTCCCGTGTTATTGTAACCGGAATGCCGGCATGTGAGTCGTGATGTGTGAAATCAATACTCCTAGCAACTGTGTTGCTTGGTAGTTAATGGACAATATTCTCATCCTTAGCGTGTTGGTTATTGAATTATCATTCTAAGACTGATCGTGCTACCTAGTCCATATTTCTGGTGCACACTTCGATCAATGGATTAGGATTGTGCCAATCCCTTACTCTTTGATCATATCGTCTTGCCCTGAAAAGCAAGATTGTTCTCGAGCTTAATAACATACCGGTGGTTCGTGATTTTCCGAATATCTTCTCGGAAGTGTTACCAGGTTGTCACCTGACCGTTATGTTGAGTTCGTGATCAAGTTGGTTTTTCAATAAACCATCTTTCTCCAAGAATCTGTGTTGGATACCCCTGAGCTAGTTGGTTAAGCTTAACAACAACTTGGAGAGTTGGAAGATGAAAACTTGTCCGACTTAGTTCATCCCTAAGGGATATCCTTGTGTGTGTGTGTGTGTTGAAGAAAGATGATATCTTCACCAATTGGTCCCCGTGATCAGTTGTTGTATCTATTATCTTGTCCAAACCTTGATTTGAGTGTGGGTTATCGTCAAATCAAATCAGAACCAACGATGTTCTTGCGGTTGTCCCTCGAGCATACACCATTACATCTTTGGTCTGACCAATACTATCACATTGTTCACATAGTGGTGGAAGTCCAGTGATATGGAAATTTCGATGAGTTGCTGTTGAGCCCATCAGCGGCATTTTGTCTCCTCCATGATTGTGTTGAACATCCAGCTAGTGTTGGAAACTTTATAAGCATTGCCCTCATGTCCCGATCATGAAGCATATGTCCGGTTGAAGGATATGACTTCCCCTAATTCATGTGCGTCTGATGTAAGTTGCCGCCGTGAATTCGAGAAAGTTTGTTTTTGCTTCCTCTGGAATCATCCCAAGTCAGTCATGCATGTGCGAAGTATTCTATGGTCTGATAGACTGATCATCTACATTCTATACGTATCCCTAGCACACCAAGCCACTGATTGATTTGTTCAAGGAGAAGAAGTTCTTCTTAAGGGTTAGACCTATGCAAGGACTTCGATATCCTCGTTGATGGTTCCCCCTGAACTCGGTAGTGTTTCATTTTAAGACTACCAGGTGACCATGCTTGTCTAGGACAACGTGTTCACATGCTTGTAGCAGAACCGGCTCATGTTTTGGAGCTTACTACCGTAGTTCATTCCCCGAGAATCTCGCAATGTCATCTCGTCGATTTGTGTTGCAAACCTTCATTTTCCTTTCTAGACTCGATGAGTCTGGAATATCCTGTCACCAACCAGATCTGAATCTCAAGCAGATATGATGGTTGGAGCACTTTCTAAGAACTATAATATTGGTCCCTTGATAAACGGTAAAGTGGATGTCGTGGCCAACACATCCAGCCGGAAGACCTATTATTGTAGTATCTCGATTGAAGAAAGTTGGCCACCTTCCCATGAGGATTTCGTAGGATTTACTCCAGAAGTTGTTCCTTATGGATCTATTGTATTCCGAAGTCCGACCACTACTTGGTGGCTATGCCGATGCTTAAAGCATGACCGTGGTAACCAGTACATCAAGGAGAACATTAGAAGCGGAGTGCTAAATGTCTCTCGGTCGATCATCCAGATTTTGTTTCCTTGGCTTCGCTAAGGTGAAATCTGAGAAAGTGTTATCTTCCTTTGCATCTGCATCTTCCACCATTATTCATCATGGTAGCATGTTGTGTTGCCAAGATCCTTGACATGGATGCTGGTACGACCTTGACAAGTATGGAAATGCTCAAGTTCTTGAAAGCACGCTCAGGCACTAGGTTCTGATGTTGTCGTTAACTGGAATGTGCCTCCGTTCTCTCAGTTGTTCGATAGCCATCCGATTGGTGGAATCACCTTTGCCGGTGAACC
This sequence comes from Triticum monococcum, assembly GCA_034509565.1. NCBI lineage: Eukaryota > Viridiplantae > Streptophyta > Magnoliopsida > Poales > Poaceae > Triticum > Triticum monococcum. Next base: position 236,746,750 of record CM067843.1, read on the forward strand.
TTCTCCCCAGTTACTAGAATCATTCCCAACATTTGCATTTTGTTCCCAGCTTGCACCTCGGTAGCTGCTGATCAGGACTATCTTCAAAAGTGGACTTACCATAGGTCCCATCCATTTCCAATGATAAGCAAAAATCATCCATTGCGTTGTCTCCAACAAGGTAGTCCACATCATCCATCCTAGTCCAAGTATGCCATCTCTTCAAGCTATCTCAAACGATCAGTTGTAAATTGCCTTAAGCTGGTATGAAGGGTTTCAGCGATCTCTGAATCAAAAGTAATTCTTTTTGCCACTTAAGGAAATAGTTCTTCGAGTCACCTTCCCCGAGGTGCCCTGTTTTAAAATCATGGCAATTCCCCTCACTACTTTGAAACCCTTGTCAAATTGTTTCTTCTATCGCTCCTGATGCAAGTTTTGCCTCTCAGTTCGCGAGATGTTTCTATGTCTCACTCCGTGAGTTGATCGTGAGTTGCCTGATCTTTGAGGAGATCGACTCTTTAGGGTTTTCCTTCCTTCTCATTGTCGTGAGTGGATGAAATTCTCAGAGCAAGACATCAAGACAATGATGGTGATCGGATCAACAACCTTATGAGATGCAACCTGGATCGTGAAGACCGTGTTAGTTGTGCCCTCTGTCTTCTTACCTCACGTCTTGAATCTCGGGACGAGATTCTTGTTTAGTGGGGGCGAGTTGTCACATCCCTAGTTCTATTAATGCCCAGTGCTAGCATCTGGCGTTGCATCATGTCTAAATTTTTGAAAATTGAATTGGGGAAAGCTGAAAGCCCCAGAAATCAATTAAAAAAAACGATCAACATTAAAAATTGCTTCAAATAACCTATGAAAATGTTCCTGTTTTCTCTAAAAATATTGGCAAGAGGCAAAAATTCAAACCAATATTTTTGGATTCACAAAAATATTTATTCTGGGCATTTGAATTAAATCAATAGCTATTTGAATTGGATTTATATTTACTATTAAATAAATATAGGTCCAATAATTCTGAAATATTTTTGTGGAGCTTTGGTTTAATTCCTTTAGCTTCTAAAAATATTTCCAGAAGCAACAAAATTGATTTGGCTTCAAAACCAAATTCAAAACAAACCTGCAAATTAGAAAACAGAATTAAATTAGAAAAAAAAGAGGAGAAAGGAATCTACCTGGCCACTTACCTGTAGCCGGCCCAGCTGGACCAGCCCAGCCCACCAGGCCGTTGCCAGTCATCCCCTAGCTCCTGCCAGGAGGACGACGGCGTGTCGCCCGCGCACGCGCAGCTACGGCCACCTCCTGCTTCGCGCTGGAGGCCTGTCCTTCTCCCTGATCCCGCGCTTGGAGATGCCCTGGAGCCCCTCTGTCCTCCTCTTGCTTCTCTGGTTCCCCACCTCTCTGCTCCCTCTCTCTCTCGCGCGACCGAGCGGAGCTCGTTGCCGCCGACACCGTCCACCGTGGCCACCAGCCCTCCCCCCCAACGGTTGTGCTCTAGTGCTCCGCCTTGACGCCTGCATCGTCCTCGCCGAGCCACGCAGCCTGGGGCGCATCGAATCGCCGCCATCGACGACGCCAGCATCACCGTTTCCATCGCCGGCCACCGTGGATCCCCGCCGTCGATTCGGGAGCTACCGGGCGTCCCCGACCCCGACCCCGCGCTCGTTGGACTCTCTGTGAGCCTCCGCACCGAACCCCTCTCTCTCCGTTGCCGATTTCACCCTCTAACCACGGCCTCTGTTGAGCCCGAGAGCTCGCCGCCGACGAGTTCGCCATTGCCGCAGCTAGCAACCTCGAATGATCAAACCGAGCACGTAGTTGTGCTCAGCGTGCTCCCAGGAGGCCATAGCACTGCTCACCTCGTTGTCTCGTACACCGTAGCATTTCATCGGCCGAGCCCGAACTCCGGCCGCCGCCGAGGTCGACGCCGTGCCCAACTCCGGCCATCTCGCAACCTCCCCCTGCCACAGTTGGATGCGCACGAGCCCCAGCTCCTCGTAGGTGGGCTCGGCCATCGATTTGGTCGCCGGAGCCGCCGTCCCGATCATCGCCGCCGCGTCTGTGTGTTCGCCGGCGTTGGACTCCGATGATATGACGTGTCCCGTCATTAGCAACTAACAGCCCCGTTAATTAACCTCCCAAGACTCTGACAGCAGGCCCCATCCCTTAATTAACCACAGGTCTTAGATTTAACTTAATCTCGGTGGCCCCACGCGTCAGGGTTGACTGGCTGACGTGGTAGTTGACCGGGGCCACCTGTCAGCGACACTAACTGGCCCTGAGTCACTGACCAGTGGACCCCACTGGTCAGGTTTGACCTGGAGGCAGCTCAGTTGACCAGCTGACGTCACCCTGACGTCGGGCTGACGCAGTAAATCATTTTCTAGTTTAAAAACAATTCAGGAAATTCCAGAAATTACTCAAAACTTCTAAAAATCATAGAAATTCAACCGTAACTCCAAATAAGATAAATTATATATGTAAAATTATCAGAAAAATTCAAGGAATCCATCTGTACCATTTTCATGCATGTTTGAACAATGTTTGTCCTCTGTTTTGGACAAAACAAATAAAGGGCATTTAAATAATCATATATGGGGTTGGAATTTGAATCTTGCACTCAAACCAACTTCATTTAAATCATAGCTAGTTGCATTAGCTCAAACCACAGCATATTGACATGTCATGATCATGCATCATTCTGTGCATTGCATTGATTGCATTTCTTTCTCTGTTGCCGGTATTTGTCCCCTCTCGATAGACGTTGTACCGACGATGTGATCGTTGACACTGATGAAGACCCAATGATATCTTCAGAAGTGCCAGGCAAGCAAAACCCCCTTGTTCATTCCGATACAATCCCCCTCTCTCGCTCCTGCTCTCTTTTACTGCATTAGGACAACAACGATTCATCTGTAATTCGTTGCGGTAGTTGAACCCCTTATCCTCTGCATGACCTGTCATTTCCACAGTAAATAGATGAAACCCACTAGCATGAGTAGGAGTTGTTTGAGCCCTGATGTGCCTACTCATTCATGCTTGTTTGTCATGCCTGCTACTGCTTAGAGTTGAGTTAGGTCCGATTCATCGGGGATGAATCGGAGGGGTGTAAACATGTCCTACTGTTAAGAGCTAAGTGTGTGAACACGATTTGGTAAAGGTAGCGGTGAGAGGCCATGTAGGAGTACATGGTGGGTTGTCTCATTGAAACCGTCCTCAGGAACTGAGTTCTGTGTTTGTGATCCATGAAACAGCTACTACCACACGTTGGGCCCTGAAATATGACCCCGCTCGACTTACTGACCCCTCTCGTCCTCTGTCCAGGAGTTGCAATTAGTTTCTGGTGTTTATAGGATATGTGTTGGCGGCCGTGCGTAGCGCTGACCCTAGGGGTGGGCTATGATGCGGTAGATACACTATGGCACGGTGTACCGGGCGCCCGTTTGGTGTCTCGGGAACCCTGCACACATCGTTTGGGGCTGTGAGCGAAACTCCGGCCGGATCTCCTCGCGGATGGAACCCGAATAGGCGATAAACCTGGACTAGAGACTTGTGTGGTTAGTCAGGTCATGGTCTACACCCACGTCGGCTTTCGCTTGAAGTCTGCCGAGCACATGTCGTGTGCAGACGCTAAGTGGTGGAAACATGTGTGACGAAGTACACCCCTGCAGGGTTATAAATGATCTATTCGAATAGCCGTGTCCACGGTAAAGGACTTCTGGGTTGCCTATAACAGTTCATAGACAAGTGAAAGTGGATACTCTAAAACTCGCAAGATAAGTGTGAGTACTATGGATGGCCTTCTCGTAGGGAGACGAGAGCGGATCCATAGTGGTGTATTGAATGGTGAATATGTGGACTCGTGTGCGCCACCTCAAAAGAGTTGCTTGCAATCGTAGTTCAGGTTAGCCACTGAGTCAAAGCTGGCTTGCTGCAGTTAAACTCCACCACCCCCCCCCCCCTTGTTGATACCGATGCATATGTAATTAGTTCTGATGTAAGACTTGCTGAGTACCTTTGTACTCACGTTTGCTTAATTTATGTTTTGCAGAGAGACTTCAGTCTCGCTAGTAGTTCCGCGTGGACTTTGACGTTTGGCTTGATACCTCAGCTACGATCTTGTGCCCTCGACAGGATCTGGTAGATAGTCAGGCTTCTTAGCCTTTTTCATTTATAGATGTCTGTACTCAGACATGTTAAGCTTCCGCATGTGTTTGATTTGTATGCTATGATTGTTGGGTCATGAGACCCATGCTTGTAATATCTGGTTCTTCGGAGCCTAATGAATTAATACTTGAGTTGTAGAGTTATGTTGTGATGCCATGTTGTATTCACACATATCGAGCATATTGTGTGTATGACTGAAATGCTTGGTATGTGTGGGATCCGACTATCTAGTTGTTTATCCTTGGCAGCCTATCATATGGGGAAATGTAGTCTAGTACTTCTGAGCGATAGTAGTCCGCTACAGCCCGGATCACCGGAGTCCTGCTAGCCCAGCACTACTGTTCAGGACACTTGACTGGCCGGCATGTGATTCACTTCGTTCCTATGTCTGTCCCTTCGGGGAAATGTCACGCGGTGACATCCGGAGTCCTGCCTAGCCTGCTACAGCCCGGGTTACCGGAGTCCTGTTAGCCCAGTGCTACAGCCCGGATTCACACGCTGTTGACCGACATGCTCGAGGTTGATTCACGTATGCCTGTCCCCATGGGGTAGTGCCGCTTTGGGTTCACGACTAGCCATGTCGGCCCGGGTTCTTTGTCATATGGATGCTAGCGACGCTATCATATACGTGAGCCAAAAGGCGCAAACGGTCCCGGGCCAGGTAAGGTGGCACCCGTGGAAATACCATGCGTGAGGCCACAAAGTGATATGATGTGTTACATGCTAGATCGGTGTGACCTAGGATCGGGGTCCCGACAATATGTATACATAAAAGAAGATGTGATTGCAAAATGACAGGATCATCGTATATTTGCCAGGGGCCACGACCGAGGTGGAGACCCTGAAGCAAGCGCTAACCAAGGCCGAAGATAAAGCGGCCAAGGAGGGCACCGAGCGGGAAAAACAAGAGGCTCGTGTGGGCGAGGTGCAGCAAGAGCTCCAGGCTCTCGTGACAAAGCACGAGGCGTTGGAGCTTGACTTGAAGACGCGAGAGTCTGAGCTTGCCGCGGCCCTCGAGAGCGCAAAGAGTGCCAAGGCCGAGGCCCGAAAGGCCCTCCAGGAGATTGACGCGATGAAGAAAATAGCAGCGGGTAAGGCATTCTATATGCAAAGCAAGCATGTGAAAGTAAATTAGCGATTACTTACCCGAATTCGGAGCTCTCCAGGAGCATTCACAGATTTGCCCCGCAGCGTGTCGGATGCCGCACAATTTTACCAGGCCGAGGAGGGAAGCTCAACGGAGAAGTTGTTCTGGTCTCAGTATACTGAGACCGAACAGCCGATGCCTCTGAGCGACCAGCTAAAGCAGCTGGTCGAGCTGCACAAGGCGGCCGAACAGGCCATGAAGGGCCTTATAGTCCGGCTATGGCCTGGCGACACCTTTCTGAATAGCTACTTCGGCCTGGTGAGGTGGCTTGTGGATGCCTTCCCATGGCTGGAGGTCGTCAAGCGGTCCGTCTGCATCGAAGGTGCACACCGGGCTTTTGCCGATGTGAAGGTGCAGTGGGCCAAGCTAGACGCTGTGAAGCTGATCAAGGAAGGGCCGCCGTAGGGCAAGGAGCATCGCACCCCCGAGATTTATTATGAGGGTGTCCTGAAGGGTGCCCGTCTTGTAGCGGGTGAATGTTCAAAGGATGTAATATTTGAGTAAACTTGCTCGTGTGATCCTGTATGATGAAAACTTGTTTCATATGCGCTATGCAACGCTTGTGTGAATTTAAAATATTACCTTCTGTTTGGACGTTTATCCAATCTAAGAGATGGCTAGTCCTCGGCTTCTGCCCCCATGCCACGAGTGCTGGGGTGTTCGGGATAAACCTGAGCACACTTATTCCCATGTTTGGGTCCTTCGAGGGAAGTTCTCAGCACAACGAACAAGGCAACCGGACTAATAATGCTTTATCACTCTCACTTAGCCATAGAATTCTATAATTTTAAATTTCGGCGAAGCCCCTGGTATTCGGAAGGCCAAATTCGGGGCGCGATACACGCCTTTAAGCCAGACAGGGCCGGCCCCTTGACCTAAGCGGCATAAGTCTTTATGGACTTGAAAACCTCGTCGAACAGCGGCCAGTCTCTCGCCTTGTCATGACAGTCAGTTTTAGCTTTCTCTACTGAGGTGCTGAGCCCGGCAGAACCGGGGCACAATCGCAGTAGTTCTCCTAGCGCTACCTTAGCCGATAGAGCGGAACGTAAGGTACCAAAACATAGGAGCCGGGCAAACCCAACATTTGACCAAAGACATGATTCGGAGCTGATGCATATAATGCTATAAGTTCGGGGTGCCGCACTTGTGAAAGTGTTCGGACTTTTCACACCATATTGTGGGGTACGTAAGCCCCTGGTGTATTGGTCGTACCAAAGTGTACGGTTGCAAGGCGTCGTTGATGAACACACACACACACACACAAATATATATATATATATATATATAACAAGAATGCAATAATAGTCATGATGTTATGCATTGTTTATTCAAAAAGGTGCGTTAAAGCAGAATGATACAGATAGTGCGATAAGCAAAGAGTGGGACTATGTCCCTTCCAAGGGCAAGCTGAGGAATAGTATTAAATCAAATATTTCGCTCGTTATTGTAATCCACTTGGGAATTCTGTGGTGTGACGTAGCTTTCTGCTTCCTTGGTTGCTGCATCATGTGTTCGGCGATAGTGTTGTCGGACAGGGTTTCCATAGATTAAGGTCCTGAAAAGGAGAAAAATAACCAAACGGGAAGCCCCTAGTGCGGTTTAAGCCACGTCTTGGGGCGTGCTGCAGTTGTGCCCCCCTCCCCAGCTGTGCCCATGGTATTTTTAATGCGTAATTATGTACGCGTGGCACGAGTTTCGCCGTTCGGCTGGGACTCGGGTGGGGGCCGCATTGCTACGCGAGCTCAGATCGCGGCAGGCGGTCTAGTTGCCGATTGCTCCGAGCGCGCTTGAAGGTGTCCGGGTCTTGAAACGCCGAACTGGTGGATTGCCTTAAGAGGTTGCTTTGAGCTTCTGCTGTAAGGACCGTGGTGTGCTCCTCCGTTCGGAGAGAGGGCTCTGTGTTTCCATTGATTATAATAACCCCGCGAGGTCCTGGCATCTTGTGCTTGAGGTATGCATAATGCGGTACCGCATTGAATCTCGCAAATGTGGTTCGCCCGAGCAGTGCATGATAACCACTACAGAACGGGACTATATCGAAGATTAACTCTTCGCTTTCGAAGTTATCCGGGGATCCGAAGACCACTTCCAGTGTAATTGAGCCTGTGCAATGGGCCTCTACACCTGGAATGACGCCCTTAAAGGCTGTTTTTGTGGGTTTGATCCTTGAGGGGTCTATACCCATTTTGCGCACTATGTCCTGATAAAGCAGGTTCAGGCTACTACCGCTATCCATAAGGACTCGAGTGAGGTGAAATCCGTCAATGATTGGGTCCAGAACCAGTGCGGCGAATCCGCCATGACGAATACTAGTGGGATGGTCCCTGCGATCGAAAGTGATCGGATAGGAGGACCATGGGTTGAACTTTGGGGCGACTGGCTCCAATGCATATACGTCCCTGAGCGCATGCTTCCACTCCCTCTTGGGGATGTGGGTTCCGTATATCATGTTCACCGTCCACACTTGTGGGGGAAAGCTCTCCTGTCCTCTAGTGTGTGGCTGCCGGGGCTCCTCCTCGTCATCGCTATGTGCCCCCTTGTCCTTGTTTTTGGCAATTAACTTGCCGGCCTACTTGAACACCCAACAATCCCTGTTGGTGTGATTGGCTGGCTTTTCTGGGGTGCTTTGTTTGAATGGCTTTTTCCGCTAACCGGGTTTAGAGCCTTTGAATCCGGCGTTGACTGCCGTATCCTCGGTATTATCGCTGTTAATGCGGCTCTTATGTTTGTTGCGGCGTGACCTGCTATTGCCGTCCATGGTATCCGACTTACCATGGTTGTTTGATATGTTATTACTGTGAGCCAGCCAGATGTCTTCTCCCGCACAAAAGCGGGTCATCAGTGTCGTGAGGGCTGCCATAGATTTCGGCTTTTCCTGACCAAGGTGCCGGGCTAGCCATTCGTCGCGGATGTTGTGTTTGAGAGCCGCTAGGGCCTCCGCATCCGGATAGTCAACAATTTGATTTTTCTTTGTTAGGAACCGAGTCTAGAATTGCCTGGCCGATTCTTCTGGCTGCTGAATTATGTGGCTCAATTCATCGGCATCTGGTGGCCGCACATAAGTGCCCTGAAATTTGTCGAGGAATGCGGCTTCTAGATCTTCCCAACAGCTGATGGACTCTGCTGGCAAGCTGTTAAGCCAATGCCGCGCTAGTCCCTTGAGCTTTAGTGGGAGGTATTTGATGGCGTGTAAGTCATCACCGCAGGCCATGTGGATGTGGAGGAGGAAATCCTCGATCCATACTGCGGGATCTGTTGTGGCGTCGTATGATTCAATATTTACATGTTTGAAACCTTCTGGTATTTGATGATCCATTACTTCATCTGTGAAGCATAAGGGGTGTGCGGCGCCTCTGTATTGGGCTATATTGCAACGCAACTCGAATGGGTCTTGCCCGCTGTGTTCGGCCCTGCCGGATTTACTTTTACTGTATCCGGCATGATGTTTATCGTCTCGCATAGTGGCGCACCCCCATGATCCGTAGATCGATCTTGCATGCTTTGCTTTGTCCTCCAATATGTCTCGCAGGTCTGGCGTATCTCCCCATGCCTTTTTATTTGAATGGCGTCGGGGTGCAGGCTAAGTTTTTGGCTGAAATGCCTCTCTATTGCGGCCACGAGGTGGCCGATCAGCCGCATCATACGCTTCTTCCTCCAGTCGGGGTAGCAACCTGTACTTTGGGTAACTCTTGGAGGGGCGCTCGAGTTTATATTCCTCGGCCCCGAGGACTTCAGTCCATCTGTCAGCTAGCAGATCCTGATCAGCTTGAAGCTGCTACTGCTTTTTCTTAAGGCTATTTGTTGTGGCTATAAGCCGGCGTTTGAAGCGCTCTTGTTCGACGGGATCCTCTGGCACATTGAATTCGTCGTCGCCGAGGCTTGCCTCGTCTTCGTAGGGGGGCATGTAATCATCCTCCTCCTCCTCTCCATCTGCCGCTCTCTCAGGAGGGCTCTCTCCTCCATCCTCCTGCTCTAAATCCCGCTGGAGGGGATTGTTGTTGTCTTCGGCACTATCCGGAGTGTTATTATCTCTCGTGCCGGTATCACCACTTTTGCCTTGGCGGGACCTATAGCGGCGCCGCTGACGTCGGCGCTTGGGTTGCTTCTTGGAGGGGTCATCCTCCGCTATCTCGTCGCCATTGCCTTCTTTGGGTGTGTCCACCATGTATATATCGTATGACGAGGTGGCTGTCTAGTGCCCTGTGGGCAGTGGTTCCTCTACGACTCCCGCATCGTCGTCCATACCATCGATGTCTTCGGAGTCGAAGTCGAGCATGTCGGTTAAGTCATCGACAGTGGCTACTAAGTGGGTGGTGGGTGGGCCGCGAATTTCTTCGTCGTCCGCATCCCAATCCTGCCAGACATAGTTCGCCCAGGATCCTCCTGACAAGGAGAGAGACCTTAATGAGTTCAGTATGTCGCCAAAGGGAGAGTGCTGAAAAATATCCACGGAGGTGAACTCCATGATCGGCGCCCAATCTGATTCGATAGGAGCGGGCACGGGCGGTTCAGAGTCTGTGGCCGGAGAGGGATCCGATAGTTTATCAACACAGCTCTCGTGCAAGGTAAGGTCGATGTTTGGCTCGATCACCGCTGAGGGTAAGGCCTCCGTGGCAGGGTCCATCCACCCGTCCATGGACGGCGCAACTGGCTTCGAATTGAGGGTCGGAGCGGCTGCCTGTGCGATCTCCTGAACACTGTCCGATGGTAGAGCTAAATCGTACTCATCGTGAACGTGTGACGCACAAGGCAAAGGCTCGAATCCGTCGAAGATCAAGTCTCCACGAATATCAGCCGTGTAGTTTAAGCTTCCAAACCTGACCTGGTGGCCGGGGGCGTAACTTTCAATCTGCTCCAGATGGCCAAGAGAATTGCCCGCAGTGCAAAGCCGCCGAATACGAAGATCTGTCCGGGGAGAAAAGTCTCACCCTGGACTACATTGCTATCGATGATAGTAAGAGCCATCAAGCCTAACGATGATGACACAGAGGAACTCTCAATGAAAGCACCAATGTCGGTGTCAAAACCGGCGGATCTCGGGTAGGGGGTCTCGAACTATGCGTCTAAGGCGGATGGTAACAGGAGGCAGGGGACATGATGTTTTACCCAGGTTCGGGCCCTCTTGATGGAGGTAAAACCCTATGTCATGCTTGATTAATATTGATGATATGGGTAGTACAAGAGTAGATCTACCACGAGATCAGAGAGGCTAAACCCTAGAAGCTAGCCTATGGTATGATTGTATGTTGTAGTTGTTGTGTCCTACGGACTAAAACCCTCCGGTTTATATAGACACCGGAGAGGGTTAGGGTTACACAAGGTCGGTTACAAAGGAGGACATAAACATATCCGTATTGCCTAGCTTGCCTTCCGCGCCAAGTAGAGTCCCATCCGGACAGGAGACGAAGTCTTCAATCTTGTATCTTCATAGTCTAACAGTCCGGCCAATGGAGATAGTCCGGCTGTCCGGAGACCCCCCAATCTAGGACTCCCACAGCAGCAGAGAAGGACCATCTGGCCTAAACAAGATTCTTGGCAAGCTCTATCAGATTCACGGCACCCCCGACAAACCTGCAAATCACACCCACAGAGAATGTTGGGTCTTCAAGCAGGCTGGTAAGCTAAACGCTGAACACAAAGGGGAAGAGACACCAAGCGAAGACGACGACGGACCTCGCCTACAAAGAACCGGAGGACAGAAAAAATTCCCACAAGAGGTTAAAACGGTAAACATGATCCATGTGGCAAAGAAGAGAAGCCAACACGCACTTCGAGACACACGCGCCATAGAGCCCGTCACCCATAGGATCAACCCCTGGTTGGTCTGCCCGATCAATTTTGATCGTAGGGATCATGCGTCAAGCATCCTACACAAAGGATTGGCGGCCTTGGTCTTAGACCCAATAATAAACGGGTACCATCTCACACGAGTCCTCATGGACGGCGGAAGTGATCTCAATCTGATATATCAGGACACAGTCCGCAAAATGGGGATAGACCCGACACAAATATGCCACGGTAATACTACCTTCATGGGAGTAATACCAGGCCAAGAGGCCCGCTGTACGGGCTCTGTACTGCTAGAGGTTCTATTCGGTTCTCCCAATAACTTCTGAAGTGAAAGGTTAACTTTCCACGTCGCTCCATTCCGAAGCGACTATCAAGCACTACTTGGAAGAACGGCTTTCGCTCTTTTAATGTAATACCGCATTATGCTTTTCTCAAGCTTAAGATGCCCGGTCCACGTGGCACCATCACAATTAGCAGAAATACTGAACGTTTTTCACGTACGGAAGAGGATGCGGTGGCTTTAACAGCCGCGAACTAGACGGCCTCACCAACAAGAAAAAATGACAGGTCGTCAAGACCACAGACACGGTTAGACGAGTCCGGCGCTCCACTACATATACATGAGATTGGTTTGATGATCAAACCCTCATAGACGATACCAGGGGCTTCCCGCGTGTAATCTGGGCCAGCCCGGCTCAACTTGACTTCTCTAGAATTTTGATAGTTCATTGATAATAATCAATTCCTTTTTTTGGCACGACAACTTTCACCTAAGTTCTTTCCTTTTACATATGACAATCGTGCTACACCCGTCCAGGACACGGCACAATGGAGACACAGGCGCAAACGTGCAGCAGGGACCCGGCCAAAGGTTTCCTTTTAGATTAAGACCATGCGTAAACCTTTTTTACTGTCTCTTGTTGCTCACATCCTCCGGATACTCTGCACAATCGAGAAGGATGCTGACGTTATTGGCATGTGGGCACATCAGGATATTGCACATACCTGGACACACGGGGTTTATTATTAAGGGCATTGTTCAGCCCGGTATATGTTATAAAGACCGAACACCTTAGGGAGTGTTCAGCGTCGCGAGTTTGGCCCTATATGCATTAGCTCCGAATCATGTCTTTGGTCAAATGTTGGGTTTGCCCGGCTCCCACGTTTTGGTGCCTTACATTCCGCCATATCGGCTAAGGTAGCACTGGGAAAACTACTGCGATTATGCCCTGGTTCATCCGGATGAGCACCTCAGTAGAGAAAGCCGAAAACTGACTGTCATGATATAGCGAGAGACTGGTCAACCACTCGATGACTCAGCGGAATCTTCGGCATTCCTCTGCATTAACGGAGGGTCGTTTCCCGGCCATGTACGTACGCGCCCCGTATTCGGACGAGCGAGGAAGTACCAGGGGCTATATAGTAGCCCCACCGTCAAACTCCTATGGCTAAGTGAAAGTGTTAAAGCAATATAGTCCGATTGCCTCGTTCGCTGCGCTACCACCTCCTTAATGGACCAAGACGTTGGATCAAGTGTGGATACGCATTTTCGGCGAACACCCTTGCATTATATGCATGGGGGCTGAAGCCGACGACTGCAAACTTTCAGGTTATATACATATATACATAAATGGCCGCACAGGAGGCATCATAATACTTTCAGGCAAAAGTATAAACACAGCCTTGATAACTCAATAAAACTTTGTTTTTACAATGGGAGTACATGTCACTAGAACATAATATTCTTCGAGCACTGAGCCTCTATCGAACAAGTGCCTTCAAGAACTTCTTCATAGTAGTGCTCGGCAGCCACTCGGCCTACGGCCGAACCCTGTGTGGCAACAGTGGTGGCCTCCATCTCTGCCCAGTATGTCTTGACACGTGCAAAGGCCATCCGCGCACCCTCTATGCACGCCGATCTCTTTATAGCATCAATGCGCGGCACAACACCAAGGAATTATTGCACTAAACTAAAGTAGCTATTCGGCCTTGGCCCTCCCGGCCATAGATGATCCACAATGGACCTAATGGCAAGTCTGGACAACCTATGGAGCTCGGCCCACTCGGCCATTCACTCATTCAACAGCAGCAGACGGCCTGGAGCATGAAACTGTCACCAGAATAGCTGTTCCACTTCGTGATCTTTCCGATCCTTGAAGTACTCGGCCGCATCAGCAGCACTTGCGGCCAAATCCACATAGGCGTCCGGAGAACTCCATAGTCGGTCAAGAGGAGCATACTTCGGATCTCCGACTTCGTCCGCAACAAGAAGGGCTTCCCAGACACGATATCCGCAGCTTGATGAAGCTCCTCCTTCGTCGCTCTAATTTTGGAGTGGGCTTCCTTGGCAGCTACCAGGGCCTTCTCGAGGCCCGTCGCCTTCGCTCGGCTTTCTTCTTCAAGAAGCTAGTAGCGGTCAGCAGCATCTTTCAACTCTATAGCCATTTTGGCTATTCTTTCCTTACTCTCGCAATGCGCGGCCTGTTCGGCCCTCAACTCTTCGGCCGCCTTTAGAGCGTCGCATTGATACTCCTTGCTTCTTCCTTTGCTCGGGCAAGCTCCGCCCGAAGGATCTCCACGGTAGCAGCTCCATCTGCAGTCACAACATATTAAAGATACTGGCATCATGCTCCTCTTATTATGTGACGATCACCAGAGAAATCACTTACCTTGTGCGTCATCAAGCCGCTGGTTGACAAGCACGATATCGGCATCGGCCGCATCAAGTTGCCGCTTTAGTTTGGTAAACTCATTGGTCTGGCTAGCCACCGGAGCCTCAGCCACCTGCACATAAAGGCAGTCGGGTAATTAACTGGGAATATGATCCTCGGTTTGCTGCCGTTCTCGACGACAACCAGAGTCTCAGGGGCTGCTATCTGCATAGGGCACACCTAACATGTGCGGTACTATCAAAAACATACACTATTTCACGTACCTCAAATCCTTTCAGCAGACTCATAAAGGCTTCATGCAATCCGCTTTCAGCGGATGAAATCCTTTCAATTACCATACCCATCAGCGTACGATGCACTTCTGAGACGGCCACTTGCCCCAAAAGATCCCTTAGTGCATCCGACCGCACTCTGTATGGTTCCGTACTCTTGCCATCGCTCTCCTTAGGAGCCGGATATTGAGGATTCCGGGTAGCCAAAGGGTTATCCTCTGGCGTGGGCAGATCAGGAGATACCCTCCGCGACGACACTTCAGGGTCGCCCACCTCCGGAGGCGAGGTGTCAGGAGGAGGCGTTCCGCTCTCCATCATCTCCGGAAGAAGATCCCCCAGAGATGAACTCTGTCGAGAAGGGCTGCGATCCGAACTACAATTTATAAGCATCGGTTATTGTCTTCAGAAGTAAGGTAGGATATTTTCATTATTAAGTACTTTTTGATTACTTACAGCTCGGTAGAGGGCTGATCCCCGCATGGACATTGTCCGGCAAGAATACCCTCCGAGGCAGGACCCTCTGGCGAAGATTTCTTCTCCTGTTTGGAAACCTTAGTTTCCGGATCTTCAGAGGTAGTCCTCTTCCTTCCCCGGGGAGAGGGAATGTGAGATTCTTTCCCCTATTTATCCTCCCTCGCGGAGGCGCTCATCCCCTCGGTTAGGACGAGTAGCGAGTGAGGCCCGCTGTCGGCCTCTTTATTACCCCCTTTATCTTCCTTTGAGGGCACTTGATAAGACGCCGGCTCGAGCATTTTGTCTAGTACCGGATTGTCCAAGCCTTCACGAAGGGGGGGCGGACACCTGATCAACTTCGCCTTTGTAATCTAGTCCTGGTCAAAGAGTGACTTTTTAGAATGATGTCATGATAAATAAAAGGACAGTGTGTTCGGCCATGGGATTACTTACTTGGGTATCAGGGCGGTTGCAGCTCAAACCCACATCCTCAGTGGTGTCCGGACACTCTATTTGGGGTCCGAAGAACGATTTTAACATCTCTTCGAGCGACATGCCGAAGAAGTGCTGAATAGCTCACGGTCCTTCCGGGTTGAATTACCACATGCGGAGGGGCCGGCGTTTGCAAGGCTGGACTCGACGAACTAGCATAACTTGCATTACCATAACCAGGCTGAAATCTCTCTCAAAGAGTTCTCGGATACGGCTCTGCAATATTGGCACATCCTTTGCTGGACCCAGCTCAGCCCCCTGCAGATCCATGACGTCAGCTGTGGTGGGGGGCCCGGGCGGAAGGTAGGGGCTGATACCCACTTGGCACTTCAGGGAGTTGTGATGTAAAACCACTCCCGCTGCCACAAACTGGACACCTCTGAGAAGGAACCCTCTGTCCATGGAGCATCAACGATTTTTCTTATTAAGGCACCTCCGCACTCTGCGTGCCGCCCCTCGATCATCTTCGGCGTCACATCAAAGGTCTTGAGCCACAGGCCGAAGTGAGGGGTAATGCGAAGGAAGGCCTCACATACGACAGTAAATGACGTGATGTGAAGAAGGGAATCTGGGGCCAGATCATGGAAATCCAGTCCATAATAAAACATAAGCCCCCTAACAAAGGGATCCAGAGCGAGGCCTAGTCCTCGGAGGAAGTGAGAGATGAACACGACACTCTCGGTAGGTTCGGGAGTAGGGATGACGTGCCCTCGGGTGGGTAGCCTATGCGAAATTTCGGCGGACAGATATCTGGCCTCTCTCAGCATTTTGATGTCCTCCTCTGTGATAGAGGAAGGCATCCACCGACCTTAAAGGTTGGATCCGGACATGGTTTGAGGTCCGAAGCGCCTAGCCTGAGCCTTGGGTGTTGGAACTCGAGGCGGGGGAAGGATTCGACTGAGCACGAGGGGGAAAAAGGACAGGCCTCGCCCTCTTTATAAAGGAGGTGAATATCAAGCGTCCTCCTTGTGGTCGTTTGGGACTTACCTAATATCTAGGAGTCATACCAATAGGCACGATTGGATTACCCACGTCCGTATTGATGAGAATCTCGTAATAAGGGGGACACGATCTCTGCTTTGACGAGACGTGTCAGAAAAACCGCCTCGCAATATACGCAGCGCTGGTTGAGAAAAAACGGTTCAGATAAAGACCGAGCCATGACGTGATGTCGTGCTGACAAAATGTGACAGCAGATTAGATTTATGGAAATATTATTCTCTCTATGGTGGGGAGTGGATCTTGTTTTGTAGAGCCGAACACTATCCTTGAGTTCAAAATTTTCTATGGAGTATTCGGAGGAGGAACCCGCCTTGCAATGCCGAAGACAATACTGCACGCCGGACTCGTCATCATTGAAGCCTGGTTCAGGGGCTATTGAGGGAGTCCTGCATTAGGGGGTCTCCGGACAGCCGGACTATATCCTTTGGCCGGACTGTTGGACTATGAAGATACAAGATTGAAGACTTTGTCCCGTGTTCGGATGGGACTCTCCTTGGTGTGGAAGGCAAGCTAGGCAATACAGATATGTAAATCTCCTCCCTTGTAACCGACCTTGTGAAACCCTAGCCCCCTCCGGTGTCTATATAAACCGGAGGGTTTAGTCCGTAGGACAACGTACAATCATGCCATAGGCTAGCTTCTAGGGTTAGCCTCTACGATCTCATGGTAGATCAACTCTTGTAATAATCATATCATCAAGAACAATCAAGCAGGAAGTAGGGTATTACCTCCATCAAGAGGGCCCGAACCTGGGTAAACATCTTGTCCCCTGCCTCCTGTTACCATCCGCCTTAGACGGATAGTTCGGGACCCCCTACCCGAGATCCGCCGGTTTTGACACCGACAGGAGCCAAAGAATATTCTCAAGTATTAGCAGTTGAGTTGTCAATTCAGCCACACCGGAAAGACTTAATATCCATAGCAAAGTATTTAGTAGAAAAGTATTATGGAAGTAACGGTAACGGTGGCGAAAGTAACAATAGTAGTTTTTGTAGCAATCGTATTTTTGCGGCAACGGAAAAGTAACTAAGAAAAGATCAATATGTGAAAAGCTCGTAGGCAATGGATCAATGATGGATAATTATGTCGGATGTGATTCCTCATGCAACAGTTATAACATAGGGTGACACAGAACTATCTCCAGTTCATCAGTGTAATGTAGCCATGTATTCCGAATATAGTCATATGTGCTTATGGAAAAGAACTTGCATGACATATTTTGTCCTACCCTCCCGTGGCAGCGGGGTCCTATTGGAAACTAAGGGGTATTAAGGCCTCCTTTTAGTAGAGTACCGGACCAAAGCATTAACACTTAGTGAATACACGAACTCCTCAAACTACGGTCATCACTGGGAGTGGTCCCGACTATTGTCACTTCGGGGTTACCGGATCATAACACATAGTAGGTGACTATTGACTTGCAAGGTAGGATCAACAACTCACATATATTCATGAAAACATGGCACTCGGGCCTGTTACGCCCTCGATTTGACCGTACACTAATCATACACACAAACGTGTACGATCAAGATCAGGGACTCACGGAAAGATATCACAACACAACTCTACAAGTAAAGTAAGTCATACAAGCATCATATTACAAGCCTGGGGCCTCGAGGGATCGAATACAAGAGCTTGATCATAGACGAGTCAGCGGAAGCAACAATAACTGAGTACAGACATAAGTTAAACAAGTTTGCCTTAAGAAGGCTAGCACAAACTGGGATATAGATCAAAAGAGGCACATGCCTCCTGCCTGGGATCCTCCTAAACTACTCCTTGTCGTCGTCAGCGGCCTGCACGTAGTAGTAGGCACCTCCTGAGTAGTAGCAGTTGTCATCGATAGTGGCGTCTGGCTCCTGGACTCCAACGTCTGGTCGCAACAATCGGATATAAAAAGGGGGGAAAAGGGGAGCAAAGCAACCGTGATTACTCATCCAAAGTACTTGCAGGCAAGGATCTACACTACATATGCATTGGTATCAATTGAAGGGGGTAATATATGTGGACTGAACTGCAGAATGCCAGAATAAGAGGGGGATGGATAGTCCTATCAAAGACTATGCTTCTGGCCACCTCCATCTTGCAGCATGTAGAAGAGAGTAGATGGTAAGTTCACCAAGTAACATCGCATAGCATAACCCTACCCGGTGATCCTCCCCTCGTCGCCCTATGAGAGAGCGATCACCGATTGTATCTGGCACTTGGAAGGGTGTTTTTTTATTAAGTATCTGGTTCTAGTTGTCATAAGGTCAAGGTACAACTCCGGGTCGTCCTTTTACCGAGGGACACGACTATTCAAATAGATCAACTTCCCTGCACGGGTGCACCACATTTCCCAACATGCTTGATCCCTTTTGTCGGCACACACTTTTCTGGGTCATGCCCGGCCTCGGAAGATCAACACGTCGCAGCCCTACCTAGGCACAACAGAGAGGTCAGTACGCCGGTCTAAATCCTATGGCACAGGGGTCTGGGCCCATCGCCCATTGCACACCTTCACATTGCGTGCGCGGCTGGTGAGCAGACCTAGCAACCTCCATTACAAAGGAAGTTGCGTTACGCAGTCCAACCCAGCGCATGCCGCTCAGTCACTGACGTCACAAAGGCTTCGGCTGATACCATGACGTCGAGTGCCCATAACTGTTCCTGCATAGTTGGTTAGTGTGTATAGGTCAGTGGCCAGAATCAGATAAAATACCAAGATCTTGTTAAGCGTGTTATCTTGAAGTAACCGCAAACGCTGACCAGGGCCAGGCCCACGTCTCACCTGGGTGGTCTCAACCTGCCCTGTCACTCTGCCACAAAGATCCACACAGAGGGCCCTCGGGAAAGTATGTCCTTTCAGCCCCCAATTCATGAATCAACCGCGGGTACTCAATGAGCTGACCCGACTTTAGTCACAACATGTATCATGTGTAATATGTATAGTATATACCCATGATCAACACCCGACGTGATCACGGCCCGATAGTATAGCATGGCAGACTGACAAGAATGTAGGGCCACTGATGATAAACTAGCATCCCATACTAAGCATTTAGGATTGCAGGTAAGGTATCAACAACTGTAGCAACAATGACAGGCTATGCATCAGAATAGGATTAACGAAAAGTAGTAACATGCTAAACTACTCTAATGCAAGCAGTAGAGAGAAGAATAGGCGATATCTGGTGATCAAGGAGGGGGGGGGCTTGCCTGGTTGCTCTGGCAAGAAGGGTTCGTCGTCGATGTAGTCAATCACAGGGGTACCGACTGCGGTTTCGGGATTTACCAGAGAGAAGTAATGGAGGGGAACACAATAAATAACAGAGCAATCAAAGTATCACAAAGCATAACATGACAATACGCGGTGCTAGGGGTGACCTAACATAAGGATAGGTGATACCGGCAAAAGAGGGAAACATCCGGGAAGTATCCCCGGTGTTTCGTGTTTTCGGACAGATGAACCGGAGGGGTAAGTTGCGTGTTCTCTATGCGAGGGATGTGTGGTAGACGAAAAGGCTGCGTATTCGGATTTGTCTCGTCGCTCTGAGCAACTTTCATGTACAAAGTATTTTCATCCGAGTTACTGATTATTTTAAATTAATTTTCAAAGTTTTAATTTATTTTCTTAATTTCTGGATTTAGTACTAATTCAAAATATTATAAGGACTAAATGCTAAGTGCACCCGAAAGTGTACCCAACAGTGTGTGCTAGAGGCTAACAGTGGGCCCAGGTCAACAGTTGACTCAGCAGTCAACATTTGACTGGTCAAACATTAACAGTGCGGTGGGGTCCGTTTGTCATTGGCTAGGTGATACACAGTCAGCACTTGGACTGGTCAAACTGGCCAAGGTGGGGCCACATGTCATAGTCTAGGGTTAGTTCAAGAGTTTAGTTTAACTAGGGGGTTCCACTAACATATTCTATTAGGCTAGCTAAACCAATTAATTAGGTTAATTATCCAAATAATTAATTAACTATTTATCCTATTTTATTTATTTCTTTTAGTTATTCATTTCATTTCTTTTTTTAAGAGGTTGGTCCCAGTGGCACTGGCACAAGCAGCCATGGCTTGGCAATCGCGACCGCTCACAAAGGAGCGCCGGCGATGAGCACAGGGCGTGACGGGGGAGCAGGGCATGGCCCCGGACAGGAGCAACGCCGACGAGGCGCAGGCACGCTGGGGCGGGCTGGGGCACGACAGATGCGGAAATAGGCGAGGCCAGCCGCGAGCAGCAACGGGTGAGTAGCAGCAGGGGGAGGCGATGCCATGCATGGGTGAGAGGGTGCACGGATCGGCGCGGGGCGTCGGTGGGCGTTTGGGGAAGTGGGGGAGGTTATAGGGTGCAGGGGTGGGCCGGCCCATTCGGGCGGCTGTGGCCAACTGGGTCGTGCCACCGTGGGGGGTGTTTCCTCTTTTTTGGTAGTTTGTTTTTCTCTTTTGTATTTTCTTTCTTTTATTTATTTTCTTTCCTGTTTTATTTCAATTTAAATTATTTAGGCATTTCATAAAAATGTGTTTATTACACCATATTTACATACGAATTATTTGGCACATATAGAACATTTTAGTTTTAATGTTTGAAAACTTTATTGTTTGACTTTATTTTAAATTTGAATTTAAACGAGATTTGAATTAGAGTGAGTTTAATAAAAGTGACAATGGTGAGGTGGCATCATTAGTAGTGGGTTACTGTAACTTAATTATCCGGGTGTCACAATTCTCCTCCACTAGAAGAAATCTCGTCCCGAGATTTAAGAGGGGAAGTAAGGGGAAGGGATTCGGTTACGAAATTCTAACGAGTCTTCTCGGTCTTGGATGCTCTTCCCAAAGTAGTTTATCCTTTTTGTTGATGTCTTTATTTCTCTTCTTTAGGTCATCATGAAGTCACGACCCTTCTTCAGGGACTCCATCGTACATACAAAAGAAAGGGGGTATCCCGTAGTAACGGACCTCTACAAGGCTGACTATCTGGTGGACAACATCGGGGAAAGTGGCGGAAAGTAGCTCTCGAATTGAAACTTAAGAAGATATCGAGAGCAAAGTAAGAAGGTATCATAAGAAGTTTCAAGTAGTCAGGCAATCGTTTGATGTCTGAAACAGGCTGTGAAAGGGGTCTAGAGCAACGAGATTGAGTATTGCGTCTGTTACCAGAATAGATCACTAGGACGGTGGCCCGTGAATTACAAATGAGGCCACACGTGAGTGACAACTGTGGAAACCGTGGGTGTACAGGAGAGTCAGGTTTCGATCCTGGGACCCAGGGGTTATGGGCCCACGATGTGGGTTAAAAGTAGGAAGAGCGAGGACGTCTTGCACGATCATGTAAGCAAGGTATGTCAGGGGACAGCCTATCAGTTATGTCGGCAACAACATCAGTTCAAGGGCGAGGGACGAAGAGAACCATTTTCCTGCTCATTGAACGAGGCGGACCAATAGGCAAAGTTCTCGTCCATCGATGGCTACCAGAATGTCATCAACAATAGTAACAGGGTCTTGCTGACAGGATTGTACACCGAGGTGTTTACATAAGCAGGAGAATATTACTGCTTAGATCATATAGATCACAAGAAAGGTTAAACCAAACAATGGAAAGGAAAATATGATTATCAGATTAAACAGAACAATGGAAAGGAAAATGTGTTTAAACACATATTTCAAGGGTATATCCTTCTCAAGGACAAGAAGAGCATGATATCCATGATAGGATATAATGTAGAAAACTCTTTAGGTAAGGAGAGAGAAATTTCATGACATTACCCATACAGCGGTGTTTGGATAATTGATAAATAAAGGTTTAGCATTGTGGTTCAAATGTTCTTATTGAAAATCGGAGTACCACAGACATGGTTCGAGATAGCATTGACATGGTCTTCAAGCAAGGATCTAACTTGGATACACAAAGGATTCATCAGGAACAACATATAGAATAAGTCTTACGATTTCCTCATGGAAGAATGGTTAACCTTGCTAAATAGGAAACTGACAACAATAGGTCCTCCGGCCAGGTGTGCTAGGCATGACATCACCTTACTGATATATAAGGACCAATGTTATAACTCTTGGAAATATGCCCCAACCATCACATCTGACCGAGATTCAGATCTGATTGGTGTCAGGATGCCTCAGACTGAGGATGTCTGAGAAGAAAAGGTGCAACACAAATTGACGAGATGACATTGTAAGATTCTCGGGAAATGAACTATGGAAGAAAGTTCTGAACCATGGGTTCATCATTAAACCAAGGAGAGGATGAGGAGGTGGCTGATGAACTCAGCGACAACGAATCGAGATTTCCAAAAGATGGATTCCCACCAGTATTCGAACAAGGAGATAACATTTGTCAGATCAAATGATAGAATGAGGTATGCTCGAGGAAAACATACACAGTTAATCATTGATTGAAAGGTGCACCCGAAATATGGGCTTAGGTAGCACGATCAATGTTAGAATGGTGATTCGATAACCAATGGTATAAGAATGAAATATCGACCATTAACTTCAAAGCAATATGTTTGCTAGAAGTTTTAAAGTCACACATCATAGTTCAATTGTCGGTTTTCCGGTTAGAAACAACACGGGGACCAAGGAATGAACGGATATGGCAAGAAGTATCACCTGTATCAAGATCTCTTAATAGGTGGTGAAATTCTCACGACTTTCTTAACGTAAAAGATGGTAATACTTCCAAGGTAAAGAATAACAACTGCAAGGTAGCAAGGATCTCAAGGTATAACACAAAACACGAACAAGTTTGTGTTGAACGGAAGGCAATAAAGTGGTCAATGATAACACGAATCATCGAGGGGCAAGGATGGTATTGCCCGTTAAGAATTCAATATATATCTTGGAAGAGCTTAGGATGTTGATGATGATCACGACACAGTTGTCGAGAGATTTCATGAATATGTAATCGGTCGGCGATGCCATCAAGTCAAATGATGATGAAGCAAAAAGTTATGGGAACCAAGGGTACGACATAAAATCGAAATCAAGTTTGATGTTCAAGGAGAAATGATATGACGAGGAACTTCGACGTAAGATTAGCTCATCGTCGAAAATTGTGCGCCGAGAAGAAGGACCAGGTAGCACAATAAAAATTTAGCACAATAATGATATAGCCGATCGGGCTAGGAATGACTTGAAGGATTATTAAACTCATAAGCAATGAGAAGTACTTAGAGTTAATGAATCGGATTTCAGACTCGATTCACTATCGGTGTCCCTGAGTGTCTAACAACTCAGAACCCAGGGAAAAAATGAAATCGGTGAGAAATAATACTTGAAGAAGAACTCGCAAGAAGTAAAATGGTTCTATGATTTTATCGAGATACCACGGGGTAATACTTGAAGGTAGAACATAATAGAGGTTGCAGAGGTGCATTGATCTGCAGAAGACAAGTGCTTTAACTAGTCCGAGAAATGGAATCAAGGAGAAAATATGATCGGAACCACGGTTGCAAAGGACCAATTCACAGATACCAAATGATATTATATCAAGGGAATAGTTATTATTACAAGAAGCTTCCATGATAGGATATACACCGTGTCCATGGGAATGAACACAAAGTTCAAGGTCGACTCCCACTGCTTCAATGTATAACCTTCCATTCACCTCTCGCTTTTCGAAATTGGCATTAGTTGTCGAAAGTTTTACCTGGTGCAATACTAGATAATTATGACCTGTGAAATCTTTCGGGTTCACACAGAGTAAGGAAGGCATAGGTTTAACCCATCGGGGCATCTTATGAACACATACCCCCAACTTTAAGAGAGAATAACTCAAGTTCGGGAGCAGAGCATGGTTGACAAAAGCAGGGGATAAAATTTACCAAAGGTATTATGTATCCGAAGAAAAGCTCACAATGTTTAATGAATATGAAGGGCGGTGTCAAACAAAATCCAACAAAGGATCTGGTGGTCCATAAGGGATCTGACGTAAGTATCGGTACTCAACCAGAGGAAGAAAGAATTCAAGGGGATCAGATTATAGAAACAACTGACTAACTCAGAGCTCAAATGCAAAGGAATTATGAGTTCCAAGACAAGGGATCAGAAGCAATGCTCTGATTAGGGATGGATAAGTTGAATAGCCTTAGAGGTACAATCGATGGCAATTTGATTGGTCGAGATCCAGCTCATGTTTAAAATGACGTCTGAGCCGGAAGGACGAAATGAAGGATCTGATTAAGGAATTCGAGCATTCGCAACATATTGATTCAACAGACTCAAACTGATAATGACTAAGGATGCCAATAAGATTACTGGACTTATGAGGTTAATCATACTGCAAGCAAGCAAGAATTTCAAGAGCAATAGGCTGTTGAGGATTTTCGGGGATCGAATGGTATTTCGAAGACTTTTGTGAAATACGTTAATCAAGTGGGGATGAGCGGATACTCGATAAGTGCGAGAAATTATCCAAGGGTATTTCTGCGGCAAAGAGCTGCAAAGCAATGGGCACAAAGGATTCTCGAATTATCGAAGAAATTTTCAGGGTATCAAGTAATAACAGGGGCAAGTAGGAACAAAGGTAAGAACGACAAGTGTAAGCAGTTATCCATAAGGATTTATAGGTGGTCGGGAATAGCAAAAGTGGTGGGCACAAGGTTTCGAGAGAATAACGGAGAGTATCTTCGGAATCTTCTGGTGAAGCAGGCCATCATCTGGAATGAAGGGGCTCTTCGGGAGAAAGTATTTACGAGAACCTAGAGTTAGAGTTAGCAAAATCATTTAACCCGAATAGAAGAGAGATCAGAGTCCCAGAGTAAGGGTCGAGGAGTAAAAGATCCTAATATTACCCAAATGGTGACGTGGGCCCGTAAGACACACAACCATCTTAGTAAAAAGTTTTGTAATGTCTAGACTCGACTTTGGCCAAGGAGTGTGGAAGGGGGATTCCTACAGGCAGTCGGCTCTGATACCAACTTGTTACGCCCTCGATTTGACTGTACACTAATCATACACACAAACGTGTATGATCAAGATCAGGGACTCACGGGAAGATATCACAACACAACTCTACAAATAAAATAAGTCATACAAGCATCATATTACAAGCCAAGGGCCTCGAGGGCTCGAATACAAGAGCTCGATCATAGACGATTCAGCGGAAGAAACAATATCTGAGTACAGACATAAGTTAAACAAGTTTGCGTTAAGAAGGCTAGCACAAACTGGGATACATATCGAAAGAGGCGCATGGCTCCTACCTGGGATCCTCCTAAACTACTCCTAGTCGTCGTCAGCGGCCTGCATGTAGTAGTAGGCAACTCCCGAGTAGTAGCAGTCGTCATCGACAGTGGTGTCTGGCTCCTGGACTCCAACGTCTGGTCGCAACAATTGGATATAAAAAGGGGGGAAAGGGCGAGCAAAGCAACCGTGAGTACTCATCCAAAGTACTCGCAAGCAAGGATCTACACTACATATGCATTGGTATCAATGAAAGGGGGTAATATATGTGGACTGAACTGCAGAATGCTGGAATAGGAGGGGGATAGCTAGTCCTATCGAAGACTATGCTTCTGGCCGCCTCCATCTTGCAGCATGTAGAAGAGAGTAGATGGTAAGTTCACCAAGTAACATCGCATAGCATAACTGAGGGAGTCCTGGATTAGGGGGTCTCCGGACAGCCGGACTATATCCTTTGGCCGGACTGTTGGACTATGAAGATACGAGATTGAAGACTTCGTCCCGTGTCCGGATGGGACTCTACTTGGCGTGGAAGGCAAGCTAGGAAATACGGATATGTATATCTCCTCCTCTGTAACTGACCTTGTGTAACCCTAGACACCTCCGTTGTCTATAGAAACTGGAGGGTTTTAGTCCATAGAACAACATACAATCATACCATAGGCTAGCTTCTAGGGTTTAGCCTCTTTGATCTCGTGGTAGACCAGCTCTTGTAATACTCGTATCATCAAGAATAATCAAGCAGGACGCAGGGTATTACCTCCATCAAGAGGGCCCGAACCTGGGTAAACATCGTGTCCCCTGCCTCTTGTTACCATCCGCCTTAGACGCATAGTTTGGGACCCCCTGCCCGAGACCCGCCAGTTTTGACACCGACAATAACCCTACGCGGTGATCCTCCCCTCGTCGCCCGGTGAGAGAGCGATCATCGGTTGTATCTGGCACTTGGAAGGGTGTGTTTTATTAAGTATCCGGTTCTAGTTGTCATAAGGTCAAGGTAAAACTCCGTGTCGTCCTTTTACCGAGGGACAAGGCTATTCGAATAGATCAACTTCCCTGCACGGGTGCACCACATTTCCCAACACGCTCGATCCCCTTTGTCCGGACACACTTTTCTGGGTCATGCCCGGCCTCGGAAGATCAACGCGTCGCAGCCCTACCTAGGAACAACAGAGAGGTCAGCACGCCAGTCTAAATCCTATGGCGCAGGGGTTTGGGCCCATTGCACACCTGCACGTTGCATACGCGGACGGTGAGCAGACCTAGCAACCTCCATTACAAAGGAAGTTGCGTTACGCGGTCCAACCCGGCTCAGTCGCTGACATCACGAAGGCTTCGGCCGATACCACGACGTCGAGTGCCCATAACTGTTCCCGCGTAGTTGGTTAGTGCGTATAGGCCAGTGGCCAGACTCAGATCAAATACCAAGATCTCGTTAAGCGTGTTATCTTGAAATAACCGCAAACGCTGACCAGGGCCAGGCGCACCTCTCACCTAGGTGGTCTCAACCTACCCTGTCGCTCCGCCACAAATATCCACACAGAGGGCCGTCGGGAAAGTATGTCCTTTCAGCCCCCAATTCGTGAATCAACCGCGGGTACTCAATGAGCCGACCCGACTTTAGTCACAACATGTATCATGTGTAATATGTATAGTATATACCCGTGATCAACACCCGACATGATCACGGCCCGATAGTATAGCATGGCAGACTGACAAGAATGTAGGGCCACTGATGATAAACTAGCATCCC
The DNA here is from genome assembly GCA_034509565.1 of Triticum monococcum. NCBI lineage: Eukaryota > Viridiplantae > Streptophyta > Magnoliopsida > Poales > Poaceae > Triticum > Triticum monococcum. The sequence continues at coordinate 236,773,662 of CM067843.1, forward strand.
ATACTAAGCATTTAGGATTGTTGGTAAGGTATCAACAACTGTAGCAACAATGACAGGCTATGCATTAGAATAGGATTAAATGAAAGCAGTAACATGCTACACTACTCTAATGCAAGCAGTAGAGAGAAGAATAGGCAATATCTGGTGATGAAGGGGGGGCTTGCCTGGTTGCTCTGGCAAGAAGGGTTCGTCGTCGATGTAGTTGATCACAGGGGTACCGACAGCGGTCTCAGGGTTTGCCGGAGAGAAGTAACGGAGGGGAACACAATAAATAACAGAGCAATCAAAGTATCACAAAGCATAACATGACAATACGCGGTGCTAGGGGTGACCTAACGTAAGGATAGGTGATACCGGCAAAAGGGGGAAACATCCGGGAAAGTATCCCCGGTGTTTCGCGTTTTTGGACAGATGAACCGGAGGGGGAAAGTTGCGTGTTCTCTATGCTAGGGATGTGTGACGGACGAGCATGCTGCGTATTCGGATCCGTCTCGTCGTTCTGAGCAACTTTCATGTACAAAGTATTTTCATCCGAGTTACGAATTATTTTATATTAATTTTCAAAGTTTTAATTTATTTTTTTAATTTCTGGATTTAATACTAATTCAAAATATTATAAGGACTAAATGCTAAGTGCACCCAAAAGTGTACCCAGCAGTGTGTGTGCTAGAGGCTAACAGTGGGCCCAGGTCAATAGTTGACTCAGCAGTCAACATTTGACTGGTCAAACGTGAACAGTGCGATGTGGGCCATCTGTCATTGGCTAGGTAATACATAGTCAGCACTTTGACTGGTCAAACTAGCCAAGGTGGGGCCACATGTCATAGTCTAGGGTTAGTTCAAGAGTTTAGTTTAACTAGGGGGTTCCACTGACATATTCTGTTAGGCTAGCTAAACCAATTAATTAGGTTAATTATCCAAATAATTAATTAACTATTTATCCTATTTTATTTATTTCTTTTGGTTATTCATTGCATTTCCTTTTTTAAGGGGTTGGTCCCAGTGGCAGTGGCACAAGCAGCCATGGCGTGGCAACGCGCGGCCGCTCATAGAGGAGCGTCGGCGATGAGCGCAGAGTGCGGCGGGGGAGCAGGGCATGGCCCCGGACAGGACCAATGCCGACGAGGCGCAGGCACGCCGGGGTGGGCTGGGGCACGATAGATGCGGAACTGGGCGAGGCCAGCCGCGAGCAACGGTGGGTGAGCAGCTGCAGAGGGAGGTGATGCCATCCGTGGGAGAGAGGGTGCATGGATCGGCGCGGGGTGTTGGTGGGCGTTTGGGGGAGTGGGGGTGGGCCGGCCCATCCGGGCGGCTATGGCCAACTGGGTCGTGCCCTCCTGGGGGGTCTTTGCCATTTTTTGTTAGTTTGTTTTTCTCTTTTGTATTTTCTTTCTTTTATTTATTTTATTTTCTGCTTTATTTCAATTTAAATTATTTAGGAATTTTATATAAATGTGTTTATTACACCATATTTACATACGAATTATTTGGAAGATATAGAGCATTTTAGTTTTAATGTTTGAAAACTTTATGGTTTGACTTTATTTTAAATTTGAATTTGAACGAGATTTGAATTAGAGTGAGTTTAGTAACATTAACAGTGGTGAGGTGGCATCATTAGTAGTGGGTTATTGTAACTTAATTATCCGGGCGTCACAGGCCCTAGTGACAAGCATTAAGCATAGCAAAGTCATAGCAACATCAATCTTAGAACATAATGGATACTAGGGATCAAACCCTAACAAAACTAACTCGATTACATGGTAAATCTCATCCAACGCATCACCGTCCAGCAAGCCTATGATGAAATTACACACACACGGAGGTGAGCATCATGAAATTGGTGATGGAGGAAGGTTGATGATGATGATGGTAATGGATTCCCCTCTTCGGAGCCCCGAACGGACTCTAGATCAGCCCTCCCGATGAAGATTAGGGCTTGGTGGCGGCTCCGTATCGTAAAATGCGATGTATCGTTCTTTCTTTTTTTTATCCCCGAACATGATTACGTGAATATATAGAGTTGGGGTTGATGTTGGTGGAGTCTCAGGGGGCCACGAGGCAGGGGGCGCGCCCTGCACCCTCGTGGACAGGGTGTGGGCCCCCTGATGCTGATTCTTTCGCCAGTATTTTTTATAAATTCCAAAACGTGTCTCCATGGATTTTCAGGTCATTCTGAGAACTTTTATCTCTACACAAAAATAACACCATGGCAATTCTGCTAAAAACAGCGTCAGTCTGGGTTAGTTCCATTCAAATCATGCAAGTTAGAGTTCAAAACAAGGACAAAAGTGTTTGGAAAAGTAGATACGTTGGAGACGTATCAACTCCCCCAAGCTTAAACCTTTGCTTGTCCTCAAGCAATTCAGTTGAGAAACTGAAAGTGATAAAGAAAAACTTTTACAACCTCTGTTTGATCTTGTTGTTGCAAATATGTAAAGCCGGCATTCAAGTTTTCAGCAAAGATTATGAACTAAACAAATTCACAATAACATTTAGGTCTCATGTTTACTCATATCAATGGCATAATCAACTAGCGAGCGATAATAATGAATCTTGGATGACAACACTTTCTCAAAACAATCATAATATGATATAACAAGATGATATCTCGCTATCCCTTTCTGAGACCGCAAAACATAAATGCAGAGCACCCTGGAGATCAAGGACTGATTAGACATTGTAATTCATGGTAAAAGAGACCCAGTCACAATCATACTCAATGTAAATTATTAGCAATGCATGGGAATGACAGCGGTGCTCTCCAACTGGTGCTTTTTAATAAGAGGATGATGACTCAACATAAAAGTAAACAGATAGGCCCTTCGTAGTGGGAAGCAGAGATTTGCAGAGGTGCCAGAGCTCGAATTTTGAAACAGAGATAAATAATATTTTGAGTGGTATACTTTCATTGTCAACATAACAACCAAGAGATCTCGATATCTTCCATGCTACACACATTATAGGTGGTTCCCAAACAGAATGGTAAAGTTTATACTCCTCCACCACCAACAAACATCAATCCATGGCTTGTCCGAAACAACAGGTGCCTCCAACTAACTACAATCCTAGGGGAGTTTTGTTTGCAATTATTTTGATTTGAGTATGGGACTAGGCATCCCGGTTACCAGCCATTTTCTCGTGAGTGATGAGCGGAGTCCACTCATTGTGAAAATAACCCACCTACCATGGAAGATATAGACAGCCCTAGTTGATACTTGAGCTGCTCGAGCATACAAAACAGAATTTTATTTGAAGGTTTAGAGTTTGGCACATACAAATTTACTTGGAACAGCAGGTAGATACCGCATATAGGAAGGTATGGTGGACTCATATGGAATTACTTTGGGGTTTATGGAAGTAGATGCACAAGCAGTATTCCCGCTTAGTACAAGTGAAGGCTAGAAAGATACTGGGAAGCGACCAACTAGAGAGCGACAACAGTCATGCACATGCATTAAGATTAATCAACAATGAGTGCAAGCATGAGTAGGATATAAATCACCATGAACATAAATATCGTGGAGGCTATGTTGATTTTGTTTCAACTACAAGCTATTTAAGCATGGCATGTGCAACTATAATCTCTAATTGTCATTGCAAACATGTTTCATTCATAATAGGCTGAATCAGGAACGATGAACTAATCATATTTACAAAAATAGGATAGGTCGAGTTCAGACCAGCTTCTCTCATCTCAATCAGTCCATCATATATCGCCATTATTGCCTTTCACTTGCACGACCGAACAGTGTGGATAATAATATTAGTGCACGTGCATTGGACTAAGTTGGAATCTGCAAGCATTTAATACAAAGGAGAAGACAATGTAATATGGGCTCTGGGTTAAATAAACAATAATGCATACGAGAGCCACTCAACATTTTCATCATGGTCTTCTCCTCTCGATCCCCAAATAATATGAAAAGAAATAAAACTATTTACACGGGAAAGCTCCCAACAAGCAAAAGAAGAATGATAAATCTTTTTTGGTTTTCATTTAATTACTACTACTACTACAAGCATGGAAAATAAACTAGCTAAAAGCTACAACTAATTTTTTTGTTTTTCTTAAGGTTTTTCAAACACACAAGAAGGCTTAGAAAAAGAAAATAAACTAGCATGGATAGTACAATGAAAAATTATGAGCAACGACAACTAGAATGAGTGTGTGAACATGAATGTAATATCGGTGAGAAATACGTACTCCCCCAAGCTTAAGCTTTTGGCCTAAGTTGGTCTATGCCCATGGATCGAAGCTACTTTCTCCGGTGTACTGAGGAGGGTCCTCATGGTGCCACTGGTTAGCGATCTCCTCGGGATCCCACTGATAAACAGACTGTCGATAAGGGTCAAGTGTTGGCTCAGGCTCTGGGACTTGTGTCAGCCTCCAGTATGCATAAATGGCCTCTCGGAAGATGAGGTACATGCCTGAAAGTATGTTAAACAAAGAGGGTGCAGGCAAGGTAATAATCTCACAGTGAGTTTTATCAAATACTAAACTATACTTAAGAATCTTATTCTTATTTTTAATAATGAAATCATGTGCTACCATACTCCTATAATCTAGAAAAATAGGGGGCAACAACTTTTCCTCTTTCTCATAATGCCTAATAGGTATCTCAAAGTGTTCAGCAAGGCATGAAGCAAAGATGCCTCTGAAGATGGGGCCCTTTGTACGGTTCAGATTTAATCGTTTAGCAACAATAGCGCCTAAGCTGAAAGTTGTATCACGAAATAAAGCATGGCACAAAATGGAAATATCAGGAGCTCTAAGCTTTCCACTGTTCCCGCGACCAATTAAGCATCTACTAGCAAATATCGAAAGGTAACATAGAACAGGAAAATGTATACTGGTAATTCTTGCATCGGAAACTTTACTAGTTTCTCCTACAACAATTCTATCAATAAACCTAGCAACATCACTACGATGTGGTTCCTCGATGCTGCCCTCAAAGGGTATCTTGCAGACCCGACAAAAATCATGGAGTGACATCTCCTTAACCTCATCATATAAGTGAAACTCCACTGAAGGTGGTGATTTCTTAGCATGGAAATAAAAATTTTGCATGAAAATATTACTGAGTAGGAGATATTGTTCCCGCTGGTCGTGGAGGAAGTCAGTGAGGCCTGCATTCTCAGCCAAATAATAAAAGTCATCATAAATTCCGGGGGTTCTCAAGAACTCATCACAAGGCCATTCGCACGGCCGAACCTCTGCAGTGCGAGGAAGATTGTATTTCGGCTTTTTATTCTCGTCATTCTGCTTATCCTTCGAGCTTCGGCTCGAAGAGCCCATCAATAATCTCTTCAACATTTTCTTTCTCTGAAAAGTTTCTGAAATTTTTAGTGACTCAAAATAAAAGTGAACCAAACTCAACAAGATTGATAGCAACTACTCCCACAAGTGCCTAGAGGCTATATCATGCATTAAAACTACTTTTGACCATATAAATTTGACATGAAAGCTCAAGAACATGGTCACCTTAGTAGCAAAAATTTGCAATAAATAAAGCACTAGAAAAACACTAATTGGACCATTCGAGGAGTCACATACCGAAGAACAATCCCCCAAAGAAGTTTTGTGAATGGAGCATTGAGCGAGGAGATCGAACATGGCAGCAAGATGAACTAGAACACGGGTATGAGCTACGGGATGATTTTTTCTGGAGGAAGACGGAGTGTGTGGGTGCTGGAATAAGTGGAGGGGGGCACGTGGGGCCCACGAGGTAGGGGGCACGCCCCAGGGGGGCGTGCCCTGCACCCTCGTGGCCAAGTGGCGGGGCCCCCTGGCATGTTCTCAGTGCCAGTCATTCTTAAATATTCTACAAAAATTCATATATCATTTTCAGGATATTTAGAGAACTTTTATTTTCAGGGTATTTTTATTTCAAGGATAATTCAGAAAACAGACAGAAAATATTATTTTTTTGCTTTATTTAATCTAAATAACAGAAAGTAAAAGGAGGGTACAAAGAGTTGTTCTTTCTAACTTCATCCATCTCATGCTCATCAAAAGGAATCCACTAACAAGGTTGATCAAGTCTTGTTAACAAACCTTTTTCGAATAACATGAAACCGGAGAATTTTTGAATAACACTAGGTTACTTCAACGGGGATATGCATGTCCCCAACAATAAGAATATCATATTTCTTCTTGACAGTAGGAAGAGGGAATTCAAAACCTCCAATAGTTATCATTGAAAATTTTCCAATAGAATTGATACTGTGGACTTGAGGTTATTTCCTCGGAAAGTGTACCGTATGCTCATTACCATTAACATGAAAAGTGACATTGCCTTTGTTGCAATCAATAACAGCCCTGCAGTTTAAAAAGGGTCTACCAAGGATAATCGACATACTATCGTCCTCGGGAATATCAAGAATAACAAAGTCTGTTAAAATAGTAACGTTTGCAACCACAATAGGCACATCTGTCGGATTTCGGGTTCCGACAGACCCTTGAGGTTCGAACACTGGGGTGTGTGCGGAGATTTCGCCTTCTACCTACCTGCACCCCTCCGCCTCGCTAAGATCTAAGCTATGGAAAGAACAACACAAGAGACACAGGGTTTATACTGGTTCGCGCCACCGTTGCAGTGTAATACCCTACTCCAGTGTGTGGTGTGGATTGCCTCTTGGGCTGATGATGATGAAACAATACAAGGAAGAACAGCCTCGCGAGGGTTTGTTCTTGGCTGAGGGGATGAACTGCTAGGAGGAGTTCAATCACCCTTCTCTCTCTCTGTGTGTGTGATGCTACTCGATCTGATTTTCCCTCTCGGTTCCCCCTACCCTGTGGGTGGCTAGTCCTATTTATAGGCAAAGGCTCTGGGCTTCTTCCCAAATATTGAGCAGGAAGGGCGCCAACAATTGGCCATTTTGAAGGGGAACATCTGGTACGCTTATCCTGACTAAAGTTGGTCCTTGCCTGCCAAAGGCTCCAGTGGTGACGCTGGCTTGGGCTCCACAATGACTTCCTCTCTGCCGTTGGACTGGTCTTGGACTCGTTGCACCGAAACGGGTGCCTTTGCTTGATGCTCTCGCCTGCTCTTGCTCCCTTGGCACCAAAGAGGAAAGGAGGACACTGCACGGGCTGGCGCCCGCCTGGCACCCTTGGTCGTCATGGCTTGCGTCACGGGCACCTCGTGAGGTACCCCGCCTTGATCTCTCCGCCTCCTCGCGAGCCAGCCTGATGAGGCCGTGCCTGAGGAAGCTCCGTGTCGTCCGCCCCGCGAGGTTTGGCCCCTTGCGTGGGTCTTGTGTTTGTGTTGATGAAGATGGGCCATGCTGGGCCCCCCTTTGAGCCACGCCGCAGGCCGCAGGCAGGCAAGTCTGGGGACCCCCGTTCCCAGAACGCCGACAGTAGCCCCTGGACCCAAGGCGCGTCCGGACTTGGCCGTGCATGGAGGCGAAAGGGCAAGAGCGAAGCGCCACGGGCCCTAATAGCCTGCGGCCTTGGGCGCCGCGTGGCGGTTGACCGGACGTGGGTGCCTCAGCAACCGCGCGAGTTGATAAAGGAGCGGCATCTGCCTAGGCTTTGCTTTTTGCTTTCTCCGGTTGCTGCCCTGATCCCCCATCTTGCGCCTCTCCTTCCTTCCTCCAAAATTTCCAGATCTACTTCGACCGCGTGACCTAGGAAGCCATGGCGCCTCGTCAGTCCCCGGCCGGAGCTTGGTACTCGTCTGCCCTGGACTCGCCAAACGTGTCGGAGGCGAGCCTCGCCCGGTTGCGCCGAATGGCGGCGGCGCAGGGCATCGACGGGGCGAAGGTGTTGAAGGCCAGCTCCGCTACCCCTGAGGGCCAAGGGAGCACCTTCTATCCGTTCTTTGTAAGCACCATTGCTGCTGGCCTGGTGCCTCCCTTCTCCGAGTTCTTCTCTGTCCTCCACCATTATAAGCTACAGGCTCTGCATCTCCACCCCAACTCTGTCCTTCTCCTAGCAATCTTGGCCTATTACTGCGAGGCTCACGTAGGGGTGCACCCTCAGTGGCCTTGCTGCGCCACTATTTCTACCTTCGTACCTCTCGCGGTCCTGCTTCCGCGTGCGCAAGCTTCATCGCGTACGGTGGCGCCATTGCCATTTCGAACCCCGGGAAAAGGATTGAGGGCTTCAGGAGCAAGTGGGTCTTGGCAGATGCTGGGGGCATCCACCCTCAGCTGATCTTGCCCATGGAGCAACCCACGAGCTCCAGTGATTGGGGTCGAGCGGAGCTCATGGACCCCCGCGCAAAGCTGGTGTTGGAGAAGATGGACGCGGATCTGAGGCCGGCCAACATGGCGGCGGCAAAGTTGACTGGCGCGTCGCTGCTAAGGGAATTCCTGGAGCACCAGCTAGCTCCGCTTCGGCAGTACTCACTTCCGATGTGGAAGCCCCATCCGAGCCCCGCGGCCTTGGCCGACGAAGATCTGGCTGCGGTCCTCCAATCTCTGGTCGGGGCGATGTGGCGAGGTTGGAGGGCGCTCCTACGCCCTTGTTCCTCCGCGACGAGTGGGATCAGGTAGTGGAGTCCATGCCCGTCTTCAACGGGGACGGGCCCATGCCCATGGAAACTCCCGGGGAATCGATGGATGTCTCCTCCGACGACTCCAGCGAAGAGGAGGAAGGAGGGGAGCGGGAAAAAGGGCCTGACTCCAAGGCGACTGACGGAGAGTCGAGGGCTCCCCTCCCCCGGCGCAGGTCCCGCGCTCTCCGCCTCTCTCCGAGCGATGACGACGAGGATGATGACGAGCAGGGTGGCGGGAGCTTGCCCTTGATCCCGAAGAAGGACAGGACCGGCCTGATCTCCCGCGGGTCTGCCCCGGCCCCGAGGCGGACCGCAAACGCGCCTTCCGCTTCCAAGCTTCCCGAGGTTGACCCTTCCAGCCGGTTTTCAAGCTTCAAAATTGGCCGGAGGCTGCCTGAGCTCACTGGCGACGACCCGTAAGCGCTTGATTCTTGTCTTTATTTCTTGTTCTGTTACTGAGGCTTGCCGTCCACATCTCTTGGACAGGCTGGCGCCCACAGCAAAGAAGCCGAAGGGAGCTCCTGAGGTTCCATCCATGGCAGCGCCTCTGCCCGCGAAGTAAAGTGACCGCGACGCACGGGCTTCTCCTGCTCAGTTGTCCTTGCGAGGCTTGGCTGAGCCAGCTGGGGCGAGCTCAGCCCCCATGGCCCAAGTGACTCCCGAGGTGCCTTTGCCTGCTGCCGCCACTACAGCGGTTTGGGCGCAGCAGGCTCCGCCTCAGGATGTTATGGTCGCGCTGCTGCCTTCTCCTCCTACTCCACCGACTACTATCTCTCTGACCCATCCTGCCGTTCTGGATCGTGCTGCTGCTGAGCTGGGCCGGCTGCGGCAGGATCTTCTTGGCACCGACCCTCGCTTGGTGGCCGGGCGCTTGGAGCTGGCTTCAGGATGGATTCACTCTGACGCTTCGATTCGGGCGGCGCTGGTCCAGGCCTCGACGGCTTGCGATGAGGAGAGGCAGGCCATCCTTGAGGCGAAGGCTGCTCGTGACGCAGCCCTGGGGGGGTGGTCAACGTCCGTGGTCGCTTCAAGGCACTGGAGGACGAGCTGCAAGGCCTGCGGGACCAGCTCGCGAAAGAGGCCCGCCTTCGCCAAGAGTAGGAAGAAGGCGTGAAGGCTCGTGAGGCGGCGGTCGAGGGCCGGGAGGCCAAGCTCAGGAAGCGCCGTGACCGCCTAGGCGTGCTAGAGCAGGAGTTGAGGGCGAGGAAGGACGAGCTGGACGACAAGGCCTAGGTTCTTGCCGAGGACCTTGTGACCTTCGCGGAGAGGGAGGTGAAGGCTCGCTCCTTGCTGAGGACGCTTTACGACAGCGGCCTGGAGAGCCCGCTGGCTGGCGCCGAGGACGGCCCTGCCAAGCTGCTTCCCTTCCTGGTTCGCGCTCTTGAAGATGTCGCCCTTGGCCTTGGCCCCATGACCGAGGCCGAGGCGCGTGTCCTGTCTTCTGCTGCGCTGACGCGGGTCCTCACCCACATCTACCTTCGCGATCCCGGCGTCGACCTCGACAGCCTGCTGGAGGCAGTAAGCGGCGAGCGTGCCGCTGCCACTGCCGAGGCCGTGAAGGGTCGCGTAGAGGCTCTGCTGGGGAAGTTCCGGGCCTTCAGCACCAAGCCGAAGCAAGGCGCTGCCGACCCTGCTGCTCCATGAGGCGAACCCACTCCGCGCTGCTCCACCGCCGACAAGTGACTCCGTTGTGGTTCCTGTCCTGCCTTTAATTCCTGCACATGTATCATGCCTCAGGGAGGCGTTTAAACTTGCGTTTGGCATTGAGATAACAGTGTGGACTGTAATATTTGCTTTTGAATTCCTTGAAATTTACGCTTTTCCTTCCTACTTGCTTATGTTCTACGCCGGCAGAGCCCGGCCCCGCGCATACCTCACCCAGCGTTAGCCCCGACCGGAAACCAGGACGGGACCAAGGAGTGAGGGGCTACATGACAAGTTAGGCTCCTGAGTCGCGATGCTCAGGAGTCCCCCGTGGCGCACGAACAGCAAGTAGGGAGGTGAGATGTGGGTGGATCTACCATTCTACGTCTGCAGAGCCCGGCCCCGCGCATACCTCACCCAGCGTTAGCCTTTCGGAACTAAGGAGTGAGGGGCTACGTGACCAGTTAGGCTCCTGAGTCGTGATGCTCAGGAGTCCCCCTTGACGCTCAAACGGCCTTCGTACCTTGGCTCCGCTCGGGGAGAGACGCGCGATGAACCAGGCCCGGGGGGCCTGGCTGGGTGGCGTGCGTCTGGGCGTGACCCAGGCGCAGCCCCCGTGCCCAGCCCCCTCGCGCGGCACTCCCGAGGGGAGGCATTACGATGAGGCTAGACACTGAGCTCTGGGCTCCCTGAGGTTGATGCGGCCCGGGGGCCACCCTCAGTTGTTTATCACCAGCGCGGAGCATAGCGCTTCCGTATGTGTATGGGCATAGCTGCTCCTCGGCAGTGTCGTCAGCCAGCGCGGAGCATGGTGCTTCCACTGGTACGTGGGAGGGGGCCCCCTCCGGGAGGAGCCCCCGGGGCGTGTACAACCCCGCCCTAACACGTGGCTGGCATGGTAGGGCCTGGCGAGGTGTATCTGGGCACCCGTGAGCCAGCGCGGGACTCATGGGGCCCTACCTCTAGGCGGGTTGCGCCTGGCACTGGGCCTTATCTTGTGATGTGTCCCTGCAAATTTGGTTAGATGCCGGCACTCTACGTCCTCAGGTCCTGGCCCTCGAGCTGGTCTCAGCCGTCGCTGGTATGCCAGGTCGCGATGTCGTGGACAAGGCCAGAGGGTGAGGGCTGGAGAGCCAGTAAGAGCCCTGAGTCGTGATGCTCAGGTACCCCCCCCCCTTTAACGTGCAATTGGCCGGCATGGAGAAGAAGAGGTGCCGTGGACAGGCATCAAATAATCAAGCATGGTGGGTCGAACGCATAGCCGGAAATAAACGCAAAAGGGATACATGCCGCTGGGTCTGGCCCGAGCGACTTGGGGGATGATGCAGCCTGAGGGGCGCCCCCAACAAGGTAAGCTAACAACATGAAATAAAAGGGATACATGCCGCAGGGACGGACCCACGCGGCCTGGGAATAATGCAGCCCTGGGGGGCGCTCCCAGCTGGAAATGAAACTTGAAAGATGTCACCTGATGATGTTGAGGACGAAGGAGTGTTGGTGTAGCAGACTCGGTGGGCTGCGGAAGCCGACCCTCACGACCCCCAGGCCCAGGGGCCTCGGGAGGCTCCGGAGGCGCTGGTGGCTCCTCGCGGACCATCTCCATCTCCGCCAAGGCTGCGGAACGCCTGGCCTCTTGAGCCTCCATGATGCCCCTCATGAGGCGCTGGTAGGTGGCAGCCGCGTTCGGCAAGCCGTAAGGCATGCGAACGTAGCTATGGGGTGGACCTTCGCAGCGCCCCACTCGCGAGGGCCAGAGACACTCCAGAGAGGCGACTCGATTGAGCCCTGGTATGTCGATGCAGACGTGCAGCCCACCATCCTCGCCTGGATGGGGAGCCACAGCTGGTAGGCGGCGGCCGCCTTTCATGACTCTTGACTCTTATAGCTCCTGAATGGCCTTGCTGACGAACTCCTGAGGGTCTAGCTCTCCTTGCCTTGCTCCTTCTTAAGGGAAACGTGCTTCGAAACACGCCTCCATGTGGTTCCCAAGCACCTCCCTCGTGACCTTAGCCAGGTCGGTGGCCCTCCAGGGGAGAGCCCCCGAGCCCTGTCTGAGGAGGGCGCCGGGCGTGCTTTCCTATGCGATGGAAGGAGGTTCCCCCTGGGCAGGCACGGGCCCTGAGGGGCCGGGCCGGACGATGTCTTCTTCTTCTTGGGGACGGTTTTGGGAAACCTCATGCTTCCATGATCCATGTCTTCCAGTGATGCGGCCTGAAAGGCTCGTTCCAGGGAACACACCGCGTCCTTCTCTTCACAGGGCACCGTGATGACTCCGCCACTTCCTGGCATCTTGAGGACGTTGTAGCCGTGGTGAGTTACGACCATGAACTTGGCCAGTGCTGGGTACCCAAGGATGGCGCTGTACGGCAGGCGAATGTGAGCGATGTCGAAGTCGATGAGCTCGGTGCGGTAGTTGTCGCATGCCCCGAAGGTGACAGGGAGGCGGACCTGCCCAATCAGGACCATGGAGCCGTCAGTGCCTCCGGAGAAAGGCTTGGTTGGCTGAAGCTGGTTGTAGGGCACTTGGAGATTGTTGAATGTTTCCACGGACACGACGTTGAGCCCTGCCCCGCCATCGATGAGGGTCCTGGTGACCACCACGTTGCTGATGATTGGGGGACAAAGCATCGGGAGGACTCCGGCTGTGGCCGCACACTTGAGCTGATCTGCTGAGCTGAACGTGATGGCGCACACGGACCACCTGAGAGGGCGCGTGGCTTCGAGCTTGGGGAGGACTGCATTCACTTCGCGGGCGAACTGCTTGAAGATGCGTTGAGAGGCTGGGGCTTGAGCCCCGCCCAAGATGCAGGCGATCGCGCGTGGCTCCTGGAAGCCCCCAGCCCCCTCGTCCTGATGGCGGTCCTCGTTTCTCCTTGGCTGCGGCCGCAATGGAGGGAGGCCTGCGTTGCCTTGCGGGCGATCCTCGCGAGGCTGATCCCTCCAGTCTCCCTCGCGAGGTGAGTCTTGCCAGTGATCCTCGCGAGGTCGATCGCGCCAACCTTGGCACGGGCAGCGGTCTTCCCAGTGTCCTGCGTTCCTTCCTCCTCCTCGACCGTAGCCCCGATCACCGCGGTCGAGACGACGGCCGATCCTTCCTTCTCGCACAGCTCGGAGCTCTTGACATTCGTTGGTGTTGTGTGTGTGGAGGTCATGGTACACATAGTACCGACTGCCCTTGGAAGACTCGGGCTGATCTCTGCCCCGCTTGGTGTCTGGTTCTGCCGCGAGCACGGCAGCCCCCTTGCGCTTCACATCCTTGGCCTTGGGCTTCTTCTCTTCTGGGTCTGCGGGAGGCAGCTCGAGGAGGGAGAGACGCCCTTCCTCAGCCCTGGCGCACTTGGTTGCCAAGTTGAACAACTCCAAGGAAGTGCACAGGTCTTCATGCATCGCCAGCTCCTCCTTCATCTTGACATCACGCACGCCGTCGGAGAAGGCTAAGATGATGAACTCCTCGGTCACCTTGGGAATCTTGAGGCGTGCGTTATTGAAGTGCTGGTTGTACTTCTGCAGGGTCTCTCCGGGTTGTTGCGTGATGCGGCGCATGTCGCTCACGGCGGGTGGCCGGTCGCGAGTACCTTGGAAGTTGGCGATGAAGCGGGTGCGCATCTCGTCCCAGGAGGAGATCGTGCCTGGAGCCAGGTTCAGGAGCCAGGGCGGGCCCCGTCCTTGAGTGCCATGGGAAACTAGTTCGCCATGACCTTCTCGTCTCCGTTGGCAGCTTCGATGCCCAGCTCATAGAGCTGAAGGAACTCCGCAGGGTCGGCCGTGCCATCGTAACGAGGAGGCAGGTCTGGCTTGAACTTGCCGGGCCACGCGACACTGCGTAGCTCGGTGGTGAAGGCACGGCAGCCTGTTGTGGCCACGGGAGGCCTTAGGTGACGGAGAGCTTGGTCTTGCATGCCCCCACGCGCTGCAGCTGGGAGCAGCGCGGGGTCTTGACATGCGGGAGCAGGAGCATGGTCGCGACGTGCTGGAGCAGGGAGCGCCCGGGCAGCTTCTTGCGGGCGAGGGACTTCTTGGCAGCTCTGCTCTTGCCGCACTGGCACCTGACGGAGCGGGTTCCGCCCAGGGGCCACGCGCCTTGGAGCCATGGTGCCTTCTTGAGGAGGAGGCGGCTGGGGCACCCCCGGAGCTTCGTCGCCCGCGCGGGGCGGGGTGCGGCGCAGTGGAACAAACGGTGCAGGAGAGCCCCCTGCGGCGCGGACGAGCTCGGCGACGCGGTTGAGCCATTCTTCGTAGACATCGTCAACGAGACGGTAGCGCAGGAGCTCGTTTGCCGCGATGAGCACAGCTCGAGCCTCCATGGGTGCACGGAGCACGCGGGACGAAGAACCAGCTGGGGTGAGCGAGGGAGTAGCGGTGCGGCCGTCTTGCCGCATGGAAGGATGCTGAGACGACGCTTGCTGCTCGTCCCCCGCCGGGCCGGTGGCGGCGTTGACGGCAGGTGACGGGGAACGGCGAGGACGCCCGCCGATAGGAGCCGTCTGGGCGACGCGGGAAGCGAGAGCGGCCCGGTGCTCGGCGCGGGCCCGATGAGTGTCAGACATGGACGCGATGGTCGGAAGAGAACGGGGTGGTGGAAGACGAATTCTGGCACACCCCTACCTGGCGCGCCAAATGTCGGATTTCGGGTTCCGGCAAACCCTTGAGGTTCGAACACTGGGGTGCGCGCGGAGATTTCGCCTTGTACCTACCTGCACCCCTCCGCCTCGCTAAGATCTAAGCTATGGAAAGAACAGCACAAGAGACACAGGGTTTATACTGGTTCGGGCCACCGTTGTGGTGTAATACCTTACTCCTGTGTGTGGTGTGGATTACCTCTTGGGCTGATGATGATGAAACAATACAAGGAAGAACAGCCCCGCGAGGGTCTGTTCTTGGCTGAGGGGATGAACTGCTAGGAGGAGTTCAATCACCCTTCTCCCTCTCTCTCTCTCTCTGTGTGATGCTACTCGATCCGATTTTCCCTCTCGGTTCCCCCTACCCTGTGGGTGGCTAGTCCTATTTATAGGCAAAGGCCCTGGGCCTCTTCCCAAATATTGAGCGGGAAGGGCGCCAACAATTGGCCATTTTGAAGGGGAACATCTGGTACACTTATCCTGACTAAAGTTGGTCCTTGCCTGCCAAAGGCTCCGGTGGTGACGCTGGCTTGGGCTCCACAATGACTTCCTCTCTGCCGTTGGACTGGTCTTGGTCTCGTTGCACCGAAACGGGTGCCTTTGCTTGATGCTCTCGCCTGCGCTTGCTCCCTTGGCACCAAAGAGGAAAGGAGGACACTGCGCGGGCTGGCGCCCGCCTGGCACCCTTGGTCGTCATGGCTTGCATCACGGGCACCTCGTGAGGTACCCCGCCTTGATCTCTCCGCCTCCTCGTGAGCCAGCCTGATGAGGCCGTGCCTGAGGAAGCTCCATGTCGTCCGCCCCGTGAGGCTTGGCCCCTCACGAGGGTCTTGGGTCTGTGTTGTTGAAGATGGGCCGTGCTGGGCCCCCCTTTGAGCCACGCCGCAGGCCGCAGGCAGGCAAGTCTGGGGACCCCCGTTCCCAGAACACCGACAACATCCTCACAAATACCGACATGTATACCAGTTGATTTATCGGCCATTTGCAAAGATATTTCCGTAGGTGTCAACTTATTCAAATCAAGTCTATGATATAAAGAGAGAGGCATAACACTAACACCAGCTCCAAGATCACATAAAGCAGTTTTAACATAGTTTCTTTTAATGGAGCATGGTGTAGTTGGTACTCCGGGATCTCCTAGTTTCTTAGGTATTCCACCTTTAAAAGTATAATTGGCAAGCAAGGTGGAAATTTCAGCCTCTGTTATCTTTCTTTTATTTGTAACAATATCTTTCATATACTTAGCATAAGGATTCATTTTAAGCATAGCAGTCAAACGCATATGCAAAAAGATAGGTCTAATCATTTCAGCAAAGCGCTCAAAATCCTCATCATCCTTTTTCTTGGATGGTTTAGGAGGAAAAGGCATGGGTTTCTGAACCCATGGTTCTCTTTCTTTATCGTGCTTCCTAGCAACAAAGTCTCTGTTATCATAACGTTGATTCTTTGATTGTGGGTTATCAAGATCAACAGCAGGTTCAACCTCTACATCATTGTTATTGCTAGGTTGAGCATCAGCATGAACATCATCATTGACATTATCACTAGGTTCATGTTCATTACTAGATTTTGTTTCAGCATCAGAAATAGAAATATCATTGGGATTCGCAGGTGTTTCAACAACAGGTTCACTAGAAGCATGCAAAGTCCTACCATTTTTCTTTTTCCTCTTAGAAGGACTAGGGCATCAACATTAGTTCTCTGAGAATCTTGCTCAACTCTCTTAGGGTGGCCCTCAGGATACAAAGGTTCCTAAGTCATTTTACCCCCTCTAGTCACAACTCTAACAGCATTATCATTTTTATTATTATTCAATTCATTGAGAAAATCATCTTGTGCTTTAAGCACTTGTTCTACTTGAGTGGTAACCATATAAGCATGTTTACTAATAAGTTTAAGTCACCTTTAAATCTAGACATATAATCACTCAAGTGTTCAATCATATAAGCATTATGTTTCAATTGTCTACCAACATAAGCATGGAAGTTTTCTTGTTTAACAATAAAATTATCAAACTCATCCAAGCATTGGCTAGCACACTTATTACGAGGAATATCACCTTCATCAAATCTATAGAGAGAATTTACCTTTAGTACCTATGTAGGGTTATTAAGACCATGTATTTCTTCAATAGGTGGTAAATTCTTAACATCTTCAGCTTTAATACCCTTTGTTTTCGTAGATTTCTTTGCCTCTTGCATATCTTCAGGACCGAGAAATAGAATACCCCTTTTCTCTGGAGTTGTCTTAGGAATTGGTTCAGGAAGTGTCCAATCATTATCATTACTCAATATATTATTCAATAGCAATTCAGCTTGCTCAACAGTTATTTCCCTGAAAACACAACCAACACAACTATCCAGGTGGTCTCTGTAAGCATCGGTTAGTCCATTATAAAAAATATCAAGTATTTCATTTTACTTGAGAAGATGGTCAGGCAAAGCATTAAGTAATCGGAGAAGCCTCCCCGAAGCTTATGGGAGACTCTCTTCTTCAATTTGCACAAAATTATATATTTCCCTTAAGGCAGCTTGTTTCTTATGTGCACGGAAATATTTAGCAGAGAAGTAATAAATCATATCCTGGGGACTACGCACACAACTAGGAGCAAGAGAATTAAACCAGGTTTTAGCATCACCCTTTAATGAGAACGGAAATAACTTAAGGATATAGTAGTAACGAATTTTTTCCTCATGAGTGAATAGGGTGGCTATATCATTCAGTTTAGTAAGATGTGCCACAACAGTTTCCGATTCATAGCCATAAAAAGGATCAAGATGGCGGTCTTGGGGGCTATTCCAATGGTGACAATTTCTGGACCCTATGAGCCGCCGAGCAGGGCTGCTATTTTTATGGCCGGCATGCAACCAATGCTAAATTCCTCAACTGTCGCGTCCATGACATCCGGCTCAACTGCTGCTACGACGGCCGGGGCAAGTGGCTTGGCGCGGCCGCCGGCTCAAGTCTTATCTAAGCTCTTGGATGCCTTGGTGACTCTGTTAGCTGTAGAGGTAACTCCGGCAAATCAAGTGCGGCACAATGCGGAGGTTGCAAAGCTGCGGGGCGAGGTGGCTAAGGCCCAAGTAGATCTTGATGCGGAGAACGCTAGGATGGCAACAAAACGGGCTTCGTTGGAGGCCGAGTCACAGCGGATAAGAGTAGAGACTTTTCGTCTGAGTTTGGACCAGAACGCGTCCAATGTTGTTCTTCAAAGGAGGCATCAGAGCCACTTGCCTCCACAGTTTTGGGGGACAGAATCTGTTTTAACACACCCAGGGTAGGAACGAGTAACCCGCCCGGTGTAACCCATGCTGCTGAGGCGTCAAGAACTGGAGCGGCGGCTCAGTCACATGTGCCAGACCCGCCCCATAGGGATCTGACCCCTCCCCAACGGGTTCCAACACCCTCTAGCCATTATTCTAACCCGGTGGATAACATGATAGCTATGGCTACACGGTTGGCAGCTATCTCGATCGAAGGCGAGTCTCCAGCGGCGATAGAGACCTAGAACACGGTGGAGCTTCTTCAGATGGTTGTCGTGCAGCAGGCGGCTAATTCATATAGTCGTGAGCATGTCCATTCAACTCCACGCCCAAGTCAAAGCTCCAGCCGACGCATTTTGTTGCCAGCTTATTCATTGATATACAAGAACACAAGAATTCACGCAAGTCGGAGGAGGAGACTCGCTGGCCTTGGAATATTGCTCATCTTCGGCCTTATTACACTTGAGCCACCGGCTCTCATCATTGTACATACATTTGTCAGTGTATATATTATGATCAATATAATAAAACCGACATCCTTGATAATTTATGGCCTTGTTCGTTTCATTTCTGTGTATCTGAGTCTTTATTATTTTCTCATCAGGTCACTTGGGGGCTTCCAACCCACTGGGTTTAGCTTTCATACCCTCTTGTATTTGGGATGTTATACATAGGTCATCATATGCATATCATAATTTATTTGCATTTTGGGTGTGATCCTAAAAATCCTAAACAACTCAAGGACCCACGAAGAGTTGGTGATTTTATTGCTATTTTATTTGAATTAGAAAAATATGCATTTTTCAAATTTGCATTTTTAGGCCAAGAAAATGTTCACTTTGTTCTAAATATTTTATTTAGACGGTGAAAATTTGTTTTGGCATTTTTAGATTTTTTTATTATTTATTTACGATTTTTCTCGGTGGAATCGTTTAAAAAAAATGAACCAACCTAATGGGCCGTGCCCGAGCCGGACTCTGCCGTTCAGGCTTTATAAGCCGGAGCCCATGCCGCCCCAGCCCACCAGCCACCCTGCCGCCGAAACCCTAGCCGCCGCCGACGCCGTGCCTCGCCGCCGTAGCCCGCCGCCGGAGCCGACACCGCTGCCGCTGCCGCCGTCCACCGGAGTCGCCGATTTTCTTCAGTTTTACTTTTGGTAAAAACCCTAGATCGGTTTTTTCGTGTAGATCGGGTTTTATTTCGGTTTAGTTTATTTAACGAACGTCTGTTCGTTTAGATCTGTTAGTGAATGATTTTCATTAGATTGGTTCTGTCAGCGAACGTTTGTTTGTTAGTCATTATTTATTTATTTTCGGCCAGGGACCTATCCGCGATTAATTTATCGCAGATTAGCCCCTGATCTTCAAACCCTCGCTGTTTCTTAACCGTTTGTCCAAATCCAGTGAAACCAACGCCAAAACATTTGTCTCGAGTCCCTCTTTCTGTTTAATCACCTTGAACAATGTTTTGACAAATTAAAAGTTGGTTTCAAGCAGATTTGTTTTCGAAGTTCTTTTAACCGTAGTTTCAGTACCGTAGATCCGATTCGATTGCTTTTTTGCAAATCGAACCTCTTCAGTACAACTTTCAGTTTGAATCTTATTATTTGAAGTTTTCCCCTTGCATCTTTGCTTGAGTGCTTATGTATGCTATTGTTTGTTTGCAATAGAATTCCCGGAGTGCGCAGCGTGCTACTACGAGTCACTAGGTTTTGCGGATCATCAGCAAGGCAAGTAACACATTGATCATACCCCTTTATTACCCAGTTTTCATGCATTAGCTCAACCCTCAAACATTGCATGAGTAGGATCTCTTAACATGTGGGTTTGGGGAAGTAGATGATGAGGTAGAACCTATTACCCTTTTTATTGTCAAACCCCTGGGAGTTACTTCTACGTTATGCTATTAATTTCTATGCTATGCTCGTACACGTGGATCGGGTTTGAGTGTATCCATGACAGATGTGAGATTATTAATTAATGGTTTACTTAAGGTGGCTACTTAAACACACATCTGGGTGGATTGGTTGCGGGCACCTAGGGATATACCAGTGATGTCCTTTTTGGTTCGCCACCCAGGCTCAAAGGGATCATAAGATTATTCATGCTGGAAACTTCTATGTGCAGCCACATGCCATTATGGGCTTTGTCATAGTTGAGTAAGTTGTGGGAAACCTTTCCATGATGGGCTAGCAGATGTAGGGGATTGTAGGTGTACCAGCCTATCTATCAGTTAAGGGGACCTCTTTGAAAAGACTGTGTCTCGGTCATCCGTTTCTCAAACATCATGCAGTGCGAGAAATTTAACGGAGGAGATCGAGTCTTGTGGGGGAAAGTGTGCAAACCTCTGCAGAGTGTACGAACTAATCATGGTTAGCCGTGTCCCCGGTTACGGACATCTTGAGTATCTGGTTCTTGAATCATGATGTTGATCTCATCACTCTAAATTAATTTGTTGGGATGTTAATTACTTTTAATTGGGATTGAGATGGGGTTTTACCATTCTCAATGTTTTTCAACTACCATGATAGTTAAATAAAATATATTCCTTTGTTATAGGGAAAATTGGCTTTTCGCAAAAACACTATAACCATAGAGCCTCCACCAGCCATATATGCATGTAGTGATAGCCTTTACTTGTTTCATTGCTCTACTATGTTATCTTGCCAGCATATTTCATGTGTTGACCCATTTTGGGCTACAACATATCATGCTGCAGACTTTTCAGACGAAGAGTAAGGTGTGCTAGGTCGTTGTCGTGCACTCAGCTATGCCATTGGAGTTGATGGACTCACTTTATCTTCCAAGCCTTCTGCTGTTATCTTTTAGATGGCCTTAAGCCATATTTATTGTAATAAGTTCTCTTTTGACTCTATTGATGTAATAAGTGTGTGACTGCTACTCTGTTATAAATCCTTCGAGTACTATGTGTTAGCATTACCGATCCAGGGATGACACTTATGCACAGAGATCTGACCGTTTGAGGTCAGATCGCTACAAGATGGTATCAGAGCACACGCTGAATGTAGGACACGACCACTAAGATGAGCCATAGGTCACTCTTCTCTACTCATTTCTGACTTCTCTCCATCTTCTACTCTATAGGATGGCGGACACGAGGAACAAGTTTGCACAACCGGATGAAGACACACCTTTTGGACGACATTTGAAGGAAGTCACTAGGTACCTGAACATTGGAATACCAAGCTTCACCGGGACCTACACCACCACTTTACCAGAAGAAGAGCGTTGGATGATCCGAGTTCAAGTTCCAGAAAGGACATTCACGCCAGTAACTGAGCCAATAGAGTTTTCCTTTGATGCACCAACCTAGAGTCTAGGAAAGAGCATGGCAGCCCACATCACCATAGGACGCATCGGCGAAGTTTATCACAAGGAACTTAAGGACACTATCTACCAGATATGTGGGTGCCGAGATGAGCAATGGGAGATGATCAACACCAGGAAGGACATGTCCATTGCAGCTTACATCCAGGAGTTAAACCAGCACATTCGTCGCCAGGAGAACCAAACGTGCGCAAGCATGATAGATCTGAAGAAGTTGATGACTAGGAACATTGAGCTGGAAGAAGAACTCAAGTATACACATGACGGATACAAGGAGGAAATCACCATATTAGTGGAGATGAATGACAACCTAACAAGGAAGCTAGGAGTATTCATGGGAGACCCTGCGCTAGGAGGAGATGACGACCACCCGAAGGACTACATCATCACCGATGACACTGACTCCGACCCCAGTGATGATGATTGTGAAGACGAAGCTGGAGCAGATATCATGGAGTCATCTACGAATTAAAAAATTTAGTAGACCACCGTACTATTAGTAGTATTTCCCCCATGTATATATTAGTAGTCTGAGCACTGTAACAATAGTTAGACCGATTGTATGCCCTTGTTTGATATTGTTTTGGAGTGATATTGATTGTGTTTGTCTCATGTGCATATGGGTAGTGCTTTCTCACTAGACCTCATTCTATTCTAATCTCTCCCCTCTAAACCCATCAGATGCCTCCAAGACGTGGCCCCGGGTTTGCCTTCCCACCAAAGCGCACTCAGTTGATCCAACAGTAGAATACACTGATGCAGTTGCTAGTTCAAAATCAAGGCAACAACAACAATAACAACAACAACCCACCGCCACCACCTCCAGTTGATAACTTAGCCAGTTTTCTAAGGCTACAACCGCCGGTGTTTTCTAGTAGCTCCGAGTCCATAGTTGCGGATGACTGGCTACGCAGGATTGGAAAGGAGTTGACCACTGCGGGTTGCACAGATGCTGAGAAGGTGCGTTTTCCCGCACACCAATTGGATGGACCTGCAGCCTCATGGTGGGACAATTACACAACCACCTTCCCCATAGCCAATGTTACTTGGGAGCAGTTTCATCAAGCATTCCGCACTGCTCATGTCTCAACTGGAGCTATGAGCATGAAGAGGCGTGAGTTTCGCAACTTACGCCAGGGAAACCGTACTGTGGGGCAGTACATGGAGGAGTTTAGCAAGTTGGCTCGCTATGCCCCGGATGATGTGGCCACATATGCCGCGAAGCAAGAGAAGTTTATGGAAGGCCTGAATGATGAAATGAGTGTGCAGTTGATGGTGGGAACATTTAACAACTACCAGGAGTTGGTAGATTAGGCCCTTATGATTGAAGGAAAGCAGCAGCAAATAGAGAGCCGCAAAAGGAAGAATGGAGAAGGGAAGTACAATTCAGGAGCTCAGCAGAAGCCACGTTTGACCCCGAACTTTGGAGGATATACCCATAACCATGGAGGCCATAACCACAATGGAGGAAGTTTGCATAACCACAATGGCTCTAGGAATGGAAATGGGAGTGGAGCAAGCAGTCAGAACCGCTCTAACCCAAGCACGCCCGCCAAGAAGGACCAAAGTCATGGTACTTGTTTCAAGTGCGGGAAGACTGGACACTATGCCAATGAGTGTCCTGAAATCAAGAATGGAAATGGCAATGGAAGCTCTGGGAAGAAGCCCAACCCTTTCAACAAGGGACAAGTGAACCACATGAACGTGGAGGAGGTTGAGGAGCAGCCAGATGCAGTTATTGGTAAGTTTTTGGTTAAGTCATTTACTGCAATAGTTCCTTTTGATATTGGTGCATCGCATTCATACATATCAAGGGGATTTGTGGACAAGTATAAGTTGCCCACCAAAGTTCTTAAGACACCTATGTTAGTAAGCTCACCTGGAGCGGAGTATATGGCAAGCAGTGGATGTTTTCAGATGCCATTGACCATAGGTAGGCATGTTTTCCACTCAGACTTAATAATTTTGGAATCACAAGGATTGGATGTGATACTCGGTATGGATTGGCTATCGATGTATGAAGGAAACATTGCTTGCGCCAGTAAGTCAATTCTGCTCACCACACCAGAGGGGAAAAGGATTAAGTATGTATCCAGACATACTCATAAGAGGACTCACGTAAATTCCCTCATGAGAGTTGTTCAGGAAGAAGTGCCTGTAGTGAAGGATTACCCGGATGTATTTCCAAAGGAACTACCAGGCATGCCCCCGGATCGAGACATTGAGTTTTTGATAGAGTTGTTGCTAGGCACTGGACCAATATCAAAGAGACCATACCGGATGCCCGCTAATGATCTGGAGGAGATTAAGACACAAATTAAGGAGTTATTGGAGAAAGGTTACATTCGACGAAGCTCGTCACCATGGGGAGCCCCAGTGCTCTTGGTTGAGAAGAAGGATAAATCTCTGAGAATGGTTGTTGATTATCGTGCATTGAATGAAGTGATGATCAAGAACAAGTACCCACTGCCGATGATGAATGATTTATTTGACCGGCTTCAAGGAGCTAAAGTATTTTCCAAGATCGATCTTCGATCAGGATACCACCAGCTGAGGATCCGAGAATAGGATATACCTAAGACAGCCTTCACCACAAGGTACGGGCTATATGAGTACATGGTTATGTCATTTGGATTGACTAACACCCCTGCCTATTTCATGAGTATGATGAACAAGGTGTTCATGGAGTTCTTGGATAAATTTGTTATGGTGTTCATTGATGACATTTTGGAATACTCGAAGAATGAAGAAGAGCATAAGGATGCATTTGCGTTTAGTTCTCAAGAAGCTCAGAGAGCATCGGTTATATGCCAAGTTCAGAAAATGTGAGTTTTGGTTGAAGGAAGTTGGATTCGTTGGACATGTTATATCAAGAGAAGGTATAGCAGTAGACCCTACTAAGGTTCAGTCAGTCACTGGGTGGTTAGCACCCACCTCAGTTGGAGAGATCCGTAGTTTTCTTGGACTCGCGGGATACTATCAAAAATTCATTGAGAATTTCTCTAAGATTGCGAAGCCTATGACAGAGTTGTTGAAGAAAGACACTAAGTTTAAGTGGACGGATGAATGTGAGGCAAGTTTCCAAGAGTTGAAAAACGATTGGTTACAGCCCAGTGCTAATTCTGCCGGATATACGCAAGGATTTGAAGTGTATTGCAACGCATCTCGCTTAGGACTTGGAGGCGTGCTTATGCAAGATGGAAGAGTTGTTTCATATGCCTCACGACAGATTCGACCGCATGATTTGAATTATGCCACGCATGATTTGGAGTTAGCAGCAGTAGTGCATGCACTCAAAACCTGGAGACATTTTCTTATTGGAAATCATTGTGATGTGTACATGGATCATAAGAGTTTGAAGTAAAATTTCACATAGAAGGAGTTGAATCTCAGGCAAAGGAGATGGTTGGAGCTTATAAAGGATTATTATATGAAGTCGCACTATCACCCAGGCAAGGCCAATGTCGTAGCAGATGCTTTGAGCCGGAAGAGTTACGCGCAATACCCTCGTAAGTGGAGGATTGCCAACGGAGTTAGCTGAAGATCTCAGGGAG
Organism: Triticum monococcum; assembly: GCA_034509565.1. Classification (NCBI taxonomy): domain Eukaryota; kingdom Viridiplantae; phylum Streptophyta; class Magnoliopsida; order Poales; family Poaceae; genus Triticum; species Triticum monococcum. The sequence continues at coordinate 236,798,596 of CM067843.1, forward strand.
CTATGTTTGGAGATAGTCCCAAGAGGTTTTGTTGCAGCATCGGAAATTCAGTCGACATTATTGGGAAAAATTCAAGAAGCTCAGAAGGATGATCAGGAGATTGCGGAGATAAAGGAAAAGATGAGCAAAGGAAAAGCCAAGGGTTTTCGCGAGGATGAGCACGACACCTTGTGGTTTGAGGATAGTGTTTATGTACCCAATAATGCAGAGATCAGGAATTTGATACTTCAGGAAGCTCATGACTTGCCATACTAATACGTCTCCAATGTATCTATAATTTTTGATTGCTCCATGCTATATTATCTATTGTTTTGCACATTATTGGGCTTTATTATCCACTTTTATATTATTTTTGGGACTAACCTATTAACCGGAGGCCCAGCCCAGAATTGTTGTTTTTGCCTGTTTTAGGGTTTCGAAGAAAAGGAATATCAAACGAAGCCCAAACGGAATGAAACCTTCGGGAACGTGATTTTCTCAACGAACAAGACCGAGGAGACTTGGACCCTACGTCAAGACACAAAAGAGGAGGCCACAAGGTAGGGGGTGCGCCTACCCCCCCAAGCGCGCCCTCCACCCTCGTGGGCCCCCTGTTGCTCCACCGACGTACTCCTTCCTCCTATATATACCTACGTACCCCAAACGATCAGAGACGGAGGCAAAAACCTAATTCCACTGTCGCAACTTCCTGTATCCACGAGATCCCATCTTGGGGCCTGTTCCGGAGCTCCGCCGGAGGTGGCATCGATCACAGAGGGCTTCTACATCAACACCATAGCCCCTCCGATGAAATGCGAGTAGTTTACCTCAGACCTATGGGTCCATAGTTATTAGCTAGATGGCTTCTTCTCTCTTTTTGGATCTCAATACAATGTTCTTCCCCTCTCTTGTGGAGAACTATTCGATGTAATCTTCTTTTTGCGGTGTGTTTGTTGAGATCGATGAATTGTGGGCTTATGATCAAGTCTATCTATGAACAATATTTGAATCTTCTCTGAATTCTTTTATGTATGATTGGTTATGTTTGCAAGTCTCTTCGAATTATCAGTTTGGTTTGGCCTACTAGATTGATCTTTCTTGCAATGGGAGAAGTGCTTAGCTTTGGGTTCAATCTTGCGGTGTCCTTTCCCAGTGACAGTAGGGGCAGCAAGACATGTATTGTATTGTTGCCATCGAGGATAACAAGATGGGTTTTTCATCATATTGCATGAGTTTATCCCTCTACATCATGTCATCTTGCTTAAGGCGTTACTCTGTTTTTAACTTAATACTCTAGATGCATGCTGGATAGCGGTCGATGAGTGGAGTAATAGTAGTAGATGCAGGCAGGAGTCAGTCTACTTGTCTCGGACGTGATGCCTATATACATGATCATACCTAGATATTCTCATAACTATGCTTAATTCTGTCAATTGCTCAACAGTAATTTGTTCACCCACCATAGAATACTTATGCTCCCGAGAGAAGCCACTAGTGAAACCTATGGCCCCCGGGTCTATCTTTATCATATCAATCTCCTACTACTTAGTTATTTCCTTTGCTTTTTTACTTTGCCTTTATTTTACTTTGCATCTTTATCACAAAAATACCAAAAATATTATCTTATCATATCTATGACATCTCACTCTCGTAAGTGGCCGTGTAGGGATTGACAACCCCTTATCCCGTTGGTTCCGAGGATTTATTTGTTCTTTGCAGGTGCGAGGGACTCGCGCTTAGCCTCCTACTGGATTTATACCTTGGTTCTCAAAAACTGAGGAAAAAACTTATGCTACTTTGCTGCATCATCCCTTCCTCTTCGGGGAAAACCAACGCAGTGCTCAAGAGGTAGCAAGAAGGATTTCTGGCGCCGTTGCCAGGGAGGTCTATGCAAAATTCAACATACCAAGTACCCGTCACATACCCTTATCTCCCGCATTACATTATTTGCCATTTGCCTCTCGTTTTCCTCTCCCCCACTTCACCCTTGCCGTTTTATTCGCCCTCTCTCTCTATCCTCCATCTCTTTCTCTATTTGCCTATTTTTGCCCGCTTGTCTTTTTTGTTTGCTTGTGTGTTAGTTTGCTTGCTTGTCACGGTGGCTCAAGATAATACTAAATTATGTGACTTCACCAATACCAACAACAATGATTTTATTAGCACTCCGATTTCTCCTCTTACCGATGCTGAATCTTGTGAAATTAATACTGCTTTGCTGAATCTTGTCATGAAAGATCCGTTTTCCATCTAAATAGCTTCGTTGATTTGTGTGATATGCAAAATAAGAAAGATGTGGATAATGATATTGTTAAATTGAAGCTATTTCCTTTTTCACTTAGAGATCGTGCTATAGCTTGGTTTTCGTCTTTGCCTAAAAATAGTATTGATTCATGGAATAAGTGCAAAGATGCTTTTATCTCTAAGTATTTTCCTCCCACTAAGATCATCTCTCTTAGAAACAATATTATGAATTTTAAGCAACTTGATCATGAACATGTTGCACAAGCTTGGGAGAGAATGAAACTAATGATACGTAATTGCCATACTCATGGTTTAAATTTGTGGATGATTATACAAAAAAATTATGCCGGATTGAATTTTGCTTCTAGAAATCTTTTAGATTCAGCTGTGGGAGGCACTTTTATGGAAATCACTTTAGGAGAAGCTACTAAACTCCTAGGTAATATTATGGTTAATCATTCTCAATGGCATACTGAAAGATCTACTAATAAAAGGTGTATGCGACGGAAGAAATTAATGTTTTGAGTGGAAAGATGGATGAACTTATGAAATTATTTGCTAATAAGAGTGTTTCTTCTGATCCTAATGATATGCCCTTGTCTACTTTGATTGAGAATAATAATGAATCTATGGATGTGAATTTTGTTGGTAGGAACAATTTTGGTAACAACGCATATAGAGGAAATTTCAATCCTAGGCCTTATCCTAGTAATCCCTCTAATAATTATGGTAATTCCTACAACAATTCTTATGGAAATTATAATAAGATTCCCTCTGATTCTGAATCTAATATTAAAGAATTTATTACTTCGCAAAAAGAATTTAATGCTTTGATTGAAGAAAAAATTGCTTAAGATTGATGAGTTGGCTAGGAACATTGATAGAATTTCTCTTGATGTGGATTCTTTGAAACTTAGATCTATTCCACCTAAGAATTATATCAATGAGTCTCTCAAAGCCATGACAATTTCCATTTATGAGTGCAAAGAAAGAACCGCTAGGATGCGTGCTAAGAAAGATGCCTTTATAAGAGCGTGTTCTTCTAGTTCCAATGAAAATAATGATGAAGATCTAAAAGTTATTGATGTGTACCCTATTAAATCTTTGTTTTGCAATATGAATCTTGATAATGATGGGACTGAATATGATCCACCTTTACCTAGAAGGCGTTCCAAGAATTTGGGATTTTTGGATCTTGATGCTAAAATTGATAAAAGTGGGATTGAAGAAATTAAAACCCTAGATGTTGCTAAACCCACTATTATGGATTTCAAGGAATTTAACTATGAAAATTGCTCTTTGATTGATTGTATTTCCTTGTTACAATCCGTGCTAAATTCTCCTCATGCTTACAGTCAAAATAAAGCGTTCACTAGACATATCGTTGATGCCTTGATGCAATCTTATGAAGAAAAACTTGAATTGGAAGTTTCTATCCCTAGAAAACTTTATGATGAGTGGGAACCAACTATTAAAATTAAAATTAAAGATCATGAATGCTATGCTTTATGTGATTTGGGTGCTAGTGTTTCCACGATTCCAAAGACTTTGTGTGATTTGTTAGGTTTCCGTGATTTTGATGATTGCTCTTTAAACTTGCACCTTGCGGATTCCACTATTAAGAAACCTATGGGAAGAATTAATGCTGTTCTTATTGTTGCAAATAGGAATTATGTGCCCGTAGATTTTATTGTTCTTGGCATATATTGCAATCCTTCATGTCCTATTATTCTTGGTAGAACTTTCCTTAGAACGATTGGTGCAATTATTGATATGACGGAAGGAAATATTAGATTCCAATTTCCATTAAGGAGAGGCATGGAACACTTTCCTAGAAAGAAAATTAAATTACCTTATGAATCTATTATGAGAGCCGCTTATGGATTGCCTACCAAAGATGGCAATACCTAGATCTATCCTTGCTTGTTATGCCTAGCTAGGGGCGTTAAACAATAGCGCTTGTTGGGAGGCAAACCAATTTTATTTTTATTCCTTGATTTTTGCTCCTGTTTAGTAATAAATAATTTATCTAGCCTATGTTTTGGTTGTGTTTTTTGTGTTTAATTAGTGTTTGTGCCAAGTAGAACCGTTGGGAAGACTTGGGGAAAGTCTTGTTACACTTGCTGTAAAACAACAGAAACTTTAGCGCTCACGAGAACTACTGCCATTTTTATTTGGAAAGTGATATTTAGTTAATTCTTTTTGCATATTATTAATAGATAAATTCATCACATCCAGAAATTTATTTTAGAATTTTTAGGGTCCAGATCGTGCGCTAGCTACAGATTACTACAGACTGTTCTGTTTTTGACAGATTCTGTTTTTCGTGTGTTGTTTGCTTAGTTTGATGAATCTATGGCTAGTAAAATAGTTTATGAACCATAGAGAAGTTAGAATACAGTAGGTTTAACACCAATATAAATAAATAATGAGTTCATTACAGTACCTTGAAGTGGTCTTTTGTTTTCTTTCACTAACGGAGCTCACGAGATTTTCTACTTTGAGTTTTGTGTTGTGAAGTTTTCAAGTTTTGGGTAAAGATTTGATGTATTATGGAACAAGGAGTGGCAAGAGCCTAAGCTTGGGGATGCCCATGTCACCCCCAAGATAATCTAAGGACACCTAAAATCCAAAGCTTGGGGATGCCCCGTGTCAGTGTACTAAAGTAGGGGTACCTTAGTATCCCGAACTTGTGCACGGGCAGTCGCAGCGTCCCGCGGCAAGGCTTGCCGGGTGACCGCCAAGATCCTCCGTGGTTCCTTTGGAGCCATTCAAGAACAAAGTATCCAAGGCCCCGGCAAGAGGAGCTTGCCGGGAGGGAGACAAGACCCCGGCAAGAGGAGCTTGCCGGGGAGGCCAATCAAGACATATCAAGGAACTCGCCGCAGCACACCACGTGTCCCGGCAAGACCCAGTGAGCGACAAGCTCCTGGACGGGCAAGATAATAACTGCGGCAAGGCACTTGCCGCGGCAAACTTCCATCCTGTACCTGCGCTCCAGCACATCCGCTAACGTGTTGCTCTGGGACCCTTCCAGGCGTACGTGGCGGAAGGTTGTGCAGCTAGAGGTACACAGTGGCAAGCTGCGCTAGCAAGATAGCCATCGTGGCATGCAATGGCGTCCCTAGCGGTCCCTTTCTGCACCGTCTAGGCGACACAGACAGGCATTTAATGCCTTTGTCCCCTGCCGTCAGGGTTAGGTATGATACAACTGTAGTAAGCGGTGGCGCCAACCACCACTCCTTTTACCTTTTTACCCTCATCTCTGTTGCCACCTATCGGTGACCCCTTTGACATATAAAAGGAGGCCCATGCACAACAGGGGGGGACGATCATTCTCACGCTCGGTCTCGCTAGCCATCCAAGCGTACTGTAGCATTCATCGCTCCCGAGCAAGAACACAAATACAAACCAAAGCAGGAGTAGGGTTTTACGCATCCGTGTGGCCCGAACCTAGGTAAACTGATCGCGTCGCTCGTGCGTTCGCCTCGATCTGCTCTTCGTGCACTCTCCGCCCCCCTGCCGAACCGAAAGGGGCCCCGGTCCGCCGTGGTCCCATAGGTGTCCGTGGGATCAGCACCCCCGACATCTTTGGCGCGCCAGGTAGGGGGTGCGTCGAGGCTATGTGAATCTGATCCGGCGTTCGCACGAGCCGGATCTTCGTCACCTTCATCAGCATGCCGCCGAAGAAGAAGATTTCGGAGGCAGCTGCTCCGTCTGTGCCGAGCCCACCATCGCCGGAGCGGACGGCTCGTGGAGTGGGCGCCGGCGGAAGAACGAGCGCCGACGAGGAGGCTCATGCTGCTGCCAGGTCCAAGGACAAGGCTGCGCCGCACATCGGCAGTGCGGTCGGCTCCCACAATGATCGAGCGCACTCCAAGACCTCGGCGTCCGTACACGCACCGCGCCCATCTCAGGAGGCGCGGGACCAGCAGCGTCATGGTACTCACGGTACCATATGTTTGCTGGGCCAAGATCAAGCTGGCGGATCCCGGAGCGCTCAAGACCAGCATGCGCGCCAACATGCTGGCACGAGCGTGGCACGGTCACCTGGACGAGGTACTGCTCCTTCTAACGCAGTTAGAAGTCCGATTATATCTCGTTCCTTGCACCGTTCGCCGCCGCCGCCCGCCACTCCAGCAGAAGCGTTGGCACGGGCCCAACTGCTCCTAGATTACCCTCGAGCGCCAGAGAAGATCGATGACTGGAGGGCCACTATCCAGAGCCTCATCGGCTTCGCCAACGGTGACGACCCGCGGCAGCCGAGCACATCGCAGCCGCGGCAAGTCAGTCAGGCGCGAGCCGGTGGCGACAAGTCCGGCGAGGGTGCAACCACTATGCACTCTCTGCCCCGAAGGCCAAGATCGCCGACTCGCCGGATCCACCTCGACAACGACTCCACCGCGTCATCAGATCCGCGAGCTCGTCGCGACCGGCGCCAAATTCTTCATGAGAGACAGCAAGAAGACGCTCGAACACGCATCGAGCGCCGAAGAGAAGCGCGGCGTCAATCAGACCTGCGCGCTGGGCCCTCTGTTGACACGCATGCGCCCGGAGAACCAAGCGACTTGCCATATGCGGTAGGTTGCCCTGCGTTTACCCGTGAGCTGCGGCAAGTCCAGTGGCCTAGCCAGAAGCATTTCAAGCCAGACGTACCGAAGAAGTACGACGGCAAGTCGCACCCGTCAGAGTTCCTCAGCATCTACACCATTGCGGTGCAAGCTGCCGGGGGGCGAGACGACAAGGTCCTTGCCAACTACTTCCCGCTTGTGCTCAAGCCCAAAGTCAGGTCCTGGCTCATGCACTTGCCGGACAACTCCATATCCTCTTGGGCGGACTTGTGCCATTAGTTTGTCGGCGACTTTACGGGCGGCCACAAGCCACATGGCCAAGAGAGTGACCTCCACCTGCTCGCCCAGAAGGAAGGAGAGCCCCTGCGCAAGTATATCCAGAGATTTAGCCATGTACAGCGCAACATCCCAGACATCCACCCTGCCGCGGTTATCAGCGCGTTCCATCAGAACATGCGTAATCGCAGGATGCGGGAGGAGATGGCGATGAGCAGGATCAGAGACGTCAGTGAGCTGTACGCCCTAGCCGACAAGTGTGCACGCGCTGAAGAAGGGAGGAAACTCCCTGGAGAGAATACTGGAGCAGGGGGATCTGACAGTGAGGATGCCGCCCCGGCAAAGAAAAACCGGAGGCGCAACAGGAAGAAGAAAGGCAAGGAGGTACTAGTCGTTGAGCAGTCCGGCAACGACGCTGGCGCCAAGCAAGCCAAAGTTGGCAGCTTCGGCAAGGAGGTTGCCGCATGCACCAACTGCCAAGCTGTGGCAGCCGCCGACAAGCAGGACGGCTCCGACAAGCAGTACTGCAAGATCCACCGCACCAAGGGCCATGACCTCCAGAGCTGCAAGAAGGTCGAGCAGCTTGTCCAGCAACAAAAAGCTGAGTACGAGCGGCGCGACAAGGAGAGAGCCCAAGGAGGCGGTGGAGAAGCCGGCAAGAAACGCGCTGGCCGGGGAGGACGCCGCGGCAAGGCCAAGCAGCGGCAAGGAGATAGACCTCCCCGCGGCCGCGACAAGGATGAAGACGAAGACGACGACAAGGACATGGATGATGTTGAGAACAGTGAACAGGACTTTCAGAAAGATACAGAAGTCTTGTGTGTTGATGGCGGTGCTTCTCTGCATACTTCCCACCGCCAACTCAAACAGTGGCTGCGGGAAGTTAATGCGGCAGAACCACCTGTCGAATCACGCAAGCTTCTGAAATGGTCCAGCACGCCTATCATCTTTGACATTGAGGACCACCCTGATCGCACAACTGCGGTCGGGTGCTTGCCGTTGTTGGTTTCGCCAACAATCCGCAACCTCAAGGTCACTAAGATGCTAGTTGACGGCGGGGCCGGCTTAAATCTGATCTCCTCCGCTGTGCTCCAGAAACTCCAGATCCCGGACAGCGAGCTCGAAGAGACCGGTACATTCCAAGGAATTAACCCGGGAAGGAGCAAGCCGAAAGGGAAGGTCATGTTGCCGGTAACGTTTGGCAGCGAGCTGAATTTCAGAACGGAGAGGGTCACTTTTGACGTTGCCGATTTCCCATTGCCTTACAATGGGATACTTGGCCGTCCAGCACTCACCAAGTTCATGGCAGCCTCTCACTATGCATACAACATGCTCAAGATACCAAGCCCGATAAGCGTCATCTCTGTCCCTAGCGACAAGAAGGATGCCCTTATCTGCGCCGACAAGATCTACTGGGAAGCAGCAGCTGCAACAGATCGCAAGACACTTGCCGCTGAAGCTACCGGGGGGAAGAAAAAGACCACGTCCGGCAAGAGCTCTGATGCCCACTCCGGCAAACGCACCTCCTCGGAGTGCTGCGCTGCCGTCGAGGACGCACCGTCGAGCTCCACCAGCAAGTGTAAGAAGGCAATGGCAGCTCCACCACATACCAAGAAAGTGTCCGCCAAGGAGGACGGCACTGGTGGTACCTTCACCATCAGTGCCACGCTTGACCCTAAATAGGAAAGCGCGCTCGTTACTTTCCTGCGGGCGAATGTCGACGTCTTTGCATGGCAACCGTCTGATATCCCCGGTGTTCCCAGGAAAGTAATTGAGCACCATCTTGCCGTTTGTCCTCATGCGCGGCCCGTCAAGCAGAAAGTCAGGAAACAGGCAGTGGAGCGCCAAGAATTCATAGCAGAAGAAATCAAGAAATTAGAAGCAGCAGGCCTTGTCAGAGGAGTGTTCCATCCCACGTGGTTGGCCAATCCTGTTGTAGTGCGCAAGGCAAATGGAAAATGGAGGCTTTGTATTGACTTTACTGATGTTAATAAAGCTTGTCCCAAAGATCCATTTCCCTTGCCGCTCATTGACCAGATTGTTGACTCCACAGCCGGATGTGATTTGCTTTCGTTTCTTGACGCATATTCAGGATACCATCAGATCTTCATGGCAGAAGAGGATGAGGAGAAAACCGCTTTCATTACTCCATGTGGCACGTACAGTTTCGTACGGATGCCTTTCGGATTAAAGAATGCTGGTTCAACATTTGCCAGAGTAGTCCATGTCGCTTTGAAGCCACAGATACACAGAAATGTAGAAGCTTACATGGATGATATAGTGGTCAAAAGCAAGGACAGGGCAACTATGATCCAAGATTTAGAAGAGACTTTTGCAAATCTGTGCAAGATCAACCTCAAGCTCAACCCCGAGAAGTGTGTGTTTGGGGTCCCTTCCGGCAAGCTTCTCGGGTTCTTTGTGTCTCAGCGGGGAATCGAAGCCAATCCCGACAAAATCAAGGCCATTGAGCAGATCGAAGCACCAAAACGCGTCAAGGATGTACGGAAGCTTGCCGGCTGCGTGGCTGCTCTCAGCAGGTTTATCTCTCGGTCTGCTGAGCGCGCCCTGCCGTTTTTCAAAATTTTGAAAAAGGCAGGTCCAATGAAATGGACTCCGGAAGCGGAGGCTGCGCTGCAAGACTTGAAGAGATACCTGTCCTCCACTCCAACACTTGTCGCACCTAAACCACAAGAGAAGTTGCTGCTGTACATAGCGGCAACCAATCAAGTGGTTAGTGCTGCATTAGTAGCGGAGAGGGAGGCAGATGACAAGCCAGCAACCGCGGCAAGCACATCCAGTGACAAGCAGGGGGCTTCCCCAACAAGCTCTGGTTCCGACAAGCAAGGATCTGCGCAGATACAAGAGGAGATACAGAAGAAGATGGTGCAGCGCCCAGTTTACTTTGTCAGTTCCCTTTTGCAAGGGGCTAGGTCGAGGTACTCTGGTGTGCAGAAGTTGCTTTTCGGCCTTCTCATGGTCTCGAGAAAGCTGCGCCATTACTTCCAAGCACATGTAATCACGGTTGTCACTCGCTTTCCGCTGAAGAGGATATTGCAAAATCCAGAAGCAACAGGCAGGATTGTTGAGTGGGCACTGGAACTGTCAAGCTTTGGCCTCAAATTTGAGAGTACATCAACAATCCAAAGCAGAGCATTGGCAGAGTTCATAGCAGAGTGGACGCGAACTCCAGATGAAGAAATTCCGGAGACGAGCATCCCCGCCAAGGAAGCAAACAAAGAGTGGCTTATGTACTTTGACGGTGCCTTCTCGCTGCAAGGCGCCGGTGCCGGAGTGCTGCTTGTCGCACCCACCGGAGAGCACCTCAAGTACATAGTCCAGATGCACTTCCCCAAGGAGCAAGCGACAAACAATACTGCAGAGTACGAAGGCTTGCTTGCCGGTCTCAGGATCACAGTAGAACTTGGGATTAAGAAGCTTATTGTCAGGGGTGACTCACAGCTTGTCGTCCGCCAAGTAAACAAGAATTACCAGAGTCCTTTAATGGAAGCTTACGTCGGCGAAGTGAGAAAGCTAGAAGAGCACTTTGATGGCCTGCAGATGGAGCATATCCCCAGAGCTCAGAATGACATTGCCGATGGCCTGTCAAAGTGCGCTGCACTTAAATTACCTATGGAACCAGGGATTTTTGCGCTCAAGCTAACTCAACCGTCCGTAACACCACCAACTGGACAGAACAAGAAGAGGAAGTTGATTTCTGGCGACTACTTTCCGGCAGAGCTTCCCGAAGCCGCCGCCAAAAAGGTCCCCAAGATCAACACCAAGAATGCTGAGGAGCAGTCTGCTCCGGCAAGCCCCGGGGTTTGTTCCGTTGAGGCAGACACTCCCGACAAGTTTTGCTCCGGCAAGCTTGCCGGGGAACGTCAAGCTCCAGCAGAGCCGCAGGCTCTTGCCGTGGGAGCAGATGTTCCCGCAGCAGCAGAATTGCCTTAAGTCCTTGTTGTCGAGCCACAGGCTCCAACATGGGCACAGCAGATTGTCCGTTTCCTTCAGACAGGAGAACTTCCCGAAGAACCAGAAGAAGCGGAAAGAGTAGCCCGGCAGTCTAGTATGTACCAGTTTGTCGATGACACACTATGCAGAAGAAGACTCAACGGTGTGAAATTGAAGTGCATTCCCCGGGAAGATGGACAGAAGCTGTTGGCAGAGATACATGGAGGCATATGTGGTCACCACATTGGCGCAAGAGCTCTTCCCGGAAAAGCATTCCGGCAAGGCTTCTTCTGGCCGACAGCCCTCCAGGATGCAACTGCACAAGTAACCAAGCGTGAAGCGTGCCAGTTCCATTCCAAGCAGATACACCAGCCAGCTCAAGCTCTCCAGACGATCCCTTTATCCTGGCCATTTTCGGTCTGGGGGCTCGATATCCTCGGCCCTTTTCCCCGAGCTGTCGGGGGCTTTGAGTACTTGTACATTGCAATCGACAAGTTCACAAAGTGGCCGGAAGTGGAACCAGTGAGGAAGGTGACGGCACAGTCAGCGGTCAAGTTCTTCAGGTCGATTGTTTGCCGTTTCGGGATCCCTAACAGGATAATCACCGACAACGGTACACAATTTACGAGCCGCACCTTCATGCAGTACGTCCAAGATCTTGGCGCCAAGGTGTGCTTCGCTTCTGTTGCTCACCCGAGAAGCAACGGTCAAGTGGAGAGGGCAAATGCTGAAGTGTTGCACGGGCTCAAGACCAGAACTTTCGACAGGCTGCACAAGTGCGGAAGAAACTGTATCGAGGAGCTGCCGGTGGTTCTTTGGTCGATCAGGATGACGCCAAATCGAGCCACTGGCCAGACACCCTTCGCTCTAGTCTATGGAGCGGAGGCAGTTCTCCCCATGGAACTCGTATACGGATCGCCTCGAGTGCTCGCTTACAACGAGCTTGAGCAAGAGCAGCTGCGACAAGACGACGCGCTGCTCCTTGAGGAAGACCGTCTTCAGGCTGCTGTGCGAGCCGCTCGCTACCAGCAAGCTTTGCGCCGCTATCATAGCCGCAAAGTTAACGCCAGAAGTCTCGAGGAAGGCGACCTTGTTCTTCGGCGCATTTAGTCCGCCAAGAATTCCAAAAAGTTGACGCCGAAGTGGGAAGCCCCTTACCGGGTGAAACAAGTCACCAGGCCTAGCGCTGTCCGCCTGGAGACCGAAGGTGGCGTACCAGTGAGCAACTCCTGGAATATTGAGCATCTTCGCAAGTTTTACCCATAGGGCGCGGTTGCCGGAACCCGTTCCGGCAACCACCTTTTGTACAAGTCTTGCCGCTGTTGCATGTAATCCTTTGTACAAAGCCGGACGCAGATCCCGTGCATAAAGATTATGTGCTCAGCACACTTTGTTGATTTCATGCTTTTCAAATTTTGCATGTATTATTTGATATTTTGTGCAGCACTAACCCCCGGTAAGAAATAACGAGCCTTAAAGCTCCATATTGTTATTTTGCCCTCTTTCATTTTTTACAAGGAAAAGGAGGTTCCCTCGCGCACAAGTTTGCCGGGGGGGAGGGAGAAGATACGGTATGGACCAGGCGTCGTTCAAGAAGTTTTCGCCTTGCCGGGAAGCAAGTAACAAAAAAAGATAAGTTGCCAAAGTCTAAGCGATCAAATTTCCTTTAAATTTTTAAGTTATTTTCCTTGAAGGACCGTGCTTTGTATGGAAAACCTGTGCGCGGAGGGACCAACTCGTAGCTAGTTGCGCCCTTACTGTTGTTTCGAGTCCGCTCAACAACTTAAGTGAGCTGCGACTAGTCGCGACAAGGTTTCTTGTCGGCTGCAGCACCGCCAGCAGGTTGCTGACGTTCCGCACTCAACGCTCGCGGCAAAAGTGCGTGCGCCGGCAAGATCCCTAAGAGCGTAGGGTAAAAATATACAAAGGAAAGAGTCAAGTAAAGGAAATAACATGGCAATTGCTACCAAGGATAGAGTATATTACAAAATAACTTGTCGCATCTCTAACAGACTGTTTTTCATAACATGATTGATAGCGATAAGAAAAGAAGAAGATGGATGGCCTAATCTACGCGGTCGCCTTCGACCCTCCTAATTCCGCTCACCCTGTCCACGATAGGCGCGACAAGGGCCTTGAGCTCCTCCAGATCAGCATCTGGCGGCAGGCTTCGGAGGACGTTGGTGAGGCGGAGGCCTGGGTTGCGGAAGGCCACCTTCATCAGCACCTTCTGGAGAGCTCCCGCGCAAATCTTGTGCGACTCGTCGGCAAGCTGCTTTGGGATCTGCTCCCGGAGTCGCTGAAGCACCGTCGCTACGCCCTTGAAGAACAGAGTCAGCTTGGCGCTGGGTTGGAGATTCTCGTCGGAGGAATACCCGAGATCCACCATCCCCAATTGCGCCAACTCCTTGTCGACGTCCGCGGCAACGTTCACCAGACCCTCCGTCCAGTGCTCCATGTTCTCCAACAAGGACTTCTGGTCGGCAGCAGCGTTCGCCAACAGCACCTTGCCGGCCTCAACTTTTTCCTTCAAGGCCGCCTCTTGCTCCTTGGCACCGTCCAGAGATTTGGTCAGAGCCGCCAGCTTCACTTCGAGATCAGCGTTGGAGTTCTTGGCGGCATCTAGTTCCTTGCCCTTCTCGGCAAAAAGGGCCTGCAGCTCCGAGTAGCTATTGGCGTCCTTCTCACGCTCGAGCTTGAGCGCGGCAAGCTCGTCGCCGCTCGCCTTGAGGCCCGCCTCCAGCTGCACCACCTCCAGCTCCAGCTCAGCCTTGGCGGCCTCGGCAGCTGCGACGGCGTCTTCGGCCTGCTTGACGGCTCCGCCAACTGCTTGCTCGCGCGCGGCAAGTTCCTCCTCGTGGCTGTCGAGGTGGACCTTCCGCTGCGCCAAGTCACCCTCCTGCGAAGACAGCTTCTCCGCGGCAAGGCGTTGGCGCTCTTCGACGTCGGCCTTCTCGAGGAGGAAGGCCTGCTTCGCCTCGGCAAGATCTTCCCGCTCCTTCGCCAAGGAGCGGAGAGCTTCCTGGTTGGCGCCTCGGAGCTCTTCTGCGTGCTTCTCGATATCAGCGCCAGCCTTCGCCACAAGTGCTTCGCGGGACTCCAGCTTGGCCTGCCGGGCGCGGTAGAGCGCCACTAGCTTCCGCAGCAGGCGCTCCTCTTCAGGTTCGCCGCTGCTGCTGCTTGGCGCGTCGACCAGCTTCAGCCCGGCGGAGGCAAGCACCTCTCCGTCCAGCATCTCCCCCTCGATCGGCGCCCTGGAGCTTGATGCCCAGGGAAGGTTAATGAAGATGTCCTCGCTGGCCTTCAGGTAGACGTCAGGCTGGGGCTCATTGGAGCCTGGCGCGGCGGCTGCGGCGGAGGAGTCGGTGGTCGGAGCAGTGCCTGGCGCTCCTGCGGCCTCCGGGTCGTCAGTACGACCGCCAGACTCCCCGCCCGGGTCGTCAGTACGACCGCCAGACTCCCCGGCTGCTTCCTCGGCGGCGACTTCAGTCTCCATCGGCTCTGCGGAAGATGGATCTGACGGCCGGAAGAGGGGAGAAAATTCAAGCAAAATTCGAGCCAAATCCAAGAGAAAGATCAAGAAGACAAAGAACCAAGGGGAGTTTGGGAGCAAGGAAGTTACCTGTGCCAGGGTCTGCAGCTGCGGTCTCCGTCGCCGGGGGATCGCCGACATAGTCCCTTGCAGGAGATCCTCCCCTTGTTGGGGGATCCTCCCTTGCCGGAGCCTCCTCCCTTGCTGGGGGCTCCTCCCTTGCCGGGGGCTCCTCCCTAGCCGGAGTCTCCTCCCTCGCTGGAGAGCTCTCCCTTGCCGAAGATCTCTCCCTCGCCGGAGGACTTTCCCTTGGCGCTTCAGGGGCAGCCTCCGGGCTCTCCTGGTGTGGCTGCTCTGCTCCTGCACAAGTCAAACAAACAAGTATCAGCACAGCAAGGATCTTCGTGCGCGCCCGACAGCGGGAAGTACACAAGACACTTACGCTGGGGGCTGCTCTAAAGATCAGTCGCCGGGTCCGGCAAGTTTGTCTCAGGCACGTCCCCTGTTGACGCAGTGGGTTCGTCCTCGATGACGATCACCGGCACCTTGGCTCCCTTTGCCGCTCTCTGCGCCAGAGTCCTAAAAAAGGAACAGATACAGGGAAAGGCAAGTGAGAAACAAGACGAGACAAAAACAGCAGAAATCAAAGAATTGCAAGTACAATAAGGAGAACTTACTCCTCTTCTTCTTTCTCGTCGGAGCTAAACGCGGAGAAGTCAAAATCCGGCCCGCGTCTAGCGCGGGAAGGTGGAGGAGTAGGCTCCCTTGGTCGCTTGGCGGGAGCAGAAGCAGCAGTCCGGGAAGACCCCGCTCCAGTCGAAGCAGCAGCATGGGGCGCTCCCGCGGCAACGGTGCTTGCCGCGGTGGAGCGTGTCGTGCGGCGCGGCGACTGCCGGCCCGCCTGCCGCCTTGCTACATTCCCGGCCTTGCGGAGACGCCTTCTTGGTGGAGACGGAGACGCTGCTGGCGGCGTGCTGTCGGAGGACGAAGTGGAGGAGGAATCGATCTCCAAAGAGCCGCTCGCATCATCGGCAGGCTCGCTCGGTTCGGCGTCGTGCCCGGCAACCTGGCTCGGTTCGGCATCGTGCCCGACAACCTTCTTCTTGCCGGCAAGATCCTTTTTGCCGGCGAGATCTTCCCGCTCGGCACGGTTTGCCGCCTCTGCCGCTGGTGCCTCCTCCAAGGTGAAGCCGAACTCGCCCGCCGCGGCAGCTGCCGCCGCCTCTTCCAACCTGGTGGCGATGTACGCCAACTCCGCCTTAGTGGTGTCGCGGGTGAGGCCATCCTTCTCGCCGGCGCGGATTGGCACTTCCACCAAGTCGTCGAAGAATTGCTGCACAACCTCGTCCTCTGGCTCTTGCCAAGTTGGCACGATTCCGTGCGAATCGCATAGTGGCATCATCGCCCTGATGCGGTCGAGCGCCGAATTGTTGCACAAAGGGACGACGCCCTGCGGCAACCTGAAGACCTCGGGGTGATCTGAATCGTACTTGAAGAGCTCCTGCAGTATTCTGTTGAGCTCAAGGACAGTGAAATTGTAGTTGAGGCCTGGGCGCAGCCTCATGATGTCTGCCGCGTTCTTGAACTCCCAGGCAGGCCTCCTCCGTTCCTGCGGGGGAGCGATGCGGTGACGAAGAAAGTCTGCGCCAACGGCCCCTACAGTGAGTCCGGCAAGCCTGAGGCGTTGGATCCTGGTGACGGCAATCTTCAGCCTGCTGTCCTCCGGGGCCACGTCGCTCCAGTCACTGCCGCGCACTGCTGCTACTTGACGCCGGGCGGTGAATGGCTGCGGGCTCTCCTCGACAATCCAGCACGAGTCAGCCCTCCACTCCTCCCATTTGCCGCGGAATTCGCCCTCCAAATAGGAATCCTTCTTGCCGGTCCTAGAGACCCAGGCAATTCCGCCGGACAAGGGCTCTCCTCTCTCTACCCGAGGAATGAAAAAGTGGCAAAAAAGGGCTACGCTAGGGTGGACTCCGACAAAGTTCTCGCAGAGGTGTGCGAAAACGGCCATGGTGAGGACGACGTTGGGAGTGAAGTCAAGGAGGCAGAGATTGTATGTGTTCATGATATCGCAGAAGAACTCGGAAAAAGGCGGGCAGAGCCTGCAGTAGAAGAATACGGCAAAGAAAGGGTACCCGTCCGGAGCCGTCGCATGAGCAGCGGCCGGGAGCACCTTGGTCCGTGGGTGAGCTCGCGTCTCCGTCGCCCAAAAGAGATAATAGTACTCCCGCAGCTCCTTCGCGCCAAGCTTGGGGGGGGGGAATGGCTCGCTCCTTCTGCAGCACCGCGAGCCGCTGCGCCTCGGTCGACTTCACGGCCTTCCCCTTGTCGCCTTTCGGAGCCATGGCGGAAGCAGTGAAGGAGTTCGACGGCGTTGGTGGCGCTGGTGGCAATGCGGGGGCAGGGCACTGCGCTCTATGTGCTTTGGGAAGATGGAGGCGGGGCGGAGTTTTTCAAGATTGGAGCGGAATGGGGGCGAGTGGGCGCACTACCCCTGCATCCCTTTGCTTATAAAGGGGGAGGTGGCGGACGTTCTGCCTTTCCTAATAAAGAAACCACCCACGATCTCTCCCACGATGCCGCGTTTGACGCGTGCCGTGCGGGGAGGGCGCGGTGGATGCGGAGTGAGTTACGGCGTAACCTAGGCCGCGCGTGCCCGTACCCTGTTTTGGGCCTGGCCCAACAGCGCTCGGCACCGTGTATGGCCCAGGCCCGGGGGCTCATGTCGGTGTACTAAAGTAGGGGTACCTTAGTATCCCGAACTTGTGCACGGGCAGTCGCAGCGTCCCGCGGCAAGGCTTGCCGGGTGACCGCCAAGATCCTCTGTGGTTCTTTGGAGCCATTCAAGAACAAAGTATCCAAGGCCCCGGCAAGAGGAGCTTGCCGGGAGGGAGACAAGACCCCGGCAAGAGGAGCTTGCCGGGGAGGCCAATCAAGACATATCAAGGAACTCGCCGCAGCACACCATGTGTCCCGGCAAGACCCAGTGAGCGACAAGCTCCTGGACGCGGCAAGATAATAACCGCGGCAAGGCACTTGCCGCGGCAAACTTCCATCCTGTACCTGCGCTCCAGCACATCCGCCAACGTGTCGCTCTGGGACCCTTCCAGGCGTACGTGGCGGAAGGCTGTGCAGCTAGAGGTACACGGTGGCAAGCGGCGCTAGCAAGATAGCCATCGTTGCATGCAATGGCGTCCCTAGCGGTCCCTTTCTGCACCGTCTAGGCAACACAGACAGGCATTTAATGCCTTTGTCCCCTGCCGTCAGGGTTAGGTATGATACAACTGTAGTAAGCGGTGGCGCCAACCACCACTCCTTTTACCTTTTTACCCTCATCTCTGTTGCCACCTATCGGTGACCCCTTTGACATATAAAAGGAGGCCCATGCGCAACAGGGGGGGACGATCATTCTCACGCTCGGTCTCGCTAGCCATCCAAGCGTACTATAGCATTCATCACTCCCGAGCAAGAACACAAATACAAACCAAAGCAGGAGTAGGGTTTTACGCATCCGTGCGGCCCGAACCTGGGTAAACTGATCGCATCGCTCGTGCGTTCGCCTCGATCTGCTCTTCGTGCACTCTCCGCCCCCCTACCGAACCGAAAGGGGCCCCGGTCCGCCGTGGTCCCATAGGTGTCCGTGGGATCAGCACCCCCGACACCCCGGAAGGCATCCCCTCTTTCGTCTACTTCTATCGGTAACTTTACTTGGAGCTATATTTTTATTCGCCACATGATATGTGTTTTGCTTGGAGCATCTTGTATGATTTGAGTCTTTACATTTTAGTTTACCACAATCATCCTTGTTGTACACACCTTTTGAGAGAGCCATACATGATTTGGAATTTGCTAGAATACTCTATGTGCTTCGCTTATATCTTTTGAGTTATATAGTTTTGCTCTAGTACTTCACTTATATCTTTTAGAGCACGGTGGTGGATTTGTTTTATAGAAACTATTGATCTCTCATGCTTCACTTAGATTATTTTGAGATTCTTAAATAGCATGGTAATTTTCTTAAAATCCTAATATGCTAGGTATTCAAGATTAGTAAAATTTTCTTATGAGTGTTTTGAATACTAAGAAAAGTTTGATGCTTGATGATTGTTTTGAGATATGGAGGTAATAATATCAAAGTCGTGCTAGTTGAGTAGTTGTGAAATTGAGAAATGCTTGTGTTGAAGATTGTAAGTCCTGTAGCATGCACGTATGGTAAACATTATGTAACAAATTTGAAACATGAGGTGTTATTTTATTGTCCTCCTTATGAGTGGCGGTCGGGGACGAGTGATGGTCTTTTCCTACCAATCTATCCCCCTAAGAGCATGCGCGTAGTGCCGAGGTTTTTGATGACTTGTAGATTTTTGCAATAAGTATGTGAGTTCTTTATGACTAATGTTGAGTCCATGGATTATACACACTCTCATCCTTCCATCCTTGTTAGCCTCTTCGGTACTGTGCATTGCCCTTTCTCACATTGAGAGTTGGCACAAACTTCACCGGTGCATCCAAACCCCGTGATATGATACACTCTCTCACACATAAACCTCCTTATATCTTCCTCAAAACAGCCACCATACCTACCTATTATGGCATTTCCATAACCATTCTGAGATATATTGCCATGCAACTTTCCACCGTTCCGTTTATCATGACACATTCATTATTGTCATATTGCTTAGCATGATCAAGTAGTTGACATAGTATTTGTGGCAAAGCCACCATTCATAATTATTTCATACATCTCACTCTTGGTCCATTACATATCATGGTACACCGCCGGAGGCATTCATATAGAGTCATCTTTTGTTTTAGTATCGAGTTGTAATCATTGAGTTGTAAATAAATAGAAGTGTGATGATCATCATTTTCTAGAGCATTGTCCCAAGTGAGGAATTATTAAAAAAGAGAAAGTCCATAAAAAGAAGAGAAAGGCCATAAAAAAGAAGAGAAAGGCCATAAAAAAGAGAAGGCCCAAAAAAATGAGAGAAAAAGAGAGAAGGGACAATGTTACTATCCTTTGCCACACTTGTGCTTCAAAGTAGCACCATAATCTTCATGATAGAGAGTCTCTTGTTTTGTCACTTTCATATACCAGTGGGAATTTTCATTATAGAACTTGGCTTGTATATTCCAACAATGGGCCTCCTCAAGTGCCCTAGGTCTTCATGAGCAAGCAAGTTGGATGCACACCCACTTAGTTTATTTTGTTGAGCTTTCATACATTTATAGCACTAGTGCAGCCATTGCATGGCAATCCCTACTCCTTGCATCAACATCAATCGGTGGGCATCTCCATAGCCCATTAATTAGCCTCGTTGATGTGAGACTTTCTCCTTTTTGTCTTCTCCACATAACCCCCCTCATTATATTCTATTCCACCCATAGTGCTATGTCCATGGCTCGCGCTCATATATTGCGTGAAAGTTTATAGGTTTACTAAAGTATGAAACAATTGCTTGGCTTGTCATCGGGGTTGTGCATGATGAGAGCATTCTTGTGTGACGAAAATGGAGCATGACTAAACTATATGATTTTGTAGGGATGAACTTTCTTTGGCCATGTTATTTTGAGAAGGCATAATTGCTTTGTTAGTATGCTTTAAGTATTATTATTTCTATGTCAATATGAACTTTTGTCTTGAATCTTTCGGACCTGAATATTCATACCACAATTAAGAAGAATTACATTAAAATTATGCCAAGTAGCACTCCACATCAAAAAATCTGTTTTTATCATTTACCTACTCGAGGACGAGCAGGAATTAAGCTTGGGGATGCTTGATACGTCTCCAACGTATCTATAATTTTTGATTGCTCCATGCTATATTATCTACTGTTTTGGACATTATTGGGCTTTATTATCCACTTCTATATTATTTTTGGGACTAACCTATTAACCGGAGGCCCAGCCCAGAATTGTTGTTTTTTGCCTATTTTAGGGTTTCGAAGAAAAGGAATATCAAACGGAGCCCAAGCGGAATGAAACCTTCGGGAACGTGATTTTCTCAACGAACAAGACCGAGGAGACTTGGACCCTACGTAAAGACACAAAAGAGGAGGCCACGAGGTAGGGGGCGCGCCTACCCCCCCCCCCCCAGGTGCGCCCTCCACCCTCGTGGGCCGCCTGTTGCTCCACCGACATACTCCTTCCTCCTACATATACCTACGTACCCCCAAACGATCAGAGACGGATCCAAAAACCTAATTCCACTGCCGAAACTTTCTGTATCCACGAGATCCCATCTTGGGGCCTGGTCCGGAGCTCTGCCGGAGGGGGCATCGACCACGGAGGGCTTCTACATGAACACCATAGCCCCTCCGATGAAGTGTGAGTAGTTTACCTCAGACCTACGGGTCCATAGTTATTAGCTAGATGGCTTCTTCTCTCTTTTTGGATCTCAATACAATGTTCTCCCTCTCTTGTGGAGAACTATTCGATGTAATCTTCTTTTTGCGGTGTGTTTGTTGAGACCGATGAATTGTGGGTTTATGATTAAGTCTATCTATGAACAATATTTGAATCTTCTATGAATTCTTTTATGTATGATTGGTTATCTTTGCAAGTCTCTTCGAATTATCATTTTGGTTTGGCCTACTAGATTGATCTTTCTTGCAATGGGAGAAGTGCTTAGCTTTGGGTTCAATCTTGCGGTGTCCTTTCCCAGTGAAATTAGGGGCAGCAAGGCACATATTGTATTGTTGCCATCGAGGATAACAAGATGGGGTTTTCATCATATTGCATGAGTTTATCCCTCTACATCATGCCATCTTGCTTAAGGTGTTACTCTGTTTTTAACTTAATACTCTAGATGCATGCTGGATAGCGGTCGATGAGTGGAGTAATAGTAGTAGATGCAGGCAGGAGTCAGTCTACTTGTCTTGGACGTGATGCCTATATACATGATCATACCTAGATATTCTCATAACTATGCTTAATTCTGTCAATTGCTCAATAGTAATTTGTTCACCCATCGTAGAATACTTATGCTCTCGAGAGAAGCCACTAGTGAAACCTATGGCCCCCGGATCTATCTTTATCATATCAATCTCCTACTGCTTAGTTATTTCCTTTGCTTTTTAGTTTGCCTTTATTTTACTTTGCATCTTTATCACAAAAATACCAAAAATATTATCTTATCATATCTATCAGATCTCACTCTCATAAGTGGCCGTGTAGGGATTGACAACCCCTTATTGCGTTGGTTGCGAAGATTTATTTGTTTTGTGCAGGTGCGAGGGACTCGCGCGTAGCCTCCTAACAGATTGATACCTTGGTTCTCAAAAACTAAGGGAAATACTTACGCTACTTTGTTGCATCATCCCTTCCTCTTCGAGGAAAACCAATGCAGTGCTCAAGAGGTATCACATACTCGATACACCCCGGAAACACCAAGATGTATTTGGATTTGAAGGAGCATTTCTGGTGGACAAGTATGAAGAAGGATATTGCCGAGTATGTAGCCGTATGTGATGTATGTCAGAGAGTGAAGGCAGAACATCAGAAGCCAGTAGGATTACTGTAGCCTATACAAATACCCTAATAGAAGTGGGAGAAGCTTGGCATGGATTTCATCACCGGATTACCCAGGACCCGATCGGGATATGATTCTATCTGGGTAGTAGTGGATCATTTGACCAAAGTGGCTCACTTTATCCCAGTGAAGACCACCTATACAAGTGCACAGTTGGATAAGATTTATATGACCAGGATCGTATGTCTGCATGGAGTTCCGAGAACCATCGTCTCAGATAGAGGAACACAGTTTACTTCAAAGTTTTGGCACCAGCTGCACCAGACTTTGGGCACCAGGCTAGAGTTCAGTACAGCCTTTCATCCGCAGACAGATGGACAGACTGAGAGAGTCAATCAGATTCTGGAGGATATGTTGAGAGCGTGTGTGCTCGATTATGGATCTAGTTGGGATGATAATCTGCCCTACGCAGAGTTCTATTGCAACAACAGTTATCAAGCTAGTCTGAAGATGGCACCTTTCGAAGCTTTGTATGGAAGAAGGTGCAGGACATCGTAGATGTGGGATGAATTTGGAGACCGCTAGTTGTTTGGACCGGATTTGATCAAAGAGTCAGAAGAGAATGTTAAGTTGATTCGAGATAGACTGAAGGTAGCTCAGTGTAGGCAGAAAAGTTATGCAGACTCAAAATGCAAGGAGGTATTCTATGAAATCGGAGACAGAGCCAATCTTCGTGTGTCACCTCTGTGAGGAGTTAGACGTTTTGGAGTTAAGGGAAAGTTAGCCCCAAGATTTGTAGGACCATACCAAGTTTTGGAACGTATGGGAGAAGTTGCCTACAAGCTGGAGTTACCCGAAGGACTGTCAGGAGTTCATGATGTGTTTCATGTTTCCCAGTTGAAGAAATGACATGCTGAGATGGCCAATATTCCTCTAAGAGATACAGTGCCACTGGAAGCAATTCAGTTGGAGAGTGATCTGACCTATGAGGAGAAACCAGTGAAGATTCTCGACTTTGCCAGCTGAGTCACACGCAGTAAGGTTATCAAGTTTTGCAAAGTTCAGTGGAACCACCATACCGAGGATGAAGCCACCCGAGAACGAGAGGATGATCTATGAAAGACCACCCACACCTATTTTCTAGCCAACCCGAATCTCGAGGGCGAGATTCACCTTAAAGGGGGTAGGATTGTGACATCCAAAATTTTCAATTTGGAATGTTATACGTAGGTCATCATATGCATATCATAATTTATTTGCATTTTGGGTGTGATCCTAAAAATCCTAAGCAACTCAAGGACCCACGGAGAGAGTTGGAGATTTCACGATTTTCATATTTGTTTTTTCTCAAATATTGGAAAGAGGATCATTTTTGTTTTATTATTTTTTTCTCTCCAAAAATATTTCGTAATTAAAATATATGAGAGGAGATAATATGACTTCTCCAAAATAAATAAAATATTGGAGGAAAATATTAAAATCAAATAAATATTTTATTTGGATTTTATTGCTATTTTATTTGAATTAGAGAAAATATGCATTTTTCAACTTTGCATTTTTAGGCCAAGAAAATGTTCACTTTGTTCTAAATATTTTATTTAGACAGTGAAAATTTATTTTGACATTTTTAGATTTTTATTTTTATTTATTTAGGATTTTTCTCGGCGGAATCGTTTAAAAAAAGAACGAACCGACCTAATGGGCCGTGCCCGAGCCGGACTCTGTCTGCTTAGGCTTTATAAGCCGTAGCCCGAGCCGCCCCAGCCCACCAACCACCCCACCGCCGAAACCCTAGCCGCCACCCCGCCGCGCCTCGCAGTCCGCACCACCGCCGCCGCAACCCGCAGCCACCGCCGACGCTGCGCCGCCGGAGCCCGCGGCCACCGACGCCGCTGCTGTCGGCGTTCTGGGAACGGGGTCCCCAGACGTGCCTGCCTATGGCCCACGGCGTGGCGCTGCGAGCGGGCCCGTATGGCCCATCTTCACCAGTAAGGACTCAAGACCCTCGCGAGGGGCCAAGCCTCGTGAGGCGGATGACACAAGACCTCCTCAGGAACGGCCTCACCAGGGCGGCTCGCGAGGGGCGGAGAGACCAAGGCTAGGCAAACCTCGCGAGGTTCTGATGACGTGAGCCATGACGACCAAGGCCAGGCGGGCGCCAGCGCGCACAGTGTCCTTGTTTCCTCTTTGGTGCTAAGGAGGCAAGCGCAGACGCAGAGTACTAAGGCGTCAAGCAAAGGTTTCCATATCGGTGCAACGAGACCAAGACCAGAAGGACGGCAAGATGGAGGTCACCGTGGAGCCCAAGACGGCGTCACCACCAGAGCCTTTGACAGGTGAAGACCACTTTTGTCAGGATCAGCTGTACTAGTTGTCCCCTTTCAAATTGGCTGTTGTTGGCTCCCTTCCCGCTCAATATTTGGAGAGAGGACCAGGGCCTCTATAAATAGGACTAGCCAGCACCATAGCTAGGGGGATCCGACGGACAAGAGATCCGACGGATCGAGAGAGACCAGAACTACCACAAGTTCACCGAGCACAAGAACACCTCTCTTCAGGAGGTTGTTCTTCCCCTTGTACTGTTCATCCTCCGCCCAAGAGGCAATCCACCACCATCACACTGGAGTAGGGTATTACACCACAACGGTGGCCCGAACCAGTAAAAATCTTGTGTCCTTTGTGTTGCGAGTTCATCGAGTTAGCCCGTGAGATATTAGCGAAGTCAGGACGTGGATTGGTAGGGGAGATCTTCGCACGCACCCTAGTGTTCGAACCTTGAGGGTTTTGCCGGAACCCGTGATCCGACATTTGGCGCGCTAGGTAGGGGCGCGCCGAAGCTTCCCTTCTGTCGCTCCGTGTCCCGTTGCTCCATTGCCTCCATGGCGGATGCTCGCCGCGCTCGCGCTGAGCGCCGGGCTGCCCTCGCCGCCCGCATCGCTCAGATGGCTCCCGTCGGTGGGCCACCCCGTTGTTTCCCGTCGCCTGCTGCCAACGTCGCCACAGGCCTGGTGGGGAATGAGCAGCAAACATCCTCGCTGCACCCCTCGGTGCAGCGGGACGGCCGCACCGCCACTCCATCACTGACCCCGGCTGGCTCGTCATCCCATGCTCGTCGCCCCCGTGTGGACGCGCAGGCCGCTCTATGCATGGCGTGTGAGCTCCTGCGCTACCGCCCAGTCAACGACCTCTATGAGGACTGGCTTGACCGCATCGCCAGCTTGTCAGCGCCGCAGTGGGCTCCCTTACACCATCCCTCTCGCTGCCTCGCCCTCCGCCAGCCGCGGGCGGCGTGGCCCATGGAGCGCCTCCACCACCTCTGCCCCAAGAGGGAGTCTTGGCGCCCAGGCACGCGGCCCCACAGCACGACCTGCCGTGTCCGGTGCCCGCGCAAGAAGAAAGAAGCTACCAAGAAATTCCTCAGCCATGAGAAAACGCCCCCGCGCTCCCTGCGCCACCACGGCAAGACCGCGTGCCGCCTGCGACGGCGGTGCATGGACCCCATCAAGGACAAGTTCTCCACCAATGCAGAGTCCCGGTGACCACGATAGGCTGCCGCGCCTTCACCCTAGAGCGGCGTTGCGCTGCTTGGCCAAGCAAGTTCAAGCCGGATCTGCCTCCTTGCTATGACGGCACCCCGACCCCGCGGAGTTCCTACAGCTCTACGAGCTAAGCATCATGGCGGCCAACAGCGACGAGAAAGTCATGGTGAACTGGTTCCCCATGGATCTCAAGGATGGTGCCCGTTCCTGGCTCCTGAACCTGCCCCCAGGCTCGATCTCCTCCTAGAACAAGATGCACGACCGTTTCGTCGCCAACTTCTAGGGCACTCACGACTGCCCACCGGCTGCGGGTGACCTACACCGCGTCAAGCAACAACTAGGAGAGACCCTCCAGAAGTACATCCAGCGCTTCAACAACGTTCATCTCAAGATCCCCAAGGTGACGGACGAGGCCATCATCTCCGCATTCTCCGATGGCGTCCGTGACGTCAAGATGAAGGAGGAGCTCGCCATCCACGAGGAGTTGTGCACGTCTCTGGAGCTGTTCATCCTGGCGACCAAGTGCACAAGAGCTGAGGAGGGGCGCCTCTTCCTCCTCGAGCTCCCGGCTGCGGACCCGGAGGAGAAGAAAGCCAAGGCCAAAGACGTGAAGCGCAAGGGAGCAGCTTCTTTCTTCCTGCCCGAGTCATCCAAGAGCAGTCGACCATCCTGCGCCTTCCATAACCTGCATAGCCACAACACCAACAACAGTTAAGAGCTCAGAGCCATTCGAGAAGGACACTTCGGTCGACGCCCCGAGCACAATGACCGGGGCTAAGGCCGAGGAGGAGGACGTGGTGGTGGACGTTGGGATGACCGTGGCCCGCGCCAGGAGTGGCGCCACCGACCTCGTGAGGACCACTGGCAGGATCAGCCTCGCGAGGGCGCCTGGAGGGATCAGCCTCGTGAGGATCACCCTCAAGGCAACGCCGGTCTTCCTCCACTACCGCCACCACCAAGAAGGAATGATGACCACCACCAAGACGAGGGGGCTGGGGGCTGCCAGGAGCCGCGTGCTATCGCCTGCATCTTGGGCGGAGCTCAAGCCCCAGCCTCTCAGCGTATCTTTAAATAGTTTGCTCGTGAAGTGAACGCAGTCTCGAGGCCACGCGCCCGCTCAGATGGTCCCAGTGCGCCATCACGTTCAGCTCAGCAGATCGGCTCAAGTGCGCGGCTACCACCGGCGTCATCCCGATGCTCTGTTCACCAGTCATTAGCAACGTGCAAGTTACCAAGACTCTCATCGATGGCGGCGCATGGCTCAATGTCCAGTCCGTCGACACGTTTGACAACCTTCAAGTGCCATACGATCAGCTTCAGCCCACCAAGCCTTTCTCAGGAGTGACCGACGGCTCCACCACCCCGATCCGACAGGTCCGCCTCCCAGTCACCTTCGAAGAACGCAACAACTACCGCACCGAGCTCATTGACTTCGACGTCGCCCACATCCGTCTGCCATACAATGCCATCCTCGGGTATCCAGGCCTAGCCAAGTTCATGGCTGTAACGTACCACAGCTACACCGTCCTCAAGATGCGAGGAAGCAGCGGGATCATCACAGTCCCCTACGAAGAAAGAGATGCGGTGTGCTCCCTTGAGCGCGCCTTCCAAGCAGCGTCAATCCAAGACCCTGACAACAATGTAGCTCGATACCCTCCTGAGCTCGTCCCCAAGAAGAAGAAGCAGCAACTCCATGTTGGACCTCAGGAGGACAGCGACGCAAGTGGCACCTCATCAGGATCAGCGCCCGCGCCTGGGGCGCCTCCCTCTGTCACATAGGAAGGCGCGCCTGGCGCCCTCCTTGGGCAGGGCTCGAGGGCTCTCTTCCGTAGGGCCTCAGACCTCGCCAACATCATAAGGGAGGCGCTCAGGCACCACTTGGAGGCATGTTTCACGGCACGTCTCCTTCAGGAGGACACTGGGCAAGGAGCGCCCGGCGCTCAGGAGTTCATCACCAAGGCATCTCAGGAGCTTCAGGAAGCAAGAGCAATACACAGTGACCACTGCCCACCTGGCGCTGCTCCCCACCCAGGTGAGGGTGGTGAGCTACGCATCTGCATCGACATCCCGGGACTCAACGGAGCCGCAACTCAGGAGCGCTTCTGGCCTTCGCGAGTTTGGCACTGCGAAGGTCCGCCTCATAGCTATGTTCGTATGCCGCTCGGCCTCCCGAGCATGGCTGCTGCCTTCTAGTGCAACATGTAGAGCATCATGGCGAGTCAGGAGGCCAGGCACCACGCAGTCCTGGCGAAGATGGCAACGGTCCTCAAGGAACCGCCTGGACCCCCAGAGCCTCCCGAGGCTCAGGGCCCCGGCGGCTCATGAGGAGCAACCCCTTCGCCGCATACCTTCAGCTCCCTCAACACCCCTTCACCAAAGAAACCAGGTGACATTTTCCAAGTTCATTTAGCTGGGAGCGCCCTCAGGGCTGCATTATTCCCAGGCCACGTGGGTCCGTCCCTGCGGCATGTATCCCTTCCTTTTCTTGTCTTTAGCTTACCTTGCTGGGGGCGCCCCTCGGGCTGCACCATCCCCAAGCCTCTTGGGCCTGACCTAGTGGCACGTATCATTTATGCATTTACCTGAGCTAGGTTGCTTTTCGTGCTTAATCTATCTATGACTATCACCTGCTTGATTGTCGCCCATCACGGGAGCCGCGCGCCGGTCGTCTTTCTTCAGGACCCTTCGCGTGAGAGGGTTAGGCACGGTGTTTGTGCTCGGGCCCGTCCCTGCAGCATCGATAAATCCAACAGCTAAGCTCTGTCTGGCGGGCCGGCCCCGTTCACGTCACCTCCTGGGTCGTTGGTGCTTGGCTTTCTCACATGATAACCTCAGGATATTCGTTCGGCGCAGGTTGTCTGACCTCCTCGTAGGACCAAGACAACGAACAAGAATCATGACCAGGCGCAACCTTCCTTGAGGTAGGGCCTCGTGTGTCCCACGCTGGCTCACAAGTGCCCAAACACAC
Source organism: Triticum monococcum (assembly GCA_034509565.1). Classification (NCBI taxonomy): domain Eukaryota; kingdom Viridiplantae; phylum Streptophyta; class Magnoliopsida; order Poales; family Poaceae; genus Triticum; species Triticum monococcum. The sequence continues at coordinate 236,827,130 of CM067843.1, forward strand.
CTCGTCTAGCCCTGCCATGCAAGCCATGTATCAGGGCGGGGCTGTACACGCCCCGGGGGCTCTCCGCAGTAGGGAGTCCCCTCCCACGTACCAGAGGCGGATCAGCAATCACCACGGTGATCGGTGCCCTTCCTCGTGCTAACTTGTAGGAACTTCCTAAAGGCTACAGCGGGCGATACCGCGGACTCTCCATCTTTTCTCGTGCGATTCGCTTGCGTGTTAAAAGGGGGGCTCCTGAGCATCGCGACTCAGGAGCTCTTACTGGCTCTCCAGCCCTCACCTCCTAGCCTTGACCATGGCACGCGACCTGGCATACCAGCGGCGGCTGAGCTCGCTCGAGGGCCGGGACCTGAGGACGTAGAGCACCAGGAAGAACATGGAGAGGATGGGGAGGCCCGCATGGGCCTGACCTAGCTACTCAGCCGCGGCCAACGCCCAAGCCTAGCATCTCGCGAGGGACCAACCCCAGATTGCCAAGATAAGTTTCACGCTCAATCAACCGCTACAGCGTAGAGTTCTCATTTTTGTAGCCCCACTGCGGCGACGTAGTCTCCCTCTCCTACCTCTCGGCAGTCGCTTGCATGCCAAAGGGGACCTCCTGAGCAGCACGTCTCAGGGGATCTTACTGGACCTCGGGCCGCTCACCTCCTGGCCTTGACCACGGCACGCGACCTGGCATACGAGCGACGGCTGAAGCCTGCCTGGGGACCGGGACCTATCGGTGTAGAGCACCATGCCGTTGCGAGGTTGGAAAGGGCAAACCAAGCCGAAACGGAGCACGCACACGCACAATTTCATAATAAGGATAATGTCAACAAAGGACACTACAGACGCCTTACATGCCCCAGTGGGGTCCATTTCTTGATTCCTCGCATAGAACAGAAGACAAGAACTTAGGGAGTCCTAACTACGCGTGCCCCTGAGGATGACGCCATCATCAACAGTTGCCCACCAGAGGCCGGCACCAACCTCATCCAGATCAGCGCTGGTGGCGGTCAGACGCCGCAGCCTTGCTCCGGTCGCGGCGCGAGCTCGGGGGCACATAGTTGCCGTCGCTTGTCTCTAGAGACTCCACGAGCTTGGGAGAATCGCTGGACCACCAGGAGTCGCTGCTGTCACTGGAGGAGCTGTAGGCGATGCTTGCTGCAGGCCTAGAGCCCGCCGTTGTGCCGTCCTTGCGACCTCCTTCAGGACAGCACCCCAGGCGGCGGCCTTCCTTGTCGAACACCTTGAAGAATAGCATGAAGGCGCCGTCGTACTCTAAGTGGATTGCAAGGGCGCCCTCCGCGCGGCAGACTCGGGCAATCTCGCCCCAGCCTCGGGTCATGAAGATCCTCCCGGAGGCGACGGCTTAAATTTCTACTCCAGTCATCAGGGCGTTGCAGTCGTTGTGCTGCAGCCAGAGCTCGAGAGGCCCCCTTGGCGGCATCTCTGCGGTGAAGAAGGAAGGGAAGCGAATCCAAGTGCTCGGGGGCATCGCCGCCCACAACACGAACTCGCGCGATGAGTCCGCCACATGGACCCCTGGGGCAACGGCGTGCGCCTCGCGACATGGCAGCCATGGCCCTGGCGTGGGCGGCGGCGCTCATTGCTCCTCCCTCCGGAATCATCGGCATGAGCATACAAGGGCAGTGAGTACCCAGGAGGTGGCCTTTCGTACCGAGGCTGTGACGCCACCGGCCTCACGACCATCTCGCGCTGATGGGACCTCCTCTTCTGTGGCGGGAGCAGCTCGGGCTCGGTGAGGGGAGCCTTGCCCTTCTCTGCGGCCGAGAACCTCCAAATCGGCGCCATGACTCCACCAGCAAGGAGTAGAGCGAGGAAGGAGAAGAAGCAGGAGAGGCAGAGGAGAGACTGGTGATGGGGCTCCGCCCCCACCTCCCATTTATAGCCAAAGGGAGGCCAACTGCCGGCCTCCACGATCTAATGTAATAATGATGGGTTTTCCTTGCATGTAGCAGGGACTTGACAAGTCAGGTAGTTGCCGAGGCTGCGTGGGGGAAACGGAGGTGCCCACGTCCAATCAACCGCCACGCGTCGACCAAGGCCGCATGCTATTAGGGCACACGGTGCTCCGCACTTGCCCTTTGGCTTCGCCTTGAACCCAAGCCCGAGCGCGCCTTGGGCCTGGGGGCTACTGTCGGTGTGCTGGGAACGGGGGTCCCCAGACTTGCCTACATGCGGCCCACGGCGTGGCTCTGCAAGTGGGCCCGTATGACCCATATTCACCAGCAAGGACTCAAGACCCTTGCGAGGGGCCAACCCTCATGAGGCGGACGACACAAGACCTCCTCAGGAACGGCCTCACCAGGCCGGCTCGTGAGGGGCGGAGAGATCAAGGACAGGCAAACCTCGCGAGGTTCCGATGACGTGAGCCATGACGACCAAGGCCAGGCGGGCGCCAAGCGGGCGCCAGCGCGCATAGTGTCCTGGTTTCCTCTTTGGTGCTAAGGAGGCAAGCGCAAACGCAGAGTACCGAGGTGTCAAACAAAGATTTCCATATCGATGCAACAAGACAAAGACCAGAAGGATGGCAAGACGGAGGTCACCGTGGAGCCCAAGACAGCGTCACCACCACAGCCTTTGACAGGCGAAGACCACTTTTGTCAGGATAAGCTGTACTAGTTGTCCCCTTTCAAATTGGACGTTGTTGGCTCCGTTCCCGCTCAATATTTGGGGAGAGGACCAGGGCCTCTATAAATAGGACTAGCCACCACCATATCTAGGGGGATCCGACGGAGAGGAGATCCGACTGATCGAGGAGACCAGAACTACCACAAGTTCACCGAGCACAAGAACACCTCTCCTCAGGAGGCTGTTCTTCCCCTTGTACTGTTCATCCTCCGCCCAAGAGGCAATCCACCACCACCACACTGGAGTAGGGTATTACATCACAATGGTGTCCCGAACCAGTATAAATCTTGTGTCCTTTGTGTTGCGAGTTCATCGAGTTAGCCCGTGAGATCTTAGCGAAGTCAGGACGTGGATCAGTAGGGGTAGATCTTCACGCGCACCCCAGTGTTCGAACCTTGAGGGTTTTGCCGGATCCCGAGATTCGAAAGTTGTTGCCGCCACCGTCCGCCGGAGTCGCCGGTTTTCTTTGGTTTTATTTTTGGTAAAAACCCTAGATCGGTTTTTTTCGTGTAGATCGGGTTTTATTTCGCTTTTATTCGGTTTAGTTTATTTAACGAACGTTCGTTTGTTTAGATCTGTTAGCGAATGATTTTCGTTAGATTAGTTATGTCAGCGAACGTTTGTTCGTTAGTCTTTTTTAATTTTATTTTCGGCCAGGGACCTATCTGCGATTATTTTATCGCAGAATAGCCCCTGATCTTCAAACCCTCGCCGTTTCTTAACCGTTTGTCCAAATCTAGTGAAACCAACGCCAAAATCTTCGTCTCCAGTCCCTCTTTCTGTTTAATCACCTTTAACAATGTTTAAACAAATTAAAATTTGGTTTGAAGCAGATTTGTCTTCGAAGTTCTTTTGACCATAGTTTCAGTACTGTAGCTCCGATTCGATTGTTTCTTTTTGCAAATCGAACCTCTTCAGTTGAACTTTCAGTTTGGATCTTCTTATTTGAAGTTTTCCCCTTGCATCTTTGCTTGAGTGCTTATGTATGCTATTGTTTGTTTGCGATAGAATTCCCAGAGTGCGTAGCGTGCTACTACGAGTCACTAGGTGTTGCGGATCATCAGCAAGGCAAGTAACACATTGATCATACCCCTTTATTACCCAGTTTGTATGCATTAGCTCAACCCTCAAACATTGCATGAGTAGGATCTCTTAACATGTGGGTTTTGGGAAGTAGATGATGTGGTAGAACCTATTACCCTTTTTATTATCAAACCCCTGGGAGTTAGTTCTACGTTATGCTATTACTTTCCATGCTATGCTCGTAGACGTGGATTGGGTTTGAGTGTATCCATGACAGATGTGAGATTATTAATTAATGGTTTACTTAAGGTGGCTACTTAAACACACATCTGGGTGGATTGGTTGCGGGCACCTGGGGATATACCAGTGCTGTCCTTTTTGGTTCGCCACCCAGGCTCAAAGGGATCATAAGATTATTCATGCTGGAAACATCCGTGTGCAGCCACATGCCATTATGGGCTCTGGCATAGTTGAGTAAGTTGTGGGAAACCTTTCCATGATGGGCTAGCAGATGTAGGGGATTGTAGGTGTACCGGCCTATCTATCGGTTAAGGGGACCTCTTCGGAAAGACTATGTCTTGGTCATCCGTTTCTCAAACATCATGCGGTGCGAGAAATTCAACGGAAGAGATTGAGTCTTGTGGGGAAAAGTGCGCAAACCTCTGTAGAGTGTACAAACTAATCATGGTTAGCCGTGTGCCCGGTTATGGACATCTTGAGTATCTGGTTCTTGAATCATCATGCTGATCTCATCACTCTAAATTAATTTGTTGGGATGTTGATTACTTTTAATTGGGATTGAGATGGGGTTTTACCATTCTCAATGTTTTTCAACTACCATGATAGTTAAATAAAATATATTCCTTTGTTGTAGGGAAAAATTGGCTTTCCGCAAAAACACTATAACCATAGAGCCTCCACTAGCCATATATGCATGTAGTGATAGCCTTTACTTGTTTCATTGCTCTACTGTGTTTTCTTGCCAGCATATTCCATGTGCTGACCCGTTTCGGGCTGCAACATATCTTGTTGCAGACTTTTCAGACGAAGAGTAAGGTGCGCTAGGTCGTTGTCGTGCACTCAGCTATGCCATTGGAGTTGATGGACTCACTTTATCTTCCAAGCCTTCTGCTGGTATCTTTTAGATGACCTTAAGCCATATTTATTGTAATAAGTTCTCTTTTGAGTCTATCGATGTAATAAGTGTGTGATTGCTACTCTATTATAAATCCTTCGAGTACTGTGTGTGTCAGCATTATCGATCCAGGGATGACACTTATGCACAGAGATCTGACCCTTTGAGGTCGGGTCGCTACACCTCTTGACCAGGTGTGGACGTCGAATCCTGAGTTATCCTTCCTGTTTGCAACTTGCTACTCCGCCATGTAATCTTGAGTGACCCGTTGAACTCTTAACAGTCAATCTGTTTTAAGACCCTGAACTTGTTAAGGTTAAAACAGCAGTTTGTGTCACGTGAGAGCCGGCTTACAGTGAGCTAGGATTAACTCAAAGATTGTGCGGCCTTTGAAAGCACATGGCTTTGCTAGCTGATAACCCACAAGTATAGGGGATCGCAACAGTTTTCGAGGGTAGAGTATTCCACCCAAATTTATTGATTCGACACAAGGGGAGCCAAAGAATATTCTCAAGTATTAGAAGTTGAGTTAGCAATTCAACCACACCTGAAAGACTTAATATCTGCAGCGAAGTATTTAGTAGCAAAGTAGTATGGAAGTAACGGTAACAGTGGCAAAAGTAACAATAGTAGTTTTTGTAGCAATCGTAACAGTGGCAATGGAGAAGTAACTAAGAAAAGATCAATATGTGAAAAGCTCGTAGGCAATGGATCAACGATGGGTAATTATGTCGGATGGATTCCTCATGCAGCAGTTATAACATAGGGTGACACAGAACTACCTCCAATTCATCAATGTAATGTAGCCATGTATTCCGAATATAGTCATACATGCTTATGGAAAAGAACTTGCATGACATCTTTTGTCCTACCCTACCGTGGCAGCGGGGTTGTAACGCCCTCGATGCGGCTATATCTCCCACGTGTCGAGGCACGACTTAGAGGCATAGCCGCATTGAAAGCAATGTCGCAAGTCGGGAAATCATCACACATCCCATGTACATAAATATCATAAAGGGGAAGAACATAGTTGGCTTACACTCGCCACGTCACATCAAAGTACATAAATAACATCCATCATACAAATCACTCATGGCCCGACTACGGCGCCAAAATAGAAAAGACCCCCAACATGCGACAAGGCCCTGAATCTAACCCCGATTAGGCACCACTACTGATCATCAGGAAAAGACACATAGTAACGCTGAGAGCCCTCGTCGTACTCCCACTTGAGCTCGAGCGCGCCATCTGGAGCTGTATCATCTGTCCCTTCATCTGGTGTAATAGTAAACTGTGAGCCACAGGGACTCGGCAATCTCGCACCCTCGCGATCAAGACTATTTAAGCTTAATAGGTAGGAAAGGGGTAATGTATAAGTGGATCTGCAGCAAGCGACTAGCATATATGGTGGCTAACTTATTCGCAAAAGAGAGCGAGGAGAGGAGGCAAAGCACGAGCAAGAAACTAGAGAGCAACCTGCGCAAACATAACTCCAACACCATGTCCACTTCCCGGACTCTGCTGAGCAGAGGCCATCGCGGCAACACACTCAGTTGATTCATTTTAATTAATTAAGGTTCAAGTTATCTACAACCGGACATTAACAAATTCCCATCTGCCCATAACCGCGGGCACGACTTTCGAAAGATCAATCCCTGCAGGGGGGTCCCAACTTAGCCCATAACAAGCTCTCACGGTCAATGAAGGAATAGACCTCCACCCAGGACAGACCGATCAGACTCGGTATCCCGGTACAACAAGATGATTCGACAGGTTAAAACAAGTCCAGCAACACCGCCCGAATGTGCCGACAAATCCCGATAGGAGCTGCACATATCTCTTTCTCAGGGCACACTCAGATGAGACTAGCTACGAGTAAAACCAACCCTCTAGTTTCCCCGAGGTGGCCCCTCAGGCAGCTCATTTCGGACCAACAATCAGAGGAGCACTGGCCCGTGGGGGGCTAAAATAAAGATGACCCTCGGGCTCCGGAAACCCAAGGGAAAAAGGGGTAGGTGGCAAATGGTAAAACCAATGTTGGGCATTGCTGGAAAAGCTTTAATCAAGGCGAACTATCAAGGGGTTCCCATTATAGCCCAACCGCGTAAGGGACGCAACAATCCGGGAACATAACACCGATATGACGGAAACTAGGGCGACAACAGTGGAACAAAACACTAGGCGAGAGGCCGAGCCTTCCACCCTTTACCAAGTATATAGATGAATTAAGATAACATAGCAATATAATGATATCCCAACAAGTAAATAAATGTTCCAACAAGGAACGGCTCCAATCTTCACTTGCAACTAATAACGCTATAAGAAGGGCTGAGCAAAGCGGTAACATAGCCAATCAATGGTTTGCTAGGACAAAGGTGGGTTAGAGGCTCAATCATGGCAATTGGGAGGCTGACAAGCAAGTGGTAGGCATCGTAGCATTGGCAAAGCAAAAGAGCGAGCAAACTAGCATAGCAAAGATAGTAGTGATTTCGAGGGTATGATCATCTTGCCTGCACAGTTGTCAGAGTTGACTGGATCCTCAAAAGCAAACTCAACGGGATCCTCGTTAGCGAACTCGTCTCCCGGCTCTACTGAACAACACAAACAAGCAACAAGGATACAATCAACCACGTGCAAGGGCAACCAATAATATGCAAAGATGGTATGCTATGCGGGATGCGATGCGAGATGCAAAATGCAAGACATGGCAGGAAATGCATGAACCTGGCCTCAACTTGGATAACCAAGTGTGCCACTAGATAGAGGGGAAGAAATCCCCTGAAAATGATATAAAGATCATAGGAATCGGAGCTACGGTTTGGAAATGGCAAGCGTTTTACGAAACGAACCGATCTGCGATTTACAGCAAGTAATCTCCTAAATGCAACGAAGTGAACATGCTACAGCCACCAAACATGAAAACAAAATGCATGGCAGGGATGTACACAAGATGCTTAACAATTCACTAGGACTGAGCCATAGGCAAATTCATCCATTAAGGGGGTCAAACAAGCATGGCAAAACTGAATAAGCAAAACAGATCTCAGACTTAGTGAAATTAACACTAGTCTGAAATTTCAGACCACGATGCTCTCTTCGGAGCAGCAAAACAACATGAAACATAACCTGAACATGACAAGAAAGAGCATGGCATGGAGCTACTCAACAAGCTTAACAAAACAACCAAAGTGACCTTGGCCAAAAGGGTTCACAAAATACTCTAACGAGCACATGAACATAGATGAAACACAATCAGTTTTCAGACTTAGTGAAAACTGAGACATGCTGAAATTATAACTCACGGAGGCATGTAAACGAGCTCGATGCACTCACTACGGTGCAAGTCATGGCAAGGCAAGCATATATCCATAAAGAAGGCACAAAATGCTAGCTAGACATGGCAAGAACAATGGCATAGCATGCATGGATCACTAGCAATAGCACCGGCAAAATCGCAAAAGAGTTCACGATCTGCCCATATTAACAACGATGCAAAAGTTGAGCTCGATTGACTCAACCTAGGGTGCTCCAACATAACAAGTAAAGACATGGATGGATAGAGCACAACAAGATTAACAAATGTCCCTTACTGATCATACTCAAAAGGGGCACGGATCACTAGGAAACAAGCCGAACATATGGCATCATGAACTAAAACATCCCAGACTTAGTGAAAATCACCAAGTCCCCAAAAACAGATATCTCAGGTACCCCTCTTTGCAAGCTTGCACAAGTCACCACACACATCCTAAAAATGCATGGGTGGCACCTCTGGAAAGAAGACAAAATGCTTAACAATTTATCCCAAAGGGGCACAGGCATATCATGCACACAATAATCATGGCAAAAATGACAAAAGTCAATGATGAGCTAACGGATCTGCAATTTAACTCACGATGCCTCCTTCTAACAGCATTTTGGGCATCAAGATGAACTCAAATGCAAATGATGGAATGGAATGAAATGATGTACTCGTCGAGACGAAGATTTTGATATATCATATGTCCAAAATGGAGCTACGGATGCAGAGATATGAGCAGTCAAACATAGCATAAAAAAATTAGGGTTAGGGGTAAAAGTCAACCCTAGCAAACTCCAGATCCAGATCCGGACCGAGCACTGTTCACCGGCGCGGGATTCGAGGTTCGTCGCCGGGGATCGCCGGAGTTGTCGGGGAGGAAGCCGGAGCTCGCCGGAGGAGGTCGGCGGAGGGCGGCATGGCCGCCGGAGTCGAGCAGCGGCGGGGCCACGGCGCGGTGGCAAGGTCCCGCCGGCCTCGGGCGGTGGCCGGCGTGGTGCGGCACGTCGGGGCTCTGCCGGAGGAGAGACGGTGCGCGCCCGGCGGCGGCCGGCCCCGAGGAAGACGGCGGCGAACGGGCCGTGGGGGCCCTCCCTGGGCCGCGCGGGCGAGGCGGCGGGGAAGTGTTCCCGCGGGACACGTGGCGGCGAGCGGTTGGCGCGGCGGCGAGCGAACAATGTCCGGCCGTCCGGATTTTTGTCCGGCGGCTGCGGACGAAGATGGATCTAGGGTTGGACGGGGAAGAAGATGAATCCGAAAATTGGAGGGGGTATAAATAGGCATAGAGGGAGCTAGGAGTGTCCAAATGAGGTGCGGTTTTCGGCCACGCGATCGTGATCGAACGACCGAGACGATGGAGCAGAGTTTGGTGGGTTTTGGGCCAAATTGGGGGGGTGTTGGGCTGCAACACACACGAGGCCTTTTCGGTCCCTCGGTTAACCGTTGGAGTATCAGACGAAGTCCAAATGGCATGAAACTTGACAGGCGGTCTACCGGTTGTAAACCAAGGCCGCATGGCAAGTCTCGGTCCAATCCGGAAATGTTTAATCCCCACACACGAAACAAAGCTAGAAATGGTCACCAGAGGAGAACGAAGCGCCGGAATGCAAAACGGACAACGGGGAAAATGCTCGAATGCATGAGATGAACATGTATGCAAATGCAATGCACGTGATGACATGATATGAGATGCACGAAAAAGAAAACAACACACGGAGACAAAGACCCGAACCCGAGGAATAAATATAACTTAATGCCGGAAACGGCAAGAGTTGGAGTACAAATTGGGAAAGGTATATCTGGGGCGTTACAACACTCCACCACTACGAAAAGATCTCGTCCCGAGATCTAGGACTGAAAGAACTCCGGGTACTCAGAACGGAGGTGATCCTCGCGTTCCCAGGTAGCTTCACGGTCGGAATGGTGCGACCACTTGACTTTGAGAAATTTGATTGACTTGTTGCGAGTCCTACGTTCAGTCTCTTCAAGGATTGCAACTGGGTGCTCACGATAGGAGAGATCTTCTTGGAGCTCAATGTCCTCGAAGTTGACGGTGCGTTCAGGCGTCTTGAAGCACTTTCGGAGTTGGGAGACATGGAACACATCATGAACATTAGCAAAGTTTGAAGGAAGCTCGAGTTGATAGGCGAGGTCGCCTCTCTTGCTGATAATCTTGAAAGGCCCGACGTATCTGGGGGCAAGCTTCCCTTTGATACCGAAGCGACGAGTCCCTTTCATAGGAGAGACGCGGAGGTAGACATGATCTCCGATCTCGAAAGTCAAATCACGGTGCTTACTATCATAGTAGCTCTTCGGGCGGGATTGGGCTGCTTTGAGGTTATCACGAATGACCTTGCACATTTCTTCTGCCTCTGTGATCAGGTCATTTCCCAGCAGCTGACGTTCACCGGTTTCAGACCAGTTGAGCAGTGTACGGCACTTCCTACCATACAGAATTTCAAAAGGGGCCTTGCCCGAACTTGCTTGAAAACTGTTGTTGTATGAGAATTCAGCATAAGGAAGACAATCCTCCCACTTCATGCCGAAGGAGATAACACAAGCCCTGAGCATATCTTCAAGAATCTGGTTGACACGCTTGACTTGACCGCTTGTTTGAGGATGGAAAGCAGTGCTGAAGCGGATGTTGGTGCCCATGGCCTTCTGAAAAGAATCCCAAAACTTGGAGGTAAAGATGCTGCCACTGTCTGAAGATATCACTTGAGGAATACCATGCAGAGAGACAATTCGAGAGGTGTAGAGTTCCGCCAATTGAGCTGCAGTGATTGACTCTTTAATAGGCAGAAAGTGAGCCACTTTGGTGAGCTTGTCGATGACAACGAATATAGCATCATTGCCACGCTTGGACTTTGGAAACCCAGTCACGAAGTCCATTTCAATGTGGTCAAACTTCTATTCTGGAATGGCAAGAGGTTGGAGGAGACCTGCTGGTCTTTGGTGTTCTGCCTTCACTCTTCTGCAGACATCACATTCATTCACGAATTGAGCGATCTCGCGCTTCATTCGAGTCCACCAATAAGTTTGCTTCAGATCCTGATACATCTTTGTGCTCCCAGGGTGGATGGAGAGGAGAGAGTTGTGAGCCTCGTTCATGATCACTTTACGAAGTTCACCTTTGGGCACAACAATTCGATCCTCGAAGAAGAGAGTGTCCTTGTCATCAAGTCGGTAGCACTTGTACTTGGACTGACTCTTTGCAATACCAATCTTCACCTTTTTCACCATAGCATCAAGAAGCTGGGCTTGGCGAATCTGGTCTTCCAAGGTAGGAGAGACTTGAAGGTTGGCAAGGAAACCTTGAGGAACAATTTGCAGATTTAGTTTGCGGAAAGCTTCACAAAGCTCGGGTTGATAAGGCTTAAGAATCAGACTATTGCAATATGCTTTTCTGCTCAAAGCGTCAGCAATCACATTAGCCTTGCCTGGAGTATACTCGATACTCGGATTGTACTCTTGAATCATTTCGACCCATCGAGTCTGCCTGAGGTTGAGATTAGGCTGGGTGAAGATGTACTTGAGACTCTTGTGATCAGTGAAAATGTCCACTTTCCTTCCCAATAGAAGATGTCTCCAAGTCAACAAAGCATGCACAACTGCCGCCAACTCGAGATCATGAGTGGGGTAGTTCTTCTCATTAGGCTTCAGCTGGCGAGAGGTATAAGCAACAACTTTCTTCTCTTGCATCAGTACAGCACCGAGACCTTGGAGAGAGGCATCACAAAAGACCTCGTACGGCTTGGTTTCATCAGGCGGAGTCGGAACTGGAGCAGTGATCAACTTCTCTTTCAAAGAGTTGAAAGCAATATCACACTCTGGAGACCAAATGTACTTGACGTGCTTCTGAAGAAGATTTGAGAGAGGCTTCGCGATCTTAGAAAAGTTTTCAACGAATCTTCGGCAGTAGCTTGCGAGACCGAGGAAGCTACGGAGTTGCTTCACGTTCTGAGGAGGTTCCCAATTAACAATTGTAGACACCTTCTCAGGATCCATGGAAATGCCCTTGGCAGAGATAATATGGCCAAGATAAAGCACCTCATCGAGCCAAAATTCACACTTGGAGAACTTGGCGTAGAACTGATGTTCCCTGAGCTTGTCAAGAACCAAACGCAAGTGCTTGGCATGATCTTCCTTGTTCTTCGGGAAAACCAGAATGTCGTCGAGATAGACCAAAATGAAGTCATTGGTGTAGGGGTTGAAGATGAAGTTCATCATGCGAGAGAACGTCGGAGGAGCGTTGGCGAGGCCAAAAGACATGACAGTGTATTCATATGACCCATAGCTTGTGCTGAAAGCCGTCTTGGGAATATATTGCTCACGAATGCGAATTTGATGATAACCCATACGAAGATCAAGCTTAGAGAATACTTGGGCACCCTTGAGTTGTTCGAACAGCTCATTAATGTTGGGAAGTGGGTATTTGTTCTTGATGGTCTTCTTGTTCAATGGACGATAATCAACACAAAGTCGGTCCGTTCCATCCTTCTTCACAAAAAGAACACCACAACCCCACGGGGAAGTACTAGGCCGAATGAGACCCATTCTTTCTTGAACATCGAGTTGTTTCTTCAACTCCTTCAACTCTTCGGGGCCGAGCTTGTAGGGACGTTTGCACACAGGTTCCGTACCGGGCTCAAGTTCAATAACAAATTCAACCGGCCGGTGCGGAGGCATTCTTGGGAGTTCTTCTGGGAAGACGTCTTGATACTCACAAACGACTGGGATCTGCGAAATAGCATCCAATTCACCCTTCTCATTGAGAGAAAACAACCGGATGGTATTATCCCGAGCAGCAAAGACAATGACATCCTCAGACGAATGAGTCAGTTGAATCTGCCTGGCCGCACAATCGAGGTGAGCCTTGTGTTTAGAGAGCCAGCCATCCCAAGAATAAGATCGATATCAGAATTGCCAAGAACCATTGGAGAAGCCAGAAACTTGAAATCACCCATCATGATAGAAATATCCGGAATCATCATAGTAGAACTCAGACGCTTAGCTGGAGAGACGACTTGCATAGCTCTAGGTAATGCCTTAGTGCTAAAATTGTTCTCTGATGCAAATGGGAATGACATGAAGGAATGCGATGCACCAGAGTCAAAAAGAACTTTTGCCGGAATATCATTAACAGGAAGGTTACCCATGATGACATCTGACGAATCCTCTGCCTGAGCTGCATTCACCATATTGACCTTGGCGTGCTTGGGATTATGCTTGACCACAGCTGTACTTGCCGATCTGACAGGAGGAGGAGGAGGAAGACGCCTCTGGTTGAAACACTTGTTGGCGTAGTGACCCTTCTGTTGGCACTTGTTACACGTGACCTCTGAGAGCGGACGGTGGTACGGAGCACTCGATCTTGGAGCTTGAGACGAAGTCTTGTTCTGAAAGCCTGGGTTGGGTGGGTGGGAAGAACCACTGCCACCTTTGCTCTTCTGCTGATACGGCTAACGGAACGGAGGAGGAGGAAGCCAATACTTCTGCTGCTTGGCCACTTGAGTAGAGGAAGAAGGCGTAGTGTCTCTGACTCGCTTCCTGGAAGCATCACACCTCAACTAAGCAGCCTCTTGCTTCAGTGCCATGTTGTAGAACTCATCGTATCTCAGCGGCTCAAAGAGGACAAGAGCGAGCTGAATTTCTTCATGGAGACCACCCCTGAACTGATAGATCATGCTCTTCTCATCAGGAACATCCTTCTTGGCAAAACGGGCGAGCTTCTGGAACAACTTGTTGTAGTCATCGACAGACAAAGAGCCTTGCTTCAGATTGCGGAATTCTTCATGTTTGCTTTCAGTCACACTCTGAGGAATGTGATGAGCTCGGAAATCTCGACGGAAATCATCCCAAGTGATCAAACGTCCACCTCTGGAATCCTTGTATTGCTGGAACCACTCTGTAGCCTGATCCTTGAGCTGGAAAGCAGCGAACTTGACGAAATCTTCAGGCCTGACGTTTCTGCATTCAAAATGCTTGCCCAGATCCACTAGCCAATCGTCAGCATCGGTAGCTTCAACACAATTGCTGAACGTCTTTAGACCATTTGCGAGGAACTGGTTCAGAGTAGCAAAATGGTTCTGATTGTTGCCTTGATTCCCTTGACTGCCTTGATTCCGCTCTTGGAGGATTTGCATGATCAACTATGTATTTGCATTAGTAGCGGCCATCACAGCTTGCCAAGCCTCCGGGGGCGGTGGAGGTGGCGGCGGATCAGGGTTCGGAGTCGTGCGCGTTGGAGGAGCCATCCTGAAGAGGTTGACCACCATTAGCACACAAATAGACAAATATTGAAGGTGAATCCAACAGAATGAAAATTGCAACATAAAGTCTTCTCATCCGAACAAAATGAACGAATGCACTTCTCTTGAAGTGGTCACATATTCCTAAATTGCGAAGCCACGAAGAATCAGGTAGAAGAGGTAAATCAACGAGGGATGGAATCAACATATGACGTCGAAGCACTCGAATGCCACAACTCAAAATAAAACCAAGGGTTGGCTTGCGGAATAAGCCGGAACAAATATATGATAGAGATTTTGTCCGAAGTTTTCGTGGTGGGACCTACACGGGCTCGATCGTACAGCACCATCATGTACAAGGTAGTGCACATGACATACGAAGCGTCCCCGAGTCAGCATAGCCAAGGACTCTTTAAGAAACAACGAGACCACTGTAAAATCGACCGTGAATAGGCGAACCACTAGACGTCGAACCCCAATTTCATATCATACATCTGTCGGAAAGATATCCTATGAGCTACTTGAATTCCCACCTATGAAACTCCCGAAACTTTCCGGTTATGCAATCAGGTGTTGAGGATACAGGGGAAGCATAATATCTCACCCAAGCTAGCAAATCCTACATCCAGCTGTATCCATCCTTCAACACATAACCAAGAAACCTTCGGAAACCATCTACATCAACCTTCGAAAAGCATCCGTTATACAAGTTATTGCGATACTCCCGAACTCCCGCCCCAGTACTGGGTGGCGTCGAGGTTATCTCACCAACGAACTGCATAAAGGAGATTTTCGATGTCGCGAACATATCTCAAGTATACCAGAATTACAACGATAAAATTATGATGACAACACCTCAGAGCTCAACTCCCCGGGACACTTCCACTAAACCCCTGACAGGAGGCACCAAGACAGTATTCTCATCATAAGCCATCGGAACAAATCCAAGATACTCGCGTGATCCTAAAAATTTTTTTAGTGAAATTTGAGAAGAGAAGAGTCAAAACTCTACGTCAAGATGCCTTACCAGAGCGATGAGGAGACTGGGAAGTAAAAATAATTCCTAAGCTCTCCGATATATAATTCCTAAGGACTCAAAACATTTTTCTAGACACAACTCGGCTGCTAAAAACGATCAAGCAATGGTGGCTCCTAAGGTCGGGGAAGGCTCTGATTACCAACTTGTAACGCCCTCGATGCGGATATATCTCCCACGTGTCAAGGCACGACTTAGAGGCATAGCCGCATTGAAAGCAATGTCGCAAGTCGGGAAATCATCACACATCCCATGTACATAAATATCATAAAGGGGAAGAACATAGTTGGCTTACACTCGCCACGTCACGTCAAAGTACATAAATAACATCCATCATACAAATCACTCATGGCCTGACTATGGCGCCAAAATAGAAAAGACCCCCAACATGCGACAAGGCCCTGAATCTAACCCCGATTAGGCACCACTACTGATTATCAGGAAAAGACACATAGTAACGTTGAGAGTCCTCGTCGTACTCCCACTTGAGCTCGAGCGCGCCATCTGGAGCTGTATCATCTGTCCCTGCATCTGGTGTAATAGTAAACTGTGAGCCATAGGGACTCAGCAATCTCGCACCCTCGCGATCAAGACTATTTAAGCTTAATAGGTAGGAAAGGGGTAATGTATAAGTGGAGCTGCAGCAAGCGACTAGCATATATGGTGGCTAACTTATTCGCAAAAGAGAGCGAGGAGAGGAGGCAAAGCACGAGCGAGAAACTAGAGAGCAACCTGCGCAAACATAACGCCAACACCGTGTCCACTTCCCGGACTCCGCCGAGAAGAGGCCATCACGGCAACACACTCAGTTGATTCATTTTAATTAATTAAGGTTCAAGTTATCTACAACCGGACATTAACAAATTCCCATCTGCCCATAACCGCGGGCACGGCTTTCGAAAGATCAATCCCTGCAGGGGGGTCCCAACTTAGCCCATAACAAGCTCTCACGGTCAACGAAGGAATAGACCTCCACCCATGACACACCGATCAGACTCGGTATCCCGGTACAACAAGATGATTCGACAGGTTAAAACAAGTCCAGCAACGCCGCCCGAATGTGCCGACAAATCCCGATAGGAGCTGCACACATCTCTTTCTCAGGGCACACTCAGATGAGACTAGCTACGAGTAAAACCAACCCTCAAGTTTCCCCGAGGTGGCCCCGCAGGCAGCTCATTTCGGACCAACACTCAGAGGAGCACTGGCCCGTGGGGGGCTAAAATAAAGATGACCCTCAGGCTCCGGAAACCCAAGGGAAAAAGGGGTAGGTGGCAAATGGTAAAACCAATGTTGGGCATTGCTGGAAAAGCTTTAATCAAGGCGAACTATCAAGGGGTTCCCATTATAGCCCAACCGCGTAAGGGACGCAACAATCCGGGAACATAACACCGATATGACGGAAACTAGGGCGGCAAGAGTGGAACAAAACACTAGGCGAGAGGCCGAGCCTTCCACCCTTTACCAAGTATATAGATGAATTAAGATAACATAGCAATATAATGATATCCCAACAAGTAAATAAATTTTCCAACAAGGAACGGCTCCAATCTTCACCTGCAACTAACAATGCTATAAGAAGGGCTGAGCAAAGCGGTAACATAGCCAATTAACGGTTTGCTAGGACAAAGGTGGGTTAGAGGCTCAATCATGGCAATTGGGAGGCTGACAAGCAAGTGGTAGGCATCGTAGCATTGGCACAGCAAAAGAGCGAGCAAACTAGCATAGCAAAGATAGTAGTGATTTCGAGGGTATGATCATCTTGCCTGCACAGTTGTCAGAGTTGACTGGATCCTCAAAAGCAAACTCAACGGGCTCCTCGTTAGCGAACTCGTCTCCCGGCTCTACCCAACAACACAAACAAGCAACAAGGATACAATCAACCACGTGCAAGGGCAACCAATAATATGCAAAGATGGTATGCTATGCGGGATGCAATGCGGGATGCAAAATGCAAGACGTGATAGGAAATGCATGAACCTGGCCTCAACTTGGATAACCAAGTGTGCCACTGGATAGAGGGGAAGAAATCCCCTGAAAACGATATAAAGATCATAGGAATCGGAGCTACGGTTTGGAAATGGCAAGCGTTTTACGAAACGAACCGATCTGCGATTTACAGCAAGTAGGCTCCTAAATGCAACGAAGTGAACATGCTACAGCCACCAAACATGAAAACAAAATGCATGGCAGGGATGTAAACAAGATGCTTAACAATTCACTAGGACTGAGCCATAGGCAAATTCATCCATTAAGGGGGTCAAACAAGCATGGCAAAACTGAATAAGCAAAACAGATCTCAGACTTAGTGAAATTAACACTAGTCTGAAATTTCAGACCACGATGCTCTCTTCGGAGCAGCAAAACAACATGAAACATAACCTGAACATGACAAGAAAGAGCATGGCATGGAGCTACTCAACAAGCTTAACAAAACACCCAAAGTGACCTGGGCCAAAAGGGTTCACAAAATACTCTAACGAGCACACGAACATAGATGAAACACAATCAGTTTTCAGACTTAGTGAAAACTGAGACATGCTGAAATTATAACTCACAGAGGCATGTAAACGAGCTCGATGCACTCACTACGGTGCAAGTCATGGCAAGGCAAGCATATATCCATAAAGAAGGCACAAAATGCTAGCTAGACATGGCAAGAACAATGGCATAGCATGCATGGATCACTAGCAATAGCACCGGCAAAATCGCAAAAGAGTTCACGATCTGCCCATATTAACAACGATGCAAAAGTTGAGCTCGATTGACTCAACCTAGGGTGCTCCAACATAACAAGTAAAGACATGGATGGATAGAGCACAACAAGATTAACAAATGTCCCTTACTGATCATACTCAAAAGGGGCACGGATCACTAGGAAACAAGCCGAACATATGGCATCATGAACTAAAACATCCCAGACTTAGTGAAAATCACTAAGTCCCTAAAAACAGATATCTCAGGTACCCCTCTTTGCAGGCTTGCACAAGTCACCACACACATCCTAAAAATGCATGGGTGGCACCTCTGGAAAGAAGACAAAATGCTTAACAATTTATCCCAAAGGGGCACAGGCATATCATGCACACAATAATCATGGCAAAAATGACAAAAGTCAATGATGAGCTAACGGATCTGCAATTTAACTCACGATGCCTCTTTCTAACAGCATTTTGGGCATCAAGATGAACTCAAATGCAAATGATGCAATGGAATGAAATGATGTAATCATCGAGGCGAAGATTTTGATATATCATATGTCCAAAACGGAGCTACGGATGCAGAGATATGAGCAGTCAAACATAGCATAAAAAATTAGGGTTAGGGGTAAAAGTCAACCCTATCAAACTCCAGATCCAGATCCGGACCGAGCACTGTTCACCGGCGCGGGATTCGAGGTTCATCGCCGGGGATCGCCGGAGTTGTCGGGGAGGAAGCCGGAGCTCGCCGGAGGAGGTCGGCGGAGGGCGGCGGGGCCGCCGGAGTCGAGCAGCGGCGGGGCCACGGCGCGGTGGCAAGGTCCCGCCGGCCTCGGGCGGTGGCCAGCGTGGTGCGGCACGGCGGGGCTCTGTCGGAGGAGAGACGGCGCGCGCGCGGCAGTGGCCGGCCCCGAGGAAGACGGCGGCGAACGGGCAGCGGGGCGCCCAGGCGGCAAGGTGCGGCGAACGGGCCGCGCGGGCGAGGCGGCGGGGAAGTGGTCCCGCGGGACACGTGGCGGCGAGCGGTTGGCGCGGCGGCGAGCGGACAATGTCCGGCCGTCCGGATTTTTGTCCGGCGGCTGCGGACGAAGATGGATCTAGGGTTGGACGGGGAAGAAGATGAATCCGAAAATTGGAGGGGGTATAAATAGGCATAGAGGGAGCTAGGAGTGTCCAAATGAGGTGCGGTTTTCGGCCACGCGATCGTGATCGAACGACCGAGACGATGGAGCAGAGTTTGGTGGGTTTTGGGCCAAATTGGGGGGGGGGTGTTGGGCTGCAACACACACGAGGCCTTTTCGGTCCCTCGGTTAACCGTTGGAGTATCAAACGAAGTCCAAATGGCACGAAACTTGACAGGCGGTCTACCGGTAGTAAACCAAGGCCGCATGGCAAGTCTCGGTCCAATCCGGAAATGTTTAATCCCCACACACGAAAGAAAGCTAGAAATGGCTACCGGAGGAGAATGAAGCGCCGGAATGCAAAACGGACAACGGGGAAAATGCTCGAATGCATGAGATGAACATGTATGCAAATGCAATGCACGTGATGACATGATATGAGATGCACAAAAAAGAAAACAACACACGGAGACAAAGACCCCGAACTCGAGGAATAAATATAACTTAATGCCAGAAACGGCAAGAGTTGGAGTACAAATTGGGAAAGGTATATCTGGGGCGTTACAGGGGTCCTATTGGAAACTAAGGGATATTAAGGCCTCCTTTTAATAGAGTACCGGACTAAAGAATTAACACTTAGTGAATACATGAACTCCTCAAACTACGGTCATCACCGAGAGTGGTCCCGATTATTGTCACTTCGGGTTTACCGGATCATAACACATAGTAGGTGACTATTGACTTGCAAGATAGGATCAAGAACTCACATATATTCATGAAAACATAATAGGTTCAGATCTGAAATCATGACACTCAGGCCCTAGTGACAAGCATTAAGCATAACAAAGTCATAGCAACATCAATCTTAGAACATAATAGATACTAGGGATCAAACCCTAACAGAACTAACTTGATTACATGGTAAATCTCATCCAACCCATCACCGTCCAGCAAGCCTACGATGGAATTACGCACGCACAGCAGTGAGCATCATGAAATTGGTGATGGAGGAAGGTTGATGATGATGATGGCGACAGAGTCCCCTCTCCGAAGCCCCGAACGGACATCCAGATCAGCCCTCCCGATGAAGATTAGGGCTTGGCGGCGGCTCCATATCATAAAACGCAAGAATCCTTCTTTCTGTTTTTTTTCTCCCCGAACGTGAATATATGGAGTTGGGGTTGACGTCGGTGGAGTCTCAAGGGGGGCACGAGGCAGGGGCGCACCCCAAGGGGGGCGCCCTGCACACTCGTGGATAGGGTGTGGGCCCCCTGATGCTGATTCTTTCGCCAACATTTTTTATAAATTCCAAAACGTGTCTCCTTGGATTTTCAGGTCATTCCAAGAACTTTTATTTCTGCACAAAAATAACACCATGGCAATTCTGCTGAAAACAGCGTCAGTCCGGGTTAGTTCCATTCAAATCATGCAAGTTAGAGTCCAAAACAACGGCAAAAGTGTTTGGAAAAGTAGATACGTTGGAGACATATCACTAGCCAATTTATGTGTCCATGCTTTGGTAAGCCGGCAGGCAATTATTTGAGATTTTTTGAATCCTTTCTTTTGAGTCCTTTTGGATTTGTGTCTCCTCAAGATTTTTTTCCTGCTAAGTGCATTTTTCCACAATCCGGGTCTTGCAGCCCTGATTGTATGACTTATATTTGAGCATTTTGCAATTGGTAACCCGCCCTTGCTATGGACTTTAAGTCGCCAGCATGCTTTGGTTTGTGCAATTGGGATCATGCGCTTACAAATCTTTGGGTTATTACCCTCACTGGATATGGTGATGTCAGCCGGCCGTATGAGCCAATTTTATAGGTATGTTTTTTGTTATACGAATAGGCGAGGTTTGGGTTATCATCCGGCCGTATGAGCCCTGGCTTTTGACTTTAAGTCGCCAGTATATTTTGGCTTCAATGGCCTTAATTCTAGTCTTTTCCATCATTGCATAAGACTATATTATGTCTGGGTTGTTACCCGCCCTAGTTTTGACATTAAGTCACCACGCATATGTTGTTTAAACTTTGTGCATGACATATAGAACTATGTCTTGCATAAATGACTACGTTCAAGCCCATCATCAAATATTAAAATTGGTGTTTTCAAAAGGAAAGATCAACATGCACGAAGGCATAACATGGCAAATCATTGTTTTAACCTAGCCTATTACAAGGCCGTCATGAGCCAAGTATTGTTTGAAAGAGCACCCTTCTACTTTGGCTCGAAAGCCGCCTGATTTGTCACTGGTTCCCTGATGTCGCTTGAAGCTACGTCGATATTTCCCCAAAGAGGAAGGGATGATGCAGCACAACAGTGGTAGGTATTTCCCTCATATATGAAACCAAGGTTATCGAACTAGTAGGAGAACCAAGCAACACAACGTAAATGGCAATTGCACACGAATAACAACTACTCGCAACCCGACGTGTAAAAGGGGTTGTCAACCCCTTTCGGGTAGCGGTGCCCCAAGATAGGCAAACGAACGTGAGAGAGTTGTAAATATTGATAGATCGAACACCAAATAAAATAAATTGCAGCAAGGTATTTTTGGATTTTTGGATTTAATAGATCAGAAAATAAAAGGAAAATAAAATAGACCGCGAAGGCAATAATATGAGAAAGAGACACGGGGGCCGTAGGTTTCACTAGTGGCTTCTCTCGAGAAAAATAGCAAACAGTGGGTAAACAAATTACTGTTGGGCAATTGATAGAACTTCAAATACTCATGACGATATCTAGGAAATGATCATTATATAGGAATCACGTCCAAGATTTGTAGACCGACTCCTGCCTGCACCTACTACTATTAGTCCACACATAGACCGCTATCCAGCATGCATCTAGTGTATTAAGTTCATGGAGAAACGGAGTAATGCAATAAGAACGATGACATGATGTAGACAAGATCTATCTATGTAGAGATAGACCCCATCGTTTTCTCCTAATAGCAACAATGCATACATGTCGGTTCCCCTTCTGTCATTGGGATCAAGCACCGTAAGATCTAACCCACTACAAAGCACCTCTTCCCATTGCAAGATAAATAGATCAAGTTGGCCAACGAACCCCAAATATCGGAGAAGAAATACGAGGCTATAAGCAATCATGCATATAAGAGATCAAAGAAACTCAGATATTTTCATGGATATAAAAAGATAAATCTGATCATAAACTCAAAATTCATCTGATCCCAACAAACACACCGCAAAAAAGAGTTACATCATATGAATCTCCAAGAGACCAATGTATTGAGAATCAAACGAGAGAAAGGAAGCCATCTAGCTACTAACTACGGGCCCGAAGGTATACAAAGAACTACTCACGCATCATCATAGAGGCACCAATGGAGGTGGTGAACCCCATCTGTGATGGTGTCTAGATTGGATCTAGTGGTTCTAGACTCTACGGCAGCTGGAATTGATTTTGGTCAACTCCCCTAAGGTTTCTGGAATATTGGGGTATTTATAGAGCAAAGAGGCGGTCCGGGGGGCACTCGAGGTGGGCACAACCCACCAGGGCGCGCCTGGGCCTCCTGGCGTGCCCTGGTGGGTTGTGCTCTCGTCGGAGCACCCCGCAAGCGTAGCCTTGGCCCATTAGGTGTCTTCTGGTCCATAAAAAATCTCAGCAAAGTTTTGTGGCATTTGGATTCCGTTTGGTATTGATTTTATGCGATGTAAAAAACATGCAAAAACAGCAACTGGCACTTGGCACTATGTCAATAGGTTAGTACCAAAAATGATATAAAATGATTATAAAACATCCATGATTGATAATATAATAACATGGAACAATAAAAAGTTATAGATATGTTGGAGACGTATCAACATCCCCAAGCTTAACTCCTACTCGTCCTCGAGTAGGTAAGTGATAAAAACGGAATTTTTGATGTGGAATGCCGCCTATCATGTCATATCATATTATTTTCTTTATAGCATGGACATTTGGACTTTTATATTGTTCAAAGCAATAGTCTAGTTTTGACATGATAACTTAAATACTCAAGCATATCAACAAGCATCCATGTCTTTCAAAACATCAACGCTAAAATAAGCTATCCCTAGCCCATCATGCTCAATCATTGATCCATTCATGAAACACACTCGCATATTAACTACACCCAATGCTCAAGTATGATCATAGTGCCTCCTAGTTGGTGATTTTATAAGAGAAGATGGAGACTCAAATTCAAAAAACAAAATTGCATAAAGTAAAAGAAAGGCCCTTCGCAGAGGGAAGTAGGGATTTGTAGAGGTGCCAGAGCTCAAAGCGAACAACTTAGAGATAACAACATTTTGGGAGGTGTATCCATCCCACCAACGAAAACAACTTAGAGTGCCCAACCCTTTCCATGATAGATATATCATAGGTGGTTCCCAAATAGAAAATAAAGTTTATTCATTTTCCACCATACTTTCACTTTACATGGCTACTCGTATCCACGGGTGCCCTCCATACCAACACTTTCCAAGGAATTTATTATTTGACAACATAAATTAAATTCATTTTTCATTTTGGGACTGGGCATCCCTAATACCTTTGCCTTACTCTCGTGCAATGACAAGTGAATAAACACTCATCGTGAGAATAACACATCTAGCATGGAAACTATTAGCCACCCCTCACCGCTCCGCGAGCGAAGCAAACACACAAAAGATAAGTTTATTTTGAAAATTAGATATGGCACATACAAATTTGCTTAGAACGGCAAAAGAATACCGCATATAGGTAGATATAGTGGATTCATGTGGCAAAACTGGTTTAAAGGTTTTTGGATGCACAAGTAGTGATCATACTTAGGGCAAAATGAAGGCTAGCAAAAGATTGAGAAGCGACCAACCAAGAAATGAATAATCTCATAAGCGAGCATTAAGCATAATTAACACCAAATAATGCACCACAAGTAGTATATAATTTCATTGCATAATTATTGACTTTCGTGCTTGCATAGGGAATCACAAACGTTAACACCAATATTCTTACTAAAGCATAATTACTCATCAACATAACTCACATATCACATCATCATATCTCAAAACTATTACCAAGAATCAAGTTTATTTTGTCCAATGATCTTCATGAAAGTTTTCATTATATCCTTCTTGGATATCTATTACTTTGGGACTAATTTTCATATGTTGCTTTTGATAAGCTCAAACAAATATAAGTGAAGATCATGAACATAATTTTTCTTTCTCTCAAATTAATTTAAGTGAAGCAATAGAGAATTTCTTAAAAAAATTACTAACTCTAAAATAAATTTAACTAAAGCAAGAGAGCATTTCTTCAAAAATACTAAAGCACACCGTGCTCAAAAACATATAAGTGAAGCATAGAGCAAGTCCATAGCTCATAAAAAATTTAAGTGAAGCATAGAGAAAATTCTAACAAGTCATGCCATAATTTTGGCTCTCTCAAATAGGTGTGTCTAGCAAGTAATCAAGACTTAAAACACAAAATAAAACAAGAAAAGACTCATATCATACAAGATGCTCCAAAAAAAACACATAGTATGTGACGAATAAAAATATAGCTTCAAGTAAAATACTGATGGTCGTTAGAAGAAAGAGGGGATGCCACTCGGGGGCATCCCCAAGCTTAGTTGCTTGCTATCTTTTGGATAATAGAGGGGGATGATGGGGCATCCCCAATATTAGGCTCTTCTTACTCCTTATTCCTTCATCCATCGTAAGATAACCCAAAACTTGAAAACTTCAATCACACAAAACTCAACAAAACCTTCGTGATATTTGTTAGTATAAGAAAATAAATCACTACTATAAGTGTTGTATCAAACCAATTAATATTTTGTTCTTGCATTATATCTACTATATTCCAACTTTTATATGGCAAAAACTCATCAAAGAAAACCATAGAGCCATCAAAACAAGCACACAACGCAAAGAAAACTGAATCTGTCAAAAACAGAACAGTCTGTACTAATCTGGGTGTTTCGAATACTTCTCAACTCCAAAATTTCTGAAAAACTACGACAACCTGAGAAATTTGTATATTGATCTACTTCAAAAGGAATTGGTATTTTATCTCTCTCTGGTTAAAAATAAGAATTATTTTCGTGAGTGCAAAATTTTCTGTTTTTTCAGCAAGATCAAACAACTGTCACCCAAGATGATCCTAAAGGCTTTACTTGGTACAAACACTAATTAAAACATTAAAAACACAATCATAACAGTAGCATAATTGTGCTAACACTCGAAAATAGGAAGCAAAAAGCAAAAATAAATTATATCCATTGGGTTGCCTCCCAACAAGTGCTATAGTTTTACGCCCTTAGCTAGGCATAAAGCAAGGATCTAAGTTTTGTCATCTTTGTTCAACTCTTCAATCAAAAACTCAGAATTCTTCAAGGATTTAGCATAAAGTTTTTCCATGGAAAAACTTCTAGGAACAATTTTGAAGAATTCATTTTTTTCCCAAGGGATCTCTTATACTTCAACAAAATCCGGGTGGATACTAATCATCTTAAGATCCCCTTTACTAGAAGTTGCACCCTTGCTCTTAGTAACTTGGGTAGTTTTGCCAATTTTTACGAGAGTTTTTTCAATAGTTTTTGCTGAAGCAAAAGCCGTGCTCAAATTACTAAAGATTTCTTCTAGTTTTACAATCCGAGACGTACTTTCTTCAATTCTTTCATGAATTACGGTTCCCTTTTCTTTTAATAACTTAAGAAGTTTCCCCACTTTTGACCCAATTTTAGTGAAAAAATTATGCATCTTTTTATCCAAGTTTTCAATATGCTCTTCAGTCAGCATTTTCTTTTCAATAGCATCTAATCTTTCCATAACATGCTCAAGAGTCGAATTTGTTTCATTAATGATAAGAGGCGGTGATCCTACTAAATATCCCAAAGCATTGAAAGCATAAAGAGAGGGACACATCAAGAAATTTCCACCGGTAATCGTGTCAAGGACGAATCTATACCAAGTGGTGATGCCCACATAAAAGCAACGAAGAAGAACAATGGTAGATTGCTTATAGATAGATCTATTATGAGCATTGCATATTCTATACCAAGCATCTTTTAAATTTTCTCCTCCCCTTTGTTTAAAGTTGAGAACCTCGTTCTCGGGTGTGCATGCGATAGAGGATGAACTATCCATGACGATAATAACGGTAAACAAGATTGCACACAAAAACAGATCCGGCAAGAAAACGGCGAATGAAAAAGAGGGGCGAATGAAAAGGCAATTTTTTGTGAAGTGGGGGAGAGAAAAACGAGAGGCAAATGGAAAATAACGTAAATTGTGAGAAGATGAGATTTGTGATTAGCAACCGGGTATATGTAGATGATCCTCCCCGGCAAAGGCGCCAGAAATTCCATTTGATGTCGCTTGAAGCTACGTCGGTATTTCCCCAAAGAGGAAGGGATGATGCAGCACAACGGCGGTAGGTATTTCCCTCAGATATGAAACCAAGGTTATCGAACCAGTAGGAGAACCAAGCAACACAACGTAAACAACACCTGCACATAAATAACAACTACTCGCAACCCTACGTGTAAAAGGGGTTGTCAATCCCTTTCGGGTAGCGGCGCCCCAAGATGGGCAAACGGACATGAGAGAGTTGCAAATATTGATAGATAGAACGCCAAATAAAATAAATTGCGCCAAGGTATTTTTGTATTTTTGGATTTAATAGACCTGAAAATAAAAGGCAAATAAAATAGATCGTGAAGGCAAATAATATGAGAAAGAGACCCGGGGGGCGTAGGTTTCACTAGTGGCTTCTCTCGAGAAAAATAGCAAACGGTGGGTAAACAAATTACTGTTGGGCAATTCATAGAACTTCAAATACTCATGACGATATCCAGGAAATTATCATTATATAGGCATCACGTCCAAGATTAGTAGACCAACTCCTGTCTGCATCTACTACTATTACTCCAGACATCGACCGCTATCCAACATGCATCTAGTGTATTAAGTTCATGGAGAGATGGAGTAATGCAATAAGAACAATGACATGATGTAGACAAGATCTATCTATGTAGAGATAGACCCCATCATTTTGTCCTTAGTGGCAACGATACATACGTGTCGGTTCCCCTTCTATCACTAGGATCAAGCACCGTAAGATCAAACCCACTACAAAGCACCTCTTCCCATTGCAAGATAAATAGATCAAGTTGGCCAAACAAAACCCAAATATCGGAGAAGAAATACGAGGCTATAAGCAATCATGCATATAAGAGATCAAAGAAACTCAAATACTTTCATGGATATAAAAAGATAGATCTGATCGTAAACTCAAAGTTCATCCGATCCCAACAAACACACTGCAAAAAAGAGTTACATCATATGGATCTCCAAGAGACCATTGTATTGAGAATCAAACGAGAGAGAGAGGAAGCCATCTAGCTACTAACTACGGACCCGAAGGTCTACAAAGAACTACTCACGCATCATCAAAGGTCAAAAGAACTACTCACCCACCAGGGCGTGCCTGGGCCTCCTGACGCGCCCTGGTGGGTTGTGCTCTCCTCGGAGCACCCCCCAGGCATAGCCTTGGCACATTAGGTGTCTTCTGTTCCATAAAAACTCTCTGTAAAGTTTCGTGGCATTTGGACTCCGTTTGGTATTGATTTTCTACGATGTAAAAAAACATGCAAAAAATAGCAACTGGCACTTGGCACTATGTCAATAGGTTAGTACCAAAAAATGATATAAAATGATTATAAAACATCCTAGATTGATAATATAACAGCATGGAACAATCGAAAATTATAGATACGTTGGAGACGTATCATTCCCTTCATGGCGAGTTGACGACTCCGGGTCATCATGCGCTGGCTCTTCTTCTTCGTCGATCATCTGAAGATCAGCCGTTGTCCAATCGATGCCGGTTAAAGCTTTGAAAGTGGCTTCATCGTTGAGTATAACAGAATGATCAACGTCAGGGGCGAAAATATGCATACGCCGAGGGGGAATAAGATTGACAACGTTATGGGCTAGCAGCTTAATCTTATGATTTTTGTCGTCATAAGCCGACATGTAGTTGTTTAGATTAGGCTCCTCAACCAGCTTACAAGCCATGGGCCACATCTCCCGGACGCAGTGATTAAAGTCCTTCTCCTCAAAGGTTGACTGATCATGTTTAAATTCTTGGCACCCGGTGGCTATCTCCTCCGGGTCAAGCTCTGCTTGCCATGCTTTGGCCCGACCAAGTGCGAGGATGGCTCCAGCTCGAGCAGCTATAGTTTTTGTTCATCAATATGTCTTGGGACAGTTGACAGGTGATCCAACACGGCTTTTATGTGGCTTGGCGGCTTTCTATGGCTTGGGATAATTGGACAGATGTCATATGGGTGTTATGTTGTTTTAAGTCGGCAAGCTTGTAACGCCCCGAGACCGTTGCGCCAGGTGTCTTCTAGTTATGTGTCGTCGTTTCCATGTCATTCGCTTGCATGTTGCATCTTGTCATGTCATCATGTGCATTGCATCATCATGTTTTCAAAACTTGCATTCGTCCGGGTCTCCCAGTTCCTTCTGTTGTCCATTCTGAGCCCAGACACACTTGCACGCGCCCGCGGCACGCCCGAAATATTATTTTATAAGTGGCCGGAAAATGTTCTCGGAATGGGATGAAAGTTGGCATGCGGTGTTGTTATGTTGTCAGTAGGCCACCTGCCAAATTTCATCGCATTCGGAGTCCGTGTAACGCCCCAACGGATAACTATAGCAGCAATATAGTCGGTCTAACATCGGACGTTTTCGGTCTCCGAAAACTGCGGTCGGGCCTCTATTTTCTCCTCTCTCCTCTCAGCCCAAGGCCTTCTTTGCACAGTCCACTACCAACCGACAGGCCCAACCTAAGCCTCCTCACGTCCGGAGCTATCCGATTGTGACCGACGGGCCCCGAAACCCCTCCTAACCACCTAATCCATCCTTGCACAGTGCATCGACCCCCTCGAGTGCGCGTCCAAAGCTATCCCGAACCCGACCCGGGCATTCGTGACCGATGGAATCGGATCATCCCCAAACATCTATAAAATATCTTCGGTTTCTTCTTTGACTCTCCTAAGCTTTTTATCTTGACCGTTTGATTTAGATCAGATGGTTCGTATAGTCCCTAAACTAATCCACGGGCTATATAATCTGACCAACCCTAGAATCTAGGATGGTTGTCCCATCCATCCCTCCTCCCCGCCGCCACTCCACATGGTTCCTCGGGATCCCTCCCGGACCAACCAGCAGCATCCTCCCTCGTTCAACACCAGCCAACCCAAATCCATCCCCTCCTCGATCCACCTCCAACCAGCAGCAGCTCCGCTGTTCCCTGCCTGAGCTCCTCACCCCGCCACCGGAGCCCGAGCCGCCACCTCGCCGTCCTTCGTCCTCGCAATGCCCGTGTCCGAACAAGACGAGCTTGTTGCTCGAGCTCGAGCATGCTCCCAAGACCCATGGTGCCCCTCCCGTGTACGTATCCTCCTCCCGCTGCTCCCTGCCTCCCTTCTGCACCGTGCAACGGCGGAGGAGAGCCAAGCTCCTCATGATCCAGAGCTCCGCCGTCTTCGTCGCGACCCCCTCCCCACCGCCTCGCCTCACCGCCGACGATCACCAGCACCTCCAGGTCACGCCTCTGGGCCTCCCTCACCCCCTCTCTTCCTTTCCCTCTCTCTGCCTCACCTCTCTCTGTCTCTCTTCGTCGGGGACAGGAACCAAACGAGCACGCGCGTCCTCCGCCTTGATCCTGGTCGTTCCCCTCCTGTTCGTGCCGCCGACGAGGTACCCGACGACCCGGCCACCGCCGGCTTCTTCTCTGCTCGAGGAGCTCCAGCAGCCATGCACGACCACGTCAACCTCCCCTGCCTCATCTACGTCGTCATTGGAACTGATGCATGCACCTCTCGCTGACCTTCCTCTCCGCCTCCCCAAGCTGCGCCCCCGCCGGAGAGCTCCCCGCCGCCGCTGACTCTGCTTCGCCTAAACCAGGGGTCCTCTTTTTGCTTCACCCCACGCCAAGTCCCGCTTCCGTTGACTGCCTCCTCGCTCGATCTGGTTGAGTCGTCGACCACGATGCAGCAGACCCAGCGCGTTGACCAGGCCCAGCGTGCCCGCACGATCCAGCCAGCCTCCTCCTCCAACGGGCCGAGGCCCATGGGTTAGCAGCTGCCCAAACCCCCCCTATGCTCTGTTGGGCTAGTACCAGTTTCGGCCCGTAGTTATTTTTTTCCGCTGCTGCGAATTTGTCCAATTATCCAAAATTGTATATTTACAGAATAGTCCCTCTAGTTCATGTATATCGTAACTCACAATTTGTGCGTCATATCTAAAAACTTTATATATGGAAAATGACTAGAATTTCATCTAATTTCATAATATCCAACTTTCATGCATGTTTGAAATGTTTAAAATGTTGTTTGTTTAAATTTGCTCATATGACATGTTAAAATGCTTTATTTCATAACTAATTAACCGTAGCTCCATTTTTAATAAAATTTATATGTAAATGGGGTAGAAAAATGCCAAGGTTAACATGGTGGCATTAATTTGCATGTTTAATAACTCTAAAATTATGTTTAGGGAATAACAGTAGCTAATTCGAAATATGCATATGAGGATTTTCCGGAATTGTTGTTGTTGTTTCTGGCCTCATTTAAACTTACTTAAATGTGTAGTTTTCATATGCTTCACCTCTTGCCATGTTTAAGAACATTTAATATTGTTGGGTACATAAATGAGAGAGAACTAAATAATTGATGTGGTGTTTCATCAATATGCAACTCGTTGCATATTATGCTCCACTTAACTTGTAGTATTGTTTGTGCACTTTGCCATGCCATGAATCATTAAACCAGACATGCATCATACATGGTTGTGCATCATGCCATGTTTATGTTACGGTTGTTTACCATGTTGTTTGCTTCTTTCTGGTGTTGCTTATTCTTGTTAGTTCCGGTAACGTTGCGTTTGTGAGGATCCGTTCGACTACGTCCGGTTGTCTACTTCATGGACTCGTTCTTCTTCATTGCGGGATTTCAGGTAAGATGACCATACCCTCGATATCACTTCTATCTTTGCTTTGCTAGTTATTCGTTATAGCTCTATGTCGCGCTACCTACCAATTGTTTTATCATGCCTCCCATATTGCCATGTCAAGCCTCTAACCCTCCTTCCTAACAAACCGTTGTTTGGCTAAGTTACCGCTTTTTCTCAATCCCTCTTATAGCGTTGCTAGTTGTAGGTGAAGTTGAAGATTTTTCCATGTTGGAACATGGATATGTTGGGATATCAATTTATCTCGTATTTAATTAATGCATTTATATACTTGGTAAAGGGTGGAAGGCTCGGCCTTATGCCTGGTGTTTTGTTCCACTCTTGCCACCCTAGTTTCCGTCATACCGGTGTTATGTTCCATGATTTTGAGTTCCTTACACGGTTGGGTGTTATGGGAACCCCTTGACAGTTCGCTTTGAATAAAACTCCTCCAGCAATGCCCAACCTTGGTGTTAACATTTGCCACCACCACCTATTACTTTTCCCTTGGGATTCGCGCTGCCGAGGGTCATCTTTATTTTAACCCTCCCGGGCCAGTGCTTCTCTAAGTGTTGGTCCGAACTAGAGTCCTTTGCAGCACCACCTCGGGGAAACTTGAGGGCTGGTTTTAGTTGTACGGAGTGCTCATCCGGTGTGCCCTGAGAACGAGATACATGCGACTCCTATCGGGATTGTCGGCACATCGGGCGGCTTTGCTAGTCTTGTTTTAACAATGTCGAAATGTCTTGTAACCGTGATTCTGAGACTGACCGGGTCTTTCCGGGAGAAGGAATATTCTTCGTTGACCGTGAGAGCTTGTGATGGGCTAAGTTGGGACACCCCTGCAGGGTATAAACTTTCGAGAATCGTGCCCATGGTTATGTGGCAGATGGGAATTTGTTAATGTCCGGTTGTAGAGAACTTAACACTTGACTTAATTAAAATGCATCAATCGCGTGTGTAGCTGTGATGGTCTCTTTTCGGCGGAGTCCAGGAAGTGAACATGGTTCTTGTGTTATGGTTGTGCGTAAGTAGTTTCAGGATCACTTCTTGATCACTTTTAGCTTCACGACCGTTGCGTTGCTTCTCTTCTCGCTCTTATTTGCGTATGTTAGCCACCATACTTGCTTAGTGCCTTCTGCAGCTCCACCTCATTACCCTATCCTACCTATAAGCTTAAATTGTCTTGATCTCGCGGGTGTGAGATTGCTGAGTCCTCGTGACTCATAGATACTTCCAAACAGTTGCAGGTGCCGATGATACCAGTGCAGGTGATGCAACCGAGCTCAAGTGGGAGCTCGATGAAGATCTTGGTCATTGTTTTGTGTCTTTTCCGGATGATCAGTAGTGGTGCCCAGTTGGGACGATCAGGGATCTAGCATATGGGGTTGTCTTCTTTTATTTTTGGCTCCATAGTCGGACCTTGATTGTACTCTGGATGATGTATGTTTAACTTTTTATTTGTGTGAAGTGGCGATTGTAAGCCAACACTTTATCCCTTTCTTATTCAGTACATGGGATTGTGTGAAGATTACCCCTCTTGCGACAAAACCACCATGCGGTTATTCCTCTAAGTCGTGCCTCGACACGTGGGAGATATAGCCGCATTGTGGGTGTTACAAGTTGGTAATCAGAGTCTTCCCCGACTTAGGAGCCCCCTGCTTGATCGAATCACTGACGTTGTTGAGTCTAGAACAAAATGTTTTGATTCTTAGGATTATATATATCGAAGAATAGGATTCTTTTTACTCCTCAGTCCGTTCGTCGCTCTGGTGAGGCCTCCTGACATAGAAGTTTTGCCTTCCCTCTCCTCAAATTTCACGAAAAAAATTAGGATCACGCGGGTATCTTGGAATAGTTCCGATATTCTTGTGACAAGAACATTGTTCTTGGTGCCTCCTGACATTTAGGGGTTGTGGCAGTGTCCCGGGGAGTTGAGCTCCGAGGTGTTGTCGTCACAATTTTATCGTTGCAGTTCTGGAATACCTGAGTTTCGCCGACATCAAAAATATCTTTTATGCAGTAGTTGGTGAGATAACCTCGACGCCCCCCAGTACTGGGGCGAGAGTTCAGGGGTATTGCCATAACTCGTATAACAGATGCTTTTTGAAGGTTGAGGTACATGATTT
Organism: Triticum monococcum; assembly: GCA_034509565.1. Taxonomy (NCBI): domain Eukaryota; kingdom Viridiplantae; phylum Streptophyta; class Magnoliopsida; order Poales; family Poaceae; genus Triticum; species Triticum monococcum. Next base: position 236,860,449 of record CM067843.1, read on the forward strand.
CCGAAGGTTTCTTGGTTATGTGTTGAAGGATGGATACAACTAGATGTAGGAATTGTTAGTTTGGCTGAGATATTATGCTTCCTCTGTATCCCCTTCACCAGATTGCATAACCAGAAAGTTTCGGGAGTTTATAAGTGGGAATTCAAGTATCTCCTAGAATATCTTTCCGGCGCATGCATGATATGGGATTGGGGAAATCTCTATCATATGTATTTGTTCTAGCTTATTTTGCAAGCCAATTCTTTGTTTTGTTTTGAGTTGTGATATTTGAGTTGCTTCGAAGTCAAATGTGGATTCCATACCTTTTCTAAGCGGTGTTCTCATATTTCTATGAGAGTATTAATCCTTCTTGGTCATCAAGGTTGTCTTTTCAATTCTTTCCAGCCGGTGTTTGTTTCATTTGTCCCCATGTTGCCTTTGTTTTCTCGCCCACCCACCCCTTTTTCTTCAAGGACTCAGATTTCTTAGTTAACTATCCATCTTATTGATGTGAAGTCTCTTCTTTCTTTCCTTTCAATGTTCTTATCCGGTAATTCTCATGAAGATACTAACAGAGCTTCAAGTTCGTCATTCTTCTTTCTTTTCTTCTCTAGTGGATTCAATTTAAGCTTTGTCAATCATATCCTTTCCTCGTTTCAAATGTTTTCTCATGACGGTGCACCTCTTAATCATCCACTTCTTGTTATTCAATTGTTCCGGAGTGCTGAAGATATCTCGAAGATTCGTGTTTCCACTCTGCATTCGTTCAAGCTCTTTCGAGGATGTTATCTCATTCAAGCCATTTAATTCAACCGGTGTAATCTCTCTTTTCAAGCAATATTTTCAATGGTGTTTCTTTTGAGTGGGCCCTAACCCACAGGTCTTTTCCCATGATCTTACTTGACTCTTCTTTTTCGGAGTTATTCTCAAATTCATTTAAAAGTTTGACGTAAGAATGAGTTATCATCAGTCAAATGTCTTTCACCAAGATCTTTCAAATTCTTTTCATCGTTGGTTCAACCTTTCTAATTTTCATTCCGGAGTGCCTCAACAATTCATGGTGGTGTTCCTCATCATCATTATCAACATTTGAAGACCAAAAAAGAGTTTCTCCTCCAAATACTTATCCGTTCTTCCAAAGATGCGAAGTTCAAGCTTGATGCCATCCTCTCATAATTGTTGTCGATTGTGAGAATTCTTTCCACCCTTCCGAAGCAATTCAGGAGTCTTTTCAGTTTGCTTCTCCGAAGGACATCATTTCGGGTTTATTCATTCTCAGCTTTCAGCTCTCGTTCTCTAAATCATAATGGTGCATCGTTCAAGTATTCTCTAATCAGCTCATGATCTCTTCGTTCTCATGTATCTAAATTCCCTCAAGTATCATCATTCGTTTTCCAATTCTTCCCGGTGATTTGTGCCTTTGCTACTTTCATTTTTAATTCTTATGGTGGTTCGTTCAAGAGTTCTCTTCCTTCATCATCATATAGATTCATTTGTTGTTTCCAAATCGCACCGGTGGTTCCATCAAGACCTTCCTCAAGTTTACGTTGTATCTCTCTTAATCATTTCTAACATAATTCTTATTATTGTTTCATCCAAGTGATCTAATTTCTTCTTTCTGGAGTTGTGCATCATATCACATTCTCAGTTCAAGTGCTTCATATTTTTTCCGGAGTTCCAAGTTTTCCTCTTTACCTCGTCGCAAAGCTCCATCCAATCATTGCAAGGCTTCAACCTTATTCTTTTCATCCTTCACTTCTTTTTGATCATTCTTATATTACCAGAGTTCTTCATGGAGGTTCTACATGATGGTTCATCAAGGATTTAATTCCTTCTCGAAGTGTTAATCAAGATTCTTTTCAGAGGAGCTCAAGTATTCTTCATCTTGCATTTCAAAGTGCAATTCTTTCTACCTTATCTTTTGAGGTGGTGTTATGCCATTGTTGACAATTACCTTGTGTTTCATGATTCACAAGTTGTCAGGAATGACATATTTTAAACCCAGCATTTTCAATTCGTTCATGAGATCCTTTGCAACCCATCAATCTCTTCATTGGAGTTATCTTGGGTTATATTTCACCTAAATCTTTTCCTAAGGATTGTTGCTATTTATGGTGCTTATAAACAACCCAAGTTCTTCATTTATCCTCCCGGTGAAATAAGCTTCTCGTCTCCTTGTTGATATCAATCCAATCTATTGTTTCCGTTAGTGGCAGAATTTCACCTCATAGTTTTGAGATGTTCTCCATAAGCCCACTACAAGCTTATTCGTTTCATTGTTGTTTTTTTCAACAACTCCGTATTAACCTTCTTGGAAGGGTGCTTTCCAAACTCATTTGTGTAAGAAGTTGGCATTTTCTTCTCCATTCTGTTATTGCTATGATATATCTTCTATTCTTCCTTCCGGAGGCATTGTGATGTTGCTCCCTTCACCCATCATCCCATTTTTGTCAAAGATCATGTTCTTTCCTTTTGCTTATCCATTCAACCAGAGTGTCGTGTCCTTCATTCAAATTCTCTCATCTTATCAAGTTTTGCCTCCCTTCTCAACCAGAGTGCCGTCTGAAATCTTTCTTACCCCTTGTGCCATTCTTTCAAAAGTTCCGGAGGCAGTGTGTTGTTGATCTCATCAAGTATCCTCATCTTATCAAGTTCATGTTGAATTCTTTCCATTTATAGTCGGAGTGATGTCCAAATTATATCAATCTTATTCCTTCGCTATCTTGTTTTAACCGGAATGGTTACTTGTCCTTCCTTGTCGCTGGATCTCTTCATTCATGTCTTTCAACCTACAAGGTTCTAGTAATGTTCCTTGTTCCTCTTTTCTAATGGAGTGTTTTCTACTTCATTCATCTTCGTTGTATTCTTTCTTTCTTTCAATTTTTTCAAGCTCTCAAGGTTCGTGGTTTCACTCGTTTCTCCAAGAAGCAACTTAGATTTACCTCTTCTCTTCCTCTTCCGCTTCTCTCTGGTGGCATCCCTAGATCTCGGGACGAGATCCTCTTGTAGTGGTGGAGTGTTGTACGCCCCGAGACCGTTGTGCTAGGTGTCTTCCAGTTATGTGCCGTCATTTCCATGTCATTCGCTTGCATGTTGCATCTTGTCATGTCATCATGTGCATTGCATCATCATGTTTTCAAAACTTGCATTCGTCCGGGTCTCCCAGTTCCTTCTGTTGTCCGCTCTGAGCCCAGACACACTTGCACGCGCCCGCGGCACGTCCGAAATATTATTTTATAAGTGGCCGGAAAATGTTCTTGGAACGGGATGAAAGTTGGCATGCGGTGTTGTTATGTTGTCAGTAGGCCACCTGCCAAATTCAGTCGCATTCAGAGTCCGTTTGACGCCCCAATGGATAGCTATAGCGGCAATATAGTCGGTCTAACGTCGGACGTTTTCGGTCTCCGAAAACTGCGATCGGGCCTCTATTTTCTCTTCTCTCCTCTCCGCCCAAGGCCTTCTTTGCACAGTCCACTACCAACCGACAGGCCCAACCTAACCCTCCTCACGCCCGAAGCCGTCCGATTGTGATCGATGGGCCCCCAAACCCCTCCTAACCACCTAACCCGTCCTTGCACAGTGCATCGACCCCCTCGAGTGTGCGTCCGAAGCTGTCCCGAACCCAACCCGGGCATTCGTGACCGATGGATTCGGATCATCCCCAAACATCTATGAAATATCTTCGGTTTCTTCTTTGACTCTCCTAAGCTTTTTATCTCGGCCATTTGATTTAGATCAGATGGTTCGTATAGTCCCTAAACTACTCCATGGGCTATATAATCTGACCAACCCTAGTGTGGCGACCCGACCTCAGATGGTCAAGTCTCTGTGCTTCAGTGTCATCCCTGGATCAGTAATGCTGACACACACAGTACTCGAAGGATTTATAAGAGAGTAGCAATCACACACTATTACATCGAATGTCTCCAAAGAGAACTTATTACAATAATATGGCTTAAGGCCATCTAATGCGATAACTGCGGAAGGCTTGGAAGATAAGGTGAGTCCATCAACTCCAACGGCATAGCTGAGCTGCACGGCAACGACCTAACGAACCTTACTCCTCATCTAAAAAGTCTGCAACATAATATGTTGCAGCCCGAAAACGGGTCAGCACATGGAATATGCTAGCAATGTAACACAGTAGAGCAAGAACAGAATAATACTATCACTACATGCATATTTGGCTGGTGGAAAGCTCTAGGGTTACAGTTTTTGCGAAAAGCCAATTTTTCCCTACAACAAAGGAATAGATTTTTTTATTTAACTATCATGGTGGTTGAAACATCATTGAGAAGGTAACCCCAACTCAATCCCAATTAAAGTGATTAACAACCCAACAGTATTAATTAAACATGGTGAGATACATGTGATAACCCAAATACTAGATACTCAAGAATTGTCCATAACCGGGGACACAGCTAACCATGATTAGATTGTACACTCTGCAGAGGTTTGCGCACTTTTCCCCACAAGACTCGATCGCCTCCGTTGGATTTCTCGCACTACATGGTGTTTGAGAAACGGATGACCGAGACACGGTCTATCAAAAACGTTAACTCTCTACTCCGGGTAGACCATACCAAACCTACAAAACCCACTACCTGCTGATCTACCTCTTCAAGAGCTTCACGTAACTTACTCAACTATGCTAGAGCCCATAATAGCTTGTGGCTGCACACGGAAGTTTCTAGCATGAATCATCTTAGTTCCCTCTGAGCCTGGGTGGCGGTCCATAGGAAGATCACATGGGTACCCCGGGATTTCCAAAAAAATACAGACAACACTGGGTTCCCCAGGTGCCTCAATCCACCCAGTTGTTTGATTAAGTTGCCACCTTAAGTTGAACCATTAATTAACAATCTCACATCTGTCATGAATTTCACTCAAACCCAAACCATGTCTACGAGCATAGCATAGCAATATAAGCAATACGTAGAAGTAACTCCCAAGGGTTTGAATATAACAGGGCAATAGGTTCTACCTCAGCAACTACTTCCAACCCACAAGTTAATGACATCCTAATCATGCAATGTTTGAGGATTGGAACTAATGCATATAAACTGGGTAATAATGGGATATGATCAAAGTGTTACTTGCCTTGTTGACGATCCGTGAATCCTAGAGACTCGTAGTAACACGCTTCGCACTCCAGAAATTCTATCGCAAGCAAACAATAACATACATAAGTAACAAGCAACGATGCACAAGCAAAACTCAAATAAGAGAGGTTGACCAGAAAGTTCAACTTAAGAACTCCGGTACGCAAAAAGAATCAAATCAAACGAAGCAACGAAAGTCAAACGGCAAAACAAAACCACTTCGTTTACTAATCTGAACTTAAGTCAACTTTTACAGTAACAAAAACCTATTTGAGTTGATTAACCGGAAAGAGGGTTTCAAGACGAAACTCCAGGCGCTTGAATCGCCTGATTCCGATAAATGAGCGAAAACATAAACAGAAATTAAGATCGGATCAGAAATCACGATCAGAAAATCGCGGAATAAATCCGAGAAAAAGAAAAACGACGAACAGATTAACGAACGAACGTTCGTTATCCGGATCTAAACGAAGAACGCGTTCGTTAAAACGAACGAACGAGCGAACACTCGCTAAATAAATAAACCGAAGAAAAACCGATCTAGGGTTTTTGAAAAAAACCGAACGTTTTTTTAGAAAACCGGCGGTTGGAATCGGCAGCTACCTCCGGCGAGGGCTTGGGCGGCGGGGCGGCGGCTCGCGGGGCGGCGGGGTGCGGCGGCGGCGCGGGCGGCGGCGGCGCGGGCGGCGGCGGCGCGGGGTGCGGCGGTGGCACGGCGCGGCTCGGCGCGGGGTGCGGCGGCGATGGTCGTGTGGTGGTGGGGGCCGGGGCGGCGCGTATATATAGGTGGGGGGCAAGGCGACTTGGAGTAGGGGGCAAGGCGCGACGGCGGAGGTGGAGTCCGGCTCGGACTCTGTCCGAGTCGGCGGCGGCGGCGACGCTCGCGCGCGGGAAGGCGGCGGCGGCGGCCTGGCGCGGGAACCTCTCTTTTTTTAAACTTCGCCGTCCGAAATAAAATCCTAGAAATTAAAATAAAAATCTAAAAATGCCAGAACAACTTTTCACCGTCTAAATAAAATATTTAGGACGAGTTGAACATTTTCTTGGCCCTAAAATGCAATTTTGAAAACGTGCAATTTTTCTAATGCAAATAAAATCCGAATAAAACCAAATAAAATCCAATAAATGATTTTAATGTTTTTCCTCCAATATTTCAATTATTTTGGAGAAGTCCTAATATCTCCACTCATTTGATTTAATATGAAATATTTTTCGGAGAGAAAAAAATTATTAAAATCAAAATCCTTGTTTCATTATTTGATAAAAATCAAATATGAAAACCGGAAAATCCCCAACTCTCTCCGTGGGTCCTTGAGTTGCTTAGGATTTCGAGGATTGCGGAACGGAAATACACTAAATCATGATATGCATGGATGATCTATGTATAACATTCCAAATTGAAAATTTGGGATGTTACAAACCTACCCCCCTTAAGATGAATCTCGCCCTCGAGATTCGGGTTGGCTAAAAAATAGGTAAGGGTGGTCCTTGCAGAGATCATCCTGTCTTTCCCAGGTGGCTTCATCCTCGGTATGGTGGCTCCACTGAACTTTGCAAAACTTGATAACCTTACTGCGGGTGACTCTGCTGGCAAACTCAAGAATCTTAACTGGCTTCTCCTCGTAATTCAAATCACTGTCCAACTGAATCGCCTCCAAGGGTACTGTATCTCTTAATGGTATATCAGCCATCTCGGCATGAAACTTCTTTAGCTGTGAAACGTGGAACACATCGTGGACTCCTGACAATCCCTCGGGTAACTCCAACTTGTAGGCAACTTCTCCCATCCATTCCAAAATGCGATACGGTCCTACAAATCTCGGGGCTAACTTTCCCTTAACTCCAAAACGTTTCACTCCTCGCAAGGGCGATACTCGCAGATATGCTCGGTCTCCAATTTCGTAGGTTACCTCCTTGCGTTTTGAGTCTGCATAACTCTTCTGCCTGGACTGAGCAATCTTCAGTCGGTCTCAGATCAGTTTTACCTTCTCCTCAGATTCTTTAATCAAGTCTGGTCCAAACAACTGTCGGTCTCCTACATCATCCCACATCAACGGTGTTCTGCACCTGCGTCCATACAGGGCTTCAAATGGTGCCATCTTCAAACCGGCTTGGAGATATTGTTGTAAGAGAACTCTGCATACGGCAAATTTTCATCCCAACTAGATCCATAATCTAGCGCACAGGCTCTCAACATGTCCTCCAAAATTTGATTTACTGTCTCAGTCTGTCCATCTGTCTGCGGGTGAAACGTTGTACTGAACTCCAATCTCGTTCCCAAAGTCTGGTGTAATTGATGCCAAAACTTTGAAGTAAACTGTGTTCCTCGATCCGATACGATGGTCCTTGGAACTCCATGCAGACATACGATCCTGGACATATAGATCTTGGCCAACTTTGCACTTGTATAGGTGGTTTTCACTGGGATGAAGTGAGCTACTTTGGTCAAACGATCAACTACTACCCATATGGAATCATATCCTGCTTTAGTCCTGGGTAATCCGGTGATAAAGTCCATGCCAAGTTTATCCCACTTCCATTCGGGTATCGGCATAGGCTGTAACAGTCCTGCTGGCTTCTGATGTTCTGCCTTAACTCTCTGACATACATCACATACAGCTACATACTCGGCAATATCCTTCTTCATACCAGTCCACCAGAAACGTTCCTTCAAATCCAAATACATCTTGGTGTTTCCGGGGTGTATCGAGTATGGTGAGTCATGCGCCTCTTGAAGTATTAACTTTCTGATCTCCTGGTTGTTGGGCACATAAACTCGGTCCTCAAACCATAGGGTATCGTGCTCATCCTCACAAAAACCTTTGGCCTTTCCTTTGCCCATCTTTTCCTTTATCTCGGCAATCTCTTTATCATCTTTCCGAGCTTCCCGAATCTTGTCCAGCAATGTCGACTGAACCTCCATTGTGGCAATGAACCTTCTAGGTACAATCTCTAATCGAAGTTCCATGATGTCCTTTGCTAATTCCTTCGGCAGTCCTTTACTTTCAAGGATATTAGCATAACTCTTCTGACTCAATGTGTCTTCTATGACATTGGCCTTTCCTAGATGATAGTGTAGCTTCATGTCATAATCCTTTATAAGCTCCAACCATCTCCTCTGCCTAAGGTTCAGCTCCTTCTGGGTGAAGATGTACTTCAAACTCTTGTGATCCGTGTACACATCACAACGGTTTCCAATAAGGTAATGTCTCCAAGTCTTCAATGCTTGCACTACGGCTGCTAGCTCCAAATCATGCGTAGCATAATTCAACTCATGAGGTTTTAGTTGTCATGAGGCATACGAAACAACTCTTCCGTCCTGCATAAGCACACATCCAAGTCCTAAGCGAGAGGCGTTGCAATACACTTGGAATTCCTTATGTATATCTGGCAGTACTAGCACTGGGGCTGTAGTCAAACGTTTCTTCAACTCCTGGAAACTTGCTTCACAATCTTCTGTCCATTTAAACTTGGTATCCTTCTTCAATAGTTCAGTCATTGGTTTTGCAATCTTGGAAAAATTCTCAATGAATCTCCGATAGTATCCCGCGAGTCCAAGAAAACTGCAGATCTCACTAACTGAGGTAGGTGCCAACCATTCAGTGACTGACTGAACCTTGTTGGGGTCTACTGCTATACCTTCTCCTGATATAACATGTCCAAGGAATCCGACTTCCTTCAGCCAAAACTCGCATTTGCTAAACTTAGCATACAACTGGTGTTCCCTGAGCTTCTTGAGAACTAAACGCAAATGCTCTTTGTGCTCCTCCTTGTTCTTTGAGTATACCATGATATCATCAATAAACACCACAACAAACTTGTCCAAATACTCCATGAACACCTTGTTCATCATGCTCATGAAATAGGCAGCGGCGTTAGTCAGTCCAAACGACATGACCGTGTACTCGTATAATCCATATCGCGTTGTGAACGCCATCTTTGGTATGTCCTTCTCTCGTATCTTCAACTGATGATACCCTGATCGTAAATCGATCTTTGAGAACACTTTAGCTCCTTGCAACTGATCAAACAGATCGTTGATCATCGGCAGTGGGTACTTGTTCTTTATCGTCACTTCATTCGAGGCTCGATAATCAACAACCATCCTCAGGGATTTATCCTTCTTCTCAACTAAAAGTACTGGGGCTCCCTAAGGTGATGAACTCCTTCGGATGTATCCTTTCTCCAATAACTCCTTGATCTGTTTCTTAATTTCCTCCAGATCATTCGCGGGCATCCGATAGGGTCTCTTGGATATTGGTCCTGTTCCTGGTAACAGCTCTATCAAAACCTCAATGTCTCTGTCCGGTGGCATGCCTGGTAACTCCTCTGGGAAAACATCCGGGTAATCCTTTACTACCGGCACTTCCTCTTGAACAACTCCCGTAAGGGCATTCACTTGGCTCCTTTTACGCACATGCCTAGACACATACTTAATCCTTTTTCCCTCCGGGGTGGTGAGATAAATCGACTTACTCGCACAGTCAATGCTTCCTCCATACTTTGACATCCAGTCCATACCCAATATCACATCCAATCCTTGCGACTCCAAGATAATTAGGTCGGACGAAAACACATGTGTGCCAATGGTTAAGGGTATCTGGTCACACCATCGGCTAGCCATATATTCTGCTCCGGGTGAACTCACTAAAAGAGGGGTCCTAAGGGTTTGGGTTGGTAGTTTAAATTTATCCACAAATCCCCTTGATATGTATGAATGCGATGCACCAGTATCGAAAAGAACAAGAGCGGTAAATGACTTAACCAAAAACTTACCTATTACCGCGTCCGGCTGCTCTTCAACCTCCTCCACGTTAACGTGGTTCACTTGTCCTTTGTTGAATGGATTGGGCTTCTTCCCAGCGCTTCCATTTCCGTTTCCATTCCTTCCTTCGGGGCAATCATTGGCATAGTGCCCTGTCTTCCCGCACTTAAAATAGGTAACCTGACTTAAGTCTCTTTTGGCAGGAGTGGACGGGTTGGAGCGGTTCTGATTGTTGTTAGCTCCGTTCCCATTCCCATTCTTAGCACCATTGTGGTTATGTGATCCTCCTCCAGTGTTGTTGTGACCTCCATGGTTATGAACAAGTCCTCCCGAGTTCGGGGTTAGGCGAGGCTTCTGCTGAGCTCCTGAGTTATACTTCCCTTGTCCATACTTTCTCTTGCGGCTCTCAATCTGTTGTTGTTTCCCTTCAATCATAAGAGCATTATCTACCAACTCCTGGTAGTTGTTGAAGGTTGCTACCATCAACTGCATGCTCATCTCATGATTCAGCCCTTCCATAAACTTCTCCTGCTTCGCGGCATCTGTGGCCACATCATCAGGGGCATAGCGTGATAACTTGCTAAACTCATCCACGTACTGAGCCACAGTACGGTTCCCCTGGCGTAAGTTGCGGAACTCCCACTTCTTCATTTGCATAGCTCCAGTGGAGACATGGGCTGTGCAGAAAGCTTGCTGAAACTGGTCCCAAGTGACATTGGCTATAGGAAAAGTGGCTGTGTAATTCTCCCACCATGAGGCTGCTGGTCCATCCAATTGATGTGCGGCAAAGCGCACCTTCTCAGCATCTGTGCAACCTGCGGTGTTCAACTCCCTCCCAATTCAGCGTAGCCAATCATCAGCAACTATAGGCTCGGTGCTACTGGAAAACACCGGCGGCTGTAACCTTAGAAAACGGGGCTAGGTTGTCCACTGGCGGTGGGTTGTTATCGTTGTTGTTGTTGCCCTGGTTCCGAACTAGTAATTGCATCAAGGCATTCTACTGCTGGATCAACTGGGTGAGCTCCGGCGGAAAGGCAAAACCGGTGTCACATCTCGGAGGCATCTGATGGGTTTAGATGGAAGAGATTTAGAATAGAAAAGGGGTCTAATGAGAAAGCACTACCCATATGCACATGAGACAAACACAAACATTTCAATCAATCAAGCAAGGGCATACAAACGGTCTAGAACTATCGCAAAAGTGCTCACTACTACTATATACATGGGGGAAATACTACTAATAGTTGGTGGTCATATAGAAATTTTGATCGATGGAAGACTCCATGATGTCTGCTCCAGCTTCGTCTTCAAAGTCATCATCACTAGGGTCGGAGTCGGTGTCATCGATGATGATGTAGTCCTCGGGGCGTATTTCCTTGGGTTCTTCTTCTTCTTCTATTAGTGCTGGTCCTCCCATGAATACTCCGATCTTCTTGACTAAGTCGTCATTCTTCTCCAGTAGGGTCTTGATTTCCTCCTCATATCCATCGCGGGTAAACTTGAGTTCTTCCTCCAGCTCAATGATCCTAGTCTTCGCCTTCTTCAAGTCCATCATGTCCACACACATCTGGTTCTCCTGACGTCGAATGTGCTGGTTTAACTCCTGGATGAAAGCTCCAATGGATCTATCCTTCTTAGTGTTGATTACTTCCCATTGCTTGTCTCGACGCCCACATATTTGGTAGATAGTGTCCTTAAGCTCCCTGTTGTAAACTTCTCCAATGCGTCCCATGGTGATGTGAGCTGCCATACTCTTTCCTAAACTCCAGGTTGGTGCGTCGAAGGAAAATTCTACGGGTTTAGAGGTTGGCGCGAATGTCCTTCCAGGAACTTGTACTTGAATCATCCAGCGCTCTTCTTCTGGTAAAGTGGCGTTGTACGTCCCGGTGAAGCTTGGTATTCCAATGTTCAAGTACCTAGTGACTTCCTTCAAGTGGCGTCCAAAAGGTGTGTCTTCATCCGGTTGTGCAAACTTGTTCTTCATCTCCGTCATCCTAAAAAGTAGAAAATGGAGAGGAGTCAAAAATGAGAAGAGAACTGTGACCTAGGGTTTATCTTAGTGGTCGTGTCCTACACTCAGCGTATGCTCTGATACCATCTTGTGGCGACCCGACCTCAGATGGTCAAGTCTCTGTGCTTCAATGTCATCCCTGGATCAGTAATGCTGACACACAGTACTCGAAGGATTTATAATAGAGTAGCAATCACACACTATTACATCGAATGTCTCCAAAGAGAACTTATTATAATAATATGGCTTAAGGCCATCTAATGCGATAACAGCGAAAGGCTTGGAAGATAAGGTGAGTCCATCAACTCCAACGGCATAGCTGAGCTGCACGGCAACGACCTAATGAACCTTACTCCTCGTCTGAAAAGTCTGCAACATAATACGTTGCAGCCCGAAAACGGGTCAGCACATGGAATATGCTGGCAATGTAACACAGTAGAGCAAGAACAGAATAATACTATCACTACATGCATATTTGGCTGGTGGAAAGCTCTAGGGTTACAGTTTTTGCGAAAAGCCGATTTTTCCCTACAACAAAGGAATAGATTTTTTATTTAACTATCATGGTGGTTGAAACATCATTGAGAAGGTAACCCCAACTCAATCCCAATTAAAGTGATTAACAACCCAACAGTATTAATTAAACATGGTGAGATACATGTGATAACCCAAATACTAGATACTCAAGAATTGTCCATAACCGGGGACACGGCTAACCATGATTAGATTGTACACTCTGCAGAGGTTTGTGCACTTTTCCCCACAAGACTCGATCGCCTCCGTTGGATTTCTCGCACTACATGGTGTTTAAGAAACAGATGACCAAGACACAGTCTTTTAGAAATGTTAACTCTCTACTCCGGGTAGACCATACCAAACCTACAAAACCCACTACCTGCTGATCTACCTCTTTAAGAGCTTCACGTAACTTACTCAACTATGCTAGAGCCCATAATAGCTTGTGGCTGCACACGGAAGTTTCTAGCATGAATCATCTCAGTTCCCTTTGAGCCTGGGTGGCGGTCCATAGGAAGATCACACGGGTACCCTAGGATTTCCAAAAAAATACAGACAACACTGGGTTCCCCAGGTGCCTCAATCCACCTAGTTGTTTGATTAAGTTGACACCTTAAGTTGAACCATTAATTAACAATCTCACATCTGTCATGAATTTCACTCAAAACCTAAACCACGTCTAAGAGCATAGCATAGCAATATAAGCAATACGTAGAAGTAACTCCCAAGGGTTTGAATATAACAGGGCAATAGGTTCTACCTCAGCAACTACTTCCCAACCCACAAGTTAATGACATCCTAATCATGCAATGTTTGAGGATTGGAACTAATGCATAAAAACTGGGTAATAATGGGATATGATCAAAGTGTTACTTGCCTTGCTGACGATCCGCGAATCCTAGAGACTCGTAGTAACACGCTCCGCACTCCAGAAATTCTATCGCAAGCAAACAATAACATACATAAGTAACAAGCAACGATGCATAAGCAAAACTCAAATAAGAGAGGTTGACCAGAAAGTTCAACTTAAGAACTCCGGTACGCAAAAAGAATCAAATCAAACGAAGCAACGAAAGTCAAACGGCGAAAGAAACCACTTCGTTTACTAATCTGAACTTAAGTCAAATTTTACAGTGACAAAAACTTGTTTGAGTTGATTAACCGTAAAGAGGGTTTCGAGACAAAACTCCAGGCACTTGAATCGCCTGATTCCGATAAACGAGCGAAAAGATAAACAGAAATTAAGATCGGATCAGAAATCGCGATCAGAAAAATCGCAGAATAAATCCAAGAAAAAGAAAAACGACGAACCGATTAACGAAAGAACATTCGTTATCCGGATCTAAACGAAGAACGCGTTTGTTAAAATGAACGAACGAGCGAACACTCGCTAAATAAATAAACCGGAGAAAAACCGATCTAGGGTTTTTGAAAAAAAACCGAATGTTTTTTTAGAAAAAACGGCGGTTGGAATCGGCGGCTACCTCCGGCGAGGGCTTGGGCGGCGGGGCAGCGGCTCGCGGGGCGGCGGGGTGCGGCGGCGCGGCGCGGCTCGGGGCGGGGTGCGGCGGCGGTGGTGGTGTGGTGGTGGGGGGCCGGGGCGGCGCGTATATATAGGAGGGGGCGAGGCGACTTGGAGTAGGGGGCAGGCGGAGTCCGGCTCGGACTCTGTCCGAGTCGGCGGCGGCGGCGGCCTGGCGTGGGAACCTCTTTTTTTTCAACTTCGCCGTTCGAAATAAAATCCTAGAAATTAAAATAAAAATCTAAAAACGCCAGAATAATTTTTCACAGTCTAAATAAAATATTTAGGACAAGTTGAACATTTTCTTGGCCCTAAAATGCAATTTTGAAAACGTGCAATTTTTCTAATGCAAATAAAATCTGAATAAAACCAAATAAAATCCAATAAATTATTTTAATATTTTTCCTCCAATATTTCAATTATTTTGGAGAAGTCCTATTATCTCCACTCACTTGATTTAATATGAAATATTTTTTGGAGAAAAAAAATTATTAAAATCAAAATCCTCGTTTCATTATTTGATAAAAAATCAAATATGAAAATCGGAAAATCCCCAACTCTCTCCATGGGTCCTTGAGTTGCTTAGGATTTCGAGGATTGCGGAACGGAAATGCACTAAATCATGATATGCATGGATGATCTATGTATAACATTCCAAATTGAAAATTTGGGATGTTATACCTAGAATCTAGGATGGTTGTCCCGTCCATCCCTCCTCCCCACTGCCACTCCACCTGGTTCCTCGGGATCCCTCCCGGACCAACCAGCAGCATCCTCCCTAATCAAAAAATCCTCCCTCGTTCAATACCAACCAACCCAAATCCATCCCATCCTCGATCCACCTCCAACCAGCAGCAGCTCCGCTGTTCCCTACTTGAGCTCCTCACCTCGCCACCGGAGCCTGAGCCGCCACCTCGCCGTCCTTCGTCCTCGCAACGCCCGTGTCCGAACAAGAGGAGCTCGCTGCTTGAGCTCGAGCACGCTCCCAAGACCCATGGCGCCCCTCCCGTGTGCGTCTCCTCCTCCCGCTGCTCCCTACCTCCCTTCCGTGTTGTGCAACGCCCGAGGAGACCCATGGCGCTCCGTCGTCTTCCTCGCGACCCCCTCCCGGCCGCCTCGCCTCACCGCCGATGATCACCAGCACCTCCAGGTCACGCCGTCGGGCCTCCCTCGCGCCCTCTCTTCCTTTCCCTCTCTCTGTCTCTCTTTGTCGGGGACAGGAACCAAATGAGCCTGCGCGTCCTCCGCCTTGATCCTGGTCGTTCCCCTCTTGTTCGTGCCGCCGACGAGGTCCTCGATGACCAATCCACCGCCGGCTTCTTCTCTGCTCAAGGAGCTCCAGCAACCACGCACAACCGCGTCGACATCCCCTGCCTCATTTGCGTCGTCGTTGGAACTGAGGCATGCGCCTCTCGCCGACCTTCCTCTCCGCCTCCCCAAGCTGCGGCCTCGCCGGAGAGCTCCCCGCCGTCGCTGACTCTGCTTCGCCTGAATCGGGGGTCCTCTTTCTACTTCGCCCCGCGCCAAGTCCCGCTTCCATTGACTGCCTCCTCGCTCAATCTGGTTGAGTCATCGACCACGACGCAGCAGACCCAGTGCGTTGACCAGGCCCAGCGTGCCCGCTCGATCCAGCCAGCCTCCTCCACCAATGGGCTGAAGCCCATGGGTGAGCAGCCGCCCAAACCCCCCCTATGCTCTGTTGGGCTTGTACTAGTTTCGGCCCGTAGTTATTTTTTTCCGCTGCTGCGAATTTGTCCAATTATCCAAACTGCATATTTACAGAATAGTCCCTATGGTTCATGCATATCGTAACTCACAATCCGTGCTTCATATGTAAAAACTTTATATATGGAAAATGACTAGAATTTCATCTAATTTCATAATATCCAACTTTCATGCATGTTTGAAATGTTTAAAATGTTGTTTGTTTAAATTTTCTCATATGGCATGTTAAAATGCTTTATTTCATAACTAATTAACCGTAGCTCCATTTTTAATAAACTTTATATGTAAATGGGGTAGAAAAATGCCTAGGTTAACATGATGGCATTACTTTGTGTGTTTAATAACTCTAAAATTATGTTTAGGACAGAACAGACGCTAATTCGAAATATGCATATGAGGATTTTCTGGAATTGTTGTTGTTGTTGTTTCCGGCCTCATTTAAACTTGCTTAAATGTGTAGTTTTCATATGCTTCACCTCTTGCCATGTTTAACAACATTTAATATTGTTGGGTACTTAAACGAGAGAGAACTGAATAATTAATGTGGTGTTTTGTCAATATGCAACTCGTTGCATATTGTGCTCCACTTAACTTGTAGTATTGTTTGTGCACTTTGCCATGCCATGAATCATTAAACTGGACATGCATCATACTTGGTTGTGCATCATGCCATGCTTATGTGATGGTTGTTTACCATGTTGTTTGCTTCTTTCCGGTGTTGCTTCTTCTTATTAGTTCTGGTAATGTTGCGTTTGTGAGGATCCGTTTGACTACGTTCGTTTGTCTACTTCATGGACTCGTTCTTCTTCATTGTGGGATTTCAGGCAAGATGACCATACCCTCGATATCACTTATATCTTTGCTTTGCTAGTTATTCATTCTACCACTATGTCGTGCTACCTACCACTTGTTTTATCATGCCTCCCATATTGCCATGTCAAGCCTCTAACCCTCCTTCCTAGCAAACTGTTGTTTGGCTAAGTTACCACTTTTTCTCAGCCCCTCTTATAGCGTTGCTAGTTGTAGGTGAAGTTGAAGATTATTCCATGTTGGGACATGGATATGTTGGGATATCACAATATCTATTATTTAATTAATGCATCTATATACTTGGTAAAGGGTGGAAGGCTCGGCCTTATGCCTGGTGTTTTATTCCACTCTTGCCACCCTAGTTTTCGTCATACCGGTGTTATGTTCCTTGATTTTGCGTTCCTTATGCGGTTGGGTGTTGTGGGAACCCCTTGACAGTTCGCTTTGAATAAAACTGCTTCAGCAAGGCCCAACCTTGGTTTTAACATTTGCCACCACCACCTATTACTTTTCCCTTGGGAGTCGCGCTCCCAATGGTCATCTTTATTTTAACCTCCCGGGCCAGTGCTTCTCTAAGTGTTGGTCCTATGGGGTGTCTGGTGGGGCGCGCCATTTTTTGCCTTCTAACAGGGCTGCATTCCGATGACTCTAACTTTTTCATACGAACTTCGATTGGGATGATTTTTATATCAAAATCAACCATTTCGACGAGACGCACAATTTTTATGTTGAAACTTTTTCCATTTGAGGTCGTCTTGGGGGCACAATCAGCCAAACTGTACTCTGAATATAAGATCTTAATACTTTGAGCATAGCTTCGGCCTTCAAGATAAAATCGGACGTTAATGGACCAAACTTCACAGATGTTCATATGAACAATATAGAACTCTTCCATGTAGATTACTTCTCCGTTTGAGGCCATTTTAAATAAGTTCTTGACCATGCCAAAATCTGGTGTCAACAATAATATCTGGATATGTATAAATAAATAGCCATAAATTCCTAATCCTACTTCACGGCATGTAATCATTAATTTGATGCCAAATTTGTTTTACTATTTGTATAGGTGCTGTCTGACGATGTGGACAGCGAGGATGAAGATGGCTAGAGGAGGTACAGGAGGCAAATCCTGAGGGAGCTTTATGCGGGAATGCATAACAGGCGTATTAGGACCTGGAACGGCAGCTATGGATGCCCATTTTGCAACCAGAAGCTTCATGACGCGTATCTAAGTGTTTTGGCGCATGCAAGAGGACGGGTCGTTGGCTCCTTCAAGCAGAAGTATTCTCGCAGGGTGGCACACGGCGCGTACACCGAGTACCTGGAGAAGCTTCAGGATCATGCCGGCATGTGAGATGAGATGTGGGATGGATCAAACTATGTACGCTTGAGTATGCTTAATGATGGTTGAACTATGTACTTATGGTTGAACTATGCTTATGTACGTGTACACTTATTATCTATGTCTAAGTATGTTAAATATTTGGTCAAAATTTGGTGAAAATTACAAAGGGGGACCAATAAATCAGCCCAAAATTGGAACCATGTGCAATGACTTTCATTTTGCATGTTGCATCAATCACACACGGATCGCTCTAGCAAACCGTCGCCCCAAAATTCTTTGTGGGACAGAAAACCCTCACCACCCAATTCAAAAAAGAAAAAAGAAAACCCTCACCATCACATGTCACAAAAACCCTCACCCCGCCCGCCACCCCCTCTGGTACGTTCCACATTCACACCTGCACAAGCTCCTCCGCGTCTATGCCATGGCACCGCCTATCGCGGCAGTAAACACTTAGCTCGACGCCTGCTGCTGTCGCCAGGCTGCCGGCAAAGCCCACCGCATTTCACTACTTCCGCTTGGCGCCGCCTATCACCATCAACTTTCTCGACACTGCTCGCGGTCGACCCAGCTCCGCTCGGTTGGGGAATCTGCCGTACCGAGGGTTCTTTCTCATGAACGACAAGGTAACTAATTATTGAGATATTATCTCATCTCTTATCCCAGTTCATCTGCCTCCTTTAATTACCCGGCGGAAATCACCGTGAATTCATTTTTATTCGAGCTGATTTGAGGGTTTTCTTTCATTCATAGAATGTACAGTGCACCGACACTTCATGACTTTGCGACCTCCGCCAGAGATTCCATCTCACCGTACCAAATAACTTGAGAACGCGCGCAGTATGTTCAATCTCACCCTAAATCGGTTGGCATGGCCTACTTTCCTAAACATATTCTAAATATTGCTACATTTGGATAAAAGGTGCCACATGCACCATATACGTCAAAGGGGATTCTTCCCCTCTTCTTTCTATATTAGGCAAATTAATGATGTATTGTTCTTTCGATTACTCTCATATTTCCATGACATCATGTTTACCCTATCTGTTTAATTATAGATTTTTGTCCTTCGATTTCAACTATTGTACAGTTCTTTCAATTTGGACCCATATTTGCATGTTATCATATTTTCTTTAACAATCCTACCATTTTCTGCAGTACATCCCTTGCTATGCAACAGATTATGTAGTGCACAATGTTTCCCTTTACATAGATCAAGGCTCCACGGATGTCATACTGCACACAAACCATGGATTTACAATCGTTGCTACTGTAAGACTTGATGAATGTGGTGACTTCTATTTTGGCACTGGCTTTTGGAAAGAAATTTCTAAGTTTTATGTACTGAAAGCTGGCACTAAAATTGCACTGCACATAAAAGGGCCTGGTCATGAGATATATGCTAACTTTCCCGACAAAATCGTCCGTCCAGACTTTGTTCGAAGTAAGTTTTCTTTTCAACTATCTGCATGTTGACTTACCCAGCAATGTCAAATGAATTGTGTAGTATTTAAGCAACCAATTGTTATTCCCTTTTCTTACTATATTCCTACCTAATAACTTCTAGTTACCAATACACTTTTCTATTGCCCTATTTTAACTAAATATTCCCTTTACTCCCATTTGGGCTGCCAAAAAGCGGAGGCGGGGCGAGCTAGAACCGCAAGCGACTCCAGCAAGCCTAGACTTCATCAGCAGCCTCCCCGGTGATATGTTGAGAGTCATCATCTCCCTCCTCCCAATCAAATATGGGGCACGGACAACCGTCCTTTCCCGACGGTGGCGCCCCCTATGGAACTCCAGCCTTGTCGACCTCATCGACACCCACGAGCTCTGCCATGGCTATCGCAAAATCTTGGTTGCGTTCACCAAGATCCCCGGTAGTCACCTTGGCCCAACCAAAGGCCTTAGGATGGGAAAGTTCCGTTCCAACGGCAAGGACCGAGCCAAGCTTGATGACTGGTTCTAATCCCCCGCCCTAGATCATCTTGAGGAGCTCACTTTTGATGATGGGAATATGCGGTTGCTGCCAACGTCCACACTCTGCCTCGCGCCCACGCTGCGCGTTGCCAAGTTCAGGAACTGCCATTTCCCCCCTTAATGACGCGCCCGCTCTTATCCTACCACGACTGAAGCACCTCGAGCTTGTTGCCGTCTGCCTCTCAAACGGTGACATGGAGCGCCTGCTCCATGGCTGTACTACACTCGAGTACCTTCGTCTTCAGGCGATCAATGGGTTGAGTGCCTTCCACATCACCTCCATGACTCTCCGGAATATTTATGTGTGTTGCTGGTGCGATAGGAAGACATCACAAGATGCGTACCACGGTATGGTCATTGAGGACACACCTGCACTTGAGAGATTATTTGTAGTTGATCAAGAAGGTCCAACAAGAATCAATGTCATTTCTGCGCCGAAATTGATAGTGGTGGGCTACTCATCTCATAAATACTCCGAACTTGTTATTGGATCCACACCCGTTCAGGTACAACAGCCGCCTTCTACCTCTCCTTCTACAAATTAACATTATTTCTAATTTTGAAGATGTTTGTTCGTCTGTCATTCAGAAAATGATTCCGACAAGCTTGACCCCGAAACTATGCACAGTGAAGGTCTTGGCACTAGAATCTATCGGCCCCAACCTAGAGCAAGTTGTCGATTTCCTGAGATGCTTTCCGTGCCTGGAGAAGCTATATATCGAGGTGATGTTCCTTTCCTGTTAAATGTTAACCATAAGGGAGTTCAATTTGTGACACATTTTCCAAGTTTATAATGACAATGTACTACAATTTCTAAAGGTTCTTTTGGAGGTGAGGGAGTCCTGGATTAGGGGGTGTTCGGGTAGCCGGACTATACCTTCAGCCGGACTCCAGGACTATGAAGATACAAGATTGAAGACTTCGTCCCGTGTCCGGATGGGACTTTCCTTGGCGTGGAAGGCAAGCTTGGCGATGCGGATATTCAAGATCTCCTACCATTGTAACCGACTCTGTGTAACCCTAACCCTATCCGGTGTCTATATAAACCGGAGGGTTGTAGTCCGTAGGACATCAACTCCATATACAACAATCATACCATAGGCTAGCTTCTAGGGTTTAGCCTCCTTGATCTCATGGTAGATCTACTCTTGTACTACCCATATCATCAATATTAATCAAGCAGGAGTAGGGTATTACCTCCATCGAGAGGGCCCGAACCTGGGTAAAAACATCGTGTCCCTTGTCTCCTGTTACCATCCGGCCTTGACGCACAGTTCGGGACCCCCTACCCGAGATCCGCCGGTTTTGACACCGACAGGAGGATTTCAGTACATACATGCCCCCCCCCATATTGGTTGCTTGATCCATATGGTTACAATCAATAAGCATTTCTCCTTTGGATTCATTTGTACTAGTTTTCTTAGGGAACTTTTCATCCACTCCAACCTCATGTGAAGAAGGCTACATTTTTCTAGAACGTAATAAAATGCCCATGTTAATCATGTTAGATCGAAGATGGCATGTTAGTGCATTTTACAAATCCTGCAAACCAAATAGGCATGTAGTAATGTTCAAAACTGCATGTAGGCACTAACACGTTTTCTTCTTTTGCAGATAAGCTTAGGCCCAGTGGTGGATAATGTGATACAATATAACAATCACGTCGAATGCCTAGATCTGCATCTCTCAGAAATTACTTTGAACTCCTACCAAGGGACCTCACCAGAGATTATATTCGCCAGGTTCTTTGTTCTCAGAGCAAGGGTCCTGAAGGAAATGAGGTTTGCCCTACATTTATTTCACAAAAATGAATGGTTTGTTGATCAGCGCCGACGCCTGTGGTAGAATGGAGTAGGCTCCAAAAATGTTGAATTTCATTTTGGAACTTCAGATGACAGAGTAATCGGAAGTCATCGTGTCAACCCCATACATGAGTTCTTAGTGGCTAACCCCTTTGCAAAAATTGTGAGGTTTCGAAACCAGACTTAGAAGCGGTGATATTAGTTTAAACCTCTGTGATATCCATGTTCAGTGGATCAGCAAGAGCGTTTGCAGCTGATGAGCTGAATTTCATTTCTAATATCAGTTTGAACCTTGTAATCTTCGAATTTGAGCCATATAACTCTGGAACTTGAACCTTGTAACATTTTGAGCTTTTGTGGTACAATCATTGAAATGGCATCGTATGAGACTCGTATATTGCTAGCACTATTTTGACCTTCATATGCAATGGTCTTAGATTTTATTAACCATTCTTGAATCAGTTTGCCTTGTCGATCTCACATCACACGATCTGTATAGCTAACTCGACTGCGATCTTTAACATTATTTCACATAGTTGGTTTCTTCCACCGTGTGCACTGTAGAGCGCAAAATTAATTATCACACTCGAGTGTCCATCATCACCCTTCTGTGTAACTTTGAACTCATCACCCACGGATAAACTTATGATCGAAGTCATTCCACACACTTTGTTTTTACAAGCTTTTTGCCAATAAACACCCACGATTTGTCCCTCTTCTAGCCGACGCGTGGCCAAACTAGCCGGGCGGGAAGCTTGCGTGGTAAACAGCACGGTAGCGTGGGAACATGCTCACCGATGATACATTTGGTGTCAGGACCCCGATTCTAAGCCACATCGATCTAGCCGGTAACATCTCATATCACTTTGCGGCCTCACGCATGGTAACCCACGGGTGTCGCCTTACCATGGCCCGGGACCGTTTGCGCCTTTTGGCTCGCGTATATGACAATGTCGGTAGCATCCATATGACCGAGAACCCGGGCCGACATGGCTAGTCGTGAACCCAAAGCGGCACAGACCTATGGAGACAGGCATACATGAATCACATCGAACATGTCGGTCATCAATGAGTGATTCCGGGCTGTAGCACTGGGCTAACAGGACTCCGGGGATCCCGGGCTGTAGCAGGCTAGACAGGACTCTAGGGATCACCGCGTGACATTTCCCCGAAGGGACAGACATATGGACGGAGTGAAACACATGCCGGCCAGTCAAGTGTCCTGAACAGTAGTGCTGGGCTAGCAGGACTCCGGTGAACCGGGCTGTAGCGGACTACTATGGCTCGAGGAACACTAGACTACATTTCCCCATAAGAAAGGCTGCGAAGGACAAACAACTAGATTGTCGGAACCCACTCATACCAAGCATTTCAATCATACACACAATATGCCCGATATGAGTACATACAACATGGCATCACAACAAAACTCTACAACTCAAGTACTTTATTTAAAGGCTCCAGGGAGCCATACATAACATATTCATACAGATAGGGGTCACATGACCCGACACTCAAGTCATACAGTCATACAAGCACATGCGGAAGCAACTAGTCTGAGTACAGACTCTAGAAAGAAAGAAGGCTTCTCGAAGCCTGTCTATCTACATAAGGCCCTCCATGGCCTGGATCACCACCTGGGTGGCTAGTCACTCATCGACGTCAAGGTCTACGTAAAACCCATCGGAGGGGGCAGTGTTGTCGTCTGAAAACAATAAATAAGCAAACATGAGTACAAAGGTACTCAGCAAGTCTTACATCAGAACCTACTATACATGCTCATTCTCAAGAAGGTGGTGGGGTTTATGCAGCAAGCCAGCTTTGACTCTTGGCTAAGCTATCCTACGGAACCTTTTAGTAAAATAGTTTTCGCACACGAGTCCACTACTCACCAACACAATACTCCACCGTGGATCCTCCCTCGTATCCTGCGAGAGGGCCATCCTCGGTACTCACACTTATCTTGAGTCTTTTAGTAGTATCCATTAACTTGTCTATGAACTGTATAGGCAACCAAGTAGTCCTTTACCGCGGACGCGGCTATTCGAATAGTTTTATACCCTGCAGAGGTGTACTTCGTCATACATGCTTTCACCGCTTACCGCCGTCTACACGACATGTACTCGGCAACCTTCAAGCGGAAGCCCAGCGAGGGTGTCGGCCACGGCCTACCTAAACACCTAAGCCCCTAGTCCAGGTTATCGCCTATCCAGGTTCCATCCGCAGGGAGTCCGGCCGAGGTTTCCACATACGGCCCCGAACGATGTGAACAGGGTTCCCGAGACACCAAACGGGTGACTCGGTACACCGTGCCACGGTGTATCTACCGCAACATAGCCCACCCCTAGGGTCAGCGCTACGCACGGCCGCCAACACATATCCGACAAACACCAGAAACTATTTCCAACTCCTGGACAGAGTACTAGGGTGGCTAAGAAGCCGAGAGGGTCAATTAAGGATCCCAATGTACGGTAGTAGCTGAATCTTAAATCACACATACAGATCTCAGTTCTTAGGGGCGGCCTCAATGAAACAACCCACCATGTACTCCTACATGGCCTCTCATCGATACCTTTACCAAATCATGTTCAACACATCCCACATATTACTGACACAAGCATTTCACTCTAGCCCATCACCCAGATGAACCAGACCTGACACAACTCTAAGCATAGCAGGCATAGCAAGGTAGGAATCACAAAACTTGGCTCAATCTACTCCTACGCATGCTAGTGGGTTTCATTTAGTTACTATGGCAATGACAGGTCATGCAGAGGATAAGGGTTCAACTACCGTAGCACACAGCAGTTTGAAGCGTGTTGTCTTAATGCAGTAAACAAGAGCAGGAGCGAGAACATGGGTTTGTATCGGAATGATCAATGGTTGCTTGCCTGATGGAGTGGTAACGGGATACTGCCCTTCAGTTGGATACTCGTGAATATCCTTGGAGGCAGAACCTACCACGAAGAACACAACCGAGCACAATCAACACATGACGATATGCAACAATATGATGCATGCTATGACATGGCAATATGCATGTGTTTTGGCCTAATGCAAGCTAAAACAGAAAGGGGTGAACTCATTTGAATCCAAGATTCAAATATTAGCTCATTAATTATTTCATTTATAGGGCATTTTCTTATTCTGCTTAAACAGTAGGGTAAACTTGTTTTGTCATGCATGAAACCATTACAGATGGATAGATTGAATTTTTTGATAATTTTTCATATATAATTTGTCTCATTTGGAGTTATGGTTGAATTTCTATGAATTTTTGAAGTTTAGGCAATTTTTTGAAATAAATAAATCATTTCTAATTTATTTAAAATCCCAGAAAAGCTTTACTGCGTCAGCATGATGTCACTATGACGTCATCAGGTCAACGGGGTCGGTCCAGGTCAAACCTGCCCAGTGGGGCCCACTGGTCAGTGACCCTAGTTGGTTTCTGTGGCTGACGTGTGGGACCAGGTCAACGGTGACGTGGCCAGGTCAAACTGACTTGTGGGCCCTTGTGGTTAGTTAAAACTAAACAGAAACTAAACCAGGTTAATTAGAGAGGGGGGGCCATCCGTCAGTGAGCTAGGGGTTAGTTTAGTGGGGTCATTAGTAGTTAATGACAGTGCCACGTTGGCTTCGCCAGAGTCTCGCCGGCGGTGACCTCGAACCGCGGCGGAGTTCGCTCGGAACTCGCCAGAGGCGACGGATCGACGCGCCAGGGGCACCAGAGGATAGCCCGTGCTCGTGCGCATCTAGGGAGACCAACGGGAGGTGCGGGGGTGGCCGGAGCTGACGGCAGCGAGCTCTTTTGCGGCCGCCGGAGTTCGGGCAAGGTCAGGGTTGGCACTAGGGGGCACGGCAGGTCGAACGGGTGGGCGCGTTAGGCTCCTGGGAACGCGCTGAATGCGGTGGTGCGCTCGGACGCGTGCTTGCACGGCCGTAGCCATGACGGCGTCGAGGCTCAGCGGCGGCAAGCTTCGGGTGCTCGCAGGGCAACAGCTACGGGGCGAAATCGACGGCGTGGTTAAGGGGGAAGGGATCGGGAGCTCACAGCGGTGCCGTAGGGATGGCTAGCGGGCTCGGGGACGACCTTGACGGCGCGAATCGACGGCGAGGAGCTCGGGTGCCCGAGGTTGAAGATGACCACGACGGCGTCGAAACAGGGCCTCCCGGCGTCTTCTAGCTCGATTGGGAGGACGAGGAGGCTTCGGGGGTGCTTCTGGACTCGGCAGGAGGGTGAGGGGAGCACGGGGGGCTGCGCCTACGGCGTACGACGGCGACGAGCTCCGCTCGGTGGAAGAGAGAGGGAGCCAGGGGGAGAATGGGGACGAGAGAGTGAGCGAGAGGGGTTCCAGGGGATGCGTGGCGCTCGTCTAGGGGGGTCGGGAAGCAGGAGGTGGCCAGGCAGGGTGGAGGTGGCGCGCGCGCGTGCCGGCGAGCATCGGGCACACGCCCCCGTCCTTCTGTCCGAGGAGGGAGACGACAGGAGGCAGCGGTGGTGGGCTGGGCCGCCAGCTGGAGTTGGGCCAGGTAGGGTGCAGGTAAGTGGCCCAGTGGCCTTCCCTCTTTTATTTATTTCTGTTTTCTATTTCTGTTATTTTGTTTTGATTTAGTTTAAATACTAAATCATTTTATAAAATCCTGAAAATATTCATGGACACTTGCTGAATTATTTCAGTGGCCCAAAAAATAGTTCCAACATTATTTGAGCATTTGAATTATTTAATAGCATTTAAATGCCCAAATTCAAATATTTATGAATTAAATCAGTGACCTTCTGTTGACCTAGAAAAATGGGCACCTATTTTCCCAAAGGTTCTAACCCAAGGCAAAGAGGGTGAGCATTTTAGAAGGGCATTTCAGGTTCATTGAATTTATTTTTAGTAAACCCTAGTTAATTTCAGGGGGGTGCTGGGGGTTCTGCCTTCCCCATTTCAAGTTTCTGATAAAAGCAACATGATGCACAGTCTAATGCATGGACTAGGTAGGGTGTGACAACTCACCCCCACTCAATAGAATCTCGTCCCAAGATTTTGGATCATCTGGAAAGAAGGTGGGGTACTCGAGTCGAAGACGATCCTCCCTTTCCCATGTGGCTTCTTCCTCGGAGTGGTGTGACCATTGAACCTTGAGAAACTTGATATTATGACGTCGAGTGGTACGCTCGTCTTGATCAAGGATACGAACGGGGTATTCCCGATAAGAAAGGTTATCTTGTAAATCAAGCGTTTCGTGGTCCACTCCATGGATAGGATCCGCGAAGCAACGCCTGAGTTGCGAAACGTGGAAGACATTGTGAACTCTGGAAAGATGCGGAGGTAGTTCCAATTGGTAGGCAACTTCTCCTCGTTTGGCAAGAATGCGAAAGGGTCCAATGTAACGAGGAGCCAATTTGCCTTTGATACCGAAGCGATGGGTTCCCTTTAACGGGGTAACCCGAAGGTAAGCCTTCTCGTCAACTTCAAATGTCATAGGCTTATGTTTATGATCATATTGACTCTTTTGGCGGGATTGGGCTGTTTTCAATTTCTCACGAATAACGCGAACCTGCTCTTCTGCTTCCTGAATCATATCCGGGCCAAAGAGTTGTCTTTCCTCGGTTTCTGACCAGTTAAGAGGCGTTCGACATTTTCGTCCATAGAGAACTTCGAAGGGAGCTTTGCCCAAACTAGCTTGATAACTATTGTTATAAGAAAACTCCGCGAATGGAAGGCATTTCTCCCAACTCATTCTGAACGAGATAACAGAAGCTCGGAGCATATCTTCCAGAATTTGATTGACTCGCTCTACTTGACCACTTGATTGAGGATGGAAGGCGGTGCTAAAGGAGAGATGAGTTCCCATAGCATTTTGGAAACTTTCCCAAAATCGAGAGGTGAAGAGACTTCCACGGTCTGAGTTAATTTCCAATGGGACACCATGAAGAGACACTATTCGGGAGATGTATAAGTCAGCTAGCTGGCTAGCGGTGATACTCTCACGAACAGGTAGAAAATGGGCTACTTTGGAAAGTCGGTCGATCACAACGAAGATGGCATTATTTCCTTTCTTGGTCCTCGGAAACCCAGTGATGAAATCCATACTGATTTTGTCCCATTTCCATTCAGGAATAGCCAAAAGTTGAAGGGTGCTAGCAGGCCGTTGATGCTCTGCTTTAACACGACGACAAACGTCGCAATTAGCAATGTATTGAGCGATTTCTCTCTTCATCCTAGTCCACCAAAACCTCTGGCGTAGATCTTGATACATCTTAGTACTACCGGGATGAATGGTGAGAGGGGATTCATGAGCTTCCTTAAGGATCATCTGGCGTAGATGTTGTTTCTTGGGAACCACCAGACGGTTCTCGAAGAAGACAGCACCTTGTTCATCCATGGAAAAACATTCAGCAACTCCGCTAGCAATGTTTTCCTTAATCCGGGATATGCCCTTGTCATACCGCTGAGCGGTTATGATTTGATCCATAAGGGTAGGTTTCGCCACCAGGGTGGAAAGGAACCCTTGAGGAATAATGTGAAGATTTAGCTTACGAAATTCCTCATGGAGAAGTGGTTGACTTTGTTGTAACATCAGATTGTTACAATAGGACTTACGGCTTAGCGCATCAGCCATGACATTGGCCTTTCCCGGGGTGTAAGTTATTCCTAAGTCGTAATCCGAGATCAACTCGACCCAACGTCTTTGCCTGAGATTCAAATCTGGTTGGGTGAAGATATATTTCAAACTTTGGTGATCGGTGAAGATCTCGCAACGATTACCGAGAAGGTAATGTCGCCAGGTTTTGAGTGCATGGACTACAGCTGCAAGCTCTAGATCATGTGTGGGATAATTTTCCTCATGTGGGTGTAATTGCCGTGAAGCATAGGCAATTACCTGACGATCTTGCATGAGTATGCAACCTAGTCCTTGTCGCGAGGCGTCGCAGTAGATAATAAAGTCCTTGGAGAAATCTAGTGGTACCAGTACGGGAGCAGATGTCAGGCGTCTTTTCAGTTCCTGGAAACTGAACTCGCACTGTGGAGTCCACTCGAACTTTTTATCTTTCTTGAGGAGTTCAGTTAGAGGTTTAGCAACCTTGGAGAAGTTCTCGACGAAGCGGCGGCAATAGCTCGCTAGGCCAAGGAAACTCCGAACTTGCTTGACCATTTCAGGTGGAGTCCAATCAAGGACGTCTTGAACTCGCTCGGGATTGACAGCAATACCCTTGCCAAAGATTACATGGCCTAGATAGGTCACTTCTGACAACCAAAATTCACACTTGGAGAATTTGGCATAAAGGCGATGCTCTCAAAGTTTCATCAATACCAGCCTTAGATGTTCGGCATGTTCCTCTTCATTCTTGGAGTAGATGAGTATGTCATCGAGGTATACTACGACGAATTTGTCCAAGTACTCCATGAAAACCGAGTTCATTAACCGGGAGAAGGTGGCCGGGGCATTAGTTAAACCGAAGGACATGACGGTGTACTCGTATTGGCCATAACGAGTAACAAAGGCCGTTTTGGGAATGTCCCCGTTTCTGATTTTGATTTGATGGTAGCCCAACCGCAAATCCTTCTTGGAGAAGACTGAGGATCCAGCGAGCTGATCATACAGGTCGTTGATCCTGGGAAGCGGGTATTTGTTCTTGATGGTGACCAGATTGACAGGTCGGTAATCCACAACCATTCGATCCGTTCCATCCTTCTTCTTGATGAAGAGGACGGGGCAAGCCCAAGGAGAGGAGCTAGGACGGATGAACCCCTTGTTCAAGGACTCATCGAGTTGGTTCTTAAGCTCGGCTAGTTCTAAGGGTGCCATCTTGTAGGGTCTTCTAGAAATTGGAACGGTTCCTGGAACAAGGTCTATTACAAACTCAACATCCCTGTCAGGTGGAACACCTGGCAGTTCTTCTGGAAACACATCCGGAAAGTCTCGGACTACCGGAACGTCCTCAAGGTCTGGAAGAGGGTTGGCATTGAGGGAGTAAAGTTGGCGCTTGGCCACTCGAGTTAAGACATTAACTGTCTTGCCCGAGGGGTGAGTAAGTTGAACGGTTCTAGTGGCACAATCGATCTTGGCATAATGAGCCGACATCCAGTCCATACCCAAGATGATGTTTATGTTAGAGGACTTGAGAGCTATTAAAGATGCAAGGAAGACAAGTCTATCGACAAGAATTTCGTTCCCATGGCTTACCCTAGAAGTTTGCCATTTGGAACCCGGAGTTTGAATTACCATGGAAGTGGGCATGTCACAGAAGGTCGTGTTATGCAATCGGGCATAATTCTCGGATATGAATGAATGAGATGCTCCGGTATCGAAAAGAACAGATGCCGGATGGCAGTTAACAAGGAGCGTACCAAGGACGACGTTGGGATCCTCATGAGCCTCTTCGGCTGAAACATAATTGACATGGCCACGTGCAGTGGTGGCCGGCTTGGCGTAGAAAGTCTTTCCCGCGGGCTTACCACGGCCAACGGACTTTCCAGCTTGATTGGGGTTGTTCTGGGGACACTCTCGACTATAGTGACCCGGTTCTCCACACTTGAAGCATGTTACCACAGTGGGGCGTGGAGCAACATTAGCGGCTTGCGTGGTGCAAATTGCTGGTTGGGACGAGGCGCCTCAAAGGATGGCCTCGGGGTGAATCTGGGTGGCAGTGCTGTGCTTGGAATCCACACCCGGCGCTTCTGAGCTCCAGAGCCGGATGAAGACCCAAAATCACGGGAGTGCTTGCGTGAAGCGTCATAATCAGTCTGGCCTGTCTCAGCACTGATAGCTTTATTGACCAACTTCTGAAAGGATGTGCACTCGTGCAGATGGAGATCGCGGCGAAGCTCAGGGCTAAGTCCCTTGCGGAACCTTGCCTGCTTCTTGGCGTCAGTAGAAACCTCTTCAGGAGCATAGCGTGCCAGGTTCCCAAATTCTCGGCTATATGCATCCACAGTCAGCCTTCCTTGGGTAAAGTTGCAGAACTCCTCCCTCTTGCGATCCATGAGACCTTCCGGAATGTGATGCTCACGGAAAGCCTCGCTGAACTCAGCCCAGGTAGTGATTTGACCGACCGGGCGCATAGCTTCGTAGTTTTCCCACCAATGGCTAGCGGGGCCCTCGAGATGATAGGCAGCATAGGTAACCTTGTCGGCTTCGGCTACGTTGGTAGAACGTAGCTTATGGGTGATGCTGCGAAGCCAATCATCCACGTCGAGGGGCTTGACGGAATGGTTAAACTTTGGTGGGTACAGCTTGATAAAGTCGTTGATTGACACCAGGTCATTTCGTGGGAGGCGTGCAGTGTTCTGCTCAATCCGCTCCAGCAGGCGGTTGGTCTCATGCTTGTTTCTTTCCGCCTCAAGCATCACTTCGGCCAGAGAAGGCGGGTGAGGCAAATTTTCACCTCTAGCTGCACTGGCTTCCCCCCGCTCCGGGACAGCAGGGTTGCCGCGGGTGTTGACCATCCTAGGAGGAAACAAGACAACGGTTTAGACAAGGATGGCTCAAACTTAACAAGGAAGTGCAGAATGTAAAGGATAACACGGAATGCAGAGATGCTCATTCGTATGCCATGGTAATATAAAACTGCCATATATACACCAACGGTCATACTCGTCACACATAGTTTAGTACAAGCCCAGGCTACAGTACAACTATGAAGGTAGACGTTACATCTCATCAGAGGCATTCCGAGTTCCTATACATTATTTGTCTACACCTCCGGAATCGATTACACGCCAAGTCATATTCCACAAGTCACGTAGGACAGTGGAGATACAACTACTACAATACTAGTGGTACTACTACTAACTCAGACAGCTCCGTAGTAGTACTCATAGAAGTCACCTCCATAGCCTGGAAGTTCAACGTGATCATCCGGAAACAGACGGTCCTGAGGAGCCTGTGGACCATAGGGGCTAGGATGAGGTCTTGGACCAACAAACGGTGGCCTGCGGGGACCACGGGGTGTGGTGATGCCTCCCACATCACGCCAATCCACCATGTCTGGCAGAGCTGATCTCACAGGATACAGATCCCTGGTATCCATACATCCAGCTTGCACCGTAGGTGCAAACCGAGTCAATGTGGCCCAATGATTAGCACGAGTATTAAAAAGCTCCAGCCTCAAGGCCCGATTCTCTCGGTCCTTATCTTCGAGCATCTCAGCGGTGGTACGAGTTAATGAGTCCTCCTGAGTGGAGTCAGCATAGATAGCCTGAAGATACCCTTGCGCTCCCGAAAGTGAAGCTGGCATGTAACGGAAGTCAGTGTTCCGAAGCAGGCCAGTCCGGACTCGCAAGATGGTCATCATGGAGTAGGCAGCATCCTGCACAGCCATCTCAATGGTAACCCCGAGTCCATAGGAACAGTGAAGGGGCTCGGTAGATCCAGGATAGGAAGGAAATATCCTGACGGTGTAGAAATACTGGCTTTGATTAAAGTCGCGGAACTGCTCTTCGACAGTGTATTCGGGATACCAACGGTATCCTGTCTCGATCATGACCCGGACTAACATAGCAGTATGACCGGGCACGTCGAGGCACCTGGTCAGGCGAACCACTTGATTTTGAGGACGGTTGGCCATCTGAAAGCACAACCACAAGACAAAGACATCAGAATTCCTAGGGAAAATTGGACAGCATAACGGCTGTAAATGCTCAGAAAAAGATTTGAGACATCCACAACAGTTCACAATACCGCTCAACAGCATCATATCAAGGTTCTGGTTCAAATAGCAACATACTAAAATAGTAGAAACTGGACTGGAACTCGTAGCAATAATCCTATAAACTACTACGGATTAGTAACACGTGAACCTGATAGAAGAAGAGAGCCTAGTCCTTAACCCACGTTGAATGAGAAGAGAATGACTCAAATCAGAGGCATAGGGTAAAGGAGTAAAAGAACCTTACGTTCCCTCCCACAATCAATTCCCTTACATATAACTAAAGCATTTCTAGACTCGACATCGACCAGTTTGGCTCAACGAACCTACAGGCAGTCCGGCTCTGATGCCAACGCTGTCAGGACCCCGATTCTAAGCCACATCGATCTAGCCGGTAACATCTCATATCACTTTGCGGTCTCACGCATGGTATCCCACGGGTGTCGCCTTACCATGGCCCGGGACCGTTTGCGCCTTTTGGCTCGCGTATATGACAATGTCCCTAGCATCCATATGACCGAGAACCCGGGCCGACATGGCTAGTCGTGAACCCAAAGCGGCACAGACCTATGGAGACAGGCATACATGAATCACATCGAACATGTCGGTCATCAACGAGTGATTCCGGGCTGTAGCACTGGGCTAACAGGACTCCGGGGATCCCGGGCTGTAGCAGGCTAGACAGGACTCCGGGGATCACCGCGTGACATTTCCCCGAAGGGACAGACATATGGACGGAGTGAAACACATGCCGGCCAGTCAAGTGTCCTGAACAGTAGTGCTGGGCTAGCAGGACTCCGGTGAACCGGGCTGTAGCGGACTACTATGGCTCGAGGAACACTAGACTACATTTCCCCATAAGAAAGGCTGCGAAGGACAAACAACTAGATTGTCGGAACCCACTCATACCAAGCATTTCAATCATACACACAATATGCCCGATATGAGTACATACAACATGGCATCACAACAAAACTCTACAACTCAAGTACTTTATTTAAAGGCTCCAGGGAGCCATACATAACATATTCATACAGATAGGGGTCACATGACCCGACACTCAAGTCATACAGTCATACAAGCACATGCGGAAGCAACTAGTCTGAGTGCAGACTCTAGAAAGAAAGAAGGCTTCTCGAAGCCTGTCTATCTACATAAGGCCCTCCATGGCCTGGATCACCACCTGGGTGGCTAGTCACTCGTCGACATCAAGGTCTACGTAAAACCCATCGGAGGGGGCAGTGTTGTCGTCTGAAAACAATAAATAAGCAAACATGAGTACAAAGGTACTCAGCAAGTCTTACATCAGAACCTACTATACATGCTCATTCTCAAGAAGGTGGTGGGGTTTATGCAGCAAGCCAGCTTTGACTCTTGGCTAAGCTATCCTACGGAACCTTTTAGTAAAATAGTTTTCGCACACGAGTCCACTACTCACCAACACAATACTCCACCGTGGATCCTCCCTCGTATCCTGCGAGAGGGCCATCCTCGGTACTCACACTTATCTTGAGTCTTTTAGTAGTATCCATTAACTTGTCTATGAACTGTATAGGCAACCAAGTAGTCCTTTACCGCGGACGCGGCTATTCGAATAGTTTTATACCCTGCAGGGGTGTACTTCGTCATACACGCTTTCACCGCTTACCGCCGTCTACACGACATGTACTCGGCAACCTTCAAGCGGAAGCCCAGCGAGGGTGTCGGCCACGGCCTACCTAAACACCTAAGCCCCTAGTCCAGGTTATCGCCTATCCAGGTTCCATCCGCAGGGAGTCCGGCCGAGGTTTCCACATACGGCCCCGAACGATGTGAACAGGGTTCCCGAGACACCAAACGGGTGACTCGGTACACCGTGCCACGGTGTATCTACCGCAACATAGCCCACCCCTAGGGTCAGCGCTACGCACGGCCGCCAACACATATCCTACAAACACCAGAAACTATTTGCAACTCCTGGACAGAGTACTAGGGTGGCTAAGAAGCCGAGAGGGTCAATTAAGGATCCCAATGTACGATAGTAGCTGAATCTTAAATCACACATACAGATCTCAGTTCTTAGGGGCGGCCTCAATGAAACAACCCACCATGTACTCCTACATGGCCTCTCATCGATACCTTTACCAAATCATGTTCAACACATCCCACATATTACTGACACAAGCATTTCACTCTAGCCCATCACCCAGATGAACCAGACCTGACACAACTCTAAGCATAGCAGGCATAGCAAGGTAGGAATCACAAAACATGGCTCAATCAACTCCTACACATGCTAGTGGGTTTCATTTAGTTACTATGGCAATGACAGGTCATGCAGAGGATAAGGGTTCAACTACCGTAGCACACAGCAGTTTGAAGCGTGTTGTCTTAATGCAGTAAACAAGAGCAGGAGCGAGAACATGGGTTTGTATCGGAATGATCAATGGTTGCTTGCCTGATGGAGTGGTAACGGGATACTGCCCTTCAGTTGGATACTCGTGAATATCCTTGGAGGCAGAACCTACCACGAAGAACACAACCGAGCACAATCAACACATGACGATATGCAACAATATGATGCATGCTATGACATGGCAATATGAATGTGTTTTGGCCTAATGCAAGCTAAAACAGAAAGGGGTGAACTCATTTGAATCCAAGATTCAAATATTAGCTCATTAATTATTTCATTTATAGGGCATTTTCTTATTCTGCTTAAACAGTAGGGTAAACTTGTTTTGTCATGCATGAAACCATTACAGATGGATAGATTGAATTTTTCTGATAATTTTTCATATATAATTTGTCTCATTTGGAGTTATGGTTGAATTTCTATGAATTTTTGAAGTTTAGGCAATTTTTTGAAATAAATAAATCATTTCTAATTTATTTAAAATCCCAGAAAAGCTTTACTGCGTCAGCATGATGTCACTATGACGTCATCAGGTCAACGGGGTCGGTCCAGGTCAAACCTGCCCAGTGGGGCCCACTGGTCAGTGACCCTAGTTGGTTTCTGTGGCTGACGTGTGGGACCAGGTCAACGGTGACGTGGCCAGGTCAAACTGACTTGTGGGCCCTTGTGGTTAGTTAAAACTAAACAGAAACTAAACCAGGTTAATTAGAGAGGGGGGCCATCCGTCAGTGAGCTAGGGGTTAGTTTAGTGGGGTCATTAGTGGTTAATGACAGTGCCACGTTGGCTTCGCCGGAGTCTCGCCGGCGGTGACCTCGAACCGCGGCGGAGTTCGCTCGGAACTCGCCAGAGGCGACGGATCGACGCGCCAGGGGCACCAGAGGATAGCCCGTGCTCGTGCGCATCTAGGGAGACCAACGGGAGGTGCGGGGGTGGCCGGAGCTGACGGCGGCGAGCTCTTTTGCGGCCGCCGGAGTTCGGGCAAGGTCGGGGTTGGCACTAGGGGGCACGGCAGGTCGAACGGGTGGGCGCGTTAGGCTCCTGGGGACGCGCTGAATGCGGTGGTGCACTCGGACGCGTGCTTGCACGGCCGTAGCCATGACGGCGTCGAGGCTCAGCGGCGGCGAGCTTCGGGTGCTCGCAGGGCAACAGCTACGGGGCGAAATCGACGGCGTGGTTAAGGGGGAAGGGATCGGGAGCTCACAGCGGTGCCGTAGGGATGGCTAGCGGGCTCGGGGACGACCTTGACGGCGCGAATCGACGGCGAGGAGCTCGGGTGCCCGAGGTTGAAGATGACCACGATGGCGTCGAAACAGGGCCTCCCGGCGTCTTCTAGCTCGATTGGGAGGACGAGGAGGCTTCGGGGGTGCTTCTGGACTCGGCAGGAGGGTGAGGGGAGCACGGGGGCTGCGCCTATGGCGTACGACGGCGACGAGCTCCGCTCGGTGGAAGAGAGAGGGAGCCAGGGGGAGAACGGGGACGAGAGAGTGAGCGAGAGGGGTTCTAGGGGATGCGTGGCGCTCGTCTAGGGGGGTCGGGAAGCAGGAGGTGGCTAGGCAGGGTGGAGGTGGCGCGCGCGTGCCGGCGAGCGTCAGGCACACGCCCCCGTCCTTCTGTCCGAGGAGGGAGACGACAGGAGGCAGCGGTGGTGGGCTGGGCCGCCAGCTGGAGTTGGGCCAGGTAGGGTGCAGGTAAGTGGCGCAGTGGCCTTCCCTCTTTTATTTATTTCTGTTTTCTATTTCTGTTATTTTGTTTTGATTTAGTTTAAATACTAAATCATTTTATAAAATCCTGAAAATATTCATGGACACTTGCTGAATTATTTCAGTGGCCCAAAAAATAGTTCCAACATTATTTGAGCATTTGAATTATTTAATAGCATTTAAATGCCCAAATTCAAATATTTATGAATTAAATCAGTGACCTTCTGTTGACCTATAAAAATGGGCACCTATTTTCCCAAAGGTTCTAACCCAAGGCAAAGAGGGTGAGCATTTTAGAAGGGCATTTCAGGTTCATTGAATTTATTTTTAGTAAACCCTTGTTGATTTCAGGGGGGGTGCTGGGGGTTCTGCCTTCCCCATTTCAAGTTTCTGATAAAAGCAACATGATGCACACTCTAATGCATGGACTAGCTAGGGTGTGACATTTGGCGCCTCTTTGAGCCCACGCGTGTGGTGTGGTGTTGTCAAGCATGCACTGGAATCCTCTGCTATGAACGCCGTGACAAGACGTGACGGTTACAGGCCGGCCGACCCTGATACGTCTCCAACATATCTATAATTTTTTATTGCTCCATGCTATTATATTATCTATTTTGGATGTTAATGGGCTTTATTTTACACTTTTATATCATTTTTGGGACTAACCTACTAACCAGGGGCCCAGCCCAAATTGCTGTTTTTTGCCTATTTTAGAGTTTCACCGAAAAGGAATATCAAACTGAGTCCAAACGGAATGAAACCTTCGGGAACGTGATTTTCTCAACGAACGTGATCCAGGAGACTTGGAATGGGCGTCAAGAAACAACCGAGGAGGCCACGAGGCAGGGGGGCGCCTACCCCACCTGGGCGTGCCCTCCACCCTCGTGGGCCCCTCGTTGCTCCACTAACGTACTTCTTCCTCCTATATATATCCACGTACCCCCCAAACATCCAGGAGCACCACGAAAACCTAATTCCACCGCCGCAACCTTCTGTACCTGAGAGATCCCATCTTGGGGCCTTTTCCGGAGCTCCGCCGGAGGGGGCATTGATCACGGAGGGCCTCTACATCCACTCCATGGCCTCTCCGGTGATGTGTGAGTAGTTTACTTCAGACCTTCGGGTCCATAGTTATTAGCTAGATGGCTTCTTCTCTCTCTTTGGATCTCAATACAAAGTTCTCCTTCATCTTCTTGGAGATCTATTCGATGTAATCTTCTTTTGCGGTGTGTTTGTCGAGATCCGATGAATTGTGGGTTTATGATCAAGTTTATCTATGAACAATATTTGAATCTCCTATGAATTCTTTTATGTATGATTGGTTTATCTTTGCAAGTCTCTTCGAATTATTAGTTTGGTTTGGCCTACTAGATTGATCTTTCTTGCAATGGGAGAAGTGCTTCGCTTTGGGTTCAATCTTGCGGTGCTCGATCCTAGTGACAAAAAGGGAAACGACACGTATTGTATTGTTGCCATCGAGGATAAAAAGATGGGGTTTATACCATATTGCATGAGTTTATCCCTCTACATCATGTCATCTTACTTAAAGCATTACTCTGTTCTTATGAACTTAATACTCTAGATGCATGCTGGATAGCGGTCGATGTGTGGAGTAATAGTAGTAGATGAAGAATCGTTTCGGTCTACTTGTCACGGACGTGATGCCTATATGCATGATCATCCCTAGATATTCTCATAACTATGCTCAATTCTATCAATTGCTCCACCATAATACTTATGCTCTTGCTCGACAGTAATTCGTTGGGAAGACTTGGGGAAAGTCTTTTTGATCTTGCTGTAAAATACAGAAACTTTAGCGCTCATGAGAATTGCTGCCATTTTTATTTGGAAAGTGATATTTAGTTAATTCTTTCTGTAGATAATTAATAGATAAATTCCTCACGTCCAGCAATTTATTTTAGAATTTTTGGGGTTCCAGAAGTTTGCGTTAGCTACAGATTACTACAGACTGTTCTGTTTTTCGCGTGTTGTTTGCTTATTTTGATGAATGTAGGGCTAGTAAAAGAGTTTATAAACCATAGAGATGTTGGAATACAGTAGGTTTAACAGCAATATAAATCAAGAATGAGTTCATTACAGTACCTTGAAGTGTTGTTTTATTTTCTTTCGCTAACGAAGCTCACGAGATTGTCTATTTAAGTTTTGTGTTGTGAAGTTTTCAAGTTTTGGGTAAAGATTTGATGGATTATGGAACAAGGAGTGGCAAGAGCCTAAGCTTGGGGATGCCCATGGCACCCCAAGGTAAAATTCAAGGACACCAAAAAGCCTAAGCTCGGGGATGCCCCGGAAGGCATCCCCTCTTTCGTCTTCTTCTATCGGTAACTTTACTTGGAGCTATATTTTTATTCACCACGTGATATGTGTTTTGCTTGGAGTCTCTTGTATGATTTGAGTCTTCGCTTTTTAGTTTACCACAA
Source organism: Triticum monococcum (assembly GCA_034509565.1). NCBI lineage: Eukaryota > Viridiplantae > Streptophyta > Magnoliopsida > Poales > Poaceae > Triticum > Triticum monococcum. Next base: position 236,899,182 of record CM067843.1, read on the forward strand.
TCATCCTTGCTGTACACACCTTTTGAGAGAGACTCACATGATTGGAAATTTATTAGAATACTCTATGTGCTTCACTTATATCTTTTGAGCCATATAGTTTTTGCTCTGGTGCTTCACTTATACCTTTTAGAGCACTGAGGTTGTTTTATTTTATAGAAATAATTGATATCTCATGCTTCACTTACATTATTTTGAGAGTCCTTTAGAACAACATGGAAATTTGCTTCTAGGAATAATATAAAAACTTTCATAGAAGTGGATTGAATACTATGAGAAGTTTGATACTTGATAATTGTTTTGAGATATGGAGATGGTGATATTAGAGTCATGCTAGTTGAGTAGTTTTGAATTTGAGAAATACTTGTGTTAAATTTTGTGATTCCCATAGCATGCACGTATGGTGAACCATTATGTGATGAAGTCGGAGCATGATTTATTTATTGATTGTCTTCCTTATGAGTGGTGGTCGGGGACGAGCGATGGTCTTTTCCTACCAATCTATCCCCCTAGGAGCATGCGCATAATACTTTGCTTTGATAACTTGTAGATTTTTGCAATAAGTATGTGAGTTCTTTATGACTAATGTTGAGTCCATGGATTATATGCACTCTCACCCTTCCACCATTGCTAGCCTCTCTAATGCCGCACACTTTTCGCCGGTATCATACACCCACCATATACCTTCCTCAAAACAGCCACCATACCTACCTATTATGGCATTTCCATAGCCATTCCGAGATATATTGCCATGCAACTTTCCACCATTCCGTTATTATGGCACGCTTCATCATTGTCATATTGCTTGCATGATCATGTAGTTGACATCGTATTTGTGGCAAAGCCACCGTTCATAATTCTTCATACATGTCACTCATGCATCATTGCACATCCCGGTACACTGCCGGAGGCATTCACATAGAGTCATATTTTGTTCTAAGTATCGAGTTGTAAGTAAATAAAGTGTGATGATCATCATTATTAGAGCATTGTCCCAAGTGAGGAAAGGATGATGGAGACTATGATTCCCCCACAAGTTGGGATGAGACTCCGGACAAAAAAAAGGAAAAGTGGCCAAAAAGAAAAAAAAGCCCAAAGAAAAAATAAAGAAAATGAGAGAAAAAGAGAGAATGGACAATGTTACTATCCTTTTTCCACACTTGTGCTTCAAAGTAGCACCATGATCTTCATGATAGAGAGTCTCCGATGATATCACTTTCATATACTAGTGGGAATTTTTCATTATAGAACTTGGCTTGTATATTCCAATGATGGGCTTCCTCAAAATGCCCTAGGTCTTCATGAGCAAGCAAGTTGGATGCACACCCACTTAGTTTCTTTTGTTGAGCTTTCATATACTTATAGCTCTAGTGCATCCGTTGCATGGCAATCCCTACTCACTCACATTGATATCTATTAATGGGCATCTCCATAGCCCGTTGATACGCCTAGTTGATGTGAGACTATCTTCTCCTTTTTTGTCTTCTCCACAACCACCATTCTATTCCACATATAGTGCTATATCCATGGCTCACGCTCATGTATTGCGTGAAGATTGAAAAAGTTTGAGAACATCAAAAGTATGAAACATTTGCTTGGCTTGTCATCGGGGTTGTGCATGATTTAAATATTTTGTGTGGTGAAGATAGAGCATAGCCAGACTATATGATTTTGTAGGGATAACTTTCTTTGGCCATGTTATTTTGAGAAGACATAATTGCTTAATTAGTATGCTTGAAGTATTATTATTTTTATGTCAATATTAAACTTTTGTCTTGAATCTTTCGGATCTAAACATTCATGCCACAATAAAGAAAAATTACATTGAGAAATATGTTAGAAAGCATTCCACATCAAAAATTATTTTTTATCATTTACCTACTCGAGGACGAGCAGGAATTAAGCTTGGAGATGCTTGATACGTCTCCAACCCGTCTCTATAATTTTTGATTGCTCCATGCTATTATATTATCTATTTTGGATTTTCATGGGCTTTATTTTACACTTTTTTTATCATTTTTGGGACTAACCTACTAACCGGAGGCCCAGCCCAAATTGTTGTTTTTTTTGCCTATTTTAGAGTTTCGCCGAAAAGGAATATCAAACGGAGTCCAAATGGAATGAAACCTTCGGGAACGTGATTTTCTCAACGAACATGATCCAGGAGACCTAGAGTGGGCGTCAAGAAACAACCAAGGAGGCCACGAGGCAGGGGGCGCGCCTACCCCACCTGGGCGCGCCCTCCACCCTCGTGGGCCCATTGTTGCTCCACCGACGTACTTCTTCCTCATATATATATCCATGTACCCCCCAAACATCCAGGAGCACAATGAAAACCTAATTCCATCGCTGCAACCACAATTCCACCATCGTAACTTTCTGTATCCACGAGATCCCATCTTGGGGCCTTTTCCGGAGCTCCACCGGAGTGGGCATTGATCGCGGAGGGCCTCTACATCAACTCCATGGCCTCTTCGGTGATGTGTGAGTAGTTTACTTCAGACCTTCGGGTCCATAGTTATTAGCTAGATGGCTTCTTATCTCTCTTTGGATCTCAATACAAAGTTCTCCTTGATCTTTTTGGAGATCTATTCGATGTAATCTTCTTTTGCGATGTGTTTGTTGAGATCCGATGCATTGTGGGTTTATGATCAAGTTTATCTATGAACAATATTTGAATCTCCTATGAATTCTTTTATGTATGATTGGTTTATCTTTGCAAGTCTCTTCGAATTATCAGTTTGGTTTGGCCTACTAGATTGATCTTTCTTGCAATGGGAGAAGTGCTTGGCTTTAGGTTCAATCTTGCGGTGCTCGATCCAAGTGACAAAAAGGGAAACGACACGTATTGTATTGTTGCCATCGAGGATAAAAAGATGGGGCTTATACCATATTGCATGAGTTTATCCCTCTACATCATGTCATCTTACTTAAAGCATTACTCTGTTCTTATGAACTTAATACTCCAGATGCATGTTGGATAGCGGTCGATGTGTGGAGTAATAGTAGTAGATGAAGAATCGTTTCGGTCTACTTGTCACGGACGTGATGCCTATATACATGATCATACCTAGATATTCTCATAACTATGCTCAATTCTATCAATTGCTCGACAGTAATTCGTTTACCCATTGTAATACTTATGCTCTTGAGAGAAGCCACTAGTGAAACCTATGGCCCCCGGGTCTATCTTCCATCATATTAATCTTCCAACACTTAGCTATTTCTATTGCCGTCTATTTTACTTTGTATCTTTATTTCTCTTTATCATAAAAATACCAAAAATATTATCTTATCATATCTATCAGATCTCAGTCTCATAAGTGACCGTGAAGGGATTGACAACCCCTTTATCGCGTTGGTTGCGAGGTTCTTATTTGTTTCTATAGGTGCGTGGGACTCGAGTGTGATCTCCTACTGGATTGATACCTTGGTTCTCAAAAACTGAGGGAAATACTTACGCTACTTTACTGCATCACCCTTTCCTCTTCAAGGGAAAACCAATGCAGTGCTCAAGAGGCAGCAGACCCCCATTTATTAAAGCGGCCATTTAACCCTTGTGTCTCTTCAACCTTTCGATTGCGCCCCACCATTGCAAGAAGCACACCCACCACGAGAAATTCTTAGAGGGTATCCTGCGCGGCTCCAATGGCGCTCCGAGCGTCTGCGGACGACGAGCAGCAGTTCACCATGCGTGCTGTGGTGGACACCCATAGAAGGTTCATGGACCTCTCGGTGGTGTACACCAACGACCCGGTCTGGGTGGAGCACTCCATCCACATCATGCAGTTGTTGCTTGCCGTGGAGAAGTAAAAGGTGGTCGGGTTCGACCTCGAGTACACCCGCGCTCATGTCGGGTCTCGTCCTAAGGTCGTCGTCGCCCAGATGTGCATGCGCCACCATGTCCTCGTCTACCACTACTGCCTGGCCACAAGGCCTTGTGAGCGTTTCGCCAGGTTTGTCAACAACCCCCACTACATGTTCGCTACGGTGGACATCACCAACGATGTAAAGGCGCCCAAGAATTCGGGCATCGCCTGCCAGAATCTTGTCGACATCCAGGGCCAATACAAGATCTGGGGCAGCAAGGAGCATGAGAAAGACTCACTGGTTCACCTTGCCGAGGCCATCATCGACCCCTACTACAAAGACATGAAGGATTCGTGCAACAAGGACAAGCGTGCCTGGAACTCGGCCTGGATGGAGAAACTCGACAAAGCTCATGTACGTGGCAAGGAGGCGTACATGAGCTACGACATGTACAGGCGGATCGTTGACATGAGGAAGTGCCTCCTTCCCCAAAATGGCCAGGGATCCAGCCGGAAGCAGAGCAATGGCAAGCATCGTCGCAACAATAAGTAGATGATCAAACCTCGTTTCTCCTACTTTAGTATGCATGTAATTTCTTACTTTGGTGTGTGGAAATGTTATGTGTGTAGTCACTTGTGTAATTGTATGCTTAATTTGGTTATGCAATGCTGTATTTTTAAGTATATATGTGGATGCTCTGTAGACAGAGCGTAGATGTTGTGCAGACAAAGAGAATCACATCGCACATGGACTAAACAATGGAACCCGTCGGTGATGTTTTCATCAATCACTCACAATTGTATACCAGCAATTGTTTGATCACAACATACATGGCTCATTAGCAGTAATCATCTGTGTTGTTATCGGTCTTCGCACATGTTTCCGATTACATACCTGTTTGCTTCGTATCACACACATCTTGTTCATTTGAACCGTTTCTATTCTCATGTCTCAATGCAACCAGTTCATCCGAGTGAACCGCATGCCATATATCACACACACCTTTGATCTGGCTGACTGTTTCTTTTGTGTTGCCTAATCACAAATAGTTCATCCGAGTGAACCGTATGATGTACATCGCACACACCTTCATCTGACTGCCCATTTCTTTTGTTCCTCCTCATTGCAAATAGTTAATTGAGCTGAAATGTATGCCATGCATCGCACACGTAACTAAAATCTGAATTGTGTTTGATGCATCCTCCATCGCAAACATTTTGCACCTTTTTGACAGTTTTTACACCACTGTTTGCGATTATGGCATCGCACACAGTTTCGTCGAAGGGTCTCTGATCATAGTGTTGCGTTAGCAGCATCCTGCAGCAGTGATTAAGCATCCCATGGAGCATAGTATGATCAATCACACATAACAAATGTAATATCTCACATACATAATGAACAAAGTAGCACAAGTCAAACGGAAATAGTAGCAAGAACTCAAGAAAACCAACTTGCAAAAGCGAGACACTCTCTCTCGAAGCCTGATGATCTATATAAATTCTCCTTCGTTGGCAACAAGTGTTGGAAATATGCCCTAGAGGCAATAATAAAATGGTTATTATTATATTTCCTTGTTCATGACAATTGTCTATTGTTCATGCTATAATTGTGTTATCCGGAAATCGTAATACATGTGTGAATACATAGACCACAACACGTCCCTAGTGAGCCTCTAGTTGACTAGCTCGTTGATCAAAAGATAGTCATGGTTTCCTGACTATGGACATTGGATGTCATTGATAACGGGATCACGTCATTAGGAGAATGATGTGATGGACAAGACCCAATCCTAAGCATAGCTTAAAGATCGTGTAGTTCGTTTGCTATAGCTTTTCCGAATGTCAAGTATCATTTCCTTAGACCATGAGATTGTGCAACTCCTGGATACCGTAGGAGTGCTTTGGGTGTGCCAAACGTCACAACGTAACTGGGTGACTATAAAGGTGCACTATGGGTATCTCCGAAAGTGTCTGTTGGGTTGGCACGAATCGAGACTGGGATTTGTCACTCCGTATGACGGAGAGGTATCTCTGGGCCCACTCGGTAACGCATCATCATAATGAGCTCAATGTGACCAAGTGGTTGATCACGGGATCATGCATTACGGTACGAGTAAAGTGACATGCCGGTAACGACATTGAACGAGGTATTGGGATACCGACGATCGAGTCTCGGGCAAGTAACGTACCGATTGACAAAGGGAATTGTATACGGGATTGATTGAATCCTCGACATCGTGGTTCATCCGATGAGATCATCGAGGAGCATGTGGGAGCCAACATGGGTATCTAGATCCCGCTGTTGGTTATTGACCGGAGAGTCGTCTCGGTCATGTCTACGTGTCTCCCGAACCCGTAGGGTCTACACACTTAAGGTTCGATGACGCTAGGGTTGTTGAGATATTAGTATACAGTAACCCGAAAGTTGTTCGGAGTCCCGGATGAGATCCCGGACGTCACGAGGAGTTCCAGAATGGTTTGGAGGTGAAGATTTATATATAGGAAGTCAAGTTTCGGTCATCGGGAAAGTTTCAGGGGTAATCGGTATTGTACCGGGACCACCGGAAGGGTCCCGGGGGTCCACCGGGTGGGGCCACCTATCCCGGAGGGCCCCATGGGCTGAAGTGGGAGGGGAAACAGCCCCTAGTGGTCTGGTGCGCCCCCCTTGGACCTCCCCCTGCGCCTAGGGTTGGAAACCCTAGGGGTGGGGGTGCCCCACTTGGCTTGGGGGGCAAGCCACCCGCCTTGGCCGCCGCCCCCCCTTGGAGATCCCATCTCCTAGGGCCGGCGCCCCCCCTAGGGGTCCTATATATAGTGGGGAGGGAGGGCAGCCGCACCCTAGCCCCTGGCACCACCCTCTCCCTCCCGTGACACCTCTCCCTCTCCCTGAGCTTGGCGAAGCCCTGCCGAGATCACCGTTACTTCCACCACCACGCCGTCGTGCTGCTGGATCTCCATCAACCTCTCCTTCCCCCTTGCTAGATCAAGTTGGAGGAGACGTCTTCCCAACCGTACGTGTGTTGAACGCGGAGGTGCCGTCCGTTCGGCGCTAGGTCATCGGTGATTTGGATCACGACGAGTACGACTCCATCAACCCCGTTCTCTTGAACGCTTCCGCTCGCGATCTACAAGGGTATGTAAATGCACTCCCTTCTCCCTGGTTGCTAGATGACTCCATAGATTGATCTTGGTGATGTGTAGAAAATTTTAAAATTCTGCTACGTTCCCCAACAGTGGCATCATGAGCTAGGTCTATGCGTAGTTTCTATGCACGAGCAGAACACAAAGCAGTTGTGGGCGTCGATATTGTCAATTTACTTGTCGTTACTAGTCTTATCTTGATTCGGCGGCATCGTGGGATGAAGCGGCCTGGACCGACCTTACACGTACGCTTACGTGAGACTGGTTCCACCGACTGACATGCACTAGTTGCATAAGGTGGCTAGCGGGTGTCTGTCTCTCCCACTTTAGTCAGATCGGATTCGATGAAAATGGTCCTTATGAAGGGTAAAAAGAAATTGGCATATCACATTGTGGTTTTGGCGTAGGTAAGAAACGTTCTTGCTAGAAACCTGTAGCAGCCACGTAAAAACTTGCAACAACAATTAGAGGACGTCTAACTTGTTTTTGCAGCATGTGTCATGTGATGTGATATGGCCAAAAGGATGTGATGAATGATATATGTGATGTATGAGATTGATCATGTTCTTGTAATAGGAATCACGACTTACATGTCGATGAGTATGACAACCGGCAGGAGCCATAGGAGTTGTCTTAATTTATTTATGACATGCGTGTCAAAATAAACGTCATGTAATTACTTTACTTTATTGCTAAAGCATTAGCCATAGTAGTAGAACTAATAGATGACGAGACAACTTCAAGAAGACACGATGATGGAGATCATGGTGTCATGCCGGTGACAACGATGATCATGGAGCCCTAAAGATGGAGATCAAAAGGAGCAAATGATATTTGTCATATCATGTCACTATTTGATTGCATGTGATGTTTATCATGTTTTGCATCTTATTTGCTTAGAACGACGGTAGCCTAAATAAGATGATCCCTCGTAATAATTTCAAGAAAGTGTTCCCCCTAACTGTGCACCATTGCGAAGGTTCGTTGTTTCGAAGCACCACGTGATGATCGGGTGTGATAGATTCTAACATTCGAATACAACGGGTGTAAGCCAGATTTACACACGCAATACACTTAGGTTGACTTGACGAGCCTAGCATGTACAGACATGGCCTCGGAACACGGAAGACCAAAAGGTCGAGCATGAGTCGTATAGAAGATACGATCAACATGAAGATGTTCACCGATGTTGACTAGTCCGGCTCACGTGATGATCGGACACGGCCTAGTTGACTTGGATCATGTTTCACTTAGATGACTAGAGGGATGTCTATCTGAGTGGGAGTTCATTGAATAATTTGATTAGATGAACTTAATTATCATGAACTTAGTCTAAAATCTTTACAATATGTCTTGTAGATCAAATGGCCCATGTTGTCCTCAACTTCAACGCGTTCCTAGAGAAAACCAAGCTGAAAGATGATGGCAGCAACTATACGGACTGGGTCCAGAACCTGAGGATCATCCTCATAGCTGCCAAGAAAGATTATGTCTTAGAAGCACCGCTAGGTGAGGCACCCATCCCAGAGAACCAAGACGTTATGAACGCTTGGCATTCACGTGTTGATGATTACTCCCTTGTTCAGTGCGGCGTGCTTTAAAACTTAGAACCGGGGCTCCAAAAGCGTTTTGAGCAACACAGAGCATATGAGATGTTCGAAGAGCTGAAAATGGTTTTCCAAGCTCATGCCTGGGTCGAGAGATATGAAGTCTCCGATAAGTTCTTCAGTTGTAAGATGGAGGAAAATAGTTCTGTCAGTGAGCACATACTCAAAATGTCCGGGTTACATAACCGCTTGACTCAGCTGGGAGTTAATCTCCCAGATGACGCGGTCATTGACAGAATCCTTCAGTGCTTCCACCGAGCTATAAGAGCTTTGTGATGAACTTCAATATGCAGGGGATGGAAAAGACCATTCCTGAGGTATATTCGATGCTGAAATCAGCGGAGGTGGAAATCAAAAAGGAACATCAAGTGTTGATGGTGAATAAAACCACTAAGTTCAAGAAAGGCAAGGGTAAAAAGAACTTGAAGAAGGACGGCAAGGGAGTTGCCACGCCCGGCAAGCAAGCTACCGGGAAGAAGCCAAAGAATGGACCCAAGCCCGAGACTGAGTGTTTTTATTGCAAGGGAAGTGGTCACTGGAAGCGAAACTGCCCCAAATACTTAGCGGACAAGAAGGCCGGCAACACTAAAGGTATATGTGATATACATGTAATTGATGTGTACCTTACCACTACTCGTAGTAGCTCCTGGATATTTGATACCGGTGCGGTTGCTCACATTTGTAACTCAAAACAGGAGCTGCGGAATAAGCGGAGACTCGCGAAGGATGAGGTGACGATGCACGTCGGGAATGGTTCCAAGGTCGATGTGATCGCCGTCGGTACGCTACATCTACATTTACCTACGGGAGTAGTTTTAAACCTCAATAATTGTTATTTAGTGCCAGCTTTGAGCATGAACATTGTATCAGGATCTCGTTTAATTCGAGATGGCTACTCATTTAAATCCGAGAATAATGGTTGTTCTATTTATATGAGAGATATGTTTTATGGTCATGCTCCACTGGTGAATGGTTTATTCTTAATGAATCTCGAGCGTAATGTTACACATATTCATAGTGTGAATACCAAAAGATGTAAGGTTGATAATGATAGTCCCACATACTTGTGGCACTGCCGCCTTGGTCACATAGGTGTCAAACGCATGAAGAAGCTCCATGTAGATGGACTCTTGGAGTCTCTTGATTACGAATCATTTGACACGTGCGAACCATGCCTCATGGGTAAAATGACCAAGACTCCGTTCTCAGGAACAATGGAGCGAGCAACCAACTTATTGGAAATCATACATACTGATGTGTGCGGTCCAATGAGTGTTGAGGCTCGCGGTGGCTATCGTTATGTTCTCACCCTCACTGATGACTTGAGTAGATATGGGTATGTCTACTTAATGAAACACAAGTCTGGGACCTTTGAAAAGTTCAAGGAATTTCAGAGTGAGGTTGAGAATCAACGTGACAGGAAAATCAAGCTCTTGCGATCAGATCGTGGGGGGGGGGGATACTTGAGTCACGAATTTGGCACGCACTTAAGGAAATGTGGAATAGTTTCACAACTCACGCCGCCTGGAACACCTCAGCGTAATGGTGTGTCTGAATGTCGTAATAGCACTCTATTGGATATGGTGCGATCTATGATGTCTCTTACCGATCTACCACTGTCATTTTGGGGCTATGCTTTAGAGACTGCCGCATTCACTTTAAATAGGGCTCCATCGAAATCCGTTGAGATGACACCGTATGAATTATGGTTTGGGAAGAAACCTAAGATGTCATTTCTAAAAGTTTGGGGATGCGATGCTTATGTCAAGAAACTTCAACCTGAAAAGCTTGAACCCAAGTCGGAAAAATGCGTCTTCATAGGATACCCTAAAGAAACTATTGGGTATACCTGCTACCTCAGATCTGAAGGCAAGATCTTTGTTGCCAAGAATGGATCCTTTCTAGAGAAAGAGTTTCTCTCGAAAGAAGTAAGTGGGAGGAAAGTAGAACTTGATGAAGTATTACCTCTTGAACCGGTAAGTGGCGCAACTCAAGAAAATGATCCTGAGGTGCCTGCACCGACTAGAGAGGAAGTTAATGATGATGATCATGCAACTTCAGATCAAGTTGCTACTGAACTTCGTAGGTCCACCAGGACACGTTCTGCACCAGAGTGGTACGGCAACCCTGTCTTGGAAATCATGTTGTTAGACAACGGTGAACCTTCGAACTATGAAGAAGCGATGGCGGGCCCAGATTCCGACAAATGCCTGGAAGCCATGAAATCCAAGATAGGATCCATGTATGAAAATGAAGTATGGACTTTGACTGACTTGCCCGATGATCGGCGAGCCATAGAAAATAAATGGATCTTTAAGAAGAAGACAGATGCGGATGGTAATGTAACCATCTATAAAGCTCGGCTTGTCGCTAAGGGTTATCGACAAGTTCAAGGGGTTGACTATGATGAGACTTTCTCACCCGTAGCAAAGCTGAAGTCCGTCCGAATCATGTTAGCAATTGCTGCATTCTATGATTATGAGATATGGCAAATGGTGTCGGGGGTGACTGATCCCCACGGACACCTATGGGACCACGGCGGACCGAGGCCCCTTTCGGTTCGGCAGGGGGCGGAGAGTGCACGAAGAGCAGATCGAGGTGAAGCGCACGAGCGACGCGATCAGTTTACCCAGGTTCGGGCCGCACGGATGCGTAAAACCCTACTCCTGCTTTGGTTTGTATTTGTGTTCTTGCTTGGGAGCGATGAACGCTACAGTACACTTGAATGGCTAGCGAGACCGAGCGTGAGAATGATCGTCCCCCCCTTCTCTGTTGCGCATGGGCCTCCTTTTATATGTCAAAGGGGTCACCGACAGGTGGCAACAGAGATGAGGGTAAAAAGGTAAAATAAGTGGTGGTTGGCGCCACCGCTTACTACAGTTGTATCATACCTAACCCTGACGGCAGGGGACAAAGGCATTAAATGCATGTCTGTGTCGCCTAGACGGTGCAGAAAGGGACCGCTAGGGACGCCATTGCTTGCCACGATGGCTATCTCGTCAGCGCCGCTCGCCATCGTGTACCTCTAGCTGCACAGCCTTCCGCCACGTACACCTGGAAGGGTCCCAGAGCGACACGTTGGCGTATGTGCTGGAGCGCAGGTACAGGATGGAAGCTTGCCGCGGCAAGTGCCTTGCCGTGGTTATTACCTTGCCGCGTCCAGGAGCTTGTCGCTCACTGGGTCTTGCTGTGGCAAGTTCCTTGATATGTCTTGATTGGCCTCCCCGGCAAGCTCCTCTTGCCGGGGTCTTGTCTCCTTCCTGGCAAGCTCCTCTTGCCGGGGCCTTGTATACTTTGTTCTCGAATGGCTCCAAAGGAACCACAGAGGATCTTGGCGGTCGCCCGGCAAGCCTTGCCGCAGGACGCTGCGACTGCCCGTGCACAAGTTCGGGATACTAAGGTACCCCTACTTTAGTACACCGACAGGAGCCCCTAGGACTGGGCCATACACGGTGCCGAGCGCTGTTGGGCCAGGCCCAAAACAGGGCACGGGCACGCGCGGCCTAGGTTACGCCGTAACTCACTCCACATCCACCGCGCCGTCTCCGCACGGCACGCGTCAAACGCGGCATCGTGGGAGAGATCGTGGGCGGTTTCTTTATTAGGAAAGGCAGAACGTCCGCCATCTCCCCCTTTATAAGCAAAGGGAAGCAGGGGTAGTGCGCCCACTCGCCCCCATTCCGCTCCAATCTTGAAAAACTCCGCCTCGCCTCCGTCTTCCCAAAGCACACAGAGCACAGCGCCCTGCCCCCCGCATTGCCACCAGCGCCACCACGCTGTCGACCCCCTCCACTGCTTCCGCCATGGCTCCGAAGGGCGACAAGGGGAAGGCCGTGAAGTCGACCGAGGCGCAGCGGCTCGCACGGAATCGTGCCAACTTGGCAAGAGCCAGAGGACGAGGTTGTGCAGCAATTCTTTGACGACCTGGTGGAAGTGCCAATCCGCACCGATGAGAAGGACGGCCTCACCCGCGACACCACCGAGGCGGAGTTGGCGTACATCGCCACCAGGTTGGAAGAGGCAGCGGCAGCCGCAGCGGCATGCGAATTCAGGTTTACTTTGGAGGAGGCAGCGGCAGCAGAGGTAGAGAACCGTGCCGAGCGAGAGGAAATCTCCGGCAAGAAGGAGCTTGCCGTCAAGGAAGATCTTGTCGGGCGTGGTGCCGAGCCGAGCGAGCCTGCCGAGGGTGCGAGCGGGTCGTTGGAGATTGGCTCCTCTTCCACTTCGTCCTCAGACAGCACGCTGCCAGCAGCGGATCCGTCTCCACAAAGAAGGCGTCTCCGCAAGGTCGGGGATACAACGAGGCGGCAGGCGCGTTGACAGTCGCCGCGCCGCGCGACACGCTCCACCGCGGCAAGCACTATTGCCGCAGGAGCGCCCCACGCTGCTGCTTCGACTGGAGCGGGGTCTTCACGGACTGCCGCTTCTGCTCCCGCCAAGCGACCAAGGGAGCCTACTCCTCCACCTTCCCGCGCCAGACGCGGGCCGGATTTTGACTTCTCCGCGTTTAGCTCTGACGAGGAAGAAGAAGAGGAGTAAGTTCTTCTTATTGTACTTGCAATTCTTTGATTTCTGCTGTTTTTGTCTTGTCTTGTTTCTCACTTGCCTTTCCCTGTATCTGTTCCTTTTTAGGACTCTGGCGCAGAGAGCAGCAAAGAGAGCCAAGGCGCCGGTGATCGTCATCGAGGACGAACCCACTGCGTCAACAGGGGACGTGCCTGAGACAAATTTGCCGGACCCGGCGGCTGATCTTCAGAGCAACCCCCAACATAAGTGTCTTGTTTACTTCCCGCTGTCGGGCGCGCACGAAGATCCTTGTTGTGCTGATACTTGTTTGTTTGACTTGTGCAGGAGCAGAGCAGCCACACCAGGAGAGCCCGGAGGCTGCCCCTGAAGCGCCAAGGGAAAGTCCTCCGGCGAGGGAGAGATCTCCGGTGAGGGAGAGCTCTCCGGCAAGGGAGGAGACTCCGGCTAGGGAGGAGGCTCCGGCAAGGGAGGAGCCCCCGGCAAGGGAGGGATCTCCGGCAAGGGACTGTGTCGGCGATCCCCCGGCGACGGAGACCGCAGCTGCAGACCCTGGCACAGGTAACTTCCTTGCTTCCAAACTCCCCTTGGTTCTTCGTCTTCTTGATCTTTCTCTTGGATTTGGCTCGAATTTTGCTTCAATTTTCTCCCCTCTTCCGGCCGTCAGATCCATCTGCCGCAGAGCCGATGGAGACTGAAGTCGCCGCCGAGGAAGCGGCCGGTGCCAGCGAGGAGGCCGCCAGGGCTGCCGCCGTGGAGGAGGGCGGGGAGTCTGGCGGTCGTACTGACGACCCAGAGGCCGCAGGAGCGCCAGGCGCTGCTCCGACCATCGACTCCTCCGCCGCTGCCGCCGCGCCAGGCTCCGATGAGCCCCAGCCTGGCGTCTACCTGAAGGCCGGCGAGGACATCTTCATTAACCTTTCCTGGGCGTCAAGCTCCAGGGCGCCGATCGAGGGGGAGATGCTGGACGGAGAGGTGCTTGCCTCCGCCGGGCTGAAGCTGGCCGACGCGCCAAGTAGCAGCAGCGACGAACCTGAAGAGGAGCGCCTGCTACGGAAGCTAGTGGCACTCTACCGCGCCCGGCAGGCCAAGCTGGAGTCCCGTGAAGCACTCGTGGCGAAGGCTGGCGCTGATATCGAGAAGCGCGCAGAAGAGCTCTGAGGCGCCAACCAGGAAGCTCTCCGCTCCTTGGCAAAGGAGCGGGAAGATCTTGCCGAAGCGCAGCAGGCCTTCCTCCTCGAGAAGGCCGACGTCGAAGAGTGCCAAAGGCTTGCCGCGGAGAAGCTGTCTTCGCAGGAGGGTGACTTGGCGCAGCGGAAGGTCCACCTCGACAGCCACGAGGAGGAGCTTGCCATGCGCGAGCGAGCAGTTGGCGGAGCCGTCAAGCAGGCCGAAGATGCCGCCGCAGCTGCCGAGGCCACCAAGGCTGAGCTGGAGCTGAAGGTGGTGCAGCTGGAGGCGGGCCTCAAGGCGAGCGGCGACGAGCTTGACGCGCTCAAGCTCGAGCGTGAGAAGGACGCCAACAGCTACTCGGAGCTGCAGGCCCTTTTTGCTGAGAAGGGCAAGGAACTGGACGCTGCCAAGAACTCCAACACCGATCTTGAAGTGAAGCTGGCGGCCCTGACCAAATCTCTGGACGGCGCCAAGGAGCAGGAGGCGGCCTTGAAGGAAGAAGTTGAGGCCGGCAAGGTGCTGCTGGCGAATGCTGCTGCCGCCCAGAAGACCTTGTTGGAGAACGTGGAGCACTCGACGGAGGGTCTGGTGAACGTCGCCGCGGACGTCGACAAGGAGCTAGCGCAATTGGGGATGGTAGATCTCGGGTACTCCTCCGACGAGAATCTCCAACCCAGCGCCAAGCTGACTTTGTTCTTCAAGGGCATCGCGATGGTGCTTCAGCGACTCCGGGAGCAGATCCCAAAGCAGCTTGCCGACGAGTCGCGCAAGATTTGCGCGGGAGCTCTCCAGAAGGTGCTGATGAAGGTGGCCTTCCGCAACCCAGGCCTCCGCCTCACCAACGTCCTCCGAAGCCTGCCGCCAGATGCTGATTTGGAGGAGCTCAAGGCCCTTGTCGCACCTATTGTGGACAGGGTGAGCGGAATTAGGAGGGTCGAAGGCGACCACGTAGACTAGGCCATCCATCTTTTTCTTTCCTTGTCGCTGTCAATCATGTTATGAAAAATAGTCTGTTAGAGCTGCGACAAGTTATTTTGTAATATATTCTATCCTTGGTAGTAATTGCTATGTTATTTCCTTTACTTGACTCTTTCCTTTGTATGTTTTTACCCTACGCTTTTAGGGAACTTGCCGGTGCAGGCACCTTTGCCGCGAGCGCTGAGTGCGGAACATCAGCAACCTGCTGGCGGTGCTGCAGCCGACAAGAAACCTTGTCGCGGCTAGTCGCAGCTCACTTAAGTTGTTGAGCGGACTCGAAACAACAGTAAGGGCGCAACTAGCTACGAGTTGGTTCCTCCGCGCACAGGTTTTCCATACAAAGCACGGTCGTTCAAGGAAAATAACTTAAAATTTTAAAGGAAATTTGATTGCTCAGACTTTGGCAACTTATCTTTTTTGTTACTTGCTTCCCGGCAAGGCGAAAACTTCTTGAACGACGCCTGATCCATACTGTATCTTCTCCCTCCCCCCCCCCCGGCAAACTTGTGCGCGAGGGAACCTCCTTTTCCTTGTGAAAAAGAAAGAGGACGAAACAACAATATGGAGCTTTAAGGCTCGTTATTGCTTACCGGGGGTTAGTGCTGCACAAAATGTCAGATAATACATGCAAAATTTAAAAAGCATGAGATCGACAAGGTGTGCTGAGCACATAATCTTTATGCATGGGATCTGCGCCCGGCTTTGTACAAAGGATTACATGCAACAGCGGCAAGACTTGTACAAAAGGTGGTTGCCGGAACGGGTTCCGGCAACCGCGCCCTACGGGTAAAACTTGCGAAGATGCTCAATATTCTAGGAGTTGCTCACTGGGATGCCATCTTCGGTCTCCAGGCGGACAGCGCCAGGCCTGGTGACTCGTTTCACCCGGTAAGGGCCTTCCCACTTCGGCGTCAACTTGTTGGAATTCTTGGCGGACTGAACGCGCCGAAGAACAAGGTCGCCTTCCTCGATACTTCTGGCGTTAACTTTGCGGCTATGGTAGCGGTGCAAAGCTTGCTGGTAGCAAGCGGCTCGCACAGCAGCCTGAAGACGGTCTTCCTCAAGGAGCAGCGCGTCGTCTTGTCGCAGCTGCTCTTGCTCAAGCTCGTCGTAAGCGAGCACTCGAGGCGATCCGTATACGAGTTCCGTGGGGAGAACTGCCTCCGCTCCATAGACTAGAGCGAAGGGTGTCTGGCCAGTGGCTCGATTTGGCGTCGTCCTGATCGACCAAAGAACCACCGGCAGCTCCTCGATCCAGTTTCTTCCGCACTTGTGCAGCCTGTCGAAAGTTCTGGTCTTGAGCCCGCGCAGCACTTCAGCATTTGCCCTCTCCGCTTGACCGTTGCTTCTCGGGTAAGCAACAGAAGCGAAGCAGACCTTGGCACCAAGATCTTGGACGTACTGCATGAAGGTGCGGCTCGTAAATTGTGTACCGTTGTCGGTGATTATCCTGTTAGGGATCCCGAAACGGCAAACAATCGACCTGAAGAACTTGACCGCTGACTGTGCCATCACCTTCCTCACTGGTTCCACTTCCGACCACTTTGTGAACTTGTCGATTGCAACATACAAGTACTCAAAGCCCCCGATAGCTCGGGGAAAGGGGCCGAGGATATCGAGCCCCCAGACCGAAAATGGCCAGGATAAAGGGATCGTCTGGTTTGAAATGTTTCTGACTGGGCCACTGGACTTGCCGCAGCTCACGGGTAAACGCAGGGCAACCTACCGCATACGGCAAGTCGCCTAGTTCTCCAGGCGCATGCATGTCAACAGAAGGCCCAGCACGCAGGTCTGATTGACGCCGCGCTTCTCTTCGGCGCTTGATGCGTGTTCGAGCGTCTTCTTGCTGTCTCTCATGAAGAACTTGGCACTGATCGCGACGAGCTCGCGGATCTGATGACGCGGTGGAGTCGCTGTCGAGGTGGATCCGGCGAGTCGGCGATCTTGGCCTTCTAGGCGGAGAGTGCACAGTGGTTGCACCCTCCCCGGTCTTGTCGCCACCGGCTCGCGCCTGACTGACTTGCCGTGGCTGCGACACGCTCGGCTGCCGTGG
The DNA here is from genome assembly GCA_034509565.1 of Triticum monococcum. NCBI lineage: Eukaryota > Viridiplantae > Streptophyta > Magnoliopsida > Poales > Poaceae > Triticum > Triticum monococcum. The sequence continues at coordinate 236,916,464 of CM067843.1, forward strand.
GTTGTCGCCGTTGGCGAAGCCGATGAGACTCCGGATAGTGGCCCTCCAGTCGTCGATCTTGTCTGCTGCTGGAGGGTAATCTAAGAGCAGTTGTACTCGCACCAAAGCTTCCGCCGGAGTGGTGGGCGGCGGCGGCGAACGGTGCGAGGAACGGGATATGCTCGGACTTCTAACTACGTTAGAAGGAGCAGTATCTCGTCCAAGCGACCGTGCCACGCTCGCGCCAGCATGTTGGCGTGCGTGCTGGTCTTGAGCGCTCCGGGATCCGCCAGCTTGATCTTGGCCCAGCAAACGTATGGTACCGTGAGTACCATGACGCTGCTGGTCCCGCGCCTCCTGGGACGGGCGCGGAGCGTGTACGGACGCCGAGGTCTTGGAGTGCGCTCGGTCGTTGTGGGAGCCGACCGCGCCGCCGATGTGCGGCGCGGCCTTGTCCTTGGACCTGGCAGCAGCATGAGCCTCCTCGTCGGCGCCCGTTCTTCCGTCGGCGCCCATTCCACCAGCCGTTCGCTCCGGCTGTGGTGGGCTCGACGCAGACGGAGCAGCTGCCTACGAAATCTTCTTCTTCGGCGGCATGCTGATGAAGGTGACAAAGATCCGGCTCGTGCGAACGCCGGATCAGATTCGCACAGCCTCGACGCACCCCCTACCTGGCGCGCCAAAGATGTCGGGGGTGACTGATCCCCACGGACACCTATGGGACCACGGCGGACCGAGGCCCCTTTCGGTTCGGCAGGGGGCGGAGAGTGCACGAAGAGTAGATCGAGGCGAACGCACGAGCGACCCGATCAGTTTACCCAGGTTCGGGCCGCACGGATGCGTAAAACCCTACTCCTGCTTGTGGTTTGTATTGTGTTCTTGCTCGGGAGCGATGAACGCTACAGTACACTTGAATGGCTAGTGAGACCAAGCGTGAGAATGATCGTCCCCCCCCCTGTTGCGCATGGGCCTCCTTTTATATGTCAAAGGGGTCACCGACAGGTGGCAACAGAGATGAGGGTAAAAAGGTAAAAGGAGTGGTGGTTGGCGCCACCGCTTACTACAGTTGTATCATACCTAACCCTGACAGCAGGGGACAAAGGCATTAAATGCTTGTCTGTGTCGCCTAGACGGTGCAGAAAGGGACCGCTAGGGACGCCATTGCTTGCCACGATGGCTATCTCGTCAGCGCCGCTTGCCATCGTGTACCTCTAGCTGCACAGCCTTCCGCCACGTACGCCTGGAAGGGTCCCAGAGCGACACGTTGGCGGATGTGCTAAAGCGCAGGTACAGGATGGAAGCTTGCCGCGGCAAGTGCCTTGCCGTGGTTATTATCTTGCCGCGTCCAGGAGCTTGTCGCTCACGTGGCGTGCTGCGGCGAGTTCCTTGATATGTCTTGGTTGGCCTCCCCGGCAAGCTCCTCTTGCCGGGGTCTTGTCTCCCTCCCGGCAAGCTCCTCTTGCCGGGGCATTGTATACTTCGTTCTTGAATGGCTCCAAAGGAACCACAGAGGATCTTGGCGGTCGCCCGGCAAGCCTTGCCGCGGGACGCTGCGACTGCCCGTGCACAAGTTCGGGATACTAAGGTACCCCTACTTTAGTACACCGGCAAATGGACATCAAAACGGCATTCCTTAATGGTTTCCTTAAGGAAGAATTGTATATGATGCAGCCGGAAGGTTTTGTCGATCCTAAGAATGCTGACAAGGTGTGCAAGCTCCAACGCTCGATCTATGGGCTGGTGCAAGCATCTCGGAGTTGGAACATTCGTTTTGATGAGATGATCAAAGCGTTTGGGTTTACGCAGACTTATGGAGAAGCCTGCATTTAGAAGAAAGTGAGTGGGAGCTCTGTAGCATTTCTCATATTGTATGTGGATGACATATTGTTGATGGGAAATGATATAGAATTATTGGAAACTATCTCAACCGCTTCTGCCAAAAGTGACAAGCTATAGTCGATTCGTAGCATGACAAGCTATCTCAACCGCTTCTTCCCAAAAGTGTCTTGGCATCTTGTATTCATCAAGCATCGTTCTCGCCATCTGAATAAGTGTCTGGTTCTTCCTCTCAACAACTCCATTTTGTTGAGGTGTGTGCGTAGCTGAGAACTCATGTGAAATCCCTTCTTCGTCAAGAAAGGTATCCACATTGGCGTTCTTGAACTTCGTTCCATTATCACTTCGAACCTTCTTGATTCAGTTCAAATTAATTCTAGTCCATCTTGAAGATCTTTTGGACCTGTGATTTGTCATCAAGAAAGAACACCACGTAAATCTGGAAAAATCATCAACAATGACCAAACTGAAAGAGTTGCCACCAAGGCTTTTATAAGCATTGGGACCAAAGAGATCCATGTGAAGTAGCTCAAGTGGTCTTCTCATGATCATGATGTTCTTCATAGGATGACTTCCTCCAACTTGTTTTTCTGCTTGACAAGCACTACAAAGTCTATCCTTGTCAAATATAACATCTTTAACACCAAGAATATGATCACCTTTAATCAGCTTATCAAGATTTCGCATGCCAATGTGACCTAACCTTCTATGCCATAACCATCCTTTAAAAAATTTAGCAATTAAACAAGTACGAGGTTGGGCTCTCTTAGTGAAATCTATAATGTATAGATGACCTCTTCAAATGTCGGTAAAGACCGTATTATGATTATCTCTACGAAACACTTGGCAATCTACTTTGGTAAACAAGACATTTAAACCAAACTCGGGTAGTCTAGATACGAAAAGAAGATTGTAACCAAGAGATTCAACGAGCATAAAATTTTGAATAGAGCTATCATTGGATATGGCCACCTTACCAAGGCCAAGTATCCTACCCTTGGAGTTTTCTCCAAAAGTCACATACTTGCATGGACCATCATTTTTTGCAAGCTCGCGGAACATGTCTTTATATTCGGTCATGTGATCGGTACATCCACTATCAAGAATCACTCTTTTCCTCCGAATATGTAATTTACAAGATTCGCCATGAGACTAAGATTCCTCATAGTCTCCTCGGAGTCAATATCACTTTCTTCATCTTCATCATAATAGCCATGCTCAATATCATCATCACTGTCGTGCATGTAGTCATCACCTAGGTCAAGTGATTTGTTAGATTTATGACCATGAAAATGTTCAAGTTTATGAATTCTAATTGTATCCGAGATGATGCTACTAATGATTCCAACATCACCCTTTGCACGCATAAGATCAAAGAGCTCAAATAGGCATTCATCAAACTTGTGCTCACTAGGCTTCATCTTATGAAAAGCAATGTATTTTTGAAGAATTTCACTCAGACTTTTCAAAGAGTAATTTGGAAAGAGTTCCTCAGGATAATTCCATATAGTACATGTGCATTCAAAGGTTGGCAAGCAAACAAGCACATTTCCATGTCAAGATGCTCATCGGGGGCTAGGATGCAAACGATCAATGGGAGGCATATAAGGGCTAAGAATATGCTTGTTCAAATTATATTCATTTAAAATCTCAAGCATCTCATTTTTCCAAGAACCATAAAACTCCAAATCAAGAATTGGCACTCTATGTCTAAGACTCCCGAACGTAGACTTGTCCATCTTCCTCCAATGGAAATTCAACCAAAGCAATGGAGACCAATGCTCTAATACCAATTGAAAGGATCGGGAAGAGGGATCTAGAGGGGGGTGATTAGACCCTTAACAAGAAAAAGTGGCAGTTTTTAATTTCTTCAAGTTAAGGTTGAGTTTAGCACATGTTAAGGCACACACAATACATTTTACACAAGCATAGCAAGAGTACGAGCAGCGGAATGAGTAAAGCATGCAAGTGCAAGAATGTAAAGGGATGGGATTGGAATGTGCAAATGCAAAGGAGACGCGGAGAATTTTTGGCGTGGTTCTGATAGGTGGTGCTATCGTACGTCCACGTTGATGGAGACTTCAACCCATGAAGAGTAACGGTTGTGCGAGTCCATGGAGGGCCCCACCCTTGAAGGGTCCGCGAAGAAGCAATCTTGTCTATCCCATCATGGCCATCGCCCACGAAGGACTTGCCTCACTCGGGTAGATCTTCACGAAGTAGGCGATCTCCTTGCCCTTACAAACTTCTTGGTTCAACTCCACATCATGACGGAGGCTCCCAAGCGGCACCTGACCAATCTAGGAGACACCACTCTCCAAAAGGTAATAAATGGTGTGTTGATGATGAAGTCCTTGCTCTTGTGCTTCAAATGGTAGTCTCCCCAACACTCAACTCTCTCTCACAGATTTGGCTATGGTGGAAGAAGGATTTGAGTGGAAAGTAACTTGGGGAAGGCTAGAAATCAAGGTTCAAATGGTTCGATTGGTATCTCTTGATCTCAACACATGAGTAGGTGATTCTCTCTCAGAAAAGGAATGGTGGAAGTGTAGGCACATTCTGATGGCTCTCCTCAATGAGGAAGAAGGAGTGGAGGGGTATGTATGGCCTCCACACAAAATCCAACTGTTACACACTTTTGACCCATCTCGGTGGCACCCGTCAGAAAACTCTGTGGCACCGATCAGTGTAAAATATTTCGTTAGGAATCTTGGTGGGACCAATAGGAACAACTCAAAGGGACCGGTGTGCAAGGGTTTAGGGAAAACCTCATCTCGGTGGCGATGATTGCATCATCTCGGTGGGACCAAAGTGAAGCAATAAGGCAATAGAGAAATCAGTCAAGCCATCTCGGTGAGACTGATTGCAATTCTTTGTGGGACCGAAGTGATTGCAAGAAGTCATAGACAGCTGGCAAGACCATCTCGGTGAGACCGAGATCTATATTGGTTGATCCGAATTGTTAGGGTTTTGGCAGTGGCTAAGTCCAGATGAACTCGATGGCTCCGGATAGGAAATATTGGTGGGGCCAAGTTGGAATTTAGATTTTGGACATATTTGGATAGAGAAAGTGGCTGGGGGTTTTTGGATCAATATCACTAAGCACTTGAACAACTAGAACATTAAGAACACCTCAACCCCTTTTAATAGTATTGGCTTTCCTGTGGACTCAATGTGATCTTGCTTCACTTAAACAAAAATGTAGAGTCTTGAGCTTTTGCCAATCCTTTTCCTTATCATTTTGAGGGGTCCACATCTCTAATCCTTGCCATGCCAAAGATTGAACATCCTAAAGTATTTATCTTGAATGTACATTAGTTCAACGAGATATATGTTGTTACGAATTACCAAAACCATCTAGGGATTAGTTGCACTTTCAATACCCCCCCCCCCACACACACACACATTGTAATTCTTTATATTTTTCACATATATGTATATAAAAAGAGTAAGCTAGGATGTAGGAACTTTCCTGATAGAATCGAGAATAGGGGTCTAGAGGGGTGCGATTAGACCCTTAACAACCAAAGTGGTGGCTTTTAATTTCTTCAAGTTAAGGTTGAGTTTAGCACATGTTAAGGCATACACAATATATTTTACATAAGCATAGTAAGAGTATGAGTAGAGAATGAGTAAAGGATGCAAGTGCAAGAATGTGAAGGGATGGGATTGGAGTGCGCAAATGCAGAGACGCGGAGAATTTTTGGCGTGGTTCCGATAGGTGGTGCTATCGTACATCCACGTTGATGGAGACTTCAACCCACGAAGGGTAACAGTTGTCCGAGTCCACGGAAGGCTCCACCCATGAAGGGTCCATGAAGAAGCAACCTTGTCTATCCCACCATGGCCATCGCCCATGAAGGATTTGCCTCACTCAGGTAGATCTTCACGAAGTAGGCGATCTCGTTGCCCTTACAAACTTCTTCGTTCAACTCCACGTCACAACGGAGGCTCCCAAGCGACACCTAACCGATCTAGGATACACCACTCTCCAAAAGGTAATAGATAGTATGTTGATGATGAACTCCTTGCTCTTGTGCTTCAAATGATAGTCTCCCCAACACTCAACTCTCTCTCTCACACACAGATTTAGCTATGGTGCGAGAAGGATTTGAGTGGAAAGCAACTTAGTGGAGGCTAGAAATCAAGGTTCAAATGGTAGGAATGGAATCTCTTGATCTCAACACATGAGTAGGTGGTTCTCTCTCAGAAAATGAACAGTGGAAGAGTAGGCACGTTCTGTTGGCTCTCCTCATTGAGAAGAAGGGGGTGGGGTATATATAGCCTCCACACAAAATCCAACCGTTACACACCTTTGACCCATCTCGATGGCACCGAATAGAAAATTCGGTTGCACCGATCTATACAACATTATGAATGTTAGGAATCTCGATGGGACCAATGTGCTATGGCTTAGGGCAAACTTTATCTCGGTGGCACCGATTGCATCATCTCGGTGAGAACGAAGTCAATGCAATGAGCAACAGATAATTAATCAAGCCAACTCGATGGGACCGATTGCAATATCTCAGTGAGACCAAAGTGAATGCAACAAGTCACAGAGTGCTGGCAAGGCCATCTCGGTGAGACCGAGATCCATATCGGTGTGACTGAATCATTAGGATTTTGGCAGTGGCTATGTCAAGATGAACTCGATGGCTATGGATGGGTAATATCGGTGGGGCCGAGTTGGTAGTTAGGTTTTGGACATATTTGGATAGAAAAAGTGGCTGGGGATTTTGGAGCAATATTACTAAGTACTTTGAGCAAGTAGACCATTAAGCAACAACTCATCCCCTTTTAGTAGTATTCGCTTTCCTACGGACTCAATGTGATCTTGGATCACTTAAACAAAAATGTAGAGTCTTGAGCTTTTGCCAATCCTTGTCCTTAACATTTTGAAGGGATTTCACATCCTCTTGTCCTCGCCACTCCATTGTTGAACTTATCTGAAATATAGTAGATAAAACTATTAGTCCAACAAGAGATATGTTGACATTAATTATCAAAATCACCCAGGGAGCACTTGTGCTTTCAATCTCTCCCTTTTTGGTAATTGATGGCAACATACATCAAAGCTTAAAGTAAATGATATGAATAGTAGTAAGTATAGCTATGTAGGAACATGTAACTTGCATAAGCTCCCCCTACATGTATGCAATCATGTGATGATAGAATTCAAAGACATGTGAATGTCATGACAGATTCAGTGAAGAGCTATATATATCTTGGCCATATGCATCAGAGCAAAAGAAGTGTTGTGAGATGTACCTTCATGTTTATGAATCCCTCTTACAAACAATATGTGCAAAAGCAAGAGATCATGATGCATGCTACTTCTTGAGCTTGCGTTGATTTTTCCCTTGAAGAGGAAAGGGTGATGCCGCAAAGTAGAGATAAGTATTTCCCTCAGTTAAGTAACAAGGTATCAATCCAGTAGGAGGCACAAGCAAGTCCCCAATATACGCACCTGCACAAACTAACAAACAGTTGCACTCAACGCAAAAAAAGGGGTTGTCAATCCCTTCACAGTTACTTGCAAGAGTGAGTTCTAATAGATATAGATGTAAAAGATAAATAAAATGCAAAATAAAGTAAATACAAATAAATTGCAACTAGGTATTTTTGGGGTTTTGGTTTTATAGATATGAAAATATATGATGGAGAATAGACCCGGGGGCCATAGGTTTCACTAGAGGCTTCTCTCTTGAATAAAGCATATGTTGGGTAAACAAATTACTGTTTAGTAATTGATAGAAAAGTGCAAAGTTATGACGATATCAAGGCAATGATCATGAATATAGGCATCACATCCGTGACAAGTAGACCGACTCCTGCCTACATCTACTACTATTACTCCACACATCGGCCGACTCCTGCCTGCATCTAGAGTATTAAGTTCATAAGAACATAGTAACGCCTTAAGCAAGATGACATGATATAGAGGGATAAACTCAAGCAATATGATATAAACCTCATCTTTTTATCCTTAATGTCAACAATACAATATGTTCCTTGCTACCCCTACTTTCACTGGGTGAGGATAATGCAGGATTGAACCCATCACAAAGCACCTCTCCCATTGCAAGAAAATCCAATCTAGTAGGCCAAACCAAATTGATAGATTAGAGAGAAATACTAATCTATCTCAATCATGCATAAAAGAGTTCGGGGGAGACTCAAATAATATTCATAGATAATCTGATCATAAATCCACAATTCATCGGATCTCAACAAATGCACCGCAAAAGAAGATTACATCGAATAGATCTCCAAGAACATTGAGGAGAACATTGTATTGAAGAAAAGAGAGAGAAGAAGCCATCTAGCTACTAGCTATGGACCCTTAGGTCAGTGGTAAAATACTCACGCTTCATCGAAAGGGCAGCAAGGTTGATGTAGAGGCCCTCTATGATCGAATCCTCCTCCGATGGAGTGCCGAAAAAGGCCCCAAGATGGGATCTCATGGGAACAGAAGCTTGCGGCAGCGGAAAAGTATTTTTGGTGTGCTCTCTGGTATAAGGAGAATATTTGAGGAATTATAGTGCAAAGGCTAGGGTTGGACGGTCTACGAGGGGCCCACAAGCCAGGGCGCTCCCCCTAGGGCGTGCCCCCACAGCTTGTGGCCGCCTCATAGGTCTTCTGGGATACTCTCCAAGTCTGGTGGGTTTCTTCTGGTCCAAGAAAAATCACCATAGAGTTTTATTCCGTTTGGACTCCATTTGATATTCCTTTTCTGTAGAAGTCAAAAACAAGAAAAAAAACTAGCACTAGGCACTAGGTTAATAAGTTAGTCCCAAAAATAATATAAAATAGCATATTAATGCATATAAAACATCCAAAACAGATAATATAATAGCATGGAACAATAAAAAATTATACATATGTTGGAGACGTATCAAGCATCCCCAAGCTTAATTCCTGGTCGTCCTCGAGTAGGTAAATGATAAAAAAAATAGAATTTTTTATGGGAAATGCTACCTAACATATTTATCAATGCAATTCTTCTTATTGTGGCATGAATATTCAGATCCATAATATTCAAAACAAAAGTATCATATTGACATAAAAACAATAATACTTCAAGCATACTAGTAAAGCAATCATGTCTTCTCAAAATACCATGGCTAAAAGAAAGTTATCCCCACAAAATCATATAGTCTGGCTATGCTCTATGTTCATCACAGTATTTCATCATGCATAACCCCGATGACAAGCCAAGCAATTGTTTCATACTTTTAATGTTCTCAAGACTTTTAACTTTCATGCAATACATGAGCGTGGGCCATGGATATAGCACTATAGGTGGAATAGAAGGTGGTTGTGAGGAGAAGACAAAAAGGGAGAAAGTCTCACATCAACTAGGCAAATTAATGGGCTATGGAGATGCCCATCATTGCTGCAAGTGAGTAGGGATTGCCATGCAACGGATGCACTAGAGCTATAAGTGTATGAAAGCTCAAAAGAAAACTAAGTGGGTGTGCATCCAACTTTCTTACTCACGAAGACCTAGGGCAATTTGAGGAAGCCCATCATTGAAATACACGAGCCAAGTTCTATAATGAAAAATTCCCACTAGTATATGAAAGTGATAAAATAGGAGACTCTCTATCATGAAAAACATGGTGCTATATTTGAAGCACAAGTGTGGAAAAGGATAGTAACATTCTCCCTTCTCTATTTTTCTTTCATTTTTTATCTTTTTTTCTTTTGGGCTCTTTGGCATTTATTTTTATTTTTGGGGGCTCTTTGGCCTCCTTTTATGTTTAAGTTCGGAGCCTCATCTCGACTTGTGGGAGAATCATAGCCTCCATCATCCTTTCCTCACATGGGACAATGCTCTAATAATGATGATCATCACACTTTTATTTACTTACAACTCAAGAATTACAACGCGATACTAGAACAAAGATATGACTCTATGTGAATGCCTCATGCATATGAGAACAATATGACAATGATGGTGCGTGTCATAATAAATGGAAAGGTGGAAGTTGCATGGCAATATATCTCAGAATGGCTATGGAAATGCCATAATAGGTAGGTATGGTGGCTGTTTTGAGGAAGGGTATATGGTGGGTTTAATGCACCGGCGAAAGTTGCCCGGTACTAGAGAGGCTACCAATGGTGGAAGGTTGAGAGTGTGTATAATCCATTAACTCAACCTTAGTCATAAAGAACTCACATACTTATTGCACAAATTTATTAGCCATCGAAGCAAAGTACTAATACGCATCCTCCTAGGGGGATAAATTGGTATGAAAAGACAATCGCTCGTCCCCGACCGCCACTCATAAGGAAAACAATCAAAAAATAAACCATGCTCTTACTTCATCACATAACGGTTCACCATACATGCATGCTTCGGGAATCATAAAATTTAACACAAGTATTTATACCAATTCACACTTACTCTCTAGCATGAATCTAATATCACCATCTTTATATCTCAAAACAAATGCAAGGAATCAAACTTCTCATATATACAATGCTCTTTATGAATGTTTTTATTATATCCCTCTTGGATGCCCATCATATTAGGACCGAATTCATAACCTAAGCAAATTACCATGCTGTTTTCAAGTCTCTCAAAATAATATAAGTGAAGCATGAGAGTTCATCATTTTATACAAAATAAAACCACTGTTGTGCTCTAAAAATATATATAAGTGAAGCATTAGAGCAACTACCTAGCTCAAAAGATATAAGTGAAGCACATAGAGTATTCTAATAAATTCACGATTAAAGCGTGTCCCTCTCAAAAGGTGTGTATGGCAAGGATGATTGTGGAAAACTAAAAAGCAAAAATTCATATCATACAAGACGCTCCAAGCAAAAGACATATCATGTGGTGAATAAAAATATAGCCTTAAGTAAACTTACCGATGGATTAAGGACGAAAGAGAGGATGCCATCTGGGGCATCCCCAAGCTTAGATGCTTGGTTGTCCTTGAATATTATCTTGGGAGCCTTGGGCATCCCCAAGCTTAGGCTCTTGCCACTCCTTATTCCATAGTCCATCAAATCTTTACCCAAAACTTAAAAACTTCACAACACAAAACTCAACAGAAAACTCGTGAGGTCCGTTAGTATAATAAAATAAATCACCAATTTAGGTACTGTTGTGAACTCATTATAAATTTATATTAATGTTATATCTACTGTATTCCAACTTATCCATGGTTCATACCCCCCGATACTACCCATAGATTCATCAAAATAAGCAAACAACACAAAGAAAAATAGAATCTATCAGAAACATAACAGTCTGTAGTAATATGGAAATTTAGTATACTTCTGTAACTCCAAGAATTCTAAAAAATTAGGACAATATAGGAAATTCATATATCAATCTTGTGTAAAAAAATCATATCATAAGCAAGCTTCTGTTATTTTTTAAAATTCTGGCAATGAGTGTAAAAGTTTCTGTTTTTCAGCACGATCAAATCAACTATCACCATAGACCATCCCAAAGGTCTTACTTGGCTCAAACACTAATTAAAACACTAAAACACAATTACTACATAAGTAATAATGTGTATTTATTGAAAAAAGAAGAAAAAACAAAAACACAAAATAAAAATTGGGTTGCCTCCCAACAAGCGTTATTGTTTAACACCCCTAGCTAGGCATAATGCATAGATCGAGGTATTGTCATCTTTGGTATTTAATCCATAAGTAGCCCTCATAATAGATTAATATGGTAACCTAATTTTCTTTCTTGGAAAGTGTTCCATTCCCTTCCTTAATGGAAATTGAAATCTAATGCTTCCTTCTTTCATATCAATAATTGCACCTTTATTGATATATTCCATCATAGCTTTTTGTTCTTTAAGTTCGTTCCTAAAGAAACTATTATGCTCAAATTGTAAAGACAAAAAGCCTTTTGTGTTTTTTTCAACTTCTTCCAACTTCCTAAAGTAAAAAAATCAAGATTCTTGGGTTGAAACATATTGGCAAGAAACTAATCTAGCACACAAGCACACAAAAAGCAAACAAAAAGACGAACGGAAAGAAGGTGAATAAGAAGGCAAATGTTTTTTTGTTTTCTGAAAACATTTTAGAAGTGGGGGAGAGGAAAACGACGGGCAAATGGAAAATAATGTAAAGGCAAGAGATGAGAGTTTATGATAGGTACCTGGTAGGCTTGATGTAGAACCTCCCCGGCAACGGCGCCAGACATTCTTCCTGCTACTTCTTGAGCTTGCGTTGATTTTTCCCTTGAAGAGGAAAAGGTGGTGCAGCAAAGTAGAGATAACTATTTCCCTCAGTTAAGAACCAAGGTATCAATCCAGTAGGAGGCACAAGCAAGTCCCCAATATACGCACCTGCACAAACAAACAAACACTTGCACTCAACGTGAAAAAGGCGTTGCCAATCCCTTCACAGTTACTTGCAAGAGTGAGATCTAATAGAGATAGTTATAAAAGATAAATAAAAGCAAAATAAAGTAAATATAAATAAATTGCAGAAAGGTATTTTTGGGTTTTTGGTTTTATTGATCTGAAAATATATGATGGAAAATAGACCCGGGGGGCATAGGTTTCAATAGAGGCTTCTCTCTTGAATAAAGCATACGGTGGGTAAGCAAATTACTGTTGAGCAATTGATAGAAAATAGCAAAGTTATTATGATATCTAAGGCAATGATCATGAATATAGTCATAAGGTCCATGACAAGTAGACCGACTCCTGCCTGCATATACTACTATTACTCCACACATCGACCAACTCCTGCCTGTAACTAGAGTATTAAGTTCGTAAGAACAGAGTAATGCCTTTAGCAAGATGACATGATGTAGAGGGATAAAATCAAGCAATATGGTATAAACCCCATCTTTTTGTCCTTAATGGCAACAATACAATACGTGCCTCGCTACCCCTACTGTCACTGGGTGAAGACACCGCAAGATTGAACCCATCACAAAGCACCTCTCCCACCAATCTAGTAGGCCAAACCAAATCGATAGATCGGAGAGAAATACTAAGCTATCTCAATCATGCAAAAAGAGTTCAGAGGAGACTCAAATAATATTCATAAATAATTTGATCATAAATCCACAATTCATCGGATCTCAACAAACGCACTACAAAAGAAGATTACAGCGAATAGATCTGCAAGAACATCGAGGAGAACATTGTATTGAAGATCAAAGAGAGAGAAGAAGCCATCTAGCTACTAGCTATGGACGCTTAGGTCATCGAAAGGGCGACAAGGTTGATGTAGACGCCCTCCGTGATCGAATTCCCCTCTGGTGGTGTGCCGGAAAAGGCCCCAAGATGGGATCTCACGGGAACAGAAGCTTGCGGCGGCGGAAAATATTTTTGGTGTGCTCTCTGGTATAGGGGAATATTTGAGGATTTATAGTGCAAAGATTAGGGATGGACGGTCTACGAGGGGCCCACAAGCCAAGGGGACACCTCCTGGGGCGCGCCCCCACGGCTTGTGGCCGCCTCATAGGTCTTCTGGCCTCCTCTCCAAGTCTCGTGGGTTTCTTCTGGTCCAATAAAAATCACCGTAAAGTTTTACTCTGTTTGGACTCCGTTTGATATTCCTTTTCTGTAGAAGTCAAAAACAAGGAAAAACAGAAACTGACACTGGGCACTAGGTTAATAAGTTAGTCCCAAAAATAATATAAAATAGCATATTAATGCATATAAAACATCCAAAACAGATAATATAATAGCATGGAACAATCAAAAATTATAGATACATTGGAGACATATCAATGCACATGAGTGTGATGCATATGCTTACCTTGTGGTTCTTCAGCAGATTTCTGAAGAAGTAGACTTGAGAAAACATGTTTAAATAACACATGAACACTCCAAACAAGAAGGATTTCAAGACCCACAAGAATACCAAGACTAGGATGACATGTAATAGGTGAGTACCACAGAGTGAGTACCTCATTTGAATGTAGACATGCCCCCCAAAATTTAAGGATTTGCAATAAATTCTAAGGATTTTTCTCCCCTTAAGCATGGACTCTTTCTCCCCCTGAATCTAACACTGTATCATGGGAGAAGGTAGGGTGAGATAAAATTAGAGCAAAAATAAATAAAATCAAGAGCAAAAATGAAAGCTCATGTAAAATTACTGACATGTCTTTCCCCTCTTAAAGATATGTGACTTCTCTCCTCTTATGATAGTGCATCTCTCTTTCTTTCTTAGAAGAGTTTTGTGAGAATAAGCTTTGATGCGCTCTCTCTCCCCCTTTGACATCAATTTCCATGAAGGGTAGTTTTCATGGATATGAGTCAATTGAGTGTGATCCTCGAGAGACGCCAGTAAGCAGAATGCGGCTCAAGATGCAGATAGAGGGAAAGAATCATTGAGTGGAGCTAAAACAAATAGGCATTATAAGATGGCAAGAAGTTCTCTCAGCAATGAAATCGGTGGCGCCGTTTAATTTCAATCGATGACTCCGAGATAGCAGAGCCACTGAAGGTGTGCATCACTGAGACCGAGTTAGTCTGTTTTAGTAGAACCGATGAACTGTGTCCAAGTAGAACTTGTGTTTCGGTTTGCCCGATAGGCTTGGATTGGTCTAACCGAGTTCAATGTAGAGGAAAGATTTTGTCAACCTAGCTCACTTGCAAATGAAATTTCACAAAGATTTTCAAGGAATTTGGTAGAATTTGTAATGAATTGACTTGAAGATACAAAACAAAAAAGAAATGAAAGAAAGAGAATCCACATGGAGTTTTTGTTTTGTTTTAGAAGGGAAACACAATAGAAGAATAAATGCAAAGGAAATGCAATGAACAAAAAGAACACTACAGAACTTCATCTAGAGGTGGTCGGCGACATAGTCACATATGTTAGAGTATATTGACTTAGGAGTCACGTGAGATCACTTGATCATAGGTCATACTCATTGTTAAGCTCAAAGTGGGGTTTCCATTTTTCATTTAAGCGTCTTGGTGTATTCTCATCTTGTTCAGCTGCTTTAGCTCATGACTTAGAGCAAAGCTTCTCTAATATGGAATCACATACCTTCGATTGTGGAACTTGATCATGTAGTTGAGCTTGTGGTGGATTTCCAATGTTGATGTTGTCCATCAAGAGTTCGGGACATCCTTTGGATTTTGAAGCTCATCTTGCTACATGGGTTAGTTTTGCAAGGAATAGCACTTGTGTATCCAAATTGACAAGAGTGAAATTCATCATATAGATATTGTCAAAGGATATGTTGAATAAGTTCATGTTTCCTTGATTTCAACAACCAAAGCATGGATACTTGGTGATGTAGAAATTGTTCAAGATGTGAGTGATTTGCAATCTCATAGATTTAGGCTCATCCAAGTACCAACAAGGGTTCAATAACATGCAAGGGTGCAAATGTATCCAAGATAAATGATCATCATCATAATAGAAATATCAAGTATTAGTCATATAGGCTCATGCCTTCCATGTATTCATATGGAATCTCTATTCCAAATTTGAGGCATCAATGATGTTCAATTCACCTCTCAATCGACAAAATATCTTTTCATCAGGCAGTTTATTAAAGATATCTACTAATTTCTTGTTGGTACAAACATGCTTAAGATTGATATCTCCTTTAGCAACATCATCCCGAATGAAATGTTGACGAACTTCAATATGCTTAGTTCGAGAATGTTGCACGGGATTGTGTGCAATCTTAATAGCACTCTCATTGTTGCAAAGCAATGGAACATGTTTCACATGTATCCCATAATCTTTAAGAGTTTGGGTCATCCAAAGTAATTGAGTACAACATGATCCCGCGGCAATGTATTCCGCTTCGGCAGTGGATAAGGATACCGAGTTTTGTTTCTTGGAGGACCAAGAGACAAGGGGTCTACCAAAAAATTGACATGTACCCGAAGTGGACTTTCTATCAACCTTGTCACTGGCATAGTCTGAGTCGGAATAGCCAACAAGATCAAATGATGACCTCTTAGGGTACCAAATGCCAAAATTTGGCGTATGAATCAAATATCTCACTTTTCACAGCCTTAAGATGACATTCTTTAGGAGCAGCCTGATATCGTGCACACATGCACACACTTACCATAATATCGAGACAGGACGCACAAAGATATAATAATGAACCAATCATAGATCGATAAACCTTTTGGTCAACCGGGTTGCCACCCTTTGTCAATTCAAGATGTCCACTAGTAGGCATGGGTGTTTTCATACCTTTGCTTTCTTGCATGTCAAACTTCTTTAAAGTATCCTTGGTATACTTTGTTTGTGAGACAAAGCTACCTTCCTTAGTTTGCTTGATTTGCAAACCAAGGAAATATTTGAGTTCACTCACCATAGACATCTCAAACTTCTCCGACATTAACCTTCCAAACTTTTCACTAAAATGAGGGTTAGTAGAACCAAATATTATATCATCCACATAAATTTGGCACACAAATAATTCTCCATTAACTCTTTTAGTAAAAAGATTAGAATCAATTTTCCCAATTTCAAAGCCTTTTTCAATAAGAAACTTAGTCAAGCATTTGTACCAAGCTCTAGGGGAATGTTTAAGACCATAAAGAGCTTTGTGAAGTTTGTAGACATGATTAGGTTTCTTGGGATTAACAAAGTTATGAGGTTGTTTAACATGAAATTCCTCCTCAATTTCACCATTTAGAAAAGCACTTTTAATGTCCATTTGGTATAAGGTCATACCATGGTGATTGGCATAAGCAAGTAAAATGTGAATGGACTCAAGTCTAGCAACGGGGGCATATGTCTCACCATAGTCCATACCTTCGACTTGAGTGTAGCCTTGTGCAACAAGACGGGCCTTGTTGTGTACAATTTGTCCATCCTCATCTTTCTCATTCCGAAACACCCACTTGGTTCCAATGACATTTTGATCATCGTTGGGCTTTTCAACCAATGTCCATACTTGATTCCTCTTGAAGTTGTGTAGCTCTTCGTGCATAGCATTTATCCAATCCGGATCCTCAAGGGCTTCTTCTACCTTCATAGGTTCAATACTAGAAATGAATGAGTATTGTTCACAAAAGTTAGCCAAACGAGTTTTAGAGCGAGTGATTCTCCTAGTTTTGATGTCATCAAAGATTTGTTCAATGGGATGATCCTTTGAGACTCCCCGTATAACTCGTGAGCTTTTGCTTGGGTTGTGGTGGAACGTCCTCATCATGATATTCTTCTTCTTCATTCTTGTGGAGGTGGAGAAGGAGGTCGAGGTGGGTCATCTTGTTGTACTTCATCATTCGCTTCGTCTTGACATGTTCCACCTGTGGATGCCTCCATGTCAACTTCTGATTCACCTTGATGTGAAGTTGAGGCTTCCACTTGAATGGACGAAGTACTTTCCTTCACCTCCGTTGGGAGAATTTTGCCAATAGACAAATCTTGAATTGCTTCCGAGGGATCTTTGTCTCCTAGATCAATTGGCAATTGCTCCATTTGTGAGCCGTTAGATTCATCAAACTTCACATCTACTATCTCTTCAACCTTTCGGGTGAAGTTGTTGTAGACATGGTAAGTGTGAGAGTTTGAGTAGTAACCGAGTAGAAAACCTTCATGAGATTTAGGAGCAAATTTCGAACGATGATGCTTATCAAGAATGTAGCACTTTGATCCAAATACTCGAAAGTATCTAACTTGGGGTTTGTTACCGGTGAGTAGCTTGTATGCCATTTTGCCGATAAGCTTGTGAAGATATAGTCGATTCATAGCATGACAAGCTATCTCAACCGCTTCTTCCCAAAAGTGTCTTGGCATCTTGTATTCATCAAGCATCGTTCTCGCCATCTGAATAAGTGTCTGGTTCTTCCTCTCAACAACTCCATTTTGTTGAGGTGTGTGCGTAGCTGAGAACTCATGTGAAATCCCTTCTTCGTCAAGAAAGGTATCCACATTGGCGTTCTTGAACTTCATTCCATTATCACTTCGAACCTTCTTGATTCAGTTCAAATTAATTTTGATCCTTCTTCTTGAAGATATTTTGGACCTGTGATTTGTCATCAAGAAAGAACACCATGTAAATCTGGAAAAATCATCAACAATGACCAAACCGAAAGAGTTGCCACCAAAGCTTTTATAAGCATTGGGACCAAAGAGATCCATGTGAAGTAGCTCAAGTGGTCTTCTCATGATCATGATGTTCTTCATAGGATCACTTCCTCCAACTTGTTTTCCTGCTTGACAAGCACTACAAAGTCTATCCTTGTCAAATATAACATCTTTAACACCAAGAATATGATCACCTTTAATCAGCTTATCAAGATTTCGCATGCCAATATGACCTAACCTTCTATGCCATAACCATCCTTTAAAAAAATTAGCAATTAAACAAGTACGATGTTGGGCTCTCTTAGTGAAATCTACAATGTATAGATCACCTCTTCGAATGTCGGTAAAGACCGTATTATGATTATCTCTACGAAACACTTGGCAATCTACTTTGGTAAACAAGACATTTAAACCAAACTCGGGTAGTCTAGATACGGAAAGAAGATTGTAACCAAGAGATTCAACGAGCATAACATTTTGAATAGAGCTATCATTGGATATGGCCACCTTACGGCCAAGTACCTTACCCTTGGAGTTTTCTCCAAAAGTCACATACTTGCGTGGACCATCATTTTTGCAAGCTCATGGAACATGTCTTTATATCCGGTCATGTGATCGGTACATCCACTATCAAGAATCCACTCTTTTCCTCCGAATATGTAATTTACAAGATTCGCCATGAGACTAAGATTCCTCATAGTCTCCTCGGAGTCAATATCACTTTCTTCATCTTCATCATAATAGCCATGCTCAATATCATCATCACTGTCGTGCATGTAGTCATCACCTAGGTCAAGTGATTTGTTAGATTTATGACCATGAAAATGTTCAAGTTTATGAATTCTAATTGTATCCGAGATGATGCTACTAATGATTCCAACATCACCCTTTGCACGCATAAGATCACAGAGCTCAAATAGGCATTCATCAAACTTGTGCTCACTAGGCTTCATCTTATGAAAAGCAATGGATTTTTGAAGAATTTCACTCAGACTTTTCAAAGAGTAATTTGGAAAGAGTTCCTCAGGATAATTCCATATAGTACATCTGCATTCAAAGGTTGGCAAGCAAACAAGCACATTTCCATGTCAAGATGCTCATCGGGGGCTAGGATGCAAACGATCAATGGGAGGCATATAAGGGCTAAGAATATGCTTGTTCAAATTATATTCATTTAAAATCTCAAGCATCTCATTTTTCCAAGAACCATAAAACTCCAAATCAAGAATTGGCACTCTATGTCTAAGACTCCCGAACGTAGACTCGTCCATCTTCCTCCAATGGAAATTCAACCAAAGCAATGGAGACCAATGCTCTAATACCAATTGAAAGGATCAGGAAGAGGGATCTAGAGGGGGGTGATTAGACCCTTAACAAGAAAAAGTGGCAGTTTTTAATTTCTTCAAGTTAAGGTTGAGTTTAGCACATGTTAAGGCACACACAATACATTTTACACAAGCATAGCAAGAGTACGAGCAGCGGAATGAGTAAAGCATGCAAGTGCAATAATGTAAAGGGATGGGATTGGAGTGTGCAAATGCAAAGGAGACGCGGAGATTTTTTGGCGTGGTTCTGATAGGTGGTGCTATCGTACGTCCACGTTGATGGAGACTTCAACCCATGAAGAGTAATGGTTGTGCGAGTCCACGGAGGGCTCCACCCTTGAAGGGTCCGCGAAGAAGCAATCTTGTCTATCCCATCATGGCCATCGCCCACGAAGGACTTGCCTCACTCGGGTAGATCTTCACGAAGTAGGCGATCTCCTTGCCCTTACAAACTTCTTGGTTCAACTCCACATCACGACGGAGACTCCCAAGCGACACCTAACCAATCTAGGAGACACCAGTCTCCAAAAGGTAATAGACGGTGTGTTGATGATTAACTCCTTGCTCTTGTACTTCAAATGATAGTCTCCCCAACACTCGACTTTATCTCGTAGATTTGGCTATTTTGGAAGAATGATTTGAGTGGAAAGCAACTTGGGGAAGGCTAGAAATCAAGGTTCAAATGGTAGGAATAGAATCTCTTGATCTCAACACATGAGTAGGTGGTTCTCTCTCAGAAAATGACCGGTCGAAGTGTAGGCACATTCTGATGGCTCTCCTCATTGAGAAGAAGCGGGTGGAGCCGTGGAGGGGTATATATAGCCTCCACACAAAATCTAACCGTTACACACTTTTGACCCATCTCGGTGGCACCAAATAGAAAACTTGATGGCCCCGATCTGTACAAAAATATGAACATTAGGAATCTCGGTGGGACCGACGGGAACAGGCCAGCGGGACTGATGTGCTAGGGCTTAGGGCAAACTTCATCTTGGTGGCATCGATTGCATCATCTCGGTGAGACTGAAGTGAATGCAATGAGCAACAGAGAATTAGTCAGGCCAACTCGGTGGAACCGATTGAAACATCTCGGTGAGACCAAAGTGAATGCAGCAAGTCAAAGAGCGCTGACAAGGCCATCTTGGTGAGACCGATATCCATATCGGTGTGACTGAATCATTAGGGTTTTAGAAGTGGCTGTGTCAAGATGAACTCGGTGGCTCCAGATGGGAAATATCGGTGGGGCTAAGTTGGTAGTTAGGTTTTGGACATGTTTGGATAGAAAAAGTGACTGAGGATTTTGGAACAATATCACTGAGCACTTTGAGCAAGTAGACCATTAAGCAACACCTCATCCCCTTTTAATAGTATTGACTTTTCTATGGATTCAATGTGATCTTGGATCACTTAAACAAAAATGTAGAGTCTTGAGCTTTTGCCAATCCTTGTCCTTAGCATTTTGAAGGCGTCCTCTTGTCCTTGCCACTCCCCTGTTGAACTTAATTGAAATATACTAGATAAAGCTATTAGTGCAACAAGAGATATGTTGACATTAATTATCAAAATCACCCATGGAAAACTTGTGCTTTCATTTCATCACATTAGGGGTGTGAACATGGGCATATCATGTGTTTGGGTGATCTGTGTCCAAGACCATTTGGTCCTGTGACATAATGTCCCCTCGATTACAAATTCCACATACTCCACCTCATACTGTTTTTTGTATCGACTAAGCATCGCTCAACATTTTTTTTAAATACAAAGTAAACATTTTCAGTGCAAGTGAACATTCTCTAAATAGACAATGGGCATTTTCTAAGTATATGATGAACTTCTTTTCAAATACATGATGTTTAAAAAAAATATAAATGTGTTTTTATAAAATGTTCACACACTTTATTAAAAGCATGTAATTAGAATTTTGTTCATGTTTTGTACATGCAAATTTTCTTTTCTTTAAAGAACCGACAAGGAAACCCGAGCAAACCGAGAGACAATCATTAAGACCGAACGGTCTCCATGTAGAAAGCTCGTTTGACATTATTTGGCTAACGCGCATGGGCGAGTGTATTGGGATGGGCCGCTTTGTGATTCGTCGAGCTCTCCCTTGAGCCCTCTTCTTTCTTGTGTTTTTTCTCTGGTTTTCCAGTCGCATTCCTCCAAAATAACTCTAGTTGTTGGATCATTTTTACAGATAGGACAATGCTCGTGTGTTGTAATGGGATAAAACTATTCTACTATGTTAACTTGTGATTTACCTATCCATGTTTATCTGATTGTGTAAATAAATGTTTAGCAAATCCTGCCCGTGATTTACCTTATATTTTGATTAGAAGATTGATAAGTATAAGTTAAAGTGAAATTGATTTAGAAGGTAACTAAAGTAAGGTGATTGATTATCAACCGGAAAGATTGGACGAAAGGATGGTGGAAGGAAAATGGACCATAAAACCTTACATTGAGATTAGAAGAATTGCCAGAGTACAAAATTTGCAAGAACAATGCAAAATGTTAACGAATTTATAAATACAAACTACTCAGGATTTTCAAAAATCATGAATTGAATAAAAGTGGATGCATCATTAAAAATGTTCATATAGTTCAAAAATGCACTTTTAAAAATGTTTATGTTGTGTTTAAAAAGATGTTCACCGTGTATAAAGAAATATTTAACATGTAATCCACAAAATGTCCACTCTGCATTAAAAATACTCACCATGTTTAAAATAATATTCACCATGTCGTTCTAAAATTGATAGTGTTTTCTGAAAAGTTCCATGGTGTATGAAGAAAATGATCATGAATTTTGAAAATATCCATAAGATTTAAAAAGTCACAAATTTTAAAATAAATGCTCAAAAATTATGAAAAATGCCCATGAAATGTTCGAAGAAAAATCTGAAAGTAAAAAACCAAAAATATATAGAAGGTAAAACTTCAGGAAATCTAGTGAATAGCTAAAAAATATGAGAAAAATGAATAAACCTTGGAACACAACGGAACTATTCACAAGTCGCTCCCCGTGGTGGGTCGGCCAACTACACTCGCCTTGTGCGTTTGCTCTTTAATTTGATGCGGCAAGCATCGAATAGGGAATTCAGAAATACATCACTTGGTTGGGAAGGAATTGTGATGTAGGCCCCACTCTCAGATTTACTGGTTCTTTTTCTTTGCTTCTTTTTTGGACAAAAAGAAAAAACCTGTGAAAAACTAGAAGAAAGCTCAAGGACCCCACACAAAAGCATCAAATCCATCTACAGTTGTGTGAGAGCGAAAACAAAAAATCTGGGCAACCATTGGGAAAACCAAAGGAGGAACCAGACTCAAAACATGAAAATCGGCAGCCAGCGTGCGGGAGCGATATAAGTGGGCCGAGCCCATCAAAATCGAAAGTAAGGTGCGTGTATAGGAGCAATTAGGAGAGCACCTCTCCTCGCTTGCGCAAAGGCTATATCTCGCTTATAGCGAGTCCAATGAAAGACTCGCCTGAAGGGTCTATAGTAACAGGACGCCCCATTAGCGCATATTAAAAAAATAGAGAAAAAAGGGGACCCATGGGATTTGATCCGGAGATCGTTAGATTGTAGCGTAGAGCAGCCAGCCATTCGGCCATCTTCCAGTTCGTCTTATGTTTGTAGGTTGTGACCTAGTAGAACAGAAACAGCCGGTCTTCCACTGTTTTAAGTCTATTTTGTTTTTTTGTCTTTCTTGTCTCTTAACCAGTTTTTCTTCGTTATGTTCTCTGTTATTATTACTTTTTTCCTTTCTTTCTCCTGTATTTTTATTTGTTTATTTTTCTTTTTACTAGTTTTTTCTTTTTTTCTTCATTTTCTTCAGTTTTGTTTCTTTTCTTTTCTTGTTTTTCATTGTTTTTCTTTTGTTTTCTCGGGTTTTCATTGTTTTTCTATACATATTTTTGGTATATATTTAATATATTTTTCTAATATACATGTTTAATAATTTTCAAAGACAAGATTAACATTTATTGAATAAATGGTCAATATTTTTATATACATATTTAGCATTTTCAAATGCTTGATTAACAGTTTTCAAATAATAAATTAACATTTTTCTATACACTTACGAGGTCAACATTTCCTCTATACACATTTTACATTTGTTTTCAATTCTTTGATTAACTTTTTTAAATACAAGTTTAACATATTCTAAATACATACTCAACATTTTTTCTATACACATATAATACCTTTTTTTTCATATCCTTGATTAAAATTTTTCAAATATTACATTAATATTTTTTGAATACATGGTCAACAATTTTTCTATACACATTTACCATATTTTTCAAATGCTAGATTAACATTTTTCAAATACAAGTTTTAGTATTTTATCAATACATGGTGACCATTCTTTTCTATGCACATTAAAAAAAATTAATACATGGTCAATATTTTTTCTATACATATTTAACATTTTGAAATGCTTGATAATATTGTTCAAATACTTGTTTAACATTTTCTTTCTAAATTCATGGATTAAAATAATTTAAATACATGATCAACTTTTTTGACACAAATTATATATTTTTTGTGTACATTTTTCGTATACATGAGAACCATTTTCTCTATGTACATTAAAAAATCATATGCTTGGTTAATATTTTTTTATGTCAGCTTTTTTGTAAAGAAATGAAAGAAAAAATGAAAGCGAAAACATGAAGAAAAAACGAGGCAGTGGCCTCCACACACTTGCCCGGCCTATACACTTGCGAGACAACAACACGCTTCAGCGAATCGGAAGGTTGTCTAGCTAGAAGCGAGGTATAGTCGCGCCCCATCACTTAAGACGATTGAATGTCTCGCTGAAGTGGTCTACAATAATCGGGTCGGCCCACTCGCATAGTTAATAAAGAAAAATGAGAGGAGTAGCGAGTTAGAAGGTTGCCTCGCTATAAGCGAGGTATAGCCGCGCCCAATTGCTTAACGCGGTGACTATATGTCGCATTAAGTGAGAGATAGTATGCCTCGCTGAAGGGTCTACAATAATCGGGCCGGGCCGGTCGTGCATAGTTCGCATAGTTAATAAAGAAAAAGGAGAGGAAAAAGGGAGTGCAGCACATGGGATTTCAAGAGAGGTCCTATTGGACGCTCGCGAGCGGCAAACTGAAGAGCCTTCGCTGAAGAGCGCGTAAAACGGGCCGGCCCATTTGCAGGCGCTGAATGTAAAAACTCACGAGAATTAAGCAGGGGCGCAGAATGTAAAAACTTACAAGAATTTTAGCACGGGCCTAGACTCGAACTCCCCCGCCGGCACGCCACAAACTACAGTTGTAAACGGTCAAGCTAGCCACTCCGCTTAGCCAAAACATAGCGCAAATGCTTAACTAATAGCAAACGAGGCGGACCCCTCGCATGAACAAATTTCTTCAAACACGCGAATTTCTTTTCAAAATTCGAGAAACTTCTAAAACATGAACAATTTTGAAAAAGTTGAAAACATGAACATTTTTTATATAGTCTGAACAAATTTTTAATGTACATTGAACATTTATGTAATATACGCCGAACAATTTGTAAGAACACATTGAACAATCTCTTAATATACGACGAACAAGTTTTCAAAATACACAATGAACATTTTGTAGTATACATCGAACGATCTCTTAATATGATGAACAAGTTTTCAAAATACACAATGAACATTTTGTAGTCTACGTTGAACAATCTCTTAATATATGATGAACAAGTTTTCAAAATACACAATGAACATTTTGTAGTATATGTTGAATAATCTCTTAATATACGATGAACAAGTTTAAAATGCAAGATGAATAATTTCTTAATATACAACGAACATTTTTTTAAACGCGGAGGACCTTTTATATACTACAAAATGAAAAACAGAGAAAAGAAACAGCAAAAAAGAAAAGAAAAGAAATAAGCAGAGAAAAAGAAAAATGAAATAAAAATAGAATAAAACCTGGTTAAAAAAGGAAAAACTGTTTCAAGGAACCTTCTAGAAGGTTCCCTAAACAGGCCATGAACGTTTCAGAAGGTTCCCAAAACCAGAACCTTTCTCCAAAGATACCGCAACGAAGAAACAGGGGGAGCAACTAGTTAACGAGCGCTCCTTCGGGAGCCTCGCAACAATCAGCGCCACTTGGCGCGCTCTCAGCCATTCGCCACGTGTTGCGCTCTGGACGCTCCCTTCGGATTTTTTTTTATTTTTCCGCATGTGTTTTCGGCTTTTTAAACGGTTTTTTTTCGGGGTTTTTCGACGTTTTGGTTTTTCCCCGGTCTTCCTTAGATTTTTTATCAAAAACAATTCGAAAAAAAATTGAGAAAAAAACGCCTTTTCCTTTTCCTTTCTTTCGCAAAAGTTACGGTTTTTTTCCGCGAGAGGCACAGTTGTGATTTAGCGAGAGTCACGGCCGTGCCTTTTGGAAGCAGGGAAAAACGTGTTTTCTGTTTTTTTTTCTTTCACGAGAGTCACGGTTTTGCTTCCGCAAGAGGCACGGTTGTGCTTTCGTGAGAGTCACGGCCGTGCCTCTCGGAAAGGGAAAAACAAAACGCGTTCGCGAGAGTCATGTTTTGCTTCCGTGAGAGGCACGGTTGTGCTTTCACGAGAGTCACGACCATGCCTCTCAGAAAGGGAAAAATACGTGTTTTCTGTTTTTTTCTTTCGCGAGAGTCACGATCTTGCTTTCGCAAGAGGCACGGTTGTACTTTCGCGAGAGTCACAGCCGTACCTCTCGGAATCAGAAAAAAAACATGTTTTCTGTTTTTTTCCTTCCACGAGAGTCATGGTTTTGCTTCCACGAGTGGCACGGGTGTGATTTCGTGAGAGGCACGGGTGTGCCTCTTTCGAAAAGGAAAAAAACCGTGCTCCCGGTTGGGTTTTTTCGTCCATATTTTTATGAAAAAAGAGTTTGTCAAAACCTATTATCATGGGATCTAGTTTTGAAGATCTTCACGCAAGGAATTCAATGATAGAAATGGTTCGAGATTTGGACGCACGGTTTAAAAGATAAAACGTTTTGAATAAACAAATTTACGATAAAAGGGAAAACTTTCAGGTGGCGATAAGTGACGCGCTGCATGTGCACCATTTGTCGCGACCTGAAAAAGTGAAGTGTTCTTTGTAATGAATACTCCTTAATTAATGATTTCAAGAAATAGGAGGAAAGCGAATGCTGGGCCAGCCCAAGTGGGAGCGACAGGTTGTTCGCTCTGAGCGAAGCTGCGAAGATTCGACGCTAACGAGCGTCGTATAGGAATCACCGGATTTCAACCCTGACCTCTTGGTTGACTGCAAGCGTGGCTAGCTATTGGCCTTTCCTTGAATTCGTGATGGAGTAGTAGAGCGATTCTACTGAAGTCGAAATGAGTTCGGTTCTCCACTGTTTCTTCTCCATTTTTTTGGTTTTATTTCTTTTTTCGTTTTCTTTTGTTTCTTTTCATTTTTCTTATTTTGTTTATTTCATTCCTTTTGCATTTGTTTCTTTATTTTTTTCTTTGGTTTCTTTTTTGTTTTCTTTGTTCTCTTGGTTTACATTCTGCATTTTTTCTAGATGTGAACAATTTTTTTCTAAAACATGTTTAACATTTTCTCAATAGAATTTTTTAATACATGGTCAATATTTTTTTCTATACATAATTTTATTGTTTAAACTTTAAAATGCTTGATTAACATTTTTTAAATACCAGATTAATATTTTTCTAATACATGATGAACATTTTATCTATAGACATTTAACATTTTCACATGTTTGATTAATGCAATATTACATTTTTGGAACACGTGGTCAATATTTTTTCTAAACACATTTAACATTTTTCAAACGCTTGAATAAAAAATTTATATACTTGATACAAAAATTCCATCATTTTTCTAATACGTGGTTAACAATTTCTCTGCACATATTTAACATTTTTCAAATGCTTAGTTGATATTTTTCAAATACTTGTTCACTAATTTTGAAAAGCTTGATTACCATTTTTCTATACATGATAAAAAAGAATTCATCATTTTTTTAATACACGGTCAACATTTTTTCTATACACATTTAGGATTTTCCAAATTCTTGATTAGCATTTTCAAACACTTGTTCAACATTGTTTCATATTCTTGATTAACATTTTTAAATACATTATCAAATTGTTTCATATACATTCCATTTTTTGTATACATTTTTCATATATATGATGAACATTTTTTCTATACACATTTAACATTTTTCAAATGCTTGTTCAATATTTTAACTGATTTATGTAGAGTGATTTTTGTAATATATTTTAAGAATATTTGGAATGTATTTTTTAAAAAGGAAAGCAAAAAAGCAAAACTAAAATAAGAAAAAATAATGAGGTTGTTGTTCCGACGCGCCTGGGCCAGGCCAACTCGCGCCATCCTCTAGTTGAATGCCAAATGTAGGGGCGCCCATCGCTGAAAAACAACAGGATAAACGCAACAACGAGGCACAAATATGATTTCCCTTCGCTGCGTGGTTGATCGGTTCGATTGCTTACATTAGCCTGGTGATTGCTGAACAGGTAGGCAAAGCCTTAGGCAGTAGCAGCCGACGCATATGTTGTTGTCAAGGAAAAAAAAGACAATGCCTCGTTGACGGTTGATCGCTTTGCAGCCCTGCTCCTTTCTAGATCGACGTGCTCAGCGGTGCTGTACATCACATCCCCTGATCAGGTCGCTAGGTGGGCTGATCGTTCGTGCCGGACGAGACTGTCTGCTATATGGTTTGATTTGATTGAAACAAAATAAAGTCTAGATCCACCTATTAAAATTAAAGAATGATCAGATTAAGAAAAAAAAGTAGCCGTAAAATAAAATAGAAATACGGATGGGAGCATGGATATGAAGCAGGTAAGCCGGATCCGTTCGTGCCTGTCTATATATGCCCATCAACGGCCTGCGCCCTATACCACACGGTCACACGGACCATGCCGGCCTCGTCATTTTTTTATGGGTGACCTCATCGTTAATTATATATGACAACAAAGGGCCTCATTTTACATTTCGATGCGAGACCCCAAATTTCTAGAGATGGCCCTGGAACTAGGGAATAACCTAATGCCATTGTGTAACATTTCTTGCGGGAGCAACTAATTAACAAGCGCTCTTTCGGGAGTCTCACAATGATCAGCATCACTTGGCGCGCTCTCAGCCGTCCGCCACGTGTCGAGCTCTGGACGCAGACTCCGGATTTTGTTTTTTTAATCTTTCCGGACGCGTTTTAGGCTTTCTAAACGGGGTTTTTGTCGGGTTTTTTCGACGTTTCGGTTTTCCACAGATCTTCCTTAGCTTTTGGTACAATTTTTTTTAAAAAAAAATTACGCGAAAAACGCGTTTTTTTTTTCTTCTTCCGCGAGAGTCATGGTTTTGCTTCCGCGAGAGGCACGGTTTTGCTTTCGCGAGAGTCACGGCTGTGCCTCTTGGAAACAAAAAAAAATGTGTTTTCTGGACTTTTTTTCCGCGAGAGTCATGGTTTTGCTTCCGCGAGAGTCACGGCCGTGTCTCTCGAAAACAAAAAAATGTGTTTTCTATTTCTTTTCTTCCGCGAGAGGCACGGTTTTGCTTCCGTGAGAGGCACAATTGTGCTTTCGCGAGAGCCACAGCCGTGCATCTCGGAAATGAAAAAAACATGATTTTTATTTATTTTTCTTCTGGGAGAGGCACGGCTTTGCTCCCGCGAGAGTCACGGTTGTGCTTTCGCGAGAGGCACAGCCATGCCTCCTCGGAAAAGGAAAAAAACGTGTTTTTTTTTTCTTTTTTTCCTTCTGCGAGAGGAACGATTGTGATTTCGCGAGAGGCACGGGCGTGCCTCTTCAGAAAGGCAAAAAACCCGTGCTCCCAGTTCGGTTTTTTCGTTTTGTTTTTTTTCGTGAAAAGAAGTTCGTCAAAAACTATCAACATGGGATCTAGTTTTGAAGATCTCGACGCGAGGAATACAGCGGTGAAACGTTAGTGTTTTGGACGCACGGTTTAAGAGCTAAAACGTTTTGAATAAACAGATCTACAAAAAAGGGGAAAACTCCCAGGTTGCGACAAGTGGCGCACATGCAGCGCGCCACTTTTCACAACCTAAGAAGGTGGAAGTGATCTTTGCAACGAGTATTGCTCAACTAGTGATTTCGGTTTCTTGCTGAATCACACCTCGATCTAAACTCGACTGTGTTATTCAAACAAAGATGAACTAACATAATGAATCATAGATGAATTCTTTGCTAATATCACCACCATATTGCATAGAGCAATCTAGTGGGGTTAAATGCGGTGGTGATGTCAATTGCGCACGACCTAGGGTTGGCGACCAGCGACAGTGTGGCACCATCTTCTTCTCTGGATCTTGTGATGTATATAGACACACACACCTGGCCTAGACCTCTTCTGTTGAGGAACGCAGTAATTTAAAAAAAATTGTACGCACACACAAAACCATGATGATGCATAGCAATGAGAGGGGAGAGTGTTGTGTTTGTGCCGAATATTTTGTACTAGTTGGGTTACGCTTGGACTTGGTGTTGTAGTGTGGGTAGGATACTTGTAGTGTCGGAGTTGGACACGTTGTACCCTTGGCCTCTTATATATGAGGAGGCACCCCACGTTGTAACCCATGACGACTAGATAGTGACAGGCTCGCAAGGGGGTGCCGGCGGCTTGTGCCGGCGCCCGGGTGGACGGTGTTGCGGTATCTCGGGGAGGAGCGCCCGTAGTCATTGCCCCGGAGAGTAGGCGAGTTCGCCGAACCTCGTTAACAAATTTCGGTGTCATCATTGTGCTGTGATTGCTTGTTCCTCGATGAATCGACCGCGTATCTCGGATTTATTCTAACAAGTGGTATCAGAGCAAGGTTACGATGAGGTCGCTGTACGTTGATATAGAAGATGAAGAAGCAATCGATGCCTAGGCGGTGGTGAGTTGCAGCAGCAGGCCGTGATCGGCGACTCGGCGAGATGTGGCGGCGTGTCGCACACGGACAGACAGGCAGCAGGTCAGGACGCTGGCCGCAAAGCGCAAGGCGCGTGGCGTGTGCTGCGTCCCAGGAGGAGAAGCCGTACGAGTACGAGTGCAGGCAGGCAAGTCACAGGCCAAGCGGCCGCTGGTGAGCGTGTACGCGTGCGTACGGAGGCGCGCAAGACCAGGGCCGTATACAGCTAGGTACCGATCGAGATTTGTTTGGAAACAAAACTGGACCGAGTCCGGAAGGAAGTCCTCGTGTTCTACATGGACGCTAGTGCGCTATTATAAATAGCGAGGGCTGGGTCATAGTACGAGACAACGACGAGGCAACAGATCAGATCGGCCAGAAACAAATCCATTGATGCATAGCAGTACATCGGAAAGCACAGGCTAGGTAAAGCAATAAGCCAGCGTTGGAGTTGTGCAAGGAGCACTTTCACGTGAATACCAACTGGTTCGTTTGCTAGTAGTACGCGGAGTTCGTGTACTTGGGGATCACGCGAAGACTGCTTGGTTATTTTTCACGGAGTCAGCCGTACAAAGAATCATGGCACCAACGGGTACCAGGTTTGAGGTGGAGAAGTTCAACGGAACTGGAAGCTTTGGATTATGGCAGACAAGGGTGAAAGATTTGTTGGCACAACAGGGATGCTTGAAGGCGTTGTTGCAGGAAGCCAAGCCAGCTAAGATGGAGGCGGATGACTGGGAGGAGTTACAGTTGAAAGCAGCCGGGACTATACGGTTGTGTCTGTCGGACCAGGTTATTTATCATGTGATGGATGAGAATTCGCCGAAGAAGATCTGGGAGAAGATGGAAAGTCAGTTTATGTCCAAGACTGTGACGACCAAGGTGTATCTGAAGCAAAAGTTGTATGGGATGAGGATGCAGGAGGGGTCAGATCTTGTGGAGTATATGAACGCCTTTAATCAAGTCGTGACGGATCTAGCACGCTTGGGTGCGACGGTTGACGACGAGGATAGGGCAATTCTGCTTCTTTGTTCGTTGCCATCATCCTATGACCATTTGATCACTACTTTGACGCACGGCAAGGAGACCGTCAAGAATGAGGATATTACTGCGGCATTGCTATCTTATGATATAAGAAAGAAGAACGCGGTGGAAGTCTCTCATGGTGAAGGTTTGCTAGTCAAGGGTGAGCAGTGGCGGAAGGGATATGAGGCTGGGAAGAACAAGAAAAAGAAAAAGAATATACAGTGTCACAAGTGTAAGCAGTGGGGACATATGAGAAAGGACTGTCCAGAACTCAATGGTGGGGCCAGTGCTAATAAGGCAACTCATGGTGATGACTCAGACAGCAGTAGTGATGTTCTCATAGTATCAGACAGGCGGTCAACCAAAAGTGAAGCGTGGATGTTGGATTCAGCTTGCTCTTTTCATGCGACACCGAACAGGGAGTGGTTCTCTTCGTACAAGTCTGGTGAGTTTGGTTTAGCCTATGTGGGCGATGACACAGGTTATCGTGTTGCTGGAGTAGGTGACGTCAAAATCAAGATGTTTGACGGAGTTGAGCGGATGCTTCGGGGAGTCAGGCATGTGCCAGGGCTAAGGAGGAATCTAATTTCGCTTGGAGTTCTTCATGATGGTGGTATGGTATTCCGTTGTGATCGGGATAAGAAGACCATGAGAATCATGGAAGATGAGGTGACCGTGATGATTGGAGCGAGGACGGCTTCGCATCTTTACAAGTTGCAAGGGAGCACTATTGCAGGTGGAGTCACGGAGACTGGAGTTGCGGGAGTAGCAGCGGGGTCTCACGGCGGCGGCGGGTCTGGGGCAGACTCGTCGAGTAGCTCTTGGTAAGCTACGAAGAAGACAACACAAGTCCGGAGTACATGGAAGTTTGACGCATGGACAAATTCAAGGTGGCGGAGAATATTCGCCAAGGTGGAGTTTGTTGTGTTTGTGTCGAATATTTTGTACTAGTTGGGTTACGCTTGGACTTGGTGTTGTAGTATGGGTAGGATACTTGTAGTGTCGGAGTCGGACACGTTGTACCCTTGGCCTCTTATATATGAGGAGGCACCCCACGTTGTAACCCATGACGACTAGATAGCGACAGGCTCGCAAGGGGGTGCCGGCGGCTTGTGCCGGCGCCCGGGTGGCCGGTGTTGCGGTATCTCGGGGAGGAGCGCCCGTAGTCATTGCCCCGGGGAGTAGGCGAGTTCGCCGAACCTCGTTAACAAATTTCGGTGTTGTCATTGTGCTGTGATTGCTTGTTCCTCGATGAATCGACCGCGTATCTCGGATTTATTCTAACAGAGAGTGTTGTCTACGTACCCTCGTAGACTGTAAGCGGAAGGGTTATGAAAACGCGGTTGATGTAGTCGTACGTCTTCACGATTGACGGATCCTAGTACCGAAAGTACGACACCTCCGTGATCTACACACGTTCGGCTCGGTGACGTCCCACGAACTCACGATCCAGCAGGGTGTCGAGGGAGAGCTTTGTCAGCACGACGGCGTGATGACAGTGATGATAATGCTATCGGAACAGGGCTTCGCCTAAGCACCACTACGATATGACCGAGGTGGATTATGGTGGAGGGGGCACCGCACACGGCTGGAAACAATCAACTTGTGTGTTCTAGGGTGCCCCCTGCCCCCGTATATAAAGGAGCAAGGGGAAGGCCGGCCGGCCTTGGGGCATGCCAAGGAGAGAGGGAGGAGTCCTCCTTCTAGTAGGAGTAGGACTCCCCCTTTCCTAGTCCAACTAGGAAGAAGGAAGGGGAAGGAAAGAGAGGGAGAGAGGGAGGGAAAGAGGGGGCGCAGCCCCCCTCCTTGTCCAATTCGGACTCCCAAGGGGGGCGGCCAACCCTATGGCCCCTCCTCTCTCTCTCACAAGGCCCATGTTGGCCCATTAGTTCCCCTGGGGGTTCCGATAACCCCCCGGCACTCCGATAATTATCCCGTGACTCCCGGAACTCATCCGGTGTCCGAATATAGTCATCCAATATATCAAACTTTATGTCTCAACCATTTCGAGACTCCTCGTCATGTCCGTGATCATATCTGGGACTCCGAACTATCTTAGGTACATCAAAACACATAAACTCATAATACCGATCGTCACCGAACATTAAGCGCGCGGACCCTACGGGTTCCAGAACTATGTAGACATGACCGAGACACGTCTCCGGTCAATAACCAATAGCGAAACCTGGATGTTTGATACGTCTCCAATGTATCTGTAATTTATGAAGTATTCATGCTATTATATTATCAACCTTGGATGTTTTATATGCATTTATATGCTATGTTATATGGTTTTTGGGACTAACCTATTAACCTAGAGCCCAGTGCCAGTTTTTGTTTTTTCCTTGTTTTAGAGTATCGCAGAAAAGGAAAACCAAACGGAGTCCAATTGACCTAAAACTTGATAGAGCTTATTTTTGGACCAGAAGAAGGCCAAGGAGTAAAAGAGTTGGGCCAGAAGAGTCCCGGGCTGCCCACGAGGGTGGGAGGCGCGCCCACCTCCCCTGGGCGTGCCCCCTACCTCATGGAAAGCCTGAAGACCCCCCTAACTTGTTCTCGACGCCAAAACCTCTTATATATATACAGAAACCTCCAGAAATTAACCTAGATCGGAAGTTCCGCCGCCGCAAGCCTCTGTAGCCACGAGAAATCAATCTAGGCCCTCTCTGGCACCCTGCCGGAGGGGGCCATCATCACCAGAGGCCATGGAGGAGGATCCCGGAGGGCCCATCATCGTCATGAAGGCTAAGGACCAGAGTGAGAACCTCTCCCCATCCAGGGGAGGCCATGGATGAGGAAGCACAAGGGGGAGAACCTCTCCTCCTCTCTCTTGGTGGCACCGGAGTGCCATTGAGAGGGGAATCATCGCCGCGGTGATCGTCTTCATCAACATCACCATCATCATCACCACCCTCATCTCTTTTACGCGGTCCACTCTGCCGCACCCCGCTGCAATCCCTACTTGAACATGGTGCATTATGCCACATATTATGATCCAATGATGTGTTGCGATCCTATGATGTTTTGAGTAGATATCCTTTGTCTTTGGGTTGATTGATGATCTAGATTGGTATGATTTGTATGTTTTACTTTTGTGCTGTCCTATGGTGCCCTCCGAGTCGCGCAAGCGTGAGGCATTCCTGCTGTAGGGTGTTGCAATATGTCCATGGTTTGCTTATTGTCTGCGTTGCGTGAGTGACTGAAACACAAACACGGATAAGTGGGACATGGCGTCTGGGAATAAAGAGGACTTGATAGTTTAATGCTATGGTTGGGTTTTACCTTAATGATCTTTAGTAGTTGCGGGTGCTTGCTAGAGTTCCAATCATAAGTGCATATGATCCAAGAAGATGAAGTATGTTAGCGTATGCCTCTCCCTCCTATGAAACCACAATAGTGATTATCGGTCTTGTTAACAATTGCCTAGGACAATTCCGCACACCGACCCATCATTATTCACACTCGCTATTTATAATATTTAGTAATATATTCTAACTTTATGATAACAACACCTACTTTCATATTTTAGCTCTCCGATATCATGCAAAGTTATCCACTTCATACCCACAACATAGTTTTATTTCTCGTTGCTAGTTGGAAGCAAACGTTCGGTGTACGTAGAGTTGTATCAGTGGCAGATAGGGCTTGAGAGAATATTGATCTTACCTTTAGCTCCTTGTGGGTTCGACACTCCATACTTATCACTTCCACCTTTGGAAATTGCTACGATGATTCCCTGCACTTGAGGATTATCAATTTTCATATTGGCTCCCACATATTCTACGAAGATCTTTATCGGTCAAACCGCATAACGATAAACGTTGTTCACTTTGTCATCGGTATGTTACTTGCACGAGATTCGATCGTCGGTATCCTCATACCTAGTTCAATATCGTTACCAACAAGTCTCTTTAATCGTTCTGTAATTCATCATCCCGCAACTAACTCATTAGTCACAATGCTTGCAAGGCTAATAGTGATGTGCATTACCGAGAGGGCCCAGAGATACCTCTCTGATACACGGAGTGACAAATCCTAATCTCGATCTAGGCCAACTCAACAAACACCATCGGAGACACATGTACAACATCTTTATAATCACCCAGTTACGTTGTGACATTTGATAGCACACTAAGTGTTCCTCCGGTATTCGGGAGTTGCATAATCTCATAGTCAGAGGGACATGTATAAGTCATGAAGAAAGCAATAGCAATAAACTAAACGATCATAGTGCTAAGCTAACGGATGGGTCTTGTCCATCACATCATTCTATAATGATGTGATACCGTTCATCAATGACAACAGATGGCGATGGTTAGGAAACTTAACCATCTTCGATTAACGAGCTAGTCTAGTAGAGGCATACTAGGGACACTCTGTTTTGTCTATGTATTCACACATGTACTAAGTTTCTGGTTAATACAATTCTAGCATGAATAATAAACATTTATTATGATATAAGGAAATATAAATAACAACTTTATTATTGCCTCTAGGGCATATTTCCTTCAGTCTCCCACTTGCACTAGAGTCAATAATCTAGTTCACATTGCCATGTGATTTAACTCCAATAGTTCACATCACCATGTGATTAGTTCACATCGCCATGTGACTAATACCCAAAGGGTTTTATTAGAGTCAATAATCTAGTTCACATCGCTATGTGATTAACACCCAAAGAGTACTAAGGTGTGATCATGTTTTGCTTGTGATAGAAGCTTAGTCAATGGGTCTGTCACATTCAGACCCGTATGTATTTTGCAAATTTTCTATGTCTACAATGATCTGCATAGAGATACTCTAGCTAATTGCTCCCACTTTCAATATGTATCCAGATTGAGACTCAGAGTCATCAAGATCGGTGTAAAATCTTGCATCGGTGTAACTCTTTACGATGAACTCTTTATCACCTCCATAACCAAGAAATATCTCCTTAGTCTTCTAAGGATAATTTTGACCGTTGTCAAGTGATCCACTCCTGGATCAATATCCTACCCCCTTGCCAAACATGGCAAGGTACACAATAGGTTTGGTACACAGCATAGCATACTTTATAGAATCTATGGCTGAGGCATAGGGAATTACTTTCATTCTCTTTCTATTTTCTGCCGTGGTCGTGTTTGGAGTCTTACTCAACTTTACACCTTGTAATACAGGCAAGAACTCATTCTTTGACTGTTTCATTTTGAACTACTTAAAAAATCTTGTCAAGGTATGTACTCATGGAAAAAATCTTATCAAGCGTCTTGATCTATCTCTATAGATCTTGATGCCCAATATGTAAGCAGCTTCATCGAGGTCTTTCTTTGAAAAACTCCTTTCAAACACTCCTTTATGCTTTCCAAAAAATTCTACATTATTTCTGATCAAGAATATATCATTCACATATACTTATCAGAAAGGTCACTAGTGCGCGTCGGTCCTAAACAAACGGGTTTTTACCCCTTTTTGCGACGGCATTTGGAACTATCGCCAAGTGAGTGTGTGTGATAGGGTATCCTTCCCACACGACCCAGAAATCGTCGGGGATAGGCCCTCCTGGGACCCAGGCTGGGGCCGTGTGTGATCGGGCGAGGCATCGAAACCCAATCATTTTTGTAGATATGTACATCCCACACGGTGAATCCCAGAAATCATTTCCGTAGGTATGTACATCCCACACGGTGAATCCCAGGAATCATTTCCGTAGGTATGTACATCCCACACGGTGAATCCCAGAAATCATTTCCGTACGTATGTACATCCCACATGGTAATCCGAGAAAATCATTTCCGTAGGTATGTACATCCCACACGGTGAATCCCAGAAAAACATTTCCGTTCGTATCTATATCACACACAGTCAATCCAAGGAATATGTTTCCGTTCTTATGCACATCCCACACAGTCAATCCAGGGAAAACGTTTCCGTTCAGATGTAAATCCCACACAGTTTTATATGTAGGCTCGTGTGTGAAAGTTGTAGCTATCACACACGGTCTTCCTGGGTCAACTATATCACACACTATTTGATGAAGAAAACTGTGTGGCATTGGGCTATCCATCGCAACCACTTTTACTACTAGAACCGTTTGCAAAGGTCCATGACACAACAGGTTTATTAGTTTACAATTAATAATTCCAGTATTACGCAAATCCACATTTCATATCGAACAGTTGTTTGCCAATTTCATATTAGGCACATAAATATATTATAACATCACAGTACGGTAGCTACATGAAAACAGCACAGTACAACACATAGCTAGTTCAACTTCATAAGAACAGTATATTCATTTCCCTAATCGAGATCATCCAGGCTCTTCTTACCCACCTCTGCTTTCAGTTCAGTAAGAACCCGTTTTACACGGGCCAACTAGGAAAGTGCCTCCTCCTTCAACTTTGTTATTTAAAAAAAATCTGAGCTCATTCTCCACCTTCAAATTTTTATCCCGCATCTTGAAATATGCTTCAGCGTTGACAAGACTTTCTCTAAGCCTAGATGTGTTCACTTCCTCATACATGCTCCAGAGCTTCGCTAGGCACATCTTCAAAGACTGTGGCCACTCTTGATCAACCCACTCCAAGTAAGAACACTTCTGTTCATCCTATAATATTTAAAACTAGATCAGTAACAATTGTAGGGGAAATGGGTTTATAGCAACATAGAAAATCACCAATGCTTATTTTGAAAAACTGAAGAAACATGTTAATTATGACATATCTTCTCAAAAAGATCAATGTGCAAATGAAATAATTGGTACTGAGACAACAACCAAATTCTGGAACATCAGGAGCTATAATTAACTACAACGACGCTACAAGTTCTTACTCATGTACAATAAATAACAAATTGAATATTTTATGAGGAAGGTAAATATAGCTGCAACAGCATAGCGACAGTGTTTGGATGACAACAAATTGATACTAACAGGTGTGTACATGCACAAATTTAGTAACATAGAACTAATAGCACTAAGGCCATCCACTATGCATGCCAAAACTGGTGTAAAGACAACTGTTGCTACATCTCGCACCGGTGCCCTGAACTGGCGAGCCGATGCAGCAGAAAAAAAATCAGGGACTCAGACTCCGAAGCACGTAGTTGCTCCGATGCCCAGTTCATTCGTGCCATAAAGATTTAGTATTTTACTGCTTGGCTGCTCGGATGTGTGGACCAAAGTTGGCTGCACACACTGCTGAAGCGGTGCCTAATAATTTTCTAATGGCACCGCTGATGAGATGGCAACAATTTAAGATACTAGGTACAAATTGTGACACTGTTTTACGATACGTTTGGTTGAAGGTGTGGTATGAATGGGTTGGGACCATGACAGTGTCTGAATCACATCTAACAAATGATTTGTAACAATGGAAGAGGGTCTAACCTTCTCTGCACATGCCAGAAACTTTCTCCCAGTGTCCACATAATCAAACGCAAGTAGCTTCATGCATGGAGATTGATGGTGACAACGAGCAGAAAGATCTTCAGCTACCCCGCTCCATTCGTTGCCACTGATGGTCTTAGGGAGCTACAAGAGGAAGAAATGACTCAAATTGACCTCCGGGTAAAAATCATTCATTCCAAGTCATAGCCCGAGAGAGAGAAGAGAGGCATACCCGGGTGGTGAAGGAGTAGTCGCCGGAGGAGGAACCGCTGGAGATGTCTTTGAAGAAGACCATGGCGACCCCGGCGGTAGGATGCGAGACGGCGAGAGCGAGGAAGCGGCTATAGCTTAGCAAGGAAGGAAGGAGGAAATAGGGGAAATGTGACTTGTGGTCGGGGAGAAAAGGGGGTGGGGAAGGGGGCGGGGGTAGATATTTTGGCGGTAGGCCAAAATTTTGGAAATGTGGAGGGAAACTTTGCGCGCGGTGCCGCCGGACCATTCACTTTGAACGATTGTGTGCATCACAAATGATTTTTCTACTTTACGTGCATGGGATGAGTTTGATAATTCAAATTTTGGTGGAAATTTCCCCGGATACGTCATTGCATAATTTAACATCACTTGCTAATTTGGGCACACAAAAGAGCGTACAGCAGACAGACCACACTTACTGAATCGAGCAATTTTAGTAATTAAATAGAGCCAGTTGACCTAAACATTGCTCTAATAAAAGACCAACATTAAAAACAAAGCCTAAGTACACATAATTAAAAATCCACCGCCGCGCCGGCCTATGCATCGCCGGTGTGAGATGAGATGTCGATGACTTGTACTGGTGACATGCCACCATTGGTGGACTCCGCGTCCCCCTGCTGAAGTCGACCGCATCCTCGTCCTCGTCCTCCTCCTCGGCGCTGCCCTCAAGGTTGTAGTACTCATAGTAGTGGTTGTGCCAGAGCTCGCGTTGGTACTCCACCGTCGATTCCTCGACGGACAAACTCTTCTCTACCTCGACCTCGGCCACGCGCAACTCCTCCTCCCGGCGCTCCTCGATCTCCGCCACCTCCTGCATCTCTAGCTCCCGCTCGGCGACCTCATGAGGAAGCAGGTGCTCCATGGCCACCGCCGCCTTTTCAGACGTGGGTTGCATGCTGGAGTCCGAGGTGGCCTGGAATATCTTGGCGTGTGCATCCTCAATCTTGGCATGGATGGCCTCGACGCGGGCCAGGGCGACATCAGCAGCACGGACGGCAGCTCGAGCGCTCTCGGCGTTTGCAGCCGCCTCGGCTGCTGCAGCTGCCCTGTTGGCTGCCGCAGACGCCCTCTCGGTGGAAGCGGCCGCGCTCAATGCGGATGCGGTGGCGCTCTCGGCGTAGGCGGCGGCGCTCGGGGGGGGGGGGGCATCATACGGGCCTTCACGAAGCGTTTCCATGGTGTCATCTTTGCAAGAAGGGGGTGTGGGAATGGGGATCGGGATTCGTAGATTAGGGGGTTGCCGACAATAGAGCAGACGAGCCAGCGAAGCTTAAGGAGGGAGACCTAAATAGACCCAGCTATTTTCATCGCAAACGGTTCCTAGAAAACAACTGTGTGTGATGTTGTAGATATTTTTTATTAGGTGTGAAAGACGAATTTGGAATAAAGTGCTAACGGATGGTGTTTTAAATGAATGAGAAATTTTGTAGTACTAATACAACTGTCATGTCAAATTTTGGAAAATTTCAAGGGTCATTTGACCTTCTAAGACATTTAAGTGATTTTCTAGCCATTTAATGACCGTAATTGAAATTTGAACTACACGTACATGCAACAGCTAACCATAATGGTTTGAAAACTCATATTTCGTATACTTGCGTGTGATTTAATTCCATGCGCAGTAAATTGGAAGGAATTTTCAAACATATTGGTCTAACGGCTATGACACAATTAAGCATGGAGTGACATGGCATTTTAATTCCAAGCGAACGGGTGCGTAACGTGTGAGAATCTGCCGAACAGATCAGGCCAAATCCTGAATTAAAAAAATCAGAAACACATGAAACCTTGGTTGATGTAATGTCATGCCACCAAGATGATGTGGTAAAAAAATTGGAATGTTTGACGAAAGTTTGGACACACACCCCTCACAAAATGGAGCAACTCACTAGAAGGCTTGTGGTTCCAAGAGGGAACAATGCATGTTTGATGACGAACCGGAGATAGCTTCCTCTTACGGCCTTCCAAAAAATTTCTACGTCTAACGTGCACTACTACAACTGTATTGTGAAATTTTTGAAAATTCTAGGGGTCATTTGACCTTTTAAAGACATTTAAGTGATTTTCTAGCCATTTAATGACCGTAATTCAAATTTGAACTACATCTACATGCAACGCGTAACCGAAACGGTTTGAAAAATCATATTTGTGTACTTGTGTGCGAGTTAATTCCATGTGCAGTAAACTAGAAGGAATTTTCAAACATATTTGTATCACGACATGGACAGATATGCATGAATACGTATGCATGGAGTGGCATGGCATTTTAATTCCAAAAAAACACACGAAACCTTGGTTGATGTAATGTCATGCCACCAAGATGATGTGGTAAAGAAATTGACATGTTTGACGAAAGTTTGGACATACACCCCTCACAAACCGGAGCAACTCGCTAGAAGGTTCGTGGTTTCGAGAGGAACAATGCATGTTTGATGACGAACGGGAGATAGCTTTTTCTTAGGGCCTTCAAATTTTTTCTACGTCTAACATGCACTACTACAACTGTAATGTGAAAATTTGGAAAATTCTAGGGGTCATTTGACCTTTTAAAGACATTTAAGTGATTTTCAAACCATTTAATGACCGTAATTCAAATTTGAACTACATCTATATGCAACGACTAACCAAAACGGTTTGAAAAATCATATCTGTGTGCTTGTGTACGAGTTAATTCCATGTGCAGTAAATTAGAAGGAATTTTCAAACATATTGGTCTCACGACATGGACACATGCATACGTATGCATGGAGTGACATGGCATTTTAATTCAAAAAATAGAAAAATGATGAGAAAATCATGAAACCTTGGTTGATGTAATGTCATGCCACCAAGATGATGTGGTAAAAAAATTAGCATGTTTGATGAACGTTTGGACACACACCCCTGACAAACCGGAGCAACTCGCTAGAAGCTTCGTGGTTGTGAGAGGGAACAATGCATGTTTGATGACGAATGGGAGATAGCTTCCTCTTACGGCCTTCAAATTTTTTCCTACGTTTAACCTGCACTAATACAACTGCCATGTGAAAATTTGGTAAATTCCAGGGGTCATTTGACCTTCTAAAGACATTTAAGTGACTTTCTAACCATTTAGTGACTGTAATTCAAATTTGAACTACATCTACATGCAACGCCTAAACAAAACGGTTTGAAAAATCATATTTTTGTGTACTTGTGTGTGAGTTAAAAAATCATCAGACGATGTAAATATCTGGTGTTGAAAAAAGAAAATGTAAAGATCTAGCAAGATAACTGGCCCCCACACGATTGGCAGTCTATCTCGCGGCTCGAGGTTTGGTAGGTGAATGGTGGGGATCATTAATCAGACACGGTTCTTCATTGGAAACCGTCAGCTATTATGTTCACACATGGATTTTGGCTATTATGTTCACACACGAATTTGCCGCGGGAATTGTGTGTAATTCAAACTACAGTACTCGTAAATTCCGGCAACCGGCGTGTGTACTGTCCCCGTCGATCTATATTCCTGCCGCCAATAAATACTACCTTGCTCATGTCGTCCCGCCTGCATTATCATCTACATCCTCCCCTCTCTCACCCTCTCTCTCTCTCTCTCAAATCTCTGCCATGGCGCCGCCGGTCTGCCCACGCGCCGACAAGGATTCGCCGCCCCCGAGGACGCTCACTCGACTAGCAGCGACGAGGACCCCTACGCGCCACCTGACGAGGTTGCGCCGGACCCCCCAACTTTGGATTGGTTTTGGGGCCAGTATAATCTTTGTCTGTGGAAACTAGAAGTCGCTACCGCCGGCTGAGAAAGCCAGGCAAGTGGCGTTCAAGAAGGAGATGGCGGAGGAGGAAGCCAGGTATGAGGCGGCCTATGAAGCCCGTGATGCCGCCTAGAAAAAGGAGGTGGCGGAGCTTTGGGGGCGGGCGCGTCGTCGTGCGGAGGAGGTGTATGAAGATGGGTACTTCGCGAGGAAGGTCATATGCGCTGGGTGCCTCGTTGCTGCGTGGAGGTGAGCTGATAAGCTCCAACGTGCCACTGACGAGGAGCTCCGGTGGGCACCCAATGAAATAGCAAGATCGGCCGCGCGCGTCCGCCAGCAAGAGGCAGATCGGTACGTCAAGCGCTGCGAGGTGGAGGAGTCGGAGTACTGCCTCCGCACTGGGAAGACGCCGCGCATCAGGGAGCTGCTGGCGAGGGGCTGCCGGAATACTGGCCCCAGGAGGGATTATTAGTTTTAGTATTGTTCGTGTTCAATTTTATGCATTGTACCTAGTAGTTAAGTATCATCACGTATATGTGATGATATATATATATATAATGAATTCCATTTTTTATCTGTTTTTGTATACTAATTTGAATCTAGCTGTTATCATCCACATATCCAGAATGGAAAGCGTATATACACACATTGAAACAGAACATATAATAATGGAAAACAAAGTACACACATCGAAATAGAGCAATAAACAGGGCAATACTATGATTACTGTGAATACAAAGCTATCCATGTCGAAACAATTTTTCAAAATAAAACACGTCCATGAGACCATGACCAACAACCCTTGCCTAGGGTAGCTCTTGGCCCTGCCTGAACTCGTGGAGGCGTTCGTCCAAGCGGTCGACACACTCACAGTACATCTGGAGCGCGATCTCAAGCTCCAAGTTGGCTATTTCATCGAAGATCACCAGGTCGAGGATGCGACAGCCATGTTCCTCTACTGCGCCCAGGTGGACACCTGGGCCAAGGAGGCGGTCGAGCCTACGGACCAGCGCGTTGGCATCCAGCGGGCTGCGGACAAGGCGAACAACGGCACCCATGCGAACGGCGCGGCGGGCGTCCGGTGCAAATACGGCGTGGCCGACATCTGGTGCAAGTACGGCGCCGAGGGCCTCTGCCCACTCCTGGCGAGGAATGGGGGTACTGACGGGATGTGTACCCAGCTGCGACGCTGTGTCGACAACAGGCAAGCGCCGATGGATCCGCTCTTGCTGTGCGGCGCATCGCGCCTCTCGCTC
Organism: Triticum monococcum; assembly: GCA_034509565.1. Lineage (NCBI taxonomy): Eukaryota > Viridiplantae > Streptophyta > Magnoliopsida > Poales > Poaceae > Triticum > Triticum monococcum. The sequence continues at coordinate 236,960,161 of CM067843.1, forward strand.
TGCAGCGCTCCAGCGGTCTCTCTGTGCGGCGAGCCACGGCCTATCGGCGCGGACGTGTCTATCTTCCTCCGCGGCGCGCCATCGATCATGTTGTGTGGTGAGCTGCAGCCTGTCGGTGCTGACATGCCTATCTTGATCCAAAGGTCTGCTCAACCCTGGCGATGACGCGCCTCACAGTGTCATCCATCGCGTTGCCGGGGAGCGCCTCGGCCTCGACGAGCCATGGCGCCTGCTTGTTTTCCTTGTCGACGGGGTTGATGGCAGAGGCAGCGCTTTGGTGGGTTGGCATGCATGGAAAAGGTGGATGTGCTACAGGCTACGCTTGTCGCCCTCCGTCCGTCGCGCGCCCCCTATGCGCAATATAGCAGGGTGGCGGGAAACAGGTGAGGAAATGGCGGGAAACGGTGGCGTGTTCATAAAACGCCATCAATTAATGGAAACTTAGCATCGAGCTAGCACAAGAAGTAGATGATGATCAGATGAACACGGACCACACTAGGGATCCCGTCGGTGATGAATTCATCAATCCCAAACGGTTGAATACTAGCAAGTGTTTGCTCACAACACACACGGCTTATTCCATCACAAATAGGTCGGATGGATCAACTGTATGCCATGTATCGCACATTGTCAAAAAGTAATGCGGTAGACCTTCTCTAACATGTGTTAAAAAACAAGGACCTCGAGGTTAACATAATTTAACATCGACACAACTTCTCATCCAGTCACCCATCCGATGGCTGCTCCAGCCTGAGCACATTTAACTTGATAGTTTTCTTACATAAGCTATTGGTGGAACAGCTAGTCCTTGCTGATAAGAATGCCTCTTCGCATCCTTATGGCGTATCCGGATGACCGCCCGTCCCACAATGGCTAATATATGTTGTATAGACAGAGCATATCACATACATCTTATTAGAAGCAATAGTCTGTGTTATTATCGGTCTTCGCACACATTTCTGATTATAGACCTGTTTGCTACGTATCACACACATCTTGTTATATTGAACCATTTCTGTTCTCTTGCCTAACCACAAATAGTTCATCCGAGTGAACCTTATGTTGTACATTGCACAGACCTTGATCGGGCTGTCTGTTTCTTTTGTGTTTCCTAATCACAAACAGTTCATCCGAGTGAACCATATGCTGTGTATCACACACGCCTCCATCTGGCTGCCCGTTTCTTTTGTGTTGCCTCATCGCAAACAGTTCATTGAACTGAACCGTATGCCCTTCATCGCACACGCAACTAAAACCTGAACCGTGTTTGATGCATTCGTCATCGCAAACATTTTACACATTTTTGACGGTTTTCATACGACACCGTTTGCGATCATTGCATTTCACACAGTTTCTCGAAGGGTCTCTGATCATAGTGTCGCATTAGCAACATCCTACAGTAGTGGGTTATAGTGCTCCCACTCACTTCTTGTAAATACATGCTTCATTACAAGTCTATATAAAACCATATGCTTTGATCACACTATCAAAGTGTATATTCCAACTCCGAGAGGCTTGCACCAGTCCACAAATGGATCGCTGGAGCTTGCACACTTTGTTAGCACCTTTTGGATAGACAAAACCTTCTGGTTGCATCATATACAACTCTTCTTTGAGATATCCATTAAGGAATGCAGTTTTGACATCCATTTGCCAAATTTCATAAAATGCAGCAATTGCTAACATGATTCAGACAGACTCTAAGCATCGATACGAGTGAGAAAATCTCATCGTAGACAACACCTTGAACTTGTCAAAAACCTTTTGCGACAATTCGAGATTTGTAGATAGTAACACTACTATCAGCATCCGTCTTCCTCTTGAAGATCCATTTATCCTTAATGGCTCACCGATCATCGAGCAAGTCAATCAAAGTCCATACTTTGTTCTCATACATGGATCCCATCTCAGATTTCATGGCCTCAAACCATTTCGCGGAATCTAGGCTCACCATTGCTTCCTCATAGTTGATAGGTTCATCATGGTCAAGTAACATGACCTCCAGAACAGGATTACCGTATGACTCTGGTGCGGATCTTACTCTGGTTGACCTACGAGGTTCGGTAGTAACTTGATCTGAAGTTTCATGATCACTATCATTAACTTCCTCACTAATTGGTGTAGGAATCACTAGAACTGATTTCTATGATGAACTACTTTCCAATTTGGGAGAAGGTACATTACCTCATCAACTTCTACTTTCCTCCCACTCACTTCTTTCGAGAGAAACTTCTTCTCTAGAAAGGATCCATTCTTATCAATGAATATCTTGCCTTTGGATTTGTGATAGAAGGTGTACCCAACAGTTTCCTTTGGGTATCCTATGAAGACGCATTTCTCTGATTTGGGTTCGAGCTTATCAGGTTGAAACTTTTTCACATAAGCATCACAACCCCAAACTTTAAGAAACGACAATATAGGTTTCTTGCTAAACCATAGTTCATATGGTGTCATCTCAACTGATTTAGATGGTGCCCTATTTAACGTGAATGCAACTGTCTCTAATGCATAACCCCAAAAATAGTGGTAAATCGGTAAGAGACATAATAAATCGCACCATATCTAATAAAGTACGGTTACGATGTTCGGACACACCATTACGCTATGGTGTTCCAGGTGGCGTGAGTTGTGAAACTATTCCACAGTTTTAAATGAAGGCCAAACTTGTAACTCAAATATTTGCCTCCGCGATCAGATCGTAGAAACTTTATTATCTTGTTACGATGATTTTCCACTTCACTCTGATATTCTTTGAACTTTTCAAATGTTTCAGACTTGTGTTTCATCAAGTAGATATACCCATATCTGCTCAAATCATCTGTGAAGGTCAGAAAATAATGATGCTCGCCACGAGCCTCAACACTCATCGGATTGCATACATATGTATGTATTATTTCCAATAAGTCAGTTTCTCGCTCCATTGTTCCGGAGAACGGAGTCTTAGTCATCTTGCCCACGAGGCATGGTTCGCAGGCATCAAGTGATTCCAAAAGCCCATCAGCATGGAGTTTCTTCATGCGCTTTACAACAATATGACCTAAATGGCAGTGCCACAGATAAGTTGCACTATCATTATTAACTTTGCATCTTTTGGCTCCAATATTATGAATATGTGTATCACTACGATCGAGATCCAACAAACCATTTTCATTGGGTGTATGACCATAGAAGGTTTTATTCATGTAAACAGAACAACAATTATTCTCTAACTTAAATGAATAACCGAATTGCAATAAACATGATCAAATCATATTCATGCTCAATGCAAACACCAAATAACATTTATTTAGGTTCAACACTAATCCCAAAAGTATAGGGAGTGTGTTATGATGATCATATCAATCTTGGAACTACTTCCAACACACATCGTCACTTCACCCTTAACTAGTTTATGTTCATTCTGCAACTCCCGTTTCGAGTTACTACTCTTAGCAACTGAACCAGTATCAAATGCCGAGGGGTTGCTATACACACTAGTAAAATACACATCAATAACATGTATATCCAATATACCTTTGTTCACTATGCCATCCTTCTTATCTGCCAAGTATCTAGGGCAGTTCCTCTTCCATTGACCATTTCCTTTGCAGTAGAAGCACTCAGTTTTAGGCTTGGGTCTAGTTTTGGGCTTCTTCACGGGAGTTACAACTTGCTTGTCATTCTTATTGAAGTTCCCTTTCTATCCCTTTGCCCTTTTCTTGAAACTAGTGGTCTTGTCAACCATAAACACTTGATGCTCTTTCTTGATTTCTACCTTCGCCGATTTCAGCATTGCGAAGAGCTCGGGAATTACTTTCGTCATCCCTTGCATATCATAGTTCGTCACGAAGTTCCAGTAACTTGGTGATAGTGACTAGAGAACTTTGTCAATTACTATCTTATCTGGAAGATTAACTCCCACTTGATTCAAGCAATTGTAGTACCCAGACAATCTGAGCACATGCTCACTGGTTGAGATATTCTCCTCCATCTTGTAGGCAAAGTACTATCATAGGTCGCATACCTCTCGACACGGGCATGAGTATGAAATACCAATTTCAACTCTTGGAATATCTTATATTCTCCGTAGCGTTCAAAACATTTTTGAAGTCCCGGTTCTAAGCTGTAAAGCATGGTTCACTAAACTATCAAGTAGTCATCATATCGAGCTTGCTAAACATTCATAACGTCTGCATCTGCTCCTGCAATAGTTCTGTCACCTAGCGGCGCATCAAGGAAACAATTATTCTGTGCAGCATGAGGATAATCCTCATATCACGGACCTAGTCTGCATCATTGCTACTATCATCTTTCAACATAGTTTTTCTCTAGGAACATATCAAAATAAACGGGGAGCTACATCGCGAGCTATTGATCTACAACATAGTTATGCAAATACTATCAGGACTAAGTTCATCATAAATCAAAGTTCAATTAATCATATTACTTAAGAACTCCCACTTAGATAGACATCCCTCTAATCATCTAAGTGATCACGTGATCCATATCAACTAAACCATATCTGATCATCACATGAGATGGAGTAGTTTTCAATGGTGAACATCATTATGTTGATCATATCTACTATATGATTCACGATCGACCTTTCGGTCTCTAGTGTTCCGAGGCCATATTTGCATATGCTAGGCTCGTCAAGTTTAACCTGAGTATTCCGCGTGTGCAAAACTGGCTTGCACCCGTCGTATGTGAACGTAGAGCTTATCACACCCGGTCATCACGTGGTGTCTCGGCACGACGAACTGTCGCAATGGTGCATACTCAGGGAGAACACTTATACCTTGAAATTTAGCAAGAGATCATCTTATAATGATACCGCCGAACTAAGCAAAATAGGATGCATAAAGGATATGTTGGGGAACGTAGTAATTTCAAAAAAATTCCTATGCAAACACAGGATCATGGAGATGCATAGCAACGAGAGGGGAGAGTGTGTCCACGTACCCTCGTAGACCAAAAGCAGAAGCGTTGGCACAACGCGGTTGATGTCGTCGTACGTCTTCACGATCCGACCGGTCCAAGTACCTAACGCACGGCACCTCCGAGTTCAGCACACGTTCAGCTTGATGATGTCCCACGAACTCCGATCCAGCAGAGCTTCACAGGAGAGTTCCGTCAGCACGACGGCGTGATGGCGGTGATGATGGTGCTACCGACGCATGGCTTCGCCTAAGCACTGCTATGATATGATCGAGGTGGATTATGGTGGAGGGGGGCACCGCACATGGCTGGGAGAGATCAACAGATCAACTTGTGTCTAGAGGTGCCCCCTGCCCCCGTATATAAAGGAGCAAGGGGGGAGGGCGGTCGGCCCCTGTAGGCGCGCCAGGAGGAGGAGTCCTCCTCCTAGTAGGAGTAGGACTCCCCTCTTTCCTACTCCTACTAGGAGGGGGAAAGAAAGGGCAGAGGGAGAAGGAAAGGTGGGCGCCGCCCCCCCTCTCCTAGTCCAATTCGGACGAGGGGGAGGGGTGCGCGGCCTGCCCTAGGCCAGCCCTCTCTCTCTCCACTAAGGCCCATAAGGCCCATTATTTCTCCCGGGGGGGGGGGGGTTTCCGGTAACCCTCCGGCACTTCGGTTTTCTCCGAAACCACCCAAAACACTTCCGGTGTCCGAATATAGTCGTCCAATATATTGATCTTTACGTCTTGACTATTTCGAGACTCTTCGTCATGTCCGTGATCATATCCGGGACCCCGAACTACCTTCGGTACATCAAAACACAAAAACTCATAATACCGATCGTGCGGACTCTACGGGTTCGAGAACTATGTAAACATGACCGAGACACGTCTCCGGTCAATAACCAATAGCGGAACCTAGATGCTCATATTGGCTCCCACATATTCTACGAAGATCTTTATTGGTCAAACCGCATAACAACATACGTTGTTCCCTTTGTCATTGGTATGTTGCTTGCTCGAGATTCGATCGTTGGTATCTCAATACCTAGTTCAATCTCGTTACTGGCAAGTCTCTTTACTCGTTCCATAATACATCATCTCGCAACTAACTCATTAGTTACAATGCTTACAAGGCTTATAGTGATGTGCATTACCGAGTGGGCCCAGAGATACCTCTCCGACAATGAGAGTGACAAATCCTAATCCTGATCTATACCAACTCAACCAGTACCATCAGAGACACTTGTAGAGCACCTTTATAATCACCCAGTTACGTTGTGCTGTTTGGTAGCACACAAAGTGTTCCTCTGGTAATCGGGAGTTGCATAACCTCATAGTCATAGGAACATGTATGAGTCATGAAGAAAGCAATAGCAGTGAACTAAACGATCAAGTGCTAAGCTAACGGAATGTGTCAAGTCAATCAGATCATTCTCCTAATGATGTGATCCCGTTAATCAAATGACAACTCATGTCTATGGTTAGGGAACTTGACCATCTTTGATTAATGAGCTAGTCAAGTAGAGGCATACTAGTGACACTCTATTTGTCTATGTATTCACACATGTACCACGTTTCCGGTTAATATAATTCTAGCATGAATAATAAACATTTATCATGATATGAGGAAATAAATAATAACTTTATTATTGCCTCTAGGGCATATTTCCTTCAGTCTCCCACTTGCACTAGAGTCAATAATATAGTTCACATCTTTATGTGATTAGTTCACATCTCCATGTGACTAATACACAAAGGGTTTACTAGAGTCAATAATCTAGTTCACATCGCTATGTGATTAATACCCAAAGAGTGATCATGTTTTGCTTGTGAGAGAAGTTTAGTCTACGGGTCTGCAACATTCAGATCCGTATGTATTTCACAAATTTCTATGTCTACAATGCTCTGCACAGAGCTATTCTAGCTAATTGCTCCCACTTTCAATATGTATCCAGATCGAGACTTAGAGTCATCTAGATCGATGTAAAAAGCTTGAATCGACGTAACTCTTTACGACGAACGCTTTTATCACCTCCATAACCGAGAAATATTTCCTTAGTCCTCTAAGGATAATTTCGACCGCTGTCCAGTGATATACTCCTAGATCACTATTGTACTCCCTTGCCAGAAAAATGCTAAGGTATACAATAGGACTGGTAAACAACATAGCATGCTTTATAGAACCTATGACTCAGGCATAGGGAATGACTTTTCATTCTCTTTCTATTTTCTACCATGGTCGGGTTTTGAGTCTCTACTCAACTTCACACCTTGCAACACAGGCAAGAACTCCTTCTTTGACTGTTCCATTTTGAACTACTTAAAAACCTTGCCAAGGTATGTACTTATTGAAAAAACTTATCAAGCATCTTGATCTATCTCTATAGATCTTGAAGCTCAATGTGTAAGCAGCTTCATCGAGGTCTTTCTTTGAAAAACTCTTTTCAAACACTCCTTTATGCTTTCCAGAAAATTCAACATTATTTCCGATCAACAATATGTCATCCACATATACTTATCAAAAATGTTGTAGTGCTCCCACTCACTTTCTTGTAAATACAGGCTTCACCGCAAGTCTGTATAAAACCATATGCTATGATCACTTTATCAAAGCATATATTCCAACTCCAAGATGCTTGCACCAGTCCATAGATGGATCGCTGGAGCTTGCTCACTTTGTTAGCACCTTTAGGATCGACAAAACCTTCTGGTTACATCATATACAACTCTTCTTTTAAGAAATCCATGAAGGAATACAGTTTTGACATCCATTTGCCAGATATCATAAAATGCGGTAACTGCTAACATGATTCGGACATACTTTTAAGCATCGATACGAGTGAGAAAATCTCATTGTAGTCAACACCTTAAACTTGTCGAAAACATTTTGCGGCAATTCGAGCTTTGTAGACAGTAACACTACTATCAATGTCCGTCTTCCTCTTGAAGAACCATTTATTCTTAATGACTCATCGATCATCGGGCAAGTCAATCAAAGTCCATACTTTGTTCTCATACATGGATCCCATCTCAGATTTCATGGCCTCAAGCCATTTCATGGAATCTGGGCTCATCATCGCTTCCTCATAGTTCGTAGGTTCATCATGGTCTAGTAACATGACTTCCAGAAAGGATTACCATACCACTCTGGTGCGGACCATACTTTGGTTGTCCTACGAGGTTCGGTAGTAACTTAATATGAAGTTTCATGATCATCATCATTAGCTTCCCCACTAATTGGTGTAGAGATCACTAGAACTGATTTCTATGATGAACTACTTTCCAATTCAGGAGAAGGTACAATTACCTCATCAAGTTCTACATTCCACCCACTCACTTCTTTCGAGAGAAACTCCTTCTCTAGAAAGGATCCACTTTTAGCAACAAAGATCTTGCCTTTGGATCTGTGATAGAAGGTGTACCCAACAGTTTCCATTGGGTACTCTATGAAGACACATTTCTCCGATTTGGGTTCGAGCTTATCAGGTTGAAACTTTTTCACATAAGCATCGCAGCCCCAAACTTTAGGAAACGACAACTTAGGTTTCTAGCCAAACCATAGTTCATATGGTGTCGTCTCAATGGATTTAGATGGTGCCCTATTTAACGTGAATGCAGTTATCTCTAATGCATAACCCCAACATGATAGTGATAAATCGGTAAGAGACATCATAGATCGCACCATATCTAATAAAGTACAGTTATGACGTTCGGACACACCATTACGCCGTGGTGTTCCAGGTGGCGTGAGTTGTGAAACTATTCCGCATTATTTCAAATGAAGACCAAACTCGTAACTCAAATATTCTCCTCCATGATCAGATCGCAGAAACTTTATTTTCTTGTTACGATGATTTTCCACTTCACTCTGGAATTCTTTTAACTTTTCAAATGTTTCAGACTATGTTTCATCAAGTAGACATACCCATATCTGCTCAAATCATCTGTGAAGGTCAGAAAATAATGATACCCGCCGCGAGCCTCAACACTCATCGGACCGCATACATCAGTATGTATTATTTCCAATAAGTCAGTTGCTCGCTCCATTGTTACGGAGAACGGAGTCTTAGTCATCTTGCCCATGAGGCATGGTTCGCAAGCATCAAGTGATTCATAATCAAGTGATTCCAAAAACCGATCAGCATGGAGTTTCTTCATGCGCTTTACACCAATATGACCTAAACGGTAGTGCCACAAATAAGTTGCACTATCATTATTAACTTTGCATCTTTTGGCTTCAATATTATGAATATGTGTATCACTACGATCGAGATTCAATAAACCATTTATATTGAGTTTATGACCATAGATGGTTTTATTCATGTAAATAGAACAACAATTATTGTTTGACTTAAATGAATAATTGTATTGCAATAAACATGATCCAATCATATTCATGCTTAACGCAAACACCAAATAACATTTATTTTAGGTTCAACACTAATCCCGAAAGTATAGGGAGTGTGCGATGATGATCATATCAATTTTGGAACCACTTCCAACACACATCGTCACTTCACCCTTAACTAGTCTCTGTTCATTCTGCAACTCCCGTTTCGAGATACTAATCTTAGCAACTGAACTAGTATCAAATACTGAGGGGTTTCTATAAACACTTGATGCTTTTCTTGATTTCTACCTTCGTTGATTTCCGTATCACGAAGAGCTTGGGAATCGTTTCCGTTATCCCTTGCATATTATAGTTCATCACAAAGTTCTAGTAACTTGGTGATAGTGACTAGAGAATTCTGTCAATCACTATCTTATCTGGAAGATTAACTCCCACTTGATTCAAGTGATTGTAGCACTCAGACATTTTGAGCACATGCTCACTAGTTGAGCTATTCTCCTCCATTTTGTAGGCAAAGTACTTGTCAAAGGTCTCATACCTTTCGACATGGGAATGAGTTTGAAATACTAATTTCAACTCTTGGAACATCTTATATGCTTCGTGTCGTTCAAAACATTTTTGAATTCCCGGTTCTAAGCCGTAAAGCATGGTGCACTAAACTATCAAGTAGTCATCATACCGAGCTTTTCCAAACGTTCATAACGTCTGCATATGCTCCTGCAATAGGTCCGTTACTTAGCGGTGCATCAAGGACATAATTCTTCTGTGCAGCAATGAGGATAATCCTCAGATCATGGATCCAATCCGCATCATTGCTACTAACATCTTTCAATTTATTTTTCTCTAGGAACATATTAAAAATAAACGGGGAAGCTATGTGCGAGCTATTGATCTACAACATAGATATTCCAATACTATCAGGACTAAGTTCATGATAAATTTAAGTTCAATTAATCATATTACTTAAGAACTCCCACTTAGATAGACATCCCTCTAGTCATCTAAATGATCACGTGATCCAAATCAACTAAACCATGTCCAATCATCACGTGAGATGGAGTAGTTTTCAATGGTGAACATCATTATGTTGATCATATCTACTATATGATTCACGCTCGACCTTTCGGTCTCTAGTGTTCCGAGGCCATATCTGCATATGCTAGGCTCGTCAAGTTTAACCCGAGTATTTCTGCGTGTGCAAAACTGGCCTGCACCCGTTGTATGTGAATGTAGAGCTTATCACACTCGATCATCACGTGGTGTCTCGGCACGACGAACTTTCGCAACGGTGCATACTCAGGGAGAACACTTGTACCTTGAAATTTAGTGAGATATCATATTATAATGCTACCGTCGTACTAAGCAAAATAAGATGCATAAAAGATAAACATCACATGCAATCAATATGAGTGATATGATATGGCCACCATCATCTTGTGCTTGTGATCTCCATCTCTGAAGCACCGTCATGATCACCATTGTCACCGGCGCGACACCTTGATCTCCATCATAGCATCGTTGTTGTCTCGCCAAATATTGCTTCTACGACTATCGCTACCGCTTAGTGATAAAGTGAAGCCATTACAGGGCGATTGCATTGCATACAATAAAGCGACAACCATATGGCTCCTGCCAGTTTCCGATAACTCGGTTACAAAACATGATCATCTCATACAATAAAATATAGCATCATGTCTTGACCATATCACATCACAACATGCCCTGCAAAAACAAGTTAGACGTCCTCTACTTTGTTGTTGCAAGTTTTACGTGGTTGCTACGGGCTGAGCAAGAACCGTTCTTACCTACGCATCAAAACCACAACGATAGTTTGTCAAGTTAGTGTTGTTTTAACATTCTCAAGGACCGGGTGTAGCCACACTCGATTCAACTAAAGTTGGAGAAACTGACACCCGCCAGCCACCTGTGTGCAAAGCATGTCGGTAGAACCAGTCTCGCGTAAGCGTACGCGTAATGACGGTCCGGGCTGCTTCATCCAACAATACCGCCGAACCAAAGTGTGACATGATGGTAAGCAGTATGACTTGTATCGTCCACAACTCACTTGTGTTCTACTTGTGCATATAACATCTACGCATAAACCAGGCTCGGATGCCACTGTTGGGGAACGTAGTAACTTCAAAAAAAATTCCTACGCACACACAGGATCATGGTGATGCATAGCAACGAGAGGGGAGAGTGTGTCCACGTACCCTCGTAGACCGAAAGCGGAAGCGTTAGCACAACACGATTGATGTAGTCGTACGTCTTCACGATCGGACTGATCCAAGTACCGAACGCATGGCACCTCCGAGTTCAGCACACGTTCAACTCAATGACGTCCCACGAACTCTGATCCAGCAGAGCTTCACGGGAGAGTTCCGTCAGCACAACGGCGTGATAATGGTGATGATAATGCTACCAACGCAGGGCTTCGCCTAAGCACCGCTATCGGTGTCAAAACCGGCGGATCTCGGGTAGGGGGTCCCGAATTGTGCATCTAAGATCGATGGTAACAGGAGACAGGGGACACGATGTTTACCCAGGTTTGGGCCCTCTCTATGGAGGTAATACCCTACGTCCTACTTGATTGATCTTTATGAATATGAGTGTTACAAGAGTTGATCTACCACGAGATCGTAATGGCTAAACCTTAGAAGCCTAGCCTGCATGACTATGGTAATGAATATATCCTTTCCGGACTAACCCCTCCGATTTATATAGACACCGGGAGGGAAATCTAGGGTTACAAAGAGTCAGTTGCATAAGAAGGAATCTTCATAGTCGGTCGCCAAGCTTGCCTTCCACGCCAAGGAGAGTCCAATCCGGACACATGTACAGTCTTCGGCCTTCATGTCTTCACAGCCCATCAGTCCGGCCCATGGAGAACAGGCCGGACGCCCGAGGACCCCTTAGTCCAGGACTCCCTCAGTAGCCCCCGAACTAGTCTTTCAATGACGAGGTGTTCGGCACACAAATTGTCTTCGGCTTTGCAAGGCGGGTTCCTCCAAGTGATGTATTCGGCCATCGGTTCAATGTCGCTCTCCTCAACCTCTGTGCATTAAATAACTTTGCCTTCCACGTGTCAAGCGTAGGCGAAAGGTCAGGGTATATTTGCAGATAACACCCCGTCCATGCTAGGAAGAGAGCCTATTAAAGAGATTGGATCCTAGATCCATTCGGCTCCTCGCAGAGGAAATTCCTCGAAAACTGCTTAGGAGACACCATTCCATCATGGCTAGCGCCCGCAGCTCCTCCATCCGTTCTGGCCCAAAGAAAGGTGAGTGGGAGAGGTGTTCAGTGTCCCACAGTCAACTGACAAAGTTGCAGACGCAGGGATTTCTTCCCCCCGCAGATCTAGTTCCTATTTGAGCGGGGCTAGATTCCTTCAACGGTGAGATTCAGGCGGAGGACTTTCCCAACCCAACCGGGGGAGAGCGAGTATTTTTCGTCCCCTACCTGCTAAGGGGTGTTGGATTTCCCATTCATCCGTTCCTCCGTGGGCTTCTAGAATACTATGGCCTCCAGCTACACAACTTCACCCCTGCCTCCATTCTACACATCGCGGGTTATGTTGCTTTATGTGAATTATTCCTGGGTATCAAGGCTCATTTCGAGCTATGGAGGAAGTTGTTCTGTCTTGTCCTGCGTAATCACGAGGGGTCAATATTTGAAGTGGGCGAAGCCGAAGTATGGCGTATCACCGATACCAGATATCTGTCCATCACACCAAGGAAAGCACCCAAAGAATGGCCTTCCGAATGGTTCTATATCTAGGACGTCGCGCTTCCTGACCCAGTTTGAAAGGGGCTCCCTGAATTTGCGAGCGTTCCGCTGAAGAAATGCCATAGTTGGCGTCCCCGAAGTCTTGAAGATGATAACAGTGCAGAAGTTCGCCAGCTTATGAGCAATATAAAGATGCTCGCTCAGTCCAAACTCACAATAATCGAGGTAATGGCGATCTCCATAGTGCGAGGGGTTCAGCCACTACAATACAGAGGGCTACCCATGTGACACTACAACGGAGAGGATGAAGCCTCCCGCTATGGCCGGAAGGGTCCGGATACCCCCGCCGCTTTGGCCAAAATGTTGGCCGAGCTGTTTAAAGGGGAGGAAGAGGAATTTCTTCGCATTAAGCGCAGAGATGGGTATTCTATGTATGATCCTCCCAGTTGGGTAAGCCTCAACCCCTCTATTCCACTCATTCCACTTCTGGATTACTTTTGATAAATTTCAAGTCTATTTGTTATGACATCACTGGAGGAAGGTCACCGAAGGACTTCATAGGCCTGCCCCACAGCCGGAGATGCACAACCGGGAGCTAGATCCTGGGTTTAAAGAGAATCCGGATATATTCGTGGCGCTTGCGGAGGGAGTGTTTTACCAGACAAGTTATGATGGCATAGAAGTGGCCATCACCACCGAATACCCTGGCCTTCTTCCTGCTTCACATGCAAACAATTAAGAAACACCCTCTCTAAAAGAGTGCTCTTATTCTGCCTCACCCACCGCACTATATCGTGCTTCATAGGGGAGACGTATGGCGATTTCGAAGAGATCGGCTCCCGTGCCGGGCGAGCCTTCAAAGAGGAAGGCGGGTGAAGACACAGCCAGGCCTTCATCGAGGAGGTACACGGATAAACATGCTTTTCGGCGGCTGCACCCGACTGTGACTCATGTGTTTGTTTGGTTGCAGGAAGAGGGTTCGCCGAACTGTGTCTGGGGACCCGGTCGGTGGTGTTCCCAACAACCGGTATTTAGATCCAATCAGGGAGACTGGGGCCGGTGCAGGAACAGCGCCGGACTGCCCTTCGGCCGAGGGTTCGGAAAATATGTCCGTCACCAACTCAGAGGTAGAGAGTGCCATGAACCATCGGTGCTGCGGGGCTGTCTTGCGAGACCCCAAGTTCTCAGAGGAGGCTTTTAATGCCTTTAGCTCGGGCGACGCATACATCCGAGCTGCTCGAGATGGGCTTAGAAGAGCCATGAAGCAATATCTGACAAATGTGCGGGTAAGTTTTCTTTGTCAAAAAAGAATAACCATATGCCCGTAGCCCCCGAGACTGAAAGCAGTTGGCACAACTGATTTAAGGATCGTTGTACAAACAGGTTGTTACAGAGAAGAATTGCTTGCTAGCCCAAGAGCTGGAGCAGTGTCGGGCGCAGCTAAATGCTGCTACTGCCGAACTAGAAAACGTTAAGAAGTCGTCTTCTGGTAATGTTCCCCTCCACCGAGGAACAATAATTGTATACCAATTGTGCTAATTCTGCTGCTGATCGCATAATAGGGTCGTTTGATCAACTTGAAGAGAAGTTGAAGATCGCCCAAGAGGGAGAAAAAGAGGTGAAAAGGCAACACGCCGTAGGCGAGCATGTGGTGACCCACGTCAGAGATGAGAAAAACAAGCTACAGGATTCCAACACTACATTGTGTGAAGAATTGAAAGATGTTCGAGCCCAGCTAGCCGATTCCGTGAAGGAGAACAAGAAGCTGCGGGGCGACATATTCAGTATGTGTCTGGACTATTTTTGAAGTAGTTCAGAGATAAATGGGACTGATATAGTCATGTTTGCAGGTATATTGGCAGGCTGTCATGAAGAGGAGGTGTCCGGATCATCGAGTGATCTGCTGCAAAGACTGTTGCAAGTGCACGAGCATGCCCGGCTGGCTATGCGGAGCGTGGCCAAGGCCTTATGGCCATCCGCCTCCCTCTGGGAAGTATGGAGGAGCTTCTAGAGATGTTCGAGGGAGCACGACGGCATATCCGACTATGGAAGATATCGGCCTGCTGAGAGGGCGCGCGAGAGGCCTGGGCCATGGTGAAAACGCGATATACCAAGATGGATCCAAATCACATAGCCCGGGTTGGACCGTTAGGGTCAAATGGGGAAGAAATTCCTGTTAGTTTAGTATATGACCAAGTAGAGGTGGCCGCCAAATATTCCCAACAGGATTGTAAGTTAGACTGCCTGTTGGAAGGTGTAGAGGAGGAAGTGTTTGAGTCCAAATGACTGTGTACTTTCCTCAGTATGTGGAACTCTAGCTGAATTGTATATCATTTGTCATGGCATACCTTTTCGCTTCAACCTCCGGGCCCGAAGGTGCGGAGTGTTTCCGAATACTGTCGCGGCCGAATAGGCCGGGGTATGCTTGGAAAACTAGGCGTAGGGGTCATAGTTGCTTGAACAGACAAGTTGTATCCGACTAGCTATGTTATATTGCATTGATATCGTAAGAAACATCTTCCAGAGAGAATAGTTCCGTTAAGGGTACCTTTCCCTGGGTGTGCATGCATTTAATGTACATGTCCGAATTGTGATGCGACCACCACAGTTTGTATAACTTCTGGGGGTGCACAATGGAGTGAGTTTAGAAAACATCTTTAATTCACCAACCGAATATTCCGTTAAGAACGCTAGCTTTCGGCTTCACCCAGTCTGAGGTACACATCCGGATGACCTGGCAGTAACAATCGCAGAGGTGCTCCCTTTATGCCCTAGCCGAACTAACAGGAACGTAGGGCATAAGCACAGGAGCCATGCAACCCAGCTTGGCCAAAACTAAAGTCATATCGATGCATATAGTGGCAAAGAAAAGCTACATATGGAAAAACTCATATGTGAGGAACTTAATGCTCAAGGAATGACAAGAACCTCTGTCCGAGAAGCCCCCAGGTACAAGTGACGTACATATTTAGAGATGTATGTGTCAATGGTGTGCAGTCTAGCCGTACCAAAGCGTTAAAGTGAGAAAGAAGAAAGTAATCAGAAAAGAGAAAAATAGTAATGGAAACTATAGGGGAGGAGGAGACGACCGAGGGGTTTGGCGCTAGGCATAGAATCTTCAGAGTCTGGCCGCGTTCCAGGGGTTCGGCTCGAGGCGGTTGTCTGATGCATCGCGAAGACGGTATGCTCCTCCGGTGAGAACTTCGTCAATTATGAAGGGACCCTCCCATTTGGGCTTGAGTTTGTCGTTTTTCTTCTCCAGCAGGCGCAGAACGAGTTTGCCAACGTTGTAAGTCTTGGCCCGTACTTCTCTGCTTTGATATCTTCGAGCCTCACTACAAAAAAAGACACATCCATGACATTTTGGGCCGAATGAAAAAAAATCTGTCATACTTATGACACTTCTATGACGATAATTGTGAAAAAAACGGTATCATCATAGATGTGCTGGGGTCCTACTTCTATGATAAAAAATCATGACAGAAAATGGGCTTTTCACCCTGGGCGGGCCGGAGACGCAGCTGCATGACATTCTTTGGGCCGTCCATGATGGAAAAATCGTGGTAGAAGCGAGGGTGCGGAACATATTGCGGAGTCCCCGGTTACGATGGGTGGTCGGGGGCCGAGCGATGCGCGTTTCTCTCGTACGTACGCGCGTGTGTGCGAGGCATTGGGCTCTAACTGAACCCGAGCGAGGCGTTGGGCTCTAATTGAACCCGAGCGATTGCACTGCAGGCTACGCGTTACTGAACCTGAGCGATCGATCGATGGCTATTAATTGAACCCGATCGAGCGATTCCTTCGCTACTGCTGCTAACTAAAGTCGATCGATGCTGCCTCTGGATGAACAGTGAGCATTGCTTGGGGGGGGGGTTGGATGAACAGTTCCCGGTGGGGGTGGATGACCAAGACCCCGATCGATCGAGCCGGTTGGGGCTGGATGAACAGGATCCCGTGGAGGGCAGGATGGACAGGACCACCCCGTGGAGGGCAGGATGAACAGTAGACGGAGGAGGGCTGGATGAACAGTAGCCCGTGGAGGGGTGGTTGAACAGGAACCTGTGGAGAGGGCTGGTTGAACAGTAGCCGGTGGAGTAACGTGTAGTGGAGGCTGGATGAACAGGAGCCTATGGGTGAACAGTCGCAGGTGGAGGCTAGAGGAGGTCGACGGTGGATGAGCAATATCCCGTGGAGTCCCGTTTTGTGGTACGCCACACCCCTCTCGATGAACAGGACCCCCGTTTCGACCGTAGCGCTCCAACACAAGTCCGTTTCCTCCGTTTTGCGCTACGCCACACCCCTCCCGATCAACAAGACCCCCATTTCGACCGTAGGAGGTCCGTTTCCTCCGTTTTGCGGTACACCAGACCCCTCCCGATGAACAGGATCCACAAGGCTGTTTCCTCCATTCTGCGGTACGCCAGGCCTCATTTCCATCGGCTGTTCCGTCCAAGCCCTCTCGATGAACACGGTGACGCATTCCGTTCCCACCCAGCTGGTTAGCTCCCCATGAACACGACGACGACGACGATGTTTCTCCGTTCCGAACCAGCCATGTACATGAGCCCTGGCCGTACATACACGCGAGTAGGCGTCCGAGACCCCCCCGTATGTATGTACATGGCCGTATTTACTTTCTTGCACCCTGGCTGCTGTACGTACGTGTACATGCTACGTGCGCGCCTCTACATCGACACATGCGCGCCTCTACATCGACCAGTATGTACATACATGTTCGCGACCAGAATGACAATGCTACGTATGCTTCGACCAGGTGGGTCCCGACTGTGAGGCACTTCCTTACGTGCGAAGATGTAGCTGGTGGGTCCCAGCAGTCAGGGGGGCGAATCTTTTTTTTGCCCGGACGAACTTCCTTGCGTGCGAAGATGTAGCTGGTGGGTCCCAGCAATCAGGGGAAACGTTTTTTAGCGAAATACGGTGGCCCGTCCGGTGGGTCCCCGCTGACAGGTAGAGGAATATTTATTTTGCACGCAATAAGGAGGCACTTCCTTGATGCGGCCGTGGACCCAGTTGTCAGCCTCTCCACGTACAGTCCACGTCGGACGGAAGCTATTCCTTGACCACGTTGACCACGCCGAGCCAAGAGCACCAGGGCGGTGGACGACGACGAGGCCTAGGGAGGGGACGATGCGGAGCCAGGGAAGACGCGACAGTGGATGCCCACGCGTAGAGGAGTATGAGGGTTCACTGGCTCGCTGCGGTGTGAGGCTGTCGTCGCCTCAGAATAATAGGGGGTGTGGGTGAGTAGAGGGATGGCCTAGCCAGCGGTGGGAGTGGTAGGGGGCGGTGAGGCCTCCTCTGCATCGCAGCCGGCCACGGGAGGCAGGAGCACGAGGCACGACCGGCGCTGGTTTGGGCAGCTGGAGCAAGAAGAGCAGAGGTTGAAGAACTACAGCCGTTGGATGGACATCGTACGGTCACTGGATCTAGAATCATGCATATTGACTAAGTTGACAAAGCCCCCCGTCCTTGTCAACTTAGTAGGTCCACAAGTCAGCCTACCACTATACTGGGTCCCAGCTAGCTGGGGGGTATTCATTTTTTTTGTGCGTAATAAGGAGGCACTTCCTTGCGTGCGAAGATATAGCTGGTGGGTCCGAGCTGTCCGCGGCGGTAACGTTTTTTCGCGAAATACAGAGGCCCTTTCGGTGGGTCCCAGATGTCAGGTGGAGGAATCATTATCTTGCACGCAATAAGGAGGCATTTCCTTGCGTGTGGCCGTGGACCCAGCTGTCAGCCTCTCCACGCACAGTCCACTTCAGATGCATGTCGGTCGTTGACCACGTTGACCAGGCCGCGCTGAGAGAACCAGGGTGGTGGACGACGGCGAGGCCTAGGAAGGGAATGACACGGAGCCAGGGAAGACTCGACAGTTGTTTCCCACACAGAGGGGAGTACGATTGTACGAGGGTTTACTGGTTCATCTCTCGTCTCCGGAGAATAACAGCATGTGTGGGTGAGTAGAGGGATGGCTAGGCCAGCGATGGGAGTATGGTTGGGCAGTGAGGCCTGTGCGACAGCACAGCCGACCGCGGGGAGGAGGGAGCAGGCAGTCCCGCCGGTGCTTGTTTGAGCGGCTGGAGCAGGAAGAGCAGAGGTTGAAGAAGCACGACGGCTGTTGGATGGACATCCAAAGGTCATTGCTTGTGCGTCAACCTTTTTTTTAGGAAAGCCTCAAATCTGTGGAAAACAGCATACAGCTCATCTGCCATTATTTCTAATAATTTACAGCCCATTTGCTATTTCTTAAGGTTTTTTGGAGCCCATATTCTTTTTGTTAGCATTACAGCCCATATTGTGGCCAGAGTTAAAAAATTATATGAAATTTTGCATATTTCGGTGCGGTCCGAACTCTTTTTAATCCCAAAATTTCAAGTCACATTCAAACTAATTTTAAAACTAAATATATATCATTATAAAATCCAACAAATTGTCCACGCATAAAAATCAATGCAATTTAAAATCTCGAAATGAAAAAAAGAAATTTGAAACTAATTGTCGGTTTGATGTGTTTTAAAAATGTACAACCCATTTCTCATTACTGATAGGCCATTTTCTCGGCTAGTCGAATGAAGCTCTCCTCGTCTTGAAACATTTGCAGCCCAACAGGCCTGACAAAGCGACTTACTTGGCAAATCACCAAAAAAACTGGGCTGTGGCCGTGGACCCAGCTGTCAGCCTCTCCACGTACAGTACTCTTCCGATGGAAGTCGGTCGTTGACCACATTGACCATGCCGCGTCGAGAGCACCAAGGCGGTGGACGACGACGAGGCCTAGGAAGGGGATGACGCGGAGCCGGGGAAGACGCGGTAGTGGATACCCACGCGGAGAGGAGTACGAGGGTTCACTGGTTCAGCTGCGGTGAGGCTGCCGTCGCCGCAGGGCCTGGCTAGCGGTGAGAGTAGTAGAGGGCAGTGAGGCCTCAACGAAAGCACAGCCGGCCACTAGAGGCAGGAGCAGGCGGTCTCGCCGGCGCTGGTTTGGGCGGCTGGTGCAAGAAGAGCAGCGATTGACGAAGCAGCAAGACCGCTCGATTCAAATCCAATAGTTACTGCTGCTAGAATCGTTTGTTGACTAAGTTGACAAGCCCTGTGTACGCGTTAGCTTAGTAGGCCCACAGGTTAGCCTCCCAACTGGTGCGCCCCAGATGTCAGTGGGAGTAATCATTTTTTCGTGTAATAAGGAGGTAGTTGATTGCGTGCGGCCAGCCCAGGGAGGGAGTAGGGTGGGCCGGGGAAGCCTGCGCGGCATCACAGCGGGCCACAAGAGGAGGGAGCAGGCAGTCCCGCCGACGCTAGTTTAGGCGGGTGGAGCAGGAAGATCAGAGATTTAAGAAGCACGTCGGCCGTTGGATGGAAATCCAACAGTCACTGCTGCTAGAATCGTGTGTTGACTGACAAAGCCTTGCGTAAACAAGTCAGCCTCGAAATGTGTGGCGTGTACAACCCATTTGCTATTATTTTTATAATTTTTACTCATTTTCTAATTCATATGGAATTTATTGCAGCCCATTTTCCATTTTTAGAATTGCTGCCCATTTTCTGGTCAGTACCAGGGTTAAAAAATTAACTAAATATGTGGGAGATTTTGAAAATTCGCAAATTTTTGCTAGGAACAAAATATTCTTAATCCAAAAATTAGTAGCCATACTAAAACAAATTTAAAAATAAATTAGTACTATGTCATGTTAAATCCAATGAAATACGTATAAGATATCAGTGAAGAACAAAAACAAAAAAAGAAACTAATATCCCATTTGCTATATTATTTTTTGCAATTTTCAACCCCTTTTGATATTACTTTTAACAGACACTGACCATACTCTTTGGCCAGGCCGGAATACATCCCTCCTCGTCTTGAAAGATTTGCACCCCAGTAAGTCGGAGAAAACAAATAGGCCTAGCTTGGGTATTCTTCAAAAAGAAATATTGGGCTACCTATTTTCCCAAAGAAAAAACTGCTGGGCTGGTCATGTTGTTAGATGGGCCACAGAGACCGCACAACCCAGTTTATGGCCTGCTCCTCCGAATTACTACTAAAAAAAGTTGTGCAATTCTGTCGTTAATTGATTATACGTTGAAAATGATGTGGGTCCCAGGTATCAGCAGGGTGGATTAGAGTAAAAACGAGGGGTTCATCTGAGTAGTAAAAGAGGCGCTTGCTTATGTTCGGGAGTAGACCTGGTGGGTCCGTACTACCATACTCACAACTACAGTCCTCTCCCGATTCACTATGTTGACAGGGACCGTTTCAAAAAAAACTATGTTGACAGGGCCGGACGGCAGCGCCGCGGCGAGCGCACCAAGGCGGAGGATAAAATGCTGTCGCCAATGTGCTGGGCTGAGTTGGAAATTATTATTGAAAAAAATGGACCGGATCTATTTACGATGTTGACTACGATTTGCATGGGTCCGCTGGTTGCAGGAAGAAAATGTTGGGAGAGAGAAGACTGGTCGCTATCTTTGCCGAAGAATAATATCGACTGAATGTAACGACACTATCATAGGAATTAATATCCTCTTGTCAAATCATGAATTTAAAGAACTGGTGCATGAGCATTTAGCTTTATTTATTTACTTACTTATTTATGTTTAGGGGACCATGAGCATGTACCTGGGCCGGATTCATATGAGAGCCTCCCTTCCAGTTAATTATGGGCTTCTCTATTGGGCCTTCATCAGTGGGCTACATGTTATCAACAAGTGGAAAATGTGTTCCGTACCAAAAATTGTATGCGCTACGCATGGTATGGGGCACTAAAGGATCAAACCGTGCAACGAATTCCAAAACATTGTGTTTGTCGTTCTAACAACACATTTATTCAACCAACAGATGAAATATACTACTAATTGTACATTGAAAACAGCAGCAGCAGCAACTAGGGCTGGGGGTGCAACAGAAGCAGTAAGAAGGCCAGAAGAGTGAAGACGCAGCTCTCTCTTCCAAACCAAACATCAGCTATCATTACAAAAGGGCTACCAAAAAAGAACAAGTGTATGCATCAAACTAAATAAAGATACTACTACACCAAGTGTACACATCTAACTAACTGGCTCAGTTAGACGTTACTATTTATTAAGCTGTGGAGATTGGCTGACGGCTTGAACCAGATGGGTGCATGATGGGGGGAACTCCAGCCAGCAGGTCGAAGTCTGATACTTGCGACCCTCTCTCCTACTTTGGGCTGCAGAGCGTGGCGGCACATATCAGGGAATGGTGCATGCAGAGACACATGGTACGCTATGTACACACAGTTTTGCCTGATGAACGAAACCGCGTTGCCATCATGATCCTTGCCATCGGTTATCTCCTGGTTAATCGGATAATTTAGTCCGACAAAAAGAGAGCATGTACCAAGGCTACTTACCAACCTCCAGTCAAAAATTCCTGAAGGCCCAGAGAAGCTGGGATCCTGCTCAAAGACCATGCAGTGACTGTGATTGTATTCCGAGAAACAACACGTCCGGTACGTCCGAACGATCATCAATCATTCGCCGTCATCTGATCGAGCCAGGAACCACCTGCAACTGCCATGCCGCTTTTCTTTGAAAGGTTCTGGGATTAGGAAGGGTAGGGAAACTAGGCGGCCTACAACATCATATCAAGTTGGAGTCAAATAACCCACAAAAAAATTGGAGTCAAAAAAAGGGCTCTTGATGTAGTCAATCTTAAGAACAGCATGTTATAAGCATGAATATTTTTTCAGTAAATGTTGGAAGTAATATAAGCAAGCCATCATGATATATCATAGGAAACTAACATAAAAAAAAATTTAGAGTCAAATAAAAAAGGGCTCTTGATGTAGTCAATCTTAAGAACAACATGTTATGAGCATGAATTTTTTTCCAGTAAATGTTGACAGTAATATAAGCAAGCCATCATGATATCATAGGAAAGTAACATACTGCTGTAATAGCCGTTTGTAGCGATGACTGGAGTAGGCCAGCAATACGTCTAGCCATAGAAGGAGTCGACAGCATAAATGAAGCCCTTGTGTTCAATGGCATCAGAGAACCATGGATGATGCATGATCCTGCGATGGACGTGCAGATTTATCCACTTACCGCAGTGACCTGTCAGATAGGCGAGACCATGGTTGAAGAACGCAATTAGCCTAAAGTCTTTATAATTTGCAGATCTTGTGGGCACTTGGCAGATTACAACCTTGAGCAAATCAAACTTGGTATCATGTTGGCTACTGTAAGATTCCGAGTATTCTGGGCAGCGGTGCCAAAGCGGTGCAGTATTAATCAAAGGAAGGGGGATCAATCGCCGGGTGTAGACCTCCACGAGCATCCAGCTGCCGCGACCGTCGACGAGCACCATCCAAGACGTGTTCATGACGACCCAGTACATACCGTTAATGTAGTTGAGGGGGATCGGATCGCAGTCAAGGGGGTTGATGCTCGCCACCCTACGATCGTTATGCAGCGTGACACGCCGTTTCTGAAGATCAGGCGGCATCAGCAAGCAAGGAGCTAGCTTAAAAAGCTCCGGCCTGAGGGCTTTGAGTAAACGGTACAGCCCCAACGAGCACGCGGTGAGCGGCATGGTACTGAGATTGTCCACATGCGAAACAATGAGCTTGATTACCTCTCTGGGGAGCGAATTCCAGCCACTCTTTCGGCGGACGCTGCTTGGTTCTGCCATTGTTAGTGCTTGGGTTTTGGACGAGGGGGGAGGTGCCTTAGCGGGGATGGAAGATTGGACGAGGGGGGAGGCGCCTTAGCGGGGATGGAAGAGCGGACAAAGATGGAGAAGCGAATATGTGATGCGGGAAGTGGACAGGTGATGATGATTACATCACGCTGCTTGACTTACGAGACACGTACCAGCAGCGTAGGGTCGTATCGAAGTCAGACAACTTGCTTGAGGGATCACAGTACTGGTACTCCCTATAGTACCTGCTACTATTCCCTAAGTTGCTTGAGTAGAGTAGTAGTGGAGTAGGACTCTGCTCTACTACTAGCACCGGAGGAGTAGTATGTTCTAATCTAAAATAGTTACAAACTTCAATGCCCAAGCGTGGAATGACTATGAACCGCCATCGGTGCTAACTCCAATCCTGCAAGTCATGGATTTGTTTCTTTTTAACTTTATGTACGAATCTGTAGCCAGCCTGCAAGTCATGTACACTGTACTGCAGTGGAACCCACAGAGTACTTAGAATACAAGATTAAGGATGCAATTAACTTTGTATAGAGGGAGAATCATACACGCAATTAACTCAAATGGATTGGACGTGAGTCTATAAGAAAGTGCCATCTCATCTGTATCCAACATGTATAACAATGGATACTCAAAAACTAATTCTTGAAGATCATTTCATGCAAAGCACAATAAGAGTTATTTCTTCACAAGTTTTGGATGCAGGTTGAACAGTTGAACGCTTTTGTTTGCAAAAGATACTTTTTTATCTATTTCACTCGGATGTTTGTGAGCTCTAGTGATGAAATAAAATCCGAACAAACCTATCGATACCCGTTACACATGAGATGACCCCCACATCATTTGTCAAAATAAACAACTCCCCGATCAATGCATTTCACTCTTTCGTGCAATGCACGGGCACCTTACTATAGATTAGTACGACCAAAAATTGAACTAACTTTATATATAGTACGATAAATGATGATGCATGTCACCTAAAGTTATAGGAGTATCATTGAAAACTATGGTCAAATACGAATCCAACGATATTATTTTTGTTGACATGCATTAACATTTGTCAGTTAAATCTTCAGTCAAATTCAATGGGGGATAAACCACGACTGATGTAGTCGTACTAGTGTAGAGGGCGGCGCTACACGGGAGTCTCACCTCGCTTGTGGCACGGCAGTAAAGCCGTCATATCACAAAACCCAACCACTCCCAGTAATAAGTGGCCTGGTAAAATAAATGGACAAGCAACCATCACATCCCTCCGTCTTTTTTGCATTTCATCTCTCTGCATTTACTTTCTCCGGTTCATCTCGCACACTTGATCCCTAGCTACTACTCCTAGTATCCCTAGCTACTACTCCTACGGCCAGTTCTTTTGGCGGCTTCCCCAGCTTTTCCCATAAGACTAGTCATAGTGGAGACTAACATTAAGGCGCCTCACTCATTTATTTGGGCTTCTAAGCTACTAGTACTAGTAGTACCTCCGTCCTAGTTTATTCCTCACCATTATAATTTGTGCTAAATTTTGACCAAAGATTTAACTGATAAAATGTTAGTGCATGTGACATGCACTAACATTTCATTAGTTAAATTTATGATCAAAATTTGACACAGATTACAATGAGGACCAATAAACCAGGACGGGGGTACCCCCTCCATTCCAATGTACTTGTCGTGGTTTTAGTTCAAATTTGAACTAAAACCACGACGAGTAATTTGAAACGGAGGGAGTAGTAGTTATGGGATTACTAATCAAGAAGCCTAAAAGAACTGGCCCCTGGTACTCCTACTAGTAGTAGTACTCAAGTTGGAATTCCAATTGCACGCCACAACTTGTTAGGCAAAAAATTCGATACATGGTGTAGGAAGCGGTTTGGGAATTTGCATGCCTTTCCGACTAATGAGATACTCCGTACAAAGTACGACAGAGAAATAACCACAGAGAAGGAAGCTAAAAGTAAACAATCAAACGAGCATTTTTGCATTTGTTTTGCATTGAATCGTTTCACAAGCTTGACTAGTGTTGTTTTTCTACTTTTACAAAAACCGTATCGCAATGTTAAAACGTGCATTTGCACGTACATAAGTAATAGTAGTACTCCCTCCGTCTAGGTGTATAAGTCTTGCCTCCTTCTTGGTCATGGTGCACAACCAAAAATGACTTATTGACCTGGACGGAGGGAGTAGCACAGTCTGCAAGCATATGTAGAGAGAGACGTGTAGTGCGATAGTATATAGTAAAGTTTGTGCTATATGCACGTACTTGCAAAATGCATACGAATACACAAGGTTTCCAAACTTTCCCTTTTACATACTTAATTAAGGACGCTAATAATTCCTGAATGTTCGGGATTTATCATTTGCGTCCCAAAACTAATGAGATCGCCTTACGAAACAAAAATCATACTCCTACTAAAAGCCACGACGCTTGCAGGAGCGCTTGCGGCGCGCCATGAGTGCCCTGGTGCGTGGCCGTATCCCAGCACACCGACACAATGCCTCTTCGTCAGCCTCACAACTCGGGAGGTGCTGATTGGCGGCTTGCCGGCGGGCGAGCGCGATCTCACCGGTGTGGTGATCCGGCGCCAACAGGTACTCCTCCTCGCTGGATGCATGCACCCGGTCCATGTACCACCAAGCGTAGATGAGGCGCTTGGGCCCGACTACACTCAGGGCGTCGGCACGGGCGTCCTCCGCCACCCTCACGGCCCTCGCACGAGCCTTCTGCCAAAGAGCCAATTGCCCGACTCTCTCGAACGCGACATAGGCCTCCCAGGCAGCTTGTTCCGCGGTGCGCTTCTCTTCCTCGGCCTTCTTCTCCACCTCTATTTTGGCGCGCTCTGCTGGAGGCAAAGCCTCCCACAAGGCGACATCCATTTCTTTCCAAAGCTCCTCAAGGCTTGGGGGCTTGGCGGGCAGCGCGGCGTTCTCCTCGTAGCGGGGAGCCGACAAGTCCTCCGACGCGCATGTTGGCGAGATTGGGAACGTCGACGCGTCCACCTCGACGCGTCGCGACGAGGAGCGGAACGCCGACGCGTCATCCTCGACTAGTGGCAGCAAGGAACGGAACGGCGACGCATCGCGTCATGGCAAGGAGCGGAACATCGACGCGTCCTCCTTGACTAGTGGCGGCGAGGAACGGAACGTCGATGCGTGACCGTCCGCGCGGTGCAGCGAGGGGCGCCTAGGGCTTGGGAGGGATGATGCCATGGTGGTCGACATGACAGGGAGGGGGAGGAGATAGCAATGAACGTGAACGCGAGGGGGAGGAGATAGCGATGTCGTGGGAGGTGCAGTATTTATAGCAAGCAATGGCACACCTACATAAGATATGGACTGAGCTGCACTGACTTAATTGCAGGTCCAGTTGCGTCACTGACATGTGGGCCAGACCCCTGTTGGGCCCATATGTCAGTGACCCAATGAACCTGCAGTTAAGTAACAGCTACATAGGCATATTTGTTGGAGTAAATTACAGGGGAGGGAAGGGGTGGAAATATTGCTGGTCACAATGGATTGGACGAGCGTGGGGGGACGAGAGAGTCATGCATGCAGATTTTTTCCACACGGGGTGGAGTGGTGGGACCGCCAGAGGGAGAAGGAGAGTCTGGCAGGCATATTGTTTCCACACATGGAGAGAAAAATATTTGGAGACGAACGGGTTTCCTGGAGGTATGGGGAATAGTGCATAATAAGTCTCATCTTGCATGTCGGGCTAGGTATAGTCTCAAGTCATTAAAAACATACATGCCCCACACTTGTTCATATTTCAAGGTGCACTAAATTATTGCATGCGATGACTAAGGCTGGCCATAATGGTGGTATCTTAGCTGGTATCATGCACACAGGAATAGCAAACATGCTGATGTGGCAAAGAATTAAAGAAGAGGGGGGCTTTAGAGTAACTAGTGTTCATGCATGCATTGGTAAACACATTTTTTGTGAAGAACTACAAAAACTATTCCACCGCCTCTATCTTGCTAAGAGTAGGTCAAAATTTTGAATCGAGCCCTTTAAACTAGAAGGGAGGCAGTAGTACTCTAATAGCTAACCTTGGCCCTGTTTGGATCCATGTGTTAGAGTTAGTTTGAACTCAACTAACCCAAAAAAAATCTAACCCTCCCAAGAGGTGCTTATTTGGGTTACTCCCTCCGTCTAGGTGTGTAAGTCATCTTACGTTGTGCACCGCGACCAAGGCAGAGAGGAAAACGAGAAAACTTAATGTCTTTTTGCTAATTAATAGCATTGCATGTAATGAACTAACCACTACATGTCATGTTTGGCAGTCTCAAGTCATTGAAAGCATGCACCGCCCACATCTCTTATTGATATGTCACAAAACAAGAAACGATATTGTAGATATTGATGTTTTTAGTACTTATAAATCTGGTCAAACACTTTGCAAATGGTTGACGGAAGTAAAAAGGACCAGAGGGAGTATCATGCATGCGGAGTAGGCAAAAATATTGCTCATTTATAGCTGGTCAAAGTCTCAAAGGGCGCGAACGCGCGAGGGAGGCGAAGGTCGTGGGAGGCGCGACGGTTGACCGAATTAATTGAAGTTACCCACGCGCCTGCATGGCATGCGAACAGGCAGAAGCTATACCGTTAGGCCTACGATATGGGTCTAGTAGACATGACATCTAGTGGGTCCCGCATAGTTCTCGAGAACTCTTTGGGGGCTTGCAGCCATTTATCCACCGGGCAAGCCAGCAACCCCACACCGTTGGCACGCCCTACTCGTCCCAGTCTTCTACTAGTACAGTACCTTACAATAGTTCGCTCCCAGTCATCCCGTCCTTTCACATTACGGCAGTTCCACTAATCCTAACCCTCCTCCCAAATCCATGGCGTCCCAAATCTCCATGATCGGCAGTGAGTACAACGTTAGAACCATCATCAGCGATGAGTTCGACGTCATCTACACCCATGGATCCGCGACGATGAAAGCATGCCTTGCTCGCTTCCTATGCATGTTCAACAGTTTCAACATATCCAAGTCGTTCACCTATGGTCCTTCCGATTTTCATTATTGAAAACCAACATCTAAATCTAAACATAGTATTTGCCCCAGAACTACCAGGTTCAACATCTCGCAACATAAACCCATACAACCATACACCAAGGAGGTACGTAGTAGGTAGTACTATGAATTCCATTTTCGCTCCATACCAATCATTCTAAAAACTACTTAGTACTTATAACGCGCCATTGAAAATCGGAACTCTTAACCCCGCTAAAAATGGTACTATTTTAAACATGGCTACTCGATCTGTGGCAACTGGCGAGCCACCGCCTCCAAGTCGTTCACTTATGGTCCCAACCATCAACTCCTACGGATCAAATTATCACGCGAGATGACTATTCCTACAAAGGTGCGCTCCACCACGTACCTGGTACCCGCGAATGCAACAATCGTGCACCTAGGGTTTTAGGGTTTATTTGTTAACGTTGCCTTTACGTAGCACTCGTGTGTGCGAGACAACGAGAGACTGACTGCGTGTGTGTGCCTCTTCTCTTTGTATATGTACTCCACAATTTGTTTGGTGTCCAAAAATTATAATAACTACTAGCAATGTGCCAATGCGTTGCCACACGATCTGAGTAGACTAATACATATTCGCCGATTTGATAGAAAAATGTCTAGTTTTGAAATACGTATATCACTAAAAAAATTGTTATGTTTTACTCAAAATATATTCCGTTGGCGGTTTTGATGAGATAAGGGAGGAATTTTGTTGGTTTCAAGATTCGAGAAGTGGTATATGTCTAATTTCTACTCTTACTAGCAAGATGCTCGTGCGTTGCACGGAACATCAAGATCTTGTGGAAGAAAAGGATGAACGAGGGAAGGCCTTATCTGCAAATGTGGAGAGCAGTGCGGGTAAATTGCCATAGTTTCGTTCCTATCCGTCAGATATAAATCGTATGGCCTATATTGCAAGATGGCAGGCCCACCATCATCACCAACTCTGTTTTTATCCCTACTAGCAAGATGCCCGTGCATTGCACGAAACACCAAGATGCATTTATTTTACAAAATATATGTTTTGATTGATCCATGCAGGAGTAATCCCATATGTAAAAAACTAACAATATCTCGAGAAAGAGGAGAAATGAGGTGAGTAGGAGTTGGGCGTGGTGGCGATTGGTGGTTGTACTGAGCGTAGGCATGGGGATGGACGACGCCGGTAGCGGCCAGCCGACCACCATGCCAGATTGTTCCAGTGGCTTCTTTTTTAATTGCTCAACAATGAAGTTGTGAGAGATAAGGATGAACGAGGGAAGACATTATCTGCAAATATGGAGAGAGGTGGCGTATCTTTTTGCAAAATTGTCATACTTTGCTATCTATCCATCAGATATAGATCGGACGACCTATATTCCAGGATGGCAGGCACACGATCATCACCAACTGAACTCTTATAAAAACCCGAATTGGTGATGATCGTGTGTCTGCCATCCTGCAATATAGACCGTTCGATCTATATCTAGCGGATAGGAACGAAACTATGGCAATTTTGCAAAAAGATACCCACACCCCTCTCCACACTTGCAAATAAGGCCTTCCCTTGTTCATCCTTTTCTCCCACAAGATAAAATACTCATACAAATGCATCTTCATGTTCCGTGCAATGCATGGGCATCTTGCTAGTTGTTGCAAAAAGCCCATGTGTGTGTGAGAGAGAGGGCGAGAGAGGAGGAGGACGGAGTGCATGTGTGACAAAGACACAAAGAGTGTGTGTGCGAGAGGTATCAGCTTAAAATGAGGTGATAGTGTGTGTGTGCATGATTGAGAGGGCGTGTCTCAAGAAGGGAAGAAAAATCTACATAGATACAAGGAGCGGGAGAGAGACATGTATGCGATAGTGGAAGCACAAGTGTGCGGGTGTATAAACCTATCTAGAGGCTAGTCGATAAATGTTTATGAGAGAAATATGAGTCGGGGTGCGAAAGCGAGAGTTTTGTGTGTGTGTGTGTGTGTGATAGAGACGACAGTCGGGAAGGGGAGTGGAAGCAGGAGTTGTGTGTGTGTGAGAGAGGGGGGGGAGTTTGTCTGATCGGTAAACAAATGAATAATGTCAGTCTGGGATGGAGACGAAAAGGAGACCACAACAAATGTTGTGTCTACAGGAGAGAGAGAGTAATTTTAGTGGTATGATTCATATCTAGAGACATATAGGGTGTGTGAGAGAATCCCATAGAGAGAAACACAAAGTGAAATACGAGTGGAGACTATGTGTGTGGCGGTGAAAAAGAAAGCTTAGGTACCTAGTGATACGAGAGAACGGTAGATACGTGAGAGATAATGAAAACCGTGTAATGTATAATGATAGAGAGAGTGTGACACTTCTCAAGGGAGACGTCAAGAGACCATGTTTGCGAGGATAGGAGAAACATGAAGTGAGCGTGCGGGTGAGCTGGAGAAAAGAGAGTGATAGCTACATGAAGGAGCATGCATGCGAGAGAGATGGGCATGAAAGGAGTGAACATAAAAGGGATTCAAATATTTGAATTCGACATGATGATACATGTAATCCATACTCGAACCAAAATTAATCTATCAAACATGCATACTCATATGAATTCACCCGCATCTATGTTATTTAATATGCAGATATTACTGATCCATACATTTTAGTAGAACATAATTTGGTTTAATTTTTCGAATTCAACCTTATGATTTTGAGATCATTGTATTTCTAAAGCATATTATACATATAAAGGAGCAGAATTCTTTGTTGTGCTTTTGAAAGTATACATAAAAAATGATGTATATAGAATTTTATTCCAATCGAAAATGGATCCCACGTGAAAAAAATAGAATACAAACAGGATTCGAATTGAGTTGGCACGGTAAACGTGCACTCTGCAAAATTTGAATGAAGCGGGGAAAGTCGCAGTAACCACCCGAAACCAAAATCTGTGAGATGGAAATTACTACTGCCTATCCCTGCCACGCAAAGCCTGTCTGCTCGATTTCTATAGGTTTCGATAGGGGTAGGTTTGTAATTTCACTTGAACGTGACATAACCGCCTCTCACCCGGATTCATACACGGTGGGCGCCAAAACACAGTGTGTCCTCGGCCGAAATCGACTCCCTCCCCGATTCATACACGGTGGGCGCCAAAAACAAACTCTCGTCGGCAAATATTCTGTGTATGTGAGATTACCGTCCTATCCCCAACCGACTAATATTGCTGTGATGTAGGAAATTTGAAACGGGGGCTATGTTTGTAAATTTCCTCGCATTTGAGACAAGCGCGCCCTGAAGACATGGTTCCTCCCTTCCTCTCCACCTCCATTTCCCCATTCGTACTCCGTGGACGCCAAAACACCATCTCCACCGCAGCCTCCTCCGTCCGCCACCCCATCCACCGCCGTCCTCCTCCACCATGCCGGAGCTGATACCCCGACACCGCCGTCCATTACAAGAGATCGACCTCTCTCATCCACGGCTTCGGACCGGGATCCTTGCATCCTGTTCTCTCACTTCATCCCCGCCGTTGTCCACCTTGCCGGCGCCGCTCCTATGACCGTCTCGTCCACCGCACCCCGCCGCCACCGTCTACCCTCCTAGATCTGCTTCCACGCTGTCGACAGCCATTGTTACCACAGCACCGTCAAATTCTCAGCAGATGCATACACGGCGCCGCACCAGAGGCGGTACTCTTTCATATATGCTCAACTTATTTATCACAACAAGAAAATAGATCGCCACTGCTTTACTCTGATTTCTTGTCCATCACTTACTTGCTAGTTGAGAGCAAACATTGGTTGCGAAGTTGCCTTTGTCCGGTTTGCACCTTCAGATCCGCCATGGCACGCTCAACATTATACTCCCAATGCTTATGGGTTTCCCCTTTTATATTCCACACTAGTTAAATCACAGTAGACTAAATTTCAAAATTGGGCCAGTCGATTTTTCAGAGCTCGCCGGAGTTCGCCGGTGCGAACGAAGGGGCTCGGGTGGGGACTTTGGTTGTGGGGGGCGGTGGTGGGGCCTCGCCGAACGAAGAAAACTCGACGCGGGGGTGGGGGTGGGGTGGCGGAGGAACACATGCGGTGGGGGCCGATGGTCCGGCCGGCGGCCCGTGCGGTGTTCTGTATGGGAAGAATCAGAGACAAGGAAGAAGAAGGGTTAGGAGACGTAGGATCTTCATCCAACCACCTGAAATGGTCGACTGACCCAAATGCAGACATGCCTTTATATTCAGTACCATCATCGCACCTGCTTAGCACTGCTCCTGAATCCATCAAGCTAAACAACGTGCCACTCATAATTCCAAACTTGTTGCTCAAGTACGAATCTGATATGATGCTGATATTACTAAAACAGATAACATTTAATTGGTCAGCTAATGTTCCTACTTTACTTTCAAAAAAGCACATGCACCACATATAGAGAGACAGTAGGGAGTTGCTTTCTTAATGCGCTCTGGTTCATCATGTGTGGGCACTGTGCAACGAACATTTTATTATCCAAAATCTGCTTGCTCTTCTTTAGCATGTTCCTCTTCCGTTCTTCTTTAATAAGTACTCTCTCTGTTCCTAAATACAAGTCTTTGTATATATTCCACCATGGACTACATATGGAGCAAAATGAGTGAATCTACACTCTAAAATGTATCTGGATACATTTGTATGTGATCCATAGTGGAAATCTCTACCAAGACTTATATTTTGGAATGGCGGGAGTATGATAGTAGTACAGTATGTTCCTTGTAGTGAAGATGAGCAGGGACATTTGCAGTGTAGAGGTCTATACAGTCGGTTGGTATGGACACTTTGAACTTTTCGGGCCTCTTTGATTCGTAGGATTTTGTATACATGGGAATAGGATTTGTTGTGGCATGCCCACTTGAATCCTATAAGAATAGCAAGGAAATGCGGGGAGTTGTGTCACCTTTGAGAGTTACACTGATATTAACGGTACCACACCTTCAGTTGAAGAGAGCTGGTATCGGAAGCCTTTCTAGCCGTACCGGCAATACTAGCACATATATTCCAGCAAGTTCCACTTTGCTGATTTTACTCTGATGCTTATGGTTTTCCCGTTATATCTACACTATGATCTGTGTAGCTACTTTGTGTCGCACTAGCAACAGTCCACTGTTGAAGCTAAACACTGCAATGACTTACAAAATTGGCACCAAGGCATTGAGTGCCATTCTGGATGCAATGAAACTCATACGCTCCCCACCTATTGACTCTTGTTCAGAATAT
Organism: Triticum monococcum; assembly: GCA_034509565.1. Classification (NCBI taxonomy): domain Eukaryota; kingdom Viridiplantae; phylum Streptophyta; class Magnoliopsida; order Poales; family Poaceae; genus Triticum; species Triticum monococcum. The sequence goes on from CM067843.1 coordinate 236,994,048, forward strand.
GATCCTAATGACTCTTGTTCGAAATTGCCACATATAGAGAGACAACATGGAATTGCATTTCTTTGGGCGATGTGATTCATCATGAGTGGGCAACCAACATTGTATGCAATTAAGCGAAACCTCAAGAATATGCTTCCTCTTCTGTTCTTTAACATGTTCCTCTTTTTTATTCTGTATTTAGTACGTACAGTATGTTCCTTATCAAGAAGGGGAGCAGGGACATCTACAGTCAACAGCTGATAGAGCTGGCATGTACTTGATCGATAGGCTTTCAATTACTAGCGGCAATACAACACCGTATTTTCAAGCCAGTTCCACTTTCCCGATTTATATATCGTGGTTATGGTGTATCCCTTTTATGTACACTATGATTTGCCTAGTTGCTGTGTGCTCTTGTTATCATGGTTTGGCAATAAACTCTCTATACAGTATATTTTGAACCTATCATTTGCCAACTATCCTTACTTCTAGAGCCTATTTTTTGTGTACTTGTGCCAGATTACATAAATGCACACACCATATTACAGCACACATGAGCTCTCTCATCAGAATCCAGTGATAGCACACAAGTGTTTACAGGGGCGCCCCTATATTAGAATATCCTTTGCATTACAAAGATAATCTCACAACTATTTATGTTTTCATGGTTCTCAGATATTATAGGTAATTACAGTGAATATCTGAATCCGCGCATCAGAAGAATATTGTGGAACACTGCAATGACTTACAAAATTGGCACCAAGGCATTGAGTGCCATTCTGGATGCAATGAAACTCATACGCTCCCCACCTGTAGATTCTTGTTCAAAATATGATCCTAATGACTATTCTAACCTCGGGGAGTCAAAGGCAGATGTCCTGTCATGTTCACCCATCAAGGTGCCTGCTCTAATTTGGCAAGGTTTTATTGATTGCGTGTATCTTGCATATGTTGTCTTGCATTTATTCTACTTTGTTGCACCGCCATCTGCTTAGTTTACTCATCATATATGTCGAGAAGCCATGCCCATCCATTATCAATACATATTCCATCTATCATCATACCATGTTTTTCCACTCAAATGTTGTTCTTGTGCATCATACATCAAAAAGGAAGAGGGTGATTGCCGAACTTGAAGGAGCACCAACAAAGTCCTTGAAAACGTGGTTGTGCCGGAGAAATCAGACAACACCCCACTTATATTGGTTGTACAACCAGTGACACAAAACGTAGGACCGACTCCAGCAGACTGTACCCATACTTCACTGGCCACACCACTAGCCACACCACACAGAACCTGCACTCCAGAAAAAGGTATGCCGATTTCAGTTGTCATAGCACCAGCCGTACCACAGAAAAATCCCCACTCCAGCAAAAAGTACAGCAAGTCCACCGGCCAAAGACCTATCCCAACTGCAGAGACGGCCAATTCCTGCAGATTGGAACCCCATTCCAGTTATTCCCAATTTAAAAGACAATGCTTTCAATGTTGTTAGGGACTACGTGCATATATTCCCATCATTGGAAGATTATAGTGAAGAAAAACACCATTTTCACATCTTGTCCCAGTTACGTGTAAGTGCTATTATTCATGGTGATTATTTTCCTGTTTTCTGCTGATTGAACACATCAATGATTTACATTACATTGTTGTAAAGTAGGCGAGGGTCAATCTGGATAGTCATGACGAGCAAAGCTTGCTTGCTCTTTTCAAGGAAGCATTGCAGCAGTATTGGTGTTACATGAGAAAATGACACTTTGATGGCAAATCTATAAACGAATTTCTGGTGAAGTCTCCTGTGCTAACTTTAGAAGACATTGAATGGAAAAACCTTGTTATGCACTGCTTTCGTTCCGAGGATGAGGTACTGTCTATGATATCGTATGACAATTTGAACTTCTACTTTTCCGCATGTGCCTTACGGATCTTTTTTGCAGGAAATCTGCTCGAAAAAGAATTCCGGTTTGAAAAGAACGACAAGATATCGCAAATATGCTGCCCGCTGCTTTGCTCTTGTTAGTACCGATTGTCCTGTATCACTGTAGTTGCATACATACCTGGTTCATTATATGACAACAGTATGCATGATAGCTTTCTTATCAATTGTTCGCTCCAAATTATCTGATCTGTATGAATGGTTACATTAGTGTAGAATATATCCAATGCCAATGAAATTTTTTAGCTCTACATTGTTCTTGTAAGTACCTGCTATCCTTTATCAGTGTACTTATATTGACACGTAGTTGTTCATGTACCATCACTCTGCAGCTTATTTTCCTTTACCCTCCATTTTCTACACATAAGATCTATATTTACTCTTACCATAAGGTTGGATAACACCGATGGTACAGAAGAAGTTTAGCTCTGCATTGCTCTTGGATGTACCTTTTGCTTGTATCATTGTACTTACATTTATAGCTACTTGGTTATGTAGCATCACTCGTCATCTTATCTTAAATATTCTCCATTTTTTCTAATATTGTCACATCTATATTTACTCTTAACAAAATGTAGAATAAAGGCAATGCTTATGAAGAAGATTCTCTGGTAAACTTCTTGAATTGCCCCCCCCCATCAGCATGGACAAGGGCTTTATAGAGCCCGCCTTCACCAATAATGTAAGTTTGTCCTTCTCAAGCCTTCAAACTTTGTTGTGTATATTTGGTTAGGCATGACTGGAACAGCTATTTATTTTTGGTGTTTGCATCAAATTGCATGTTTAAAGTTTATTATGTACTCCAATTCATAAACAAAAGTTTGTCCTTCTCAGTTGTACAACCAAGTTCCTTCTTCATACCATGTAAATTAAACTATATAGAGCAAGTGATCTTATTTTGCCAATCTGAAATGGGATAAATTGACAACACAGTAACCATTGATACTTATGAGTTCTTGATCTGTAATCTAGTGGTGTCATGAAGCTGCCAACTCCTTCACAATGTCATTTCCTACCATGTCTTGACCTGATTAATACCATATTGTGTTAATGCTATTTTAAACTGTGTCACTTTATTCGTCAGTAAGAAATGTGATGAATTGTCAGCACTGATACTTATATGTGCAAAACCTGTCATCTGTCTGCTTGTTTATCTTTCAGAGTGAGGAGGATATAAGTGTCAAGCAAGTGCAGTCTCACCAGCTTGCTCAGCTGCTTGCGCTGCAGCTCCCGAGCAGGGCTAACCTTTCTTGAACTCTATTGAAGTGCTATCGGTTTTGTATATTATTGTGTCGGCGTGTTTAGTTGCACTGGTGGCGATCTTTGATGCCCAGTGTATGTAATATGCTGTCTGCTTGTGCTTTATTATCATAGTGGAGAACTTTGATGCCCAGTGGATGTAATATGTCGTAATTTCTTTATTGTATAGTCTAGGTTTTTTTTCTTATTCACGATGCTACAGTTATTTTACTGTATATATATCATGTCTTCATAGTAAACCGGCCAAACGGCCGTCATGCAAATCACCTGTATGATCCGCATCATGGGCCCCGTCATCTGGGTCCGTTAACAGGCCTAAATGTAAACTGGCCTACTAGTAGATTCGGGCCTTTAATAGGCCGAGTAAACTGCCGGCCTTATTTTCCCAAGAAAGCTCAATGGGCGTTTAGGAGGATGAAAAGTAGGTTGGGCCTGAAACGTGCCGAACATCTCATGGGCCGGCAGCAGGCCGAAATAGACCCTGGCCCATGAATGTGCCAATCAAATCATGGGCTTATAACAGGCCAAAATTGTCTCGGTCCTTGTTTGGCCCAATCAGATTATCGGCTGCAAGCAGTCCAGATGCAAACCGGGCCGTAGTTAGGCCCAACTATATGACGGGCTTTTAACAGGCTGAAATTAATATAGGGACGAAATGTTAAATGAGCCTTTAATAGGCCGAAACTAATATCAGGCCGAATTACTAAATGGGCCTTTAGCAAGTGGGCCCAAAAGCATAGCGTCCAGTTGACGGGCCGAATCTGATATGGGCCATAATTTAGCCCAAAGCCTCTTAAAGGGCCGGACTTGATCTGGGTCGTAATTTGGCCCAGAACGAGGTAGGCTTTTAACGGGCCGGATCTCATATGGGCCATTATTAGGCCCGGAACGTGGCAGCCAGTTAATGGGCCGGCCTACTAGGGTCCTCAAAATCTTGTGGGCCTATAGCTGGGCCGGCCCATTAATGTCAGTGAAATCTCGTGGGCCTTTAGCTGGGCTGGCCCATTATGGTCCACAAAAATCTTGTGGGCCTTCACCTGGGCTGGCCCATTATGGCCCGCAAAAATCTTGTGGGCCTTTAACTGGGCCGGCCCATTATGGCCCGCAAAAACTTGTGGGCCTTTAGCTGGGCCGACCCATTATGGTCCGCAAAATCTTATGGGCCTTTAGTTGGGCCACCCCATTTAAACTTTATGGGCCACTTTTGGGCCGGTCCACGTGTTAACATATCATAGGCGCATCTCGCCCATTGGATGAGTGACACCTGTGCCAACGCGGAGCTGACACGTGTTTCCTCCGGCCAATGATGATTTTACACGGGAAAATCCCCATTGATCCGGGCTGTTAACGGGTTATCGGATCCAAAATCGGACCCGATAGCTTAACAGTGTTCCGTTACGGTGGATGCCACGTGTCGGTCACCCTTGACGAAAGCACTTCTGTGACGCGCGATTTATCGTCATGGAAGTGGACACTTCCGTGATGATAATTTTGGTAATGTCATGGAAAACTTCTACGACAGCACAGGTATGACTATCTTGATTCTGTCATAAATTTGTCATGGATGTACATGCATGACAGAAAACATGACCTACTGTGACAAACACGTATCATCACGGAAGTGTATTTTTTTTGTAGTGCCTGGTGTTGGTAAAATACTGAACGGGCTTTTGCGACATCGCGTTCCTCCTCTAGGGCATCTAGGTTGTCCTGCCGATCAAGCTCGGCTTCTCTCTCTTCATACATATGCACTCGAGGTGAGTCGTGAATAATATCGCAGGGCAATACGGCCTCTGCGCCATACACCATGAAGAAAGGTGTGTATCCGGTAGTACGGTTGGGCATGGTCTGCAACCCCCAGAGTACAGAGTCGAGCTCCTCAACCCAGTGCTTGTCTGATTCTTTCAAAGACCGCACTAGTCTGGGCTTAATGCCGCTCATAATAAGACCGTTGGCTCGTTTGACTTGATCGTTAGTTTGTGGGTGGTAAACGGAGGCGTAATCGAGTTTAATACCCAGATTAGTACACCATGTTTTTACCTTGTCGGCTATGAAATTAGAGCTGTTGTCGGTGATGATGCTGTGTGGGACACCATAACGGTGCACAACACCGGATATGAAGTCTATCACTGGGCCGGACTTAGCCGTTTTGACCGGTTTAGCCTATATCCACTTAGTGAATTTGTCCACCATAACCAGCAGATATTTTTTCTTATGGCTTGCCCCTTTAAGGGGTCCAACCATATCCAGTCCCCAGGCCGCGAAAGGCCAAGTGATGGGAATAGTCTATAAGGCAGTTGGGGGCAAGTGGCTTTGGTTGGCGAAGAGTTGGCATCCGACGCAGCGTTGGACGAGGTCCTGTGGGTCTGCTCGGGCTGTCGGCCAATAAAACCCAGTACGGAAGGCCTTGCTAACAAGAGCCCGAGCTGCCGTGTGGTGTCCACCGAGACCGGCGTGAATTTCCGCTAGAAGCTGCCGCCCCTCTTCTTCGGAGATACATCTTTGAAGTACTCCGGTGGTATTTTTGTTGTAGAGCTCTCCGTCGTGAACCTTGTAGGCCTTCGAGCACCGGACAATGCGGCAAGCGTCATTCTGGTCTTCGAGGAGCTCCTTCCTATTAATGTAGGCCACGAAAGGTTCGGTCCATAGAGCAATTACTGCCATAATGAGATGGGCCGACGGTGTTACTTCGGTGGATGAGCCCCCGATACTATCGGTGTCTTCGGGATTTGGAGTTGTATTCGGATCTGGACTATTGTTGCTGCCCTCCCCTTGCCACACCACAGATGGCTTGAAAAGCCTTTCCAGGAAGATGTTGGGTGGGACGGGGTCGCGTTTAGCGCCGATGCGAGCAAGGACGTCCACCGCTTGGTTACTTTCTCGGGCGACGTGATGAAATTCAAGCTCTTCGAACCGAGCCGACATTTTTAATACGACATTACGATAAGCTTCCATCTTTTGATCTTTGGCGTCAAAGTCACCGTTTATTTGAGATATGGCGAGGTTCGAGTCCCCGTGCACCTCCAGGCGTTGTATGCCCATGGATATGGCCATCCTAAGACCATGTAGTAGGGCCTCGTATTCGGCTGCGTTTTTAGAGTCTGTCTATAATATCTGGAGTACATACTGGACGACATCTCCAGTGGGGGATGCTAACACGACTCCCGCTCCCAGCCCAGTCAACATTTTGGAGCCATCAAAATACATAACCCAATTGGAATATGCGCTGTATTCTTTAGGGAGTTCGGCCTCTGTCCATTCGGCGATGAAGTCGGCCAGTACTTGGGATTTGATGGCTCCTCGTGGCTTGTATGTTATGTCGAATGGAAGTAGCTCTATGGCCCATTTGGCGATCCATCCTGTGGCATCACGGTTGTTTATTATGTCATTGAGTGGGACCTCAGAAGCCACCATGATTAAACACTCCTGGAAGTAGTGTCGTAGCTTGCCGGATGCCATGAAGACCGTGTATGCTATCTTTTGGTAGTGAGGGTACCGGGATTTGCACGGTGTGAGGACAGTTGATACATAGTATATTGGTTTTTGGAGCGGAAATTTGTGTCCGTCCTGTTCTCGTTCAACGACGAGCACGGCGCTCACCACCTGATGTGTTGCCAATATGTATAACAACATGGGCTCGCCAGTGTTTGGTGCGGCCAGGATTGGGTTGCTTGCTAGGAGGGCCTTTATTTCCTCCAGACCGGCAGTCGCTGCGTCTGTCCATCCGAAGTTATCAGTGCGCCGTAAGAGACGATAGATTGGTAGTGCCTTTTATCCTAATCGGGAGATAAAGCGGCTTAGCGCTGCTATGCATCCAGCTAGCTTTTGGACCTGCTTGAGGTCTGTTTGTGTAGCCAATTGTGAGAGAGCTCGGATTTTAGCTGGATTTGCTTCAATTAATCTATTGGAAACGATGAAGCCCAGCAGTTTTCCAGTGGGGACGCCTAAGACACACTTTTCCGGGTTGAGCTTAATGTCATATGCCCGGAGGTTGTGGAATGTAAGACGTAAGTCGTCTATTAGTGTTTCGATGTGCCTAGTTTTGATGATGCCATCATCGACGTAAGCTTCTACCGTTTTGCCGATCTGTTTCTCTAGGCATGTTTGAATCATGTGTTGGTATGTGGCGCCGGTGTTCTTGAGCCCCAAGGGCATGGTGTTGAAGCAGAATGGCCCATATGGGGTGATAAATGTTGTTGCGGCTTGATCGGGATCCTTCATTTTGATTTGATGGTATCCGAAATATGCATCGAGGAAACACAGTGAGTCGTGTCCTACGGTGGCGTCGATGATTTGATCAATGCGGGGGAGGGGGAAGGGATCCTTAGGGCAAGCCTTGTTGAGGTCTTTGAAATCGACACACAGGCGCCAGGATTTGTCCTTCTTTGGTACCATCACCAGGTTTGCCAGCCAGTCCAGATGTTTGATTTCTCTAATGAATCCGGCCTCGATGAGTTTGGCCAGCTCCTCCCCCATGGCTTGTCGCTTGGGTTCGGAAAAGCGCCGCAGTGTTTGCTTAACCGGTTTAAATCCCTTTAATATATTGAGGCTATGTTCGGCTAGCTCGTGTGGGATCCCTGGCCTATCTGAAGGGTGTTAGGCAAATATGTCCCAGTTTTCGCGCAGGAATTCTCGTAGTGCGGTGTCAACTGTTGGGTTTAGTTGAGCTCCGATAGATGCTATCTTCTTGGGGTCCGTTGGGTGGACCTGGAATTTGACTATTTCTTCTGCTGGTTTGAAGGATGTGGATTTAAGGCGTTTGTCGAGGATCACGTCGTCCCTGTCCACCATGGAGCATAGTGCGGTTAATTCTTCAGCCGCGAGGGCTTTGGATAGCTCCTCTAGGGCCAGGGATGCGGTTTTGTTTTTAGCACGGAGTTCTATGTCCGGATCACTGACAAGAGTGATTATACCGTTTGGTCCGGGCATTTTGAGCTTCATATACCCGTAATGGGGTATGGCCTGAAAGCGCATAAAAGCATCCCGCCCTAACAGGGCGTGATATCCGTTCCTGAAAGGGGCCACTTGGAAAGTTATTTCTTCGGACCGATAGTTGTCCGGCGTGCCGAATACTACATCAAGTGTGATTTTGCCTGCGCACCGCGCCTCCCGACTAGGAATAATTCCTCGGAAGGTTGTGTTACTTTGCTTGATGCAGCTCCAGTCTATTTCCATTTTATGGAGTGTGTCCTCATAAATGAGGTTTAGTCCACTGCCGTCGTCCATGAGGACCTTGGTAAGTCAAAACCCGTCCACGATGGGACTGAGGATTAACGCGGCTGGCGCTCGTACTGTTCTGTACTTTGGTTCGTCACCGGCATTGAATGTTATAGCCGTGTCATTCAGGGGTTTATCACAGCAATTTGGCAGACTTCGGCGAGCTCCCGAAGTGCCCTTTTGCGCTTGTTGTTTGAAGCGAATGTCTCAAAGACCGTCAATAATCTTGAGTTATCGTCCCCTGGGGGATGCCGTTCTGGGTTGTCCTTGATAAGGATGTCCTCGCCGCTCTTGGCTACCTGTCGTAGTATCCAACATGCTCTAAGGTTGTGGGTTGCCACAGTATCTAGTGTTGTATGTATTTTGCATGGGCCATCGGGCCACCCCACCAGAATAGTGCCGTGCCGCGTAGCGGTTTTGTGTTTCTTGACTGTTGGACTGGGTGTTCCGCGAGGGTGCACCCTTTTTGCATGTAGGGGGGGTTGAGTTGGGACTGACGGTTCCCAGCGAGTTGCCCAAGTATTCCAGGTGCTCTCCATCGCGCTGTACTTTTGTACGATGGTTGCTAAGTCAACGAATTTCAGTATGCAGCGGCGATTCAAGGCTTTGAGAATTCCTTCGTCCGCGCAATTGTTGCAGAACGCCGATATTGCGTCCTCGTCATGGCAATCTTTTACTTTGTCCTTGACAAGGAGGAATCCGGCCCAGATGTGGTGGACCGTTTCCTGAGACTGTTGTTTTATGCTCATGAGGGCGTCTATATCCGGGTGGGTGGGTGGAATTAAATCCTAACCCCGACCTGACTGATTATCCGGAGTCTGACAACCTTCCGGGCTTAACAGTCCGAGTTTCGGAATATCTTCTGATTGTTTAGGACCGCCGTCCGATGCTATGTTCGGAGGGTTGGTCGCATCCTTTCGCGGGTGAGTATCCGGCTCTTCCTGATTGGCGATCCAAACATAATCCGTCTTTGGTATAGAAGAAGACTCGCTGTCCTGCTCCACGACTACCGCAATCTGGTGGGTGACCGGTAGGGTCTCGATTTCTCCTTGATCGGTTTAAGGCCCGATCCAATCGTAATCTCTGGCTATTCCCAAAGCGGCGATGCGATCTAGGAGTTCGTTCAAAGACGAAAACTCTGGCGGGTCCATCAGCTTGGAGTGCTCGGAGTTGATGCGAAGGGGGTTTTCAATGGCCCAAGAGGTCATCGTCGGCTCAACGGCCGAACAGGCGATCATAGTAAAGCCGCCCTACCGGAGGGTTTGGCCCGGGGCCATAGCTCCCCCGGAGGTGATGTTGTCTTCAAGGACAAGGCGGGCCATCGAGCCTTTCATCAACGGCATAGTGGAACTCTCAATGAAAGCACCAATGTCGGTGTCAAAATCGGCGGATCTCGGGTAGGGGGTCCCGAACTGTGCATCTAGGATCGATGGTAATAGGAGACGGGGGACACGATGTTTACCCAGGTCCGGGCCCACTCTATGGAGGTAATACCCTACGTCCTGCTTGATTGATCTTGATGAATATGAGTGTTACAAGAGTTGATCTACCAAGAGATCGTAATGGCTAAACCCTAGAAGCCTAGCCTGTATGACTATGGTAATGAATATATCCTTTCCGGACTAACCCCTCCGATTTATATAGACACCGGGAGGGAAATCTAGGGTTACATAGAGTCGGTTACATAAGAAGGAATCTTCATAGTCGATCGCCAAGCTTGCCTTCCACGCCAAGGAGAGTCCAATCCGGACACAGGTATAGTCTTCGGCCTTCATGTCTTCACAGCCCATCAGTCCGGCCCATGGATAACAGGTCGGACGCGTGAGGACCCCTTAGTCCAGGACTCCCTCAACCGCTACGATATGATCAAGGTGGATTATGGTGGAGGGGGCACCGCACATGGCTGGGAGAGATCAAAATATCAACTTGTGTCTAGAGGTGCCCCCTGCCCCCGTATATAAAGGAGCAAGGGGGGGAGGCCGGCCGGCCCCTGTAGGCGCGCTAGGAGGAGGAGTCCTCCTCCTAGTAGGAGTAGGACTCCCCTCTTTCCTACTCCTACTAGGAGGGGGAAAGGAAGGGGAGAGGGAGAAGGAAAGGGGGCGCCCCCCCTCTCCTAGTCCAATTTGGACCAGAGGGGGAGGGGCACGCGGCCTGCCCTAGGCCAGTCCTCTCTCTCCACTAAGGCCCATAAGGTCCATTATTTCTCCCGGGGGGTTCCGGTAACCTACGGCACTCCAGTTTTGTCCTAAACCACCTGGAACACTTCCAGTGTCCAAATATAGTCATCCAATATATCGATCTTTACATCTCGGCCATTTCAAGACTCCTCGTCATGTCTGTGATCATATCCGGGACTCCGAACTACCTTCGGTACATCAAAACACAAAAACTCATAATACCGATCGTCACCGAACTTTAAGCGTGCGGACCCTACGGGTTCGAGAACTATGTAGACATGACCGATACACGTCTCCGGTCAATAACCAATAGAGGAACCTGGATGCTCATATTGCCTCCCACATATTCTATGAAGATCTTTATCGGTCAAACCGCATAACAACATATGTTGTTCCCTTTGTCATCGGTATGTTACTTGCCCGAGATTCGATCGTTGGTATCCCAATACCTAGTTCAATCTCGTTGCCAGCAAGTCTCTTTACTCGTTCCATAATACATCATCTCGCAACTAACTCATTAGTTACAATGCTTGCAAGACTTATAGTGATGTGCATTACCGAGTGGGCCCAGAGATACCTCTCTGACAATCGGAGTGACAAATCCTAATCTTGATCTATACCAACTCAACAAGTACCATCGGAGACACATGTAGAGCACCTTTATAATCACCCAGTTAAGTTGTGACGTTTGGTAGCACATAAAGTGTTCCTCCAGTAATTGGGAGTTGCATAACCTCATAGTCATAGGAACATGTATGAGTCATGAAGAAAGCAATAGCAGTAAACTAAACGGTCAAGTGCTAAGCTAACGGAATGGGTCAAGTAAATCACATCATTCTCCTAATGATGTGATCCCGTTAATCAAATGACAACTCATATCTATGGTTAGGAAACTTAACCATCTTTGATTAATGATCTAGTCAAGTAGAGGCATACTAGTGACACTCTGTTTGTCTATGTATTCACACATGTACTAAGTTTCCGGTTAATACAATTTTAGCATGAATAATAAACATTTGTCATGATATGAGGAAATAAATAATAAATTTATTATTGCCTCTAGGGCATATTTCCTTCAGGATAAACATCCCATGCAATTAAAATATGTGACCTGATATGGCCACGATCATCTTGCGCCTTTGATCTCCATCTCCAAAGTACCGTCATGATCTCTATCGTCACCGGCATGACACCATGATCTCCATCATCTTGATCTCTATCAACGTGTCGTCACATGGTTGTCTCGCCAACTATTGCTCTTACAACTATTGCTATCGTATAGAGATAAAGTAAAGCAATTATTTGGTGCTTGCATCTTATGCAATAAAGATACAACCATAAGGCTTCTACCAGTTGTCGATAACTTCAACAAAACATGATGATCTCATACAACAACTTATATCTCATCACGTCTTGACCATATCAAATCACAAAAAGCCCTGCAAAAACAAGTTAGACGACCTCTACTTTGTTGTTGCAAGTTTTACGTGGCTGCTATGGGCTTGGCAAGAGCCGTTCTTACCAACGCATCAAAACCACAACGAGTTTTCGTCAAGTATGTGCTATTTTAACCTTCAACAAGGACCGGGCATAGCCACACTCGATTCAACTATAGTTGGAGAAACTGACACCCGCCAGCCACCTGTGTGTGAAGCACGTCGGTAGAACTAGTCTCGCGTAAGCGTACGCCTAATGTCAGTCAGGGCCGCTTCATCCAACAATACCACTGAATCAAAGTATGACATGCTGGTAAGCAGTATGACTATTATCGCCCACAACTCACTTGTGTTATACTCGTGCATATAACATCTACGCATAGACTTGGCTCTGATACCACTGTTGGGGAACGCAGTAATTTCAAAAAAAAAAATCCTACGCACACGCAAGATCATGGTGATGCATAGCAACGAGAGGGGAGAGTGTTGTCTACGTACCCTCGTAGACCGTAAGCGGAAGCGTTATGACAACACGGTTGATGTAGTCGTACGTCTTCACGATCGACCGATCCTAGTACCGAAAGTACGGCACCTCCATGATCTGCACACGTTCGGCTCGGTGATGTCCCATGAACTCACAATCCAGCAGAGCATCGAGGGAGAGCTTTGTCAGCACGACGGCGTGATGACGGTGATGATGATGCTATCGGAACAGGGCTTCGCCTAAGCACCGCCACGATATGACTGAGGTGGATTATGGTGGAGGGGGGGCACCGCACACGGCTGGAAACAATCAACTTGTGTGTTCTAGGGTGCCCCTGCCCCCGTATATAAAGGATCAAGGGGGGAGGCCGGCCGGCCTTGGGGCGCACCAAGGAGAGGGAGGAGTCCTCCTCCTAGTAGGAGTAGGACTCCCCCTTTCCTAGTACAACTAGGAAGAAGGAGGGGGAAGGAAACAGAGGGAGAGAGGGAGGGAAAGAGGGGGCGCCCCCCCCCACCTTGTCCAATTCAGACTCCAAAGGGGGGGCTCGCCCTATGGCCCCTCCTCTCTCTCTCACAAGGCCGATGTTGGCCCATTAGTTCCCCCGGGGGTTCCGATAACCCCCCGGCACTCCGATAATTATCCGGTGACCCCCGAAACTCATCCGGTGTCCGAATATAGTCATCCAATATATCAATCTTTATGTCTCGGCCATTTTGAGACTCCTCATCATGTCTGTGATCACATCCGGGACTCCGAACTATCTTCGGTACATCAAAACACATAAACTCATAATACCGATCGTCACCGAATGTTAAGCGTGCGGACCCTACGGGTTCGAGAACTATGTAGACATGACTGATACACGTCTCCGGTCAATAACCAATAGCGGAACCTGGATGTTCATATTGTCTCCCACATATTCTACGAAGATCTTTATTGGTCAAACCGCATAACGATATACGTTGTTCCCTTTGTCATCGGTATGTTACTTGCCCGAGATTCGATCGTCGGTATCCTCATACCTAGTTCAATCTCGTTACCGGCAAGTCTCTTTAGTCGTTCTGTAATGCATCATCCCGCAACTAACTCATTAGTCACAATGCTTGCAAGGCTTATAGTGATGTGCATTACCGAGAGGGCCCAGAGATACCTCTCCGATACACGGAGTGACAAATCCTAATCTCGATCTATGCCAACTGAACAAACACCATCAGAGACACCTGTAGAGCATCTTTATAATCACCCAGTTACGTTGTGACGTTTGATAGCACACTTAGTGTTCCTCCGGTATTCGGGAGTTGCATAATCTCATAGTCAGAGGAACATGTATAAGTCATGAAGAAACCATAGCAACAAACTAAACGATCATAGTGCTAAGCTAATGGATGGGTCTTGTCCATCACATCATTCTCTAATGATGTGGCCCCGTTCATCAAATGACAACACATGTCTATGGTTAGGAAACTTAACCATCTTTGATTAACGAGCTAGTCTAGTAGAGGCATACTAGGGACACTCTGTTTTGTCTATGTATTCATACATGTACTAAGTTTCCGGTTAATACAATTCTAGCATGAATAATAAACATTTATTATGATATAAGGAAATATAAATAACAACTTTATTATTGCCTCTAGGGCATATTTCCTTCATCTTCATCATCAATCTTCTCCTCTACTTTGATCTTTATCTTCTCAGGAATCCAAGGAACAAGCAACAACCATTTCAAAGTTTAAATGAGACAGTTATGGTGATTTTTGTGACTTCCTCTCATATGGTATGGACTACGACCATGGACAGTCATACAATGATTGGCTTGTACTCTGGGTTTCACATTGTTTAGTATTTTGGCTGCCAAATCTTCACCCTCAATACGATTTAGATCATCTTTGGCTTATTGGATTCATATCAACGGCCCCTTAAACATCCAAGTATTGAACCTTATTGTTATTAAGTTGTGGGGACTTTATCATATGTAAAATACTCGAGATGCCTTATATCCGAGGCTCATAACTTCAATAAAATGATATAGAATTTGGTCCAGGCATCGGGGTAAGTCCACGGGAGGTAGAATTCATCTAAAACCCCTACATGAAAAAGGGAAATAAATTTAAAAATAACAACTAAGGGAATAACCTGGGATGAATCTCCAAATATGGAAAGTTAACAATGAGGAGTTAAAAATGCAATAATCAACATCATCAATGTCAGAGCTAAATCTGCCAGACCTCGAGGTAGGGGATCCTATGCTAGATGTCTTGAATGTGGGTAACATGAACACATGATTTTACCCAGGTTTAGGCTCTTCGAGGAGATAGTACCCTATGGCATGCTTGTCTTTTATTGTGCTGAAGTAAGTACATAGTACATGTAACTACCAAGAGATTGTATGTTGTGTAAGATTGTGTTCTATCGACTAGTCCGGCCCCGGCTTATATAAGATACTGAGACCTAGGATTACAAGAGTCCTAGTTGACTACTAAGTGGAGAGGAGTCTGAGGGAGTCCTGGACTAAGGGGTCCTTGGGCGTCCGGCCTGTTATCCATGGGCCGGACTGATGGGCTGTGAAGACATGAAGGCCGGAGAATGTACCTGTGTCCGGATTGGACTCTCCTTCGCGTGGAAGGCAAGCTTGGCGACCAACTATGAAGATTCCTTCTTATGTAACTGACTCTATGTAAACCCTAGATCCCCCCCGGTGTCTATATAAACCGGAGGGGTTAGTCCGGAAAGGATAGATTCATTACCATGGTCATACAGGCTAGGATTCTAGGGTTTGGCCATTACGATCTCGTGGTAGATCAACTCTTGTAACACTCACATTCGTCAAGATCAATCAAGCAGCACATAGGGTATTACCTCCATAGAGAGGGCCCGAACCTGGGTAAACATCGTGTCCCCCGTCTCCTGTTACCATCGATCCTAGACGCACAGTTCGGGACCCCCTACCCGAGATCCTCCGGTTTTGACACCGACATTGGTGCTTTCATTGAGAGTTCCACTGTGTCGTCAATGAAAGGTTTGATGGCCCCTTCAATCGTCTATAGTGACGCTGTCCAAGGAGAAACCTTCCTCCCCAGACAAATTTTCGTGTTCGGCGGCTCCGTACTACGAGCCAACTCACTTGGGCATCTGGAGCAGATCGATAGCTATGCCCCTGGCCACCAGGTCAGATTTGGAAGCTTGAACTACGTCGCAGATATCCGTGGAGACTTGATCTTCAATGGATTTGAGACCGCGGCGATCGCTCCCCCTCGCCCCGATGAGCATGACTTAAATCTGTCATCGGATCACATCCAGGAGATGGTCCCTGTTGCTGCAACGGTCTTAGAATCGGAGCAGATCGTGCCATCCGAGGCCACAGAGTCCGCGGCATTGGAGTCGCACGCGGACTCGGCACCCGCAATATTTGCGTCAATGGAACTCCGGACTCGCCTCCGGCTATAAGTTCCGGACCATGTACGCTTGTAGACACCGAGCTAGATCGGTTATCGATCTTCGAATTCAGCGCCGCCGACGTTTTTCAGCACTCACCTTTGTGCGATGTGCTAAACTCTTTAAAGAATTTGTCCATGGAGAAGGACTCACAGCCGAACTATGTTCGGTTCGAGCCAGAGGCTGATGATGGGAAATTTTGCTTCCCACCCGCCACCCACTTCATAGCCACTATCGATGACTTAACCGACATGCTTGATTGCTCCGAAGACATCGACGGTATGGACGACGATGCCGACAAGGAGCAAGGCCAAGACCTGCCATTTACTGGACGTTGGACGGCCACCTCTTCGTACGATATGTAGATGGTCGACACACCTAAAAAAGCTAGCGACGATGACAAAGGAGATCCAGTTATGAATAAACCTTCTAAGGCACAGTCCAAGCATCGGCGCCCTAAACGCCGCTCTAAGCCTCGTCGCTCAAAAGATGGCAACACTGGCACCGGAGAAAATATTACTTCGGGCGATGCCAAAAACAATGAAGACCCTGTCGGGGCTGCATCCGAACAGGAGGAACAAGACAACGGGCAAGATAACCCTGATAAACAGGCCATGCCCAATGACCCAGATGATGATAGTTATCGTCCAATCTCCGAGGATGATGAGAGCCTCGGCAATGAGGACTTCATCGTGCCTGAGGCACCCCTCGAATAGGAGTGCTTCAAGCGCCAGCTAATAGCCACTGCAAGAAGTGTGAAGAAGAAGCAGCAGCAGCTCCAAGCTGATCAAGACCTGCTCATTGACAGGTGGACTGATGTCCTAGCAGCCGAAGAATACGGCCTCGAGCGCCCAGCCAAGAGTTACCCAAAGCGTAGACTGCTACCTCAATTCGATGAGGAGGCACCAGATCCCATACCTCCCTCACGCAATGCGGACCGACCACCACGTGGTCGGGATAGTGCAGCGGACCGACCACCCCGCGGTCGGGATAAAACGGCAACTCAGGCCAAACAACAGCCCGCCCCACCACCTCACAAAAACAGGGACAGAACAGCTCAGGACCAGACATACGACCTTCGGCGGGATCTGGACAGTAGAGCACGACACACCAGATCAATCTACGGATCGCGAGAACACTTCCCGACTCAGGATGACGGCTCCCTATTCGGGCGTGACAAACCTAGTCACACTCGAGCCGATAACCGCTGACGGACTTCGTCGGAGGTGCGCCGTGATGCAGTCCGATATAAAGGCGCCGCACACCCTCTCTGCTTCACAGATGAGGTGCTGGATCACGAATTCCTCGAGGGATTCAAGCCCGTCAATGTTGAATCATACGACGGAACAACCGATCCCGTTGTATGGATTGAGGACTTTATTCTCCACATCCACATGGCTCGTGGAGACAACCTCCATGCCATCAAATACCTCCCACTAAAGCTCAAAGGGCCAGCTCGACACTGACTAAATAGCCTGCCCGAAAATTCCATCGGCAGCTGGGAGGACTTGCAAGAAGCCTTCCTTGACAACTTCCAAGGTACATATGTCCGGCCACCCGATGCCGATGACTTAAGCCACATAGTTCAACAACCTGGAGAATCGGCCAGAAAATTCTGGACTAGGTTCCTAATCAAAAAGAACCAAATCGTTGACTGTCCGGATGCCAAAGCCCTAGCAGCCTTTAAACACAGCATCCATGAAGAATGGCTAGCACACCACCTTGGCCAAGAAAAGCCAAAGTCCATGGCAGCCCTTACGGCACTCATGACCCGCTTTTGCGCGGGTGAGGACAGCTAGCTGGCTCGTAGCAAAAACACAACCAGTGAGACAGGCCCCTCCGAGGCCAAGAACAGCACTGACAAGCTTTGGCGCAATAGACACAAACGTCGAAGCAATGGCGACAACACCGATGACACCACCGTTAACGCCGGATTCAGCGGCTCCAAGTCCGGACAGCGAAAGAAGCCCTACAAAAGGAACAGTGAGGGGCCATCCAGCCTGGATCGCATACTCGATCGTCCGTGCCAGATACATGGTACCCCAGATAAACAAGCCAATCATACCAACAGGGATTGTTGGGTTTTCAAACAGGCTAGCAAGTTAAATGCCGAAAACAAGGAAAAGGGGTCACAAAGTGAGGACGACAACGAAGAGCCCCGGCAGACGAACACCGGGGGGCAGAAGAAATTTCCCCCTGAATTCAAAAGGTGAACATGATATACGCTACACACATCCCCAAAAGGGAGCGTAAGCGAGCACTTAGGGACGTCTACGCGGTAGAGCCAGTCGCCCCAAAATTCAATCCGTGGTCGTCATTCCTGATCACCTTCGATCGTCGAGATCACCCAACTAGTATCCGGCATGGCGTTTCAGCCGCACTGGTCCTCGACCCAATCATCGACGGATTTCACCTAACATGAGTCCTAATGGACGGTGGTAGCAGCCTCAATCTGCTCTATCAGGTATAGTGCGGAAGATGGGCATTAATCCCTCACGAATCAAACCCACAAAGACCTTTAAAGGAGTCATACCAGGCGTTGAGGCCCGCTGCATGGGCTCAATCACGCTGGAGGTGCTCTTCGGTTCTTCGGACAACATCTGAAGCGAGGAGTTAATCTTCGATATCGTCCCTTTCCGCAGCGGCTACCACACACTGCTCGGACGAACCGCGTTTGCCAGATTCAACGTGGTGCCACACTATGCTTATCTCAAGATGAAGATGCCTGGTCCGCACTGCATCATAACAGTCGACGGAAACACAGAACGCTCCCTCCGAACAGAGGGGCACACCGCCGCCCTTGCAGCAGAGGTACAAAGCGGCCTTCTCAAGCAGCATCATAGTCTGGCTACCGAGCCCCTGGACATCATTAAGAGTGTCCGGACTACACTACAACAGGACAGCGCGGCTCGTCAAGAGCTCGATTAGCAATTCGGCCTCCGTCCCAATCCCGATGAGGTAGTGGCATTCATACCACGCATACATAGTTACTAACTCAAAATTCCATGGGCATCGACGGAGGCACAAGCTATCACGAGATCTATGGTTCGGCTAGACCGATCCCGGACACACATATAACTTTACTCTCTCCTTTTCCCTTGTTTCAGGTTTCTCCTATGCGGGCCTCCTTCGACGGCTTGATTAACGATCCTGTCAAAGGATAAACACACCGGATTGACACGGAGCACAGGCGTACATGGGAAGCCCTAGAGGCTAACCGTTTTCAGGACCCACGCGCAGCTCGCCTTCGGTTGCGGCATGTCAAATAGCCGGTTGCTTATTCCATTATTTTGCACCAATGTGCTGGGACGCATTAACCCAACTATAATGGAAACAGTTCATGATCCAAGTTCAAGGGCCCCAGATCCTATCTTTGTTCTCCCTCTGTTTTCCTTAAATTACTTATTTCCTAGCAACTGTACACTCTGGTACGTTTCATATTTGCCAGGGCCTCCCCATCGCCCCACGATATGGCAACAAAGTCCGAACACTCCTTAAAGGTAAGTTCAGCACCCCGAATTTAACATCATATGCATTGCCTCCAAATCATGTCTTTGGTCAATAGTCGGGTTGCCCGGCTCCTGTGCTTGCTACCCTACATTCCGCTAAATCGGCTAGGTTAGTAAAGGGAAAACTACTGCGATTGTGCCCTGACCTTGACCAGATGAGCGCCTCGGTAGAGAAAGCCGAAAACATACTGTCATGATACGGCGAGAGCCGGTCAGCTGTTCGAGGGTTACAAACCATTGGAGATTTTTTCCGCGTTATACGAAAGATCGGCACCTCCCGATCATATGCTGACGACACTCTAGTTCGAACCAGGGGGTGCGCCCACGCTTTATTATAAAACTCCTATGGCTAAGTGAGGGCATTTAAGCCGTACAATCTGATTGCCTTGTTCGTTGCGCTAAACAACTCCTTCAAGGACCATATAATTGGATCAAGATTGTTTAGATTCCATCCCGAACACCTCCGCACTACCTACGTGAGGGCAGAAGCCGACGACTGGCCAACCCTTAGATTACATACAACACGGCCGCATAGGAGGAAACAATTAAAAGCATAACAAAATTACATTACAAAACAGGCTTTCTTTTTCATAATACAAGGCAAGGGCAACATTAATACATTTATTCAAATAGAATGTCCTGCGAACATTGTGCTGCCGCAAGGCGAGACCCCTCCAGGACATCTGCAAAATACCGTTCGGGTGTGCGGTGCTCCTTGCCCTCCGGTGGCCCTCTGGTCACCTCAACGGCGTCCATCTTCGCCAACCACATCTTGGAATGGGCGAAGGCCATGCGCGCACCTTCAATGCAGGCCGAGCGCTTGACGACGTCCAGCCGAGGACAGGCGTTCACCATCCGCCTCACGATTATGAAGTAGCTGCCTGGCATAGCTTTGGTTGGCCATAGCCGGATTATCAAATTCTTAATGGCTAGTTTGGCCACCCTATGCAGCTCCACCAGCTGTTTCAGCTGATCGGTGAAGGACACGGGATGCTCTGGCGCCACATACTGTGACCAGAATAGCTTCTCCGTAGAACCCCCTCCTTCGGCTCGATAGAACTCCGCGGCGTCTGATAGACGGCATGGTGAATCCGCAAAAGCCCCTGGGGAACTCTGAACCCGGGTTAGTAAAAGGTACCGCTTCTCCGCATACTTGCTTTGCATCTTAAATGCCTTACCCTCCGTGATCTTCTTGACCTCCTGGATCTCCTGGAGGGCGGCCTGGGCCTCATTACATGCGGTCTCCGCACTCTGACGAGCCTTGGTGAGTTCGGTCCCTTGAACTGATGCATCATGCTCCAAGGCTTCGCATTTCTTGACCACATCCTGGAGCTCCTGCTGGACTTCTTTGACCCGGGCCTTGAGCTTCTTATGGGCGGCTTGCTGCTGGACAACTTTCTCCTCGGCCTCGCCCAGGGCCTTCCTTAGGGCCTCGACCTCGGTCGTGGCTCCTGCACATATCACGACACTGTGGTTAATATGCAGCGCCTATCCATTCCGAACACACAGCAAGTCGTCACTCACCTTGTTTCTCCTGGAGCCGAACCTTAACCTCGCTGAGATCATTCTCGGTCTGCTCCAGCCTCTACCTCAGTTCAGAGACTTCGGCAGCATGCGAGGTTGCGGCCAACATCACGCCTGTTTATTCGTACATATTATGTTAGTCTCCTATAACAAAAGATTGATCCCCTGTTCGGTTTTTCCTACCGAACACCGGACAATGTCTCGGGGGCTACTGTCTACATGGGGTTTTTTCTCTTTCTTACCTCAAAACCCATCAACATGCTACTGCAGGCTTCATTCAGTCCACTCTTGGCGGACTGAACCTTCTCGATCACCGCACCCATAAGGACACGGTGCTCGTCCAGGATGGAGGCGCCGCGTAGCGCCTCCATCAGGTTATCTGGCGCCCCTGGATGAACAGGGGCCACCGGTTCGGTGCACCCCCCTCCTTCAAAGGGGGCTGCTCGCCTGACTCCGGAGCCACATGAGTCTCTAGAATTGTATTGGGCTAAGGGCTGAACTGGATGCGTCCCTCTTCGCCAGTCTCCATGGGGATCGGCTCCCCCATGTGTTTGACAGTGGAGGTCTCGCCTTGAGGCGCCTCCCGGACAGCGTCCTGGGCTCCTCCCCGGTTCGGAGCGATCCTCCGGAACAACACTTCGGTGTCGTCCCTAGCCCCGGGGGAATAAGCAGGCGGTGGCGACATGCTCGCCATCTCCCACAGAGCCAACGAACCTCCAGATGAGGATCACTGGATAATGTCGCGGGCCGGACTGCAATAGTACAGTTAATCTTGGAGAACGTAGTAATTTCAAAATTTTCCTACGCACACGCAAGATCATGGTGATGCATAGCAACGAGGGGAGAGCATGATCTACGAACCCTTGTAGATCGCAACGGAAGCATTGACACAACGTAGAGGAAGTAGTTGTACGTCTTCTTCCCGATCCGACCGATCCAAGCACCGTTACTCCGGCACCTCCGAGTTCTTAGCACACGTACAGCTTGATGACGATCCCCGGACTCCGATCCAGCAAAGTGTCGGGGAAGAGTTCCGTCAGGACGACGGCGTGGTGACGATCTTGATGTTCTACCGACGCAGGGCTTCGCCTAAGCACTGCAACGATATGACCGAGGTGGAATATGGTGGAGGGGGGCACCGCACATGGCTAAGGAACGATCACGAAGATCAACTTGTGTGTCTATGGGGTGCCCCCTGCCTCAGTATATAAAGGATGGAGGAGGAGGAGGCCGGCCAAGGCTATCGGTGCGGCCAGGATGGGAGTCCTACTAGGACTCCAAGACCTAGTAGGAGTCCATCAAGAGGGGAGGAAGGGAGAAGGAAGTGGAGGAGTAGGAAAGGTGGCCGGCCCCCTTTTCCCTAGTCCAATTCGGACTAGAGGGGAGGGGGGGCGCACCAGCCTTTTTCCTCTTCCCACTAAAGCCCATCAAGGCCCATTACTTCTCCCGTAACTACCCGGTACTCCGAAAAATACCCGAATCACTCGGAACCTTTCCGATGTCCGAATATAGTCGTCCAATATATTGATCTTTACGTCTCGATCATTTCGAGACACCTCGTCATGTCCCCGATCTCATCCGGGACTCCGAACTCCTTCGGTACATCAAAACTCATAAACTCATAATATAACTGTCATCGAAACCTTAAGCGTGCGGACCCTACGGTTCGAGAACAATGTAGACATGACCGAGACACGTCTCCGGTCAATAACCAATAGCGGGACCTGGATGCCCATATTGGCTCCTACATATTCTACGAAGATCTTTTATCGGTTAGACCGCATAACAACATACGTTGTTCCCTTTGTCATCGGTATGTTACTTGCTCGAGATTCGATCGTCGGTATCCAATACCTAGTTCAATCTCGTTACCGGCAAGTCTCTTTACTCGTTCCGTAATACATCATCCCGCAACTAACTCATTAGTTGCAATGCTTGCAAGGCTTAAGTGATGTGCATTACCGAGAGGGCCCAGAGATACCTCTCCGACAATCGGAGTGACAAATCCTAATCTCGAAATACGCCAACCCAACATCTACCTTTGGAGACACCTGTAGTACTCCTTTATAATCACCCAGTTACGTTGTGACATTTGGTAGCACCCAAAGTGTTCCTCCGACAAACGGGAGTTGCATAATCTCATAGTCATCGGAACATGTATAAGTCATGAAGAAAGCAATAGCAACATACTAAACGATCGGGTGCTAAGCTAATGGAATGGGTCATGTCAATCAGATCATTCAACTAATGATGTGATCTCGTTAATCAAATAACAACTCTTTTGTCCATGGTTAGGAAACATAACCATCTTTGATTAACGAGCTAGTCAAGTAGAGGCATACTAGTGACACTCTGTTTGTCTATGTATTTACACATGTATTATGTTTCCGGTTAATACAATTCTAGCATGAATAATAAACATTTATCATGATATAAGGAAATAAATAATAACTTTATTATTGCCTCTAGGGCATATTTCCTTCAGTCTCCCACTTGCACTAGAGTCAATAATCTAGTTCACATCGCTATGTGATTAACACCAATAGTTCACATCTTTATGTGATTGGTTCACATCTCCATGTGACTAACACCCAAAGGGTTTAGTAGATTCAATAATCTAGTTCACATTGCTATGTGATTAACACCCAAAGAGTGATCATGTTTTGCTTGTGAGAGAATCTTAGTCAACGGGTCTGCCACATTCAGATCCACATGTATTTTGCAAATTTCTATGTCAACAATGCTCTGCATGGAGCTACTCTAGCTAATTGCTCCCACTTTCAATATGTATCTAGACCGAGACTTAGAGTCATCTAGATTAGTGTCAAAACTTGCATCGACATAACCCTTTACGATGAACCTTTTTTGTCACGTCCATAATCAAGAAATATATCCTTATTTCACTAAGGATAATTCTGACCGCTGTCCAGTGATCTACTCCTAGATCACTATTGTACTCCCTTGCCAAATCAATGCAGGGTATACAATAGATCTGGTATACAGCATGACATACTTTATAGAACCTATGGCCAAGGCATAGGGAATGACTTCCATTCTCTTTCTATCTTCTGCCGTGGTCGGGCTTTGAGTCTTACTCAACTTCACACCTTATAATACAGGCAAGAACTCTTTCTTTGACTGCTCCATTTTGAACTACTTCAAAATCTTGTCAAGGTATGTACTCATTGAAAAAACTTATCAAGCGTCTTGATCTATCTCTATAGATCTTGAAGCTCAATATGTAAGCAGCTTCACCGAAGTCTTTCTTTGAAAAACTCCTTTCAAACACTCCTTTATGCTTTACAGAATAATTCTACATTATTTCCGATCAACAATATGTCATTCACATATACTTATCAGAAATGTTGTAGTGCTCCCACTCACTTTCTTGTAAATACAGGCTTCACCGCAAGTCTGTATAAAACTATATGCTTTGATCAACTCATCAAAGCATATATTCCAACTCCGAGATGTTTGCCCCAGTCCACAGATGAATCGCTGGAGCTTGCACATTTTGTTAGCACCTTTCGGATTGACAAAACCTTCTGGTTGCGTCATATACAACTCTTCTTTAATAAATCCATTAAAGAATGCACTTTTGTTTATCCATTTGCCAGATTTCATAAAATGCGGCAATTACTAACATGATTCGGACAGACTCAAGCATAGATACGAGTGAGAAGCTCTCATCGTAGTCAACACCTTGAACTTGTCGAAAACCTTTTGCGACAATTCTAGCTTTGTAGATAGTAACACTACTATCAGCGTCCGTCTTCCTCTTGAAGATCCATTTATTCTGAATTGCTTGCCGATCATCGGGCAAGTCAACCAAAGTCCAAACTTTGTTCTCACACATGGATCATATCTCAGATTTCATGGCCTCAAACCATTTCACGGAATCTGGGCTCATCATCGCTTCCTCATAGTTCGTAGGTTCGTCATGGTCAAGTAACATGACCTCCAGAACAGGATTACCGTACCACTCTGGTGCGGATCTCACTCTGGTTTACCTACGAGATTCGGTAGTAACTTGATCTGAAGTTACATGATCATCATCATTAGCTTCCTCACTAATTGGTGTAGTAGTCACAAGAACAGAATTTTGTGATGAACTACTTTCCAATAAGGTAGAAGGTACAATTACCTTATCAAGTTTTCTACTTTCCTCCCACTCACTTCTTTCGAGAGAAACTCCTTCTCTAGAAAGGATCCATTATAAGCAACGAATGTCTTGCCTTAGGATCTGTGATGGAAGGTGTACCCAACAGTTTCCTTTGGGTATCCTATGAAGACATATTTCTCCGATTTGGGTTTGAGCTTATCAGGATGAAACTTTTTCTCATAAGCATCGCAACCCCAAACTTCAAGAAACGACAACTTTGGTTTCTTGCCAAACCATAGTTCATAAGGCGTCGTCTCGACGGATATAGATGGTGCCCCTTTTTAACGTGAATGCAGATGTCTCTAATGCATGACCCCAAATACGATAGTGGTAAATCGGTAAGAAACATCATAGATTGCACTATATCCAATAAAGTATGGTTATGACGTTCGGACACACCATTATGCTGTGGTGTTCCAGGTGGCGTGAGTAGTGAAACTATTTCACATTGTTTTTTAACTGAAGGCCAAACTCGTAACTCAAATACTCTTCTCTACGATCAGATCATAGAAACTTTATTTTCTTGTTATGATGATTTTTCACTTCACTCTGAAATTCTTTGAACTTTTCAAATGTTTCAGACTTATGTTTCATCAAGTAGATATACTCATATCTACTCAAATCATCTCTGAAGATCAGAAAATAATGATACCTGTCGCGAGCCTCAATATTCATCGGACCACATACATCAGTATGTATGATTTCCAACAAATCTGTTGCTCGCTCCATTGTTCCGAAGAACAGAGTCTTAGTCATCTTGCCCATGAGGCATGGTTCGCAAGCATCAACTGATTCATAATCAAGTGATTCCAAAAGCCCATCAGCATGGAGTTTCTTCATGCACTTTACACCAATATGACCTAAACGGCAGTGCTACAAACAAGTTGCACTATCATTATTAACTTTGCATCTTTTGGTTTCAATATTATGATTATGTGTATCACTACGATCGAGATCCAACGAACTATTTTCATTGGGTGTGTAACCATATAAGGTTTTATTCATGTAAACAGAACAACAATTTATTCTTTTACTTAAATGAATAACCGTATTACAATAAACATGATCAAATCATATTAATGCTCAATGCAAACACCAAATAACACTTATTTAGGTTCAACACTAATCCCGAAAGTATAGGGAGTGTGCGATGATGATCATATCAATCTTGGAACCACTTCCAACACACATCGTCACTTCACCCTTAACTAGTCTCTGTTCATTCTGCAACTCCCGTTTCGAGTTACTACTCTTAGCAACTGAACTAGCATCAAATACTGAGGGGTTGCTATAAACACTAGTAAAGTACACATCAATAACATGTATATCAAATATACTTATGTTCACTTTGCCATCCTTCTTATCCGCCAATCACTTGGGGTAGTTCCGCTTCCAGTGACCAGTCCCTTTGCAGTAGAAGCACTTAGTCTCAGGCTTAGGATCAGACTTGGGCCTCTTCACTTGAGCAGCAACTTGCTTCCCATTCTTCTTGAAGTTCCCCTTCTTCCCTTTGCCCTTTTCTTGAAACTAGTGGTCTTGTCAACCATCAACACTTGATGTTTTTCTTGATTTCTACCTTCGTTGATTTCAGCATCACGAAGAGCTTGGGAGTTGTTTCCGTTATCCCTTGCATATTATAGTTCATCACGAAGTTCTATTAACTTGGTGATGGTGACTAGAGAATTCTGTCAATCACTATCTTATCTGGAAGATTAACTCCCACTTGATTCAAGCGATTGTAGTACCCAGACAATCTGAGCACATGCTCACTAGTTGAGCGATTCTCCTCCATCTTTTAGCTATAGAACTTGCTGGAGACTTCATATCTCTCAACTCGGGTATTTGCTTGAAATATTATCTTCAACTCCTGAAACATCTCATATGGTCCATGACGTTCAAAACGTCTTTGAAGTCCCGATTCTAAGCCATTAAACATGGTGCACTAAACTATCAAGTAGTCATCATATTGAGCTAGCCAAACGTTCATAACGTCTGCATCTGCTCCTGCAATAGGTCTGTCACCTAGCGGTGCATCAAGCACATAATTCTTTTGTGCAGCAATGAGGATAAACCTCAGATCATGGATTCAATCCGTATCATTGCTACTAACATCTTTCAACACAATTTTCTCTAGGAACATATCAAAATAAACATATGAAAGCAACAACGCGAGCTATTGATCTACAACATAATTTGCAAAATACTACCAGGACTAAGTTCATGATAAATTTAAGTTCAATTAATCATATTACTTAAGAACTCCCACTTAGATAGATATCCCTCTAATCCTCTAAGTGATCACGTGATCCAAATCAACTAAACCATAACCGATCATCACGTGAGATGGAGTAGTTTTCAATGGTGAACATCGTTTATGTTGATCATATCTACTATATGATTCACGCTCGACCTTTCGGTCTCCGTGTTCCGAGGCCATATCTGCATATGCTAGGCTCGTCAAGTTTAACCTGAGTATTCTGCGTGTGCAAAACTGACTTGCACCCGTTGTAGATGGACGTAGAGATTATCACACCCGATCATCACGTGGTGTCTGGGCACGACGAACTTTGGCAACGGTGCATACTCAGGGAGAACACTTCTTGATAATTTAGTGAGAGATCATCTTATAATGCTACCGTCAATCAAAGCAAGATAAGATGCATAAAAGATAAACATCACATGCAATCAATATAAGTGATATGATATGGCCAACATCATCTTGTGCCTGTGATCTCCATCTCCGAAGCACCGTCATGATCACCATCGTCACCGGCATGACACCATGATCTCCATCATCTTGATCTATATCAATGTGTCGTCACGTGGTTGTCTCGCCAACAATTGCTCTTGCAACTATTGCTATCGCATAGCGATAAAGTAAAGCAATTATTTGGCGCTTGCATCTTATGCAATAAAGAGACAACCATAAGGCTTTTGCCAGTTGCCGATAACTTCAACAAAACATGATCATCTCATACAACAACTTATATCTCATCACATCTTGACCATATCACATCACAACATGCCCTGCAAAAACAAGTTAGACGTCCTCTACTTTGTTGTTGCAAGTTTTACGTGGCTGCTACAGGTTGAGCAAGAACCGTTCTTACCTACGCATCAAAAACCACAACGATAGTTTGTCAAATAGACTCCGTTTTAACCTTCGCAAGGACCGGGCGTAGCCACACTTGGTTCAACTAAAGTTCGAGAAACAGTCACCCGCAAGCCACCTTTGTGCAAAGCACGTCGGGAGAACCGGTCTTGCGTAAGCGTACGCGTAATGTCGGTCCGGGCCGCTTCATCCAACAATACCGCCGAACCAAAGTATGACATGCTTGTAGGCAGTATGACTTATATCGCCCACAACTCACTTGTGTTTTACTCGTGCATATAACATCAAACCATAAAACCTAGGCTCGGATGCCACTGTTGGAGAACGTAGTAATTTCAAAATTTTCCTACGCACACGCAAGATCATGGTGATGCATAGCAACGAGGGGGGAGCATGATCTACATACCCTTGTAGATCGCAACGGAAGCGTTGACACAACGTAGAGGAAGTAGTCGTACGTCTTCTTCCCGATCCGACCGATCCAAGCACCGTTACTCCGACACCTCCGAGTTCTTAGCACACGTACAGCTCGATGACGATCCCCGGACTCCGATCCAGCAAAGTGTCGGGGAAGAGTTCCGTCAGCACGACGGCGTGGTGACGATCTTGATATTCTACCGATGCAGGGCTTCGCCTAAGCACTGCAACGATATGACTGAGGTGGAATATGGTGGAGGGGGGCACCGCACACGGCTAAGGAACGATCATGAAGATCAACTTGTGTGTCTATGGGGTGCCCCCTGCCTCAGTATATAAAGGATGGAGGAGGAGGAGGCCGGCCAAGGCTATTGGTGCGGCCAGGATGGGAGTCCTACTAGGACTCCAAGTCCTAGTAAGAGTCCATCAAGAGGGGAGGAAGGGAGAAGAAAGTGGAGGAGTAGGAAAGGTGGCCGGCCCCCTTTTCCCTAGTCCAATTCGGACTAGAGGGGAGGGGGGGCGCACCAGCCTTTTTCCTCTTCCCACTAAAGCCCATCAAGACCCATTACTTCTCCCGTAACTACCCGGTACTCCGAAAAATACCCGAATCCCTCGGAACCTTTCCGATGTCCGAATATAGTCGTCCAATATATCGATCTTTACGCCTCGACCATTTCGAGACTCCTCGTCATGTCCCCGATCTCATCCGGGACTCTGAACTCCTTCGGTACATCAAAACTCATAAACTCATAATATAACTGTCATCGAAACCTTAAGCGTGCGGACCCTATGGTTCGAGAACAATGTAGACATGACCGAGACATGTCTCCGGTCAATAACCAATAGCGGGACCTGGATGCCCATATTGGCTCCTACATATTCTACGATGATCTTTTATCGGTCAGACCGCATAACAACATACGTTGTTCCCTTTGTCATCGGTATGTTACTTGCTCGAGATTCGATCGTCGGTATCCAATACCTAGTTCAATCTCGTTACCGGCAAGTCTCTTTACCCGTTCCGTAAAACATCATCCCGCAACTAACTCATTAGTTGCAATGTTTGCAAGGCTTAAGTGATGTGCATTACCGAGAGGGCCCAGAGATACCTCTCCGACAATCGGAGTGACAAATCCTAATCTCGAAATACGCCAACCCAACATCTACCTTTGGAGACACCTGTAGTACTCCTTTATAATCACCCAGTTACGTTGTGACGTTTGGTAGCACCCAAAGTGTTCCTCCGGCAAACGGGAGTTGCATAATCTCATAGTCATAGGAACATGTATAAGTCATGAACAAAGCAATAGCAACATACCAAATGATCGGGTGCTAAGCTAATGGAATGGGTCATGTCAATCAGATCATTCAACTAATGATGTGATCTCGTTAATCAAATAACAACTCTTTTGTCCATGGTTAGGAAACATAACCATCTTTGATTAACGAGCTAGTCAAGTAGAGGCATACTAGTGACACTCTGTTTGTCTATGTATTCACACATGTATTATGTTTCCGGTTAATACAATTCTAGCATGAATAATAAACATTTATCATGATATAAGGAAATAAATAATAACTTTATTATTGCCTCTAGGGCATATTTCCTTCAGTTAACTATGTCAAAATAATGAAGAGAAAGGGCCGGATGTGCGCATGAGCGAGCCATGTCACTTACGATGCAGCTAGGGGCTTAGTGCGGGGGCGTCGTTCCGGACTGATGTCAACGTCCCACGCGGTATTGACCGCTGGGACGCCCTTCCCCTTCTTGGGCGTTTCTGCCTCCGGATGCACCGAAGCCGCCCTCTTCTTCCTCCTCTCCTTAGGGGGGGGGTTGTTTTCCTCCACCTCCTCTTCCTCGCCATTGTCCTCAGGACAGAGGAATGAACTTTGTCGTCTTCAGACGTCACGTCCAAAGTGCCCTTGCGATGGGGGCCACTCTTGGCCCCCTTGGCCTTCTTCTTGGCCTTCTTCTCTGACGCCATATAGGGCGCCGGCGCCAGCATCTTCGCCAGATGCGGGATGACCGGTTCTTCGGGCAGCGGGGCCGGACACTGGATCCGCTTCGCCCTCTCCATCCAGTCCTGAAAAAGCAACAATAAAAGCTCAGGCATCGTCCTTGAAACAAACGAGTGGAGAATGCATTAAAAATGGCATACCTCGCTAGCGAGGTGTTTAGCGTTGTGCCCGTGATCTGAATCTGCGGCTGGCGGTTTCTCGTTGCCCTTAAAGAGCAACTTCCATGCACCTTCATGAGTAGTCTCGAAGAGCCTCACCAGGGTCTGGTGCTTCTTTGGATTAAACTCCCACAAAGGGCACCTTCGGCGCTGGCACGGAAGGATCCAGCGAACTAGCATCACCTACATCACATCAACGAGCTTGACGTTCTTGGTTACCATGCTTTGAACACGCGTCTGTAGTGCTATCAGCTCGTCAGGTGAACACCAGTCCGGACTCTTCTCGACCCAGGAGGTGAGTCGCATGGGAGCGTTGGAGTGGAATTCGGCAGCTGCGGCCCAGGTGGTGCCGCGAGGTTCTGTGATGTAGAACCACTGATTCTGCCACTCCTTTACCATGTCCACAAAAGTACCTTTGGGCCAGGAGACGTTGGACGGCTTGCTCACCATGGCTCCTCCGCACTCCGCGTGCTGGCCATCCACATTCAGCTTCACCTTAAAGACTTTGAGCCACAACCCTAAGTGGGGTTGGATGCGGAGGAAGGCCTCACACACGATGATAAATGCCGAGATGTTGAGGAAGGAATTCAGGGACAGATCATGGAAATCTATCCCGTAATAATACATCAGCCTGCGGACGAAAGGGTGGAGTGGAAACCCTAGCCCACGGAAGAAATGGGGGATGAACACTACCCTCTCGGTGGGCTTCGGCGTGGGGACGACTTGTCCCTCGGTCGGCAGGCGGTGAGTGATCTTCTTCGCCAAGTATCCGGCCGCCCGAAGCTCAGTAATGTCCTCCTCCTTGACGGAGGAGACCATCCACTTGCCTTGACCTACGGATCCGGATATGGTTGCTTGAGTGGAAAGGATATGAGAATTTGGGCGCTGGAGCTCAAGATTGGAAAAGCGGAGACAGAGAGAGGGCGTGAGAGAGGAAGAGGGAATCTGTATTGTTGGAAATATGCCCTAGAGGCAATAATAAATTGATTATTATTATATTTCCTTGTTCATGATAATCGTTTAGTATCCATGCTAGAATTGTATTGATAGGAAACTCAGATACATGTGTGGATACATAGACAACACCATGTCCCTAGCAAGCCTCTAGTTGACTAGCTCGTTGATCAATAGATGGTTACGGTTTCCTAACCATGGACATTGTATGTCGTTGATAACGGGATCACATCATTAGGAGAATGATGTGATGGACAAGACCCAATCCTAAGCCTAACACAAGATCATGTAGTTCGTATGCTAAAGCTTTTCTAGTGTCAAGTATCATTTCCTTAGACCATGAGATTGTGCAACTCCCGGATACCGTAGGAGTGCTTTGGGTGTGCCAAACGTCACAACGTAACTGGGTGGTTATAAAGGTGCACTACGGGTATCTCCGAAAGTGTCTGTTGGGTTGGCACAAATCGAGACTAGGATTTGTCACTCCGTGTGACGGAGAGGTATCTCTGGGCCCACTCGGTAGGACATCATCATAATGTGCACAATGTGATCAAGGAGTTGATCACGGGATAATGTGTTGCGGAACGAGTAAAGAGACTTGCCGGTAACGAGATTGAACAAGGTATCGGGATACCGACGATCGAATCTCGGGCAAGTATCGTACCGATAGACAAAGGGAATTGAATACGGGATTGATTAAGTCCTTGACATCATGGTTCATCCGATGAGATCATCGTGGAACATGTGGGAGCCAACATGGGTATCCAGATCCCGCTGTTGGTTATTGACCGGAGAGCGTCTCGGTCATGTCTGCATGGTTCCCGAACCCGTAGGGTCTACACACTTAAGGTTCGATGACACTAGGGTTATAAAGGAAGTTTGTATGTGGTTACCGAATGTTGTTTGGAGTCCCGGATGAGATCCCGGACGTCACGAGGAGTTCCGAAATGGTCCGGAGGTAAAGATTTATATATGGGAAGTCCTGTTTTGGTCACCGGAAAAGTTTCGGGTTTTATCGGTAACGTACCGGGACCACCGGGAGGGTCCCGGGGGTCCACCAAGTGGGGCCACAAGCCCCGGAGGGCTACATGGGCCAAGTGTGGGAGGGGACCAGCCCCAGGTGAGCTGGTGCGCCCCCCCACAAGGGCCCAAGGGGCCTCCAAGAGGGAAGGGGGGCAAACCCTAGGGCAGATGGGCCCTAAGGCCCACCCCAGGTGCGCCTCCCCCTTCTCCCCTTGTGGCCGCCACCCATAGATGGGTTTGGGGCTGCCGCCGCCCCTAGCATGGAACCCTAGATGGGGCGCAGCCCCCTCCCTCTCCCCTATATATACTTGAGGGTTTTGGGGCTGCCAACACATGAGTTCCTGACCTCTCCATGGCGCAGCCCTGCATCTCTCCTTCCTCCTCTCCCGCGGTGCTTGTCGAAGCCCTGCAGGATTGCCACGCTCCTCCACCACCACCACGCCGTCGTGCTGCTGCTAGATGAAGTCTTCCTCAACCTCTCCTTCTCCCCTTGCTGGATCAAGGCGTAGGAGCCGTCACTGGGCCGTACGTGTGTTGAACACGGAGGTGTCGTCCGTTCGGCACTAGGATCTTCGGTGATTTGGATCACGACGAGTACGACTCCATCAACCCCGTTCACTTGAACGCTTCCGCTTAGAGATCTACAAGGGTATGTAGATGCACTCTCCTTCCCCTCGTTGCTGGTCTCTCCATAGATAGATCTTGGTGACACGTAGGAAAATTTTGAATTTCTGCTATGTTCCCCAACACGTATCCCCTTATAAAGGCAGCGAATATTAAACGCCTCCTCACTCGCCTTAAGATTCGCCTATTCCCAAGGGCTGTATAAATGGCGCGGTTGGGTTACACATGCCCGCATTGATGAGAATCCCGCGATAAGGGGACACGATCTCTGCCTTGACAAGACGTGCCAATGGCAACCGCATCTTGGGACGTGGGGCGTCGAAACATGAAAGCGGTTTCGAATTGTGACTGGGCAGACGTGATGTCATGTTGTAAAAAGCTGTCAGTAGATTAGACTCGTGTAAAAATATATTCTCTCTGCGGTGATGTATGGTGTGTGTGACAGGTCCGGATACTATCATCGCATCCGAAGACTATCTTGAAGAAGGAAACCCGCCTTGCAATGCCGAAGACAATCTGCGCGTCGGACTCCTCGTCATTGAAGCCAGGTTCAGGGGCTACTGAGGGAGTCCTGGACTAAGGGGTCCTCGGGCGTATGACCTGTTATCCATGGGCCGGACTGATGGGCTGTGAAGACATGAAGGCCGAAGAATGTACCTGTGTCCGGATTGGACTCTCCTTGGCATGGAAGGCAAGCTTGGTGACCGACTATGAAGATTCCTTCTTATGTAACCACTCTATGTAAACCCTAGATCCCCCCGGTGTCTATATAAACCGAAGGGGTTAGTCCGGAAAGGATAGATTCATTACCATAGTCATACAGGCTAGGCTTCTAGGGTTTAGCCATTACGATCTCGTGGTAGATCAAATCTTGTAACACTCACATTCGTCAAGATCAATCATGCAGGACGTAGGGTATTACCTCCATAGAGAGGGCCCGAACCTGGGTAAACATTGTGTCCCCCGTCTCCTATTACCATCGATCCTAGACGCACAGTTCGGTACCCCCTACCCGAGATCCGCCGGTTTTGACACCGACAAAGTCCTCCACGGATACAAAGTCCTTTTCTTGAACGTCAAGGCTTCCAAAATCTCTTTCATAGAGCATCATGGGCCGACCAGATTAACACGGGATGGAACTGACCTAGGGGTCCTTAGCCTGGACTACCAGGCCGAGAACCAACGTCATGAGAGACCCATGGGCCATGACACCGTCAACCGAAGAAGGAGAATATGATGCGCTTAATTGAGTGCCAAAATCTAGATGTAAGTTTGGAAGAAATCCATTTGGACTAGGGTTGGCCAACGGATTCATTTGAAGGAAGACAACGTCAACCTCTTGGTCGAAGAAAGGGTCGTTGAGATGTCTTAGTTAGGGTAAGTAAATAGGGTAGGTTGACTAGATGAAGACTATATAGGAGGAGGGGGCAGGAGAGCCGAGCAAAGTGAGGAAGAGATATTTCGGGAGTCATCATTGCTGCCTCGACACTTGCATTATTTCTAGACAAGGAGCTTTCCCTAAATTGTGTGCTGCAAGGTGACAACCACAACAATTCAAGCTGTCATTTAGTAGGAGAGAAAGGATTTTGTCATGTTGTTCACATCGAGCAGACCACATGGTTACGGTTAGATTCATGCTAATGGGTCGGAAAATTCTTCTAACCCAACATTTGAGACCTGCACGAGAAAATACTTCTGTCCCAACAATGTGCCTAACATCTAACATGCACTCGTATAACTGGTTTGACACCTGGTCATCAACCATCATATATGCTAGTAACAGGGAATCCCACAAACAAGTCACACACATGCTGATAAATGCACATGAGTTTATTCAATGAAGAGTGAATAAACCATAAATACAAAGGAATATTGTTTACATCTATGATTGCCGCTTGGGCATATATATGTTTCTAACAACACTATATGCCACCGTGCTACAAATAATACTAATAACATGCGGCGTGGAGCACAAAACTATGCTCAAGGGGAAGAAGTTCACAAGATAGAACAATAGTTCCCCGTTCTTGCCCTTGTCGCAACAGTATTACTACATCAATGCTTCGTGCTGCCCCTAGCAAAGTGTGGTCCGAAGGTGCACATAAGACCGACGACGGTGGCCGCGTTAAGCATGAAAAACACAAGGTGGTCTCCTGCGGGATTCACAACAGATACCAGGAAAATTGCTTAGAGTGAACCAAAGCTAGGGAATATGAATTTTGGGTGATGCTGAAATCATAGCATAACCCATGCATGTTCAAGATAATATACTCAAATAGGATATACCTTAACCAAAATTTAAGGTGTGATACTAAACCAGTGCATACGATCTTGTTTACTATGTTGTGTTATTTTGGTATGCATATGTGTTTCCGTAAGAACTGCGACTGAAGTCCTCTTGCACTAAAAATCTAAGCTTTGAATAGAAAAACCAATCATGCCTGTGAGAATTTAAGAGATGCCCTTCGAAAGTACCATTACACGTCTTGCTTTGTATAACACATTCAACTCAACCAATTTTTAGCTATTCCTTATACACAGATATATACGTAAAGCATCCATGAAGCATGAATTTCTATGTTTTCTACCACACGACAAGAGCCATAAGCCATCCTTTAACCAAAAAAAATACAATTAAACTATTTCATGTCATGAGATAGATTTCTAAAAATTTATAGGAAAATGGTAGATAAATTAGATGTGTAGTTAATTCATGTAAATTTACTTAAAATGTATAAACAATGTAATACCTGGAAGAAATGAAGCAGTTTGGCGCCTTTGAGCCCATGAAAATCTACAATGAAAATTGTAAAACATGATAAGGTAATTGTTTCCCCAAAAAATTGAGCGCGAAAAAAACAAGGGTTAACAATAGAGTTTTATTACATGGTGTATACAAGTTTATAATTTTTAAAATCAAACAAATAAATTACTCCCTAATTAATTGACGCTTACTTAGTACAATCTTTTTCGAATATTCTTAGTACAAAATTTGGATCGGAGGGAGTAGCATCTATTTAACTTTTCATCGTCAATGAAATGATTAAAAAGCTATTTGGGAAAATGACACAATGTGTGTTTTCCAAAAGAATTTTGATTGTGACTGCTATATGTTCCTTTGTTGTTGCAATACACAGTGAGTAAAGTGGTGGACCATGGCAACTTACATAACACCTGCAACAGCCGGAGCGACAGCTTTGAAGCTGGACATTAGTGTTACGGAAAGTCCATTGGCCGATGCTCTTAGGTCTTGACTCTGTTTTTTTCATGTATATCGAAAGGTCAGAAATATAGAAACTAATATCATCAATTTTCATGGAACATATGGAATGCAACTTTTGATATAATTACAAAGTATTAGAAATCATGCAAACTTACCACAGCATCATTCATCAAAATATTGCACACCGTGATGGTAGTTACCTGCAATATTTCAAAAGAGCATGAGTAACACTAATTAATAATCGCTACCTTGAGTTCTAGTATATAACATATAATCATAATAGTAGTGGTGGGTAAGATAATAAACATATAAGCAATCGAAATATTTGTCAACATATGAGTAATTAGTAGTTTTATGATTTTGTTGCTGGCTTGCGCCAATTAGTTCCTCAGAACACTATTTACGTGTATTAATTAGCAATCACTCCGATAGATAGATCAAAATTGGAATATTTTTCATAATATGAACCGGTAGCTGGTCCAAGTTTGAACACTTGTTCTGCACAAGAAAAGCAAGATATTTGCACTCACTTGGAAGGAATTCTTTAGAGAAGATGCACAATTTACTACCAACTGAAGATTGAACCCTGATAATGTAGTCATGAATGGATAGCTCGCAAGAAGTGGTAATGTCAAGATCTGCATATGAGAATTTTTTATGAGTTGAACCATTACAATATATCTTTGTTGATCAGTAGTGGATATTATTACCGCAGTTGCACGGACTAATGTGATAGGTTCTATAGCTTTTGCAACCGATGGATAAATCAAAATCTGGTATATCAGGAGGAAGAGACCTGATAAAAACGACAATCAGAACAACAAACTCTCCATGTAACAGAACATATATAAAACGATGCCTGAAACATGATTTATCGAGTTACTTGTGAGTTATCATGAACACATGCTTAATATTTGAATATGGTTCTAGCATGGCTTAAATCTTAAAATTAAGCATCTGTCATGGGAATGGGTCAAATCAACTTAGATAAAATTGCCTCATTAGTATTAGTACCATCAACAAGTAAATATATTTATACATAGATTTTAATCTTATAGGTTTTGTATGGAAACTTCCATGCATGACTATCAGTACACATCTATGATAAAAATAACCGTATATACATGGGGCTAGAGTGCTAGATCCTCTCTAGGTTCCTATCTCCAAAATTGTCTATGATGTTCAAAACTTTAAATCTTAACCAAATATATATTGGTCATGACTTATAGATTCACTATTGTAAATTTGGAGGGACCTTTCCTATTGTTCTTACAATTAAATACCTGAGAGTGCAAGGACACTGCCCACATCTGTAGAAGTAAAGCTTAATCCACCATATTTCCTATCGCTAACAGCCCAAAGAGAGAATACCTGCAATTTTATGTTTTGACCAAATCAAATCCATAATGACAATGGTAATGGTAATGCAACAAAAGATACAGAAAAAATAAGTGAAACATGATATGCTATCTTAGGAAAGAGAAGGTATGCTAAACGTGAGTGGAGGATATATCAACAATCAAATGACTCATGTTACCTCTGCATAAGCCACATCCTGAAGAGAGAAAAGACAATATACGGTGATAGCAGACATCAATGGCCAGTTTGTGAACAAACTCCAATATCCACCACTACTTTCTTCAGCATTAGAGCCGGAAAGAGATTCTTCCATGGCTTCAATCGAATTATTTGAATCTATCGCTTCATTGTGTTTATGTAAAGTTTCCTATAGCATTTCAGACATGTTCATTTAAAAATGAGATCTCCCACAAAGAAATGTAAAGATGAGGTTATATGTACAACGACGGTAAGGTCTTTGTTGAAATATTATAGGGTGCGTACAACTATATTAAATGCCTAAAGCAACTAAGTTACTCATATCCTTGGTTGGTTGCCTCAACACCACTCATGACAATATCTAAGGGCATTATGGCACAAGAAAACTCACCGGAAGCCAGATGCAAGAAATTAAAGCAGCAACGGCGAGGATTGATATACACAGGCATGGGAGAAAATATGGAAACCTAGAACAATGTGAGTTTAAATAGAATTAGCATCACATAATAAACCGACATAAAAAGGGTGCACATAGCAAATTCTTACCTCCCGAATATAGATTCCTGAGAGAACATGCCTGGATATTTATCTGCTGGCTGATATGAAAACAATACACAAATACAATTAGCTTGCAAGGCCCCTAACATTTTATTTTACAATAATTTTATGCAAACATTAAATTCTTTTAAAAAGGAACATATGGGCTTGGTTGGATTGCACGCTTTGTATTTGGCAGATTGAATTTGACTACTAATTCTAATTTCATGTGGATGAGAACTACGACTCGAGATCAACTTCGATTCATATGCTGGAAAGCCATGAAGTTTTAGACCAGATTTTGTATGTAGAAGTCATTCGAAAAGTCATTTGGTTCAACGCTTTGATACTATGACAAAATAATTTAATGCGAGTAGCACATATCCAATATAATACATGATACTGATACTATGATGTACTAATTATGTCATGATATTATGTTACATTAATTATGTTACTCACATAATTTATTAGGTATTGTAATATTTCCATCTTATGGTATGCTATATAGTGGCAGAGCCATGTTCAGGCCAACAGGGGTCATGCCCCCCAGACTTGGACACTATTGTTATATGTGCACTGGTTTTTTTAGAATTTGGGTTATAAATTAATCCACTTTTTAACTAAATGAAAAATATTCACTTGGCCCAAATCACAAACCATATGGGACGAGAGGTAACTATGATGGTGTGTGCTTACACTTAGCATATCTAATACAATGGGTATTCATTCATGTTCATTAACAAAAAAAATACAGATGGGGAACTTGGCATATTTTTGTCATGGTGTGTAAACATTGACGTGTATCAAACTGGATGTAGAACCTAATTACCCACAAAGCAAGTAAATGAGTTATATAAAAGGATCAGGAAAACAAGGACAACCAATTTACTGGTAGCATGTATAATTTGAGAAATGGGAAGTTAGAGTGCACAATAAGAAGAAGAAGATTTGGAGATTGGTTTTGTGTGTGAATATTAAACAAACTATTACCTGTGCAAGATAACCACCAATGGCTGGACCAACAATGAGGCCTATGGCACGTGAGGAAGAAATCTGAACGGTTACCCATCAATAGAAATGGGTGAGCATTATTTTTGGCCCAATAAAGTTGGGGGTTGGGTAATAGTAACATAAAAATATTGTAATAACTTGAGAATCTTACAAGTGATAATGCCAAGTGACTATATTCTTTCCGGCATACTTCTGTAGCATAAGCCTGAACATGCGCAAAAAGAAGTCAATCAAATGTTAATGTAGTGAAGCATTTATATTAATGTTGTATTAAACACTACAATCACGCTAGTGAAATATGTATACTATTTTGAGACAGGATAGTGTACGGGTTAACCATGTGAATACAACTGGTTGGCTAGAATTTATCTACTTCAACTTGGGAAGTAACAAAGACCATGTTCATTAAAACATA
This sequence comes from Triticum monococcum, assembly GCA_034509565.1. Classification (NCBI taxonomy): domain Eukaryota; kingdom Viridiplantae; phylum Streptophyta; class Magnoliopsida; order Poales; family Poaceae; genus Triticum; species Triticum monococcum. Next base: position 237,034,221 of record CM067843.1, read on the forward strand.
ACAATATTAATTCAAAATAGGCCAACAATCTAAAGATTCATGTGCATTACACATCAACCGTATTTGTCAAGTGTCACACTCTCACAAAATAATGACATAAATTAAGTCCAGTGGATAATGTAAGAGCAATTGTTGAATAAACTTAAGAATATGAATGTGCGTACATGATCAGTTAGTAAACAAAGTACAAGTACATGATGAAAGATTGTAGTACCAAAAAAGATGATTATACTCATGAATGTTTTGGTACCTTAATTGGCCCCAACATACCAGACAACAACCCAAGCAAACCTCTTGTGGTTAATGCCATCCAATAACTAGAGCTGAGTCCAAATAGTGTATTCAAGGTAATTCTGAAATATATGAGGAAACATGCTTAAATTCTGGGTGCATTTGTAAAATTATAGCCAAAAAAAATCTCCTTGGCGAGTAGAAAAGGCTATGCTTCGTCAAAAATATTATCCTTACACTGCAATAAGGGTAACTACGAGAACAGGTTTCCTCCCATGCTTATCGGCCACAATTCCCCATAATGTAGAGGTGAGTGCTCTACCAAGCATATATGAAGCACCTTCATTGGTAGCAAATTAAGGCACCATAAGTTATCACGATACTTAAAGTTGATGTATATCCCCTCACATCAAAGTGTCCTTACACAACTATGCTTAAATGCTTTAGAAGTTTGACATAAAACAATATCTTCAGGAAAACTCACCAACAAAACCAGCATAAAATCCTATATCTTCTACTTGCTTAGCAATGTGGAGGTCCCTTATCTGCAAACAAACGTCCAATGAAGATAATTTATTAAAACTTAGGATAATATTTTTCACTGAGCAATGACAAACTACTTATCAAACAGTAGTGAATTAAAATCATGTTTCCGAACTTAAAATAGCCTAGTTATTTTCCAAAAAAATATACAACTTAATTTTCACCGTGATCATTAGATGGTATTAAACATAAAGTCTCATAAGTGTCACTCATATTTTGTACAAAAATTGTCACAAGTCACAACATTACAACAATCATTCATTCTAGGCTACTAGTTGGCAAGACTTTAGTTCCCTGTGTGAACTCTCGAAGCATACCAAACAAAGCATTAGAAGAATTACACATGACTTATTATGTAGAAAAAACCCAACAATGTTTATTTTTGTCCCTTCTTTTCGACTTTGGTCACTAGTAACATTGTTTTGAAGTGCGTCTTGTAAACAAGGGGCATCTTATTTGCCTAAATCTATTTAAACATCCTCTAGAGAAAAGAAATAATGTTGACAAGTGAATAATTTGGAATAGTGAGAGCCAAAAATGGGGGTAAGGATGATTTTTTTTCTTTCTTTCTCAAAGACGCATCTGACTGCAATGTTTCAACTACATTTTCATAGTCTTATACAGAGCTTGTACCAGAGATATATACTCTTCGTAGCGTTGCTCACCATAAAATACAAGAAGGGAAACAAGGATTGAATCGGCAAGGCTGCAACAGGAAGAAGGAATAAATTATATCAATTCATAATTAGTAATGAATAGACAGCTCATAAGGTAGAAGCAAAAAGTATCGGAAACTATTATAGTCTAATAAAGTTTCAAATGCGGTTAGTGTTTAGTAATATGAGCACTCTTCTCTCAATTAAACAAATGGAAAAGCTACCGGACTTGGCACGAATATTGCATTTGGATGGACATAGGCTGGTAGTATGATAGAGAACCTGTCTGAGCGATCTCTGTCCATGAAGGAAAAGAGGTAACCAAGTTTGACATGATGGAATCTTTGGTGAGATGCATCGTACAGACGACTACGTAGTTGGCAGCCCGTTGTTGGTGTGCATGTCCATGTATTGTGCGTGCAGTCTTTGGCCGGCAAATTGATCATAGATCCCCGTGTCTACGTTTTTTTTTTTTTGAGGAATTGATCTCCATGTTTACGTGCAATGGCTACTTTCCCACCGGTTGATGTGTAGTAAAAAGTATCAACCAAACTGGGCAAAGCCGAGGGTGATCCTCCTTTTCTTTTCCTTTTTCTGGAGGATCTACGAAGATCCACAGGTTTCCTCAACTTCTCTGATTTGCATCCGCTGTGTTTCGGGGGCAGAGGTTGGTACTGTGCGAGTGATGGCCAAGGACACGTAGCAAGAGGTTGTGAGGACGGAAGGGAGTATTTTAAGCGACCCGAAAGGGAATTAATCATGACCAAGGGAAGATGTTTAGAGGTAGAAAATACTAGTAGTACTACTTAAAATAGCAAGTGGCATGTGGACGTAAGTGGTAATTAATTGCACATGAACCCGTTCCGGGCAGAGTTTGGTCGAGATTACGACGATGCATGCCGCGCCCAAACTTGTACTGCTACAAGAGGGCTGACGGGAAGATACAGACATCCGAGAAACAGTACTCAAGGAACATCGATGCAGTTAGCACTGCTCTAACAAAGGCAAGATTGGCTGTCCCATCGCTTTGGACAATAACAAAGTGCAAGTACAAGTGTAGAAAAGCAAAGCTGCATGATTGAGCCTTGAGGCAAAAATATCAGTCTCGACTTCCTGCGCAGGGCCAATCAACAACGAGGAACGCCAGGATTAACCGACATGACATTAGCAGATTGTTGATGATAGTGACACGGACGGTGGAAAAAAGACGACGAGGGATAGGTAGCAAAAAATGGTTTGCACCAATCAAATCAAAGTCTAAAAGGGGGGGTGATCTAATCTAGTAAAAAAAGGTTTAAAAGGGAGGAAACAGACGGAGAATAAGATCTGTAGCTTCCTGCTGCATACCACTCCACGAGAGAAAACAAGAGCAGCAGTTGATTAGTAAGTAGAGGAGAGGAGAGATGATTAAGGGAGGGGATGCAGCGAGTAGAGAACGGGGGCACGCACTGGAGCAGACGGTGACGAGCCACATGCAGGCGAACTCTGTGTAGGGCACGCCCCTCCGCGTCTCGTTCCTCTTCTCCAGCCTGCACCCGGGGCAGTTGCCGTGGTAGTACGTCTGCTTCAGCAGCGGCACCTCCAGCCCGTCGCCGCCGCCGCCATCTTTGCCCATCTCACTCGGCGAGCAGAGGAAGGGGCCGGGGCGGTGCAATGCCGCACAGGACGGAGATGGGTTTTTGCCTCTGCTGGCTCGCTTGGTTGCTGCCGCTGAAGCGCGGCTCCTGTTTATGGTGCACGAACGTACAGCGCACGGTGGCCTCCTCTTTATGGAGCAGGAAGGATACAGCACACCAAATATTTATATTACTACAAAAAAACAAGTTACCAGTACCACTACCAGCAGCAGCTGCAGCAGGAGTGGTTAAACTAGCTAGCTAGGGTCGCAAGGCCACCAGCCCACGAGGAACACTGCCAGGTCAGCCTTCACAGATTGGGGGCCGGTACGAGATGCAGGCCCACAACGTGCTGCACGCCCGTAAACATACAACGCGAGAGAGGGACGGGCTGTTTTTTTCTTTCTTTTTTTCTGATGATGAATTCGCTCGACGGTGACGCCCTGCATTATTGCCGTAGAAAATGGGACGAAAGAAAGAAGGTGATGCGTTATGCACGGAAGGAAGGAAATGCGACGATAGCAGCCGCCAGGCATCCGAATCTTGTGATCAATTGGTTGGTCTTTCAGGCTTGGCCCGAAATTCGTATCGGGGGATGGTTTGGAGCTACTGGGGGCATTGGGACATTTATTAAAGATATTATCGCATCCAGAAACGAAGCACACAGTATTAGATGCTGCAAGTTCAGACTAAAAGAAGATCCGAGTCTTGTGGCTCATAGGTGTAAGCATCTAAGCACCTTGCAAAAGTGGATTAAGCATCGTCTAGAATGATGCCCGCCTTAAGAAGTTTTGAGAATAGAAATATGCCCACATGTTGGAAAAGGCTGGAATAGGATAAACTCTTTTGCTTTCTGATTTTGTATAATTTGTAAACATCGGTTATATTAATAGAAAATACCGTAGAACAATTGTTCTACGGGTTTTGGTTATAGAAACAAGGTGCTTTGCTGGATCTGACGGACGGATCGATCTCCTGATGCACAAGATGTCTTCGTGGATTGGTGGCACGTTATACACGGAAGGTGACTGCACGAATCATCTTCTCACTAAAAACTCAAAGTGATGTTACATTGTGGATGTTCTTTATCAATTTTTCCAATAAATTGCTTTAGGAGTTCAGTGACTTGAATACTTCTTCGCAGTCCAGTTTTGGACGTTGTTTGTCAATTTTTCAGGACAATAAAATTTGGTCACTGAACTTGTGGACGTTGTATTGCACGAATGGTCTCGCTAAAACTCAACCCAAGAAATCTCCGTAAACTCATAAAAGAAAAGGGAGTGAAATCCAGGTCATTGCTCGTTCCGAAAAAAAAATCCAGGTCATTGAACTTCTTCTGAATATTCACTTTGGTCATTATACTCAAGAATACTCGATTTACAGTCACGAGGTGTGCAGCTACGGTCACCGAATACATATGTCGGCTCAGTCTTTCGCAGGTGCTCATAGGGATAGGGTGTGCGCATATGCATTCATAAAGATGAGTGTATGCGCGTGTATATAAGCGCTTGTGTCTATACTGATGTTCAAAAAAAGAATACATATGTTTGGTCATCTTATTTCGTCGATGTGGAATACACTTTGACTTGTTGACCACATCCAAAGGTGACAATGTGGCAAAAGTGAGGGGGTTTTCACAAAATTACAACTGGTCCTCTTTTGCTCTCTTTTGTAAAATATCCCGAGGCTTATTTCTCACTCTATGCGTTCGGTTTATTCGGTTTACATGGTTCGGTTTATACTGTTTTTCGGTTTGTACGGTATTAATACTTTGGTAAATACGGTACGAAATTAAAATACGGTTCGGTTTCGGTATATACCAAATTATTTTGGTATGGTTTCGGTATATACCATAAAAACCAAAGTTGACGCGAATTTGAAAATGACGTAATAATAATTTGCAAATTTATGACTCAAAACACATACTATTTTAAACATAGTATATGACTATATATATAAGTATATATGCATGCATTAATTCATCTGTTGATGGTTATGGACGTGCTTAGCATTTTAAAAAGAAAAAAATGACTGTGTTACAAGAAAATTTTACATGCTTATTAGTGAATTTGACTCATGTACAAGAAAAATGACAACTTGTATGGTTGTTCATCTCAAGAAATATAAATTTATTTTTACTTCGGTTTATTCGATTAACCGTTCGGTTTTTGGTATATATTATAAAAACCAAAGTTCAAATCGGTATAAAAAGTTCAAACCATACCGAAACCAGAAACCATAAAAACCATAAAATCGATTCGGTTCGGTTTATTTTCGGTATGGTTTTTTGGTTCGGTTTTGAAATGCACAGGTGACTTATTTCCCCCTCTCTTGTGCTCAATTGGTTTGTTTCTCGATTAAATAGTGCACCGACATTGTCACACAAGACGCCGCTTGACCAGTCGTACAAGCGCACCGGCACCAACGCCACCTCCCCCAGCGACATGCCGATACTCCTTGCCAGTGACCCAGAGCGCAGTGGCCTCGGCGGAGCCTGCTGCGAGGCTGGTGAACCGGGGGCCTCTTGCTACCTCCATCAAAACTTGGAACCCCATGGGCTACGGGGAGTACGCCTCTGAGGCATACTACACTCCAAGTCACAGATGCCATCTAGGTTGTGCAGGGCTAGCTCAGTGGGGATGCACCCGATGGGCTTGACGTCGGTGACTAGCATGTGGGGACGTGACAAGGTCGTGGATGTGGCAGACTCGGTGGCGCCGAACCTGCTAAGATCCTATGATGCATTGTGTGGCCGTAGGTGGAGAAGTCATCGGCGGCGAGCCGAGAAAACATAACAATGGTGCGGTGAGATATTGTCAGTGAGGATAGAGAAATCAAAATTTAAACCATACAATGCATATATAGTAGTGGGATCGACGTTGATCACTAGTATGCGGGGTGCGCCGAGAGGCCGTGGATGTGGCAGAGCACCTGCTTGTACTTGGCCGCGCATGGCAAGTCCAAGACCATGCCGCTCGATACCTAAGTGATGCCATGGTCGACGGAGGCAAAGAGTGGCTTCATGAGACAGATGTTCCCATTCCACATCGTCGTCAACATCTTCATCGGCAATCAACACCGTCCTTCCCTCTTGATATCGCTTCCTTGTTGATGTTATACTGCTAGTGTGTGCGTGTGTCAACATCCGGCTTTGGCGACCTCAACCCTCGACACATTGTGCCTCCCATATTCCTTGGCCTTATGGGTCTAATTTACCCAAGGTTGGCATCACCGCAGGCGCCGCCAGCGCTTATGTTTTCTATGTCGCAACCATTGGAGGGGCGAACAAAGTGTCAGCTCACCGTTGGGTGAACTGGATTATGGCATGCATCACCTTGGTCAGAAATACCGTTAAATTTAATGGTACCCTTTTGGAATCATTTGCACCGTCACGAGGGCTTCGGCAAGGTGATCCTCTTTCCCCGTTTTTGTTCCTCTTTGTGGCTGACAGTCTCTCGGCTTTGTTGAAGGATGGTGAGCAGAAGGGTGATTATACCCCTTTGAAAGTCTGCCGTAGAGCCCCAGGTATACCTCACCTATTGTTCACAACACGACACTATGTTGTTCTTTAAAGCAGACATCGGCATTGACAAAGCGAGAGCACAATGGCCTATCCAAGGATGAAGACGAAGCTAACTGGCCACATGTAACATTTGAGACATGAGGGGAACTCGCAACACTTCCCTAGCTGAAGGTGAAGCCACATAATGTCATAGAGAAGAGGAAGCCTTGGGGTGTTTTATGAAAGAGTATAAGAAGTGCTTGATTGCAATTTTGAAAAAATAGCCCCACTGTTGTGATGTTCTCACCCGGGATGCAGTCCACAAATCAAAGTAAATGCCACATTGATGAAATACAGTGTCCAAGACGCGGTGACCGTAGTTGCCACCCGATATTCATGTAAATTGGGTATTAATGGTAGGATCAGTGCCTGCCGGTGCGGCCGTGTCGACGACAAGAAAGGTTGTCAAAACATGCCCGGCATGAATAGTAGGAGCACGACATTAGCTCCATCACCATGGCAAGGAGTAGCCAGATCAAGCGTGCTGAGGCACAAATCCGGCTTCGACAACTTGTGTTAATCCTAATGATGATGCCCCAAGGTGGGCACGTGTTGGGTGTGGCGCCGCAGCCTTTTCTAGGGATCTATCTCAATCGAATCGATGGGGGTGGGGCCATGGTGGAGGAAATCGGGGTAGCGATCCTAGCGACATGGTAGTGTTGGGGAACGTAGTAATTTCAAAATTTACATACGCACACGCAAGATCATGGTGATGCATAGCAACAAGGGGAGAGTATGATCTACGTATCCTTGTAGATCACAACGGAAGCGTTGACACAACGTAAAGGAAGTAGTCGTACGTCTTCTTTCCGATCCGACTGATCCAAGCACCGTTACTCCGGCACCTCCGAGTTCTTAGCACACGTTCAGCTCGATGCCGATCCCCGGGCTCCGATCCAGCAAAGCTTCGGGGAGGAGTTCCGTCAGCACGACGGCGTGGTGACGATCTTGATGTTCTACCGACACAGGGCTTCGCCTAAGCACTACAACGATATGATCGAGGTGGAATATGGTGGCAGGGGGCACCGCACACGGCTAAGGAACGATCTCAATGATCAACTTGTGTGTCTATGGGGTGCCCCCTGCCCCTGTATATAAAGGATGGAGGAGGAGGAGGCCGGCCAAGGCTAGGCGCGCCAGGTGTGGAGTCCTACTAGGACTCCAAGTCCTAGTAGGAGTCCACCAAGAGGGGAGGAAGGGAGAAGGAAGTGGAGGAGTAGGAAAGGTGGCCGGCCCCCTTTTCCCTAGTCCAATTCGGACTAGAGGGGAGGGGGGCGCGGCAGCCTTTTTCCTCTTCCCACTAAAGCCCATCAAGGCCCATTACTTCTCCCGTAACTACCCGGTACTCCGAAAAATACCCGAATCACTCGGAACCTTTCCGATGTCTGAATATAGTCGTCCAATATATCGATCTTTACGTCTCGACCATTTCGAGACTCCTCGTCATGTCCCCGATCTCATCCGGGACTCCAAACTCCTTCGGTACATCAAAACTCATAAACTCATAATATAACTGTCATCGAAACATTAAGCGTGCGGACCCTAAGGTTCGAGAACAATATAGACATGACCGAGACACGTCTCCGGTCAATAACCAATAGCGGGACCTGGATGCCCATATTGGCTCCTACATATTCTACGAAGATCTTTATCGGTCAGACCGCATAACAACATACTTGTTCCCATTGTCATCGGTATGTTACTTGCCCGAGATTCGATCGTCGGTATCCAATACCTAGTTCAATCTCGTTACCGGCAAGTCTCTTTACTCGTTCCGTAATACAACATCCCGCAACTAACTCATTAGTTGCAATGCTTGCAAGGCTTTAAGTGATGTGCATTACCGAGAGGGCCCAGAGATACCTCTCCGACAATCGGAGTGACAAATCCTAATCTCGAAATACGCCAACCCAACATCTACCTTTGGAGACACCTGTAGTACTCCTTTATAATCACCCAGTTACGTTGTGACGTTTGGTAGTACCCAAAGTGTTCCTCCGGTAAACGGGAGTTGCATAATCTCATAGTCATAGGAATATGTATAAGTCATGAAGAAAGCAATAGCAACATACTAAACGGTCGGGTACTAAGCTAATGGAATGGGTCATGTCAATCAGATCATTCATCTAATGATGTGATCCCATTAATCAAATAACAACTCTTTGTCCATGGTTAGGAAACATAACCATCTTTGATTAACGAGCTAGTCAAGTAGAGGCATACTAGTGACACTCTGTGTGTCTATGTATTCACACATGTATTATGTTTCCGGTTAATACAATTCTAGCATGAATAATAAATATTTATCATGATATAAGGAAATAAATAATAACTTTATTATTGCCTCTAGGGCATATTTCCTTCAGTCTCCCACTTGCACTAGAGTCAATAATCTAGATCACATCACCATGTGATTAACATCGATATTTCACATCATCATGTGATTAACACCCATAGTTCACATCGCCATGTGACCAACACCCAAAGGGTTTACTAGATTCAGTAATCTAGTTCACATCGCTATGTGATTAACACCCAAAGAGTACTAAGGTGTGATCATGTTTTGCTTGTGAGAGAATCTTAGTCAACGGGTCTGCCACATTCAGATCCACATGTATTTTGCAAATTTTTATGTCAACAATGCTCTGCATGGAGCTACTCTAGCTAATTGCTCCCACTTTCAATATGTATCTAGACCGAGACTTAGAGTCATCTAGGTTAGTGTCAAAACTTGCATCGGCGTAACCCTTTACGATGAACCTTTTTATCACGTCCATAGTCGAGAAACATATCTTTATTTCACTAAGGATAATTCTGACCGCTGTCCAGTGATCTACTCCTAGATCACTATTGTACTCCCTTGCCTAATCAGTGCAGGGTATACAATAGATCTGGTATACAGCATGACATACTTTATAGAACCTATGGCCAAGGCATAGGGAATGACTTTCATTCTCTTTCTATCTTCTGCCGTGGTCGGGCTTTGAGTCTTACTCAACTTCACACCTTATAATACAGGCAAGAACTCTTTCTTTGACTGCTCCATTTTGAACTACTTCAAAATCTTGTCAAGGTATGTACTTATTGAAAAAACTTATCAAGCGTCTTGATCTATCTCTATAGATCTTGAAGCTCAATATCTAAGCAGCTTCACCGAAGTCTTTCTTTGAAAAACTCCTTTCAAACACTCCTTTATGCTTTACAGAATAATTCTACATTATTTCCGATCAACAATATGTCATTCACATATACTTATCAGAAATGTTGTAGTGCTCCCACTCACTTTCTTGTAAATACAGGCTTCACCGCAAGTCTGTATAAAACTATATGCTTTGATCAACTCATCAAAGCGTATATTCCAACTCCGAGATGCTTGCACCAGTCCACAGATGGATCGCTGGAGCTTGCACATTTTGTTAGCACCTTTCGGATTGACAAAACCTTCTGTTGCATCATATACAACTCTTCTTTAATAAATCCATTAAGGAATGCAGTTTTGTTTATCCATTTGCCAGATTTCATAAAATGCGGCAATTACTAACATGATTCGGACAGACTCAAGCATAGATACGAGTGAGAAGCTCTCATCGTAGTCAACACCTTGAAATTGTCGAAAACCTTTTGCGACAATTCTAGCTTTATAGATAGTAACACTACTATCAGCGTCCGTCTTCCTCTTGAAGATCCATTTATACTCAATTGCTTGCCGATCATCGGGCAAGTCAACCAAAGTCCAAACTTTGTTCTCATACATGGATCATATCTCAGATTTCATGGCCTCAAACCATTTCGCGGAATCTGGGCTCATCATCGCTTCCTCATAGTTCGTAGGTTCGTCATGGTCAAGTAACATGACCTCCAGAACAGGATTACCGTACCACTCTGGTGCGGATCTCACTCTGGTTTACCTACGAGATCCGGTAGTAACTTGATCTGAAGTTACATGATCATCATCATTAGCTTCCTCACTAATTGGTGTAGTAGTCACAAGAATAGATTTTTGTGATGAACTACTTTCCAATAAGGTAGAAGGTACAATTACCTTATCAAGTTTTCTACTTTCCTCCCACTTACTTCTTTCAAGAGAAACTCCTTCTCTAGAAAGGATCCATTATAAGCAACGAATGTCTTGCCTTAGGATCTGTGATAGAAGGTGTACCCAACAGTCTCCTTTGGGTATCCTATGAAGACATATTTCTCCGATTTGGGTTTGAGCTTATCAGGATGAAACCTTTTCTCATAAGCATCGCAACCCCAAACTTCAAGAAACGACAACTTTGGTTTCTTGCCAAACCATAGTTCATAAGGCGTCGTCTCGACGGATATAGATGGTGCCCCTTTTTTTAACGTGAATGCAGCTGTCTCTAATGCATGACCCCAAAAACGATAGTGGTAAATCGGTAAGAATCATCATAGATTGCACCTTATCCAATAAAGTACGGTTATGACATTCGGACACACCATTATGCTGTGGTGTTCCACGTGGCGTGAGTAGTGAAACTATTTCACATTGTTTTAACTGAAGACCAAACTCGTAACTCAAATACTCTTTTCCATGATCAGATCGTAGAAACTTTATTTTCTTGTTACGATGATTTTCCACTTCACTCTGAAATTATATGAACTTTTCAAATGTATCAGACTTCTATTTCATTGAGTAGATATACCCATATCTGCTCAAATCATCTGTGAAGGTCAGAAAATAATGATACCCGCTGCAAGCCTTAAATATTCATCGGACCACATACATCAGTATGTATGATTTCCAACAAATCTGTTGCTTGCTGCATTGTTCCGGAGAACGGCGTTTTAGTCATCTTGCCCAAAAGGCATGGTTCGCAAGCATCAAGTGATTCATAATCAAGTGATTCCGAAAGCCCATTAGCATGGAGTTTCTTCATGCGCTTTATACCAATATGACCTAAACGGCAGTGCCACAAATAAGTTGCACTGTCATTATTAACTTTGCATCTTTTGGTTTCAATATTATGAATATGTGTATCACCACGATCGAGATCCAACGAACTTGTTTCATTGGGTGCATGACCATCGAAGGTTTTATTCATGTAAACAGAACAACAATTATTCTCTACCTTAAATGAATAACCGTATTGCAATAAACATGATCAAATCATATTCATGCTCAACGCAAAAACCAAATAACACTTATTTAAGTTCAACACTAATCCCGAAAGTATAGGGGAGTGTGCGATGATGATCATATCAATCTTGGAACTACTTCCAACACACATCGTCACTTCACCCTTAACTAGTCTCTGTTTATTCTGCAACTCCTGTTTCGAGTTACTACTCTTAGCAACTGAACCAATATCAAATACTGAGGGGTTGCTATAAACACTAGTAAAGCACACATCAATAACATGTATATCAAATATACTTTTGTTCACTTTGCCATCCTTCTTATCCGCCAAATACTTGGGGCAGTTCCGCTTCCAGTGACCAGTCCCTTTGCAGTAGAAGCACTTAGTCTCAGGCTTAGAACCAGACTTGGGCTTCTTCACTTGAGCAGCAACTTGCTTGCCGTTCTTCTTGAAGTTCCCCTTCTTCCCTTTTTGCCCTTTTCTTCAAACTAGTGGTCTTGTCAACCATCAACACTTGATGTTTTTCTTGATTTCCACCTTCATCGATTTCAGCATCACGAAGAGCTTGGGAATCGTTTCCGTTATCCCTTGCATATCATAGTTCATCACGAAGTTCTACTAACTTGGTGATGGTGACTAGAGAATTCTGTCAATCACTATCTTATCTGGAAGATTAACTCCCACTTGATTCAAGCGATTGTAATACCCAGACAATCTGAGCACATGCTCACTAGTTGAGCAATTCTCCTCCATCTTTTAGCTATAGAACTTGTTGGAGACTTCATATCTCTCAACTCGGGTATTTGCTTGAAATATTAACTTCAACTCCTGGAACATCTCATATGGTCCATGACGTTCAAAACGTCTTTGAAGTCCCGCTTCTAAGCCATTAAGCATGGTGCACTAAACTATCAAGTAGTCATCATATTGAGCTACCCAAATGTTCATAACGTCTGCATCTGCTCCTGCAATAGGTCTGTCACCTAGCGGTGCATCAAGGACATAATTTTTCTGTGCAGCAATGAGGATAAACCTCAGATCACGGATCCAATCCGTATCATTGCTACTAACATCTTTCAACACAATTTTCTCTAGGAACATATCAAAATAAACATATGAAAGCAACAACGCGAGCTATTGATCTTCAACATAGATATGCTAATACTACCAGGACTAAGTTCATGATAAATTAAAGTTCAATTAATCATATTACTTAAGAACTCCCACTTAGATAGACATCCCTCTAATCCTCTAAGTGATCACGTGATCCAAATCAACTAAACCATAACCAATCATTACGTGAGATGGAGTAGTTTTCAATGGTGAACATCGTTATGTTGATCATATCTACTATATGATTCACGCTCGACCTTTCAGTCTCCGTGTTCCGAGGCCATATCTGCATATGCTAGGCTCGTCAAGTTTAACCTGAGTATTCTGCGTGTGCAAAACTGGCTTGCACCCGTTGTAGATGGACGTAGAGCTTATCACACCCGATCATCACGTGGTGTCTGGGCACGACGAACTTTGGCAACGGTGCATACTCAGGGAGAACACTTCTTGATAATTTAGTGAGAGATCATCTTATAATGCTACCGTCAATCAAAGCAAGATAAGATGCATAAAAAGATAAACATCACATGCAATCAAAATATGTGACATGATATGGCCATCATCATCTTGTGCCTTTGATCTCCATCTTCAAAGCATCGTCATGATTTCCATCGTCACCGGCATGGCATCATGATCTCCATCATCTTGATCTATATCAATATGTCGTCACATGGTCGTCTCGCCAACTATTGCTCTTGCAACTATTGCTATCGCATAGCGATAAAGTAAAGCAATTATTGGGCGCTTGCATCTTATGCAATAGACAGACAACCATAAGGCTTTTTCCAGTTGCCGATAACTTCAACAAAACATGATCATCTTATACAACAACTTATAACTCATCACGTTTTGACCATATCACATCACAACATGCCCTGCAAAAACAAGTTAGACGTCCTTTACTTTGTTGTTGCAAATTTTACGTGGCTGCTACGGGCTTAGCAAGAACCAATTTTACCTACACATCAAAACCACAATGATAGTTTGTCAAATAGACTCCGTTTTAACCTTCGCAAGGATCGGGCGTAGCCACACTCGGTTCAACTAAAGTTGGAGAAACAGTCACCCGCAAGTCACCTATGTGCAAAGCACGTCGGGGAAACCGGTCTCGCGTAAGCGTACGCGTAATGTCGGTCCGGGCCGCTTCATCCAACAATACCGCCGAACCAAAGTATGACATGCTGGTAGGCAGTATGACTTATATCGCCCACAACTCACTTGTGTTCTACTCGTGCATATAAAATCAAACCATAAAACCTAGGCTCGGATGCCACTGTTGGGAACGTAGTAATTTCAAAATTTTCCTATGCACACGCAAGATCATGATGATGCATAGCAACGAGGGGAGAGTATGATCTATGTACCCTTGTAGATCGCAACGGAAGCGTTGACAGAACGTAAAGGAAGTAGTTGTACGTCTTCTTCCCGATCCGACCGATCCAAGCACCGTTACTCCGGCACCTCCGAGTTCTTAGCACACGTTCAGCTCGATGCCGATCCCCGGGCTCCGATCCAGCAAAGCTTCGGGGAGGAGTTCCGTCAGCACGACGGCGTGGTGACGATCTTGATGTTCTACCGACGCAGGGCTTCGCCTAAGCACTACAACGATATGATCGAGGTGGAATATGGTGGCAGGGGGCACCGCACACGGCTAAGGAACGATCTCAATGGTCAACTTGTGTGTCTATGGGGTGCCCCCTGCCCCTGTATATAAAGTATGGAGGAGGAGGAGGCCGGCCAAGGCTAGCCGCGCCAGGTGTGGAGTCCTACTAGGACTCCAAGTCCTAATAGGAGTCCACCAAGAGGGGAGGAAGGGAGAAGGAAGTGGAGGAGTAGGAAAGGTGGCCGGCCCCCTTTTCCCTAGTCCAATTCGGACTAGAGGGGAGGGGGGCGCAGCAGCCTTTTTCCTCTTCCCACTAAAGCCCATCAAGGCCCATTACTTCTCCCGTAACTACCCGGTAATCCGAAAAATACCCGAATCACTCGGAACCTTTCCGATGTCCGAATATAGTCGTCTAATATATCGATCTTTACGTCTCGACCATTTCGAGACTCCTCATCATGTCCCCGATCTCATCCGGGACTCCGAACTCCTTCGGTACATCAAAACTCATAAACTCCTAATATAACTGTCATCGAAACCTTAAGCGTGCGGACCCTACGGTTCGAGAACAATGTAGACATGACCGAGACACGTCTCCGGTCAATAACCAATAGCAGGACCTGGATGCCCATATTGGCTCCTATATATTCTACGAAGATCTTTATCGGTCAGACCGCATAACGACATACGTTGTTCCCTTTGTCATCGGTATGTTACTTGCCCGAGATTCGATCGTCGGTATCCAATACCTAGTTCAATCTCGTTACCGGCAAGTCTCTTTACTCGTTCCGTAATACAACATCCCGCAACTAACTCATTAGTTGCAATGCTTGCAAGGCTTTAAGTGATGTGCATTACCGAGAGGGCCCAGAGATACCTCTCCGACAATCGGAGTGACAAATCCTAATCTCGAAATACGCCAACCCAACATCTACCTTTGGAGACACCTGTAGTACTCCTTTATAATCACCCAGTTACGTTGTGACGTTTGGTAGTACCCAAAGTGTTCCTCCGGTAAATGGGAGTTGCATTATCTCATAGTCATAGGAACATGTATAAGTCATGAAGAAAGCAATAGCAACATACTAAACGATCGGGTGCTAAGCTAATGGAATGGGTCATGTCAATCAGATCATTCATCTAATTATGTGATCCCATTAATCAAATAACAATATTTTTCCATGGTTAGGAAACATAACCATATTTGATTAACGAGCTAGTCAAGTAGAGGCATACTAGTGACACTCTGTTTGTCTATGTATTCACACATGTATTATGTTTCCGGTTAATACAATTCTAGCATGAATAATAAATATTTATCATGATATAAGGAAATAAATAATAACTTTATTATTGCCTCTAGGGCATATTTCCTTCAGGTAGGTCTATCTACGTGGTAGCAGCAACAATTGCCAGATCGGAAGACTAGCTTACATTCAAGCGATCCCACCCAATCGACGGTGGTCGAAGTGTTGGGGATCGTAGTAGAAATTCAAAATTTTCTACGCATCACCAAGATCAATCTATGAAGTAATCTAGCAACGAGGGGAAGGAGAGTGCATCTACATACCCTTGTAGATCGCTAAAAGGAAGTGTTCAAGTGAACGGGGTTGATGGAGTCGTACTCGCCGTGATCCAAATCACCGATGATCCTAGTGCCGAACTGACGGCACCTCCGCGTTCAACACACATGCAGCCCGGTGACGTCTCCCATGCCCTGATCCAGCAAGGAGAGTGGGAGAGGTTGGGGAAGACTCCGTCCAACAGCAGCACGATGGCGTGGTGGTGGTGGAGGAGCGTGGTACTCCAGCAGGGCTTCGCCAAGCACCGCAAGAGACGAGGAGGGAGAGGGGTAGGGATGCGCCAAGAAGGAGATGTTCTCGTGTGTATGGCAGCCAGAAACCCCACTATATATAGGGGAAAGGGAGGGGTTGCGCCCCCACCTAGGTTTCCACCCCTAGGGGTGGTGGCCAGCCCTAGATCCCATCTAGGGGGGCGGCCAAGGGGGGAGAGAGGGGGGCGCACCACTAGGTGGGCCTTAGGCCCATTTGAGCCTAGGGTTTTCCCCTTTTCCCTTCTCTCTTCGCCTTGGGCCCTGGTGTGGGGGGCGCACCAGCCCACCTGGGGCTGGTCCCCTCTCACACTTGGCCCACGCAGCCCTCTGGGGCAGGTAGCCCCACCTGGTGGACCCCCGGGACCCTCCCGGTGGTCCCGGTACATTACTGATAGCACCCGAAATTTTTCCGGTGACCAAAACAGGACTTCCCATATATAAATCTTTACCTCCGGACCATTCCGGAACTCCTCATGATGTCCGGGATCTCATCCAGGACTCTGAACAACATTCGGTAACCACGTATATCTATTCCCTATAACCCTAGCATCATCGAATCTTAAGTGTGTAGACCCTACGGGTTCGGGAACCATGCAGACATGACCGAGACGTTCTCCGGTCAATATCCAATAGTGGGATCTGGATACCCATGTTGGTTCCCACATGTTCCACGATGATCTCATCGTATGAACCACGATGTTGAGGATTCGATCAATCCCGTATGCAATTCCCTTTGTCTAGCGGTATTGTACTTGCCCGAGATTCGATCGTCGGTATCCGATACCTTGTTCAATCTCGTTACCGGCAAGTCTCTTTACTCGTTCCGTAACACATCATCCCGTGATCAACTCCTTGGTCACATTGCGCATATGATGATGTCCTACCGAGTGGGCCCAGAGATACCTCTTCATCACACGGAGTGACAAATCCCAGTCTTGATTCGTGCTAACCCAACAGACACTTTCGGAGATACCCGTAGTGTACCTTTATAGCCACCAGTTACGTTGTGACGTTTGGCACACCCAAAGCATTCCTACGGTATCCGGGAGTTGCACAATCTCATGGTCTAAGGAAATGATACTTGACATTAGAAAAGCTTTAGCAAACGAACTACACGATCTTGTGCTAGGCTTAGGATTGGGTCTTGTCCATCACATCATTCTCCTAATGATGTGATCCCGTTATCAACGACATCCAATGTCCATGGTCAGGAAACCGTAACCATCTATTGATCAACGAGCTAGTCAACTAGAGGCTTACTAGGGACATGGTGTTGTCTATGTACCCACACATGTATCTGAGTTTCCTAACAATACAATTCTAGCATGGATAATAAACGATTATCATGAACAAGGAAATATGATAATAACTAATTTATTATTGCCTCTAGGGCATATTTCCAACAGTCTCCCACTTGCACTAGAGTCAATAATCCAGTTCACATCGATATGTGATTAACACTCAAGGTCACATCCCCATGTGACTAACACCCAAAGAGTTCTGGGTTTGATCATGTTATGCTTGTGAGAGAGGTTTCAGTCAACGGGTCTGCAACATTCAGATCCGTATGTACTTCGCAAATTTCTATGTCATCTTGTAGATGCAACTACTATGCTACATTTGGAGCCATTTCAAATAACTGTTCTACTTGGAGCTATTCTAAGTTGTTGCTCCATTATATGTATCCGGTATCTCTACTCAGAGCTATCCGGATAGGTGTTAAGCTTGCATCGACGTAACTCTTTACGTCGAACTCTTTATCACCTCCATAACCGAGAAACATATCCTTATTCCTCTAAGGATAATTTACACCGCTATCTGGTGATCTACTCCTAGATCACCTTTGTACCCTCTTGCCAGATATGTGGCAAGGCACACATCAGGTGCGCTACTCAGCATGGCATACCATATAGAGTCTATGACAAAAGCATAGGGGACGACCTTCGTCCTTCCTCTTTCTTCTGCCGTGGTCGAGCTTTAAGTCTTAACTTCATACCTTACAACTCAGGCAAGAACTCCTTCTTTGACTGATCCATCTTGAACACCTTCAAGATCATGTCAAGGTATGTGCTCATTTGAAAGTACCATTAAGTGTTTTGATCTATCCTTATAGATCTTGATGCTCAATGTTCAAGTAGCTTAATCCAGGCTTTCCATTGAAAAACACTTTCCAAATAACCCTATATGCTTTCCAGAAATTCTACGTCATTTCTGATCAACAATATGTCAACAACATATACTCATCCGAAATTCTATAGTGATCCCACTCACTTCTTTGGAAATACAAGTTTCTCATAAACTTTGTATACACCCAAAATCTTTGATCATATCATCAAAGCATACATTCCAACTCCGAGATGCTTACTCCAGTCCTTAGAAGGATTGCTGGAGCTTTGCATACTTGTTAGCATCTTTCAGGATTGACAAAACCTTCCGGTTGTATCACATACAACCTTTTCTCAAGAAAATCGTCGAGGAAACAATGTTTTGATATCCTATCCGCAAGATTTCATAAATAATGCAGTAATCGCTAATATAATTCCAACAGACTCTTAGCATCGCTACGAGTGAGAAAGTCTCATCGTAGTCAACTCCTTGAACTTGTCGGAAAACATCTTAACGACAAGTCGAGCTTTCTTAATGGTGATACTTACCATCATTGTCCGTCTTCTTTTTAAAACCCACATGTACCTAACAGCCTTACGACCATCAAGTGGTTCTTCCAAAGTCTACACTTTGTTTTCATACATGGATCCTCTCTCGGATTTTATGGCCTCGAGCCAATTTTCGGAATCCGGGCCCACCATCGCTTCTCCATAGCTCATAGGTTCATCGTTGTCTAGCAACATGACTTCCAAGACATGATTACGTACCACTCTGAAGTAGTACGCATCCTTGTCATCCCACGAGGTTTGGTAGTGACTTGATCTGAAGTTTCATGATCACTATCATAAGTTTCCACTTCAATTGGTGTAGGTGCCATAGGAACAACTTCCTGTGCCCTGCCACACACTAGTTGAAGAGACGGTTCAATAACCTCATCAAGTCTCCACCATCCTCCCACTCAATTCTTTCGAGAGAAAATTTTCCTCGAGAAAGGACCCGATTCTAGAAACAATCCCTTATTGCTTTCGGATCTGAGACAGGAGGTATACCCAACTGTTTTGGGTGTCCTATGAAGATGCATTTACCCGCTTTGGGTTCGAGCTTATCAGCCTGAAACTTTTCACATAAGCGTCGTAGCCCCAAACCTTTTAACAAATGACAGCTTAGGTTTCTCTAAACCATAGTTCATACGGTGTCATCTCATCGAAATTACGTGGTGCCCTATTTAAAGTGAATGTGGTTGTCTCTAATGCCTAACCCATAAACTATCGTGGTAATTCGATAAGATACATCATGGTATGCATCATATCCAATAGGGTGCAGTTATGATGTTCGGACACACCATCATACTATGGTGTTTCAGGCTGTATTAGTTGTGAAACAATTTTCACAATGTCTTAATTCTATGCCAAACTCGTAATTCAGATATTCATCTCTATGATCATATCATAGATATTTTATCCTCTTGTCACGACGATCTTTCAACTTCACCCTGAAATTACTTGAACCTTTCAATAATTCAGACTCGTGATTCATCAAGTAAATATACTCAACATCTACTCAAATCATCTGTGAAGTAAGAACATAACGATATCCACTACACGCCTCAGCACTCATTGGACTGCACACATCAAAATGTATTACTTCCAACAAGTTGCTTTCTAGTTCCATTTTACTGAAAACGAGGCTTTTAGTCATCTTGCCCATGTGGTATGATTTGCATGTCTCAAGTGATTCAAAATCAAGTGAGTCCAAATGGTCCATTTGCATGGAGTTTCTTCATGCATATACACCAATAGACATGGTTCGCATGTCTCAAAATTTTCAAATCGAGTGAGCCCAAAGATCCATCAACATGGAGCTTCTTCATGCGTTTTATACCGATATGACTTACATGGCAGTGCCACAAGTAGGTGGTACTATCATTGCTATCTTATATCTTTTGGCATGAACATGTGTATCACTACGATCGAGATTCAATAAACCATTCATTTTAGGTGCAAGACCATTGAAGGTATTATTCAAATAAACAGAGTAACCATTATTCTCCTTAAACGAATAACCGTATTGCGATAGACATAATCCAATCATGTCTATGCTCAACGCAAACACCAATCTCGATGGTAGAGGGAGCATGCGATGCTTGATCACATCAAGCTTGGGAAAAAACTTCCAACACATATCGCCAGCTCACCTTTAGCTAGTCTCCGTTTACTCCGCAGCCTTTTATTTCGAGTTACTAACACTTAGCAACCGAACCGGTACCTAATACCATGGTGCTACTAGGAGTACTAGTAAAGTACACATTAACACAATGTATATCCAATATACTTCTATCGACCTTGCCAGCCTTCTCATCTACCAAGTATCTAGGGTAATTCTGCTCCAGTGGTTGTTCCCCATATTACAGAAGCACTTAGTCTCGGGTTTGGGTTCAACCTTGGGTTTCTTCACTAGAGCAGCAGCCGATTTGCCGTTTCATGAAGTATCCCTTCTTGCCCTTGCCCTTCTTGAAACTAGTGGTTTCTGTTGGGGAACGTAGTAATTTCAAAAAAATTCCTACGCACATGCAAGATCATGGTGATGCATAGCAACGAGAGGGGAGAGTGTTGTCTACGTACCAACGCAGACCGACTTCGGAAGCGATCACACAACGTAGAGGAAGTAGTCGTACGTCTTCCCGATCCGACCGATCCAAGCACCGTTCCTCTGGCACCTCCTAGTTCTTAGCACACGTTCAGCTCGATGACGATCCTCGGGCTCCGATCCAGCAAAGCGTCGAGGAAGAGTTCCGTCAGCACGACAGCGTGGTGACGATCTTGATGTACTACCAACGCAGGGCTTCGCCTAAGCACTACAACGGTATGATCGAGGTGGAATTTGGTGGCAGGGGGCACCGCACACGGCTAAGGAACGATCTCTAGGATCAACTTGTGTGTCTAGAGGTGCCCCCTGCCCCCGTATATAAAGGATGAGAGGGGAGGGGCTGGCCGGCCAAGGTGGGAGGCGCAGGAGGAGTCCTACTCCTACCGGGAGTAGGACTCCCCCCTCCAATCCTAGTCCAACTAGGTTTTCTCAAGTGGGAAAGAGAGAGGGGTTGGCCGGCCACCTTCCCTAGTCCTAATAGGACTAGGGGAAGGGGGGAGGCGCGCAGCCCATGGGGCAGCCCTTTCACCTTTCTCCCAAGGCCCATGTTGGCCCATTTGGCTCCCGGGGGGTTCCGGTAACCCTCCCGGTAATCCGGTAAAATCCCGATTTCACCCGGAACACTTCCGATGTCCAAACATAGGCTTCCAATATATCAATCTCTATGTCTAGACCATTTCGAGACTCCTCGTCATGTCCGTGATCACATCCGGGACTCCGAACAACCTTCGGTACATCAAAATGCATAAACTCATAATAACTGTCATCGTAACGTTAAGCATGCGGACCCTACGGTTCAAGAACAATGTAGACATGACCGAGACACGTCTCCGGTCAATAACCAATAGCGGGACCTGGATGCCCATATTGGCTCCTACATATTCTACGAAGATCTTTATCGGTCAGACCGCATAACAACATACGTTGTTCCCTTTGTCATCGGTATGTTACTTGCCCGAGATTCGATCGTCGGTATCCAATACCTAGTTCAATCTCGTTACCGGCAAGTCTCTTTACTCGTTCCATAATACATCATCTCACAACTAACACATTAGTTGTAATGCTTGCAAGGCTTATGTGATGTGCATTACCGAGAGGGCCCAGAGATACCTCTCCGACAATCGGAGTGACAAATCCTATTCTCGAAATACGCCAACCCAACATCTACCATTGGAAACACCTGTAGTACTCCTTTATAATCACCCAGTTACGTTGTGACGTTTGGTAGCACCCAAAGTGTTCCTCCGGCAAACGGGAGTTGCATAATCTCATCGTCATAGGAACATGTATAAGTCATGAAGAAAGCAATAGCAACATACTAAACGATCGGGTGCTAAGCTAATGGAATGGGTCATGTCAATCAGATCATTCAACTAATGATGTGACCTCGTTAATCAAATAACAACTCTTTGTCCATGGTTAGGAAACATAACCATCTTTGATTAACGAGCTAGTCAAGTAGAGGCATACTAGTGACACTCTGTTTGTCTATGTATTCACACATGTATTATGTTTCCGGTTAATACAATTCTAGCATGAATAATAAATATTTATCATGATATAAGGAAATAAATAATAACTTTATTATTGCCTCTAGGGCATATTTCCTTCAGTCTCCAACTTGCACTAGAGTCAATAATCTAGTTCACATCGCCATGTGATTTAACAGCAATAGTTCACATCACCATGTGATTAACACACATAGTTCACATCGTCATGTGACCAACACCCAAAGGGTTTACTAGATTCAGTAATCTAGTTCACATCGCTATGTGATTAACACCCAAAGAGTACTAAGGTGTGATTATGTTTTGCTTGTGAGAGAATCTTAGTCAACGGGTCTGCCACATTCAGATCCACATGTATTTTGCAAATTTCTATGTCAACAATGCTCTGCATGGAGCTACTCTAGCTAATTGCTCCCACTTTCAATATGTATCTAGACCGAGACTTAGAGTCATCTAGATTAGTGTCAAAACTTGCATCGGCGTAACCCTTTACGACGAACCTTTTTATCACGTCCATAATCGAGAAACATATCCTTATTTCACTAAGGATAATTCTTTGATCAACTCATGCTTGCACCAACTCATCAATATGTACTAAGTCTGTATAAAACTATATGCTTTGATCAACTCATCAAAGCGTATATTCCAACTCCGAGATGCTTGCACCAGTCCACAGATGGATCGCTGGAGCTTGCACATTTTGTTAGCACCTTTCGGATTGACAAAACCTTCTGTTGCATCATATACAACTCTTCTTTAATAAATCCATTAAGGAATGCAGTTTTGTTTATCCATTTGCCAGATTTCATAAAATGCGGCAATTACTAACATGATTTGGACAGACTCAAGCATAGATACGAGTGAGAAGCTCTCATCGTAGTCAACACCTTGAACTTGTCGAAAACCTTTTGCGACAATTCTAGCTTTGTAGATAGTAACACTACTATCAGCGTCCATCTTCCTCTTGAAGATCCATTTATTCTCAATTGCTTGCCGATCATCGGGCAAGTCAACCAAAGTCCAAACTTTGTTCTCATACATGGATCATATCTCAGATTTCATGGCCTCAAACCATTTCGCGGAATTTGGGCTCATCATCGCTTCCTCATAGTTCGTAGGTTCGTCATGGTCAAGTAACATGACCTCCAGAACAGGATTACCGTACCACTCTGGTGCGGATTTCACTCTGGTTTACCTACAAGATTCGGTAGTAACTTGATCCGAAGTTTCATGATCATTATCATTAGCTTCCTCACTAATTGGTGTAGGAGTCACAAGAACAGATTTCTGTGATGAACTACTTTCCAATAAAGGAGGAGGTACAATTGCCTTATCAAGTTCTACTTTCCTCCCACTCACTTCTTTCAAGAGAAACTCCTTCTCTAGAAAGGATCCATTATAAGCAACGAATGTCTTGCCTTAGGATCTGTGATAGAAGGTGTACCCAACAGTCTCCTTTGGGTATCCTATGAAGCCATATTTCTCCGATTTGGTTTTGAGCTTATCAGGATGAAACTTTTTCACATAAGCATCACAACCCCAAACTTTAAGAAACGACTACTTTGGTTTCTTGCCAAACCATAGTTCACACGGTGTCGTCTCAACGGATTTAGATGGTGCCCTATTTAACGTGAATGCAGCTGTCTCTAATGCATAACCCCAAAACGATAGTGGTAGATCGGTAAGAGACATCATAGATCGTACCATATCTAGTAAAGTACGATTACGACGTTCGGACACACCATTACGCTGTGGTGTTCCGGGTGGCGTGAGTTGCGAAACTATTCCACAATTTTTCAAATGTACACCAAACTCGTAACTCAAATATTCTCCTCCACGATCAGATCGTAGAAACTTTATTTTCTTGTTACGATGATTTTCAACTTCACTCTGAAATTCTTTGAACTTTTCAAATGTTTCAGACTTGTGTTTCATTAAGTAGATATACCCATATCTGCTCAAATCATCTGTGAAGGTCAGAAAATAATGATACCCGCTGCAAGCCTTAAATATTCATCGGACCACATACATCAGTATGTATGATTTCCAACAAATCTGTTGCTTGCTTCATTGTTCCGGAGAACGGTGTTTTAGTCATCTTGCCCAAAAGGCATGGTTCGCAAGCATCAAGTGATTCCGAAAGCCCATCAGCATGGAGTTTCTTCATGCGCTTTATACCAATATGACCTAAACGGCACTGCCACAAATAAGTTGCACTATCATTATTAACTTTGCATCTTTTGGTTTCAATATTATGAATATGTGTATCACTACGATCGAGATCCAACGAACTTGTTTCATTGAGTGTATGACCATCGAAGGTTTTATTCATGTAAACAGAACAACAATTATTCTCTGACTTTAATGAATAACCGTATTGCAATAAACATGATCAAATCATATTCATGCTCAAGGCAAAAACCAAATAACACTTATTTAAGTTCAACATAATCCCGAAAGTATAGGGGAGTGTGCGATGATGATCATATCAATCTTGGAACTACTTCCAACACACATCGTCACTTCACCCTTAACTAGTCTCTGTTTATTCTGCAACTCCTGTTTCGAGTTACTACTCTTAGCAACTGAACCAATATCAAATACTGAGGGGTTGCTATAAACACTAGTAAAGCACACATCAATAACGTGTATATCAAATATACTTTTGTTCACTTTGCCATCCTTCTTATCCGCCAAATACTTGGGGCAGTTCCGCTTCCAGTGACCAGTCCCTTTGTAGTAGAAGCACTTAGCCTCAGGCTTAGGACCAGACTTGGGCTTCTTCACTTGAGCAGCAACTTGCTTGCCGTTCTTCTTGAAGTTCCCCTTCTTCCCTTTTGCCCTTTTCTTGAAACTAGTGGTCTTGTCAACCATCAACACTTGATGTTTTCCTTGATTTCTACCTTCGTTGATTTTAGCATCACGAAGAGCTTGGGAGTTGTTTCCGTTATCCCTTGCATATTATAGTTCATCACGAAGTTCTACTAACTTGGTGATGGTGACTAGAGAATTCTGTCAATCACTATCTTATCTGGAAGATTAACTCCCACTTGATTCAAGCGATTGTAGTACCCAGACAATCTGAGCACATGCTCACTAGTTGAGCGATTCTCCTCCATCTTTTAGCTATAGAGCTTGTTGGAGACTTCATATCTCTCAACTCGGGTATTTGCTTGAAATATTAACTTCAACTCCTGGAACATCTCATATGGTCCATGATGTTCAAAACGTCTTTGAAGTCCCGATTCTAAGCCATTGAGCATGGTGTACTAAACTATCAAGTAGTCATCATATTGAGCTAGCCAAACGTTCATAACGTCTGCATCTGCTCCTGCAATAGGTCTGTCACCTAGCGGTTCATCAAGGACATAATTCTTCTGTGCAGCAATGAGGATAAACCTCAGATCACGGATCCAATCCGCATCATTGCTACTAACATCTTTCAACACAATTTTCTCTAGGAACATATCAAAAATAAACACAGGGAAGCAACAACGCGAGCTATTGATCTACAACATAATTTGCAAAATACTATCAGGACTAAGTTCATGATAAATTTAAGTTCAATTTAATCATATTACTTAAGAACTCCCACTTAGATAGACATCCCTCTAATCCTCTAAGTGATCACGTGATCCAAATCAACTAAACCATAACCGATCATCACGTGAGATGGAGTAGTTTTCAATGGTGAACATCGCTATGTTGATCATATCTACTATATGATTCACGCTCGACCTTTCGGTCTCCGTGTTCCGAGGCCATATCTGCATATGCTAGGCTCGTCAAGTTTAACCTGAGTATTCTGCGTGTGCACAAACTGGCTTGCACCCGTTGTAGATGGACGTAGAGCTTATCACACCCGATCATCACGTGGTGTCTGGGCACGACGAACTTTGGCAACGGTGCATACTCAGGGAGAACACTTCTTGATAATTTAGTGAGAGATCATCTTATAATGCTACCGTCAATCAAAGCAAGATAAGATGCATAAAAAGATAAACATCACATGCAATCAAAATATGTGACATGATATGGCCATCATCATCTTGTGCCTTTGATCTCCATCTCCAAAGCATCGTCATGATTTCCATCGTCACCGGCATGACATCATGATCTCCATCATCTTGATCTATATCACTATGTCGTCACATGGTCGTCTCGCCAACTATTGCTCTTGCAACTATTGCTATCGCATAGCGATAAAGTAAAGCAATTATTGGGCGCTTTGCATCTTATGCAATAGACAGACAACCATAAGGCTTTTGCCAGTTGCCGATAACTTCAACAAAACATGATCATCTTATACAACAACTTATAACTCATCACGTTTTGACCATATCACATCACAACATGCCCTGCAAAAACAAGTTAGACGTCCTCTACTTTGTTGTTGCAAATTTTACGTGGCTGCTACGGGCTTAGCAAGAACCAATCTTACCTACGCATCAAAACCACAACGATAGTTTGTCAAATAGACTCCGTTTTAACCTTCGCAAGGACCGGGCGTAGCCACACTCGGTTCAACTAAAGTTGGAGAAACAGTCACCCGCAAGTCACCTATGTGCAAAGCACGTCGGGGAAACCGGTCTCGCGTAAGCGTACGCGTAATGTCGGTCCGGGCCGCTTCATCCAACAATACCGCCGAACCAAAGTATGACATGCTGGTAGGCAGTATGACTTATATCGCCCACAACTCACTTGTGTTCTACTCGTGCATATAACATCAAACCATAAAACCTGGCTCTGATGCCACTGTTGGGGAACGTAGTAATTTCAAAAAAAATCCTACGCACACGCAAGATCATGGTGATGCATAGCAACGAGAGGGGAGAGTGTTGTCTACGTACCAACACAGACCGACTGCGGAAGCGATCACACAACATAGAGGAAGTAGTCGTACGTCTTCCCGATCCGACCGATCCAAGCACCGTTACTCCGGCACCTCCGAGTTCTTAGCACACGTTCAGCTCGATGACGATCCTTGGGCTCCGATCCAGCAAAGCGTCGAGGAAGAGTTCCGTCAGCACGACGGCGTGGTGACGATCTTGATGTACTACCGACGCAGGGCTTCGCCTAAGCACTACAACGGTATGATCGAGGTGGAATTTGGTGGCAGGGGGCACCGCACACGGCTAAGGAACGATCTCTAGGATCAACTTGTGTGTCTAGAGGTGCCCCCTACCCCCGTATATAAAGGATGAGAGGGGAGGGGCTGGCCGGCCAAGGTGGGAGGCGCAGGAGGAGTCCTACTCCTACCGGGAGTAGGACTCCCCCCTCCAATCCTAGTCCAACTAGGTTTTTTCAAGTGGGAAAGAGAGAGGGGTTGGCCGGCGACCTTCCCTAGTCCTAATAGGACTAGGGGAAGTGGGGAGGCGCGCAGCCCATGGGGCAGCCCTTTCACCTTTCTCCCAAGGCCCATGTTGGCCTATTTGGCTCCCGGGGGGTTCCGGTAAACCTCCCGGTAATCCGGTAAAATCCCGATTTCACCCGGAACACTTCCGATGTCCAAACATAGGCTTCCAATATATCAATCTTTATGCCTCGACCATTTTGAGACTCCTCGTCATGTCCGTGATCACATCCGGGACTCCGAACAACCTTCGGTACATCAAAATGCATAAACTCATAATAATTGTCATTGTAACGTTAAGCGTGCGGACCCTACGGTTCGAGAACAATGTAGACATGACCGAGACACGTCTCCGGTCAATAACCAGTAGCGGGACCTGGATGCCCATATTGGCTCCTACATATTCTACGAAGATCTTTATCGGTCAGACCGCATAACAACATACGTTGTTCCCTTTGTCATCGGTATGTTACTTGCCCGAGATTCGATCGTCGGTATCCAATACCTAGTTCAATCTCGTTACTGGCAAGTCTCTTTACTCGTTCCGTAATACATCATCTCACAACTAACACATTAGTTGTAATGCTTGCAAGGCTTATGTGATGTGCATTACCGAGAGGGCCCAGAGATACCTCTCCGACAATCGGAGTGACAAATCCTATTCTCGAAATACGCCAACCCAACATCTACCATTGGAAACACCTGTAGTACTCCTTTATAATCACCCAGTTACGTTGTGATGTTTGGTAGCACCCAAAGTGTTCCTCCGGCAAACGGGAGTTGCATAATCTCATAGTCATAGGAACATGTATAAGTCATGAAGAAAGCAATAGCAACATACTAAACGATCGGGTGCTAAGCTAATGGAATGGGTCATGTCAATCAGATGATTCAACTAATGATGTGACCTCGTTAATCAAATAACAACTCTTTGTACATGGTTAGGAAACATAACCATCTTTGATTAACGAGCTAGTCAAGTAGAGGCATACTAGTGACACTCTGTTTGTCTATGTATTCACACATGTATTATGTTTCCGGTTAATACAATTCTAGCATGAATAATAAACATTTATCATGATATAAGGAAATAAATAATAACTTTATTATTGCCTCTAGGGCATATTTCCTTCAGTTTCACCAACCATCAACAATTGATGCTCCTTCTTGATTTCTACTTTTGTGGTGTCAAACATCGCGAATATCTCAAGGATCATCATATATGTCCCTGATATATTATAGTTCATCACGAAGCTCTAGCAGTTTGGTGGTAATGACTTCGGAGAAACATCACTATCTCATCTAGAAGGTCAACTCCCACTCGATTCAAATGATTGTTGTACTCAGACAATCTGAGCACAAGCTCAACAATTGAGCTTTTCTCCCTTAGTTTGCAGGCTAAGAAAGTCGTCGGAGGTCTTATACCTCTTGACGTGGGCACGAGCCTGAAATCCCAATTTCAGCCCTCGAAACATCTCATATG
The DNA here is from genome assembly GCA_034509565.1 of Triticum monococcum. Classification (NCBI taxonomy): domain Eukaryota; kingdom Viridiplantae; phylum Streptophyta; class Magnoliopsida; order Poales; family Poaceae; genus Triticum; species Triticum monococcum. The sequence continues at coordinate 237,063,577 of CM067843.1, forward strand.
TTTCGCGACGTTTCAAAACCGTCTTCGGTGCCTCAACTCTAAACCGTTTAACTGAACTATCACGTAGTTATCAAAACATGTATGTCAGATGTTCGCAACATCCACAGACGACGTTCGAGGTTCAGCACACTGAGCAGTGCATTAAGGACATAAGCCTTCTATGAAGCAATGAGGACAATCCTCAGTTTACGGACCTAGTCCGCATAATTGCTACTATCAACTTACAACTAAAATTTCTCTAGGAACATATCTAAACAGTAGAACTAAAGCGCGAGCTACGACATAATTTGCGAAGACCTTTTGACTATGTTTAGGATAATTAAGTTCATGTTATGAACTCCCACTCAGATAGACATCCCTCTAGTCATCTAAGTGATTACATGATCCGAGTCAACTAGGCCGTGTCCGATCATCACGTGAGACGGACTAGTCATCATCGGTGAACATCTTCATGTTGATCATATCTACCATACGACTCATGCTCGACCTTTCGGTCTCTTGTGTTCCGAGGCCATGTCTGTACATGCTAGGCTCGTCAAGTCAACCTAAGTGTTTCGCGTGTGTAAATCTGTCTTACACCCGTTGTATGTGAACGTTAGAATCTATCACACCCGATCATCACGTGGTGCTTCGAAACGACGAACCTTCGCAACGGTGCACAGTTAGGGGGAACACTTTTCTTGAAATTTTAGTGAGGAATCATCTTATTTAAGCTACCGTCGTTCTAAGCAAATAAGATGTAAAAACATGATAAACATCACATGCAATCAAATAGTGACATGATATGGCCATCATCACTTTGCTCCTTTTGATCTCCATCTTCGGGGCTCCATGATCATCATCGTCACCGGCATGACACCATGATCTCCATCATCGTGTCTTCATGAAGTTGTCTCGCCAACTATTACTTCTACTACTACAGCTAACGGTTAGCAATAAAGTAAAGTAATTACATGACGTTTATGTTGACACGTAGGTCATAAATAAATTAAACAACTCCTATGGCTCCTGCCGGTTGTCATACTCATCGACAAGCAAGTCGTGATTCCTATTACAAGAACATGATCATCTCATACATCACATATATCATTCATCACATCCTTTGGCCACATCACATCACATAACACTTGCTGCAAAAATAAGTTAGACGTCCTCTAATTGTTGTTGCAAGTTTTTTTTACGTGGCTGCTATAGGTTGCTAGCAAGAACGTTTCTTACCTACTTCAAAACCACAACGTGAATTGCCAATTTCTATTTACCCTTCATAAGGACCCTGTTCATCGAATCCGATCCGACTAAAGTGGGAGAGACAGACATCCGCCAGCCACCTTATGCAACTAGTGCATGTCAGTTGGTGGAACCGGTCTCACGTAAGCGTACGTGTAAGGTTGGTCCGGGCCGCTTCATCCCACAATGCCGCCGAATCAAGATAAGACTAGTAACGGCAAGTAAATTGAAAAAATCGACACCCACAACTACTTTGTGTTCTACTCGTGCATAGAAACTATGCATAGACCTAGCTCATGATGCCACTGTTGGGGATCGTAGCAGAAATTCAAAATTTTCTACGCATCACCAAGATCAATCTATGGAGTAATCTAGCAACGCGGGGAAGGAGAGTGCATCTACATACCCTTGTAGATCGCTAAGCGGAAGCGTTCAAGTGAACGGGGTTGATGGAGTCATGCTCGCCGTGATCCAAATCACCGATGATCCTAGTGCCGAACTGACGGCACCTCCGCGTTCAACACACATGCAGCCCGGTGACGTCTCCCATGCCCTGATCCAGCAAGGAGAGAGGGAGAGGTTGGGGAAGACTCCGTCCAGCAGCAGCACGACGGCGTGGTGGTGGTGGAGGAGCGTGGTACTCCAGCAGGGCTTTGCCAAGCACCGCAAGAGACGAGGAGGGAGAGGGGTAGGGCTGCGCCAAGAAGGAGATGTTCTCGTGTGTATGGCAGCCCAAAACCCCACTATATATAGGGGAAAGGGAGGGGCTGCACCCCCACCTAGGTTTCCACCCCTAGGGGTGGCGGCCATCCCTAGATCCCATCTAGGGGGTGGCCAAGGAGGGAGAGAGGGGGGGCGCACCACTAGGTGGGCCTTAGGCCCATCTGAGCCTAGGGTTTCCCCCTTTTCCCTTCTCTCTTCGCCTTGGGCCCTGTTGTGGGGGGTGCACCAGCCCACCTGGGGCTGGTCCCCTCTCATACTTGGCCCACGCAGCCCTCTGGGGCAGGTAGCCCCACCTGGTGGACCCCCGGGACCCTCTCGGTGGTCCCGGTACGTTACCGATAGCACCCGAAACTTTTTCGATGACCAAAACAGGACTTCCCATATATAAATCTTTACCTCCGGACCATTCCGGAACTCCTCGTGATGTTCGGGATCTCATCCGGGACTCCGAACAACATTCGGTAACCACATATATCTATTCCCTATAACCCTAGCATCATCGAACCTTAAGTGTGTAGACCCTACGGATTCGGGAACCATGCAGATATGACCGAGACGTTCTACGGTCAATAACCAACAGCGGGATCTGGATACCCATGTTGGTTCCCACATGTTCCACGATGATCTCATCGGATGAACCACGATGTCGAGGATTCAATCAATCCCGTATGCAATTCCCTTTGTCTAGCGGTATTGTACTTGCCCGAGATTCGATCGTCGGTATCCGATACCTTGTTCAATCTCGTTACCGGCAAGTCTCTTTATTCGTTCCGTAACACATCATCCCGTGATCAACTCCTTGGTCACATTGCGCATATGATGATGTCCTACCGAGTGGGCCCAGAGATACCTCTCCGTCACACGGAGTGACAAATCCCAGTCTTGATTCATGCCAACTCAACAGACACTTTCGGAGATACCCGTAGTGTACCTTTATAGCCACCCAGTTACGTTGTGACGTTTGGCACACCCAAAGCATTCCTACGGTATCCGGGAGTTGCACAATCTCATGGTCTAAGGAAATGATACTTGACATTAGAAAAGCTTTAGCAAACGAACTACACGATCTTGTGCTAGGCTTAGGATTGGGTCTTGTCCATCACATCATTCTCCTAATGATGTGATCCCGTTATCAACGACATCCAATGTCCATGGTCAGGAAACCGTAACCATCTATTGATCAACGAGCTAGTCAACTAGAGGCTTACTAGGGACATGGTGTTGTCTATGTACGCACATATGTATCTGAGTTTCCTAACAATACAATTCTAGCATGGATAATAAACGATTATCATGAACAAGGAAATATGATAATAACTAATTTATTATTGCCTCTAGGGCATATTTCCAACACGAAGTAGGTGTGGTAGGGGACGACGTGGAACCTATATCCGATGTCTTCTCCAATGGTGTGGGTGGGCTTTGGGCTTTCTCAACGCTAGCATTTGGCTAGCGCGACGTCGGCAACCGGTAGAGAAGTTGTTGGCACTGATGGTTTCAACGAGAAGAATGCTTGTAATCTTGGTGAAAATCCGCGGTCTTCCCTTTCCGGCTAGATCAGGCAATGTTGGCATGCGCATGCCGTCTCCTTGTTGAGGGTGCTTACTATCTTTTTTGAATTGAAGGTGTTGGCTTGAAGCTTAGTTTTGGGCTGAAAATCCCATGTTCGACCTTTGGTTGAACACATCAACATTGAGCACGTATCTGGTGTAGCATTACCTTATTCGCTTAAGTCGCTCACCTGTTATATGGTTTTTGGTAGATATGTGGAGATGGTATCATAAGATAAACTGTAATGTGTTTCATTCGTCATCGATGCTAAGCAATGCTTGTCATTGTGAAATAAATAAATATTATATGGCTTTGTACATCAATTGATGCTGAGGTTGGATGTGTTATCCTCCTTTTGAAAGAAGAAATTATGCACTTATATACCTAATAATAATAAAGGACGATGCATTTCTTCGATTTTTTGTCCATCCCGAAGTTGATAGTAATTACCCATCATGCCATCTATATGTCACAAAAATGCCCCTTTGTCTTTTCGCAGGCCGTTTCGTTACACATAACATTTCACCTCAAAAAATAAATAGCAGGACAAGGACTCGGACCATGGTCGTGTCGAAGGAGCATGCGTGCACAAACTAAATCATCTAGCCAACGTTGCTAGAGAAATAAAGGAAGGCACCTTTTTATTGGTCAAGCGAGTTTTCTCAAAAAAAAGAAGCCACAAATTGATTATGTAAATCCGTCACTCGCATTGGGACTCCCGTCCATGTCGCGTACATACTCCTCGGTCTTTGCCTACACTATGCAGTAGCTCTGTTGGGCCTTTTTCTAGTGTCATCGAACTGGGCCATGTTGGACTAAAATGATAAAATTCCTACCATGGAGGATTGAACTCTTGGAAGAGAAAACTGAGACCTCCGCACCCACGCCCGCGTTGCCAACCCTAGGCAACACGGGGGTGACCACGCTGCCAGCCCTAGGCCCCCTTCCCTCGCCTCCTCCGTCCTGCCGCCGCCTGAGGTCTCAACGGCGAAGCCTGGCCTATGATGGCGGCGACGGGGCCTTATCCCTCGCGCGATGGTGGCGTTTTTTCCGGGCGGCGGCGGCGCATCGTTCAAGAGAGATCCGGCTGCAAGGAGCGGCGGGATCCCTACGGCATGCGTGATGGCGTCGTCAGCGGAGGCGCAACCTCCCCGCGGTGGAGTCGCCCCTGTGGTGGCGGCTGAGATCGCCGATATAATCTTGCCCAGATGGGCTTTGGCGGGCTGGCGGTTCCGGTGTGCATCTACAGGCATGCGTGGTGGGCCTGACGGTGCCGACTGTAGGCATTGTGGTGGTGCCATGGCCGGTCAGGCGGTGGCGGCCTAGATCCCTTTTGTCCAGTCTCCGGCAGAGATGGCGGCAGTTCACGCACGAGATGCCTGAGGGAGGATCTTCGAACAGATCTGGGTGAAAACCTGCTCTCGGCTAGCTGCCAAGGCTGACAGTGGCGGTGTTGTTTGCGTCGTTCCCTTCTTGAAGGCATCGTTGTGAAGAAGTTCAAGGCCACTCTATGCTACCTCCGGGGGAAACCCTAGATCAGTAGATCGGATGATGGTGGCGCTATGGTGTCGTTTTCCTCTTGGGGGCGTCATTAGTGGAGGTGTAACATGGACCGAGGGACCAGTGGAAGGCTTTTTGGTGGAGCGGTGCTTCAGCTTACACATTGATGGCGACGGATCTCGGCGGCATGACGTCGTGAAGACTCGACGTCTGATGCGCGAAGATGGACTCGTGCAAGGAGGTGGCGTTGTCTGGCGCCGTGGTGGCGTCAACGGCAGCTAGACCAGGCAAGGTTGATGCAGCAGTACATGACTGAAGATGGATTGGTGGCAGATGGCTGCAGTGGCCTCATACCCGTCAGGCGTCCTGGTTGAGAAGTGCGCCGGACTGGTGGGTAGCCCATACGTACCCGGCAGGCGTCCTGGTTGGGACCTTAGGTCTTAGATGATAGGTTTGGCTGCGAGGTCTGTTTGGTATTAGGCCCAGATTATCAGCATCCCTTCATCAACTGGATAGAAGTAGCGACAGATGTTGTCTAGACAGTGGCTTTAGTCTTACTGTTATATGACTTTATAAGGTCTTGTATGAATAATTAATAAAATAGCTACATGCATCGTCCAAATGCAGAGGCTGGAGATCCTCCTTTTCGTAAAAAAAATGGAGGATTGAACTCTTACAGCCTCCCTTCAATTCACGAGGGTTCAACTAGTTCAACTAGCATTTAATTATGATAGAAGACATGATTCACATAATTATAGAAGAACAAAAATGGACGTGAATTTTTGGGATATGGTACCATGCGAGAATATTATCCTAATCGACGATTGATGCTATCGATTCGCATTTAATATAGTGATTAAGTGGATACTGCGACAATACATAGGGATAAGCTAGTAAATACACAACGGTAATACATTTAACATGGGCCAACTACTGGTGTGTTTATGATCAGGACGCAGGGATGCAGGTTACCATTCAATGCAATTAACGTTCGTGACCTGGCCCGTAGTAAATGAGGCCGGCTCCTAGTTAAATACAAATTACTCACCCAGCCTGCACTATGGACCTTTTACTCAACCTAGCACATGGGATCAAGTTCGTCAGCCGGTGAAAGTTGTTGCTCCAGTTCTTGCTTGCATACCCACAACCTTGTATTGCAATAACAGGTTTGCCAAAGCAACCTTTTTTTGACCAGATGAAAATTGCATCCCTCCTGTTCTGTTGCTAGCAGGAGTTGGTTCTGAACTTGTGCTAGCAACATTACAACAAAAGCAAGGCTCCTTGAACCAAAGTAACTTCTCTTTGTTTTCTCCTTTACATGGTGATTAAATTGAATCACATTAATATTTTTCTCCTACGGATCTGTTTGGAAGATAAGTATTCCATAGTAAAGGGTTCCAACATTTGGACCACAAATCTGTTTGGGAAAAAATATTAAGAAAATAATAAAGGAAACTGTAGTATGTTCTGAAAATCCCAAACATGAACAGGGATACCTGCACATCATTATCTTCTGCATGTGAAGTGCATGATAGAATGTTGTTTTGTCAAACAAAAACTAAAATTACTGACAAATTGTAGCATGCACCTGTCGTCGCCCAAGACCTCACTGTACACTCATCGTCAACCTACCACTTGGAGAGCCAAGAACGAGAAGGTCGACACGGCATTAAGCTTCCCCGACAGGGATTAGTGGTATGGGTTAGTGGAGTATGAAATAGTGCGTTCAGTTGTTGTTCTTTTTATTAGGCTAGTAGATCTTTTAGTGCGTCTAGAGTATGGATTGGTGGAGTTTTTTTTACTTCTTTTCTAGCCGGATTTGGATCCTCAAATAGAACAGCAGCTCTCAATCTTCAGCAGTTTCCAATCTTAGTGGTTTACTCTCATGTAGGCCAACTCGAGATTAGGATTTTTGCTACAGAAACACAACACCATGGCTGTGCCCGTGCTAGAGGAGTAGAAGTGCTGCAGGAGCCAACGAACTGTTGTGAGGCACTGAGGGGAGAGAGAGATAGGAGATGAACAGGACAAGGACAGTAAATAAGAGATGTGCTGTAGCGTGATGAAGGCAGGAGGAGAAAAAATATCCGTCGGTGAAGTTGTCGTTACAGAATGGTGGTCATCAATATATGAGGCTTTAATGCCGTGCAATCAATTCCCGTCGACGCGCATGTCGTTTCAATGCGTGAGGCTGCCATGTGGGCCATTTATTGGGGTTGCAGTGGCAATACAAGCACTATACCAGATGATGTACGCTGACCAGGAAAAGCTTATACGGCAACGGCGTATTGTAGTAGCACGAATCATGTGGGCACGACTGGTTCGGATAATGACCTCGCGTGGCTGCATGTACACACACGATTTATCGAACAAAAATACCCTTTCATTTTTTTCGTAGGAAGTTTCGTTGCACGCGGCGTTTCGCCTAAAAAACAAATAGCAGAACAATGACTCGAACCATGGTCGCGTTGAAGGAGCCCGCGTGCACAAAACCAAGCCATGTAGCTAACGTTGCTAGAGAAATAAAGAAAGGTATCATTTTATTAGTTAAGCGAGTTTTCTAAAAATAAAATTAGAAGCCATAGATCGATCCTGTAAATCTGTAGCTCGTGATGGGACTCCTGTCACGTCACGTACATACTCCTCGGTCTTTGTCTACACTACGCAGCAGCCCTGCTAACGAGGGCTCAACCAATTCAACTAGCTTTTGAATGTGATACAGGATATGATTCACTTATTAATCAATAGTCCAACCTCACTGTTTTACACCGGATCTCATAAATTTATATATGCCTATGAATAGACAATCAACAAGCCCCTTCGAAGAAAAGAAAAGAATATGATAAACAAGGTGATGTATGGCTGATTGGCTCTAATTTAATCCCATGGGAAAACATATTGGTGGGAAATATTTAAAGAAAGAACATACATGGTTGATTGGCTGTAACTTCGGAATTGTGGGAAAAAAATATTTCAGGAATAGGCTGGGCAAAGTTGAGTTTTAAAGAAGAGAACGTGTGCAGTGACGGCCTGCGGGGTATTCAATCAAATAATACTTTGATTTTTATGGCAACACTTGCCCATTTATTATTTGGTCGTCGTCCCATATAAGGCGTGTATGAGGTGTCTGTGGGACACGGCGCGGCCTTGCGTCTTCAATAACAATCATGCCGAGCAGTTGGAACCCATCACCAACACGCTCCAATCCTACAGGCCGCCTCGCAAATGGCCGCCTTGCTCGTTCAGTTGTCGCTCGTGACCAACACACGAGAAGGATTCGATCGGAATCAAGATCAAAATCTAAAAGTCCTGTTGTGTCTGACATAAATTGTTTTTCAGGTTTTGAAGGACTTCTTTTTTCGTTGCGACGCATGGTCTCTTTTGCTAGTGTTTGCTAAACTGCCTACTTTTTTAATTCTCATCCGTGTATGTCGTCTGCAATTTCCAAATGTAAACGTCAAGAGTGAATTGTGAATGAATCTACACATTTTTTGCAGGATACTATTGATGAACACGTAGAACTTGGAGTTTATAAGCTCAGTGACCTCGCTTTCCAATAACGTGTGTCTGCACTTATGCGACCCATCATGGCCGGTCTTTGGTCTCGCTCAATGCTCACAAGGTGATAATTTAAGCAAACCTTCGTGTTCCTCGGTCCACGGTTCCTAACTACTGGAGTAGTTCTCTATGGTTTCCTTCAACGGGATTCTGGTTAAGTAGTCAAGTTAAACTTGATTGAGACGTCTGTCTATCTGACCACTTGCAGAAACATCCGAGATGGCATCGGACAACAAGAAGGAGAGGATCGAGATCTGGAGTCTGTGCAGCGGTTGGATGCAGATTGGCAGCACACGGCGCCGGGATTTCGTAGCACGCAGAGGGTGCGGTGAACACGCAGCGCAGCGGAGAAGTGGCGGGTCAGATGTCCTCGATCTCGATCGCCGGCTCAGGAGCATGCCGGAGCAGCAAACGCGTCATGACAAAGGCGGTTGTTTCTTGTTTAAATTTAGTTGAGAGCAGCTTATAGAAAAGGAACAATGATTGAGAGGTGATGGCATGAGGCAAGTGTACTCAAACCGTATCAAACCTTTTCGCTACAAGACATCGTATGCACTAGACTGACACGCGCTTTGCCGTTTCGTTCTTCCGTCGTGAGTTAAGTCTCGTCTATCTATTTTGTACGTGATTATATTACGGCCGGCTCACTTATTGTCTGTAATTATTAGTTAATTATCTTATGTAGTATTGTTGATCATAAGTTAAAATTGTGTCTCGGCTAAAAAAAAGTTAAAATTGTTAGTTCAATGGGTGGTCCATGCATGTTACCACAGAATGAAATGCGTTGACGAATCAAGTTGGATGAGCTATCTGTCATCGGCCTTTTGCATGCATTGTAAAAGACAAAGCCATCATATTCTAGTATATATTCAGATACTCCCTTTGTTCCATAATATTATGCATATTTTTTTAAGTCAAAGTTTGCGAACTTTGACCAAGTTTATACAAAAAAACTATTTATACCTATAATACCAAATATCTAAAATAGAAAATACGTCTTATAATGAATCTAATGATATATGCTTGACATTTTGGATGTAAATTAAAAAGTCAAACATGCACATATTCATGTCTAAATGCCAAAGCATTTCAATCTGTGTAAAAAAAACAAGTTGGATGACAAATTTTCGACATTCCTCGACTACTTAGCTTTGTTTTTTCATTGACCAAAGACTATTGTTCCATCTCTCATAAAATTTTCATGCATGTTTTGGACGCTAACATGGCAGTGGCGGCGCCAGGAAATGAAGGCTGGGTATTCATTTAAAAAAAATTGCCTCCAAATGTAGTATATGAACCAAACAACACACCACTAGCAATATATGAACAAAACAACACTAGCATAACGGCAATAGCAATATTTCAATGTATCAGACCATAACAACATGAATACATAAGTACCTTTTGATTCATAAAGTGATGATATCCTTCTTACAATATAACTTTGCGATCGCCTTTTTGGAAGAGATTGATGACATCTTCATCCTTCACTTGATCGAAAAATTCTCTCTCAACAAATGTAACCAAGCAATTGTTCAAATATTCATCACCCATTTTGTTCCTTAGCTTATTCTTCACATAGCTCATTGAAGAGAATACCCTTTCAACACTAGCAGTAGCTACTGGCAGAATCAATACCAACTTAAGAAGCTTGTAAACAATATGATATTGTTCATGCTTGTTTGTCTCAACAAGCATAACTGAAAGCTGACACAGATTTTTCAGATTTTGAAACCTTTCATCTCTACGCACATTAGTAACATACATGTTTAGTTGCCATGGAAGTCTTGCCAGTTCATCAGTTGTAAAATCAGAAGCATAAAACTTTGTAGCAAGCCTAACCAACTTCTCTTGGTCATAAGCAGCAAATAGATGAAGTGGACAGAAAGCTGCCATGCAAGAAAGTAGCTCCGTGTTTACCTCATCGAATCTGCCATTCAGCTCACTGATTTGCCTATCAATGACACCCACAAACATATCAACCTTGAAGCGGTGGTAATTGTTCACACCATTACATAAACCCCTTCTAGGCCGGCCAACGGGAAAGTAAGGACCCTCCATATCAACAACTTTGATCTTATGCTTTGTACAAAAAGATGTGACCTTTGTGAGAAAATCATCCCATCCAGCATCGGTCCTCAAAGCCTCCAAATAATACTTTGTGTCACCAACAAGCTCAATAGCATGAACAATATCTTCGTCTTGCTTTTGCAAAGCTCTACACAACTCATCTGTGTATCCAAATATTTCTTGCATCAAGTGTGCCATGAAAACAAACTCAAATGATCGAAATATTTTCTCTATGGATAGAGCTGCTTGTGCCTCCGCACCATGGTACTCATCTCCAATCTTGCGAAGGACTCGCCGTAGTGTACCATACATAGAGATGACACGGTTCACAGTTTTGAAGTGAGAGCTCCAACGTGTATCACATGGCCTTCCCAAACCCATTTCTTGATTCAGCCCACTCCCTGTTTCTACTTCTTCCAATTCCAATGCATCAATGAGTTCTTCAGCCTGAGCTATCCGAAACATTCTCATCTTTTTACAAGACATGCCAAGAGCATTTAACAAGTGTGCAAGCTGCTGAAAGAACCAAGTACAATCACCACTCTCCTTAGCAACAGCAACAAGAGTTAACTGTAGTTGATGGGCAAAACAATGAACATAGTAGGCAGAAGGGGACTCATCCATAATCAGTTTTTTCAGGCCATTAGCATTACCTCTCATGTTACTAGCTCCATCATATCCTTGCCCACGAACCATTGCAAAGGTCAAATTGTAGTCCATAAGCATTTTCTGAATTGCAGCTTTTAGTGTCAAAGAGGTAGTATCTTCAACATGAGCAAGACCAAGAAACCTTATAACCGCCCTTCCTTTCTTATCAACATAACGCAAGCAAACAGCCAACTGTTCATTCTGATAAACATCACTAGACTCATCTGCAAGTATTGCAAAATGACCACCATCAAGTTCCTCAATGACTAGTTTAGTAGTCTCTTGCGCACAACATTTTATCACCTCTTGCTGTATATCATGGTGAGTCATCCTGCAGTTCCGTGGAGCATTATTGAGAACAACCCTGTCAACCTCTTCAAAATTTCCTGCTAGCCAATTTAGAAGCTCAAGGAAATTTCCTTTATTTAGTGAGTCTTCACTTTCATCATGTCCTCTAAATGCCAAACCTTGGCGCAACAAAAATCTCACACACTTGAGTGTCCATGTCAAACGCTGTTTATACAAAGCCTTGTATTGTGAGGTGTTTGAAGCAATAGACTCCCGAATTGATGTTTGTGGTGTAGTGAACCTATCATACTTCTCTTGAGCTTCAGCATGAGCACTACAAACCTCACCTTCATGTTTCTTCAATCTCGACTTCATGTTCCAGTTATTAAATCCCTTCTTCACAAAAGCATCTCCACCAGGACATCTTGTTTTATCCTTGAACAAATAGCAAACGAAGCAGAAAGCGGCTTCTTTGTCCACACTATACTCAAGCCACTTGTAATCCTTAAACCAAGAAGGAGAAAAGCGACGCTGTAATCCACTTATATCTCTATACTCAAAATTATGTTTCTTTGGTTGACATGCCCCCAACTCGATGTATCTCCTTCTAACTTTATCCTGGTCATTGACATTGTACCTAGAGATGGGAATCCGTTTCCCAGGATCAGACTCAAGTGCTTCCAAATCTACTTCAAGCTGAACTTCATCATTTGCTTCATCATCTTCTACAATTGGGGTTGGGGAGCCAGCTGCACTCTCAGGTTCTGTGTGTCCATCATCAGGTTCATGTGCTTGCACAAGTGCCAGTTGCAGATTGCTCTCAATAGTAGGAGGAATGATACTGCTCTCAACTTCAACATCAGGAGGATTTGGTGTAGATGTCGAAGTTCTTTTATTTGCCTTGGAAGCTCTTTCCCACAATGCAACAATGCTAACACCCTTCTTCTTCATCTGTGATACAAGATCAGAAAAAATAGATCAGCAATCTAGTAATCTCCTAAGTTGGTCGTTCTAGCAAACTGGTTCAGGTGCATACATGTACTAGCAAATAGCAACCTGGTCGTTCTAGTGCATACATGTACTAGCAAATAGCAACCTGGTTGTTCCACCAAACTACAAATATGCAAGTAAGAACTATGTATTGTGTATTTCTGTTGTCAGTCTTATTTTTCGTAGAGGAATAACTACTCAATTTACTTGTATATTTGTTTTTTCTGTAACTCAAGTGTTAAATGATAGCTGCTAAAGAATAGATGCAGGCTATAAAAACGTTTTACTCATGCTATGGAAATATAACAAAGCCACTTTAGACAAAAATTATCCGAGAGCCAGCTTACTAGCTTAGTAAAGTTATTTGCATTTTAAACCGGCAGTCACGCTGACTGTGTTAATGATACACCATGAGAAATATGATTCAGAATAGTTGTGTAGCAACGAAACAGTAACCGGGAACATGTATGCACTAGAAAACATCTCCCATCCAGCTGCTCCCATCCTCGACTCATTAGTTCAGTTCAAGAGCAGAAACTACTCGATTCGAGGAAAAAAGAAAAGCAGAACCTACTCATGAGCTGACTGAATCTGAATTCTGAAACACTAGACTAGGAGCAGCACTGACTAGGAGAAGAGGAGAATATAACCTGGTCCGCAGGTCGCCCGTTCAGCGGCTCCGCTTGCCGCGCTGCTGCCTGCGTTCGGTACTGGCCGCCGCCGCTGGCCGCTACTCGCCGCCACCGCCGCCGCCGCAGCAGGCGCTAGGTTAGGTTGGGTGCTTGGGGAACGGCTGAGTGGGGGCTTGGGGAACGACCGATTCGGGTTGAACGAGTCGGGGGCTGGGGAACGACTGCGCACGCATGGGCTTGTGGCTTGCGGGCTGTGCCGCTGTGGGCTTGTGGCTTGCGGGCTGCTAAATAAGACATATATTATTTTTTTTAGGCCAAATCTTGGGTATTCACATGAATACACGTGAATACACCTGGCGCCGCCGATGTAACATGGACATGAAAAGAAACGTAACATTTTCTAAAGTGGTTTGCTATTTGTTTTTAATTTACTATTCATCAACAAATGCTCCCTAGAGAGAAAACGCCATGCCCATCTATGATGTTGTCGGTAGCTAGCGGGAAAATGAGAATCACAGTAATGTTCTTATATACTGCATTTGTTTTTTTTTACTCCGCATATTAGATTTGTCTGAAGTCAAATTTTGTAATGTCTGATCAAGTTTATATTTAAAAATATGTTCCATGTCACTCGCAAAAAAAAATGTTCCATGGTGTATCTAATGATATTGATTTTGTATTGTGCATGTTAATATTTTTTGTGAGAACATGATCAAACTTTCAATGGATTTGACTGAAGACAAAATGTATATGCGGAGTAAAAAGAAATAGAAGTATAATAACATACTGATATTAATACACACTTAACAAATGGGTCCAACAACGCTCCCTCAGCCCCGAGCCACCGCAGACAAGGAAATCAAGGGAGCTTAGAGCATTACTAGTAGTACCCTTAAACCCTCAAACCCTCATAAATAACCGCTTTTTTGCAGGTTGCAACAAAAAACGCAAAGACTAGAACCCTTAAACCCTCAAACCCTCAAAAAAAAGTAAGGGTCCAACCCTCAAACCCAATTTCAAACCGTAGAAGTGAGGGCTGGAGGGGGGCGCTCGACCCCAGCCCGCACTCCTTTCCCCCATCGCGCGGGAGGGAAGTTTCCCTTCCCAACCTCCCGCCTCCCGGCCTCCCGCGCCGCCGCTCCCCGCCCCGCCGCCTCTCCGGCCGCCCCCCCGCCTCCCCTCGACGCCGCCGCCGTCCCGCCCCTGCGCCACGCTCCGGCGCGCCGGATCCGCCCTTCCCCGCCTCCACCCGCCTCCCCTCGACGCCCCCCGCCTCCCGCCCCGGCCCCCGGCTGCCCCGCCCCGAGCCCCGCCCCCCGGCCTCCCGCGCCGCCGCCTCCCGCCCCGGCGACCCGCCCCCGGCCTCCCGCCGCCGCCGCCCCCCGCCCCGGCGCTCCGCCCCCGCCCCCCGCCCCGGCCTCCCGCCCCCAGCCGCCTCCCGTCCCCAGCCGCCTCCCGCCCCCCAGAGGCCAGAGGCAGGCCGGCCTCCTCGAGCCGCCGCGCCGGATCCGCCCTTCGCCGCCTCCCCTCGACGCCGGCCGTCGCCCGCCCCCAACCCGCAGGTATGCTTCATGTTCTTCCTTTTTGTTTTCTTTTTTTCCCTTTTATTCATTGTTGGCACTCACAATTTATTGTTTGTTGTATTGTGTAGATGGAGGTGAACAACAACGACATGGACTCGTTGTCCGATTCGTCGGGTTGGTCGTCATCCGACGATTCGGACATCGATGAGTTGTTGCAAGACGTCGAGATGATGAGCGTCCTCATCGACGTGCATTCCTTTGGAAACCGCGTGAGGCTGATGGATCAGAGCAGAGGGTCGAAGATGGGGCGAGTCACCATCTACCGGAACCGCGCTCTCGGACACGAGCATTTGATGGAAGACTACTTCGCGGAGGTACCTACATACCCTCCTCGTCTCTTCCGCAGAAGGTACCGAATGCGGCGTAGTTTGTTTGTGAAGATTGTCAACGATTGTGAGGCCGCCTCCTATTACTTTAAACGTCGTAGATCCGCCGCCGGTATCATGGGGTTTAGTGCATATCAAAAGATATCGACGGCAATGCGGGTACTCGCTTATGGCATACCCGCGGATTATACCGACGAGTATCTTCGCATTGGGCAAGATACAACCACGGAGTCAGTCCGTAGGTTTGCCAAGTTGGTCATTCGGCTGTACGGTGAGCAGTATCTTCGGGCACCAAACGAGGAAGATACAAAGAGATTAATGGAAATGAATGAAAAAAGGGGGTGGCCGGGGATGCTAGGTAGTCTTGACTGCATGCATTGGAGGTGGAAAAATTGCCCAAAGGCATGGCACGGAATGTATTGCGGTAAAAGCCGTGATGCTACCATTGTGCTTGAGGCCGTAGCATCTCAGGACACATGGATTTGGCATGCATTCTTTGGGTTGCCGGGAACACTCAATGATATCAATATCCTCAATAGATCTCCTTTGTTCAAAAGATTAATTTCTGGGGATGCTCCAGTTTGCAACTACAAAATCATGGACAATGAGTACTCAATGGGATACTATCTCACCGATGGCATCTATCCCGAATGGGCAACTCTTGTGAAGTCCATCAAGGAGAAAAATGGGGTGCCCTTAACAAAAAAAGAGGCTCATTTCACCAAGGCACAAGAGGCAGCCCGCAAGGATATTGAGAGAGCTTTCGGTGTTTTGCAAGCAAGGTTTGCCATAGTTCGTGGTCCAGCTCGGTTTTGGGACAAAAAAACCTTGATGAACATCATGAAATGTTGTGTGATTCTACACAACATGATCCTAGAGGATGAAAGAGGTTTAAACTTCCCTTGTTTCTATGACAATGTTGGTACCCGTGTGCAATCGGAAAGAAACCCTTCTCGCATACACGCTTTTCTTCAAGCACATCGTGAGATTGAGGATGCAACCACTCATGGTCGGCTCCGGGATGATCTAATAGAGCACCACTGGCAGTTGGATGGGCGGCGCATTGGTCCATGATGTATCTTTGTTTTACTTTTCTATGTCCTATTTGATTCGAACAATTAGTGTAATTTGCTCAAACATTGTTGTAATAATTTGAATGACTATTGTTTTATTCGGTGTTGTAATAATAACTAGAATGATTATTGTTTTATGTCAAATGTGATGGAATTTGTGATATGTCATATGATGAAATGTGTGATATATGAAATGACAGTTTTAAAGGTTGGGGTTGACGCAAAGACTAGAACCCTCAAATCCAACCCTTAAAGCAGTTTAAAGGTTGGGTTTGAGGGTTCTAGTCTTTGCCCCTGTTTTTCAACCCTTAAAATTGTCAAAAAGTGGCACTTCTCAACCCTTAAAACTGCTACAGGTGTTTGAAGGTTTAGAGGTTCTACTAGTAATGCTCTTAGTAGCTAGAGAGATACGTTCCTTGTCCTTGTCCAACAAACGCATTGATTCTTCTCACTGAAAAATGAGATAGAACAAATGCATCGTGGAACACGAGCTCATGAGTAGTTACATGGTCTCACTGTTTTGCCATGCACAAATAAAAGGAAGTCATCTCTCACCGATTCCATCCATCCATGTACCCAATCAACAGGCTGAGATCTGAGATCCACACGGCGCGGTCCCGGTCCCGGTCCTTGTCCTGAATTTGATGCCCCAAGAGGCGCATCCTCAAATATTTGCAGAACAAGATATAGCTTCTTAACATTAGCTTTTTTATTTGAGACAAACCTTCTTAAGGCCATCTTCAAAGACTGACCCGAAAATTTGCCTCGGCAGTTAGCCATTCAACATTGCCCGCATATAATTCAAACACTCTTTTAACTAACCGGACGGAATTTATGTAAACTTGACGGATTTATAAAAGTTCAGACATAATTTACATAAAAGTATTTCGACCGTTTAACTAAAAATTAGAAGAAAAAACGAAACCCCATACCAAATGACCACCTTGTACATGTGCTCGCCTTGTCCTGCCGCACTAGCTTCGCCGTCCATGCCATCATCATGGTCCCTCCAGCGTAGGAATGGCGCCCGAGAGCCGCGGCAACCTTGTCGGCGGCTGTCCACCGCTCACGGAGGAGCCGCTCTG
This sequence comes from Triticum monococcum, assembly GCA_034509565.1. NCBI lineage: Eukaryota > Viridiplantae > Streptophyta > Magnoliopsida > Poales > Poaceae > Triticum > Triticum monococcum. The sequence goes on from CM067843.1 coordinate 237,080,831, forward strand.
CCTCCTGTTACGCAGTGCGGATGGCCGCAGCGGCAAATGCTGCGGCGCGGGCGGAGCCTTGGAGGCAGCCCTGTCCCTATCCGCGTTGGCAGAGCAGCCACTAAGCGACCTCTCCTCACCGACCTTGGCGAGCTCACCATCAAGGCAGCAGCGGCGCCTGGCGGCCGTCTCCGCGGTGGTGACCGAGCGATTTGAGGACCCACGCGGCGGCGAGGTCCGGGTCGTTGCGGACCCATTCCGACGCCACGTCAGTCTTGGAGAACGCGGAGCGGCCGGCGTCGTTGCACCCGCTGCCTTGCCGCGCGCTCCTCCTTGGAGACGACATCCCTCTAGCCCGAAGGACCACTATCTCTGAGGTAGAGGAGGATGCGGCCCCGCGCCTTCGTGATCACGGGCAACAGCTCCTCCTTGACAGGGCGACGAGGCAGTCCCATCATTGCGGGTGTACTCGTTGTGCGGGGGCGAGGTCGGCTCGTCCTTATGCGACGTTTGATCTAGAAACCGCGGTTGCGCGGGGCTGAGGTCGGCTCGTCCTTGACGCGGCGTCAGGGAAGGCGGGTTCCTCCTTGACACGCTGAAGTGGGATGCAGGCTCCCGCTTGACGTGATAGCGCGATGGGGATGGTGGCTCCTCCTTGACCCACGCCCACGTCGGTGGCGTTGGGCCCATCTAACGCAGCGAACGCTTCGTCACTATCTTCATCTGACGGACGGACTCTTTGTCCGTCAGAGCCTCCTCCATGAGGAGGTGCGGCCGCTGCGGCTTCTGGTCCTACTCATCACCGGAGGAGCCGAGGGTCTCGGAGAGCAAGCGGCTTCCCGCTTAAAACTTGTTCTCTACAAACGCAATTGCTTAATTTTTGTAGGGGGGCAAAACTTAGACAAAAACTTGCTGCAACGTTTAACCAATGAAGTTATATTGCCTTTTAGGCAAAGCAGAAAGCCATTCTTTTGCCTTTTCTCTCAGAGAGAAAGGAAACAAACGCGTACTTCAAAGTGCCAGGTTCATAGTATTTATATGTGTCATGTTAAACAAGTCAGAAAAAAAATATGCAAAAGCATACTGGCATCTTCAGAAGCAAAGCCTTCAAATTGGTCTTGTTCAACCACAGAGACTAAGTTGGGTTTAATCTCATATTGCTCTGCAGCGACATTAGGTTGTGTTATTAGTTCACGCATAAAGCTATTGCCTGGAGAAGCAAAGTCTCCAAGTTTCGAGTCATAGTATTTTTTGGGGGGTTTTCCGTTTCAACACTAGGACCAAAATTAAAACTGGAACAAGAACAAAAACTGAAAATAAAAACCGAAATAAAGACTCTAACAATGACTAGAAATACAATTCCTCCCCGGTAACGACGCCACAAAAACTGCAAATAAAAACCGAAATAAAGACTCTAACAGTGATCCGATACTTTTTCCCAGAGTTTACCCTGAGTTATCGAACCCACGAGAGGATGTGCACTATGACAAGGGTTTCTAGCAAGCTTTTGCGAGTGAGTTAAATTCATTTTTTAGTGATCAGATCGTCAACTCTTTTTGGGAAATGGCAACGGCTAGGCTTGGAGAATGTCTTCTGGTGCAGAGATGAGTATTTTCCACGATGCTTCTTCGCGATACTACTCTTGACCCTTTTACACAAGTTGTAGGGTTGGACACCACGGCGCTGATGGCACATGGTACGAGCACGTGCGCTCGTACCATACGTTGTCTTCTCCTCTGGATTGAGTGTCGCGCCTCCCAATTAATTCTATCTTTCTTCGTTTTGTTTATTTCCTTGTAAATGATTTATTTTCTCAATAAATGGCCTTTTCCCTATGAAAACAAAATAAAGAGAGATTTTTACAATTTCTCGCGTTCATTAGTCATTAGTGGCAATATCGAAGGGAATTTCTCAGATTTTCTAAGATAAACCACTTTAAACAACATCGTGATGAGCGTAAAAATTACACTCATCAATAATAGTAGAGTTTTCACAAAAAAATAAGTGCTCTAAGAATGAATAGATCGGTGGCATTGGTATTACCCTTTAAGAAGAAATAGAATGAAATACAAACTAAAAATAATGAAAATAATAACTTTCTAAGCAAGAATAAACTAGTGGCAATGGTATTACCCTTTAAAAAATGAAATACAAATTAAAATCAAATCAAAATAAAGAAGCTTTCCAAGGAAGAATGAATTAGTGCCATTGGTATACCCTTTAAGAGAAAGGGAAAAGCATAATGAAAAGTTGTGCACATATTTTACATATAAATTGTGCTTTTCATAATATGCAAATATGCATATATTAGTGGAATTTTCGCAATAAAAGTTTCCAGAGAATAAATGAATTATTGGAATTGATATTACCCCTAAAGAACAAAGGAAATGAAATAAAAACTATTTTTTAAATTAATGATAGTTTCTAAGTAAGAACGAAATAGTAACATTGATATCACCCATTAAGAAGAAAGAAAATAAAATAAAAAATAAAAAAATTGCACACAACTTTGTACTGAGATTGCATTTTTAATAATATGCAATGAATACTAATATAATTAGTGCAATTTTCACATTCAAGTCTAGATACACACTTTTTGTATAGCACTTACACGAATACATTTACACTCACTCAAAATCCCAAAAATACCCATAAAAACAAAAAAGAAACAAAGAAACAAAAAGCACATAAAATATTTAAAAACAGAAAAAAAACAAAGGAAGAGACTGGACGGCTGGGGTTTGACATGCGCTAGATAGAGCGCTTGGTCGCACAGCTAACGGGCCTCAGCCCATTAAGGTATTGACTGACACAAATTCAATTTTTAGACAACTTACATCTTTCCCTAATAATAAAGTGATTATCGCTTTTGATCACCCGTCACCGAAACTGCCCTTAAAATTGCTATGAATTACTCACTATGCCACCCAGAAGTGAAGAAAACAATTCAAAGAAATTCCAAAGTCACCGTCGTACTCAGTTGTTTTATAAGACGATATCCCATGCAGTGGCGGAGCTTGAGCAAGATCTTTGGAGGGGCCAAATGAAATATATAGGCTAGTGAGGGGGTCAAACATGCAAAATTTAACAATCTAAATTATTTCCCTAATATTTTTATGCCTACATGTGCTAATCTTGGAGGGGGCCACAGCCCCCCAGCCATGCACTAAGCTCCGCCACTGATCCCATGCAAATTACATTGACAAAAGTGGCTCAGTGGCTAAGGCATATCGCTTCCACTAAGAAGACCTGGGATTGATTCCCCGGTTGTAACTATTTTTGCCCTCTTTTTCTAACGCACCTCCTACCCACACTCAGTGGCGGCGCCAGGAAATGAAGGCTGGGTATTCATTTAAAAAAAATTGCCTCCAAATGTAGTATATGAACCAAACAACACACCACTAGCAATATATGAACAAAACAACACTAGCATAACGGCAATAGCAATATTTCAATGTATCAGACCATAACAACATGAATACATAAGTACCTTTTGATTCATAAAGTGATGATATCCTTCTTACAATATAACTTTGCGATCGCCTTTTTGGAAGAGATTGATGACATCTTCATCCTTCACTTGATCGAAAAATTCTCTCTCAACAAATGTAACCAAGCAATTGTTCAAATATTCATCACCCATTTTGTTCCTTAGCTTATTCTTCACATAGCTCATTGAAGAGAATACCCTTTCAACACTAGCAGTAGCTACTGGCAGAATCAATACCAACTTAAGAAGCTTGTAAACAATATGATATTGTTCATGCTTGTTTGTCTCAACAAGCATAACTGAAAGCTGACACAGATTTTTCAGATTTTGAAACCTTTCATCTCTACGCACATTAGTAACATACATGTTTAGTTGCCATGGAAGTCTTGCCAGTTCATCAGTTGTAAAATCAGAAGCATAAAACTTTGTAGCAAGCCTAACCAACTTCTCTTGGTCATAAGCAGCAAATAGATGAAGTGGACAGAAAGCTGCCATGCAAGAAAGTAGCTCCGTGTTTACCTCATCGAATCTGCCATTCAGCTCACTGATTTGCCTATCAATGACACCCACAAACATATCAACCTTGAAGCGGTGGTAATTGTTCACACCATTACATAAACCCCTTCTAGGCCGGCCAACGGGAAAGTAAGGACCCTCCATATCAACAACTTTGATCTTATGCTTTGTACAAAAAGATGTGACCTTTGTGAGAAAATCATCCCATCCAGCATCGGTCCTCAAAGCCTCCAAATAATACTTTGTGTCACCAACAAGCTCAATAGCATGAACAATATCTTCGTCTTGCTTTTGCAAAGCTCTACACAACTCATCTGTGTATCCAAATATTTCTTGCATCAAGTGTGCCATGAAAACAAACTCAAATGATCGAAATATTTTCTCTATGGATAGAGCTGCTTGTGCCTCCGCACCATGGTACTCATCTCCAATCTTGCGAAGGACTCGCCGTAGTGTACCATACATAGAGATGACACGGTTCACAGTTTTGAAGTGAGAGCTCCAACGTGTATCACATGGCCTTCCCAAACCCATTTCTTGATTCAGCCCACTCCCTGTTTCTACTTCTTCCAATTCCAATGCATCAATGAGTTCTTCAGCCTGAGCTATCCGAAGCATTCTCATCTTTTTACAAGACATGCCAAGAGCATTTAACAAGTGTGCAAGCTGCTGAAAGAACCAAGTACAATCACCACTCTCCTTAGCAACAGCAACAAGAGTTAACTGTAGTTGATGGGCAAAACAATGAACATAGTAGGCAGAAGGGGACTCATCCATAATCAGTTTTTTCAGGCCATTAGCATTACCTCTCATGTTACTAGCTCCATCATATCCTTGCCCACGAACCATTGCAAAGGTCAAATTGTAGTCCATAAGCATTTTCTGAATTGCAGCTTTTAGTGTCAAAGAGGTAGTATCTTCAACATGAGCAAGACCAAGAAACCTTATAACCGCCCTTCCTTTCTTATCAACATAACGCAAGCAAACAGCCAACTGTTCATTCTGATAAACATCACTAGACTCATCTGCAAGTATTGCAAAATGACCACCATCAAGTTCCTCAATGACTAGTTTAGTAGTCTCTTGCGCACAACATTTTATCACCTCTTGCTGTATATCATGGTGAGTCATCCTGCAGTTCCGTGGAGCATTATTGAGAACAACCCTGTCAACCTCTTCAAAATTTCCTGCTAGCCAATTTAGAAGCTCAAGGAAATTTCCTTTATTTAGTGAGTCTTCACTTTCATCATGTCCTCTAAATGCCAAACCTTGGCGCAACAAAAATCTCACACACTTGAGTGTCCATGTCAAACGCTGTTTATACAAAGCCTTGTATTGTGAGGTGTTTGAAGCAATAGACTCCCGAATTGATGTTTGTGGTGTAGTGAACCTATCATACTTCTCTTGAGCTTCAGCATGAGCACTACAAACCTCACCTTCATGTTTCTTCAATCTCGACTTCATGTTCCAGTTATTAAATCCCTTCTTCACAAAAGCATCTCCACCAGGACATCTTGTTTTATCCTTGAACAAATAGCAAACGAAGCAGAAAGCGGCTTCTTTGTCCACACTATACTCAAGCCACTTGTAATCCTTAAACCAAGAAGGAGAAAAGCGACGCTGTAATCCACTTATATCTCTATACTCAAAATTATGTTTCTTTGGTTGACATGCCCCCAACTCGATGTATCTCCTTCTAACTTTATCCTGGTCATTGACATTGTACCTAGAGATGGGAATCCGTTTCCCAGGATCAGACTCAAGTGCTTCCAAATCTACTTCAAGCTGAACTTCATCATTTGCTTCATCATCTTCTACAATTGGGGTTGGGGAGCCAGCTGCACTCTCAGGTTCTGTGTGTCCATCATCAGGTTCATGTGCTTGCACAAGTGCCAGTTGCAGATTGCTCTCAATAGTAGGAGGAATGATACTGCTCTCAACTTCAACATCAGGAGGATTTGGTGTAGATGTCGAAGTTCTTTTATTTGCCTTGGAAGCTCTTTCCCACAATGCAACAATGCTAACACCCTTCTTCTTCATCTGTGATACAAGATCAGAAAAAATAGATCAGCAATCTAGTAATCTCCTAAGTTGGTCGTTCTAGCAAACTGGTTCAGGTGCATACATGTACTAGCAAATAGCAACCTGGTCGTTCTAGTGCATACATGTACTAGCAAATAGCAACCTGGTTGTTCCACCAAACTACAAATATGCAAGTAAGAACTATGTATTGTGTATTTCTGTTGTCAGTCTTATTTTTCGTAGAGGAATAACTACTCAATTTACTTGTATATTTGTTTTTTCTGTAACTCAAGTGTTAAATGATAGCTGCTAAAGAATAGATGCAGGCTATAAAAACGTTTTACTCATGCTATGGAAATATAACAAAGCCACTTTAGACAAAAATTATCCGAGAGCCAGCTTACTAGCTTAGTAAAGTTATTTGCATTTTAAACCGGCAGTCACGCTGACTGTGTTAATGATACACCATGAGAAATATGATTCAGAATAGTTGTGTAGCAACGAAACAGTAACCGGGAACATGTATGCACTAGAAAACATCTCCCATCCAGCTGCTCCCATCCTCGACTCATTAGTTCAGTTCAAGAGCAGAAACTACTCGATTCGAGGAAAAAAGAAAAGCAGAACCTACTCATGAGCTGACTGAATCTGAATTCTGAAACACTAGACTAGGAGCAGCACTGACTAGGAGAAGAGGAGAATATAACCTGGTCCGCAGGTCGCCCGTTCAGCGGCTCCGCTTGCCGCGCTGCTGCCTGCGTTCGGTACTGGCCGCCGCCGCTGGCCGCTACTCGCCGCCACCGCCGCCGCCGCAGCAGGCGCTAGGTTAGGTTGGGTGCTTGGGGAACGGCTGAGTGGGGGCTTGGGGAACGACCGATTCGGGTTGAACGAGTCGGGGGCTGGGGAACGACTGCGCACGCATGGGCTTGTGGCTTGCGGGCTGTGCCGCTGTGGGCTTGTGGCTTGCGGGCTGCTAAATAAGACATATATTATTTTTTTTAGGCCAAATCTTGGGTATTCACATGAATACACGTGAATACACCTGGCGCCGCCGATGCCCACACTTACGCGTTCATGTGCCGGCCCGCGGGGCGTAACGTCCTTGTTTTTTTTAATTTCTTTTTTTGTCTTGTCTTGTCTTTTCTTTTCTCATTTCTGTTTTAGATTCTTCCTTCATTAAATGTTTTTTCATTTCTTTTTTGTCTTTTATTTTGTTTTCTCATTTCTTTTTTGTTTTTGCTTCTTTAAATGTTTTTTATTTCATTCTTTGTCTTCTTTTCTTTTCTCTTTTCTCATTTCTCGTTTTGATTTTTCCTTCTTTAACTTAATTGAGATTTCCAAATTTTCAATAGCTGTGAGTTTTGAAAAAAATATTCGAGAAATCACAAAGTATTTGTGAACTCAAAAATGTGTGCGAAATCGTAAATTTTTTGCAGTTTCAAAAAGTATTGGTGATTTTACAAAATTGTTCGTCAATTATAAAAAAATCACAATTTGGCAAAAAATCGGGAAATAAATCCTGTTCATAATTTCAAAAAAATAATCGTGTATTCGAAACCTATTCGTGAATCTGAAAAAATGTCGATGAAATTTTAGAAAATATTCAAAAAGTCAAAAAAATGCAAATTTCAAAATTTGTTCCCTAACTTTAAAAAAGTTCATTGATAAAAAAATTGCTGAGTCAAAAAATGTTCATGAATTTGAAAACTATTCATGCATTTCAAAAAATGCTCATCTAAACAAAATAAATGTTCATGAACTAAAAAATGCCCATTTTTTTAAAAAAAATTGTTTGTCGATTTGAAAAAGTGTTTGCTGATTCAAAAGTCTTTTATGCCTACGATTTGAGTAGTTTTTGGAAAGCCTTTATATGTCTAGGCGTTGAGAGTAGTTTGTGGTCGATGAGATTTGTTTTTTAAAATTTTAAACATTTTCTTGCGCGACTCAATGACAAGTGTGTCGTGCAGTGACAAGCTCATTGCCTTAGGATTTACCACGTCGAATGCTTTGCAATCATGTGGACATCGCATCCATCATCAGCAAGCGTGTGAAGAAAGATAAGTTGCAACATGGTGAACCACTGTGTTAAAATAGAGTCATACTTATTTGTCTAGCATGTATTTTTCTTGTCTCTCGTTCCAACGCACGAGTATGTTTGCTATATATAAAATATAAGAATAAAGTGTTGGGGAACGTAATAATTTCAAAAAATTTCCTACGCACACGCAAGATCATAGTGATGCATAGCAACGAGAGGGGAGAGTGTTTTCTATGTACCCTCATAGACAGGAAGCGGAAGCGTTAGCACAACGCGGTTGATGTAGTCGTACGTCTTCACGGCCCGACCGATCAAGTACCGAAACTACGGCACCTCCGAGTTCTAGCACACGTTCAGCTCGATGACAATCCCCGGACTCCGATCCAGCAAAGTGTCGGGGAAGAGTTCCGGCAGCACGACGGCGTGGTGACGATCTTGATGTTCTACCGTCGCAGGGCTTCGCCTAAGCACCGCTACAATATTATCGAGGATTATGGTGGAGGGGGGCACCGCACACAGCTAAGAGAACGATCACGAAGATCAACTTGTGTGTCTAGATGTGCCCCCTGCCCCTGTATATAAAGGAGCAAGGGGGAGAGGCCGGCCGGCCCTTGGGGCGCGCCAAGGAGGGGGGAGTCCTCCTCCTAGTAGGAGTAGGACTCCCCTTTCCTAGTCCAACTAGGAAGAGAGAAGGGGGAAGGAAAGAGAGGGAGAGGGAGAGGGAAAGAGGGGCCGCCCCCCCCCTAGTCCAATTCGGACTCCCCATGGGAGGGGGCGCGCCACCTCCTGGGCTGCTGCCCTCTCTCTCCCCTCAGGCCCACTAAGGCCCAATACTTCCCCGGGGGTTCCGGTAACCCTTCCGGCACTCCGGTTTTCTCCGAAATCACCTGAAACACTTCCGGTGTCCGAATATAGCCGTCCAATATATCGATCTTTATGTCTCGACCATTTCGAGACTCCTCGTCATGTCCGTGATCATATCCGAGACTCCGAACAATCTTCGGTACACCAAAATATATAAATTCATAATGAAACTGTCATCATAACGTTAAGCGTGCAGACCCTACGGGTTCGAGAATAATGTAGACATGACCGAGACATGTCTCCCGTCAATAACCAATAGCGGAACCTGGATGCTCATATTGGCTCCTACATATTCTACGAAGATCTTTTATTGGTCAGACCGCATAACAACATACGTTGTTCCCTTTGTCATCGGTATGTTACTTGCCCGAGATTTGATCGTCGGTATCTCAATACCTAGTTCAATCTTGTTACCGGCAAGTATCTTTACTCGTTCCGTAATACATCATCCCACAGCTAACTTATTAGTTGCAATGCTTGCAAGGCTTATGTGATGTGCATTACCAAGAGGGCCCAGAGATACCTCTCCGACAATCGGAGTGACAAATCCTAATCTCGAAATACGCCAACCCAACAAGTACCTTCGGAGACACCTATAGAGCACCTTTATAATCACCCAGTTACGTTGTGACGTTTGGTAGCACACAAAGTGTTCCTCCGGTAAACGGGAGTTGCATAATCTCATAGTCATAGGAACATGTATAAGTCATGAAGAAAGCAATAGCATCAAACTAAATGATCAAGTGCTAAACTAACGAAATGGGTCAAGTCAATCACATCATTCTTCTAATGATGTGATCCCGTTAATCAAATGACAACTTATGTCTATGGCTAGGAAACTTAACCATCTTCGATCAACGAGCTAGTCAAGTAGAGGCATACTAGTGACACTCTGTTTGTCTATGTATTCACACATGTATTATGTTTCCGGTTAATACAATTCTAGCATGAATAATAAACATTTATCATGATATAAGGAAATAAATAATAACTTTATTATTGCCTCTAGGGCATATTTCCTTCAGTCTTCCACTTGCACTAGAGTCAATAACCTAGATTACACAGTAATGATTCTAACACCCATGGAGCCTTGGTACTGATCATGTTTTGCTCGTGGAAGAGGCTTAGTCAGCGGGTCTGCAACATTCAGATCCGTATGTATCTTGCAAATTTTTATGTCTCCCACTTGGACTAAATCCCGAATGGAATTGAAGCGTCTCTTGATGTGCTTGGTTCTCTTGTGAAATCTGGATTCCTTTGCCAAGGCAATTGCACCAGTATTGTCACAAAAGATTTTCATTGGAACCGATGCACTAGGTATGACACCTAGATCGGATATGAACTCCTTCATCCAGACTCCTTCATTTGCTGCTTCCGAAGCAGCTATGTACTCTGCTTCACATGTAGATCCTGCCACGATGCTTTGTTTTGAACTGCACCAACTGACAGCTCCTCCGTTTAGTAAAAATACGTATCCGGTTTGCGATTCAGAATCGTCCGGATCAGTGTCAAAGCTTGCATCAACGTAACCATTTATGATGAGCTCTTTGTCACCTCCATATACGAGAAACATATTCTTAGTCCTTTTCAGGTATTTCAGGATGTTCTTAACCGTTGCCCAGTGATCCACTCCTGGATTACTTTGGTACCTCCCTGCTAGACTTATAGCAAGGCACACATCAGGTCTGGTACACAGCATTGCATACATGATAGAGCCTATGGCTGAAGCATAGGGAACATCTTTCATTTTCTCTCTATCTTCTGCGATGGTCGGACATTGAGTCTTACTCAACTTCACACCTTGTAACACAGGCAAGAACCCTTTCTTTGCTTGATCCATTTTGAACTTCTTCAAAACCTTGTCAAGGTATGTGCTTTGTGAAAGTCCAATTAAGCGTCTTGATCTATCTCTATAGATCTTAATGCCCAATATGTAAGCAGCTTCACCGAGGTCTTTCATTGAAAAACTCTTATTCAAGTATCCCTTTATGCTATCCAGAAATTCTATATTATTTCCAATCAATAATATGTCATCCACATATAATATCAGAAATGCTACAGAGCTCCCACTCACTTTCTTGTAAATACAGGCTTCTCCAAAAGTCTGTATAAAACCAAATGCTTTGATCACACTATCAAAGCGTTTATTCCAACTCCGAGAGGCTTGCACCAGTCCATAAATGGATCGCTGGAGCTTGCACACTTTGTTAGCTCCCTTTGGATCGACAAAACCTTTTGGTTGCATCATATACAACTCTTCTTCCAGAAATCCATTCAGGAATGCAGTTTTGACATCCATTTGCCAAATTTCATAATCATAAAATGCGGCAATTGCTAACATGATTCGGACAGACTTAAGCATCGCTACGGGTGAGAAGGTCTCATCGTAGTCAATCCCTTGAACTTGTCGAAAACCTTTTGCAACAAGTCGAGCTTTATAGACAGTAACATTACCGTCAGCGTCAGTCTTCTTCTTGAAGATCCATTTATTCTCAATTGCTTGCCGATCAACGGGAAAGTCAACCAAAGTCCACACTTTGTTCTCATACATGGATCCCATCTCAGATTTCATGGCTTCTAGCCATTTTGCGGAATCTGGGCTCACCATCGCTTCTTCATAGTTCGTAGTTTTATCATGATCTAGTAGCATGACTTCCAGAACAGGATTACCGTACCACTCTGGTGCAGATCTTACTCTGGTTGATCTACGAGGTTCGGTAGTAACTTGATCTGAAGTTTCATGATCATTATCATTAGCTTCCTCACTAATTGGTGTAAATGTCATAGAAACCGGTTTCTATGATGTACTACTTTCCAATAAGGGAGCGGGTATAGTTACCTTATCAAGTTCTACTTTTCTCCCACTCACTTCTTTCGAGAGAAACTCCTTATCTAGAAAAACTCCGAATTTAGCAACAAAAGTCTTGCCTTCGGATCTGTGATAGAAGGTGTACCCAACAGTCTCCTTTGGGTATCCTATGAAGACACATTTCTCCGATTTGGGTTCGAGCTTATCAGGTTGAAGCTTTTTCACATAAGCATCGCAGCCCCAAACTTTTAGAAACGACAACTTTGGTTTCTTGCCAAACCATAGTTCATAAGGCGTCGTCTCAACGGATTTTGATGGTGTCCTATTTAACGTGAATGCAGCCGTCTCTAAAGCATAACCCCAAAACGAGAACGGTAAATCAGTAAGAGACATCATAGATTGCATCATATCTAATAAAGTACGATTACGACATTCAGACACACCATTATGCTGTGGTGTTCCGGGTGGCGTGAGTTGCGAAACTATTCCGCATTGTTTCAAATGTAGACCAAACTCGTAACTCAAATATTCTCCTCCACAATCAGATTGTAGAAACTTTATTTTCTTGTTACGATGATTTTCAACTTCACTCTGAAATTCTTTAAACTTTTCAAATGTTTCAGACTTATGTTTCATTAAGTAGATATACCCATATCTACTTAAATCATCTGTGAAGGTGAGAAAATAACGATATCCGCCACGAGCCTCAACATTCATTGGACCACATACATCTGTATGTATGATTTCCAACAAATCCGTTGTTCTCTCCATAGTACCGGAGAACGGCGTTTTAGTCATCTTACCCATGAGGCATGGTTCGCAAGTACCAAGTGATTCATAATCAAGTGGTTCCAAAAGTCCATCAGTATGGAGTTTCTTCATGCGCTTTACACCAATATGACCTAAACGACTGTAACGCCCCGAGACCGATGTGCCAGGTGTCGTCCAGTTATTCGTTGTTGTTTGCCTTGCCATTGCTTGCGTGTCATGCATTGCATATCATGTCATCATGTGCATTGCATTTGCATACGTGTTCATCTCATGCATTCGAGCATTTTCCCCGTTGTCCGTTTTGCATTCCGGCGCTTCATTCTCCTCCGGTGATCATTTCTACCTTTCTTTCATGTGTGGGGTTTAAACATTTCCGGATTGGACCGAGACTTGCCAAGCGGCCTTGGTTTACTACTGGTAGACCGCCTCGCAAGTTTCGTACCATTTGGACTTTGTTTGATGCTCCAACGGTTAACCGAGGGACCGAGAAGGCCTCGTGTGTGTTGCAGCCCAACACCCCTTCCAAAGTGGCCCAAAACCCACCTAAGCCTTCTCCATCATCTAAAGCGTTCGATCACGATCGCGTGGCCGAAAACCATGCTCAATTTGGACTCTCCTAGCTCCCTCTATGCCTATATAAAGACCCCCTCCGTTTTCTTCAACTCCCCCCCGAAACCCTAGATCCGTCACCTCGCGCGCCGCCGGACACTTCCTTCGCCGACGGACGTTGTCCGCCCCGACGTCCGCCGCCATGTGGCGCCCCCTCATTGGCCCCGCGCCTCAGCCCCACTTCGTCGCCGCCGCCAGCCCGTGAGGCCCGGGACGGGCCCTCCCGGCCCACGCGGGCCTCGCGCCGCCGCCCGGTTGCGCCGCCGCCCGCGCCTCCATCTCCCTCGTCGCCGGTCGCCTTCCTCCGCGCGCCATCGCCGGCGCCGCCGCGACCGGCCGCCGCGCCCCTCGAGTCCTGCCCTGCGCCGCCCGGCTCTGTGCCACCCGCCACCGTCCGCCGCCCCTCGGCGTCCGCGCCGCCTCCCAAGACCGGCAAGGCCGGCCCCCGCTTCTCCCCCGTGCTCCAGCGAGCTCCAAGTCCGATTCCGGCGAACTCCGTAATCCGTGCCCGGATCTCAGATCTGAAATCCAAAACCCTAGGTCATTTTTTTCACAAACTCCTCGGATTTTCAGATCCATGTGCTCATGTTCATAGCATCGTATCTCCGCATCCGTAGCTCCGATTTGGGCATATAGCATATCAAAATGTTCACCTCAGAGAGTACATCATTTCATTCCATTGCATCATTTTTATTTGAGTTCATCTTGATGCCCGAAATGCTGTTAGAAAGAGGCTACTTGAGTTAATTGTCGGATCTGCTGCTCCATGTTAGACTTTTGTCATTTTTGCCATGATTATTGTGTGCATGATATGCCCTAGTGCTCTACATATGTTTTGTTAAGGGTTTTGTCATCTTTACAGAGGTGCAACCCATGTATTTTTGTGATGTGTGTGGTGACGAGCGCAAGCTTGCCAAGTGAGGCACTTGGTAATTCTGTTTTCAGGGACTTAGCATTTCCACTAAGTCCTTGAGCTGTTTAGTTCATGATGCCATATGTGTTGGGGAACGTTGCAGAAAACAAAAATTTTCCTACTCGTTTCACCAAGATCCATCTAGGAGTTCATCTAGCAATGAGTCATGAGATGCATCTACATACCTTTGTAGATCGCGTGTGGAAGCGTTCAACAAACGGGGATGATGTAGTCGAACACGACGTGATCCAAATCACCGATGACCGAGTGCCGAACGGACGGCACCTCCGCGTTCAACACACGTACGGGATGGGAGACGTCTCCCCCTTCTTGATACAGCAAGGGGGAAGGAGAGGTTGATGATGATCTAGCAGCACGACGGCGTGGTGGTGGATGCAGGGCGTCACAGTAGCAGGGCTTCGCCTATACTACGCAAGAGGGAGATGTAACAGGGAGAGAGGGAAGCACCAAAAGCGTAGCCTCAAGTCCCTCCTCTCCCCACTATATATAGGGGTGCCAACGGGGGGGGGGGGGGGCGCCGGCCCTAGGAGATGGATCTCCTAGGGGGGGGGCAAGGGTGGGGGGCTTGCCACCCAAGGCAAGGGGGCGCCCCCCCTTTAGGGTTTCCCCTAACCCTAGGCGCATGGGCCCCTTAGGGGTGGCGCCCCAGCCCACTAAGGGCTGGGTCCCTTCCCACTTCAGCCCATGGGGCCCTCCGGGATAGGTGGCCCCACCCGGTGGACCCCCGGGACCCTTCCGGTGGTCCCGGTACAATACCGGTAACCCCGAAACTTGTCCCGATGGCCGAAACAGCACTTCCTATATATAATTCTTTACCTCCGGACCATTCCGGAACTCCTCGTGACGTCCGGGATCTCATCCGGGACTCCAAACAACATTCGGGTTACTGCATATACATATCTTCACAACCCTAGCGTCACCGAACCTTAAGTGTGTAGACCCTACGGGTTCGGGAGACATGTAGACATGACCGAGACGACTCTCCGGTCAATAACCAACAGCGGGATCTGGATACCCATGTTGGCTCCCACATGCTCCACGATGATCTCATTGGATGAACCATGATGTCGAGGATTCAATCAACCCCGTATGCAATTCCCTTTGTCAATCGATATATTACTTGCCCGAGATTCGATCGTCGGTATCCCAATACCTCGTTCAATCTCGTTACCGGCAAGTCACTTTACTCGTACCGTAATGCATGATCCCGTGACCAGACACTTGGTCACTTTGAGCTCATTATGATGATGCATTACCGAGTGGGCCCAGTGATACCTCTCCGTCATACGGAGTGACAAATCCCAGTCTTGATCCGTGTCAACCCAACAGACACTTTCGGAGATACCCGTAGTCTACCTTTATAGTCACCTAGTTACGTTGTGACGTTTGGTACACCCAAAGCACTCCTACGGTATCCGGGAGTAACACGATCTCATGGTCTAAGGAAAAGATACTTGACATTGCAAAACTCTAGCAAACGAACTATACGATCTTTATGCTATGTTTAGGATTGGGTCTTGTCCATCACATCATTCTCTTAATGATGTGATCTCGTTATCAATGACATTCAATGTCCATAGCCAGGAAACCATGACTATCCGTTGATCAACGAGCTAGTCAACTAGAGGCTTACTAGGGACATGTTGGTGTCTGTTATTCACACATGTATTACGATTTCCGGATAACACAATTATAGCATGAATAAAGACAATTACCATGAACAAGGAAATATAATAATAATGCTTTTATTATTGCCTCTAGGGCATATTTCCAACAGTCTCCCACTTGCACTTGAGTCAATAATCTAGTTACATTGTGATGAATCGAACACCCATGGAATTCTGGTGTTGATCATGTTTTGCTCTAGGGAGAGGTTTAGTCAATGGATCTGCTACATTCAGGTCCGTATGTACTTTACAAATATCTATGTCTCCATCTTGAACATTTTCACGAATGGAGTTGAAGCGACGCTTGATGTGCCTTGTCTTCTTGTGAAACCTGGGCTCCTTGGCAAGTGCAATAGCTCCAGTGTTGTCACAGAAGAGCTTGATCGGCCCCAACGCATTGTGTATGACTCCGAGGTCGGTGATGAACTCCTTCACCCAAATTGCTTCATGTGCTGCCTCCGAGGCTGCCATGTACTCCGCTTCACATGTAGATCCCGCCACGACGCTCTGCTTGCAACTGCACCAGCTTACTGCCCCACCATTCAAAATATACACGTATCCGGTTTGTGACTTTGAGTCATCCAGATCTGTGTCGAAGCTAGCGTCGACGTAACCCTTTACGACGAGCTCTTCGTCACCTCCATAAACGAGAAACATCTCCTTAGTCCTTTTCAGGTACTTCAGGATATTCTTGACCGCTGTCCAGTGTTCCTTGCCGGGATTACTTTGGTACCTTCCTACCAAACTTACGGCAAGGTTTACATCAGGTCTGGTACACAGCATGGCATACATGATAGAACCTATGGCTGAGGCATAGGGGATGACACTCATCTCTTCTATTTCTTCTGCCGTGGTCGGACTTTGAGCCGAGCTCAATTTCATACCTTGCAGTACAGGCAAGAACCCCTTCTTAGACTGATCCATATTGAACTTCTTCAATATCTTATCAAGGTATGTGCTTTGTGAAAGACCTATGAGGCGTCTCGATCTATCTCTATAGATCTTGATGCCTAATATATAAGCAGCTTCTCCAAGGTCCTTCATTGAAAAACTCTTATTCAAGTAGGCCTTGATGCTGTCCAAGAGTTCTATATCATTTCCCATCAAAAGTATGTCATCTACATATAGTATGAGAAATGCTACAGAGCTCCCACTCACTTTCTTGTAAACACAGGCTTCTCCATAAGTCTGCGTAAACCCAAACGCTTTGATCATCTCATCAAAGCGAATGTTCCAACTCCGAGATGCTTGCACCAGCCCATAAATCGAGCGTTGGAGCTTGCATACTTTGTCAGCATTCTTAGGATCGACAAAACCTTCCGGCTACATCATATACAATTCTTCCTTAAGGTAACCATTAAGGAATGCCGTTTTGACGTCCATTTGCCATATTTCATAATCGTAGAATGCGGCAATTGCTAACATGATTCGGACGGACTTTAGCTTCGCTACCGGTGAGAAAGTCTCATCGTAGTCAACCCCTTGAACTTGTCGATAACCCTTAGCGACAAGCCAAGCTTTATAGATGGTCACATTACCATCCGCGTCTGTCTTCTTCTTAAAGATCCATTTATTTTCTATGGCTCGCCGTTCAACGGGCAAGTCAGTCAAAGTCCATACTTCGTTTTCATACATGGATCCTATCTCGGATTTCATGGCTTCTAGCCATTTGTCGGAATCTGGGCCCGCCATCGCTTCTTCATAGTTCGAAGGTTCACCGTTGTCTAACAACATGATTTCCAAGACAGGGTTGCCGTACCACTCTGGTGCGGAACGTGTCCTTGTGGACCTTCGAATTTCAGTAGGAGCTAGATCAGAAGTATCTTGATCATTATCATTAACTTCCTCTCTAGTCGGTGCTGGAACCTCAGGAACATTTTCTTGAGTTGCGCCATTTTCCGGTTCAAGAGGCAATACTTCATCAAGTTCTACTTTCCTCCCACTTACTTCTTTCGAGAGAAACTCCTTCTCTAGAAAGGATCCATTTTTGGCAACAAAGACCTTGCCTTCGGATCTGAGGTAGAAGGTATACCCAATAGTTTCTTTAGGGTATCCTATGAAGATGCATTTTTCCGACTTGGGTTCGAGCTTTTCAGGTTGAAGTTTCTTGACATAAGCATCGCATCCCCAAACTTTTAGAAACGACAACTTAGGTTTCTTCCCAAACCATAATTCATACGGTGTCATCTCAACGGATTTCGACGGAGCCCTATTTAAAGTGAATGCGGCAGTCTCTAAAGCATAGCCCCAAAAAGATAGCGGTAAATCGGTAAGAGACATCATGGACCGCACCATATCTAATAGAGTGCGATTACGACGTTCGGACACACCGTTACGCTGAGGTGTTCCAGGCGGCATTAGTTGTGAAACTATTCCACGTTTTTTTAAGTGTGTGCCAAATTCGTGACTCAAGTATTCTCCTCCACGATCTGATCGTAGAAACTTGATTTTCCTGTCACATTGATTCTCAACCTCACTCTGAAATTCCTTGAACTTTTCAAAGGTTTCAGACTTGTGTTTCATTAAGTAGACATACCCATATCTACTCAAGTCATCAGTGAGAGTGAGAACATAACGATAGCCACCGCGAGCCTCAACACTCATTGGACCGCACACATCAGTATGTATGATTTCCAATAAGTTGGTTGCTCGCTCCATTGTTCCTGAGAACAGAGTCTTGGTCATTTTACCCATGAGGCATGGTTCGCATGTGTCAAATGATTCATAATCAAGAGACTCTAAAAGTCCATCTGCATGGAGCTTCTTCATGCGTTTGACACCTATGTGACCAAGGCGGCAGTGCCACAAGTATGTGGGACTATCATTATCAACCTTACATCTTTTGGTATTCACACTATGAACATGTGTAGCATTACGCTCGAGATTCATTAAGAATAAACCATTCACCATAGGAGCATGACCATAAAACATATCTCTCATATAAATGGAACAACCATTATTCTCGGATTTAAATGAGTAGCCATCTCGAATTAAACGAGACCCCGATACAATGTTCATGCTCAAAGCTGGCACTAAATAACAATTATTGAGGTTTAAAACTAATCCCGTAGGTAAATGAAGAGGCAGCGTGCCGACGGCGATCACATCGACCTTGGAACCATTCCCGACGCGCATCGTTACCTCGTCCTTCGCCAGTCTCCATTTATTCCGCAGCTCCTGCTTTGAGTTACAAATGTGAGCAACTGCACCGGTATCAAATACCCAAGAGCTACTACGAGTACTGGTTAGGTACACATCAATTACATGTATATCACATATACCTTTTGTTTTGCCGGCCTTCTTGTCCGCTAAGTATTTGGGGCAATTCCGCTTCCAGTGACCACTTCCCTTGCAATAAAAACACTCAGTCTCGGGCTTGGGTCCATTCTTTGGCTTCTTCCTGGCAGCTTGCTTGCCGGGCGCGGCAACTTCCTTGCCGTCCTTCTTGAAGTTCTTTTTACCCTTACCCTTCTTGAACTTAGTGGTTTTATTCACCATCAACACTTGATGTTTCTTCTTGACTTCTACCTCTGCTGATTTCAGCATAGCAAATACTTCAGGAATGGTCTTTTCCATCCCCTGCATATTGAAGTTCATCACAAAGCTCTTGTAGCTCGGTGGAAGCGACTGGAGGATTCTGTCAATGACCGCATCATCCGGGAGATTAACTCCCAGCTGAGTCAAGCGGTTATGCAACCCAGACATAGTGAGTATGTGCTCACTGACAGAACTGTTTTCCTCCATCTTACAGCTGAAGAATTTGTCGGAGACTTGATATCTCTCGACCCGGGCATGAGCTTGAAAAACCATTTTCAGCTCTTCGAACATCTCATATGCTCCGTGTCTCTCAAAACGTTTTTGGAGCCCCGGCTCTAAGCTGTAAAGCATGCCGCATTGAACAAGGGAGTAGTCATCGGTACGTGCCTGCCAAGCGTTCATAACGTCTTGTTCAGCAGGGAGGACAGGTGCGTCACCCAGCGGTGCTTGTAGGACATAATCTTTCTTGGCAGCTATGAGGATGATCCTCAGGTTCCGGACCCAGTCCGCGTAGTTGCTGCCATCGTCTTTCAGCTTGGTTTTCTCTAGGAACGCGTTGAAGTTGAGGACTACGTTGGCCATTTGATCTACAAGACATATTGTAAATATTTTAGACTAAGTTCATGATAATTAAGTTCATCAAATCAAATTATTTATGAACTCCCACTTAGATAGACATCCCTCTTTTAGTCATCTAAGTATAACATGATCCGAGTTAACTAGGCCGTGTCCGATCATCACGTGAGACGGACTAGTCAACATCGGTGAACATCTTCATGTTGATCGTATCTTCTATACGACTCATGCTCGACCTTTCGATCTTCTGTGTTCCGAGGCCATGTCTGTACATGCTAGGCTCGTCAAGTCAACCTAAGTGTTTGCATGTGTAAATCTGTCTTACACCCGTTGTATGTGAACGTTAGAATCTATCACACCCGATCATCACGTGGTGCTTCGAAACAACGAACTGTCGCAACGGTGCACAGTTAGGGGGAACACTTCTTGAAATTATTATGAGGGATCATCTTATTTACTACCGTCGTTCTAAGTAAACAAGATGCAAAAACATGATAAACATCACATGCAATAAAATAATAAACGTGACATGATATGGCCAATATCACATAGCTCCTTTGATCTTCATCTTGGGGCTCCATGATCATCTTGTCACCGGCTTGACACCATGATCTCCATCATCGTGTCTCCATGAAGTTGCTCGCCAACCATTACTTCTACTACTATGGCTAACGCGTTTAGCAATAAAGTAAAGTAATTTACATGGCGTTTCTCAATGACACGCAGGTCATATAAAAGAATAAAGACAACTCCTATGGCTCCTGCCGGTTGTCATATTCATCGACATGCAAGTCGTGATTCCTATTACAATAGCATGAACATCTCATACATCACATATAGATCATTCATCATTCATCACAACTTCGGCCATATCATATCACAAAGCACTTGCTGCAAAAACAAGTTAGACGTCCTCTAATTGTTGTTGCAAGTTTTACGTGGCTGAATTAGGGTTCTAGCAAGAACGTATTCTTACCTACGTGAAAGCCACAACGTGATTTGTCAACTTCTATTTACCCTTCATAAGGACCCTGTTCATCGAATCCGCTCCAACTAAAGTAGGAGAGACAGACACCCGCCAGCCACCTTATGCAACTAGTGCATGTTAGTCGGTGGAACCGGTCTCACGTAAGCGTACGTGTAAGGTTGGTCCGGGCCGCTTCATCCCACAATACCGCTGAAGCAAGAAAAGACTAGTAGCGGCAAGAAAGTTGACAAATCCACGCCCACAACAAATTGTGTTCTACTCGCGCAAGAAGAACTACGCATAAACCTGGCTCTGATACCACTGTTGGGGAACGTTGCAGAAAACAAAAAATTTCCTACTCGTCTCACCAAGATCCATCTAGGAGTTCATCTAGCAACGAGTCATGAGATGCATCTACATACCTTTATAGATCGCGTGCGGAAGCGTTCAACGAACGGGGATGATGTAGTCAAACACGATGTGATCCAAATCACCGATGACCGAGTGCCGAACGGACGGCACCTCCGCGTTCAACACACGTACGGGACGGGAGACGTCTCCTCCTTCTTGATCCAGCAAGGGGGAAGGAGAGGTTGATAATGATCCAGCAGCACGACGGCGTGGTGGTGGATGCAGGGCGTCACAGTAGCAGGGCTTCGCCTATACTACGCAAGAGGGAGATGTAACAGGGAGAGAGGGAAGCACCAAAAGCGTAGCCTCAAGTCCCTCCTCTCCCCACTATATATAGGGGTGCCAACGGGGGGGGGGGGGGGCGCCGGCCCTAGGAGATGGATCTCCTAGGGGGGGCGGCGGCCAAGGGTGGGGGGCTTGCCCCCCAAGGCAAGGGGCGCCCCCCCTTTAGGGTTTCCCCTAACCCTAGGCGCATGGCCCCCTTAGGGGTGGCGCCCCAGCCCACTAAGGGCTGGGTCCCTTCCCACTTCAGCCCATGGGGCCCTCCGGGATAGGTGGCCCCACCCGGTGGACCCCCAGGACCCTTCTGGTGGTCCCGGTACAATACCGGTAACCCCGAAACTTGTCCCGATGGCCGAAACAGCACTTCCTATATATAATTCTTTACCTCCGGACCATTCCGGAACTCCTCGTGACGTCCGGGATCTCATTCGGGACTCCGAACAACATTCGGGTTACTGCATATACATATCTTCACAACCCTAGCGTCACCGAACCTTAAGTGTGTAGACCCTACGGGTTCGGGAGACATGTAGACATGACCGAGACGACTCTCCGGTCAATAACCAACAGCGGGATCTGGATACCCATGTTGGCTCCCACATGCTCCATGATGATCTCATCGGATGAACCACGATGTTGAGGATTCAATCAACCCCGTATGCAATTCCCTTTGTCAATCGATATATTACTTGCCCGAGATTCGATCGTCGGTATCCCAATACCTCGTTCAATCTCGTTACCGGCAAGTCACTTTACTCGTACCGTAATGCATGATCCCGTGACCAGACACTTGGTCACTTTGAGCTCATTATGATGATGCATTACCGAGTGGGCCCAGTGATACCTCTCCGTCATACGGAGTGACAAATCCCAGTCTTGATCCGTGTCAACCCAACAGACACTTTCGGAGATACCCGTAGTCTACCTTTATAGTCACCCAGTTACGTTGTGACGTTTGGTACACCCAAAGCACTCCTACGGTATCCGGGAGTTACACGATCTCATGGTCTAAGGAAAAGATACTTGACATTGCAAAACTCTAGCAAACGAACTATACGATCTTTATGCTATGTTTAGGATTGGGTCTTGTCCATCACATCATTCTCTTAATGATGTGATCTCGTTATCAATGACATTCAATGTCCATAGCTAGGAAACCATGACTATCCGTTGATCAACGAGCTAGTCAACTAGAGGCTTACTAGGGACATGTTGGTGTCTGTTATTCACACATGTATTACGATTTCCGGATAACACAATTATAGCATGAATAAAGACAATTACCATGAACAAGGAAATATAATAATAATGCTTTTATTATTGCCTCTAGGGCATATTTCGAACAATATGTTCATGTTGTTTCCTAGTGATCCGTGCCTATTTTGAGGATGATCAGTTAGGATGTTTTGTTAATCTTGTAGTGCTCTATCCATCCATGTCTTTGTTTGCATATATGGAGCACCCTAGCTTGAGTCATTCGAGCTCTACTTTTGCTACTTTGTGAATCTGGGCAGATTGTCAACTTGTTTGCAATTTTGCCGATGATGTTATAGTTGATCCGTGCATGCTATGTTATTGTTCTTGTCATGTCTAGCTTGCATTTTGTGTATTCTTGATGGATGTATGCTTAGCTTATCATGACTTGCTCCGTAGTGAGTGCATCGAGCTCGTAAACATGCCTACTTGATATCTGTTTTCAGCATGTCCCAGTTTTCACTGAAGTCTGAAAACTGATTATGTTTTTGCCATGTTCACATGCTTGCAAATGTATTTTGTGATCCCTTTTGGCTCAAGGTCACTAAGGGACTTTTGTTAAGATCTTTGAGTAGCTCCATGCCATGCTTTACTTTGTCATGTTCAGGTCCTGTAGCATATAGTTTTGATGCTCCGAAGAGTGCTATCTGATCTGAAATTCCAGACGAGTGTTAATTTCACTAAGTCTGAGATCTGTTTACCATATGCATTTTTGCCATGCTTGTTTGAACCTGTTAATGGATGAATTGGACGTAGCTCAGTGCTAGACTTCTATTAAGAATCTTGAATGCATCCCTGCCATGTATTTTGTTGCCATGTTTGAGTGCTGTAGCATGGTCATCTCATTGCATTTAGATGGCTACTTGCTGTAAATCGCAGATCGTGGTCATATTTGAATCGCTTGCCATTTCCAAACCGTAACTCCGATTCCGGTGATCTTTATATCGTTTTCAAGCGATTTCATCTCATCTTTCCAGTGGCACACTTGGTTTTCCAATTTGAGGCCAGGTTCATGCATTCCTTGTCCAATCATGCATATGCATCGCATACCGCATCTCGCATATCATACCATGTTCATGTGTTGGTTGTTTACTATGTTGTGTGCTTGTTTCCGGTGTTTGCTTCCTCGGGTTGGTTCTGGTAACGTCGTGTTTGTGAGGACCCGTTCGACTACGTCTGTTTGTCTTCTTCATGGACTCGTTCTTCTTCCTTGCGGGATTTCAGGCAAGATGACCATACCCTCGAAATCACTTCTATCTTTGCTTGCTAGTTGCTCGCTCTTTTGCTATGCCTATGCTGCGATACCTACCACTTGCTTATCATGCCTCCCATATTGTTGAACCAAGCCTCTAACCCACCTTATCCTAGCAAACCGTTGTTTGGCTATGTTACCGCTTTGCTCAGCCCCTCTTATAGCATCGTTAGTTGCAGGTGAAGGTTGAAGTTTGTTCCTTGTTGGAACATGGAGATGTTGTTCCTTGTTGGAACATGTTTACTTGTTGGGATATCACAATATACCTTATTTATTTAATGATTTTATATACTTGGTAAAGGGTGGAAGGCTCGGCCTTATGCCTGGTGTTTTGTGCCTCTCTTGCCGCCCTAGTTTCCGTCATATCGGTGTTCTGTTCCCGGATTTTGCGTTCCTTACGCGGTTGGGTTATAATGGGAACCCCTTGACAATTTGCCTTGAATAAAACTCCTCCAGCATGGCCCAACATTGGTTTTACCATTCGCCACCTAGCCTTTTCTTTCCCTTGGATTCTGCAGACTCATGGGTCATCTTTATTTAAACCCCCGGGCCAGTGCTCCTCTGAGTGTTGGTCCAACCCAGAGCACCGTGTAGGGCCATCTCTTGGCAACTTGGGTTACGTCGGCTCCTGTACGCTTAGCTTATCCGGTGTGCCCTGAGAACAAGATATGTGCAGCTCCAATCGGGATTTGTCGGCACAGCGGGTGGTCTTGTTGGACTTGTTTTACCATTGTCGAGGATGTCTTGTAGAACCGGGATACCGAGTCTAATCGGAATGTCTCGGGAGGAGGTCTATTCCTTCGTTGATCGTGAGAGCTTGTGATGGGCTAAGTTGGGACTCCCCTGCAAGGATTTGAACTTTCGAAAGCCGTGCCCGCGGTTATGGGCAGATGGGAATTTGTTAACGTCCAGTTGTAGAAAACCTGAAGTTGACCTTAATTAAAATACATCAACCGCGTGTGTAACCGTGATGGTCTCTTTTTGGCGGAGTCCGGGAAGTGAACACGGTGTTGGAGTTATGCTTGACGTAGGTTGTTTTAGGATCACTTCTTGATCATACTTTTATCGACCGTGCTTTGCCTTCTCTTCTCGCTCTCATTTGCGTATGTTAGCCACCATATATGCTAGTCGCTTGCTGCAGCTCCACCTCATACCTTTACCTTACCCATAAGCTTAAATAGTCTTGATCGCGAGGGTGCGAGATTGCTGAGTCCCTGTGGCTCACAGATACTTCCAAAACCAGCTTGCAGGTGTTGTTGAGTCCGTGCTGATGACGCAATCCAGCTCAGGAGGAGCTCGATGAAGATCTTGTCCGTTGTGTTGTTTCGTTCTAGTTGATCAGTAGTGGAGCCCAGTTGGGGTCGATCGGGGACCTTGTCGCATTTGGGGTTCTTCTTTTATTTTGGCTCCGTAGTCGGGCCCTGATTGTATTTGGATGTTGTAATGCTTTATTCATGTAATTGTGTGAAGTGGCGATTGTAAGCCAACTATGTATTTTTTCCCCTATTGTATTACATGGGTTGTGTGAAGATTACCTCACTTGCGACATTGCTTTCAATGCGGTTATGCCTCTAAGTCGTGCTTCGACACATGGGAGATATAGCCGCATCGAGGGTGTTACAAGTTGGTAATCAGAGCCTTCCCCGACCTTAGGAGCCCCCACTGATTGATCGTTTTTAGCGGCCGAGTTGTGTCTAGAAAAATGTTTTGAGTCATTTAGGAACTATATATCGGAGAGTTTAGGAATTCTTTTTACTTCCCAGTCTCCTCATCGCTCTGGTAAGGCATCCTGACGTAGAGTTTTGACTCTTCTCTTCTCAAATTTCACTAAAAAAAATTTAGGATCACGCGGGTATCTTGGAATTGTTCCGATGGTTTTATGATGAGAACATTGTCTTGGTGCCTCCTGTCAGGGGTTTATCGGAAGTGTCCCGGGGAGTTGAGCTCCGAGGTGTTCGCGTCATAATTTTATCGTTGCAATTCTAGAATACCTGAGTTTAGTACGCCGACATCGAAAATCTCTTTTATGCAGTTCGTTGGTGAGATAACCTCGACGCCACCCAGTACTGGGGCGGGAGTTCGGGAGTATCGCCATAACTTGTATAATGGATGCTTTTTGAAGGTTGAGGTAGATGGTTTCCGAAGGTTTCTTGGTTATGTGTTGAAGGATGGATACAGCTGGATGTAGGATTTGCTTGTTTTGGGTGAGATATTATGCTTCCCCTGTATCCCCAACACCTGATTGCATAACCGGAAAGGTTCAGGAGTTTCATAAGTGGGAATTCAAGTAGCTCTTAGGATATCTTTCCGACAGATGTATGATATGAAATTGGGGTTCGACGTCTAGTGGCCCGCCTATTCACGGTTGGTTTTACAGTGGTCTCGTTGTGTCTTAAAGAGTCCTTGGCTATGCCGACTTGGGGACGCTTCGTATGTCATGTGCACTGCCTTGTACATGATGGTGTTGTACGATCGAGCCCGTGTAGGCCCCACCACGAAAACTTCGGACGAAATCTCTATCATATGTTTGTTCTGGCTTATTCTGCAAGCCAATCCTTTGTTTTTGTTTTGAGTTGTGGTATTCGAGTTGCTTCGAAGTCAAGTGTGATTCCATACCTTTCCCAAACGGTGTTCTCATACTCCGATGTGAATACTAATCCTTCTTGATAATCGAGATTGTCATGTAACTGGTGTGTTTTCTCTTCAAGCGGATCCGTTCATTTTCGACAGCCGCAAGATTCAATCTCAGCTTTTTCAATGTTGTTCGTTTCATCCATCCCAAGTTGTCTTTGTTTTTTTCCCACCCACCCACCCTTTTTCTTCGAGAACTCAGATTTCTTAATAAAGTATCATCTCATTGATGAGAAGCCTCTCCATTTCTTTTTCCGTTAATGTTCTTATCCGGTGATTCTCATGAAGATTTTAACTGAGCCTCAAGGTCATCATCCTTAATTCTTTTCTTCTCCGGTAGATTCAAGTCAAGTTTTGTTGATCATACCTTTTTCCTCGTTTCAATGCCTTCTCATGCCGGTGCACCTCATTATCATTCAACTTCTAACTATTTATTATTTCGGAGTGCTGAAGATATCTCAGAAGGATCGTCTTGTCATTCAAGATCCGTTAATCCTATTTTGAGGATGTTTATCTCATTCAGGCCTTTTAATTCAACCGGTGCAATCTCTCTTTGAAATTGTTCTACGGTGTATGTTTTCAGTGGGCCCTAACCCACAGGTCTTTTCCCAGGATCTTACCTGACTCTTCTAATTCTATCGGAGTTATTCTCAAATTCATTTCAAAGTTTGACGTAAGAATGAATTATCATCAGTCAAATGTTTTTTCTCCAAGATCTGTCGAATTCTTTTCATCGGTGGCTCAACCTCTTCATTTTGATTCTTCCGGAGTGTCTAAATAATTCTTGTTGGTGTTTCTCGTCGTCATTCTCAGGTTTTGAAGACCGATGAAGACTTTTCCTCCATATCTATCCGCGCTCTCAGAGATTCATGATTCTAGCTTGTTGCCATCCTCTCGTAATTGTTTTGATCGTGAGAATTCTTTTCACCTATCCAGAGCAATTCAAGAGCCTTCTCAGTTTGATTATCCAGAGCCCATCATCTAAGATTTATTCATTCTCAGCTTTCAGCTATGCTTCTCCAAATATTACCGGTGCATCGCTCAAATATCCTCTAATCAGCTCGTGATCTATTCGTTCTCTTGTATCTAAATTCCTTCAAGTACCTTTGTTCATTTCATAATTCTTCCCGGTGATTCGTTATCTTTTATTCGTTCATTTGCAATTCCTATGGCGGTTCGTTCAAGATTCTTCTTCCTTCGTGTATCATATCAATTTATTGGTTGTTTCAATCCTACCGGTGGTTCATTGAAGACCTTTCCAAGTTGACGCTACATCTATCTTAATCCTTTCTACGAGAATAAGTAGTATGGCAAATCCGTTGATTGTCATCAATTTAATTGGTGAAGGACAATCATAATGTAATTCTTATTCTTGTTTCATCCTAATGATTAATTCTTTATTCCGGAGGCCCTACAAATTCTTGGTTTCATTTGTTTCATCTTCTCTTTTTCCTGGAGTGCCAACCACTTTCAATCATTTTATCACGGAGATCTCTATCTAAATCATTGCGAGGCTTCAATCTTATTCTCTTCATCATTCAATTATTTTAGATCATTCTTTTATTACCGGAGTTATTCATGAAGGTTATACATGATGGTTCATCAAGGATTTATTTCCTTCTCGAAATGTTCATCAAGATTGTTTTTAGAGGAGCTCAAGCATTCTTCATCTTGAAATCTGGAGTGCAATTTCTTTCTACCATATCTTTGGAGATGGTATTATGTCATTCTTGATAATTTGAGTTCATGTTTCATGATTCACATATTATTAAGAATGAGGTATTTTAAATCCATCAATCTCGTCATGGGAATTATCTTGGGTTATATTTCACCAAAGCCTTCCCTAAGGATTGTTGCTAATTATGGTGCTCATAAATGACACAAATTCTTCATGTATCCTTCCGGTGATAAGTTTCTCGCCTCCTTGTTCATTCCAATCCAATTCTTCTTCCCGTGAGTGGCAGGTTGTCACCTCATAATTTGAGATGTATTCCATAAGACCATATCAAGATTATTCTTTTCGTTGTGGGTTTTCCAACAACTCCGTTCCAGCATTTGTTGTAAGCGTGCTCTCTCAAGATCGTGTTTTCCTTCGTTCATTCCATTCCATTCTTACTTTTGTTCCGGAGGCATTGTGATGTTCATCTTTTCAACCCATCATCTCGTTTTGTCAAAGATCATGTTCTTTTCATGCCTATCCTTTTAACCGGAGTGTTGTGTCCTCTTTTCAAGTATCCTCTCATCTTGTCAAGTTCAATTTCTTCCATTTATAGTCGGAGTGCTATCCAAATTATATCAGTCTTATTCCTCCTCTATCTTGTTTAACCGGAGTATTGTGCCCCTTTGTTCAAGTTCTTTTGGCCTTATCAAACCTTGCATCTCTTTTCTACTGGAGTGCTGTCGAAATTTGTTCTTCCTTCTTACTCTGCCCTAATGGAGTGCTTTCAACTTCGTTCATACTCGTTGCTTTCTTTCTGTCTATTGTTCAACCTCTCAAGGTTCTTTGGTTTCACTCGTTTGTCAAAGGAGCAACTTAGTTTTACATCTTCTCTTTCTCTTTCGTTTTCCCTCCGGTGCCATTCTAGATCTCGGGACGAGATCCTCTCGTAGTGGTGGAGTGTTGTAACGCCCCGAGACCGATGTGCCAAGTGTCGTCCAATTATTCGCTGTTGTTTGCCTTGTCATTGCTTGCGTGTCATGCATTGCATATCATGTCATCATGTGCATTGCATTTGCATACGTGTTCATCTCATGCATTCGAGCATTTTCCCCGTTGTCCGTTTTGCATTCTGGCGCTTCGTTCTCCTCCGGTGATTATTTCTACCTTTCTTTCGTGTGTGGAGTTTAAACATTTCCGGATTGGACCAAGACTTGCCAAGCGGCCTTGGTTTACTACCGGTAGACCGCCTGTCAAGTTTCGTACCATTTGGACTTCGTTTGATGCTCCAACGGTTAACCGAGGGACCGAGAAGGCCTCGTGTGTGTTGCAGCCCAACACCCCTTCCAAAGTGGCCCAAAACCCACCTAAGCCTTCTCCATCATCTAGAGCGTTCGATCACGATCGCGTGGCCGGAAACCGTGCTCAATTTGGACTCTCCTAGCTCCCTCTATGCCTATATAAAGACCCCCTCCGTTTTCTTCTCCTTCTTCCCCCACGAAACCCTATATCCGTCACCTCGCGCGCCGCCGGACACTTCCTTCGCCGACGGACATTGTCCGCCCCGACGTCCGCTGCCACGTGGCGCCCCCTCATTGGCCCCGCGCCTTAGCCCCACTTCGTCGCCACCGCCAGCCCGTGAGGCCCGGGACGGGCCCTCCCGGCCCACGCGCGCCTCGCGCCGCCGCCCGCGCCTCCATCTCCCTCGTCGCCGGCCGGCTTCCTCCGCGCGCCATCGCCGACGCCGCCGCGACCGACCGCCGCGCCCCTCGAGTCCGGCCCTGCGCCGCCCGGCTCCGCGCCTCCCGCCGCCGTCCGCCGCCCCTCGGCGTCCGCGCCGCCTCCCAAGACCGGCAAGGCCGGCCCCCGCTTCTCCTCCGTGCTCCAGTGAGCTCCAAGTCCGATTTCGGCGAACTTCGTAATCCGTGCCCGGATCTCAGATCTGAAATCCAAAACCCTAGGTCATTTTTTTCACTAAGTCCTCGGATTTTCAGATCCATGTGCTCAGGTTCATAGCATCGTATCTCCGCATCCGTAGCTCCGATTTGGGCATATAGCATATCAAAATGTTCATCTCAGAGAGTACATCATTTCATTCCATTGCATCATTTTCATTTGAGTTCATCTTGATGCCCGAAATGCTGTTAGAAGGAGGCTACTTGAGTTAATTGTCGGATCTGCTGCTCCATGTTAGGCTTTTGTCATTTTTGTCATGATTATTGTGTGCATGATATGCCCTAGTGCTCTACATATGTTTTGTTAAGGGTTTTGTCATCTTTCCAGAGGTGCAACCCATGTATTTTTGTGATGTGTGTGGTGACTAGCACAAGCTTGCCAAGTGAGGCACTTGGTAATTCTGTTTTCAGGGACTTAGCATTTCCACTAAGTCCTTGAGCTGTTTAGTTCATGATGCCACATGTTTATGTTGTTTCCTAGTGATCCGTGCCTCTTTTGAGGATGATTAGTAAGGATGTTTTGTTAATCTTGTAGTGTTGTATCCATCCATGTCTTTGTTTGCATATATGGAGCACCCTAGCTTGAGTCATTCGAGCTCTACTTTTGCTACTTTGTGAATCTGGGCAGATTATCAACTTGTTTGCAATTTTGCCGATGATGTTATAGTTGATCCATGCATGCTATGTTATTGTTCTTGCCATGTCTAGCTTGCATTTTGTGTATTCTTGATGGATGTATGCTTAGCTTATCATGACTTGCTCCGTAGTGAGTGCATCGAGCTCGTAAACATGCCTACTTGATATCTGTTTTCAGCATGTCCTAGTTTTCACCAAGTCTGAAAACTGATTATGTTTTTGCCATGTTCACATGCTTGCAAATGTATTTTGTGATCCCTTTTGGCTCAAGGTCACTAAGGGACTTTTGTTAAGCTCTTTCAGTAGCTCCATGCCATGCTTTACTTTGTCATGTTTAGGTCCTGTAGCATATAGTTTTGATGCTCCGAAGAGTGCTATCTGATCTGAAATTCCAGACAAGTGTTAATTTCACTAAGTCTGAGATCTGTTTACCATATGCATTTTTGCCATGCTTGTTTGAACCTGTTAATGGATGAATTGGCCGTAGCTTAGTGCTAGACTTCTGTTAAGCATCTTGAATGCATCACTGCCATGTATTTTTTTGCCATGTTTGAGTGCTGTAGCATGTTCATCTCATTGCATTTAGATGGCTACTTGCTGTAAATCGCAGATCGTGGTCATATTTGAATCGCTTGCCATTTCCAAACCGTAACTCCGATTCTGGTGATCTTTATATCGTTTTCAAGCGATTTCATCTCATCTTTCCAGTGGCACACTTGCTTTTCCAATTTGAGGCCAGGTTCATGCATTCCTTGTCCAATCATGCATATGCATCGCATACCGCATCTCACATATCATACCATGTTCATGTGTTGGTTGTTTACTATGGTGTGTGCTTGTTTCCGGTGTTTGCTTCCTCGGGTTGGTTCCGATAACGTCGTGTTTGTGAGGACCCATTCGACTATGTCCATTTGTCTTCTTCATGGACTCGTTCTTCTTCCTTGCGGGATTTCAGGCAAGATGACCATACCCTCGAAATCACTTCTATCTTTGCTTGCTAGTTGCTCGCTCTTTTGCTATGGCTATGCTGCGATACCTACCACTTGCTTATCATGCCTCCCATATTGTTGAACCAAGCCTCTAACCCACCTTGTCCTAGCAAACCGTTGTTTGGCTATGTTACCGCTTTGCTCAGCCCCTCTTATAGCGTTGTTAGTTGCAGGTGAAGGTTGAAGTTTGTTCCTTGTTGGAACATGGAGATGTTGTTCCTTGTTGGAACATGTTTACTTGTTGGGATATCACAATATACCTTATTTAATTAATGCATCTATATACTTGGTAAAGGGTGGAAGGCTCGGCCTTATGCCTGGTGTTTTGTTCCACTCTTGCCGCCCTAGTTTCCGTCATATCGGTGTTATGTTCCCGGATTTTGCGTTCCTTACGCGGTTGGGTTATAATGGGAACCCCTTGACAGTTCGCCTTGAATAAAACTCCTCCAGCATGGCCCAACATTGGTTTTACCATTCGCCACCTAGCCTTTTCTTTCCCTTGGCCTCTAGATGACTAGCTCGTTGATCGACAGATAGTCATGGTTTCCTGACTATGGACATTGGATGTCATTGATAACGAGGTCACATCATTAGGAGAATGATGTGATGGACAAGACCCAATCCTAAACATAGCTTAAAGATCGTATAGTTCGTTTGCTAGAGTTTTTCCAATGTCAAGTATCTTTTCCTTTGACCATGAGATCGTGTAACTCACGGATACCGTAGGAGTGCTTTGGGTGTACCAAACGTCACAACGTAACTGGGTGACTATAAAGGTGCACTACAGGTATCTCCGAAAGTGTTTGTTGGGTTGACACGGATCAAGACTGGGATTTGTCACTCCATATAAACAGAGAGGTATCACTGGGCCCACTCAGTAATGCATCATCATTATGAGCTCAGAGTGACCAAGTGTCTGGTCACGGGATCATGCATTACGGTACGAGTAAAGTGACTTGCCGGTAACGAGACTGAATGAGGTATTGGGATACCGACGATCGAGTCTCGGGCAAGTAACATACCGATTAACAAAGGGAATTGCATACGGGGTTGATTGAATCCTCGACATCGTGGTTCATCCGATGAGATCATCGTGGAGCATGTGGGAGCCAACATGGGTATCCAGATCCCGCTGTTGGTTATTGACCGGAGAGTCGTCTCGGTCATGTCTGCTTGTCTCCCGAACCCGTAGGGTCTACACACTTAAGGTTCGGTAACGCTAGGGTTGTAGGGATATGTATATGCAGTAACCCGAATGTTGTTCGGAGTCTCGGATGAGATCCCGGATGTCACGAGGAGTTCCGGAATGGTCCGGAGGTAAAGAATTATATATAGGAAGTGCTGTTTTGGCCATCGGGACAAGTTTCGGGGTTATCGGTATTGTATCGGGACCACCGGAGGGGTCCCGGAGGTCCACAGGGTGGGGCCACCTGCCCCGTGGGGGCCACATGGGCTGTAGGGGCGCACCTTGGCCTACATGGGCCAAGGGCACCAGCCCCAAGGGCCCATGCGCCTAGGGTTTCCCAAAGGGGAAGAGTCCCACTTGTGGAAGGCACCCCTAGGTGCCTTGGGGGGGAGGGAAACCTCCCCTTGGCCGCCGCCCCCCCTAGGAGATTGGATCTCCTAGGGCCGGCGCCCCCCCTTGGCCCTCCTATATATAGTGGGGGAGGGAGGGCTTTTCTCTCACGCCTTTGGTTGCCTCCCCTCTCCCTCTCCAACATCTCCTCCTCCTCCATAGTGCTTGGCGAAGTCCTGACGGAGTACTGCAGCTCCACCATCACCACGCCGTCGTGCTGTTGCTAGAGCCATATTCCTCAACCTCTTCTTCCCTCTTGCTGGATCAAGAAGAAGGAGACGTTACGCTAACCGTACGTGTGTTGAACGCGGAGGTGCCGTCCGTTCGGCGCTTGGTCATCGGTGATTCGGATCACGTCGTGTACGACTACCTCATCCCTGTTCTTTGAACGCTTCCGCTCGCGATCTACAAAGGTATGTAGATGCATCCGATCACTCGTTGCTAGATGAACTCATAGATGGATCTTGGTGAAACCGTAGGAAAATTTTCGTTTTCTGCAACGTTCACAACACGATCATCACGTGAGATGGAGTAGTATCAATGGTGAACATCAATATGTTGATCATATCTACTATATGATTCATGCTCGACATTTCGGTCTCCGTGTTCCGAGGCCATATCTGTTATATGCTAGGCTCGTCAAGTTAAACCTGAGTATTCCGCGTGTGCAACTGTTTTGCACCCGTTGTATTTGAACGTAGAGCCTATCACACCCGATCATCACGTGGTGTCTTAGCACGAAGAACTTTCGCAATGGTGCATACTCAGAGAGAACACTTATACTTTGATAATTTAGTGAGGGATCATCTTATAATGCTACCGTCAACCAAAGCAAGATAAGATGCATAAAAGATAAACATCACATGCAATCAATATAAGTGATATGATATGGCCATCATCATCTTGTGCTTGTGATCTCCATCTTCGAAGCACCGTCATGATCACCATCATCACCGGCGCAGCACCTTGATCATCATCGTAGCATCGTTGTCGTCTCGCCAAAACTTATGCTTCCATGACTATCGCTACCGCTTAGTGATAAAGTAAAGCATTACAGCGCAATTGCATTGCATACAATAAAGCGACAACCATATGGCTCCCGCCAGTTGCCGATAACTCGGTTAAAAACATGATCATCTCATACAATGAAATTTAGCATCATGTCTTGACCATATCACATCACAACATGCCCTGCAAAAACAAGTTAGACGTCCTCTACTTTGTTGTTGCAAGTTTTACATGGCTGCTACGGGCTTTACCAAGAACCGTCTTACCTACGCATCAAAAACCACAACGATAGTTTGTCAAGTTGGTGTTGTTTTAACCTTCGCAAGGACCGGACGTAGCCACACTCGGTTCAACTAAAGTTGGAGAAACTAACACCCGCCAACCACTTGTGTGCAAAGCACGTCGGTAGAACCAGTCCCGTGTAAGCGTACGCGTAATGTCGGTCCGGGCCGCTTCATCCAACAATACCGCCGAACCAATGTATGACATGCTGGTAAGCAGTAGGATTTATATCGCCCACAACTCACTTGTGTTCTACTCGTACATAACATCAACGCATAAAACCTGGCTCTGATACCACTGTTGACGAACGTAGTAATTTCAAAAAAATTCCTACGCACACGCAAAATCATTGTGATGCATAACAACGAGAGGGGAGAGTGTTGTCTATGTACCCTCGTAGACCGAAAGCGGCCCGACCGATCAAGCACCGAAACTACGGCACCTCCGAGTTCTAGCACACGTTCAGCTCGATGACGATCCCCGGACTCCGATCTAGCAAAGTGTCGGGGAAGAGTTCCGTCAGCACGACGGCATGGTGACGATCTTGATGTTCTACCATCGCAGGGCTTCGCCTAAACACCGCTACATTATTATCGAGGATTATGGTGGAGGGGGGCACCGCACACGGCTAAGAGAACGATCACGAAGATCAACTTGTGTGTCTAGAGGTGCCCCCCTGCCCCTGTATATAAAGGAGCAAGGGGGAGAGGCCGGCCGGCCCTTGGGGCGCGCCAAGGAGGGGGGAGTCCTCCTCCTAGTAGGAGTAGGACTCCCCTTTCCTAGTCCAACTAGGAAGAGAGAAGGGGGAAGGAAAGAGAGGGAGAGGGAGAGGGAAAGAGGGGCCGCGCCCCCCTCCCCTAGTCCAATTCGGACTCCCCATGGGAGGGGGCGCGCCACCTCCTGGGCTGCTGCCCTCTCTCTCCCCTCAGGCCCACTAAGGCCCAATACTTCCCCAGGGGGGTTTCGGTAACCCTTCCGGCACTCCGGTTTTCTCCGAAATCACCCGAAACACTTCCGGTGTCCGAATATAGCCGTCCAATATATCGATCTTTATGTCTCGACCATTTCGAGACTCCTTGTCATGTCCGTGATCATATCCGAGACTCCGAATAATCTTTGGTACATCAAAATATATAAATTCATAATGAAACTGTCATCGTAATGTTAAGCGTGCGGACCCTACGGGTTCGAGAATAATGTAGATATGACCGAGACACGTCTCCGGTCAATAACCAATAGCGGAACCTGGATGCTCATATTGGCTCCTACATATTCTACGAAGATCTTTTATCGGTCAGATCGCATAACAACATACGTTGTTCCCTTTGTCATCGGTATGTTACTTGCCCGAGATTTGATCGTCGGTATCTCAATACCTAGTTCAATCTCGTTACCGGAAAGTCTCTTTACTCGTTCCGTAATACATCATCCCGCAGCTAACTTATTAGTTGCAATGCTTGCAAGGCTTATGTGATGTGCATTACCGAGAGGGCCCAGAGATACCTCTCCGACAATCGGAGTGACAAATCCTA
The DNA here is from genome assembly GCA_034509565.1 of Triticum monococcum. NCBI lineage: Eukaryota > Viridiplantae > Streptophyta > Magnoliopsida > Poales > Poaceae > Triticum > Triticum monococcum. The sequence goes on from CM067843.1 coordinate 237,117,075, forward strand.
ATCTCGAAATACGCCAACCCAACAAGTACCTTCGGAGACACCTGTAGAGCACCTTTATAATCACCCAGTTACGTTGTGACATTTGGTAGCACACAAAGTGTTCCTCCGGTAAACGGGAGTTGCATAATCTCATAGTCATAGGAACATGTATAAGTCATGAAGAAAGCAATAGCATCAAACTAAACGATCAAGTGCTAAGCTAACGAAATGGGTCAAGTCAATCACATCATTCTCCTAATAATGTGATCCCGTTAATCAAATGACAACTTATGTCTATGGCTAGGAAACTTAACCATCAACGAGCTAGTCAAGTAGAGGCATACTAGTGACACTATGTTTGTCTATGTATTCACACATGTATTATGTTTCCGGTTAATACAATTCTAGCATGAATAATAAACATTTATCATGATATAAGGAAATAAATAATAACTTTATTATTGCCTCTAGGGCATATTTCCTTCATAAAGCACAGAGTGCTTCTGGTTGTCTGTCGCATCTTTTTACAGAAAAGCCCTTGCCTTTTTCATTAATTAACCCGCAATCCATCTTTAAGTGGGAACGAATCGTTTTTTGCATTTTTACATAAAACCCCCTGCGTTCTATACTAATCAACCCGCGGTCCATATTTAAGTCAGTCGAATCGTTTTTATTAATTTAAACCAAAAAACCATGCCTTTTTGGTTAATTAATCTGCAGTTTATCTAAAATAAAATTATACATATCTTTTAAATCGTAACTCCGATTCTGACATGTTATATATGAAATTTGATTAGAAAATTGTGTAGAATCTAAAGATATGTTATTTTTAGCTGTTAAGTAACTATAAATATTATTTTTAGTGCAAACTTAGTATATAGTGCATGATCCATTTTTCTTTCGTACCAGTGGCGATCCAAATTGCAAATAAACACCCACTAAAACCAGATTGGGAGAAAATGAAAACATCAATAATCACACATGCACACCTCTGAAAAACCTCGTGGGTAAAACCACATATTTTTCATCTTATTCTGAGCGAGTGTGCGTGCGAGCGTGCGCGCGCGCGCGAGAGAGAGAGAGAGAGAGAGAGAGAGAGAGAGAGAGAGAGACGCCTTAGTACTGACCACATTTAAACGCGTTTTCGTTGTGTGAGCATTGAGGCTACAGTCGACAACACAAATGTAATGCCACTAGTTGCTGGGGCGCCACCCGCTGGCGCCTCTTGAGGCGGGATTGTGTGCACTAATCAAGTTATCATGTATGTTAACATGCATGTATGGCAATAGACAGGATTGTGCACTCTAATCTTGTCTACAACATGGCAGCTAGTTGGTTTCTTAATCTAGGCTTAGTTATGCATGTTTGCCTCTTCAAACTTCCCAAATATGCAACGCTTATATTAGGGTGGCTGGTTGGTCCTGATATTTTGAAATGACCAATAGTCGCTGATTTCAGATTAACAAGGCAGGAAGTCACAATATGAATTTAGAAATGACATGTGACATTCATATAAGAGACCTTTATTGCAGTCACAACGTGAAGCCGAAAGATAATTATAAAGAGGATTTGAAGTCCCAATCATAACAAGCAAAATGAGTTGAGACCTTTGCTCCTACATACCTAAGAAGCGTATGTAAATAGAAATCATGGGCCATCTCACTGACTACAGAGGAGCGACAGCCCTACAAGACTCGACGGTACAAGTGTACAACGATGCACCCGGGGACAATCTATATAGGAGAACCAAAGCAGAATTAAATTATTACCCAAAGATAGCACCGAGTGATAGGATGCTTTAGGCTTGAGTATGCACAACTAATATGTGTGTGTGCCCGTGTGAGAGCAGGTGCAACATACAATTTCCCTCTGCTACGGATAAGCTTGTCTTAACTTTCTTAGATTGGATTGCAGCTTAGATACTTTGGCTTTATAAGCGACCCATTCTCCTCTTTTTGAGATGCCTACATAAGAAGATCAGTTAATGTGTATAAAGCAAGAAACCATGAAATCATTGAAACTGTCAAGTATCAAAAAAAGAGTTGTCAGTGCGCTCCTCACAAAGAAGCATACAAGGCTTATATCATTAATTTATCTATTTATCTTTGTTAATTTGTGCAATCAAATTTTTTTACTAAGTTTAAAGATTATGTCCATACTATACTTCGATGCATTCCATCTATTTAAATATATCAAAATAGAGAATGTGGAAAAAAAATTACCAGAGCATCTACTTTCGCAAATGAGAATAACCTTCCCTGATCCATTAAGCAAAGACTCGCATCATCCACTGCATTTTGACCGTTTACTTGGATCTTCAAACAACCAAAGAGAAACTTAGTTAAACTGTGACACTATGAGTGCAAAAATGATCATCTTCCTACCTTAATTTAGCAGGCATGATAATTTTACCAATAAGCATAGTCCCTACTTAATACATTCTGTTGCAGACTTTACAGTGTACTAATAATATCAAATGACTAATTTTGCTTTTTGCCACTACCCAAAGCCGTGTGCCTAGTAGAAAGAACATTTTATTTTAGTAGACCAATGAAGAAAATGCACACATAACTTATGTCAGGTTAATATGACTGGGTGAGCTATACGCCTGGGGCATGGTTCTAGAAAAACTTGGACCTAAATGTAATAATGTTTCTTTCGTCACCTAAGTATGTAAATGTATAATCAGAAAGAGAAGATTGTCTCAAAATGAATCAAGTAAACAAAATAGGTCTCAATGGAAACAAAAGGACGTAGTCATGTATCTATGAGAGTGATGATGATTCTCATTTTTATTATGTGTATGTCAATATCCCTACTAATGAATAACATGTAGTACAATTAGTAGGAGTGCAAAATTTTGCGTCAACAACAATGAATTGCCTGTAGAGAATCTGACCAGATTCAGTAACTTTCTCGAGGCAAAGTTCAGGTATTATCTAGTAGCTATTTAGGCTCTATTGCACCATTTTCATTGGGTGATTATAATATAGCAACTATTATCTAGCAGCAAGAAACGATTTTTTTGCTAAACCTAATTAAAGTGCACAAAGAGTAATCGTGATTGGGGCCATCAAAGTTCAACTATGTGTTTTGCTTTTGCAAGTAAGAACTTCGAGCCAAAGCAAGGAAGAGAAATATCTTAATGGAATAAGAGTCGACCAACATACTGTAAGAAGCTAAAATAACTAGAAAATACTGCATTCCCTGAAAGTTCACTACCATCATCATACAGATGAGAACGAATACCCGAGCACTCAACTGGTGAGTGCAATAATCCTACCAGGAGAAAAAAAAGACCTTCCCTGATCCATGAAGCAAAGACTTGCATCATCCACTGCGTTTTGACCATTTACTTGGATCTTCAAACAACCAAAGAGAAACTTAGTTAAACTGTCACACTATGAGTGCAAAAATGAACATCTTCCTACCTTAATTTAGCAGACATGATAATTTTACAATAAGCATTAGTGATCACATCTAAAGCTAATACCAAGATACCGATATCATGCATGGTAGCACATAGCTCAACTTGAGGTCAACATGGTTCCATTGTAGCAATAGAAACAATAGCCTATATAGTTCAATCACCATACAAAAATTAACTAAATATTTGATTTCTATAGTCATAAAAATCATGTGTACATGTATACAGAACAGACATGACCTTGCTGGGGTTGCAAAAAGACTAACCAAAGAAGGGGAAGAAAAATATATTAAGAAAAACTTGCAAAGGAAGAGAAGCAGCGGCATGAAAATCAACACCTAACGGATGAAGCCATGGAATAGGCATATGCAGTTGGTGGCATCCCCGGCGTCTCCTGCCCGGTTGAACGGCTACCTCAACGGTGTTCCCGACAGCTTCCAAAAGCTTGTCCGGCAGAGTATCCCGAGTTACTCCATGGTTAGAGATCCCTTAACATCATCGCACACCTCCTCCTGCAGCTAACCGCATCACCCAACCACCACATTGACGCCTAGGTTTGCAGAAAACACCGGTTTACGAATTTTTTCCAGAAACCACTGATTCTCGGTATAATCTTTTGCAGAAAACATTGATCGGTCCTTTTGATCATTTTAACCATGATTATGACATGTAGGTCACGTAAAAGCTGACATGGCGTAACTGTTGGTCCTAGACAACATTACACATGGTGTCATATGAATTAACAAGATGTCTCAGGTATTTTTGCATAGGCACCCTTGAATCAGAAAACAAAATGCAATCAGGCCCTTGCCATGCGCAGCTTGGTTGTACTCTACCTACGGCCGCCATGCGCTTGTGCGCTGCCGCCCAGGCCGGGCACCAGCGGCGGGGAGCTCACAGTCAAGGGTTGTTGCTTGCTCCCGCGTTGCGCGCTACCGCGCCGCCACTGCTGCTTGCGCATGTGCCATGAATCCCACACGGCTCGGATGTTCAGGTCAAAGGCTCGGGCAGTAGAGCTCCCGTTGCTGGTGCTGCCCACTTCGGACTCGGTGGCCAAAAGCTCAGAGGCCGAGGCCGCGATGCCCACATAGCCGTCATAGTGTGGCAGGGCGGCCACCGTGCTCGCGCTCTGTTGGTTGCCCCATCGGAGGACACAATGGTGGAATCGCCGGCTTGACGGGCAGCAGGGCGGCCGTGACGGGAAGAGCAACAAGGGGAGCAGCGGCGTCAGCGGGAGGAGATGACTGCTTCACCCAGTGACTTGTCTTGTGGCCTCGGACTTGATGCAGATGGAGCACTTGAACTCAGCGATCACTGGCACAAGGAATGACTCCAGCTGCGCCGCCTGACATGAAGGAGGCATCGAGCACCTCCGGCCATGCCACGGTAGCGGTGCTTTTGGGCGGCCTGTGGGAACGGCTGATCCCGATCTGGATCGAGGTAGGGGTGCGGTAGGGGGATTTGATTTTGTGAGGGACTTTTTTTAGAAAGTACCAATCTAACGTTCTCTACAGTGAACCGTTTCGTCACGTCATCAAATGCGGGACACACATGTCATAATCGCGGTTAAAATGCCTAAAAAGACCGATCAGGGTTTTCTGCAAAACATTAGATAGAGAATTAGTGGTTTCTGGCAGAAAATCGTAAACCGGTGTTTTCTACAAACCTAGTCATCAATGTGGTGGTTTTCTGCAATTCAAGGCTAGCTAAAAGAGACGAGCAAGACGAATATGTGGGATCCGTGAATTTCGGCAACAATGTAGGTAATACAAATGAAATTAATTAACTACAAGTGTATAGGGGATTCTTAAATTATACCATGTATAGGAGAGAATCTGACCAAACTTGTCCATTCATGGTGCATTACTTTTCCTGGCATTCAAGTTATGGCCTATTTTCTTGAAAATGAAATAATTGTGTATATATGAAGCTGGACCTTCCCCCATCCCAGAATAAATTATTGCTCGCTAAATCAATGAAGACCAAAGAAATGGATTCATAATTGGTAGTCAAACAAAACCGAGAAAGATTGCAGAAGATCCCTAGTAATAAATTAGTGTGCGTACATTCAACTAAAGAAAAAACAGAGAACCATATAGAGGTTATAAATGAATTACATATTGCAAACCATACCTGTTATACCATCTGCTTCAGATCATGTTTTTTTACTGCTACATCAACAAATTATACCTCAACCATAGTAGCACCAGATTCACCATGCTAGAATAAAAAAACAAATGCTCTTTAGCTAGGCCAGGTACAGATTTACTACTCTTAGATAGGATGGAAAAAACACAACTGCACACAAGATAATAACTAAACCAAAGTATGTCCATCACAACAATCGACATGCTGGGTATCGAGTGTAACAAATCCAATATGTAAACATTACAGATACAGTTTGCAGCAGTATACATACATGGCAATTACTTCAAAGGCGGTCGCGATCCAACTAAATGAAAAAACAAACTGTGTAAATAGCAGATTCAGTCATTCCACACTATTGCTGCTTGTAATTGAGTTTGAAATCTCAGCTATCCAGATTTTGTCAACCACCATATGGTTAGGTATCTTGCTATCACAATAAAAGGGAGATGCGGTTTTATAGTACCAAGGATAAAACATACGATTGTTCTAGCATACAATATCAGAAGAAGCATCATTCTACCATATAGAGAAAAAATCAGGAAGTAAAATCCCAATACATAGAACTTACAAGGGAGCAGCCACCTCGGATTTGTCGCTCTGACTTCTGGTCAAACAGCCTTCCTTTGGTGGCCCAGCACCGGAGATAAAGCAAATTGACATAATAATTATACCTTGACACCAGTGATGGGCCCTGTCCATTGGCCCTGAAACCTATTCAGTCCAAGTACTGAATGTTTGGAAGATGCTTCAACTTTTGGATATAAACTGGCATATGTGCATAAGTTACAGAGTATATGCATATTATTTCTCCCAAATTACCTATTAAAAGAAAGAATTAGCCAACGACTATACAGTATGACGATTCATGTGCATATAGCAGTAAAAAGAAGCAGAGATTCATCCATTGTAGCAAGCTGGATCAAATAACCAAATAGATTAGATGAGCTACAGATGAATAGAAACTGGAACATGTTTTCAGTAGACATGTAAATTCAGTTGCATTAAATTTTTGTTTCATTATAGAGAACGGTTTCAGAAAAGGAGGATGCATGTTAATGAAAATGCAGTCAAATAAAATCGTACTTCTAAATATTACCAAGACCAATTCCAGGTGGAATGTTTGACGAAAAAATTAACACAAGACTCCTTCCTGGTGGAAGTACAATTCAAAATTTATACAAAAGTTGGCTAGTTCTCTTGAAAATTGAAAACATCACATGAATCAAGCTGCTCTCTGAATATACTGGCCTTTGACATGGTATGACAGCAATCACAAGAAAGAAGAGAAAATAAAGAAAAGGAGCCTCACCTCATGGTCGCAGCCAAGCAGCCGCTGTTCGAAGAACATCTCCCTCTTGCTCGTCGTCAGGCAGTTGGCCCACTCCAAGGCCACGTAACGACCAGCACGATCCGCGAGAACCCTACAAAATCAATGAGTTCAGGGACAAGGGCAAGATCTTAGAATAAAACGACCAACGAATCAGAGAAATCACCGCACCTCTGAGCACACTTGCAGCAGCCCGTCATTGTCGCGACGTTGTACGCTTGTACTGTTTAGGCTTGCACGTGGCTACATCCTAAATATGTCGAAGCATTCAACTTTGGTCTTAATTCAAATAGTAGCATCGGTTAATTTTACAAATAAGCTGTGTTTTTCCTGTTAAATATTAGCATGGAGCAACTGACAATAGTACAAGTATCCTGATGTAGTGCAACTATAATCTGAAAAACTTCAGGGGAATTTTACAGCAAAGCCAGCATTTTGATTGAAAAATAGCATTTCAAAAGCAATAGCCCAGATTTCTGAGTACAGTACAATGCAGATTTCAATTAGCCTTTTAGTGGAACATATACATGGAGTTCCTAAGGAACACATACAGATTCTAGTATTCGTTTCCAAAGTACACCAAGTGGTACTTTCTGAAGACACAGATGATTATGAAACAGTAACCATGGATCAGGTCTGTGTGCTAAGTTCTTAATCCTAACAGGCATTCCCCAAATAAGAATAAAAGATCCTAATGCTGCAACATGCATCCACGGACATTGCTCAAGAAGAAAAAAAATATGGGAACTTCCACAAGCATGGCAGCCTGACAGGGGAATCCATCAGGTTCTTGAAACGAAGCTATCAGCATAAATCTCCAGAATACATCAAACCCAAGCCTAGATTAACCAAATTAATTTGGCCATGGCACAAGAAGAGGCAGGGGAAGGAGTAACCTCATACCTTACAGGGAGAACAAAACCAGATCAGATCCGGCAAGACGACGTTGATGGCGGGCTGAGGACGAGGGTGCGGCCCCTTCTCCTCCCACTCGCGCCTCAGATCAGGTAGGACGACGGCGATGGCGGCATAGCAGCGGGCCCCATGCTCCTTCTTCAAAGGAGAGGAGAGGCGGTCCAGGAGGAGGGGACGGCGGGGGCTCGACTTCTGCGGCGAGGTCGGGTGTGCCGGTGCGGGAGGGGAGGGGGGGGGGGGGTTGGCGGCGGCGGCGGCGGAGCAGAGACGAGGGCGAGGGAGACGAGGTGGTTGCGTGCGAGCGTCAGGGAAGGGTGTATCTGGGGAGAATTCCTCGCGTGATGGGGTGCGGCAAGCGCACAACCCCTCCTGCACACGTGGCTATCGCGAGATATCGCTCTTGATGCACACCTTATTGTTTTGGATGTGAAAGTAAAGGACGTGGAGTTATTAAGGTCTTCGGTCATGATTATTAGGTTAATAGTGTGTGTTATTTTTTCTTCCGTTGCAACACACGGACTATTTTGCTAGTATAGTTAAAGGATCTAAAAAAACATATAGCTAAAGGTTGGTCAAAAACACACATATATTTTATTTTAAAAAAAGAAGACGTGCCTCCGGCCTCTGCATCTGAACGATGCATGTAACCATATTATTAAAAGTTTCAAAAACAAAACAATATTCAAAGTATTACAGCTTGCAAAAGGAGCAAGACGACAAAAAATAAAGGACCTCAAGATCACAACCGGTACACATATATTCTCACCTCATTTTGAAATGATAAGCAGTAGAAAAGATATACCTACATCTTTTGTCTATTCCGTGTTTATTTTTGTCCGTGTTCTACGGATCTCAGCACCACGAACCAAAGCGAAAGTGAAAGAAGGGAGGAAGAGAAAATGCAGGCGGGAAAATTATGGTACTAGTAGGCCCCAAGATCAGCTCTCTCACAGTAATCGGTATCTGAATTACTGTAGCGTTGGCAGTGTCCAGTTTTTATTGCTGAGATTAGCACATGCACAGATCAGTCTTGTCGGCCATTCGGACCACGCAATAATGCAAGGACAAATACAGATGCCTTCCCAGAGGCATCGATTAAGCTTTTAATTGACAACGGCCTGATCGATAACGGCAGCATCGCGCGATCTACTTATCACCGTTATCGCCTGTGCATAACGCGCTCTCCAACTTAGCTCGTATCGGTGCAGTGAAAAAACATCTGGCTCTTGATCTCACTCAAAAAGTTGGTTCCTGTCATCTCACTGTCATCTCACAGGGGTATGCACCTAGGGAGACTGTAACGTCCTCGATGCGGCTATATCTCCCACGTGTCGAGGCATGATTTAGAGACATAGCCGCATTGAAAGCAATGTCGCAAGTCGGGAAATCATCACACATCCCATGTACATAAATAATATAAAGGGGGAAGAACATAGTTGGCTTACACTCGCCACGTCACATCAAAGTACATAAATAACATCCATCACACAATTCACTCATGGCCCGACTACGGCGCCAAAATAGAAAAAGACCCCCAACATGCGACAAGGCCCTGAATCTAACCCCGATTGGGCACCACTACTGATCATCAGGAAAAGACACATAGTAACGCTGAGAGTCCTCGTCGTACTTCCACTTGAGCTCGAGCGCGCCATCTGGAGCTGTATCATCTGTCCCTGCATCTGGTGTAATAGTAATCTGTGAGCCACAGAGACTCAGCAATCTCGCACCCTCGCAATGAAGACTATTTAAGCTTAATAGGTAGGAAAGGGGGTAATGTAAGTCGAGCTGCAGCAAGCGACTAGCATATATGGTGGCTAACTTATCCGCAAAAGAGAGCGAGAAGAGGAGGCAAAGCACGAGCGAGAAACTAGGGAGCAACCTGCGCAAACATAACTCCAACACCGTGTCCACTTCCCGGACTCCGCCGAGAAGAGGCCGTCACGGCAACACACTCAGTTGATTCATTTTAATTAATTAAGGTTCAAGTTATCTACAACCGGACATTAATAAATTCCCATCTGCCCATAACCGCGGGCACGGCTTTCGAAAGATCAATCCCTGCAGGGGGTCCCAACTTAGCCCATAACAAGCTCTCACGGTCAACGAAGGAATAGACCTCCACCCAAGACACACCGATCAGACTCGGTATCTCGGTACAACAAGATGATTCGACAGGTCAAAACAAGTCCAGCAACACCGCCCGAATGTGCCGACAAATCCCGATAGGAGCTGCACATATCTCTTTCTCAGGGCACACTCAGATGAACACTACGTACAACTAAAACCAACCCTCGAGTTGCCCCGAGGTGGCGTTGCAAGTGGCTCTGTTCGGACCAACACTCAGAGGAGCACTGACCCGTGGGGGGCTAAAATAAAGATGACCCTCGGGCTTCAGAAACCCAAGGGAAAAAAGGGTAGGTGGCAAATGATAAAACCAATGTTGGGCATTGCTGGAAAAGCTTTAATCAAGGCGAACTATCAAGGGGTTCCCATTATTGCCCAACCGCGTAAGGGACGCAACAATCTGGGAACATAACACCGATATGACGGAAACTAGGGCGGCAAGAGTGGAACAAAACACTAGGCGAGATGCCGAGCCTTCCACCCTTTACCAAGTATATAGATGCATTAAGATAACATAGCAATATAATGATATCCCAACAAGTAAATAAATGTTCCAACAAGGAACGGCTCCAATCTTCACCTGCAACTAACAACGCTATAAGAAGGGCTGAGCAAAGCGGTACGATAGCCAATCAACGGTTTGCTAGGACAAAGGTGGGTTAGAGGCTCAATCATGGCAATTGGAAGGCTGACAAGTAAGTGGTAGGCATCGTAGCAATGGCATAGCAAAAGAGCGAGCAAACTAGCATAGCAAAGATAGTAGTGATTTCGAGGGTATGATCATCTTGCCTGCACAGTTGTCAGAGTTGACTGGATCCTCAAAAGCAAACTCAACGGGCTCCTCGTTAGCGAACTCGTCTCCCGGCTCTACCCAACAATACAAACAAGCAACAAGGATACAATCAACCACGTGCAAGGGCAACCAATAATATGCAAGGATGGTATGCTATGCGGGATGCGATGCGGGATGCAAAATGCAAGACGTGATAGGAAATGCATGAACCTGGCCTCAACTTGGATAACCAAGTGTGCCACTGGATAGAGGGGAAGAAATCCCATGAAAACGATATAAAGATTATTGGAATCGGAGCTACGGTTTGGAAATGGCAAGCGTTTTACGAAACGAACCGATCTGCGATTTACAGCAAGTAGGCTCCTAAATGCAACGGAATGAACATGCTACAGCCACCAAACATGAGAACAAAATACATGGCAGGGATGTACACAAGATGCTTACCAAATCATTAGGACTGAGCCATAGGCAAATTCATCCATTAAGGGGTTCAAACAAGCATGGCAAAACTGAATAAGCAAAACAGATTTCAGACAGTGAAATTAACACTAGTTTGAAATTTCAGACCACGATGCTCTCTTTGGAGCAGCAAAACAACATGAAACATAACCTGAACATGACAAGTAAGAGCATCGCATGGAGGTACTCAACAAGCTTAACAAAACACCCAAAGTGACCTGGGGCCAAAAGGGTTCACAAAATACTCTAACGAGCACACGAACATAGATGAAACACAATCAGTTTTCAGACTTAGTGAAAACTAAGACATGCTGGAATTATAACTCACGGAGGCATGTAAACGAGCTCGATGCACTCACTACCATGCAAGTCATGGCAAGGCAAGCATATATCCATAAAGAAGGCACAAAATGCTAGCTAGACACGGCAAGGACAATGGCATAGCATGCATGGATCACTAGCAATAGCACCGGCAAAATCGCAAAAGAGTTCACGATCTGCCCAAATTAACAACGATGCAAAAGTTGAGCTCGATTGACTCAACCTAGGGTGATCCAACACAACAAGTAAAGACATGGATGGATAGAGCATAACATACGTATCAAAACTCCCTTACTGATTATCCTCAAAAGAGCCACGGATCACTAGGAAACAAGCTGGACATATAGCATCATGAACTAAAACATCCCAGACTTAGTGAAAATCACTAAGTCCCTAAAAACAGATTACTCAGGTGCCCCTCTTTGCAAGCTTGCACAAGACACCACACACATCCTAAAAATGCATGGGTGGCTCCTTTGGAAAGGAGACAAAAAGCTTAACAATTCATCCCAAAGGGGCATAGGCATATCATGCACACAAATCATGGCAAAAATGACAAAAGTCAATGATGAGCTAACGGATCTGCAATTTAACTCACGGTGCCTCCTTCTAACAACATTTTGGGCATCAAGATGAACTCAAATGCAAATGATGCAATGGAATGAAATGATGTACTCGTCGAGACGAAGATTTTGATATATTATATGTCCAAAACGGAGCTACGGATGCAAAGTTATGAGCAGTCAAAGTAGGCACGAAAAAATAGGATTAGGGGGAGAGAAGTCAACCGAATCCAAAACTGGATTTGGATCTGGCGGCACGGATCCCGAGGTTCGCCGGATCTGCACTGTAGACGCCGGAGACTCGCCGGAGTTATCGGGGAAGAAGGCCGGCGTGGAGGGGGAGGAAGAGGACGGCGGGGCCCGGCCGGATCCGATCGCCGGAGTGGTGGCGCGCGGCGGCAGCGTCCCGCGGATCCACCGGAGGAGCGGCGCGAGGCGGTGGCCGGCGCGCGGAGCTGCGGCGGCGCGGCGGCCGGTGGGCGTCGGTGGCGGCGCCCGGCGCGAAGGGAGGCGGCGGAGGTCAACAGGCCTTGGGGGCCCCTCCTGGGCCTCCCGGGCCGGCGGGAGAGAGGCGGCGAAGTGGGGCGCCCGCGCCACGTGGCGCGCCCCGGTAAGCGGCGGCGATTTGTCGGGGGGGGGGGGGGGTCGGACGTTGTCCGGCTCGCCCGGGATCTTTTTTTTAGGTAGGGTTTGAGGAGGGGGGGATCCACGAATTTGGAGGAGGGGGTGTATATATAGGCATAGAGGGAGCTAGGAGTGTTCAAATGAGGTGCGGTTTTCGCCCACGCGATCGTGATCGAACGACCGAGATGATGGAGCAGAGTTTGGTGGGTTTTGGGCTAAATTGGAGGGGTGTTGGGCTGCAACACACACGAGGCCTTTTCGGTTCCTCGGTTAACTGTGGGAGTATCATACGAAGTCCAAATGATTCGAAACTTGACAGGCGGTCTACCGGTAGTAAACCAAGGCCGCATGGCAAGTCTCGGTCCAATCCGGAAATGTTTAATCCCCACACACGAAAGAAAGTTAGAAATGACCACCGGAGGAGAACGAAGCGCCGGAATGCAAAACGGACAACGGGGAAAATGCTCGAATGCATGAGATGAACATGTATGCAAATGCAATGCACGTGATAACATGATATAAGATGCATAAAAACGAAAACAACACACGGAGACAAAGACCCGAACCCGAGAAATAAAAATAACTTAATGCCGGAAACGGCAAGAGTTGGAGTACAAATTGGGAAAATTATATCTGGAGCGTTACAGAGACACACAGAACATTTGATGACGAGCAGTGGGGGAGCAGAAATAGCAGGGGCTTGAAGATGAGAAGTACTCCCTCCATTTCAAAATAGATGACTCAACGGAGGAAGTATCTAGTTGTAGATTTGGATTTAAGGTGGTTATCTAGTGCGTTGTCTAGGAAGATGATGGAAGTAGAAGAGCCCTTTCTTATCAAGCCGGATGAGCACTTACCATATTGATCTGGAGCTTCGATTATGAGTTCTTCTATATGTCCATGTCGACTGTCGAAACACAAAAGAGTTGTCGCCATCGTGTTCGTTCCGATGGGTTCTCTGGCAGCGTTGAACTCGCTTCCCTGTCTTTCCTGTCTCCTATTTGTTCATGGAACTGCTGTATCTCCATTGTTATAATGGAAAAGGAGTCAGTCCGGTTAAAAGAAAAAAGGAGCGGCAGGCCTAGCTGTACATCGACGGCCAGAGAGATGCACTGATTATTTTCTACTCCCTCTTTTTCAGCGACAACCAATATGACCAGTAATATGAAACGAAAGGAGTAAAACTATTTGATTTGAGGACGCCCGATCAAGCACTATGCTTCACACGCATATCAGTCCACACGCAAATAGTATGTGCACGTTTTTTTTGGGGATACTACATTATTTTGGACAAAAACTCCATACAAACGTACGTAGGCGAGTGGTACACATGTATTCTGATTGGACAGCGCTATCAGCACAGTTATGTTCTTGTTCGTTTGAAATGATTACGACCTTCAATTATCAGATGCGTCGCTTTAGGTCCTTGTCTCCAGCGGGACCAGGAGTAAAGGCACGATGTGAGTGTGACCCTCTTTGCTTTTTCCCATTTTTGATTGATGATTGAAAGCACACCATTTATGTGAGTGTGGTCCTCTTTTCACCCTGCTTTTTATGTGTATCTCGTTGCACTAATGAAACGGCCGGCGAGGCAGGATGGGACGGCCAAGCCAAGTCAGTCAGTCCAGGTGTCATGTGTCATGTCTCATGTGTGCATCTATCTTATTGTCCTACTCAATTTAAGCCTCTGCGCCCAACACCGCAATAGTGCAAATGTGCATCGCTGTTTGGCCACGCACGCCAGATCATTTTCACGTGCGCCAGTAATCTGAGAGGTACACTTCACCTTACGTATATCATAGAGTTCGCAATAGGCGCTCCATCGCTTGGTCGACATGCGTATGGGTAATTGGCTATGGGCCATGGCTAGCTGTTGCCACGTCGAATCTGACCTCCCTATATAGCGACTGCCGCTTATATATAGCAACACGTACCGATAAGTGGCCACGCGGTAGGTGCACGTATGAATATACTATCTCCGTTACAAGTCCTACACGCATATCTAGGTTGCTAATTTTATCATCTTAATATAAATTATATAACATCAAAATTATACGGCTTGAAAATAGAACATCTAAAATTTATATTGGTATATTTTTTGTAATATATGACTTGTATTAGGTTGGTCAAATTAACGACCTAGGGGCACACGCACGCCCTGTAAACTGAGAGAGATGTAGTAGTCCAAATCCTTCAATCCATATTAATTATGGTGTCTATGCGAATCAAAGGGAATAGTTGATCCGCATTATCTCAATTTTCTTAATATACACACATGTCATCTCATCAGCTCACTGACTATTTTCTCTTAACATGCATGGAAATTACTATCTATATTCTCTCTCAACATGCATGCATCCCAACTTAAATCATTCTAGTTATATTTGTCCCAACATTGCATGAGAAATACTAATTGTATTCTATATATACATTGCAACTATATAAATACAATATTTTATATCCATCTAATTTTCATCAAAAAGTATTGTAACCAATGGCTGTAGCAACATGCGGGATATCATCTAGTAACACTAATGCAAAGAGAGCCCTAGCCCGGTGGTTAGGTATGGGATTGTGCAACCTAACCATCTATTTCAGTTCCTATAATTGACAGGTGATACACACGGGTTTTCCCCCATTTATTAAAAATCAAGCCGCGTGTGTGGGTGTGTGGTGAGACCACTCATCAAAATAAAATCTTAGTGCTCATAAAAAGAATTATTTGAGGATCATGCTTGGAGTGTAGTGGGACTGCACTTCAAGATAAAAATCAGTACTCATACTAAAATGGTTGTGTGCATCCCTTTTTGTGCAAAGGCCGAACCCTTCACGTGGACTCGATTTCTCCATAATCACTGCCAAGTGGAAGGGCCCTCCCTCTCTCTTCCTCTCCCCGTGCATACCCCTCGCGTCACTTCCTAGGGCATCACCAGGTGTCCAACCATAGCACGGTGGTTACACTGTGGTGGCGACGGGCCCAACGCCGAAGGTGCCTAGGTGGCTGGTCGCAACGGTGGCCCACTGGTGCGGCTGGGGCGATGCTACTGGGTAGATTGCGTGCGGCGTCCCTTGGTTTTGCAGCGGCGATCGTCGCTTCCGTGGCCTGCAGGGACCTCCAGCATGCTTCTCAAGCGATGGTTGGTGGCAGTGTTCCGTGGATCTGGTTCCCTCAAGGATCCGTCATCGGTCTGGATCATGGCTGGACGGCGGCGTGTAGAGAGCCCGGCGAGGGATGCTGGACTTCCATGGAGGCTGCATGCACCTCCACGACGCGACTCCGCATGGATTCAGCCAGCTGTTAGTTCAGAGTGTCGCAACTGCCACTGAGAACTATGCATATTTCAGTCATGGCCAAGGTTTTGGATTCCGAATGGATAATTTTTCTCGAGGGGGGGCGGTAAACTCGGTTACCACGGTAACCACGAAATTCCGGAAAAATTTTGAGCGAAATTTAAAATCAAAATTTAAATTCAAATTTTTTAAGGCAAGAATACATAAGCCTTGAGCACATAAGGTAGTCGAAACTAGTGCTAGCGCAGTGGCTAGGGGTCTGCTCCAATTCGCTGCACAAGCAGGTCGCGAGTACGACCCTCGCACGCCCTCTTTTTTTTAGAAATTACAGCTTCTAAAAACTACAAGGAAAAAGTGCAGCTGGCAGTCCTCGAACACAAGACCCGCAATTGCTGGTTGACGATCCCTACCACTGGGACGCGAGTATGCCTGTGTTTGACCAAGAGATATACATTATTTAACAGCAGATAGAAATTTAAATTCAAAAAATTGAAAAAGTTCGAAATTTTATGCTCAGTATACATGATTCTCGTGGGAGAGCGGAAAACGTGGTAACCGAATTTACCGCCCGGTCCCCCAAAACCATGGTCATGGCAAATGATGGTGACATCTTAGGCGTCGTTTCCTTGTTGAAGGCGTCATCGTTTTTTTGTTGAAGGCTGCTCCAAGAGAAATCCTATATTTGGGTCTCCTGGATTGGATGATGATGGTGCCTTCGGTGCCTTTTCCCTCCTGGGGGCATCGTTTGGAACAGGTGTTGGCCTGAGGGGCCAAGAGGTGGAGCGATGTTGAATCTACCGCATCGACGACGGCGGGTCTCCGTGGCATGGCGTAATGGAAATATCGACGATGGATGCTCGTTGATGGACGCGCGGGATGATGAATTGTTTGGCATCGCTGATACGTCTCCAACGTATCTATAATTTTATTATTATTTCATTATACTATATTATCATTCTTTATGATTTATATGCCATTTATTTCATTTTTGGGAACTACTATTAACTGAAGGAAATATGCCCTAGAGGCAATAATAAAGTTGTTATTTATATTTCCTTATATCATGATAAATGTTTATTATTCATGCTGGAATTGTATTAACCGGAAACTTAGTACATGTGTGAATACATAGACAAACAGAGTGTCACTAGTATGCCTCTACTTGACTAGCTCGTTAATCAAAGATGGTTAAGTTTTCTAACCATAGACATGAGTTGTCATTTGATAAACAAGATCACATCATTAGAGAATGATGTGATTGACATGACCCATCCGTTAGCTTAGCACTATGATTGTTTAGTTTATTGCTATTTCTTTCTTCATAACTTATACATGTTCATATGACCTTGTGTGCTATCAAACGTCACAACGTAACTGGGTGATTATAAAGATGCTCTACAGATGTCTCCGAAGGTGTTTGTTGGGTTGGCATAGATCGAGATTAGGATTTGTCACTCCGTGTATCGGAGAGGTATCTCTGGGCCCTCTCGGTAATGCACATCACTATAAGCCTTGCAAGCAATGTGACAACTGAGTTGGTCACGGGATGATGCATTACGGAACGAGTAAAGAGACTTGCCGGTAACGAGATTGAACTAGGTATTGAGATACCGACGATCGAATCTCGGGCAAGTAACATACCGATGACAAAGGGAACAACGTATGTTGTTATGCGGTTTGACCGATAAAGATCTTCGTAGAATATGTAGGAACCAATATGAGCATCCAGGTTCCGCTATTGGTAATTGACCGGAGATGAGTCTCGGTCATGTCTACATAGTTCTCAAACCCGTAGGGTCCGCACGCTTAAAGTTGCATGACAATCGGTTTTATGAGTTTATGTGTTTTGATGTACCGAAGGTAGTTCGGAGCCCCGGATGTGATCACGGACATGACGAGGAGTCTCGAAATGGCCGAGACATAAATATTGATATATTGGAAGGCTATGTTTGGACACCAAAATGGTTCCGGCTGAGTTCGGGCATTTTTCGGAGTACCGGGAGGTTACCGGAACCCCCCGGGGAGTAAATGGGCCCTAATGGGCCATGGTGGGAGAGAGAAGCAAGAGGCCAAGTGGGCCCCTCAACCCCAATCCAAATTGGGGAGGGGGCCGGGCCCCCTTTCCTTCTCTCCTTCTCCTTTTTCCTTCTCCTACTCCAACTAGGGAAGGGGGGGGGGACCTACTCCTACTAGGAGTAGGAATCTCCCTTGGGGGCGTGTAACGCCCCGGACACACCTGCCGATGGTCGTTACTTCTGGTGGGATCTAGACTGGCCTCACAGATCAATACTAGTCTTTTTTGCGCACTTTGTCCTCACTCGTGCGCACCCGGGAGCAACTTCCCGGTCGGTCACCCATCCTGACACTACTCCAAGCTAAGCACGCTTAACTTTGGAGTTTTGTCCGAATGGGCTCCCGGAAAAGATGGAATTCCTTATTGATATGAGTAGTCTATCATCCCTAATAAGCCAGACTATCACATACACCCCCACTCAGAGGAACCGACGTCCTCGTCGGGCCACAGGAACGTTCCCTCTTGGCACATACATCTGTGCTTCCAGTCCGGCACATGTGCCATGTCGTGTGCCACGACGGGTCACAAACGTCATGCACAACATGACCGCGCATCTGTCCGCAAACATCCGTGTAACCGCGAGGGTCGGCTCTGATACCAACTTGTAACGCCCCGGACACACCCACCGGTGGTCGTTACTCCTGGCGAAATCTAGACTGGCCCCACAGATCAATACTAGTCTTTTCTGCGCATTTTGTCCTCACTCGTGCGCACCCGGGAGCAACTTCCCGGTCGGTCACCCATCCTAACACTACTCCAAGCTAAGCACGCTTAACTTTGGAGTTCTGTCCGAATGGGCTCCCGGAAAAGAAGGAATTCCTTATTGATATGAGTAGTCTATCATCCCTAATAAGTCAGGCTATCACAGGGCGCCATAGAAAGGGACGGCCCTCCCCTCCTCCACTCCTTTATATACGTGGGAGGGGGCACCCCATAGACACACAAGTTGATAGTTGTCTTCGCCGTGTGCGGTGCCCCCTCCACAGATTTCCACCTCGGTCATATCATTGGAGTGATGTAACACCCACGATGCGGCTATATCTCCCACGTTTCAGAGCACGACTTAGAGGCATAACCGCATAGTAGGCATGTCGCAAGAGGGGTAATCTTTACACATCCCATGTACTGAATAAGAAAGGGATAAAGAGTTGGCTTACAATCGCCACTTCACACACTACATAAATATAGCATTACATCGTCCAGCATACAATCAAGGTCTGACTACGGAACCAAATAAAGAAAGACAACCCCTAATGCTAGATCCCCGATCGCCTCGACTGGGCTCCACTACTGATCAACTGGAAACGAAACAACACAACGAACACGATCTTCATCGAGCTCCTCCTTGAGCTCAGTTGCGTCACCTGCACGGTTATCTTCGGCACCTGCTGTCGTGGTTCTAAGTATGACAGTAGAATGGGGGTAGGAATGTAGAGGCAAGATCCTAGCATTGGAGGAGTTGTACACGCGAGTTTTATGAGTTCAGGCCCGTCTCGTAGGAAGTAACAGCCCTACGTCTCGGAGCCCGGAGGCGGTCGACTGGATTATGTGCGTGTGAGTTACAGGGGGTGCGAACCCTTGTCCCTGAGGAGGGGGTGGCTTATATAGAGTTCGCCAGACCTCTCCCGCCCTCAGTTACAAAGGGTTTAAGGTACATAAAGGTAGAGACATTACTGGTAACACCTGTAATAAAAGTACATAAATGACCATTAAAGCTATGACTTAAATCCCGACCGTTGCAGAGTGAGTGGCTCTTAGTCTTCTGGTAGTCGAGTGGTTGTTCGTATGGTCGAGTGTCTTCAAGTGAAAGTGCGTTATATCGACTAGAGGGGGGGGTGAATAGGCGATTTTTATGAAATTCTTCACTGAGGAATTTGCCGGTGAGGAAATTCCTTAGTGAAGAATTACTAGCAGCGGAATAAGTACTCAAAAGTAAACATAACAGAATACAAGCATGGTCATCATGATGAAATGAAGACAAGCATAGAGTACAGGTAGCGTAAGCACATGATGAAGACAAACAGACTGAAGAAATTGAACTGAGGAAATTGAGAAAGTCTTCAGTCAAAGTCTTCAAACACAGATATGAACAAGCACACAACACAGTTATGAGGAAATGAAAGAGTTGAGGAAATAGAACCAGTAAGCTTGGTGAAGACAATGATTTGGTAGACCAGTTCCAACTGCTGTCTCAGTTGTACGTCTGGTTGGAGCGGCTGAGTATTTAAACTCGAGGACACACAGTCCCGGACACTCAGTCCTGAACACGCAGCTCAGGACACCAAGTCCTCATCGTATTCTCCTTGAACTAAGGTCACACAGACCTCGTCCAATCACTCATGGTAAGTCTTCAGGCGACTTCCAAACCTTCACAAACTTGGTCACTCGGCGATCCACAATTCCTCTTGGATGCTCTAGACCATGACGCCTAACCGTCTGGAAGAAGCACAGTCTTCAAAGGTAACAAGCGTCGGATCCACGCAGGATCAATCTCTTCAGTGATGCTCAATCACTTGGGTTTGTAGGTGTTTGGGTCTGGGTTTTTCCTCACTTGATGATTTTCGCTCAAAGTCCTCGGAGGATGGGTTGCTCTCAAATGACAAGTGTCAATTTCTCTCGGAGCAGCCAACCAGCTAGTGGTTGTAGGGGGCGGCTATTTACAGCCTAGGGAGCCGCCCGACATGATAAGACATAAATGCCCTTCAATGATATGACCGTTAGGTGGATAGATATTTTGGGACAGCTGGCGCATAGCACAGCAACGGTCGGGATTTTGAGTAGCAAAATCCTCAGGGCTATCATGTTCCTCACCGTGTAGGCAATCCGCAGTGGCGAATTCCGAACTCCTTAGTCAGAACAAATTCCTCAGAGACCAGAAGAACTTCATCTCTGTCACTGAAGAAATTGACTGAACTGTATGAGATTTCCAATGGCTTCACTAGAAGGGATTGGTAGGTGTAGGATTTTGAGTTGAGCATCACATGGAAAATTTTCCTTAGTATTTCCTCGACCCCCTTTAACAGTACGGTGTTTCCTATGACTCAAGAAAGAGAAAATGAAACTACGAAAACAAAAGTCTTCACGCTTCATGTTCCTCGAATGAATACCAAGTCTTCATGATCACACCAATTTCTTCACTTTCAAAGTCTTCAGAAATTCAAAGTCTTCAGTCAAAGAACTTCATTTTTAGGGGTCGACTTTCTCTGTAAATATCAAACTCCTCATAGACTTATAGACCTGTGTACACTCACAAACTCATTAGTCCCTTAACCTATAAGTCTTCAATACACCAAAATCACTAAGGGGCACTAGATGCACTTACAATCTCCCCCTTTTTGGTGATTGATGACAATATAGGTTAAGTTTTCAACGAGGATAAACATATGAAGTGTAAATACTGATATTGAGGAATTTGATTGCAAGATATAGAAGAACTCCCCCTGAAGATGTGCAAAGTGAGGAATTTGCTTTTGGAGCATTGCACACTTGAAGAGTTGAATCATGGAGATCTCCCACTATATCTTGTAATTCATACATGCATTTGACATATAACAATGAAGAATTTGAAATGCATGATGAAATATGGTGACTGATGTAATTCAGCATGCATGCATTAGCATATATGAGGAATAAGCATGTAGAAAAACATATCAAAAGTATCAGAGCACCATCGGGTTTAAGTTTACAACTCAATCCAATAAAGTCTCAGAAGAATGAGAGTTGTAACTTAACAAAAAAACGCCCATATAGAAAGACCCGCTTGAAGACTAACTCAAAATTCTCCCCCTTTGTCATCAAATGACCAAAAGGATCGAATACGAGGACTAACGCCCCTGAAGAATATCAAGGTGATGAAGGAGCGCCAGCGTTGTTGGGGTCGTTTGTTGTAGTAGGGCCTGCCGCAGTGTCGTCCAAGTCTTCATTTTCATCGGTGTCGCGCGATGAAGAAAATGAGCTGGCCACCAGAGAAGGAACCTTGACCTTCTTGAATTTCTTCGGTGGAGGTGCAGACCAGTCAAAATCTTCCTTGAGACCCATTTTCTTCAGATCGTCTTCACCACACAGATGTGACAGAATGACCCAGGTGCGACCGAAGACTTCATGCAGGTAGTAGTGGTTTTTTTTCACTGCATTGTGTGTAACAGTCATGTTTTGAAGAAATAAACCAAACTGATGCTTAACCCATTTATGATTTCGATCCACCTTCTGGTGAAGACTAAGCAGAAGCTCACGATCAGTCATCACACGAGGAGCAGTGGCTTGAGGAGTAGACTTGGGAGCATTGGCAGAGTCATGTGTGGCAGAGTCATCATTGGTGGAATAAGATGCAGCTTTGCGAAACTGACCATCCAATGGACGAATGCCTTCATCTATAACAGCTGGTGCCTTGCCCTTTCCATCAACTGAGGAATAGGTCTGCTTGAGGACTTCAATCGGGGGCAAGTAGCTGAGGTGATTCTGGAAATCATCTTTGTAGTTGAGTGAAGACCTTGTCCTGAGGAATCTCATAATCCAAGGTGCATAAGGCTTCAGCTCAAACGGAGACAGTGCAATATTTGCCAGAGTCCTCATGAAGAAATCGTGATAATTGACAGGAATGCCATGAACGATGTTGAATACCAGATTCTTCATGATGCTAACAATTTCCTCATCAGATGAGTCGTGGCCTTTGATAGGACTCATTGTCCTCGTAAGAATACGATAGGCAGTTATGGGCACATAAAGCAATTCCTTCACGAGGAATTTGGTTCTTGGTGCTTGACCTGGCTTCAAGGGTTTCATCAGCACCTGCATGTAGTGATTTGTAAGCTCAGGTTCACTGTAGATGCAACGAGCTTCTTCAAGGGGAGGCCTGAGTGGTAAGGCACGAAGCAATTCAAAGGCTGCTGCAGTGTAGTGAGTGTTTTCAGACATCCAGTCCAGCACCCATGAATTCACATCTTCAGAATCTCCTGTGATGTGCAGCATCACATAAAATTGAAGAATCAGTTCTTCATTCCAATCGCAGATGTCAGAGCAAAAGTTTAACAGTCCAGCATCATGAAGAACACTGAGGACTGATGCGAAGCACGGTAGAGATTCCATATCCACGTGAGGAATGTGCTCATGGTAGAAGATTTTCTCTTTGTTAAACAGCACTAAGGAATAGAAAATGGCTTGACTAGCAGTCCAGAAACGCCTCTTCCTAATGCGAGCAGAGTTATAAGGGTTGTAGTCTTCGAAGAATACATGCTCACCGAAGAAATCATTAGCCTTGAAGTTTTGCTTGCGTGAGAATGGATCCTTTGGCTTGGGCAGAGGAGTGTCAGTGAGTTGCATCACGACCTCAGGAATCACAATCTCAGGTTCTTCAGGCTGAGGAATTTCTGGTTCCTCTTCAGTGGCAGTCCGCGTCTTCAGATGTTCAGCAGCAGCAGTTTCTTCAGCACTAGTGGCTGGAATTTCCCCATGTACAGATGCAGTGGGGTGAGTTTCTTTAGAGCCCATTTGAACAATTTGTGCGGGGGACTGAGGAATTTGCTGTAGAGGGGTGAAGAGTGGAGAATTGGGGTGCTGACTTTCCCAAAAGTCATCATTCATCACTGGTGTAGTACACCCAATATCCACATCTTCTTCTTCCATTTCTTCAACGCCAGCCTCTTCAGCTATGAACTGAGGCATGGGCGAGCAGATGACAGGTGTTGAAGGGATCTCATCCACTTCAATTTCTTCATCCAACTGCTCAGACGAAGCAGCAGAAGGAGTTTCTTCATCAGATCCGCTGGGGATCACATATTCTTCATCAAAAGGAACAAGGTCCTTTGATGGCATGGTTGAGATCGGAACAACATCAATGGGATTAGCAAATGAACTGGTCAAAGGCTTCATCTTCTTCGGAGCTGAAGAATCGGAAGCAGCTGATGCTTTCCTTTTCTTCACTGTAGCACGCTCTGCAGCCTTGGTCTTCTTTACATCTGATGCAGATGGAATGATTGGAGTTGATGTAGGTGCAAGAGCAGCTGAGGAATCTGGTTGATTTTCTTCAGGCACAACTGATGCAGTTGCCCTGATTTCTTCATCTTCTACAGGCGCACCACTAGTGGATGCCCTGGCAATTTCTTCAGCGGCTGGAATGCAGTCATCAGCCTTGGAACTCACATTTTCTTCAGCAGCCTGATTATCATCAGCGGTGCTGGCATTTTCTTCAGTAGGCTGAGCAGATGCTGCAGCCTGAGGAATTTCTTGTTGCGATGGGGCTGCAACATGTGAAGTGAACTTTTTCAGTCAGTTTAACAAACCTGACTTTGGCTCCTTTCCAATCAGCATAATACGAATCAAATTCATCACTGAGGCTTTTGATTTCAGCCTGGACCTTCACTAGTTCTTCAGTTGTCATGGTGACAATGTTTTTCTTCAGAAGTTTCTCTTTTCTGTACTGCGTTTTCTTGATTTGTCTGGCCTTTTCATACTTCCATTTTTCTTCTTCAATGAAAGCAGTCAAGACATGACTTTGACCAGGAGTGAGGTTCATCTCCGGCAAAGGCATATTGGGGTCCTTGTGCCATAGATCAATGAAGTCGAGGATCAACTTTGGATCCAATAGTAGTGGCACATTGCTTCCTTTGGCACTAGCGTCCCTGACTTGCCTGTCTCTGATGATTTTGGCAAGTTCTTCATCATTAGCTTCGTGTTCTTCAGACGGTACTTGGAAAGCGACCTGCTTCTTCTGAGGACTTGGTCGAGGACCGTGTCCAGCAGCTGACTTTGTCTTCAGCAGTGAGGGGCCAACTGAGGAACTTGGAGTAGCAGAGGAGCTAGCGGAGGCTCCTGAGGCAATAGATATGCCTGCTGTCCTTTGGCACGAGGCGAGATGCACAGGTGCTGAGGATTTAGTCGGAGCGGCCGAAGACTTTGGCGGAGGAGCTGAGGACTTTGGAGGAGCAGGAGCAGTATGAGGAATATGCCATGAGGGCTTTGAGGATTCTGGCCGTGAGGGCATTGCTGAGGAACTTGGCCTTGAGGGCACTGTTGGTGAAGCACTTGGCTTGCACGCAGGCTTCTTTGACATTGCCTTCTTTGGCTTGACAGCAGAGGCCTCAGCAGAGGCAGTAGCAGTAGCAGAGTCTTCATTGAATTTCATCACTGCTTCTCTGGCTTGCTTAGCCAACTTGGCTTGATGCTTGGCCCATTCATTAGGATAGTCCTCACCGCGCTTGAGGCTGGTGGGATCTGCTATTTGGCCAGGTGCCAATGGAGCTCTTGGGCATGGAGGATTGAGTGCGAATTTCTTCATGTACTTTGGAGTTACATACCTGTACTCCCTCCATTCTCTTGCCCATCTCCTTTCTATCCTCTGTATGCGCACCTTGCGCTGATTTTTGTCCTCTTTTCCAAACTTGGCCTCATAAGGAGTGCAGTAATCTTTGTATATGTCCTCAGGGATTTCAAAGGCAGTCATGACCTCAGGCTTCTTTCCTCCTTTCTGTGGCCTTTTACCATCAGCCATTTTCTTCAGTTGAGGAATTTGAACAATCGAATTCTCTGAAGAAGTATGCAACTTTTCTTCGAGGAACGCTGCAAATGAGTTAAGTTGATGAGAACCTAGTGATTCAGCAGCTGACATGAGTACCTGTGAACAGAGTATAGTTGCAAGGAATTTGGAGAGGTCATATGCGTTCTCAGAAGGTTTTTCAAGAAGAACAAGTTTGAGGAAAGTGACCAGACGAGTCTTGAAGAATTTCACCAAGCGTTCTTTGTCTTAGGTTCCAGAGTTGTATAGATCGAAGATCCACACAATTGAGGAATCTTGAAGAAAAATGATGCTTAGAGAAACGAATCAAGAACAGATGACTTGTGAGGTTTTTAGTGTGTGAAGATATGAAGAAAAACACCTTTGAAGATTTTGTAGATAATCATTCGAATCAACGAGGGCAGTAAAAGTAACTTTTAATTACCCTGGATGAAGAACACGACGAACAGTGAGGTGGAGAGGTGAAGTTCGTCTGTGTAGATCTTCCACGCCCTAACTTGGCGGAGGAAGACGGCTACGGCGGCGGCGGCAGAGTGAAGATTTCCGCGGTCGGCGCGAGTACGGCTGCTGATGACCCACAAGTATAGGGGATCTATCGTAGTCCTTTCGATAAGTAAGAGTGTCGAACCCAACAAGGAGCAGAAGGAAATGATAAGCGGTTTTCAGCAAGGTATTCTCTGCAAGTACTGAAATAAGTGGTAACAGATAGTTTTGTGATAGGATAAATTGTAACGAGCAACAAGTAACAAAAGCAAATAAAGTGCAGCAGGGTGGCCCAATCCTTTTGTAGCAAAGGACAAGCCAGAACAAACTCTTATAATAGAAAAAGCGCTCCCGAGGACACATGGGAATATCGTCAAGCTAGTTTTCATCACGTTCATATGATTCGCGTTCGTTACTTTGATAATTTGATATGTGGGTGGACCGGTGCTTGGGTGCTGTTCTTACTTGAACAAGTATCCCACTTATGATTAACCTCTATTGCAAGCATCCGCAACTACAACAAAAGTCTTAAGGTAAACCTAGCCATAGCATGAAACATATGGATCCAAATCAGCCCCTTACGAAGCAACGCATAAACTAGGGTTTAAGCTTCTGTCACTCTAGCAACCCATCATCTACTTATTACTTCCCAATGCCTTCCTCTAGGCCCAAATAATGGTGAAGTGTTATGTAGTCGACGTTCACATAACACCACTAGAGGCTAGACAACATACATCTTTGAAAGTGCGTTATATCGACTAGAGGGGGGGGGGGTGAATAGACGATTTTTATGAAAGTCTTCAAAACGTGAAAGTTATGAAGAAAAACAGTATAGATATGCCTATCACTTAAGCAGCGGAAGTTAGATTACACTAGGCAAGCCATGGTCAAGTATTCAATAGAGTGAAAGCACAAGACAAGTAGCTGCAGTGTAATAAGGATCAGGTAGGAAGAAGTTACGAAGCCAAACAAATCATATAGTTATGATGTGGAAACAGAAGATACAACAAGCATGCAATGGCTTCACAATGTGTAACAGTAAGTAAAAGGAAGTGAAGCTGAAACCAGTGACACGCCGAAGACAATGATTTGTTGGACCAGTTCCAGTTGCTGTGACAACTGTACGTCTGGTTGGAGCGGCTAGGTATTTAAACCAAAGGACACACAGTCCCGAACACCCAATCCTGAACACGCAGCTCAGGACACACAGTCCTCACCGTTTTCTCCTTGAGCTAAGGTCACACAGACCTCGCCCAATCACTCTGGTAAGTCTTCAAGGTAGACTCCCAAACCTTCACAGACTTTGTTCACTGGCAATCCACAATTTCTCTTGGATGCTCAGAACGCGACGCCTAACCGGCTGGAGGATGCACAGTCCTCAAGTGTAATAAGTCTTCAGATCACTCAGACAAGAAGACTTAAGTGATGCCCAATTTACTCTGGCTCTGGGTGGTTAGGGCTTTTCTCCTCGCTAGGAATTTTCTCTCAAAGGCTTCGAGGTGGGTTGCTCTCAAACGACAAAAGCCGTGCACTGAAATCTGAGCAGCCAACCGTTTATGGTTGTAGGGGGTGGACTATTTATAGCCACTGGGCAACCCGACCTGATTTGTCTGAAATGACCCTGGGTCACTAAGGAACTGACACGCGTACCAACGGTCAGATTTCAAACTCGCACGACAACTTTACTTGAGCTACAAGTAAAGCTGACTTGTCTGACTCTGGACAAGATTTGCTCTCATAGTCTTCGCTCGAAGATATAGGTTTTGAATTAGGCATCACTTCAGTCATTCTGACTGGTTCTCTTGGACCCCACTTAACAATACGGTGGTTCCTATGACTCAACACAAATGAAATAAAACTACGAAGAATCTAAGTCTTCGAGTTCCATAGGCTTGACGTGGTGTCTTCTCTTGTCATAGTCTTCAATGTGAATATCTTCAAATACCACCATTGTCTTCAATGTCTTCGTACATTTTTAGGGGTCATCTCTGGTAGTAAAACCGAATCAATGAGGGACTTCTACCTGTGTTATCCTGCAATTCTCACAAACACATTAGTCCCTCAACTAGGTTTGTCGTCAATACTCCAAAACCAACTAGGGGTGGCACTAGATGCACTTACAATCTCCCCCTTTTTGGTGATTGATGACAAACTAGTTGAAGTTTTCCACGGGGAATATAATTTGTGAAATTGTAAAGGAATTGTCTTCATAAGCTGCAAGGGCTCCTCTGAAGATGTGCATATAAGTAATTTGCTTCTGGAACGCAAATGCACATGGCAGGTTGTACTTGTGGAAATCCACTTCAACTTATGATGACAATCCACCATGCATGTAAAAGTATATGAAGAGAATGACATGCATAATGAAAAATGGACGTCTGCGGAATGATATAAGTGCGGAATTTATTGTCGTACATGCGGAATTTATCTTCGCAAAAACATAGTGGCAAACAAGTAGCAGACGACCATCGAGTTTAAGTGTTACAACTCAAAGAACCAAGTGTAGCAAAACGAGAGTTGTAAGTACGAAGCAAAATGTAGCAAAATATAAAGGCACCCGCCCATAGTGACCCGCTTGAAGACTATAAACATCATATGCTTCTCCCCCTTTTGTCAGTGATGACCAAAAGGTTTGAAGACATAGAGTTTTCTACACGTTCCCAGGTGCAGCAGGGTCGGTGGAGGCGTTTGGCGGTGCAGACGAGCTTGGTGCAGATTCGACGCGCGCTGAAGGAGGTGGAGGTGATGTAGCGTCGTCTTCTTCTTCGATAATCCTGGCAGTTACGGTGGCAGCAGAGGAAGAGAACTCCGAATCTTCAAGTGAGGGAGTTCTGCGAAGCATTGCCCTTCGAGGAGGCGTGGAGTCAAATTTGAAGCGCTCTGTGAAGCCATCCTCTTGAAGTTTAGCTTCAGGACACATCATCGTGAGTCCTTTCCAAGTGCGGCGACAAGTTTCGTGTGTGACAAATGCATTCTTGGTTGCAAGATTTCTGATACGATTGACATCCTCCATGATGCTTTTCATCTGCCTCTTGAGCCAGTCGTGATGCCTGTCCTGCTTTTGGTGAAGAGCCACAAGAAGCTCTCGATCATTGAGGGCACGAGTGCGCTTCTTGGGTCGCTGATCAGCTGAGCTGTCAGTGGCTTCAGTAGATGCAGGTGCACGTGTGGTGCCAGCCAATGGATACACTTTGGAGATGGATGCAACACCTTCATCATTCTGAGTGAAGCTTTGGTGTTCTACATTCTGAAGACTTAATGGTTGCTTGGCAGGCTCAGGATATATAGCTTCAGCAGAGGTGTCCACATCTGGCAAGAAGATCCGATGGTTGCGGGCTGAGGGCTGATATGAAATCGCAGAATGAAGCTTGATCAGCCGCATAACCCAAGGAGCATAAAACTTCAAGCCAAATAAATCTGAGCCGGATGCCGCAAGCTGGCGTATGAAGAAGTCCTGCGCATTGAAGCATTTGCCATGAAGGATGTAGAATATGAGAGTCTTCATTGCACCCTCAACCTTGGCATGTGGAGAGTGTCCTTTGATGGGCCAGAGAGTCCGCCTGATGATGTGATATATGGTTCTGGGCAGGTACTCTAAGTCTTCAACAAAGAACTCAGTTGGATAGGGTGCATCATGGGGCATTGGCTTCATCATTGAGATCACCTGACTCATATTTGGTTCAGGCCTCTGGAATATGCTCTCGATTGCTTTAGCATGTAGTTGGCAACCTTCCTCGAAGAATTCGCCAGGAGTGGGCAGGCCGGTAAGCTCAATGATATTGAATGCATTGGCTTCATGATGGACATTGCCGGTCATCCACTCCAGGACCCAAGTCTTCGGATCTCTGTTGTAGCCTTTGATATGAAGAGTGGCATAGAATTGAAGCAGAAGCTCTTCATTCCAGTGCTCTTCATCTATTATAAATGGCAGCAAACCCACTTGCTTGAAGCAATCCAGTGCGTCTTCCAGGCCGGGTAGACCAGCAACAGCTTCAACCTCAAGGAGCTTGTGCGGGAAGATGCGACCTTGGTTGTATAGGATGCATGAGTAATAGCTGCGTTGTGGATAGCTCCAGAACCTATCTGATACAATCCGTTCCCTTGAATAAGGGTTCTTGGAGCTGTTGAAGAACGTATTATCTGCCCTGAAGCTATTGACATTAAAGGAGCCAGGAGTTGATGCAGGACCTGGGAACCTTGGCAGTCGTGGGATCGGCTTCTGAACCTGAGGCATGTGCGCAACATGATAGTTGAATTGTGGACCGGCAGCAGACTCAGGCGCAGAAGTGTCAGGAGCAGTAGTTTTAGTGTCTTCTGAAGCTGTTGTTGGGGAGGGCTCCACATTGGCTTCAAGGTTGGTGGTGGCAGCCTCCATATTTTCCGCCTCCACTTGACTAGCTGGAGGGTCAGACGCAAGCACGTTCTCCTGGAGAACTGCTTCTTGGTGGAGCGGGGGAGTGGGTTCTGGTGGTACTTCTTCATTGTCTTCGGCTGATGCAGCCGTAATGTCTTCAGCCGAATCTTGAGGCCATGGTCCTTTGCGAAGCCTCCGGAATGCAGACGACACCTTTGGAGTTGGAGTGGGCTGGGCCTCAGATTCTTCTTCTTGTGGGCGATCCGCCCATGATGCAGCTTGTGCGATTGGCGTCACAGGACGACCAATGCTGATCAGTTCGCTTGTCTCAAGCTGAGGAAGTGCTGCATCATCTTGTACATTGTCCTGATGACCAATGTCTTCAGCAGCGATGGGGTCGGCTGCTGGAATATCATCAGCTTCAGGAGCCTCTGTGGGAGCAGGCTCATGAACTATCAGCTGACGATCTGCGTCAGGATAGATGACAGATAGAGGTTCAACTATCAAGGGCTCTGTGGGAGCAGCCCGAGCTTTCTTGATCTTGCATTTCTTCTTGGTGGGGTCAGAAGGAGAGGCTTCAGAGTGTTTCCTCTTCCTTGCTTCAGCTTCGGCTGTCCGTGTCTTCTTGAGCTCTGAAGCGGTTGACCAGCTCTTTGGCTTCGAGCCAGTCGTAGCAGTGGGGAAGACAATCGGAGCAGCTTCTTGTCTTGGTGCCTCTGGTTCAGGCACATCAGGCTTCTTCTTTTTCTTCGCGGCCATCCTGGGGTCGATGCCGGGACGCCCAAGTGCCTTGCGCTTCTCGGCCTCATTGTAGGCCTGCACACAGCGATCAGCCAGAGTCTTCATTCGCTCCCGCGAACCCTGAGCTTCTGCACGCTTCTTCAGAAAGTTTTCCTTTAACTCGTGCAACATGATCTTGAAGTCCTTGACTTCTTGCACGCTGAGCCTGGCCATATGCTGCTTGAACTGAGCCTTTTCAAAATCAATTTTCTGCTTTAGTTCAACAATGCTCTGGGCAATTGCAAGTTCTGAAGCAATAGCGCCTTGGAAAGCGACGCTGAGGCCAATGGGCAGCTGCAGATCATCGAAGCTGATATTTGGTGTAGCAAACCACTCATCGATGAAGTTGTGGATGATGGCGATATCAAACAGAGGCAGATTGTTGAAGATTTCAGCCTCCTCCTTGCTCTTGATGAGCTGCTCAAGAGCGTCATCTCCAAGATCTTCATCGCTTGACAGATCAATGGTTTCGCTGCGCAGAATGGCAGCAGCTGTGAGCTCTTTGCCTGTGTGTGGCTAAGGCTTCTTTGCTTCCTGGGGCTTGGAGACTCAAGATAAGTCTTCAGACTGCGCACTGGCTTCAGGAGGTGCAGTTGCCAATGGCTTCGCCCTTGAGATTTTGGGTGAAGGGGTCTGCTTTGAAGCTTTTGGCTTCTTTGCCTGCTTTGGCTTCGGTGCAGCAGGCGCTTCATCAGATTCAGAGTCAGCAGGAGGGTCATTGACGGCAGTCCCTTGGACTAAGATGCGGGTGATGAGGCCCTCAAGATTTTCATACAGACTGATGATATTGGGGTCGGCCTCACGTGTGCCATCTGCCCTTGGTGCGGAGGGACCAGGGTTGAAGTCTAAACCCAATTTCTTCTTGTTGTGCTTCGCTGACCTCTGGGCAAACTGGAAGTTGCGCTTGAACAAATTGTCGTCACTGTTGGGGAACGTAGTAATTTCGAAAATTTTCCTACGCACACGCAAGATCATGGTGATGCATAGCAACGAGGGGGAGAGTGTTGCCTACGTACCAACGCAGACCGACTGCGGAAGCGATCACACAACATAGAGGAAGTAGTCGTACGGCTTCTTCCCGATCCGACCGATCCAAGCACCGTTACTCCGGCACCTCCGAATTCTTAGCACACGTTCAGCTCGATGACGATCCTCGGGCTCCGATCCAGCAAAGCGTCGAGGAAGAGTTCCGTCAGCACGACGGCGTGGTGACGATCTTGATGTACTACCGACGCAGGGCTTCGCCTAAGCACTGTAACGGTATGATCGAGGTGGAATTTGGTGGCAGGGGGCACCGCACACGGCTAAGGAACGATCTCAAGGATCAACTTGTGTGTCTCTGGGGTGCCCCCTGCCCCTGTATATAAAGGATGGAGGAGGAGGAGGCCGGCCAAGGCAAAGGTGCGGCCAGGATAGGGAGTCCTACTAGGACTCCAAGTCCTAGTAGGAGTCCACCAAAAGGGGAGGAAGGGAGAAGGAATAGGAGGAGAAGGAGAGGTGGACGGCCCCCTTTTCCCTAGTCCAATTCGGACCAAAGGGGAGGGGGGCGCAGCAGCCTTTTCCTCTTCCCACTAAAGCCCATCAAGGCCCATTACTTCTCCCGTAACTACCCGGTACTCCGAAAAATACCCGAATCACTCGGAACCTTTCCGATGTCCGAATATAGTCGTCCAATATATCGATCTTTATGTCTCGACCATTTCGAGACTCCTCGTCATGTCCCCGATCTCATCCGGGACTCCGAACTCCTTCGGTACATCAATACTCATAAACTCATAATATAACTGTCATCGAAACCTTAAGCGTGCGGACCCTACGGTTCGAGAACAATGTAGACATGACCGAGACACGTCTCCGGTCAATAACCAATAGCGGTACCTGGATGCCCATATTGGCTCCTACATATTCTACGAAGATCTTTATCGGTCAGACCGCATAACAACATACGTTGTTCCCTTTGTCATCGGTATGTTACTTGCCCGAGATTCGATCGTCGGTATCCAATACCTAGTTCAATCTCGTTACCGGCAAGTCTCTTTACTCATTCTGTAATACATCATCCCACAACTAACTCATTAGTTGCAATGCTTGCAAGGCTTAAGTGATGTCATTGCCGAGAGGGCCCAGAGATACCTCTCCGACAATCGGAGTGACAAATCCTAATCTCGAAATACGCCAACCCAACATCTACCTTTGGAGACACCTGTAGTACTCCTTTATAATCACCCAGTTACGTTGTGACGTTTGGTAGCACCCAAAGTGTTCCTCCGGTAAACGGGAGTTGCATAATCTCATAGTCATAGGAACATGTATAAGTCATGAAGAATAGCAACAGCAACATACTAAACGATCGGGTGCTAAGCTAATGGAATGGGTCATGTCAATCAGATCATTCAACTAATGATGTGAACTCGTTAATCAAATAACAACTCTTTTGTCCATGGTTAGGAAACATAACCATCTTTGATTAACGAGCTAGTCAAGTAGAGGCATACTAGTGACACTCTGTTTGTCTATGTATTCACACATGTATTATGTTTCCGGTTAATACAATTCTAGCATGAATAATAAACATTTATCATGATATAAGGAAATAAATAATAACTTTATTATTGCCTCTAGGGCATATTTCCTTCAGTCTCCCACTTGCACTAGAGTCAATAATCTAGTTCACATCGCCATGTGATTTAACAGCAATAGTTCACATCACCATGTGATTAACACCCATAGTTCACATCGTCATGTGACCAACACTCAAAGGGTTTACTAGTGTCAGTAATCTAGTTCACATATCTATGTGATTAACACCCAAAGAGTACTAAGGTGTGATCATGTTTTGCTTGTGAGATAATTTTAGTCAACGGGTCTGTCACATTCAGATCCGTAAGTATTTTGCAAGTTCTATGTCTACAATGCTCTACACGGAGCTACTCTAGCTAATTGCTCCCACTTTCAATATGTATCCAGATTGAGACTTTAGATTCATCTGGATCAGTGTCAAAAACTTGCATCGACGTAACCCTTTACGATGAACCTTTTTGTCACGTCCATAATCGAGAAACATATCCTTATTTCACTAGGGATAATTCTGACCGCTGTCCAGTGATCTACTCCTAGATCACTATTGTACTCCCTTGCCAAATCAGTGCAGGGTATATAATAGATCTGGTACACAGCATGGCATACTTTATAGAACCTATGAATGAGGCATAGGGAATGACTTTCATTCTCTTTCTATCTTCTGCCGTGGTCGGGCTTTGAGTCTTTACTCAACTTCACACCTTGTAACACAGGCAAGAAACTTTTTCTTTGACTGTTCCATTTTGAAATACTTCAAAATCTTGTCAAGGTATGTACTTATTGAAAAACTTATCAAGCGTCTTGATATATCTCTATAGATCTTGAAGCTCAATATGTAAGCAGCTTTACCGAAGTCTTTCTTTGAAAAACTCCTTTCAAACACTCCTTTTATGCTTTACAGAATAATTCTACATTATTTCCGATCAACAATATGTCATTCACATATACTTATCAGAAATGTTGTAGTGCTCCCACTCACTTTCTCGTAAATACAGGCTTCACTATATGCTTTGATCAACTCATCAAAGCGTATATTCCAACTCCGAGATGTTTGCACCAGTTCACAGATAGATCGCTGGAGCTTGCATATTTAGTTAACACCTTTAGGATCGACAAAACCTTCTAGTTGCATCGTATACAACTTTTCTTTAGCAAATCCATTAAGGAATGCAGTTTTGTTTATCCATTTGCCAGATTTCATAAAATGCGGCAATTGCTAACATGATTCGGACAGACTTAAGCATAAATACGAGTGAGAAAATCTCATCGTAGTCAACACCTTGAACTTGTCGAAAACCTTTTGCGACAATTCTAGCTTTGTAGATAGTAACACTACTATCAGCGTCCGTCTTCCTCTTGAAGATCCATTTATTTTCTATGTCTTGCCGATCATCGGGCAAGTCAACCAAAGTCCATACTTTGTTCTCATACATGGATCATATCTCAGATTTCATGGCTTCAAGCCACTTTGCGGAATCTGGGCTCACCATCGCTTCTTCATAGTTCGTAGGATCATCATGATCTAGTAGCATGACTTCCAGAATAGGATTACTGTACCACTCTGGCGCGGATCTTACTCTGGTTGATCTACGAGGTTCAGTAGTGTCTTGTTCTGAAGTTTCATGATCATCATCATTAGCTTCCTCACTAACTGGTGTAGGTGTCACAGAAACATTTTTCTGTGATGTACTACTTTCCAATAAGGGAGCAGGTACAGTTACCTCATCAAGTTCTACTTTCCTCCCACTCACTTCTTTCGAGAGAAACTCCTTCTCCAGAAAGTTTCCGAATTTAGCAACAAAAAGTCTTGCCTTCGGATCTGTGATAGAAGGTGTATCCAATAGTTTCCTTTGGATATCCTATGAAGATGCACTTCTCCGATTTGAGTTTTAAGCTTATCAGGATGAAACTTTTTCATATAAGCATCGTAACCCCAAACTTTAAGAAACGACAACTTTGGTTTCTTGCCAAACCATAGTTCATAAGGCGTCGTCTCGACGGATATAGATGGTGCCCCTTTTTTTTAACGTGAATGCAGCTGTCTCTAATGCATAACCCCAAAACGATAGTGGTAGATCGGTAAGAGACATCATAGATCGCACTATATCTAATAAAGTACGGTTATGACGTTTGGACACACCATTACACTATGGTGTTCCTTGTGGCGTGAGTAGTGAAACTATTTCACATTGTTTTTTAACTGAAGGCCAAACTCGTAACTCAAATACTCTTCTCTACGATCAGATCATAGAAACTTTATTTTCTTGTTACGATGATTTTTCACTTCACTCTAAAATTCTTTGAACTTTTCAAATGTTTCAGACTTATGTTTCATCAAGTAGATATACTCATATCTGCTCAAATCATCTGTGAAGATCAGAAAATAATGATACCTGTCGCGAGCCTCAATATTCATCGGACCACATACATCAGTATGTATGATTTTCAACAAATCTTTTCTCGCTCCATTGTTCCGGAGAACGGCGTTTTAGTCATCTTGCCCAAAAGGCATGGTTCGCAAGCATCAAGTGATTCATAATCAAGTGATTCCGAAAGCCCATCAGCATGGAGTTTCTTCATGCGCTTTATACCAATATGACCTAAACAGCAGTGCCACAAATAAGTTGCACTATCATTATTAACTTTGCATCTTTTGGTTTCAATATTATGAATATGTGTATTATTAAGATCGAGATCCAATGAACTATTTTCATTGGGTGTGTAACCATATAAGGTTTTATTCATGTAAACAGAACAACAATTTATTCTTTTACTTAAATGAATAACCATATTACAATAAACATGATCAAATCATATTCATGCTCAACACAAACACCAAATGACACTTATTTAGTTTCAACACTAATCCCGAAAGTATAGGGGAGTGTGCGATGATGGTCATATCAATCTTGGAACTACTTCCAACACATATCGTCACTTCACCCTTAACTAGTCTCTGTTTATTCTGCAACTCCCGTTTCGAGTTAGCAACTGAACTAGTATCAAATACTGAGGGTTTGCTATAAACACTAGTAAAGTACACATCAATAACATGTATATCAAATATACTTATGTTCACTTTGCCATCCTTCTTATCCGCCAATCACTTGGGGTAGTTCCGCTTCCAGTGACCAGTCCCTTTGCAGTAGAAGCACTTAGTCTCAGGATTAGGATCAGACTTGGGCTTCTTCACTTGAGCAGCAACTTGCTTGCCGTTCTTCTTGAAGTTCCCCTTCTTTCCTTTGCCCTTTTTCTTGAAACTAGTGGTCTTGTCAACCATCAACACTTGATGTTTTTCTTCGATTTCTACCTTCGTTGATTTCAGCATCACGAAGAGCTTGGGAGTTGTCTCCGTTATCCCTTGCATATTATAGTTCATCACGAAGTTCTACTAACTTAGTGATGGTGACTAGAGAATTCTGTCAATCACTATCTTATCTGGAAGATTAACTCCCACTTGATTCAAGCGATTGTAGTACCCATACAATCTGAGCACATGCTCACTAGTTGAGCGATTCTCCTCCATCTTTTAGCTATAGAACTTGTTGGAGACTTCATATCTCTCAACTCGGGTATTTGCTTGAAATATTAACTTCAACGCCTGGAACATCTCATATGGTCCATGATGTTCAAAACATCTTTGAAGTCCCGATTCTAAGCCATTAAGCATGGTGCACTTAAACTATCAAGTAGTCATCATATTGAGCTAGCCAAACGTTCATAACGTCTGCATCTGCTCCTGCAATAGGTCTGTCACCTAGTGGTGCATCAAGGACATAATTCTTCTGTGCAGCAATGAGGATAAACCTCAGATCACGGATCCAATCCGCATCATTGCTACTAACATCTTTCAACACAATTTTCTCTAGGAACATATCAAAAATAAACATAGGGAAGCAACAACGCGAGCTATTGATCTACAACATAATTTGCAAAATACTACCAGGACTAAGTTCATGATAAATTTAAGTTCAATTAATCATATTACTTAAGAACTCCCACTTAGATAGATATCCCTCTAATCCTCTAAGTGATCACGTGATCCAAATCAACTAAACCATAACCGATCATCACGTGAGATGGAGTAGTTTTCAATGGTGAACATCATTATGTTGATCATATCTACTATATGATTCACGCTCGACCTTTCGGCCTCCGTGTTCCAAGGCCATATCTGTATATGCTTGGCTCGTCAAGTATAACCTGAGTATTCCGTGTGTGCAACTATTTTGCACCCGTTGTATTTGAACGTAGAGCCTATCACACCCGATCATCACGTGGTGTCTCAGCACGAAGAACTTTTGCAACGGTGCATACTTAGGGAGAACACTTCTTGATAATTTAGTGAGAGATCATCTTATAATGCTACCGTCAATCAAAGCAAGATAAGATGCATAAAAGGATAAACATCACATGCAATCAATATAAGTGATATGATATGGCCATCATCATCTCGTGCTTTGTGATCTCCATCTCCGAAGCACCGTCATGATCACCATCGTCACCGGCGCGACACCTTGATCTCCATCGTAGCATCGTTGTCGTCTCGCCAATCTTATGCTTCCACGACTATCACTACCGCTTAGTAATAAAGTAAAGCATTACATCGCGATTGCATTGCATACAATAAAGCGACAACCATATGGCTCCTGCCAGTTGCCGATAAGTCGGTTACAAAACATGATCATCTCATACAATAAAATCAGCATCATGCCTTGACCATATCACATCACAACATGCCCTGCAAAAACAAGTTAGACGTCCTCTACTTTGTTGTTGCAAGTTTTACGTGGCTGCTACGGGCTTAAGTAAGAACTCATCTCACCTACGCATCAAAACCACAACGATAGTTCGTCAAATAGACTCCGTTTTAACCTTCTCAAGGACCGGGCGTAGCCACACTTGGTTCAACTAAAGTTGGAGAGACTGTCTTCCGCAAGCCATCTATGTGCAAAGCACGTCGAGGGAACCGGTCTCGCGTAAGAGTACGCGTAAGGTTGGTCCGGATCGTCTCGTCCAACAATACCGCCGAACCAAAGTATGACATGCTGGTAGGCAGTATGACTTGTATCGCCCACAACTCACTTGTGTTCTACTCGTGCAAATAACATCAAACCATAAAAACCTAGGCTCTGATACCACTGTTGGGAAACGTAGTAATTTCGAAAATTTTCCTACGCACACGCAAGATCATGGTGATGCATAGCAACAAGAGGGAGAGTGTTGTCTACGTACCAACGCAGACCGACTGCGGAAGCGATCACACAACGTAGAGGAAGTAGTCGTACGGCTTCTTCCCGATCCGACCGATCCAAGCACCGTTACTCCGGCACCTCCGAGTTCTTAGCACACGTTCAGCTCGATGATGATCCTCGGGCTCCGATCCAGCAAAGCGTCGAGGAAGAGTTCTGTCAGCACGACAGCGTGGTGACGATCTTGATGTACTACCGACGCAGGGCTTCGCCTAAGCACTGTAACGGTATGATCGAGGTGGAATTTGGTGGCAGGGGGCACCGCACACGGCTAAGGAACGATCTCAAGGATCAACTTGTGTGTCTCTGGGGTGCCCCCTGCCCCTGTATATAAAGGATGGAGGAGGAGGAGGCCGGCCAAGGCAAAGGTGCGGCCAGGATAGGGAGTCCTACTAGGACTCCAAGTCCTAGTAGGAGTCCACCAAAAGGGGAGGAAGGGAGAAGGAATAGGAGGAGAAGGAGAGGTGGCCGGCCCCCTTTTCCCTAGTCCAATTCGGACCAAAGGGGAGGGGGGGCGCAGCAGCCTTTTCCTCTTCCCACTAAAGCCCATCAAGGCCCATTACTTCTCCCGTAACTACCCGGTACTCCGAAAAATACCCGAATCACTCAGAACCTTTCCGATGTCCGAATATAGTCGTCCAATATATCGATCTTTACGTCTCGACCATTTCGAGACTCCTCGTCATGTCCCCGATCTCATCCAGGACTCCGAACTCCTTCGGTACATCAATACTCATAAACTCATAATATAACTGTCATCGAAACCTTAAGCGTGCGGACCCTACGGTTCGAGAACAATGTAGACATGACCGAGACACGTCTCCGGTCAATAACCAATAGCGGGACCTGGATGCCCATATTGGCTCCTACATATTCTACGAAGATCTTTATCGGTCAGACCGCATAACAACATACGTTGTTCCCTTTGTCATCGGTATGTTACTTGCCCGAGATTCGATCGTCGGTATCCAATACCTAGTTCAATCTCGTTACCGGCAAGTCTCTTTACTCGTTCTGTAATACATCATCCCACAACTAACTCATTAGTTGCAATGCTTGCAAGGCTTAAGTGATGTGCATTGCCGAGAGGGCCCAGAGATACCTCTCCGACAATCGGAGTGACAAATCCTAATCTCGAAATACGCCAACCCAACATCTACCTTTGGAGACACCTGTAGTACTCCTTTATAATCACCCAGTTACGTTGTGACGTTTGGTAGCACCCAAAGTGTTCCTCCGGTAAACGGGAGTTGCATAATCTCATAGTCATAGGAA
This sequence comes from Triticum monococcum, assembly GCA_034509565.1. Classification (NCBI taxonomy): domain Eukaryota; kingdom Viridiplantae; phylum Streptophyta; class Magnoliopsida; order Poales; family Poaceae; genus Triticum; species Triticum monococcum. Next base: position 237,157,357 of record CM067843.1, read on the forward strand.
CATGTATAAGTCATGAAGAATAGCAACAGCAACATACTAAACGATCGGGTGCTAAGCTAATGGAATGGGTCATGTCAATCAGATCATTCAACTAATGATGTGACCTCGTTAATCAAATAACAACTCTTTTGTCCATGGTTAGGAAACATAACCATCTTTGATTAACGAGCTAGTCAAGTAGAGGCATACTAGTGACACTCTGTTTGTCTATGTATTCACACATGTATTATATTTCCGGTTAATACAATTCTAGCATGAATAATAAACATTTATCATGATATAAGGAAATAAATAATAACTTTATTATTGCCTCTAGGGCATATTTCCTTCAGTCACGACACCAGAGTAGTGATGACGGATGAGCATCAGCAGGCTGTGGTCCTCTGACCATGCATGGATAGAAGCCTTGAGCAATGGCTTCGTCTCTAGACCTGGGCACGAGATTTTTGTATAGTACGTCTCCCCATGGTCTCTTGATGGTGCTCTTCTCAACATACTCCTTGGTGACGAAGCGGTATTGGAACCATCGCTCCGCCCAATAGTGTCGAATCCATTGGATTCATGTCTTGCGCTGATTGTAATCCTCTTCAGGATCTGTATTATACAGCTCTAAGAGGTCATCGGGCAGATCTCTTGATGTTTCCCCTCGACGCTTTCTGCCACCCTTCCTTGCTGGTTTTTCTGCAGCCATGAAGCTTAACTTGGAAGGCTTCAAGACGTTCAAAGGCTTCAAAGGCTTTCTTTTGCTGGACCAACAGGAACTGGCTTCAGGAGAATTGATGTGACACTGTATGAACTCTGCAAATGAATGCAGACTATGAGAACCAAAAGATTCTCCCACGGACATGTACCTGTGACAGCATTAAGGTGCGAGGGAAGGGGAAGAGGTCATATGCATTCTCAGAAGATTTTGAAGATAGATCAGTTTAGAAGATATTGACCTCATCGTGCGAAGACATTCACTTATAGAAAAGAAGTTGGTTCCAGATTTGTACGAACCCATAGATCAGTACAAGTGAGGAATCTAACTACTTCATGAAGCACAAGTGAATATACTAGGCAAGTTATGAGATGCAGACTGAGACAGATCTAACTTGTGTGAATAGAAACTTCTTATGGCAGAAAGTGACCGAACTATAGGATCAAAAGAGGCTGTAAAAAGAGGTTTTATTTACCACACTTGGAACTGCTAGACGGAGTGGGAGATGAGGCCGAGCAGTTCGATCCTCCGTGCCCTAACTTGGCGACGGAAGACACCTACAGCGACGGCGGAGAGAGTGATGTCCGCGGTCGGCGTGAAAATGGCGTCGGAGAGGTTGCGGCAGTGAAGCGCTTCTTCGCCGGCGTCGTTGAGAGCTAGCGGTGGCGCTAGGGTTCGTGCGAGGGAGGAAGAAGGAGAAGGAGATAATGACCGCGGTGAGTGTGTATTTATAGTCACAGGGGCTGCACTGCGCTAATACACAGGTGCCCCTGGCGATTGCATCTGAACAACACGTGGCCATCATGAGGAGTCTCGGGGGCAGTTCCACATCCCACGCACGCCTGGATTGTTGGGTGGTCATTCCTACTTCTCCGGATTTCTTGTGGATGAATGAGCATTGAAAACGGTTTTAAAGTTTGTCTATGTGTCTTCTGCTGACAAGGACGCAGAGAAGACATTCGACAGTTTCAATAGGATGCATATGACTTGGAGAGATAGAATTTGAGATAGAAAGCATGGAGATATTAGGGTCCGATCACATTCACTTAGTTCAAAAGATTCAAAACAAGAAGACATAGCTATAAGTGAATGCTGTAGAGGACAGAACACTAGTATATATATATATATCTATATAATCCACGTAGTGAAGATAATCATGAAGACATGTAGAGATTGAAGCCAAACCAAATGTGAAGACATTGCTAGGTAACGCCATGAGTGAAGCACTTCAAAAAATAGAACGTTTGGTGGTGGTGTTACCCACTGTATAGGAAGTATTAGACTCAGACACGGCGCACAATTATCGTGGCGCTCCGAAGTCAATTTCCACATTAATGTATTCACACTTAGAATATATGTCTTCATTGATTGAAGATATACGTTACTTTGTGTGTTGCACATCTAAGTCATCAATATGCATAAGTGTTAGGATGTGTGCCTGATCACAGGACATTTGAGGATTCCAAGATATTTAGCTCACACCGTAACTTGCAAAATCTCATCTCATCCAAGGGCTTGGTGAAGATATCTGCCAATTGCTCTTCAGTGTTGACGTGTATGATATCAATATCTTCCTTTGCAACATGATCTCTGAGAATGTGATGACGAATTTCAATGTGCTTTGTCTTCGAGTGCTGAACTGGGTTGTTGGCGATCTTGATGGCGCTTTCGTTGTCGCAGTAAAGAGGCACTTGCTTCAGTTGAATGCCATAGTCCTTGAGGGTTTGCTTCATCCACAGAAGCTGAGCGCAGCAAGATCCAGCAGCAATGTATTCAGATTCAGCAGTGGAGAGGGATACACAGTTCTGCTTCTTTGAAGACCAACATACAAGTGATCGTCCCAGAAAGTGACATGTGCCTGATGTAGACTTCCGATCAACCTTGTCACCAGCATAATCAGCATCCAAGAATCGAACCAGATCAAACTCTGAGCCCTTTGGATACCACAATCCTAGAGTTGGGGTGTGAGCCAAATATCGAAGAATTCGCTTCACTGCTAAGTGATGCGACTCCTTTGTGCCGCTTGAAATCGAGCACACATGCAAACACTAAGCATAATATCTGGCCTAGATGCACATAAATAAAGCAAAGGACCAATCATGGAGCGGTATACCTTTTGATTGAACTCTTTACCATTGTCGTCAGGACCCAGATGATGTTTCGCTGGCATTGGTGTTGTGAAGCCTTTGCAGTCTTGCATACCGAACTTCTTCAGGCAATCTTTGAGATACTTCTCTTGAGATATGAAGATGCCATTGCGTTGTTGCCGTATCTGAAGACCGGGGAAGAATTTCAGCTCCCCCATCATAGACATCTGATATTGCTCTTGCATCATATATCCGAACTCCTCACTGTACTTCTGATTGGTGCAGTCGAAGATAATGTCATCCACATATATTTGGCACACAAACAGTTCACCATCATATGTCTTTGTGAAGAGAGTGGGATCTAGGGAGCCAGGTATGAAGCCTTTGCTCTTCAAGAAGTATTTGAGTGTGTCATACCAGGCCCGAGGGGCTTGTTTGAGGCCATATAGTGCCTTATTGAGCTTGTAAACCATGTCAGGATGTTTTGGATCTTCAAACCCAGGTGGTTGTGCAACATACACTTCTTCTTCAATCTTGCCATTGAGAAAGGCACTCTTCACATCCATTTGATATAAAAGTATGTTATGATGATTTGCATAGGCCAGCAGTATACGGATGGCTTCAAGTTTGGCCACAGGAGCAAATGTTTCATCGAAGTCAATGCCTTCCACTTGAGTATATCCTTGAGCAACGAGACGAGCTTTGTTTCTGACAACTTGACCATGCTCATCTTGCTTGTTGCGGTATATCCATTTGGTGCCTATTATGTTATGCTTCCGTGGATCAGGACGCTTAACCAATTCCCATACATTGTTCTGCTCAAACTGATGAAGCTCTTCTTGCATTGCTTGAATCCACTCAGGTTCCATAAAAGCTTCTTGAACTTTCTTGGGTTCTGTGATTGAAACAAATGCGAAGTGTCCGCAGAAATTTGCCAGTTGAGTTGCCCTTGAACGAGTCAGTGGACCAGGTGCATTGATGCTGTCAATTATTCTGTCAATCTGCACTTCATTGACAACACGAGGATGTATGGGTCGAAGACTTTGCTCTTGCTGATCTATGTTGTCGTGGGGAGGAATGTCTTCAGGCTGAGCATTGTCTTCATGTGGATCAGGTGCTGGGATGATAAGTTCTTCTTCAGGATGAGCTTCAGAAGGTATAATTTCTCCAGTTCCCATTAGCTTGATTGATTCACTGGCTGGAACTTCATCTAGCACATCTGGCAGTTGCTCTCTTTGTGAACCATTGGTCTCATCGAACCGCACATCCACTGTTTCAACCACTTTGTAGTGAAAGAGATTGAAGACTCTGTAGGAGTGCGAATCCTTTCCATATCCAACCATAAAGCCCTCATGTGCTTTTGGTGCAAATTTTGAGGTGTGGTGTGGGTCCTTGATCCAGCATCTTGAGCCAAATACTCTGAAGTAACTGACATTTGGCTTCTTGCCAGTTAGAAGTTCATAAGATGTCTTGTTCAGAAGCTTGTGAAGATAAACACGGTTGATTGTATGGCATGTAGTGTCAATGGCTTCAGGCCAGAATTTTCTTGGAGTCTTGTACTCATCTAGCATTATTCTGGCCATCTCAATGAGTGTTCCATTCTTGCGTTCGACGACGCCATTCTGCTGTGGCGTGTATGGAGCTGAGAATTCATGTGTGATGCCCAAGGTATCCAGATATGTATCAAGGCCAGTGTTCTTGAATTCAGTGCCATTGTCACTTCTGATGTGCTTTATCTTGGCGCCATAATTGTTCATAGCCCGATTTGCGAAGCGTCTGAAGACATCCTGCACTTCAGTCTTGTAAAGGATTATGTGCACCCAAGTATATCTAGAGTAATCATCAACAATGACAAAAGCCATAGAGGCAAGCAGTAGTGGAAAAAGTTGAGTAGTGAGTGGGACCAAAGAGATCCATGTGAAGCAGTTCGAAGGGTCGAGTAGTGGTCATGATTGTCTTCGAAGGATGTTTTGCCCTTGTCATCTTCCCTGCTTCACAGGCACCGCATAAGTGATCTTTCTTGAACTTGACACCCTCGATGCCTATGACATGCTTCTTCTTCGCAAGGGTGTGGAGGTTCCTCATGCCAGCATGCCCAAGCCTCCGATGCCAAAGCCAGCATTCTGAAGCCTTTGCCAGAAGACATACTGCAAGCTGTGGCCCTGCTGAGAAATCTACCACATACAGATCATCTTTCCGATACCCTTCAAACACTAGAGACTTGTCAGATTCCATTAGTACTAGGCAATGATATTTTCCAAAAATTACAATCATGTTCAAATCACAAAGCATTGAGACCGACATTAAGTTGAAGCCAAGGGATTCAACAAACATGACTTTATCCATGTGTTGATCCTTTGAGATTGCAACTCTACCTAGACCCAATACCTTACTTTTACCAGTGTCAGCAAATGTGATGTGGCTCTTGTCGGATGGACGTAAGGTTGAGTCCATAAAAAGACTTCTTTTGCCAGTCATGTGATTTGTACACCCACTGTCAATAATCCATTCTGAAGACTCCGAAGGCGCTTGTGTCGTACCCTACAGTGCAGTTAGGGGGATAGGCTTCACGAAGAGAATTGTGAAGCAAAAACATTTGACGAACCAGTGGGTTATGAAAACTTAGATCCAGGTTAGGACTAAAAGGAAGAGTAGCATGCGTTTCAGGTACGAAATACATAGTGATGCCATTCGGGCATTTGATCTTACGCCTCACAAGATTTTTAAGGTCCCCAGCAATAGCGTCAGAAGATTTTGGTTTTCTGCTGGAGACCTTTCCCTGCAAAAGAGAGTTAAGCTTTCTTAACCACCCACATCTTCAAGGGTGGCTTAGAAGCAATAAGTCTAAGTGCAGCATCTGAGAATTTTGGCTTTGGAGCCCTAGCAAACAGTCTAGCAGGCGGGCAATAGTACTCATAAGAATAGGCAGAATAGTTCTTGGTCATATGAACATGACGGTTTGAAGAATCGCTCTCATATGCCCGAGCATGGTTTCCCTGCAAAACATTTGCGTTAGTGCGACTCAGGTGAGTCCTCTGCCTGTATGAAGCCTTTGGACCATATGAAGCCTTTGGTCTAAGGTTTGTCTTCTTCATGTGAGGTGTCATGAGGACATTCACAGGAAGATTCTCCAGACACGTTTTTGGAACCCAGATCTTCTTCATAGGCGGTCCATTCCTGCAGTTAGTACCAATGTACCTGGCAAATACTTCACCATTCTGATTCTTAAACAGTTTATAGTTTGCATCAAAGGATTCATCAATGATAATGGGATTAGCACAAGTGAAGCCAGATAGATTGGATGGATCTGCTGAGGATTCCTTTGCAGCAACCCATGTGGTTTTGGGGTACTGCTCAGGTTTCCAGTAAGAGCCATCTGCATTAATTTTCCTCACGAACCCAACACCCTCTTTCCTAGGGTTTCGGTTCAGAATCTGCTTCTTGAGGACATCACATAATGTCTGATGTCCTTTGAGACTTTTGTACATCCCTGTTTCAAGCAATGTCTTCAACCTAGCATTCGCATCAGCAATAGCAGTGGTATCCTCAGCAGAGGGGTTAGTTACCACTTCAACAGTTGAAGATATTGCAACAACAGTAGCAGTGGAACATTCAGCAACATAAGTAGCATTATCACGCTCAATGCATTTAAGGCATGGTGGTTCAAATCCTTCCTGAGCGGAACTGATCTGTTCGGCGCGAAGTGACTCGTTTTCCTTTTGAAGATCTTCATGAGCCGCTCTCAATTTCTCAAGATCTTGCTTCCTTTGAAGATAATCATAGGAGAGCTTTTCATGAGTTGTTGAGAGAGTATCATGACGATCTTCAAGTTCCTGATACTTAACGTGAAGATTTTTTATGTCTTCAATTAAGGATTCAGACCGAGTCATTTCAGCACCCAACAGATCATCGCTTCTGTCTAACAGTTTTTGAATATGTTCCATGGCTTTCTGTTGTTCAGTTGCAATTTTAGCAAGTGTTTTGTAGCTGGGTTTTGAATCACAATCAGAATCATTGTCACTGGATGTTTGATAGTGAGTAGTGCGTGTGTTTACCTTGGCACCGCGTGCCATGAAGCAGTAGGTAGGAGTGGAGTCGTCCTTGTCATTTGCAACGGTGTTGGTGATGAAGTCATTGTCTTCAGTGTTGAAGATGGACTTGGCGACGTAAGCTGTAGCCAGACTCGCAATCCCAGAATCAGATTCCTCCTCAGACTCCACCCCTGCCTCCTCAGAAGCGGATTCCTCCTCTGAATCCATTTCCTTGCCAACTTACGCACGAGCCTTGCCAGTTGAGATCTTCTTGTGTGATGAAGACTTTGAGGAAGACTTGGAAGAAGACTTTGAGTATTTCTTCTTCTTCTTGTCGTCAGAGTCATATTCCTTGCTCTTCTTCTTCTTTCTTCTCTCGTTGTCCCATTGTGGACACTCAGAGATGAAGTGTCCAGTTTTCTTGCACTTGTGACATGTTTTCTTCTTGTAGTCATGAGCAGAAGCTTCATCATTCCTTGAGCTTGATCGTGAAGACTTTCTGAAGCCTTTCTTCTTGGTGAATTTCTGGAACTTCTTCACAAGCATTGCAAGTTCCCTTCCAATGTCTTCAGGATCATCAGAACTGCTGTCAGATTCTTCTTCAGATGAGGACACAACTTTTGCCTTCAAGGCACGAGTTCGCCCATAGTTTGGACCGCAGATATCTCTTTTCTCAGAAAGCTGAAACTCATGTGTGTTGAGCCTCTCAAGTATGTCAGACGGATCGAGTGTCTTGAAGTCTGGACGTTCTTGAATCATCAGGGCTAGGATGTCAAACGAACTGTCAAGTGATCTCAGCAGCATCTTGACGATTTCATGTTTGGTGATCTCAGCGGCGCCGAGGGCTTGAAGCTCATTTGTGATGTCAGTGAGCCGGTCAAATGTGTGCTGGACATTCTCATTGTCATTTCGCTTGAAGCGGTTGAAGAGATTGCGAAGAACACTGATTCTCTGATCTCTCTGGGTTGAGATGCCTTCATTGACTTTGGAGAGCCAGTCCCAGACTAGCTTGGATGTCTTCAAGGCACTCACACGGCCGTACTGTCCCTTGATCAGATGACCACAGATGATATTCTTGGCAGTAGAGTCCAGTTGAGTGAACTTCTTGACATGAGCAGCAGTGACACCTTCTCCAGCCTTGGGAACGCCGTTTTCGACGACATACCATAGGTCGACGTCAATGGCTTCAAGATGCATGCGCATCTTATTCTTCTAGTAGGGATATTCAGTTCCATCGAAGACGGGGCACGCAGCGGAGACTTTAATTATCCCTGCAGTCGACATAGCTAAAACTCCAGGTGGTTAAACCGAATCACACAAAACAAGGGAGCACCTTGCTCTGATACCAATTGAAAGTGCGTTATATCAACTAGAGGGGGGGGGTGAATAGACGATTTTTATGAAAGTCTTCAAAACGTGAAAGTTATGAAGACAAACGGTACAGATATGCCTATCACTTAAGCAGCGGAAGTTAGATTACACTAGGCAAGCCATGGTCAAGTATTCAATAGAGTGAAAGCACAAGACAAGTAGCTGCAGTGTAATAAGGATCAGGTAGGAAGAAGTTACGAAGCCAAACAAATCATACAGTTATGATGTGGAAACAGAAGATACATCAAGCATGCAATGGCTTCACAATGTGTAACAGTAAGTAAAAGGAAGTGAAGATGAAACCAGTGACACGCTGAAGACAATGATTTGTTGGACCAGTTCCGGTTGCTGTGACAACTGTACGTCTGGTTGGAGCGGCTAGGTATTTAAACCAAAGGACACACAGTCCCGGACACCCAGTCCTGAACACGCAGCTCAGGACACCCAGTCCTCACCGTTTTCTCCTTGAGCTAAGGTCACACAGACCTCGCCCAATCACTCTGGTAAGTCTTCAAGGTAGACTCCCAAACCTTCACAGACTTCGTTCACTGGCAATCCACAATTTCTCTTGGATGCTCAGAACGCGACGCCTAACCGGCTGGAGGATGCACAGTCCTCAAGTGTAATAAGTCTTCAGATCACTCAGACAAGAAGACTTAAGTGATGCCCAATTTACTCTGGCTCTAGGTGGTTAGGGCTTTTCTCCTCGCTAGGAATTTTCTCTCAAAGGCTTCGAGGTGGGTTGCTCTCAAACGACAAAAGCCGTGCACTGAAATCTGAGTAGCCAACCGTTTATGGTTGTAGGGGGTGGACTATTTATAGCCACTGGGCAACCCGACCTGATTTGTCCGAAATGACCCTGGGTCACTAAGGAACTGACACGCGTACCAACGGTCAGATTTCAAACTCGCACGGCAACTTTACTTGAGCTACAAGTAAAGCTGACTTGTCCGACTCTGGACAAGATTTGCTCTCATAGTCTTCGCTCGAAGATATAGGTTTTGAATTAGGCATCACTTCAATCATTCTGACTGGTTCTCGTGGACCCCACTTAACAGTATGGTGGTTCCTATGACTCAACACAAATGAAGTAAAACTACGAAGAATCTAAGTCTTCGAGTTCCATAGACTTCACGTGGTGTCTTCTCTTGTCATAGTCTTGAATGTGAATATCTTCAAATACCACCATTGTCTTCAATGTCTTCGTACATTTTTAGGGGTCATCTCTGGTAGTAAAACCGAATCAATGAGGGACTTCTACCTGTGTTATCCTGCAATTATCACAAACACATTAGTCCCTCAACTAGGTTTGTCGTCAATACTCCAAAACCAACTAGGGGTGGCACTAGATGCACTTACAATCTTATCGAAATATCAAACGAATAACAAATTCACATGACTACTCATAGCAAGACTTCTCCCTTGTCCTCAGGAATGAACGTAATTACTCACAAAGCATATTCATGTTCATAATCATAGGGGTAATAATATGCATATAGGATCTGAACATATGATCTTCCACCAATTAAACCAACTAGCATCAACTACAAGGAGTAATCAACACTACTAGCAACCTACTAGCACCAATCCCGGACTTTGAGACAAGAATTGGATACAAGAGATGAACTAGGGTTTGGAGATGAGATGGTGCTGGTGAAGATGTTGATGGAGATTGCCCTCTCCCGATGAGAGGAGCGTTGGTGATGATGATGGTGATGATTTCCCCCTCCGGGAGAGAAGTTTCCCCGGCAGAACAGCTCTGCCGGAGCTCTAGATTGGATCCGCCAAGGTTCCGCTTCGTGGCGGCGGAGTCTCGTCCCGAAAAGTTCCTTTTTATTTTTTCTCATCGAAAGACCTCATATAGGAGAAGATGGACGTCGGAGAGCCACCAGGGGGCCCATGAGGTAGGGGGGCGCGCCCTAGGGGGGGGCGCTCCCACCCTCGTGAGAAGGGTGTGGGCCCCCTGGCCTTCATCTTTTGCGAGAATTTTTCTTTATTTATTTTAAGACATTCCGTGGAGTTTCAGGACTTTTGGAGTTGCGCAGAATAGGTCTCTAATATTCGCTCCTTTTCTAGCCCAGAATTCCAGCTGCCGGCATTCTCCCTCTTTATGTAAACCTTGTAAAATAAGAGAGAATAGCCATAAGTATTGTGACATAAAGTGAAATAACAGTCCATAATGCAATAAATATCGATATAAAAGCATGATGCAAAATGGACGTATCAACTCCCCAAGCTTAGACCTCGCTTGTCCTCAAGCGAAAAGCCGATAACAATAAATATGTCCTGATGTTTAGAAGTAGAGGCGTCGATAAAAATAAAATACGGACATGAAGGCATCATGATTATTCTCATAACAGCAACTTATATAGATTTTGTCATATGATTACTTATGTTCAAGTGATGATCTATTCACAATGCAAAAGTATAAATCATAAACCTTATTGAGCTCCGACAAACTATAATCTCAGTCATTGAAACAATTGCAATTTATCATAACATCGGAAAGAGTCTATGTCGGAGCTAAAAAGCAAGTCCACATACTCAACTATCATTTAGTCCTCCATAATTGCTAACACTCACGCGATACTTGTGGTTACGGAGTTTTGATCGGACACAGAGAAAGATAGGGGCTTATAGTTTTGCCCCACAACCTTTTACCTCAAGGGTAATGTCAACTATAATGGTTCATGCTCCCCTAAATCCAATTATATATATATATATATATATATATATATATATATAGGTAAATTGTTTGGGGCACCTAGGTGCCCAGACACCTAAGCATCGTGCAACTAATGCCCCATGCAATTTGGCCCCTTTCCGAATATTGATGCATGATACACTTGCCATAAAAGTGCATGCATTATAATACCATACGATTTATTTCCATATATGATAAGAAGCCCTAGTTTCTTTTAAAATGTTTATTTATAATATACGCACTATAATACCTTGCCTTGTATTCTTTATTTTGCCTTGTATTCTTTGCCGGAATACAATACGCATAAACATATACTGCACCCATCGTTTTTTTGCTATTAAAAATTAAAAAAAATCATGCATGTAGTAAGAATTTGTCCTATGTATTATATCCATTTATGACTATCCATTAATTTAAACATAAATGATTGTCATGCATGCATGCACGCTTACCATACTTATTAATTACTGCCATATATAATCACATTAATGAATTACCATATCAACACAAACGTCATACATCAACTCACCATCTAACGGCTACGAGGTAAGGTGCCCAGGCACCTATGTGTATATATATCATGTTCTTTCCAACATGCTGAGCTTGCCAAAGGATAAAATGAAAAGGAAAAGGTGAGGATCACCATGACTCTTGCATAAGGTAGAAGATAATGATAAAGGATAAGCCCTTCGCAGAGGGAAGCAGAGGTTGCCATGCGCTTTTATGGTTGGATGCATAAAATCTCAATGTGAAAGAACGTCACTTTATATTGCCCCTTGTGATATGAACCTTTATTATGCAGTCCGTTGCTTTTATTACTTCCACATCACAAGATCGTATAAAGCTTATTTCTCCCTCACCAATCAATCATACATGTTTAGAGCAATTTTTATTGCTTTGCACCGATGACAACTTACTTAAAGGATCTTACTCAATCCATAGGTAGATATGGTGGACTCTCATGGCAAAACTGGTTTAAGGGTATTTGGAAGCACAAGTAGTATTTCTACTTGGTGCTGAGAATTTGGCTAGCATGAGGGGGAAAGGCAAGCTCAACAAGTTAGAGGAACCATGACAACATACTTTATCTTAGATATAAGAAAGACATAACTCATTACGTTGTCTTCCTTGTCCAACATCAACTCTTTAGCATGTCATATTTTAATGAGTGCTCCCAATCATAAAAGATGTGAATGATAATATATCTATATGTGAAAACCTCTCTTTCCTTATTACTTCCTATTAATTGCAACAATGACCAAAGCTATGTCTGCCAACTCCCAACAACTTTTAATCATCATACTCTTTCTATGTGAAGTCATTGCTCTCAATAAGATCAATATGAACTTTTTGTTTCTTTTTCTCTTTTCTTTTATTCACCCAAGATCATGGCAAAATAATCAAGCCCTTGACTCAACACTAACCTTTATTATATAGCTCACAGACCCGATTACATAGAGAGATCATAAAGCAAAACTCAAAACTAGATCATGTCATAAACTTTATTCTACTAGATCAAGATACTATTAATAAGATCGAACTAAGAAAAACGGTAAAGATAGGAGTTGTGATTGTGGTATGATACCGGGGCATCTCCCCCAAGCTTGGCAGTTGCCAAGGGGAGTGCCCATACCCATGTGATTATGTCTCCTTCTTTGTTTTCGGTGTAATATTCTTGGCGATGATTCCCCTTAGGATGCGGTTCTCCTCCTCGAGCTTATTGACTTGCTGTTTGAGGTCCATTATTTCCTTACGAAGCTTTCTTGTGACAGCTAAAGCTCCTTGCACCCAAGGGTGTTGCATAGCTGCGGGAGAACAAGTGACACTCCTCTTCATATTTTCATAAGAAAGAAATCTAACATTAGTAGGGATAACCGAATTTGGAATAGATGAGCTCTGTAGTTCCCCCATCATGAACCCAGCTCGGAGGCGAGAGGTGGCTTCTTGATCCTCCATGGCATCTACTCTCATCAAGTTAGCCTCCATCTCTTCCTCCGTTGCTGGCCCAAAGTGGTCAGCGCCGCTGTTTGCCCTTGGTTCCGGTGCCGGATTAGATACCCGGCTCTCCCCGATTGACTCTTGAGAAGACATCTTGCTCTAATCTGCAGCAGCAACAACTCGAAAACAAAAACAGGGGAAATTTGCGTGGTACGGGAGTCAAAACCTTCGGGAGAATATATAATGAATTTTTACCGACCAAAATACGTAACATGCAATAAAACGGAGTCCGGAAGGCACACGAGGTGCTCACGAGGTAGGGGGCGCACCCAGGGGGTAGGGCGCGCCCACCACCCTCGTGTCCTTCCCGGACTGCTACTTATTTACTATTTTTCTGAATATTCCAAAACAGAGAAATATTGCCTTAAAAATTGTTTTGGAGTCGGTTTACTTACCGTACCACATACCTATTCCTTTTCGGAGTCTGAAACATTCCGGAAAGTGTCCCTTATGTATTCCTCTAGGGTTACGGTTTCAATAATATTGGTTTCAACAGTTATGGGATTACCCGAGATATAATGTTTAATTCTTTGACCGTTTATCACCTTCGGATTTGTGCCCTCGAAGTTGTTGATTTTTATGGCACCGGAATGATATACCTCCTCGATGACGTAAGGGCCTTCCCATTTAGAGAGAAGTTTGCCTACAAAAAATCTTAAATGAGAGTTGTACAGCAATACATAATCACCTACATTAAAGTCACGCTTTTGTATCCTTTTTTCATGCCATCTTTTAACTTTTTCTTTAAACAACTTGGCATTTTCATAAGCTTGGGTTCTCCATTCATCAAGTGAGCTAATATCAAATAACCTCTTCTCACAGGCAAGTTTAAAATCATAGTTGAGTTCTTTAATAGCCCAATATGCCTTATGTTCTAGTTCGAGAGGTAAGTGACATGCTTTTCCATAAACCATTTTATACGGAGACATACCCATAGGATTTTTATATGCAGTTCTATATGCCCATAATGCATCATCAAGTTTCTTAGACCAATTCTTTCTAGACCTATTAACAGTCTTTTGCAAAATTAATTTGAGCTCTCTATTGCTCAACTCTACTTGACCACTAGACTGTGGGTGATAAGGAGATGCAATTCTATGATTAACATCATATTTAGCAAGCATTTTACGGAAGGCACCATGAATAAAGTGTGAACCACCATCAGTCATTAAATATCTAGGGACTCCAAACCTCGGAAAAATAACTTCTTTAAGCATTTTAATAGAGGTGTTATGATCAGCACTACTAGTTGGAATAGCTTCTACCCACTTAGTAACGTAATCAAGAGCAACTAGAATATGTGTGTATCCATTAGAGGCAGGAAAAGGTCTGATATAATCAAAGCCCCAAACATCAAATGGTTCAATAACAAGTGAATAATTCATAGGCATTTCTTGACGTCTACTAATATTACCAATTCTTTGACATTCATCACAAGAAAAGACAAACTTACGGGCATCCTTGAAGAGAGTAGGCCAATAAAAACCAGATTGCAGTACCTTATGTGCAGTTCTATCTCCAGCGTGGTGTCCTCCATAAGACTCGGAATGACACTTGCGTAGGATCTGTTCCTGTTCATGCTCAGGTACACAACGTCTAATAACACCATCTACTCCTTCTTTATAAAGATGTGGGTCATCCCAAAAGTAATGTCTCAAATCATAGAAGAACCTTTTCTTTTGCTGGTATGTGAAGCTAGGTGGTATAAACTTAGCAACAATATAATTAGCATAATCAGCATACCATGGAGTACTACGAGAAGTGCTTATAACATTTAATTATTCATCAGGAAAGTCATCATTAATAGGTAGTGGGTCATCAAGAATATTTTCTAACCTAGACAAGTTGTCTGCAACGGGGTTCTCAGCTCCCTTCCTATCAACAATATGCAAATCAAATTCTTGTAGAAAGAGAACCCATCTAATAAGTCTAGGTTTAGCATCTTTCTTTTCCATAAGGTATTTAATAGCAGCATGATCAGTGTGAATAGTTACTTTAGAATCAATAATATAAGGTCTGAACTTATCACAAGCAAATACAACTACTAAAAGCTCTTTTTCAGTAGTAGCATAATTTCTTTGAGCATTGTCTAGAGTCTTACTAGCATAATGAATAACATTTAATTTCTTATCAACTCTTTGCCCTAGAACAGCACCTACAGCATAATCACTAGCATCACACATGATTTCAAAGGGTAAATTCCAATCAGGTGGCTGAACAATAGGTGCAGAGACTAATGCTTTCTTAAGTATTTCAAATGCTTCTACACAATCATCATCAAAGACAAATGGTATATCTTTTTGCAATAAATTAGTCAGAGGCCGAGAAATTTTTGAGAAGTCCTTAATGAACCTCCTATAAAATCCGGTGTGACCAAGGAAACTTCTTATACCTTTGATGTCCTTGGGACATGGCATCTTTTCAATAGCATCAACCATGGCTTTATCAACTTCAATACCTCTTTCATAAACTTTGTGCCCCAAGACAATACCTTCATTAACCATAAAGTGGTAGTTTTCCCAATTCAAGACAAGATTAGTTTCTTCACATCTCTGCAAAACTCGATCAAGATTGCTCAAGCAATCATCAAAAGAGGAACCATAGACGGAAAAATCGTCCATGAAAACCTCACAAATCTTTTCACAAAAGTCAGAGAATATAGCCATCATGCATCTTTGAAAGGTAGCAGGTGCATTACATAAACCAAAAGGCATACGTCTATAAGCAAAAGTACCAAAAGGGCATGTAAAATTAGTCTTTGATTGATCTTTAGCCGACACAGGTATTTGAGAGAAACCAGAATAACCATCTAGAAAGCAATAGTGTGTATGTTTGTATAATCTTTCTAGCATTTGATCAATAAAAGGTAAGGGGTAATGATCTTTCTTAGTAGCTTTATTTAATTTGCGGAAATCAATTACCATCCTATAACCTGTGATAATTCTTTGTGGAATCAATTCATCTTTATCATTAGGAACAATAGTAATACCTCCCTTCTTAGGGACACAATGGATAGGACTTACCCACTCACTATCAGCAACGGGATAAATTATACCTGCCTCCAGAAGCTTAAGTATTTCTTTTCTTACCACTTCTCTCATTTTAGGATTCAGTCGTTGTTGAGGATCACGAACTGGTTTGGCATCTGCTTCCAAATTTATTTTATGTTGACATAGAGTGGGACTAATACCCTTAAGATCATCAAGAGTATATCCAATAGCAGCATGATGCTTCTTCAGAGTTTTCAATAATCTTTCTTCTTCATGCTCTGAAAGGTTAGCACTAATAATAACAGGATATATCTTCTTTTCATCAAGATTAGCATATTTAAGATTATCAGGCAGAGGTTTAAGCTCAAACACGGGATCACCCTTGGGTGGAGGAGGATCCCCTAAAATTTCAACAGGCAAATTGTGATGCAGAATAGGTTCCTGTTTAAAGAATACTTCATCTATTTCCCTTTTTTCATTCATGAACATATCATTTTCATGGTCTAGCAAATAGTGTTCTAAAGGATCACTAGGAGGTACGACAACAGAAGCAAGACCAATAATTTCATCCTTACTAGGTAATTCTTCCTCACGATGTTGTTTACTAAATTTAGAGAAATTAAACTCATGAACCATATCATCCAAGCCAATAGTAACAACATTCTTTTCGCAGTCTATCTTAGCATTAACAGTGTTCAAGAAGGGTCTACCAAATATAATGGAACAAAAGCTATCTTGTGGGGAAGTAAGAACAAGAAAATCAGCAGGATATTTAGTTTTCCCACACAAGACTTCAACATCTCTAACAATTCCAATTGGTGAAATAGTATCTCTATTAGCAAGTTTAATTGTGACATCAATATCTTCTAACTCACCAGGTGCAATTTCATTCTTAATTTCTTTGTATAAGGTATGTGGTATAACACTAGCACTAGCATCCATATCACATAAGCCATGATAACAATGATCTCCTATTTTAACAGAAATAACAGGCATGCCTACCACAGGTCTATGTTTATCTTTAGCACAAGGTTTAGCAATTCTAGCAGTTTCACCTTCGAACTGAATAACATGCCCATCAATATTATCAGACAAGAGATCGTTAACAATAGCAATATTAGGTTCTATTTAACTTGCTCAGGAGGTGTATAAGTTCTAATATGAAACAATTCCTTATTTAACACTATCTTAAATTTTGTTTCCTTATTTAACACTGAAAAACTTTTTCTTCCTTATCTAACAATGAGTCTAAAATTTATGCCCTTTATAACACTTTCTTCCATTTTAAGACTAAATGGCACCTTAAAAGACCCTTTTGCCCTTCATGTGATATGTATGTATGCGGGACAGTAGCACACACACACACACGTAATATCAGTACGGGGCAGTAGCAAACACACAGCGGCAACACATACACACGCACGCAACACGCACACACGCAGCGGCACCACATACACACGCACACAGCACACACACACGCGCATCACACAACAACACACACCCACGCATCAGCACACACACAGCAGCATGTACGCACACACAAACACGCAATCGTGCGACAGCACACACCGAGCAACACACGCAGCAGCATACACACGCACGCACACACAAGCACGCAGGCACGCAGCAGCACATACACACACGCACACACACACAACATCAGCAGCACACACACGCACGCACACACACGCAACATCAGCAGCACACACGCGTGCACAAACATAAAACATGAGGGGCAAAGGGGTCTTTTCAGTTGTCATTGAGGCTCAAAATAGACAAAAGTGTCATAAAAGGCATAAAATTTAAACTCTTTGTTAGATAGGGAAGAAATCGTTTGTCGATGTTAAATAGGGCATAAAATTTAGACACAGTGTTAAATAAGGAATTCTCTCTTCTAATATTGCTTTTGCGAACAACAGTTGAAGCTTTAGCATGATCCTTTACTCTAACAGGGAAAGGTGGTTTCTCAACATAAGAAGTAGGAATAATAGGATCATTATAAGTGACAGTCTTTTCTTCAACTTTAATAGGTGCAGCTACTTTTACTTCTATCGGAGGATGATATTTAAACCACTTCTCCTTAGGGAGATCAACATAAGTAGCAAAGGATTCACAGAAAGAAGCTACTATCTCAGAATCAAGTCAATATTTAGTGCTAAACTTACAAAAAATATCGGTATGCATAAAAGATTTAACACAATCAAACTTAGGTGTCTTACCTGACTCCTTACCTTCGTCGAGGTCCCAATCTTCAGAGTTGCGTTTAATTCTATCCAATAAATTCCATCTGAATTCAATAGTCTTCATCATAAAAGTGCCAGCATAAGAAGTATCGAGCATGCTGCGATTGTTTTCAGAAAGCCGAGCATAAAAACTTTGCATAATTATTTCTCTTGGGAGCTCATGATTGGGGCATGAATATAAAATTGATTTAAGCCTCCCCCAAGCTTGAGCGATGCTTTCTCCTTCGCGAGGCCAGAAATTATATATATAATTGCGATCACGATGAACAAGATGCATAGGGTAATACTTTTGATGAAATTCCAACTTCAATCTTTTATAGTCCCATGATCTCATATCATCACATAGCCTATACCATACCAATGCGTCTCCCTTCAAAGATAAAGGGAAGACCTTCTTCTTAGCAACATCATCAGGTATACCTGCAAGCTTAAATAATCCACAAACTTCATCCACATATATTAAGTGCTCATCAGGATGCTTTGTTCCATCTCCTGTAAAAGGGTTAGCTAGCAGTTTTTCCATCATAGCCGAAGGAAATTCAAAAGGAGTTTCATTTTCAATAGGTTCAGTAGGTTGAGGAGCAACACTTTGCTCTACTAGACGGGGTGAAGATACCCTGAACAAGCCCCTCAGAGAATTACTTTCCATAGTAACAAGTGACAGTAAATTTCAGCACACTATATAAATTTTTCCTTACCAAATTCCACCTACCAAAGGCGCTACACTCCCCGGCAACGGCGCCAGAAAAGAGTCTTGATGACCCACAAGTATAGGGGATCTATCGTAGTCCTTTCGATAAGTAAGAGTGTTGAACCCAACGAGGAGCAGAAGGAAATGATAAGCGGTTTTCAGCAAGGTATTCTCTGCAAGTACTGAAATAAGTGGTAACAGATAGTTTTGTGATAGGATAAATTGTAACGAGCAACAAGTAACAAAAGTAAATAAAGTGCAGCAGGGTGGCCCAATCCTTTTGTAGCAAAGGACAAGCCGGAACAAACTCTTAAATAGAAAAAGCGCTCCCGAGGACACATGGGAATATCGTCAAGCTAGTTTTCATCACGTTCATATGATTCACGTTCAATACTTTGATAATTTGATATGTGGGTGGACCAGTGCTTGCGTGTTGTTCTTACTTGAACAAGCATCCCACTTATGATTAACCTCTATTGCAAGCATCCGCAACTACAACAAAAGTATTAAGGTAAACCTAACCATAGCATGAAACATATGGATCCAAATCAGCCCCTTACGAAGCAACACATAAACTAGGGTTTAAGCTTCTGTCACTCTAGCAACCCATCATCTACTTATTACTTCCCAATGCCTTCCTCTAGGCCCAAATAATGGTGATGTGTTATGTAGTCGACGTTCACATAACACCACTAGAGGCTAGACAACATACATCTCATCAAAATATCAAACGAATACCAAATTCACATGACTACTCATAGCAAGACTTCTCCCTTGTCCTCAGGAAAGAACATAATTACTCAGAAAGCATATTCATGTTCATAATCAGAGGGGTAATAATATGAATATAGGATATGAACATATGATCTTCCACCAATTAAACCAACTAGCATCAACTACAAGGAGTAATCAACACTACTAGCAACCTACTAGCACCAATCCTGGACTTTGAGACAAGAATTGGATACAAGAGATGAACTAGGGTTTGGAGATGAGATGGTGCTGGTGAAGATGTTGATGGAGATTGCCCTCTCCCGATGAGAGGATCGTTCGTGATGACAATGGTGATGATTTCCCCCTCCGGGAGAGAAGTTTCCTCGGCAGAATAGCTCTGCCGGAGCTCTAGATTGGATCCGCCAAGGTTCTGCCTCGTGGCGGCGGAGTCTCGTACCGAAAAGTTCCTTTTTATTTTTTCTCATCGAAAGACCTCATATAGGAGAAGATGGACATCGGAGAGCCACCAGGGGGCCCACGAGGTAGGGGGCGCACCCTAGGGGGGGGGGAGCGCCCCCACCCTCGTGAGAATGGTGTGGGCCCCCTGGCCTTCATCTTTTGCGAGGATTTTTCTTTATTTATTTTAAGACGTTCCGTGGAGTTTCAGGACTTTTGGAGTTGCGCAGAATATGTCTCTAATATTTGCTCCTTTTCCAGCCCAGAATTCCAGCTGCCGGCATTCTCCCTCTTTATGTAAACCTTATAGAATAAGAGAGAATAGCCATAAGTATTGTGACATAAAGTGAAATAACAGTCCATAATGCAATAAATATCGATATAAAAGCATGGTGCAAAATGGATGTATCAGCGGAGACGAGGTCGAGGCAGTGAAGTCTTCCTCACCGGCGACGATGAAGTAGCGGCAGCGCTAGGGTTTGAGAAGCTCGAGCTGGAGAGAGGTCGAGCGGAGTAAAAGAAGTGAGGAAGGGGAAGAGAGGTATTTATAGCCACGGTGAAAAACTGTTCGCCCAAAGAAATTGGACGAACGTGCCCCTGACCCTTCTCATTCGCTTGACATGTGTCACCCACATAGTGAGAAGTGGGGATTGTGTTAGATCGTGGGTGAGTGGATAAGTATATCGTGGGATGCGGAACGGTTTGAGCGGCAAAGCCGAAAATCTAGATAAGATAAGTTTTAAAGTTCCGTTCGCAATTTCTTCAGCTGACAAGGACATAGTGAAGATTTTGAACGAGTTTCAAATAGAACGCACATGAAGAATTTGTGAATAGATTGGGTTGAGTATAGCATAGAGGGGAAGGGTCCGATCACATTCACTTAGCAGAAAAACCAACTTGAAGAATTAGCAATAAGTGAATGCTGTAGAGGACATAAACTCATATATATATAGTTAATGAAGAAAAACGACGGAAACAGTGAAGACAATGCAAAGTTGAAGAATATGAACAATTGAGGAATTTCAACTTTTGCTGGTGGCGTGACTCACCGTATAAGAATGATGATTTCAGACACCGCGTACAATTATCGTAGGGTTTTGAGAATCAAATTCTTCGTTAATTTCTTCACACTAAGAGGGTTATTCTTCATTGATTGAAGAAAAACGTTTCTTCATGTGTTGCACATCTAAGTCATCAATTTTGCATAAGTGTTAGGACGAGTGTCCTTTTCAAAGAACATTCGAAGATTCTAGGATATTTAGCTCACACCGCAACTTGCTAAATCTCTTCTCATCCAAGGGATTTGTGAAGATATCGGCTAGCTGTTCTTTAGTCTTCACATGCTCAATAGAAATGTCGCCCTTCAACACATGATCATGAAGAAAATGATGATGAATCTGAATGTGTTTTGTCTTCGAGTGCTGAACTGGGTTGTGAGCAATCTTGATGGCACTCTCATTGTCACAGTAGAGAGGCACATTCTTCATGTTGACGCCATAGTCCTTGAGAGTTTGCTTCATTCATAGCAATTGAGCACAACAAGAACCAGCGACAATATACTCAGCTTCAGCAGTAGATAGTGATACGCAGTTCTGTTTCTTCGAGGACCAATAGACCAAAGATCGTCCGAGGAAATGACATGTACCAGATGTTGACTTGCGGTCCACACGATCACCGGCATAGTCAGAGTCAGAATATCCAATGAGATCAAAAGCCGAGCCCTTGGGGTACCATAATCCTAGTGGTGGTGTGTGAGTTAGATATCGAAGAATATGCTTCACAGCCTTATGGTGTGATTCCTTCGGTGTAGCTTGAAATCGGGCACACATGCAAACACTAAGCATTATATCTGGCCTAGATGCACATAATTACAATAAAGAGACAATCATGGAGCGGTATAACTTATGATCGAAGTCAATACCATTTTCATCAGTGCATAGATGGCCATTTGTGGGCATTGGAATTTTGACTCCTTTGCAATCTTGCATGCCGAATTTCCTTAGTACATCCTTGAGGTATTTCTCCTGAGATATGAATATGCCATTGCGTTGTTGATGAATTTGAAGACCTAATAATAATTTCAACTCTCCCATCATAGACATTTGATATTCTTCACTCATCATATAGGCAAATTCATCACTATAACGTTGGTCAGTACAGCCAAAGATAATATCATCAACATATATTTGGCACACAAACAATTCACCATCATAAGATTTAGTGAAAAGAGTAGGGTCGAGTGAACCGGGTGTGAAGCCTTTCTTCATGAAGAATTCCTTCAAGGTATCATACCACGCCCGTGGGGCCTACTTGAGGCCATAGAGGGCCTTATTGAGTCTGAAGACTTTGTCAGGATTCTTTGGATCTTCAAAACCTGGGGGTTGAGCAACATATACTTCTTCCTCAAGCTTACCATTGAGGATTGCACTTTTCACATCCATTTGATATAGAGTGATATCATTATGGTTAGCATAAGCAAGTAATATGCGAATAGCCTCAAGTCTAGCAACAGGTGCAAAAGTTGCATCAAAATCAATTCCTTCAACCTGTGTGTAGCCTTGAGCTACGAGCCGTGCCTTATTCCTCACCACAAGGCCATTTTCATCTTCTTGTTGCAGTAGATCCATTTTGTGCCAATGATATTGTGCTTGCAAGGATCTGGACATTTGACCAGTTCCCAAACATTGTTGAGCTCGAACTGATGAAGTTATTCTTGCATGGCCTGAATCCACTCAGGTTCTAGAAATGCTTCATCTACCTTAGTGGGCTCTGTGATAGAGACAAAAGCATAGTGCCCACAAAAGTTAGATAAATGTGAAGCTTTTGAGCATGTGAGAGGACCTGGCGCTTTGATGTCATTGATGATCTTTTCAACTTGCACTTCTTTTGCAATGCGAGGATGAGCTGGTTGTCGTTGAAGAGTTTGATCAGCATTCTCTTCAGGATCATTTTCTTTAGTATTTTCTTCAGGTGCATTAGCTCGACATTCTTCATGTTATGGAATGAATTCTTCAGCAGATTCTTCAGTAGGAACGACATCCTCAGTAGCCTTGAACTTGATAGTTTCCTCAGGTGCTGGTTCATCTATCACAGTAGGTAGGTGCTCTGTTTGCGAGCCATTAGTTTCATCGAACCACACATCTATAGTTTCAACAACCTTGTGAAGAACATTGTTGAAGACTCTGTAGGTGTGCGAGTCCTTTCCGTAACCAAGCATAAAAGCTTCATGTGCTTTCGGTGCAAATTTTGAGATGTGATGAGGATCTATAATCCAACATTTAGCACCGAGGACTTTGAAATAACTTACATTGGGTTTCTTATCAGTGAGGAGTTCATAGGCAGTCTTCTTGAAGAATTTGTGAAGATATACTCTGTTGATGATATGGCACGCAATATCAATTGCCTCAATCCAGAACTGACGAGGCGTTTTGTATTCATCAAGCATAGTGCGAGCCATCTCAGCAAGAGTCCTATTCTTGCGCTCCACGACGCCATTCTGCTGAGGAGTGTAAGGAGCAGATAACTCATGAGTAATACTAAGTTCATCAAGATAGTCATCGAGACCAGAATTCTTGAACTCAGTGCCATTGTCACTTCCGATGTGCTTGATCTTCACACCAAAGTTGGTTGAAGCCCTCGAGGAAAATTGTTTGAAGACTTCCTGCACTTCATGTTTGTAAGTAACAAGGTGTACCCATGTGTAACGAGAGTAATCATCAACAATAACAAAGCCATATTGAGATGCTTCATTTGAAACAGCAGAATAATGATTAGGACCAAAGAGATCCACGTGAAGCAATTCAAATGGATGAGTAGTGGTCATGATAGTCTTTGCTGGATGCTTGGCCTTGGTCATCTTTCCAGCTTCACAGGCTCCGCATAAGTGATCCTTGAGGAATTTGACATTCTCAATGCCAATGACATGCTTCTTCTTCGCAAGCATGTGCAAATTCCTCATGCCTGCATGACCAAGTCGTCGATGCCAAAGCCAGCCTTCTGAAGCTTTTGCAAGTAGACACACGGCTGGTTGTGGTCCTGTAGAGAAATCAACAATATACATGTCTCCTCTCATAAAGCCTTCAAAGACTTTGGAATTGTCAGCTTCCATAACCACAACACAACGGTACTTGCCAAAGACAACAACCATATCAAGATCACAAATCATTGAGACAGACATAAGGTTGTATCCTAAGGACTCAACAAGCATGACTTTGTCCATGTGTCGATCCTTTGTGATCGCAACCTTACCTAGACCCAATACCTGACTTTTGCCTTTATCAGCAAAGATGATATGCTTCAGATGCGACGGATATAATGGAGCATCCATCAATAGATTCTTGTCACTAGTCATGTGATTTGTACATCCACTATCGAGGACCCACTCAGTGGCTTTGGGTTGATCATCCTGCAGATGAATTAGTGCAGCTTACAAACTCATATACTTCATCAGTGAAGAATATGACATCAATTCATCAGATCAATTTCATCATGCAAGAGAACAGATAAAGCAGTATGAGGACGTGAGGAATGAAAGTTCATTTCTTCATGATTAGCCTGCGTCCTATCAGGCACACTCAGGTCTCCAGCAAATTCTTCAGATGATTACTTACGTCTGGAGACCTGACCCTGCAGAAGAGATTAGTTCCTTTTCTTCACCACCCACATCTGAAGGGGTGGCAAAGAGTTCATCATTCTTCGAGCTCCATACAAGAAGGATGGCATAGAAGCCAGTCCATTTCGTTTCACATATGAGGGGTTAAAGTAAGCATAAGAGTAAGCAGAGAAATTCTTCGAGGACTTATGGACATAATGATTTGAAGAATAATGCACATATCCATAATCCTTAGATCTTCCCTGCAAAACAGATGGGTTAGCACGATGATGCTTATGAGGACTTTGATCCTTTTGAGGAATATGATCCATGTGAGGAGTTTGGTCCGTATGAGGACTTGGATCCATATGAAGAATTTGGTCCATATGAGGAATTTGATCTGGGGTTCCTATTCTTCATAGGTGGCGTCATGATGACATTCACCTGAAGATTTTCAAGGCATCTTTTGGGAACCCAGATTTTCTTCATAGGAGGATCATTCCTACAGTTAGTGCCAACATATCTAGCAAATACTTCACCATTTTGATTTTTGAACAGTTTATAGTTGGAGTCAAATGACTCATCATTAGAACGAGGAGATTCACATGCAAATCCAGATAAATTAGATGGATCAACTGGAGGTCCCTTTGCAGCAACCCATGTAGTTTTGGGGTACTGCTTAGGCTTCCAATATGTACCATCAGCATTGAGTTTCCTCTCAAAGGCAGTACCCTCTTTCCTAGGGTTCCTGTTGAGGATCTGCTTTTTAAGCACATCACAAAGAGTCTGATGCCCTTTGAGGCTTTTGTACATGCCTATCATGTACAATTCCTTCAGCCCTGCATCATCAGTGATACTAGCAATTTCCTTAGATGAGGAATTAGTGATAGCAGAGGCATGTGAAGAATTTGAAACATTAGCAACATTTGAACATTCAGGTGAAGAATTAGCAGATTCACGTTCAATGCACTTCAAGCATGGAGGAACAAATTCTTCCTGAGAAGCGCTGATTTGTTGAGCAAGTAATGAATCGCGCTCCTTCTGAAGATCTTCATAACTCACTCTTAGCTTCTCAAGGTCTTGCTTTCTTTGAAGAAATTCATAATAAAGCTTCTCATGATCCGATAAGAGAGTGTTATGATGACTTTGATGATTGTCAAGCTTGGACTGAAGTCGTTGAAGATTTTCAGTCAAAGTTTCAGTGCGATCCATTTCTTCACCCAACATATCATCACTTTTGTCGAGCATGTTTTGAACCTTTTCTAAAGCCCTTTGTTGTTTTACAGCAATCTTAGCAAGTTTAGAATAGCTGGGCTTAAGGTTTTCATCAGATTCATTCTCACTTGATTCAGAGGAGGTATATTTGAGTACCTTGGCACCCTTTGCCATGAAGCAATAGGTGGGAGCGTAGTCATCATCGCCTTCATCAGCCCTGTTGGTGAGGTCATTTTCTTTGGTGTTGAGGATAGACTTGCTGACGAGTGCAGTAGCGAGAGCTAGGCTCGCCACTCCGGATTCGGACTCCTCAGATGACTCCTCTTCCTCGTTTTCTTCAGATTCAGCCTCAGAGTCCATTTCCTTGCCAATGAATGCCCTGGCCTTCTTGGAGTTACTCTTCTTGTGATATGAAGGCTTTGAGGATTTTGATGATGAAGATTTTGTGGATTTCTTCTTTTTCTTTGCATCATCAGAACTGTAATCCTTGTATTTCTTCTTCTTTGATTCCTTTTCCCACTGAGGACAATCTTGAATGTAATGTCCAGGTTTCTTGCATTTGTGACACAGCCTCCTCTTGTAGTCACTGGATGAGGAATCATTACTCCTTGAGGGTCTTCCGAAGCAACCACGTCTTGAGAACTTTTGGAACTTCTTCACGAGCAAAGCTAGATCATGACTTAGTTCTTCAGGGTCACCAACGCTGCTACCAAAGTCTTCATCTTCAGACTCAGATACTGGCTTAGCCTTCAGTGCACGTGATCTGCCATAGCTCGAACCATAGAGATCTCTTTTTCAGCAAGTTGGAACTCGTGAGTATTTAGCCTCTCGAGAATATCAGCGGGATCAAGTGACTTGTAATCAGCATGTTCTTGTATCATCAATGCCTGTGTCAAATGAGGAATCAAGCGATCTCAGCAATTTCTTCACCACCTCATGGTCGGTGATGTCAGTGGCACCAAGTGCTTGAAGCTCATTTGAGATGCCAGTGAGGCTATCGATGGTTTGTTGAACATTTTCATTGTCGAGTCTTTTGAAGCGGTTGAAGAGATTGCGAAGCACATCGACTCGAGAGTCACACTGTGTTGAGACTCCTTCATTCACTTTGGACAACCTGTCCTAGATAAGCTTCGCTGTCTCCAAAGCACTCACTCTGCCATACTGTCCTTTGCACAGATGGCCACATATGATATTCTTCGCTTGAGAGTCTAGTTGCTTGAATCTCTTCACATCAGTAGCATTCAGAGAAGGTGTGACTGAGGGAACACCATTTTCCACAACATACCAGAGATCGTTATCAATTGCCTCAAGATGCATTCGCATCTTATTCTTCCAGTCGGGGTAGTCCGTCCCATCAAAGGTAGGACACCCAGCAGAGACCTTGATCATACCTGTGGTCGACATAACTAAAACTCCAGGCGGTTAAACCAAAATCACACAGAACAAGGGAGTACCTTGCTCAAATACCAATTGAAAGTGCGTTATATCGACTAGAGGGGGGTGAATAGGCGATTTTTATGAAATTCTTCACTAAGGAATTTGCCGGTGAGGAAATTCCTTAGCGAAGAACTACTAGCAGTGGAATAAGTACTCAAAAGTAAACATAACATAATACAAGCATGGTCATCATGATGAAATGAAGACAGGCACAGAGTACAGGTAGCGTAAGCACATGATAACACATGATGAAGACAAACAGACTGAAGAATTGAACTGAGGAAATTGAGAAAGTCTTCAGTCAAAGTCTTCAAACACAGATATGAACAAGCACACAACACAGTTATGAGGAAATGAAAGAGTTGAGGAAATAGAACCAGTAAGCTTGGTGAAGACAATGATTTGGTAGACCAATTCCAGCTGTTGTCTCAGTTGTACGTCTGGTTGGAGCGGCTGAGTATTTACACTCGAGGACACACAGTCCCGGACACCCAGTCCTGAACACGCAGCTCAGGACACCAAGTCCTCACCGTATTCTCCTTAAACTAAGGTCACACAGACCTCGTCCAATCACTCGTGGTAAGTCTTCAGGCGACTTCCAAACCTTCACAAACTTGGTCACTCGGCGATCCACAATTCCTCTTGGATGCTCTAGACCATGACGCCTAACCATCTGGAAGAAGCACAGTCTTCGAAGGTAACAAGCGTCAGATCCACGCAGGATCAATCTCTTCAGTGATGCTCAATCACTTGGGGTTTGTAGGTGTTTGGGTTTGGGTTTTTCCACACTTGATGATTCTCGCTCAAAGTCCTCGGAGGATGGGTTGCTCTCAAATGACAAGTCTCAGTTTCTCTCGGAGCAGCCAACCAGCTAGTGATTGTAGGGGGCGGCTATTTATAGCCTAGGGAGCAGCCCGACATGATAAGACATAAATGCCCTTCAATGATATGACCATTAGGTGGATAGATATTTTGGGACAGCTGGCGCATAGCACAGCAACGGTTGGAATTTTGAGTAGCAAAATCCTCAGGGCTATCATGTTCCTCACTGTGTAGGCAATCTGCACTGGCGAATTCCTAACTCAGTCAGAACAAATTCCTCAGAGACCAGAAGAACTTCGTCTCTGTCACTGAAGAAATTGATTGAACTGTATGAGATTTCCAATGGCTTCACTCGAAGGGATTGGTAGGTGTAAGATTTTGAGCTGAGCATCACATGGAAAATTTTCCTTAGTATTTCCTTGACCCCCTTTAACAGTACGGTGTTTCCTATGACTCAAGAAAGAGAAAAGGAAACTACGAAAACAAAAGTCTTCACGCTTCATGTTCCTCGAATGAATACCAAGTCTTCACGGTCACACCAATTTCTTCACTTTCAAAGTCTTCAGAAATTCAAAGTCTTCAGTCGAAGAACTTCATTTTTAGGGGTCGACTTTCTCTGTAAATATCAAACTCCTCATAGACTTATAGACCTGTGTATACTCACAAACTCATTAGTCCCTTAACCTATAAGTCTTCAATGAACCAAAATCACTAAGGGGCACTAGATGCACTTACATCAAGACTGTCGAGTGGAACATGGCTTTATGGTCGAGTGGGCGATGATTTTTCTTCGACTGCTTCTGGTTCTTTAAGAGATGTCCTTGGGGAGGGTATCTTGATCAGATCCATGACCCTACCCTAGGTACATAGCTTCATCATCAGCCCCCGAATGGATCAGGGTTTGAGTGAGGAAGGAGTTGAGAACACTTCCGACTCATTCTTCGTGCTATGAGTATATCTTGCTTTGGATCAATGAACTGAGGGGATAACATCAACTTCTTTTTCAGTCGCCTTGGTCCATTCTTAGTTTTTGTCGAGTGAACTTTCATGGTGGAGTTCCGAATGACGAAGTGGAGGATGTTTTCCGCCTGATAAGTTGCTCTGCTCTCCGCGGATTTCGTGGGATTCGAATTTTGGGAAGCGCGCCGGACGGGCGAGGCCGTGGTAATCGGGACGGATTAGGCAGGTCACCTCGATCCCCGCACCACCTTTTTCGCCACGTATCGTGCGTGTGACTGTTGCGAGATTTGTTTAGATCATCTGGGCCTACAAGTCAGTCACTCGGGAATGACCTTATAAAAGACACCAGACTGGGCCTTTGAATAGTGCGCTCTCATTCCCTTTCTTCTTCCCTAGACTTCTTCGCCGCGCCCGCTTCCGCTCTCGGTGTCGCAACCTCGCTCGAACTCGATCCGCCGCCATGGGAAAAGATAAGAAGGTGGCGTTGGAGCGCGTGAAGAAGGTGACCGCGAAAGCAAAGGGCAAGAGGACCAGCTGGGGCGGATCCTCGTCAAGATCCGGCCTGCCGCCGGGCTAGATCCAGGGCGACTGGATCCGCTCGATGATCAGCTAGGATAACCTCGACGACCTGGTGGAGGGGGGACTGCTCCCCCACGAATCGGCACGGCTCCCGGGGAACGAGACCGAGCCGCAGTCGCGGGAGGGTGAGTGCGTTCTCCTCGCCACTCACGTCGACAGCGGGTTTTCTTTGCCTCCCCATCCTTTCTTTCGTGGCCTTTTGAATTTCTTCGGGGCTCAACTCCACCACTTCACTCCAAACACCATAGTTTATCTGGCTGCCTTTGTGTCAATGTGCGAAAATTTCTTGGGTTGTCGACCGCACTTGGGTCTCTTCAAACACATATTCACCAGTCGCTCCCAGTCGGTCAAGAAGGCCAACCTGAGTGATGAGAGGACGCACGTGATCTAGATGTGCAGGGGCCTTGGGATCCGGATGAGGAACAAGAGTACCTTCCCAACGATGATCCTTCCCGACTCGGTCCGGGGCTGGCAGTCAACTTGGTTTTACTGTAAGGACCAGCCGACCCCGGGTCAGTCGACAGGACTTCCCCCTTTTCCCCTGGCCTGAGTGGAGAAGCCCTCCTCCTTGAGGGTGATCCCAGAAGATAAGGCACAGGTCAAGGCGTTGGTCGAGCGGGTCGTCCAACTTGTCCGCGACGGTGTGACTGGGATGGACCTGCAGGAGGTCTTTCTCAGTCGACGCATCCAACCGCTTCTGGCCCGTGACCATCCGATGTGGATGTACTCGGGACTCGAGGACTTCACTCGGATCCACCAGGAGGACGTCAGCAAAGACACGGTGGAGAAGTGGCTGAGGGGAATCACCGGCAACAAAGACAATCCCCGGGGGTCTAGGAGGGTGATTCCATTCGACCACTCATGCCAGCCGAAACATGTATGATTCTGCTTTGCCAAGGATCTTCTCGATTCACTGTGTGACACCTTGTTGATGGTCGACTGTATTTCTTTTGCTCATTGTCCTTTCAGGCTCTCATTGCTATGTACTCGATGCCCAATGGAGTGCAGGAGCAAGACGTCGAGGAAGGAGCGAGCGGGGGCAAGAGCGGCGAGTGGCACTCGGATGCGGAGGAGGACGAGGAGAGCGACGACTCGAGTGATGACGAAGAGGTCGACTCACCTCCTCGTAGAGAGAGGAGATCCAAGCACGCTCACGACCCAGCGAGCACCCCGGTCCTGGCGACTGCGCCGACTGGGCAATCTTCGAAGCACCCCCGGACGTCTTCCCCAGCCCCGATTGAGAAGGCTCCGAAGCAGCTCAAGGTTGTGCTGCCTCCCGCGCCAAAAGCATCGAAGGCCACCTCCTCCAAACTACCAAAGGCTTTGCCCAGAATCAAAGTGACCATCCCCACCATCTCCGGGTAATGATCCGACCTGTTCTTTTCGTCGACTTGGGCAACAGAACGTAACCGACTGAGTGCGGACATTTGCAGTGCTGCTACATCAGGAACCTCTTCCTACCAGTACCGAGACGAGGAGATGGAAGACGCGGTTACCTCCAACCCAGGTAAAAACTCTTATGATCTTGTTCTTGATTACTCGGTCAATTGAATTCTAGCGGTTCACTTGGGGTCGACTGAACTTCTCTGCAGCTCCACCCAACGTCATCGATCTCCCAGATGACGATGAAGATGTGGCTCCTAGGCCCAGAAAGAGCAAAAAGGTAGCAGCTGGTAAGACATCTCAGCAGGGACCAATGGCAACACCAACCGCCCGTCAATCTGAAGACGCGGGCAGGGCCTCTGTAACTTTCACTGTGCCCTTGTCGAGTGAGCGTCCCGCATCGTCGACTCTACCGGTGGTTCCTTCAGTCGTCCAATCTCACGCCCCAGAGCTCCAAGCTGCCGCACCTGGGCCATCTGCCCTCTTCTTCACCAGCTACCCTGTTCCAGATTGGGAGGATTGCTCACCGCTCGGTAGGATTTTACAAACTTAGGCGAGTACTGGACTCCAGCTAAGCCCCCGAGTGGGAGGATTGCTCACCACTCGGTAGGATTTTACAAACTTAGGTGAGTACTAGACTGCAGCTAAGCCCCCGAGTGGGAGGATTGCTCACCACTCGGTAGGATTTTACAAACATAGGCGAGTACTGGACTGCAGCTAAGCCCCCGAGTGGGATGATTGCTCACCACTCGGTAGGATTTTACAAACTTAGGCGAGTACTAGACTGCAGCTAAGGCCCCGAGTGGGAGGATTGTTCATCACTCGGTAGGATTTTACAAACTTAGGCGAGTACTGGACTGCAGCTAAGCTCCCGAGTGGGAGGATTGCTCATCGCTCGGTAGGATTTTACAAACTTCGGCGAGTACTGGACTGCAGCTAAGCCGCCGAGTGGAAGGATTGCTCACCGCTCGGTGGGATTTTACAAACTTAGGCGAGTACTGGACTACAGCTAAGCCCCCGAGTGGGAGGATTGCTCACCCCTCGGTAGGATTTTACAAACTTAGGGGAGTATTGGACTGCAGCTAAGCCACCGAGTGGGAGGATTGCTCACAACTCGGTAGGATTTTATAAACTTAGGCGAGTACTGGACTGCAGCTAAGCCCCCGAGTGGGAGGATTGCTCACCACTCAGTAGGATTTTACAAACTTAGGCGAGTACTGGACTGCAGCTAAGCCCCCGAGTGGGAGGATTGCTCACCGCTCGGTAGGATTTTACAAATTAGGCGAGTACTGGAGTCCAGCTAAGCCCCCGAGTGGGAGGATTGCTCACCACACGGTAGGATTTTACAAACTTAGGGGAGTACTGGACTGCAGCTAAGCCACCGAGTGGGAGGATTGCTCACCGCTTGGTAGGATTTTACAAACTTAGGCGAGTACTGGACTACAGCTAAGCCCCCGAGTGGGAGGATTGCTCACCCCTCGGTAGGATTTTACAAACTTAGGCGAGTACTGGACTGCAGCTAAGCCCCCGAGTGGGAGGATTGCTCACCACTCGGTAGGATTTTACAAACTTAGGCGAGTACTGGACTGCAGCTAAGCTCCCGAGTGGGAGGATTGCTCATCGCTCGGTAGGATTTTACAAACTTAGGCGAGTACTGGACTGCAGCTAAGCTCCCGAGTGGGAGGATTGCTCATCGCTCGGTAGGATTTTACAAACTTCGGCGAGTACTGGACTGCAGCTAAGCCGCCGAGTGGAAGGATTGCTCACCGCTCGGTGGGATTTTACAAACTTAGGCGAGTACTGGACTGCAGCTAAGCTCCCGAGTGGGAGGATTGCTCATCGCTCGGTAGGATTTTACAAACTTCGGCGAGTACTGGACTGCAGCTAAGCTGCCGAGTGGAAGGATTGCTCACCGCTCGGTGGGATTTTACAAACTTAGGCGAGTACTGGACTACAGCTAAGCCCCCGAGTGGGAGGATTGCTCACCCCTCGGTAGGATTTTACAAACTTAGGGGAGTATTGGACTGAAGCTAAGCCACCGAGTGGGAGGATTGCTCACCACTCGGTAGGATTTTATAAACTTAGGCGAGTACTGGACTGCAGCTAAGCCCCCGAGTGGGAGGATTGCTCACCACTCAGTAGGATTTTACAAACTTAGGCGAGTACTGGACTGCAGCTAAGCCCCCGAGTGGGAGGATTGCTCACCGCTCGGTAGGATTTTACAAATTAGGCGAGTACTGGAGTCCAGCTAAGCCCCCGAGTGGGAGGATTGCTCACCACACGGTAGGATTTTACAAACTTAGGGGAGTACTGGACTGCAGCTAAGCCACCGAGTGGGAGGATTGCTCACCGCTTGGTAGGATTTTACAAACTTAGGCGAGTACTGGACTACAGCTAAGCCCCCGAGTGGGAGGATTGCTCACCCCTCGGTAGGATTTTACAAACTTAGGCGAGTACTGGACTGCAGCTAAGCACCCGAGTGGGAGGATTGCTCACCACTCGGTAGGATTTTACAAACTTAGGTGAGTACTAGACTGCAGCTAAGGCCCCGAGTGGGAGGATTGTTCACCACTCGGTAGGATTTTACAAACTTAGGCGAGTACTGGACTGCAGCTAAGCCCCCGAGTGGGAGGATTGCTCACCGCTCGGTAGGATTTTACAAACTTAGGCGAGTACTGGACTGCAGCTAAGCCCCCGAGTGGGAGGATTGCTCACCGCTCGGTAGGATTTTACAAACTTAGGTGAGTACTAGACTGCAGCTAAGGCCCCGAGTGGGAGGATTGTTCACCACTCGGTAGGATTTTACAAACTTAGGCGAGTACTGGACTGCAGCTAAGCCCCCGAGTGGGAGGATTTCTCACCACTCGGGAGGATTTTACAAGCTTAGGCGAGTACTGGACTGCAGCTAAGCCCCCGAGTGGGAGGATTGCTCACCACTCGGTAGGATTTTACAAACTTAGGCGAGTACTGGACTGCAGTTAAGCCCCCGAGTGGGAGGATTGCTCACCGCTCGGTAGGATTTTACAAACTTAGGCGAGTACTGGACTCCAGCTAAGCCCCCGAGTGGGAGGATTGCTCACCACTCGGTAGGATTTTACAAACTTAGGTGAGTACTAGACTGCAGCTAAGCCCCCGAGTGGGAGGATTGCTCACCACTCGGTAGGATTTTACAAACATAGGCGAGTACTGGACTGCAGCTAAGCCCCCGAGTGGGATGATTGCTCACCACTCGGTAGGATTTTACAAACTTAGGCGAGTACTGGACTGCAGCTAAGCTCCCGAGTGGGAGGATTGCTCACCACTCGATAGAATTTTACAAACTTAGGCGAGTACTGGACTACAGCTAACCCCCGAGTGGGAGGATTGCTCACCACTCGGTAGCATTTTACAAACTTAGGCGAGTACTGGACTGCAGCTAAGCCCCTGAGTGGGAGGATTGCTCACCACTCGGTAGGATTTTACAAACTTAGGCGAGTACTAGACTGCAGCTAAGGCCCCGAGTGGGAGGATTGTTCACCACTCGGTAGGATTTTACAAACTTAGGCGAGTACTGGACTGCAGCTAAGCTCCCGAGTGGGAGGATTGCTCATCGCTCGGTAGGATTTTACAAACTTCGGCGAGTACTGGACTGCAGCTAAGCCCCCGAGTGGGAGGATTGCTCACCCCTCGGTAGGATTTTACAAACTTAGGCGAGTACTGGACTGCAGCTAAGCCCCCGAGTGGGAGGATTGCTCACCACTCGGTAGGATTTTACAAACATAGGCGAGTACTGGACTGCAGCTAAGCCCCCGAGTGGGATGATTGCTCACCAGTCGGTAGGATTTTACAAACTTAGGCGAGTACTGGACTGCAGCTAAGCTCCCGAGTGGGAGGATTGGTCACCACTTGATAGAATTTTACAAACTTAGGCAAGTACTGGACTACAGCTAACCCCCGAGTGGGAGGATTGCTCACCACTCGGTAGCATTTTACAAACTTAGGCGAGTACTGGACTGCAGCTAAGCCCCTGAGTGGGAGGATTGCTCACCACTCGGTAGGATTTTACAAACTTAGGCGAGTACTAGACTGCAGCTAAGGCCCCGCGTGGGAGCATTGTTCACCACTCGGTAGGATTTTACAAACTTAGGCGAGTACTGGACTGCAGCTAAGCCCCCGAGTGGGAGGATTGCTCACCGCTCGGTAGGATTTTACAAACTTAGGCGAGTACTAGACTGCAGCTAAGCCCCCGAGTGGGAGGATTGCTCACCACTCGGTAGGATTTTACAAACTTAGGTGAGTACTAGACTGCAGCTAAGGCCCCGAGTGGGAAGATTGTTCACCACTCGGTAGGATTTTACAAACTTAGGTGAGTACTGGACTGCAGCTAAGCCCCCGAGTGGGAGGATTGCTCACCGCTCGGTAGGATTTTACAAACTTAGGCAAGTACTGGACTGCAGCTAAGCCCCCGAGTGGGAGGATTGCTCACCGCTCGGTAGGATTTTACAAACTTAGGTGAGTACTAGACTGCAGCTAAGGCCCCGAGTGGGAGGATTGTTCACCACTCGGTAGGATTTTACAAACTTAGGCGAGTACCGGAGTGCAGCTAAGCCCCCGAGTGGGAGGATTGCTCACCACTCAGTTGGATTTTACAAACGTAGTCGAGCACTGGACTGCAGCTAAGCCCCCGAGTGGGAGGATTTCTCACCACTCGGTAGGATTTTACAAACATAGGCGAGTACTGGACTGCAGCTAAGCCCCCGAGTGGGAGGATTGCTCACCACTCGGTAGGATTTTATAAACTTAGGCGAGTACTGGACTGCAGCTAAGCCACCGAGTGGGAGGATTGCTCACCGCTCGGTAGGATTTTACAAACTTAGGCGAGTACTGGACTACAGCTAAGCCCCCGAGTGGGAGGATTGCTCACCGCTCGGTAGGATTTTACAAACTTAGGCGAGTACTGGACTGCAGCAAAGCCCCCGAGTGGGAGGATTGCTCACCACTTGGTAGGATTTTACAAACTTAGGTGAGTACTAGACTGCAGCTAAGGCCCCGAGTGGGAAGATTGTTCACCACTCGGTAGGATTTTACAAACTTAGGTGAGTACTAGACTGCAGCTAAGCCCCCGAGTGGGAGGATTGCTCACCACTCGGTAGGATTTTACAAACATAGGCGATTACTGGACTGCAGCTAAGCCCCCGAGTGGGATGATTGCTCACCAGTCGGTAGGATTTTACAAACTTAGGCGAGTACTGGACTGCAGCTAAGCTCCCAAGTGGGAGGATTGGTCACCACTTGATAGAATTTTACAAACTTAGGGAAGTACTGGACTACAGCTAACCCCCGAGTGGGAGGATTGCTCACCACTCGGTAGCATTTTACAAACTTAGGCGAGTACTGGACTGCAGCTAAGCCCCTGAGTGGGAGGATTGCTCACCACTCGGTAGGATTTTACAAACTTAGGCGAGTACTGGACTGCAGCTAAGCCCCCGAGTGGGAGGATTGCTCACCACTCGGTAGGATTTTACAAACATAGGCGAGTACTGGACTGCAGCTAAGCCCCCGAGTGGGATGATTGCTCACCACTCGGTAGGATTTTACAAACTTAGGCGAGTACTGGACTGCAGCTAAGCTCCCGAGTGGGAGGATTGCTCACCACTCGATAGAATTTTACAAACTTAGGCGAGTACTGGACTACAGCTAACCCCCGAGTGGGAGGATTGCTCACCACTCGGTAGCATTTTACAAACTTAGGCGAGTACTGGACTGCAGCTAAGCCCCTGAGTGGGAGGATTGCTCACCACTCGGTAGGATTTTACAAACTTAGGCGAGTACTAGACTGCAGCTAAGGCCCCGAGTGGGAGGATTGTTCACCACTCGGTAGGATTTTACAAACTTAGGCGAGTACTGGACTGCAGCTAAGCCCCCGAGTGGGAGGATTGCTCACCGCTCGGTAGGATTTTACAAACTTAGGCGAGTACTGGACTGCAGCTAAGCCCCCGAGTGGGAGGATTGCTCACCGCTCGGTAGGATTTTACAAACTTAGGTGAGTACTAGACTGCAGCTAAGGCCCCGAGTGGGAGGATTGTTCACCACTCGGTAGGATTTTACAAACTTAGGCGAGTACTGGACTGCAGCTAAGCCCCCGAGTGGGAGGATTTCTCACCACTCGGGAGGATTTTACAAGCTTAGGCGAGTACTGGACTGCAGCTAAGCCCCCGAGTGGGAGGATTGCTCACCACTCGGTAGGATTTTACAAACTTAGGCGAGTACTGGACTCCAGCTAAGCCCCCGAGTGGGAGGATTGCTCACCGCTCGGTAGGATTTTACAAACTTAGGCGAGTACTGGACTCCAGCTAAGCCCCCGAGTGGGAGGATTGCTCACCACTCGGTAGGATTTTACAAACTTAGGGGAGTACTGGACTGCAGCTAAGCCACCGAGTGGGTGGATTGCTCACTGCTCGGTAGGATTTTACAAACTTAGGCGAGTACTGGACTACAGCTAAGCCCCCGAGTGGGAGGATTGCTCACCCCTCGGTAGGATTTTACAAACTTAGGCGAGTACTGGACTGCAGCTAAGCCCCCGAGTGGGAGGATTGCTCACCACTCGGTAGGATTTTACAAACATAGGCGAGTACTGGACTGCAGCTAAGCCCCCGAGTGGGATGATTGCTCACCAGTCGGTAGGATTTTACAAACTTAGGCGAGTACTGGACTGCAGCTAAGCTCCCGAGTGGGAGGATTGGTCACCACTTGATAGAATTTTACAAACTTAGGCAAGTACTGGACTACAGCTAACCCCCGAGTGGGAGGATTGCTCACCACTCGGTAGCATTTTACAAACTTAGGCGAGTACTGGACTGCAGCTAAGCCCCTGAGTGGGAGGATTGCTCACCACTCGGTAGGATTTTACAAACTTAGGCGAGTACTAGACTGCAGCTAAGGCCCCGCGTGGGAGGATTGTTCACCACTCGGTAGGATTTTACAAACTTAGGCGAGTACTGGACTGCAGCTAAGCCCCCGAGTGGGAGGATTGCTCACCGCTCGGTAGGATTTTACAAACTTAGGCGAGTACTAGACTGCAGCTAAGCCCCCGAGTGGGAGGATTGCTCACCACTCGGTAGGATTTTACAAACTTAGGTGAGTACTAGACTGCAGCTAAGGCCCCGAGTGGGAAGATTGTTCACCACTCGGTAGGATTTTACAAACTTAGGCGAGTACTAGACTGCAGCTAAGCCCCCGAGTGGGAGGATTGCTCACCACTCGGTAGGATTTTACAAACTTAGGTGAGTACTAGACTGCAGCTAAGGCCCCGAGTGGGAAGATTGTTCACCACTCGGTAGGATTTTACAAACTTAGGTGAGTACTGGACTGCAGCTAAGCCCCCGAGTGGGAGGATTGCTCACCGCTCGGTAGGATTTTACAAACTTAGGCAAGTACTGGACTGCAGCTAAGCCCCCGAGTGGGAGGATTGCTCACCGCTCGGTAGGATTTTACAAACTTAGGTGAGTACTAGACTGCAGCTAAGGCCCCGAGTGGGAGGATTGTTCACCACTCGGTAGGATTTTACAAACTTAGGCGAGTACCGGAGTGCAGCTAAGCCCCCGAGTGGGAGGATTGCTCACCACTCAGTAGGATTTTACAAACGTAGTCGAGCACTGGACTGCAGCTAAGCCCCCGAGTGGGAGGATTTCTCACCACTCGGTAGGATTTTACAAACATAGGCGAGTACTGGACTGCAGCTAAGCCCCCGAGTGGGAGGATTGCTCACCACTCGGTAGGATTTTATAAACTTAGGCGAGTACTGGACTGCAGCTAAGCCACCGAGTGGGAGGATTGCTCACCGCTCGGTAGGATTTTACAAACTTAG
This sequence comes from Triticum monococcum, assembly GCA_034509565.1. NCBI lineage: Eukaryota > Viridiplantae > Streptophyta > Magnoliopsida > Poales > Poaceae > Triticum > Triticum monococcum. Next base: position 237,196,175 of record CM067843.1, read on the forward strand.
GCGAGTACTGGACTACAGCTAAGCCCCCGAGTGGGAGGATTGCTCACCGCTCGGTAGGATTTTACAAACTTAGGCGAGTACTGGACTGCAGCAAAGCCCCCGAGTGGGAGGATTGCTCACCACTTGGTAGGATTTTACAAACTTAGGTGAGTACTAGACTGCAGCTAAGGCCCCGAGTGGGAAGATTGTTCACCACTCGGTAGGATTTTACAAACTTAGGTGAGTACTAGACTGCAGCTAAGCCCCCGAGTGGGAGGATTGCTCACCACTCGGTAGGATTTTACAAACATAGGCGATTACTGGACTGCAGCTAAGCCCCCGAGTGGGATGATTGCTCACCAGTCGGTAGGATTTTACAAACTTAGGCGAGTACTGGACTGCAGCTAAGCTCCCGAGTGGGAGGATTGGTCACCACTTGATAGAATTTTACAAACTTAGGGAAGTACTGGACTACAGCTAACCCCCGAGTGGGAGGATTGCTCACCACTCGGTAGCATTTTACAAACTTAGGCGAGTACTGGACTGCAGCTAAGCCCCTGAGTGGGAGGATTGCTCACCACTCGGTAGGATTTTACAAACTTAGGCGAGTACTGGACTGCTAAGCCCCCGAGTGGGAGGATTGCTCACCACTCGGTAGGATTTTACAAACATAGGCGAGTACTGGACTGCAGCTAAGCCCCCGAGTGGGATGATTGCTCACCACTCGGTAGGATTTTACAAACTTAGGCGAGTACTGGACTGCAGCTAAGCTCCCGAGTGGGAGGATTGCTCACCACTCGATAGAATTTTACAAACTTAGGCGAGTACTGGACTACAGCTAACCCCCGAGTGGGAGGATTGCTCACCACTCGGTAGCATTTTACAAACTTAGGCGAGTACTGGACTGCAGCTAAGCCCCTGAGTGGGAGGATTGCTCACCACTCGGTAGGATTTTACAAACTTAGGCGAGTACTAGACTGCAGCTAAGGCCCCGAGTGGGAGGATTGTTCACCACTCGGTAGGATTTTACAAACTTAGGCGAGTACTGGACTGCAGCTAAGCCCCCGAGTGGGAGGATTGCTCACCGCTCGGTAGGATTTTACAAACTTAGGCGAGTACTGGACTGCAGCTAAGCCCCCGAGTGGGAGGATTGCTCACCGCTCGGTAGGATTTTACAAACTTAGGTGAGTACTAGACTGCAGCTAAGGCCCCGAGTGGGAGGATTGTTCACCACTCGGTAGGATTTTACAAACTTAGGCGAGTACTGGACTGCAGCTAAGCCCCCGAGTAGGAGGATTTCTCACCACTCGGGAGGATTTTACAAGCTTAGGCGAGTACTGGACTGCAGCTAAGCCCCCGAGTGGGAGGATTGCTCACCACTCGGTAGGATTTTACAAACTTAGGCGAGTACTGGACTGCAGTTAAGCCCCCGAGTGGGAGGATTGCTCACCGCTCGGTAGGATTTTACAAACTTAGGCGAGTACTGGACTCCAGCTAAGCCCCCGAGTGGGAGGATTGCTCACCACTCGGTAGGATTTTACAAACTTAGGGGAGTACTGGACTGCAGCTAAGCCACCGAGTGGGTGGATTGCTCACTGCTCGGTAGGATTTTACAAACTTAGGCGAGTACTGGACTACAGCTAAGCCCCCGAGTGGGAGGATTGCTCACCCCTCGGTAGGATTTTACAAACTTAGGCGAGTACTGGACTGCAGCTAAGCCCCCGAGTGGGAGGATTGCTCACCACTCGGTAGGATTTTACAAACATAGGCGAGTACTGGACTGCAGCTAAGCCCCCGAGTGGGATGATTGCTCACCAGTCGGTAGGATTTTACAAACTTAGGCGAGTACTGGACTGCAGCTAAGCTCCCGAGTGGGAGGATTGGTCACCACTTGATAGAATTTTACAAACTTAGGCAAGTACTGGACTACAGCTAACCCCCGAGTGGGAGGATTGCTCACCACTCGGTAGCATTTTACAAACTTAGGCGAGTACTGGACTGCAGCTAAGCCCCTGAGTGGGAGGATTGCTCACCACTCGGTAGGATTTTACAAACTTAGGCGAGTACTAGACTGCAGCTAAGGCCCCGCGTGGGAGGATTGTTCACCACTCGGTAGGATTTTACAAACTTAGGCGAGTACTGGACTGCAGCTAAGCCCCCGAGTGGGAGGATTGCTCACCGCTCGGTAGGATTTTACAAACTTAGGCGAGTACTAGACTGCAGCTAAGCCCCCGAGTGGGAGGATTGCTCACCACTCGGTAGGATTTTACAAACTTAGGTGAGTACTAGACTGCAGCTAAGGCCCCGAGTGGGAAGATTGTTCACCACTCGGTAGGATTTTACAAACTTAGGTGAGTACTGGACTGCAGCTAAGCCCCCGAGTGGGAGGATTGCTCACCGCTCGGTAGGATTTTACAAACTTAGGCGAGTACTAGACTCCAGCTAAGCCCCCGAGTGGGAGGATTGCTCACCACTCGGTAGGATTTTACAAACTTAGGGGAGTACTAGACTGCAGCTAAGCCACCGAGTGGGTGGATTGCTCACCGCTCGGTAGGATTTTACAAACTTAGGCAAGTACTGGACTGCAGCTAAGCCCCCGAGTGGGAGGATTGCTCACCGCTCGGTAGGATTTTACAAACTTAGGTGAGTACTAGACTGCAGCTAAGGCCCCGAGTGGGAGGATTGTTCACCACTCGGTAGGATTTTACAAACTTAGGCGAGTACCGGAGTGCAGCTAAGCCCCCGAGTGGGAGGATTGCTCACCACTCAGTAGGATTTTACAAACGTAGTCGAGCACTGGACTGCAGCTAAGCCCCCGAGTGGGAGGATTTCTCACCACTCGGTAGGATTTTACAAACATAGGCGAGTACTGGACTGCAGCTAAGCCCCCGAGTGGGAGGATTGCTCACCACTCGGTAGGATTTTATAAACTTAGGCGAGTACTGGACTGCAGCTAAGCCACCGAGTGGGAGGATTGCTCACCGCTCGGTAGGATTTTACAAACTTAGGCGAGTACTGGACTACAGCTAAGCCCCCGAGTGGGAGGATTGCTCACCGCTCGGTAGGATTTTACAAACTTAGGCGAGTACTGGACTGCAGCAAAGCCCCCGAGTGGGAGGATTGCTCACCACTTGGTAGGATTTTACAAACTTAGGTGAGTACTAGACTGCAGCTAAGGCCCCGAGTGGGAAGATTGTTCACCACTCGGTAGGATTTTACAAACTTAGGTGAGTACTAGACTGCAGCTAAGCCCCCGAGTGGGAGGATTGCTCACCACTCGGTAGGATTTTACAAACATAGGCGATTACTGGACTGCAGCTAAGCCCCCGAGTGGGATGATTGCTCACCAGTCGGTAGGATTTTACAAACTTAGGCGAGTACTGGACTGCAGCTAAGCTCCCGAGTGGGAGGATTGGTCACCACTTGATAGAATTTTACAAACTTAGGGAAGTACTGGACTACAGCTAACCCCCGAGTGGGAGGATTGCTCACCACTCGGTAGCATTTTACAAACTTAGGCGAGTACTGGACTGCAGCTAAGCCCCTGAGTGGGAGGATTGCTCACCACTCGGTAGGATTTTACAAACTTAGGCGAGTACTAGACTGCAGCTAAGGCCCCGAGTGGGAGGATTGTTCACCACTCGGTAGGATTTTACAAACTTAGGCGAGTACTGGACTGCAGCTAAGCCCCCGAGTGGGAGGATTGCTCACCGCTCGGTAGGATTTTACAAACTTAGGCGAGTACTGGACTGCAGCTAAGCTCCCGAGTGGGAGGATTGCTCACCACTCGATAGAATTTTACAAACTTAGGCGAGTACTGGACTACAGCTAACCCCCGAGTGGGAGGATTGCTCACCACTCGGTAGCATTTTACAAACTTAGGCGAGTACTGGACTGCAGCTAAGCCCCTGAGTGGGAGGATTGCTCACCACTCGGTAGGATTTTACAAACTTAGGCGAGTACTAGACTGCAGCTAAGGCCCCGAGTGGGAGGATTGTTCACCACTCGGTAGGATTTTACAAACTTAGGCGAGTACTGGACTGCAGCTAAGCCCCCGAGTGGGAGGATTGCTCACCGCTCGGTAGGATTTTACAAACTTAGGCGAGTACTGGACTGCAGCTAAGCCCCCGAGTGGGAGGATTGCTCATCGCTCGGTAGGATTTTACAAACTTAGGTGAGTACTAGACTGCAGCTAAGGCCCCGAGTGGGAGGATTGTTCAGCACTCGGTAGGATTTTACAAACTTAGGCGAGTACTGGACTGTAGCTAAGCCCCCGAGTGGGAGGATTTCTCACCACTCGGGAGGATTTTACAAGCTTAGGCGAGTACTGGACTGCAGCTAAGCCCCCGAGTGGGAAGATTGCTCACCACTCGGTAGGATTTTACAAACTTAGGCGAGTACTGGACTGCAGTTAAGCCCCCGAGTGGGAGGATTGCTCACCGCTCGGTAGGATTTTACAAACTTAGGCGAGTACTAGACTCCAGCTAAGCCCCCGAGTGGGAGGATTGCTCACCACTCGGTAGGATTTTACAAACTTAGGGGAGTACTAGACTGCAGCTAAGCCACCGAGTGGGTGGATTGCTCACCGCTCGGTAGGATTTTACAAACTTAGGCGAGTACTGGACTACAGCTAAGCCCCCGAGTGGGAGGATTGCTCACCCCTCGGTAGGATTTTACAAACTTAGGTGAGTACTAGACTGCAGCTAAGGCCCCGAGTGGGAGGATTGTTCACCACTCGGTAGGATTTTGCAAACTTAGGCGAGTACTGGACTGCAGCTAAGCCCCCGAGTGGGAGGATTGCTCACCACTCGGTAGGATTTTACAAACATAGGCGAGTACTGGACTGCAGCTAAGCCCCCGAGTGGGATGATTGCTCACCAGTCGGTAGGATTTTACAAACTTAGGCGAGTACTGGACTGCAGCTAAGCTTCCGAGTGGGAGGATTGCTCACCACTTGATAGAATTTTACAAACTTAGGCGAGTACTGGACTACAGCTAACCCCCGAGTGGGAGGATTGCTCACCACTCGGTAGCATTTTACAAACTTAGGCGAGTACTTGACTGCAGCTAAGCCCCTGAGTGGGAGGATTGCTCACCACTCGGTAGGATTTTACAAACTTAGGCGAGTACTAGACTGCAGCTAAGGCCCCGAGTGGGAGGATTGCTCACCGCTCGGTAGGATTTTACAAACTTAGGTGAGTACTAGACTGCAGCTAAGGCCCCGAGTGGGAGGATTGTTCAGCACTCGGTAGGATTTTACAAACTTAGGCGAGTACTGGACTGTAGCTAAGCCCCCGAGTGGGAGGATTTCTCACCACTCGGGAGGATTTTACAAGCTTAGGCGAGTACTGGACTGCAGCTAAGCCCCCGAGTGGGAAGATTGCTCACCACTCGGTAGGATTTTACAAACTTAGGCGAGTACTGGACTGCAGTTAAGCCCCCGAGTGGGAGGATTGCTCACCGCTCGGTAGGATTTTACAAACTTAGGCGAGTACTAGACTCCAGCTAAGCCCCCGAGTGGGAGGATTGCTCACCACTCGGTAGGATTTTACAAACTTAGGGGAGTACTAGACTGCAGCTAAGCCACCGAGTGGGTGGATTGCTCACCGCTCGGTAGGATTTTACAAACTTAGGCGAGTACTGGACTACAGCTAAGCCCCCGAGTGGGAGGATTGCTCACCCCTCGGTAGGATTTTACAAACTTAGGCGAGTACTGGACTGCAGCTAAGCCCCCGGGTGGGAGGATTGCTCACCACTCGGTAGGATTTTACAAACATAGGCGATTACTGGACTGCAGCTAAGCCCCCGAGTGGGATGATTGCTCACCAGTCGGTAGGATTTTACAAACTTAGGCGAGTACTGGACTGCAGCTAAGCTCCCGAGTGGGAGGATTGGTCACCACTTGATAGAATTTTACAAACTTAGGCAAGTACTGGACTACAGCTAACCCCCGAGTGGGAGGATTGCTCACCACTCGGTAGCATTTTACAAACTTAGGCGAGTACTGGACTGCAGCTAAGCCCCTGAGTGGGAGGATTGCTCACCACTCGGTAGGATTTTACAAACTTAGGCGAGTACTAGACTGCAGCTAAGGCCCCGAGTGGGAGGATTGTTCACCACTCGGTAGGATTTTACAAACTTAGGCGAGTACTGGACTGCAGCTAAGCCCCCGAGTGGGAGGATTGCTCACCGCTCGGTAGGATTTTACAAACTTAGGCGAGTACTAGACTGCAGCTAAGCCCCCGAGTGGGACGATTGCTCACCACTCGGTAGGATTTTACAAACTTAGGTGAGTACTAGACTGCAGCTAAGGCCCCGAGTGGGAAGATTGTTCACCACTCGGTAGGATTTTACAAACTTAGGTGAGTACTAGACTGCAGCTAAGCCCCCGAGTGGGAGGATTGCTCACCACTCGGTAGGATTTTACAAACTTAGGGGAGTACTGGACTGCAGCTAAGCCACCGAGTGGGAGGATTGCTCACCGCTCGGTAGGATTTTACAAACTTAGGCGAGTACTGGACTACAGCTAAGCCCCCGAGTGGGAGGATTGCTCACCGCTCGGTAGGATTTTACAAACTTAGGCGAGTACTGGACTGCAGCAAAGCCCCCGAGTGGGAGGATTGCTCACCACTCGGTAGGATTTTACAAACTTAGGTGAGTACTAGACTGCAGCTAAGGCCCCGAGTGGGAAGATTGTTCACCACTCGGTAGGATTTTACAAACTTAGGTGAGTACTAGACTGCAGCTAAGCCCCCGAGTGGGAGGATTGCTCACCACTCGGTAGGATTTTACAAACATAGGCGATTACTGGACTGCAGCTAAGCCCCCGAGTGGGATGATTGCTCACCAGTCGGTAGGATTTTACAAACTTAGGCGAGTACTGGACTGCAGCTAAGCTCCCGAGTGGGAGGATTGGTCACCACTTGATAGAATTTTACAAACTTAGGGAAGTACTGGACTACAGCTAACCCCCGAGTGGGAGGATTGCTCACCACTCAGTAGCATTTTACAAACTTAGGCGAGTACTGGACTGCAGCTAAGCCCCTGAGTGGGAGGATTGCTCACCACTCGGTAGGATTTTACAAACTTAGGCGAGTACTAGACTGCAGCTAAGGCCCCGAGTGGGAGGATTGTTCACCACTCGGTAGGATTTTACAAACTTAGGCGAGTACTGGACTGCAGCTAAGCCCCCGAGTGGGAGGATTGCTCACCGCTCGGTAGGATTTTACAAACTTAGGCGAGTACTAGACTGCAGCTAAGCCCCCGAGTGGGAGGATTGCTCACCACTCGGTAGGATTTTACAAACTTAGGTGAGTACTAGACTGCAGCTAAGGCCCCGAGTGGGAAGATTGTTCACCACTCGGTAGGATTTTACAAACTTAGGTGAGTACTAGACTGCAGCTAAGCCCCCGAGTGGGAGGATTGCTCACCACTCGGTAGGATTTTACAAACTTAGGGGAGTACTGGACTGCAGCTAAGCCACCGAGTGGGAGGATTGCTCACCGCTCGGTAGGATTTTACAAACTTAGGCGAGTACTGGACTACAGCTAAGCCCCCAAGTGGGAGGATTGCTCACCGCTCGGTAGGATTTTACAAACTTAAGCGAGTACTGGACTGCAGCAAAGCCCCCGAGTGGGAGGATTGCTCACCACTCGGTAGGATTTTACAAACATAGGCGAGTACTGGACTGCAGCTAAGCCCCCGAGTGGGATGATTGCTCACCACTCGATAGGATTTTACAAACTTAGGCGAGTACTGGACTGCAGCTAAGCCCCCGAGTGGGATGATTGCTCACCGCTCGGTAGGATTTTACAAACTTAGGCAAGTACTGGACTGCAGCTAAGCCCCCGAGTGGGAGGATTGCTCACCGCTCGGTAGGATTTTACAAACTTAGGTGAGTACTAGACTGCAGCTAAGGCCCCGAGTGGGAGGATTGTTCACCACTCGGTAGGATTTTACAAACTTAGGCGAGTACCGGAGTGCAGCTAAGCCCCCGAGTGGGAGGATTGCTCACCACTCCATAGGATTTTACAAACGTAGTCGAGTACTGGACTGCAGCTAAGCCCCCGAGTGGGAGGATTTCTCACCACTCGGTAGGATTTTACAAACATAGGCGAGTACTGGACTGCAGCTAAGCCCCCGAGTGGGAGGATTGCTCACCACTCGGTAGGATTTTACAAACTTAAGCGAGTACTGGACTGAACCTAAGCCCCTGAGTGGGAGGATTTCTCACCACTCGATAGAATTTTACAAACTTAGGCGAGTACTGGACTGCAGCTAAGCCCCCGAGTGGGAGGATTGCTCACCACTAGGTAGGATTTTACAAACTTAGGCAAGTACTAGACTGCAGCTAAGCCCCCGAGTGGGAGGATTGCTCACCACTCGATAAAATTTTACAAACTTAGGCGAGTACTGGACTGCAGCTAAGCCCCCTAGTGGGAGGATTGCTCACCACTCGGTAGGACTTTACAAACTTAGGCGAGTACTGGACTGCAGCTAAGCCCCCGAGTGGGAGGATTGCTCACCACTCGGTAGGATTTTACAAACTTAGGCGAGTACTAGACTGCAGCTAAGGCCCCGAGTGGGAGGATTGTTCATCACTCGGTAGGATTTTACAAACTTAGGCGAGTACTGGACTGCAGCTAAGCTCCTGAGTGGGAGGATTGCTCACCGCTCGGTAGGATTTTACAAACTTCGGCGAGTACTGGACTGCAGCTAAGCCCCCGAGTGGAAGGATTGCTCACCGCTCGGTGGGATTTTACAAACTTATGCGAGTACTGGACTACAGCTAAGCCCCCGAGTGGGAGGATTGCTCACCCCTCGGTAGGATTTTACAAACTTAGGGGAGTACTGGACTGCAGCTAAGCCACCGAGTGGGAGGATTGCTCACCACTCGGCAGGATTTTATAAACTTAGGCGAGTACTGGACTGCAGCTAAGCCCCCGAGTGGGAGGATTGCTCACCACTCAGTAGGATTTTACAAACTTAGGCGAGTACTGGACTGCAGCTAAGCCCCCGAGTGGGAGGATTGCTCACCGCTCGGTAGGATTTTACAAACTTAGGCGAGTACTGGACTCCAGCTAAGCCCCCGAGTGGGAGGATTGCTCACCACTCGGTAGGATTTTACAAACTTAGGGGAGTACTGGACTGCAGCTAAGCCACCGAGTGGGAGGATTGCTCACCGCTCGGTAGGATTTTACAAACTTAGGCAAGTACAGGACTGCAGCTAAGCCCCCGAGTGGGAGGATTGCTCACCGCTCGGTAGGATTTTACAAACTTAGGTGAGTACTAGACTGCAGCTAAGGCCCCGAGTGGGAGGATTGTTCACCACTCGGTAGGATTTTACAAACTTAGGCGAGTACCGGAGTGCAGCTAAGCCCCCGAGTGGGAGGATTGCTCACCACTCAGTAGGATTTTACAAACGTAGTCGAGTACTGGACTGCAGCTAAGCCCCCGAGTGGGAGGATTTCTCACCACTCGGTAGGATTTTACAAACATAGGCGAGTACTGGACTGCAGCTAAGCCCCCGAGTGGGAGGATTGCTCACCACTCGGTAGGATTTTACAAACTTAAGCGAGTACTGGACTGAACCTAAGCCCCTGAGTGGGAGGATTTCTCACCACTCGATAGAATTTTACAAACATAGGCGAGTACTGGACTGCAGCTAAGCCCCCGAGTGGGAGGATTGCTCACCACTAGGTAGGATTTTACAAACATAGGCAAGTACTAGACTGCAGCTAAGCCCCCGAGTGGGAGGATTGCTCACCACTCGATAGAATTTTACAAACTTAGGCGAGTACTGGACTGCAGCTAAGCCCCCTAGTGGGAGGATTGCTCACCACTCGGTAGGATTTTACAAACATTGGCGAGTACTGGACTGCAGCTAAGCCGCTGAGTGGGAGGATTGCTCACCACTCGGTAGGACTTTACAAACTTAGGCGAGTACTGGACTGCAGCTAAGCCCCCGAGTGGGAGGATTGCTCACCACTCGGTAGGATTTTACAAACTTAGGCGAGTACTAGACTGCAGCTAAGGCCCCGAGTGGGAGGATTGTTCATCACTCGGTAGGATTTTACAAACTTAGGCGAGTACTGGACTGCAGCTAAGCTCCTGAGTGGGAGGATTGCTCACCGCTCGGTAGGATTTTACAAACTTCGGCGAGTACTGGACTGCAGCTAAGCCCCCGAGTGGAAGGATTGCTCACCGCTCGGTGGGATTTTACAAACTTATGCGAGTACTGGACTACAGCTAAGCCCCCGAGTGGGAGGATTGCTCACCCCTCGGTAGGATTTTACAAACTTAGGGGAGTACTGGACTGCAGCTAAGCCACCGAGTGGGAGGATTGCTCACCACTCGGTAGGATTTTATAAACTTAGGCGAGTACTGGACTGCAGCTAAGCCCCCGAGTGGGTGGATTGCTCACCACTCAGTAGGATTTTACAAACTTAGGCGAGTACTGGACTATAGCTAAGCCCCCGAGTGGGAGGATTGCTCACCGCTCGGTAGGATTTTACAAACTTAGGCGAGTACTGGCCTCCAGCTAAGCCCCCGAGTGGGAGGATTGCTCACCACTCGGTAGGATTTTACAAACTTAGGGGAGTACTGGACTGCAGCTAAGCCACCGAGTGGGAGGATTGCTCACCGCTCGGTAGGATTTTACAAACTTAGGCGAGTACTGGACTACAGCTAAGCCCCCGAGTGGGAGGATTGCTCACCCCTCGGTAGGATTTTACAAACTTAGGCGAGTACTGGACTGCAGCTAAGCCCCCGAGTGGGAGGATTGCTCACCACTCGGTAGGATTTTACAAACATAGGCGAGTACTGGACTGCAGCTAAGCCCCCGAGTGGGATGATTGCTCACCACTCGGTAGGATTTTACAAACATAGGCGAGTACTGGACTGCAGCTAAGCTCCCGAGTGGGAGGATTGCTCACCACTCGATAGAATTTTACAAACTTAGGCGAGTACTGGACTACAGCTAACCCCCGAGTGGGAGGATTGCTCACCACTCGGTAGCATTTTACAAACTTAGGCGAGTACTGGACTGTAGCTAAGCCCCTGAGTGGGAGGATTGCTCACCACTCGGTAGGATTTTACAAACTTAGGCGAGTACTAGACTGCAGCTAAGGCCCCGAGTGGGAGGATTGTTCACCACTCGGTAGGATTTTACAAACTTAGGCGAGTACTGGACTGCAGCTAAGCCCCCGAGTGGGAGGATTGCTCACCGCTCGGTAGGATTTTACAAACTTAGGCGAGTACTGGACTGCAGCAAACCCCCGAGCGGGAGGATTGCTCGGATTTTACAAACTTAGGCGAGTACTGGACTGCAGCTAAGCCCCCGAGTGGGAGGATTGCTCACCACTCGGTAGGATTTTACAAACTTAGGTGAGTACTAGACTGCAGCTAAGGCCCCGAGTGGGAAGATTGTTCACCACTCGGTAGGATTTTACAAACTTAGGCGAGTACTGGACTGCAGCTAAGCCCCCGAGTGGGAGGATTGCTCACCACTCGGGAGGATTTTACAAACTTAGGCGAGTACTGGACTGCAGCTAAGCCCCCGAGTGGGAGGATTGCTCACCGCTCGGTAGGATTTTACAAACTTAGGCGAGTACTGGACTCCAGCTAAGCCCCCGAGTGGGAGGATTGTTCACCACTCGGTAGGATTTTACAAACTTAGGCGAGTACTGGACTGCAGCTAAGCCCCCGAGTGGGATGATTGCTCACCAGTCGGTAGGATTTTACAAACTTAGGCGAGTACTGGACTGCAGCTAAGCTTCCGAGTGGGAGGATTGCTCACCACTTGATAGAATTTTACAAACTTAGGCGAGTACTGGACTACAGCTAACCCCCGAGTGGGAGGATTGCTCACCACTCGGTAGCATTTTACAAACTTAGGCGAGTACTGGACTGCAGCTAAGCCCCTGAGTGGGAGGATTGCTCACCACTCGGTAGGATTTTACAAACTTAGGCGAGTACTAGACTGCAGCTAAGGCCCCGAGTGGGAGGATTGTTCACCACTCGGTAGGATTTTACAAACTTAGGCGAGTACTGGACTGCAGCTAAGCCCCCGAGTGGGAGGATTGCTCACCGCTCGGTAGGATTTTACAAACTTAGGCGAGTACTGGACTGCAGCTAAGCCCCCGAGTGGGAGGATTGCTCGGATTTTACAAACTTAGGCGAGTACTGGACTGCAGCTAAGCCCCCGAGTGGGAGGATTGCTCACCACTCGGTAGGATTTTACAAACTTAGGTGAGTACTAGACTGCAGCTAAGGCCCCGAGTGGGAAGATTGTTCACCACTCGGTAGGATTTTACAAACTTAGGCGAGTACTGGACTGCAGCTAAGCCCCCGAGTGGGATGATTGCTCACCAGTCGGTAGGATTTTACAAACTTAGGCGAGTACTGGACTGCAACTAAGCTTCCGAGTGGGAGGATTGCTCACCACCTGATAGAATTTTACAAACTTAGGCGAGTACTGGACTACAGCTAACCCCCGAGTGGGAGGATTGCTCACCACTCGGTAGCATTTTACAAACTTAGGCGAGTACTGGACTGCAGCTAAGCCCCTGAGTGGGAGGATTGCTCACCACTCGGTAGGATTTTACAAACTTAGGCGAGTACTAGACTGCAGCTAAGGCCCCGAGTGGGAGGATTGTTCACCACTCGGTAGGATTTTACAAACTTAGGCGAGTACTGGACTGCAGCTAAGCCCCCGAGTGGGAGGATTGCTCACCGCTCGGTAGGATTTTACAAACTTAGGCGAGTACTGGACTGCAGCTAAGCCCCCGAGTGGGAGGATTGCTCGGATTTTACAAACTTAGGCGAGTACTGGACTGCAGCTAAGCCCCCGAGTGGGAGGATTGCTCACCGCTCGGTAGGATTTTACAAACTTAGGCGAGTACTGGACTGCAGCTAAGCCCCCGAGTGGGAGGATTGCTCATCGCTCGGTAGGATTTTACAAACTTAGGTGAGTACTAGACTGCAGCTAAGGCCCCGAGTGGGAGGATTGTTCACCACTCGGTAGGATTTTACAAACTTAGGCGAGTACTGGACTGCAGCTAAGCCCCCGAGTGGGAGGATTTCTCACCACTCGGGAGGATTTTACAAACTTAGGCGAGTACTGGACTGCAGCTAAGCCCCCGAGTGGGAGGATTGCTCACCACTCGGTAGGATTTTACAAACTTAGGTGAGTACTAGACTGTAGCTAAGCCCCCGAGTGGGAGGATTGCTCACCGCTCGGTAGGATTTTACAAACTTAGGCGAGTACTGGACTCCAGCTAAGCCCCCGAGTGGGAGGATTGCTCACCCCTCGGTAGGATTTTACAAACTTAGGGGAGTACTGGACTGCAGCTAAGCCACCGAGTGGGAGGATTGCTCACCGCTCGGTAGGATTTTACAAACTTAGGCGAGTATTGGACTACAGCTAAGCCCCCGAGTGGGAGGATTGCTCACCCCTCGGTAGGATTTTACAAACTTAGGCGAGTACTGGACTGCAGCTAAGCCCCCGAGTGGGGGGATTGCTCACCACTCGGTAGGATTTTACAAACATAGGCGAGTACTGGACTGCAGCTAAGCCCCCGAGTGGGATGATTGCTCACCAGTCGGTAGGATTTTACAAACTTAGGCGAGTACTGGACTGCAGCTAAGCTTCCGAGTGGGAGGATTGCTCACCACTTGATAGAATTTTACAAACTTAGGCGAGTACTGGACTACAGCTAACCCCCGAGTGGGAGGATTGCTCACCACTCGGTAGCATTTTACAAACTTAGGCGAGTACTTGACTGCAGCTAAGCCCCTGAGTGGGAGGATTGCTCACCACTCGGTAGGATTTTACAAACTTAGGCGAGTACTAGACTGCAGCTAAGGCCCCGAGTGGGAGGATTGTTCACCACTCGGTAGGATTTTACAAACTTAGGCGAGTACTAGACTGCAGCTAAGCCCCCGAGTGGGAGGATTGCTCACCACTCGATAAAATTTTACAAACTTAGGCGAGTACTGGACTGCAGCTAAGCCCCCTAGTGGGAGGATTGCTCACCACTCGGTAGGACTTTACAAACTTAGGCGAGTACTGGACTGCAGCTAAGCCCCCGAGTGGGAGGATTGCTCACCACTCGGTAGGATTTTACAAACTTAGGCGAGTACTAGACTGCAGCTAAGGCCCCGAGTGGGAGGATTGTTCATCACTCGGTAGGATTTTACAAACTTAGGCGAGTACTGGACTGTAGCTAAGCTCCTGAGTGGGAGGATTGCTCACCGCTCGGTAGGATTTTACAAACTTCGGCGAGTACTGGACTGCAGCTAAGCCCCCGAGTGGAAGGATTGCTCACCGCTCGGTGGGATTTTACAAACTTATGCGAGTACTGGACTACAGCTAAGCCCCCGAGTGGGAGGATTGCTCACCCCTCGGTAGGATTTTACAAACTTAGGGGAGTACTGGACTGCAGCTAAGCCACCGAGTGGGAGGATTGCTCACCACTCGGCAGGATTTTATAAACTTAGGCGAGTACTGGACTGCAGCTAAGCCCCCGAGTGGGAGGATTGCTCACCACTCAGTAGGATTTTACAAACTTAGGCGAGTACTGGACTGCAGCTAAGCCCCCGAGTGGGAGGATTGCTCACCGCTCGGTAGGATTTTACAAACTTAGGCGAGTACTGGACTCCAGCTAAGCCCCCGAGTGGGAGGATTGCTCACCACTCGGTAGGATTTTACAAACTTAGGGGAGTACTGGACTGCAGCTAAGCCACCGAGTGGGAGGATTGCTCACCGCTCGGTAGGATTTTACAAACTTAGGCAAGTACAGGACTGCAGCTAAGCCCCCGAGTGGGAGGATTGCTCACCGCTCGGTAGGATTTTACAAACTTAGGTGAGTACTAGACTGCAGCTAAGGCCCCGAGTGGGAGGATTGTTCACCACTCGGTAGGATTTTACAAACTTAGGCGAGTACCGGAGTGCAGCTAAGCCCCCGAGTGGGAGGATTGCTCACCACTCAGTAGGATTTTACAAACGTAGTCGAGTACTGGACTGCAGCTAAGCCCCCGAGTGGGAGGATTTCTCACCACTCGGTAGGATTTTACAAACATAGGCGAGTACTGGACTGCAGCTAAGCCCCCGAGTGGGAGGATTGCTCACCACTCGGTAGGATTTTACAAACTTAAGCGAGTACTGGACTGAACCTAAGCCCCTGAGTGGGAGGATTTCTCACCACTCGATAGAATTTTACAAACATAGGCGAGTACTGGACTGCAGCTAAGCCCCCGAGTGGGAGGATTGCTCACCACTAGGTAGGATTTTACAAACATAGGCAAGTACTAGACTGCAGCTAAGCCCCCGAGTGGGAGGATTGCTCACCACTCGATAGAATTTTACAAACTTAGGCGAGTACTGGACTGCAGCTAAGCCCCCTAGTGGGAGGATTGCTCACCACTCGGTAGGATTTTACAAACATTGGCGAGTACTGGACTGCAGCTAAGCCGCTGAGTGGGAGGATTGCTCACCACTCGGTAGGACTTTACAAACTTAGGCGAGTACTGGACTGCAGCTAAGCCCCCGAGTGGGAGGATTGCTCACCACTCGGTAGGATTTTACAAACTTAGGCGAGTACTAGACTGCAGCTAAGGCCCCGAGTGGGAGGATTGTTCATCACTCGGTAGGATTTTACAAACTTAGGCGAGTACTGGACTGCAGCTAAGCTCCTGAGTGGGAGGATTGCTCACCGCTCGGTAGGATTTTACAAACTTCGGCGAGTACTGGACTGCAGCTAAGCCCCCGAGTGGAAGGATTGCTCACCGCTCGGTGGGATTTTACAAACTTATGCGAGTACTGGACTACAGCTAAGCCCCCGAGTGGGAGGATTGCTCACCCCTCGGTAGGATTTTACAAACTTAGGGGAGTACTGGACTGCAGCTAAGCCACCGAGTGGGAGGATTGCTCACCACTCGGTAGGATTTTATAAACTTAGGCGAGTACTGGACTGCAGCTAAGCCCCCGAGTGGGTGGATTGCTCACCACTCAGTAGGATTTTACAAACTTAGGCGAGTACTGGACTGTAGCTAAGCCCCCGAGTGGGAGGATTGCTCACCGCTCGGTAGGATTTTACAAACTTAGGCGAGTACTGGCCTCCAGCTAAGCCCCCGAGTGGGAGGATTGCTCACCACTCGGTAGGATTTTACAAACTTAGGGGAGTACTGGACTGCAGCTAAGCCACCGAGTGGGAGGATTGCTCACCGCTCGGTAGGATTTTACAAACTTAGGCGAGTACTGGACTACAGCTAAGCCCCCGAGTGGGAGGATTGCTCACCCCTCGGTAGGATTTTACAAACTTAGGCGAGTACTGGACTGCAGCTAAGCCCCCGAGTGGGAGGATTGCTCACCACTCGGTAGGATTTTACAAACATAGGCGAGTACTGGACTGCAGCTAAGCCCCCGAGTGGGATGATTGCTCACCACTCGGTAGGATTTTACAAACATAGGCGAGTACTGGACTGCAGCTAAGCTCCCGAGTGGGAGGATTGCTCACCACTCGATAGAATTTTACAAACTTAGGCGAGTACTGGACTACAGCTAACCCCCGAGTGGGAGGATTGCTCACCACTCGGTAGCATTTTACAAACTTAGGCGAGTACTGGACTGTAGCTAAGCCCCTGAGTGGGAGGATTGCTCACCACTCGGTAGGATTTTACAAACTTAGGCGAGTACTAGACTGCAGCTAAGGCCCCAAGTGGGAGGATTGTTCACCACTCGGTAGGATTTTACAAACTTAGGCGAGTACTGGACTGCAGCTAAGCCCCCGAGTGGGAGGATTGCTCACCGCTCGGTAGGATTTTACAAACTTAGGCGAGTACTGGACTGCAGCAAACCCCCGAGCGGGAGGATTGCTCGGATTTTACAAACTTAGGCGAGTACTGGACTGCAGCTAAGCCCCCGAGTGGGAGGATTGCTCACCACTCGGTAGGATTTTACAAACTTAGGTGAGTACTAGACTGCAGCTAAGGCCCCGAGTGGGAAGATTGTTCACCACTCGGTAGGATTTTACAAACTTAGGCGAGTACTGGACTGCAGCTAAGCCCCCGAGTGGGAGGATTGCTCACCACTCGGGAGGATTTTACAAACTTAGGCGAGTACTGGACTGCAGCTAAGCCCCCGAGTGGGAGGATTGCTCACCGCTCGGTAGGATTTTACAAACTTAGGCGAGTACTGGACTCCAGCTAAGCCCCCGAGTGGGAGGATTGTTCACCACTCGGTAGGATTTTACAAACTTAGGCGAGTACTGGACTGCAGCTAAGCCCCCGAGTGGGATGATTGCTCACCAGTCGGTGGGATTTTACAAACTTAGGCGAGTACTGGACTGCAGCTAAGCTTCCGAGTGGGAGGATTGCTCACCACTTGATAGAATTTTACAAACTTAGGCGAGTACTGGACTACAGCTAACCCCCGAGTGGGAGGATTGCTCACCACTCGGTAGCATTTTACAAACTTAGGCGAGTACTGGACTGCAGCTAAGCCCCTGAGTGGGAGGATTGCTCACCACTCGGTAGGATTTTACAAACTTAGGCGAGTACTAGACTGCAGCTAAGGCCCCGAGTGGGAGGATTGTTCACCACTCGGTAGGATTTTACAAACTTAGGCGAGTACTGGACTGCAGCTAAGCCCCCGAGTGGGAGGATTGCTCACCGCTCGGTAGGATTTTACAAACTTAGGCGAGTACTGGACTGCAGCTAAGCCCCCGAGTGGGAGGATTGCTCGGATTTTACAAACTTAGGCGAGTACTGGACTGCAGCTAAGCCCCCGAGTGGGAGGATTGCTCACCACTCGGTAGGATTTTACAAACTTAGGTGAGTACTAGACTGCAGCTAAGGCCCCGAGTGGGAAGATTGTTCACCACTCGGTAGGATTTTACAAACTTAGGCGAGTACTGGACTGCAGCTAAGCCCCCGAGTGGGATGATTGCTCACCAGTCGGTAGGATTTTACAAACTTAGGCGAGTACTGGACTGCAACTAAGCTTCCGAGTGGGAGGATTGCTCACCACCTGATAGAATTTTACAAACTTAGGCGAGTACTGGACTACAGCTAACCCCCGAGTGGGAGGATTGCTCACCACTCGGTAGCATTTTACAAACTTAGGCGAGTACTGGACTGCAGCTAAGCCCCTGAGTGGGAGGATTGCTCACCACTCGGTAGGATTTTACAAACTTAGGCGAGTACTAGACTGCAGCTAAGGCCCCGAGTGGGAGGATTGTTCACCACTCGGTAGGATTTTACAAACTTAGGCGAGTACTGGACTGCAGCTAAGCCCCCGAGTGGGAGGATTGCTCACCGCTCGGTAGGATTTTACAAACTTAGGCGAGTACTGGACTGCAGCTAAGCCCCCGAGTGGGAGGATTGCTCGGATTTTACAAACTTAGGCGAGTACTGGACTGCAGCTAAGCCCCCGAGTGGGAGGATTGCTCACCGCTCGGTAGGATTTTACAAACTTAGGCGAGTACTGGACTGCAGCTAAGCCCCCGAGTGGGAGGATTGCTCATCGCTCGGTAGGATTTTACAAACTTAGGTGAGTACTAGACTGCAGCTAAGGCCCCGAGTGGGAGGATTGTTCACCACTCGGTAGGATTTTACAAACTTAGGCGAGTACTGGACTGCAGCTAAGCCCCCGAGTGGGAGGATTTCTCACCACTCGGGAGGATTTTACAAACTTAGGCGAGTACTGGACTGCAGCTAAGCCCCCGAGTGGGAGGATTGCTCACCACTCGGTAGGATTTTACAAACTTAGGTGAGTACTAGACTGTAGCTAAGCCCCCGAGTGGGAGGATTGCTCACCGCTCGGTAGGATTTTACAAACTTAGGCGAGTACTGGACTCCAGCTAAGCCCCCGAGTGGGAGGATTGCTCACCCCTCGGTAGGATTTTACAAACTTAGGGGAGTACTGGACTGCAGCTAAGCCACCGAGTGGGAGGATTGCTCACCGCTCGGTAGGATTTTACAAACTTAGGCGAGTATTGGACTACAGCTAAGCCCCCGAGTGGGAGGATTGCTCACCCCTCGGTAGGATTTTACAAACTTAGGCGAGTACTGGACTGCAGCTAAGCCCCCGAGTGGGGGGATTGCTCACCACTCGGTAGGATTTTACAAACATAGGCGAGTACTGGACTGCAGCTAAGCCCCCGAGTGGGATGATTGCTCACCAGTCGGTAGGATTTTACAAACTTAGGCGAGTACTGGACTGCAGCTAAGCTTCCGAGTGGGAGGATTGCTCACCACTTGATAGAATTTTACAAACTTAGGCGAGTACTGGACTACAGCTAACCCCCGAGTGGGAGGATTGCTCACCACTCGGTAGCATTTTACAAACTTAGGCGAGTACTTGACTGCAGCTAAGCCCCTGAGTGGGAGGATTGCTCACCACTCGGTAGGATTTTACAAACTTAGGCGAGTACTAGACTGCAGCTAAGGCCCCGAGTGGGAGGATTGTTCACCACTCGGTAGGATTTTACAAACTTAGGCGAGTACTGGACTGCAGCTAAGCCCCCGAGTGGGAGGATTGCTCACCGCTCGGTAGGATTTTACAAACTTAGGCGAGTACTGGACTGCAGCTAAGCCCCCGAGTGGGAGGATTGCTCGGATTTTACAAACTTAGGCGAGTACTGGACTGCAGCTAAGCCCCCGAGTGGGAGGATTGCTCACCGCTCGGTAGGATTTTACAAACTTAGGCGAGTACTGGACTGCAGCTAAGCCCCCGAGTGGGAGGATTGCTCATTGCTCGGTAGGATTTTACAAACTTAGGTGAGTACTAGACTGCAGCTAAGGCCCCGAGTGGGAGGATTGTTCACCACTCGGTAGGATTTTACAAACTTAGGCGAGTACTGGACTGCAGCTAAGCCCCCGAGTGGGAGGATTTCTCACCACTCGGGAGGATTTTACAAACTTAGGCGAGTACTGGACTGCAGCTAAGCCCCCGAGTGGGAGGATTGCTCACCACTCGGTAGGATTTTACAAACTTAGGTGAGTACTAGACTGTAGCTAAGCCCCCGAGTGGGAGGATTGCTCACCGCTCGGTAGGATTTTACAAACTTAGGCGAGTACTGGACTCCAGCTAAGCCCCCGAGTGGGAGGATTGCTCACCCCTCGGTAGGATTTTACAAACTTAGGGGAGTACTGGACTGCAGCTAAGCCACCGAGTGGGAGGATTGCTCACCGCTCGGTAGGATTTTACAAACTTAGGCGAGTATTGGACTACAGCTAAGCCCCCGAGTGGGAGGATTGCTCACCCCTCGGTAGGATTTTACAAACTTAGGCGAGTACTGGACTGCAGCTAAGCCCCCGAGTGGGGGGATTGCTCACCACTCGGTAGGATTTTACAAACATAGGCGAGTACTGGACTGCAGCTAAGCCCCCGAGTGGGATGATTGCTCACCAGTCGGTAGGATTTTACAAACTTAGGCGAGTACTGGACTGCAGCTAAGCTTCCGAGTGGGAGGATTGCTCACCACTTGATAGAATTTTACAAACTTAGGCGAGTACTGGACTACAGCTAACCCCCGAGTGGGAGGATTGCTCACCACTCGGTAGCATTTTACAAACTTAGGCGAGTACTTGACTGCAGCTAAGCCCCTGAGTGGGAGGATTGCTCACCACTCGGTAGGATTTTACAAACTTAGGCGAGTACTAGACTGCAGCTAAGGCCCCGAGTGGGAGGATTGTTCACCACTCGGTAGGATTTTACAAACTTAGGCGAGTACTGGACTGCAGCTAAGCCCCCGAGTGGGAGGATTGCTCACCGCTCGGTAGGATTTTACAAACTTAGGCGAGTACTGGACTGCAGCTAAGCCCCCGAGTGGGAGGATTGCTCGGATTTTACAAACTTAGGCGAGTACTGGACTGCAGCTAAGCCCCCGAGTGGGAGGATTGCTCACCGCTCGGTAGGATTTTACAAACTTAGGCGAGTACTGGACTGCAGCTAAGCCCCCGAGTGGGAGGATTGCTCATCGCTCGGTAGGATTTTACAAACTTAGGTGAGTACTAGACTGCAGCTAAGGCCCCGAGTGGGAGGATTGTTCACCACTCGGTAGGATTTTACAAACTTAGGCGAGTACTGGACTGCAGCTAAGCCCCCGAGTGGGAGGATTTCTCACCACTCGGGAGGATTTTACAAACTTAGGCGAGTACTGGACTGCAGCTAAGCCCCCGAGTGCGAGGATTGCTCACCACTCGGTAGGATTTTACAAACTTAGGTGAGTACTAGACTGTAGCTAAGCCCCCGAGTGGGAATATTGCTCACCGCTCGGTAGGATTTTACAAACTTAGGCGAGTACTGGACTCCAGCTAAGCCCCCGAGTGGGAGGATTGCTCACCCCTCGGTAGGATTTTACAAACTTAGGGGAGCACTGGACTGCAGCTAAGCCACCGAGTGGGAGGATTGCTCACCGCTCGGTAGGATTTTACAAACTTAGGCGAGTATTGGACTACAGCTAAGCCCCCGAGTGGGAGGATTGCTCACCCCTCGGTAGGATTTTACAAACTTAGGCGAGTACTGGACTGCAGCTAAGCCCCCGAGTGGGGGGATTGCTCACCACTCGGTAGGATTTTACAAACATAGGCGAGTACTGGACTGCAGCTAAGCCCCCGAGTGGGATGATTGCTCACCAGTCGGTAGGATTTTACAAACTTAGGCGAGTACTGGACTGCAGCTAAGCTTCCGAGTGGGAGGATTGCTCACCACTTGATAGAATTTTACAAACTTAGGCGAGTACTGGACTACAGCTAACCCCCGAGTGGGAGGATTGCTCACCACTCGGTAGCATTTTACAAACTTAGGCGAGTACTTGACTGCAGCTAAGCCCCTGAGTGGGAGGATTGCTCACCACTCGGTAGGATTTTACAAACTTAGGCGAGTACTAGACTGCAGCTAAGGCCCCGAGTGGGAGGATTGTTCACCACTCGGTAGGATTTTACAAACTTAGGCGAGTACTGGACTGCAGCTAAGCCCCCGAGTGGGAGGATTGCTCACCGCTCGGTAGGATTTTACAAACTTAGGCGAGTACTGGACTGCAGCTAAGCCCCCGTGTGGGAGGATTGCTCGGATTTTACAAACTTAGGCGAGTATTGGACTGCAGCTAAGCCCCCGAGTGGGAGGATTGCTCACCACTCGGTAGGATTTTACAAACTTAGGTGAGTACTAGACTGCAGCTAAGGCCCCGAGTGGGAAGATTGTTCACCACTCGGTAGGATTTTACAAACTTAGGCGAGTACTGGACTGCAGCTAAGCCCCCGAGTGGGATGATTGCTCACCAGTCGGTAGGATTTTACAAACTTAGGCGAGTACTGGACTGCAGCTAAGCTTCCGAGTGGGAGGATTGCTCACCACCTGATAGAATTTTACAAACTTAGGCGAGTACTGGACTACAGCTAACCCCCGAGTGGGAGGATTGCTCACCACTCGGTAGCATTTTACAAACTTAGGCGAGTACTGGACTGCAGCTAAGCCCCTGAGTGGGAGGATTGCTCACCACTCGGTAGGATTTTACAAACTTAGGCGAGTACTAGACTGCAGCTAAGGCCCCGAGTGGGAGGATTGTTCACCACTCGGTAGGATTTTACAAACTTAGGCGAGTACTGGACTGCAGCTAAGCCCCCGAGTGGGAGGATTGCTCACCGCTCGGTAGGATTTTACAAACTTAGGCGAGTACTGGACTACAGCTAAGCCCCCGAGTGGGAGGATTGCTCACCCCTCGGTAGGATTTTACAAACTTAGGCGAGTACTGGACTGCAGCTAAGCCCCTGAGTGGGAGGATTGCTCACCACTCGGTAGGATTTTACAAACATAGGCGAGTACTGGACTGCAGCTAAGCCCCCGAGTGGGATGATTGCTCACCAGTCGGTAGGATTTTACAAACTTAGGCGAGTACTGGACTGCAGCTAAGCTTCCGAGTGGGAGGATTGCTCACCACCTGATAGAATTTTACAAACTTAGGCGAGTACTGGACTACAGCTAACCCCCGAGTGGGAGGATTGCTCACCACTCGGTAGCATTTTACAAACTTAGGCGAGTACTTGACTGCAGCTAAGCCCCTGAGTGGGAGGATTGCTCACCACTCGGTAGGATTTTACAAACTTAGGCGAGTACTAGACTGCAGCTAAGGCCCCGAGTGGGAGGATTGTTCACCACTCGGTAGGATTTTACAAACTTAGGCGAGTACTGGACTGCAGCTAAGCCCCCGAGTGGGAGGATTGCTCACCGCTCGGTAGGATTTTACAAACTTAGGCGAGTACTGGACTGCAGCTAAGCCCCCGTGTGGGAGGATTGCTCGGATTTTACAAACTTAGGCGAGTACTGGACTGCAGCTAAGCCCCCGAGTGGGAGGATTGCTCACCACTCGGTAGGATTTTACAAACTTAGGTGAGTACTAGACTGCAGCTAAGGCCCCGAGTGGGAAGATTGTTCACCACTCGGTAGGATTTTACAAACTTAGGCGAGTACTGGACTGCAGCTAAGCCCCCGAGTGGGATGATTGCTCACCAGTCGGTAGGATTTTACAAACTTAGGCGAGTACTGGACTGCAGCTAAGCTTCCGAGTGGGAGGATTGCTCACCACCTGATAGAATTTTACAAACTTAGGCGAGTACTGGACTACAGCTAACCCCCGAGTGGGAGGATTGCTCACCACTCGGTAGCATTTTACAAACTTAGGCGAGTACTGGACTGCAGCTAAGCCCCTGAGTGGGAGGATTGCTCACCACTCGGTAGGATTTTACAAACTTAGGCGAGTACTAGACTGCAGCTAAGGCCCCGAGTGGGAGGATTGTTCACCACTCGGTAGGATTTTACAAACTTAGGCGAGTACTGGACTGCAGCTAAGCCCCCGAGTGGGAGGATTGCTCACCGCTCGGTAGGATTTTACAAACTTAGGCGAGTACTGGACTGCAGCTAAGCCCCAGAGTGGGAGGATTGCTCGGATTTTACAAACTTAGGCGAGTACTGGACTGCAGCTAAGCCCCCGAGTGGGAGGATTGCTCACCGCTCGGTAGGATTTTACAAACATAGGCGAGTACTGGACTGCAGCTAAGCCCCCGAGTGGGATGATTGCTCACCACTCGGTAGGATTTTACAAACTTAGGCGAGTACTGGACTGCAGCTAAGCTTCCGAGTGGGAGGATTGCTCACCACTTGATAGAATTTTACAAACTTAGGCGAGTACTGGACTACAGCTAACCCCCGAGTGGGAGGATTGCTCACCACTCGGTAGCATTTTACAAACTTAGGCGAGTACTTGACTGCAGCTAAGCCCCTGAGTGGGAGGATTGCTCACCACTCGGTAGGATTTTACAAACTTAGGCGAGTACTAGACTGCAGCTAAGGCCCCGAGTGGGAGGATTGTTCACCACTCGGTAGGATTTTACAAACTTAGGCGAGTACTGGACTGCAGCTAAGCCCCCGAGTGGGAGGATTGCTCACCGCTCGGTAGGATTTTACAAACTTAGGCGAGTACTGGACTGCAGCTAAGCCCCCGTGTGGGAGGATTGCTCGGATTTTACAAACTTAGGCGAGTACTGGACTGCAGCTAAGCCCCCGAGTGGGAGGATTGCTCACCACTCGGTAGGATTTTACAAACTTAGGTGAGTACTAGACTGCAGCTAAGGCCCCGAGTGGGAAGATTGTTCACCACTCGGTAGGATTTTACAAACTTAGGCGAGTACTGGACTGCAGCTAAGCCCCCGAGTGGGATGATTGCTCACCAGTCGGTAGGATTTTACAAACTTAGGCGAGTACTGGACTGCAGCTAAGCTTCCGAGTGGGAGGATTGCTCACCACCTGATAGAATTTTACAAACTTAGGCGAGTACTGGACTACAGCTAACCCCCGAGTGGGAGGATTGCTCACCACTCGGTAGCATTTTACAAACTTAGGCGAGTACTGGACTGCAGCTAAGCCCCTGAGTGGGAGGATTGCTCACCACTCGGTAGGATTTTACAAACTTAGGCGAGTACTAGACTGCAGCTAAGGCCCCGAGTGGGAGGATTGTTCACCACTCGGTAGGATTTTACAAACTTAGGCGAGTACTGGACTGCAGCTAAGCCCCCGAGTGGGAGGATTGCTCACCGCTCGGTAGGATTTTACAAACTTAGGCGAGTACTGGACTGCAGCTAAGCCCCCGAGTGGGAGGATTGCTCGGATTTTACAAACTTAGGCGAGTACTGGACTGCAGCTAAGCCCCCGAGTGGGAGGATTGCTCACCGCTCGGTAGGATTTTACAAACTTAGGCGAGTACTGGACTGCAGCTAAACCCCCGAGTGGGAGGATTGCTCATCGCTCGGTAGGATTTTACAAACTTAGGTGAGTACTATACTGCAGCTAAGGCCCCGAGTGGGAGGATTGTTCACCACTCGGTAGGATTTTACAAACTTAGGCGAGTACTGGACTGCAGCTAAGCCCCCGAGTGGGAGGATTTCTCACCACTCGGGAGGATTTTACAAACTTAGGCGAGTACTGGACTGCAGCTAAGCCCCCGAGTGGGAGGATTGCTCACCACTCGGTAGGATTTTACAAACTTAGGTGAGTACTAGACTGCAGCTAAGGCCCCGAGTGGGAAGATTGTTCACCACTCGGTAGGATTTTACAAACTTAGGCGAGTACTGGACTGCAGCTAAGCCCCCGAGTGGGATGATTGCTCACCAGTCGGTAGGATTTTACAAACTTAGGCGAGTACTGGACTGCAGCTAAGCTTCCGAGTGGGAGGATTGCTCACCACCTGATAGAATTTTACAAACTTAGGCGAGTACTGGACTACAGCTAACCCCCGAGTGGGAGGATTGCTCACCACTCGGTAGCATTTTACAAACTTAGGCGAGTACTGGACTGCAGCTAAGCCCCTGAGTGGGAGGATTGCTCACCACTCGGTAGGATTTTACAAACTTAGGCGAGTACTAGACTGCAGCTAAGGCCCCGAGTGGGAGGATTGTTCACCACTCGGTAGGATTTTACAAACTTAGGCGAGTACTGGACTGCAGCTAAGCCCCCGAGTGGGAGGATTGCTCACCGCTCAGTAGGATTTTACAAACTTAGGCGAGTACTGGACTGCAGCTAAGCCCCCGAGTGGGAGGATTGCTCGGATTTTACAAACTTAGGCGAGTACTGGACTGCAGCTAAGCCCCCGAGTGGGAGGATTGCTCACCGCTCGGTAGGATTTTACAAACTTAGGCGAGTACTGGACTGCAGCTAAGCCCCCGAGTGGGAGGATTGCTCATCGCTCGGTAGGATTTTACAAACTTAGGTGAGTACTAGACTGCAGCTAAGGCCCCGAGTGGGAGGATTGTTCACCACTCGGTAGGATTTTACAAACTTAGGCGAGTACTGGACTGCAGCTAAGCCCCCGAGTGGGAGGATTTCTCACCACTCGGGAGGATTTTACAAACTTAGGCGAGTACTGGACTGCAGCTAAGCCCCCGAGTGGGAGGATTGCTCACCACTCGGTAGGATTTTACAAACTTAGGTGAGTACTAGACTGTAGCTAAGCCCCCGAGTGGGAGGATTGCTCACCGCTCGGTAGGATTTTACAAACTTAGGCGAGTACTGGACTCCAGCTAAGCCCCCGAGTGGGAGGATTGCTCACCCCTCGGTAGGATTTTACAAACTTAGGGGAGTACTGGACTGCAGCTAAGCCACCGAGTGGGAGGATTGCTCACCGCTCGGTAGGATTTTACAAACTTAGGCGAGTACTGGACTACAGCTAAGCCCCCGAGTGGGAGGATTGCTCACCCCTCGGTAGGATTTTACAAACTTAGGCGAGTACTGGACTGCAGCTAAGCCCCCGAGTGGGAGGATTGCTCACCACTCGGTAGGATTTTACAAACATAGGCGAGTACTGGACTGCAGCTAAGCCCCCGAGTGGGATGATTGCTCACCAGTCGGTAGGATTTTACAAACTTAGGCGAGTACTGGACTGCAGCTAAGCTTCCGAGTGGGAGGATTGCTCACCACTTGATAGAATTTTACAAACTTAGGCGAGTACTGGACTACAGCTAACCCCCGAGTGGGAGGATTGCTCACCACTCGGTAGCATTTTACAAACTTAGGCGAGTACTTGACTGCAGCTAAGCCCCTGAGTGGGAGGATTGCTCACCACTCGGTAGGATTTTACAAACTTAGGCGAGTACTAGACTGCAGCTAAGGCCCCGAGTGGGAGGATTGTTCACCACTCGGTAGGATTTTACAAACTTAGGCGAGTACTGGACTGCAGCTAAGCCCCCGAGTGGGAGGATTGCTCACCGCTCGGTAGGATTTTACAAACTTAGGCGAGTACTGGACTGCAGCTAAGCCCCCGTGTGGGAGGATTGCTCGGATTTTACAAACTTAGGCGAGTACTGGACTGCAGCTAAGCCCCCGAGTGGGAGGATTGCTCACCACTCGGTAGGATTTTACAAACTTAGGTGAGTACTAGACTGCAGCTAAGGCCCCGAGTGGGAAGATTGTTCACCACTCGGTAGGATTTTACAAACTTAGGCGAGTACTGGACTGCAGCTAAGCCCCCGAGTGGGATGATTGCTCACCAGTCGGTAGGATTTTACAAACTTAGGCGAGTACTGGACTGCAGCTAAGCTTCCGAGTGGGAGGATTGCTCACCACCTGATAGAATTTTACAAACTTAGGCGAGTACTGGACTACAGCTAACCCCCGAGTGGGAGGATTGCTCACCACTCGGTAGCATTTTACAAACTTAGGCGAGTACTGGACTGCAGCTAAGCCCCTGAGTGGGAGGATTGCTCACCACTCGGTAGGATTTTACAAACTTAGGCGAGTACTAGACTGCAGCTAAGGCCCCGAGTGGGAGGATTGTTCACCACTCGGTAGGATTTTACAAACTTAGGCGAGTACTGGACTGCAGCTAAGCCCCCGAGTGGGAGGATTGCTCACCGCTCGGTAGGATTTTACAAACTTAGGCGAGTACTGGACTGCAGCTAAGCCCCCGAGTGGGAGGATTGCTCGGATTTTACAAACTTAGGCGAGTACTGGACTGCAGCTAAGCCCCCGAGTGGGAGGATTGCTCACCGCTCGGTAGGATTTTACAAACTTAGGCGAGTACTGGACTGCAGCTAAGCCCCCGAGTGGGAGGATTGCTCATCGCTCGGTAGGATTTTACAAACTTAGGTGAGTACTATACTGCAGCTAAGGCCCCGAGTGGGAGGATTGTTCACCACTCGGTAGGATTTTACAAACTTAGGCGAGTACTGGACTGCAGCTAAGCCCCCGAGTGGGAGGATTTCTCACCACTCGGGAGGATTTTACAAACTTAGGCGAGTACTGGACTGCAGCTAAGCCCCCGAGTGGGAGGATTGCTCACCACTCGGTAGGATTTTACAAACTTAGGTGAGTACTAGACTGCAGCTAAGGCCCCGAGTGGGAAGATTGTTCACCACTCGGTAGGATTTTACAAACTTAGGCGAGTACTGGACTGCAGCTAAGCCCCCGAGTGGGATGATTGCTCACCAGTCGGTAGGATTTTACAAACTTAGGCGAGTACTGGACTGCAGCTAAGCTTCCGAGTGGGAGGATTGCTCACCACCTGATAGAATTTTACAAACTTAGGCGAGTACTGGACTACAGCTAACCCCCGAGTGGGAGGATTGCTCACCACTCGGTAGCATTTTACAAACTTAGGCGAGTACTGGACTGCAGCTAAGCCCCTGAGTGGGAGGATTGCTCACCACTCGGTAGGATTTTACAAACTTAGGCGAGTACTAGACTGCAGCTAAGGCCCCGAGTGGGAGGATTGTTCACCACTCGGTAGGATTTTACAAACTTAGGCGAGTACTGGACTGCAGCTAAGCCCCCGAGTGGGAGGATTGCTCACCGCTCAGTAGGATTTTACAAACTTAGGCGAGTACTGGACTGCAGCTAAGCCCCCGAGTGGGAGGATTGCTCGGATTTTACAAACTTAGGCGAGTACTGGACTGCAGCTAAGCCCCCGAGTGGGAGGATTGCTCACCGCTCGGTAGGATTTTACAAACTTAGGCGAGTACTGGACTGCAGCTAAGCCCCCGAGTGGGAGGATTGCTCATCGCTCGGTAGGATTTTACAAACTTAGGTGAGTACTAGACTGCAGCTAAGGCCCCGAGTGGGAGGATTGTTCACCACTCGGTAGGATTTTACAAACTTAGGCGAGTACTGGACTGCAGCTAAGCCCCCGAGTGGGAGGATTTCTCACCACTCGGGAGGATTTTACAAACTTAGGCGAGTACTGGACTGCAGCTAAGCCCCCGAGTGGGAGGATTGCTCACCACTCGGTAGGATTTTACAAACTTAGGTGAGTACTAGACTGTAGCTAAGCCCCCGAGTGGGAGGATTGCTCACCGCTCGGTAGGATTTTACAAACTTAGGCGAGTACTGGACTCCAGCTAAGCCCCCGAGTGGGAGGATTGCTCACCCCTCGGTAGGATTTTACAAACTTAGGGGAGTACTGGACTGCAGCTAAGCCACCGAGTGGGAGGATTGCTCACCGCTCGGTAGGATTTTACAAACTTAGGCGAGTACTGGACTACAGCTAAGCCCCCGAGTGGGAGGATTGCTCACCCCTCGGTAGGATTTTACAAACTTAGGCGAGTACTGGACTGCAGCTAAGCCCCCGAGTGGGAGGATTGCTCACCACTCGGTAGGATTTTACAAACATAGGCGAGTACTGGACTGCAGCTAAGCCCCCGAGTGGGATGATTGCTCACCAGTCGGTAGGATTTTACAAACTTAGGCGAGTACTGGACTGCAGCTAAGCTTCCGAGTGGGAGGATTGCTCACCACTTGATAGAATTTTACAAACTTAGGCGAGTACTGGACTACAGCTAACCCCCGAGTGGGAGGATTGCTCACCACTCGGTAGCATTTTACAAACTTAGGCGAGTACTGGACTGCAGCTAAGCCCCTGAGTGGGAGGATTGCTCACCACTCGGTAGGATTTTACAAACTTAGGCGAGTACTAGACTGCAGCTAAGGCCCCGAGTGGGAGGATTGTTCACCACTCGGTAGGATTTTACAAACTTAGGCGAGTACTGGACTGCAGCTAAGCCCCCGAGTGGGAGGATTGCTCACCGCTCGGTAGGATTTTACAAACTTAGGCGAGTACTGGACTGCAGCTAAGCCCCCGAGTGGGAGGATTGCTCGGATTTTACAAACTTAGGCGAGTACTGGACTGCAGCTAAGCCCCCGAGTGGGAGGATTGCTCACCGCTCGGTAGGATTTTACAAACTTAGGCGAGTACTGGACTGCAGCTAAGCCCCCGAGTGGGAGGATTGCTCATCGCTCGGTAGGATTTTACAAACTTAGGTGAGTACTATACTGCAGCTAAGGCCCCGAGTGGGAGGATTGTTCACCACTCGGTAGGATTTTACAAACTTAGGCGAGTACTGGACTGCAGCTAAGCCCCCGAGTGGGAGGATTTCTCACCACTCGGGAGGATTTTACAAACTTAGGCGAGTACTGGACTGCAGCTAAGCCCCCGAGTGGGAGGATTGCTCACCACTCGGTAGGATTTTACAAACTTAGGTGAGTACTAGACTGCAGCTAAGGCCCCGAGTGGGAAGATTGTTCACCACTCGGTAGGATTTTACAAACTTAGGCGAGTACTGGACTGCAGCTAAGCCCCCGAGTGGGATGATTGCTCACCAGTCGGTAGGATTTTACAAACTTAGGCGAGTACTGGACTGCAGCTAAGCTTCCGAGTGGGAGGATTGCTCACCACCTGATAGAATTTTACAAACTTAGGCGAGTACTGGACTACAGCTAACCCCCGAGTGGGAGGATTGCTCACCACTCGGTAGCATTTTACAAACTTAGGCGAGTACTGGACTGGAGCTAAGCCCCTGAGTGGGAGGATTGCTCACCACTCGGTAGGATTTTACAAACTTAGGCGAGTACTAGACTGCAGCTAAGGCCCCGAGTGGGAGGATTGTTCACCACTCGGTAGGATTTTACAAACTTAGGCGAGTACTGGACTGCAGCTAAGCCCCCGAGTGGGAGGATTGCTCACCGCTCAGTAGGATTTTACAAACTTAGGCGAGTACTGGACTGCAGCTAAGCCCCCGAGTGGGAGGATTGCTCGGATTTTACAAACTTAGGCGAGTACTGGACTGCAGCTAAGCCCCCGAGTGGGAGGATTGCTCACCGCTCGGTAGGATTTTACAAACTTAGGCGAGTACTGGACTGCAGCTAAGCCCCCGAGTGGGAGGATTGCTCATCGCTCGGTAGGATTTTACAAACTTAGGTGAGTACTAGACTGCAGCTAAGGCCCCGAGTGGGAGGATTGTTCACCACTCGGTAGGATTTTACAAACTTAGGCGAGTACTGGACTGCAGCTAAGCCCCCGAGTGGGAGGATTTCTCACCACTCGGGAGGATTTTACAAACTTAGGCGAGTACTGGACTGCAGCTAAGCCCCCGAGTGGGAGGATTGCTCACCACTAGGTAGGATTTTACAAACTTAGGTGAGTACTAGACTGTAGCTAAGCCCCCGAGTGGGAGGATTGCTCACCGCTCGGTAGGATTTTACAAACTTAGGCGAGTACTGGACTCCAGCTAAGCCCCCGAGTGGGAGGATTGCTCACCCCTCGGTAGGATTTTACAAACTTAGGGGAGTACTGGACTGCAGCTAAGCCACCGAGTGGGAGGATTGCTCACCGCTCGGTAGGATTTTACAAACTTAGGCGAGTACTGGACTACAGCTAAGCCCCCGAGTGGGAGGATTGCTCACCCCTCGGTAGGATTTTACAAACTTAGGCGAGTACTGGACTGCAGCTAAGCCCCCGAGTGGGAGGATTGCTCACCACTCGGTAGGATTTTACAAACATAGGCGAGTACTGGACTGCAGCTAAGCCCCCGAGTGGGATGATTGCTCACCAGTCGGTAGGATTTTACAAACTTAGGCGAGTACTGGACTGCAGCTAAGCTTCCGAGTGGGAGGATTGCTCACCACTTGATAGAATTTTACAAACTTAGGCGAGTACTGGACTACAGCTAACCCCCGAGTGGGAGGATTGCTCACCACTCGGTAGCATTTTACAAACTTAGGCGAGTACTTGACTGCAGCTAAGCCCCTGAGTGGGAGGATTTCTCACCACTCGGTAGGATTTTACAAACTTAGGCGAGTACTAGACTGCAGCTAAGGCCCCGAGTGGGAGGATTGTTCACCACTCGGTAGGATTTTACAAACTTAGGCGAGTACTGGACTGCAGCTAAGCCCCCGAGTGGGAGGATTGCTCACCGCTCGGTAGGATTTTACAAACTTAGGCGAGTACTGGACTGCAGCTAAGCCCCCGTGTGGGAGGATTGCTCGGATTTTACAAACTTAGGCGAGTACTGGACTGCAGCTAAGCCCCCGAGTGGGAGGATTGCTCACCACTCGGTAGGATTTTACAAACTTAGGTGAGTACTAGACTGCAGCTAAGGCCCCGAGTGGGAAGATTGTTCACCACTCGGTAGGATTTTACAAACTTAGGCGAGTACTGGACTGCAGCTAAGCCCCCGAGTGGGATGATTGCTCACCAGTCGGTAGGATTTTACAAACTTAGGCGAGTACTGGACTGCAGCTAAGCTTCCGAGTGGGAGGATTGCTCACCACCTGATAGAATTTTACAAACTTAGGCGAGTACTGGACTACAGCTAACCCCCGAGTGGGAGGATTGCTCACCACTCGGTAGCATTTTACAAACTTAGGCGAGTACTGGACTGCAGCTAAGCCCCTGAGTGGGAGGATTGCTCACCACTCGGTAGGATTTTACAAACTTAGGCGAGTACTAGACTGCAGCTAAGGCCCCGAGTGGGAGGATTGTTCACCACTCGGTAGGATTTTACAAACTTAGGCGAGTACTGGACTGCAGCTAAGCCCCCGAGTGTTAGGATTGCTCACCGCTCGGTAGGATTTTACAAACTTAGGCGAGTACTGGACTGCAGCTAAGCCCCCGAGTGGGAGGATTGCTCGGATTTTACAAACTTAGGCGAGTACTGGACTGCAGCTAAGCCCCCGAGTGGGAGGATTGCTCACCGCTCGGTAGGATTTTACAAACTTAGGCGAGTACTGGACTGCAGCTAAGCCCCCGAGTGGGAGGATTGCTCATCGCTCGGTAGGATTTTACAAACTTAGGTGAGTACTAGACTGCAGCTAAGGCCCCGAGTGGGAGGATTGTTCACCACTCGGTAGGATTTTACAAACTTAGGCGAGTACTGGACTGCAGCTAAGCCCCCGAGTGGGAGGATTTCTCACCACTCGGGAGGATTTTACAAACTTAGGCGAGTACTGGACTGCAGCTAAGCCCCCGAGTGGGAGGATTGCTCACCACTCGGTAGGATTTTACAAACTTAGGTGAGTACTAGACTGCAGCTAAGGCCCCGAGTGGGAAGATTGTTCACCACTCGGTAGGATTTTACAAACTTAGGCGAGTACTGGACTGCAGCTAAGCCCCCGAGTGGGATGATTGCTCACCAGTCGGTAGGATTTTACAAACTTAGGCGAGTACTGGACTGCAGCTAAGCTTCCGAGTGGGAGGATTGCTCACCACCTGATAGAATTTTACAAACTTAGGCGAGTACTGGACTACAGCTAACCCCCGAGTGGGAGGATTGCTCACCACTCGGTAGCATTTTACAAACTTAGGCGAGTACTGGACTGCAGCTAAGCCCCTGAGTGGGAGGATTGCTCACCACTCGGTAGGATTTTACAAACTTAGGCGAGTACTAGACTGCAGCTAAGGCCCCGAGTGGGAGGATTGTTCACCACTCGGTAGGATTTTACAAACTTAGGCGAGTACTGGACTGCAGCTAAGCCCCCGAGTGGGAGGATTGCTCACCGCTCAGTAGGATTTTACAAACTTAGGCGAGTACTGGACTGCAGCTAAGCCCCCGAGTGGGAGGATTGCTCGGATTTTACAAACTTAGGCGTGTACTGGACTGCAGCTAAGCCCCCGAGTGGGAGGATTGCTAACCGCTCGGTAGGATTTTACAAACTTAGGCGAGTACTGGACTGCAGCTAAGCCCCCGAGTGGGAGGATTGTTCATCGCTCGGTAGGATTTTACAAACTTAGGTGAGTACTAGACTGCAGCTAAGGCCCCGAGTGGGAGGATTGTTCACCACTCGGTAGGATTTTACAAACTTAGGCGAGTACTGGACTGCAGCTAAGCCCCCGAGTGGGAGGATTTCTCACCACTCGGGAGGATTTTACAAACTTAGGCGAGTACTGGACTGCAGCTAAGCCCCCGAGTGGGAGGATTGCTCACCACTCGGTAGGATTTTACAAACTTAGGTGAGTACTAGACTGTAGCTAAGCCCCCGAGTGGGAGGATTGCTCACCGCTCGGTAGGATTTTACAAACTTAGGCGAGTACTGGACTCCAGCTAAGCCCCCGAGTGGGAGGATTTCTCACCCCTCGGTAGGATTTTACAAACTTAGGGGAGTACTGGACTGCAGCTAAGCCACCGAGTGGGAGGATTGCTCACCGCTCGGTAGGATTTTACAAACTTAGGCGAGTACTGGACTACAGCTAAGCCCCCGAGTGGGAGGATTGCTCACCCCTCGGTAGGATTTTACAAACTTAGGCGAGTACTGGACTGCAGCTAAGCCCCCGAGTGGGAGGATTGCTCACCACTCGGTAGGATTTTACAAACATAGGCGAGTACTGGACTGCAGCTAAGCCCCCGAGTGGGATGATTGCTCACCAGTCGGTAGGATTTTACAAACTTAGGCGAGTACTGGACTGCAGCTAAGCTTCCGAGTGGGAGGATTGCTCACCACTTGATAGAATTTTACAAACTTAGGCGAGTACTGGACTACAGCTAACCCCCGAGTGGGAGGATTGCTCACCACTCGGTAGCATTTTACAAACTTAGGCGAGTACTTGACTGCAGCTAAGCCCCTGAGTGGGAGGATTGCTCACCACTCGGTAGGATTTTACAAACTTAGGCGAGTACTAGACTGCAGCTAAGGCCCCGAGTGGGAGGATTGTTCACCACTCGGTAGGATTTTACAAACTTAGGCGAGTACTGGACTGCAGCTAAGCCCCCGAGTGGGAGGATTGCTCACCGCTCGGTAGGATTTTACAAACTTAGGCGAGTACTGGACTGCAGCTAAGCCCCCGTGTGGGAGGATTGCTCGGATTTTACAAACTTAGGCGAGTACTGGACTGCAGCTAAGCCCCCGAGTGGGAGGATTGCTCACCACTCGGTAGGATTTTACAAACTTAGGTGAGTACTAGACTGCAGCTAAGGCCCCGAGTGGGAAGATTGTTCACCACTCGGTAGGATTTTACAAACTTAGGCGAGTACTGGACTGCAGCTAAGCCCCCGAGTGGGATGATTGCTCACCAGTCGGTAGGATTTTACAAACTTAGGCGAGTACTGGACTGCAGCTAAGCTTCCGAGTGGGAGGATTGCTCACCACCTGATAGAATTTTACAAACTTAGGCGAGTACTGGACTACAGCTAACCCCCGAGTGGGAGGATTGCTCACCACTCGGTAGCATTTTACAAACTTAGGCGAGTACTGGACTGCAGCTAAGCCCCTGAGTGGGAGGATTGCTCACCACTCGGTAGGATTTTACAAACTTAGGCGAGTACTAGACTGCAGCTAAGGCCCCGAGTGGGAGGATTGTTCACCACTCGGTAGGATTTTACAAACTTAGGCGAGTACTGGACTGCAGCTAAGCCCCCGAGTGTTAGGATTGCTCACCGCTCGGTAGGATTTTACAAACTTAGGCGAGTACTGGACTGCAGCTAAGCCCCCGAGTGGGAGGATTGCTCGGATTTTACAAACTTAGGCGAGTACTGGACTGCAGCTAAGCCCCCGAGTGGGAGGATTGCTCACCGCTCGGTAGGATTTTACAAACTTAGGCGAGTACTGGACTGCAGCTAAGCCCCCGAGTGGGAGGATTGCTCATCGCTCGGTAGGATTTTACAAACTTAGGTGAGTACTAGACTGCAGCTAAGGCCCCGAGTGGGAGGATTGTTCACCACTCGGTAGGATTTTACAAACTTAGGCGAGTACTGGACTGCAGCTAAGCCCCCGAGTGGGAGGATTTCTCACCACTCGGGAGGATTTTACAAACTTAGGCGAGTACTGGACTGCAGCTAAGCCCCCGAGTGGGAGGATTGCTCACCACTCGGTAGGATTTTACAAACTTAGGTGAGTACTAGACTGCAGCTAAGGCCCCGAGTGGGAAGATTGTTCACCACTCGGTAGGATTTTACAAACTTAGGCGAGTACTGGACTGCAGCTAAGCCCCCGAGTGGGATGATTGCTCACCAGTCGGTAGGATTTTACAAACTTAGGCGAGTACTGGACTGCAGCTAAGCTTCCGAGTGGGAGGATTGCTCACCACCTGATAGAATTTTACAAACTTAGGCGAGTACTGGACTACAGCTAACCCCCGAGTGGGAGGATTGCTCACCACTCGGTAGCATTTTACAAACTTAGGCGAGTACTGGACTGCAGCTAAGGCCCTGAGTGGGAGGATTGCTCACCACTCGGTAGGATTTTACAAACTTAGGCGAGTACTAGACTGCAGCTAAGGCCCCGAGTGGGAGGATTGTTCACCACTCGGTAGGATTTTACAAACTTAGGCGAGTACTGGACTGCAGCTAAGCCCCCGAGTGGGAGGATTGCTCACCGCTCGGTAGGATTTTACAAACTTAGGCGAGTACTGGACTGCAGCTAAGCCCCCGAGTGGGAGGATTGCTCGGATTTTACAAACTTAGGCGAGTACTGGACTGCAGCTAAGCCCCCGAGTGGGAGGATTGCTCACCGCTCGGTAGGATTTTACAAACTTAGGCGAGTACTGGACTGCAGCTAAGCCCCCGAGTGGGAGGATTGCTCATCGCTCGGTAGGATTTTACAAACTTAGGTGAGTACTAGACTGCAGCTAAGGCCCCGAGTGGGAGGATTGTTCACCACTCGGTAGGATTTTACAAACTTAGGCGAGTACTGGACTGCAGCTAAGCCCCCGAGTGGGAGGATTTCTCACCACTCGGGAGGATTTTACAAACTTAGGCGAGTACTGGACTGCAGCTAAGCCCCCGAGTGGGAGGATTGCTCACCACTCGGTAGGATTTTACAAACTTAGGTGAGTACTAGACTGTAGCTAAGCCCCCGAGTGGGAGGATTGCTCACCGCTCGGTAGGATTGCTCACCGCTCGGTAGGATTTTACAAACTTAGGCGAGTACTGGACTCCAGCTAAGCCCCCGAGTGGGAGGATTGCTCACCCCTCGGTAGGATTTTACAAACTTAGGGGAGTACTGGACTGCAGCTAAGCCACCGAGTGGGAGGATTGCTCACCGCTCGGTAGGATTTTACAAACTTAGGCGAGTACTGGACTACAGCTAAGCCCCCGAGTGGGAGGATTGCTCACCCCTCGGTAGGATTTTACAAACTTAGGTGAGTACTGGACTGCAGCTAAGCCCCCGAGTGGGAGGATTGCTCACCACTCGGTAGGATTTTACAAACATAGGCGAGTACTGGACTGCAGCTAAGCCCCCGAGTGGGATGATTGCTCACCAGTCGGTAGGATTTTACAAACTTAGGCGAGTACTGGACTGCAGCTAAGCTTCCGAGTGGGAGGATTGCTCACCACTTGATAGAATTTTACAAACTTAGGCGAGTACTGGACTACAGCTAACCCCCGACTGGGAGGATTGCTCACCACTCGGTAGCATTTTCCAAACTTAGGCGAGTACTGGACTGCTGCTAAGCCCCTGAGTGGGAGGATTGCTCACCACTCGGTAGGATTTTACAAACTTAGGCGAGTACTAGACTGCAGCTAAGGCCCCGAGTGGGAGGATTGTTCACCACTCGGTAGGATTTTTCAAACTTAGGCGAGTACTGGACTGCAGCTAAGCCCCCGAGTGGGAGGATTGCTCACCGCTCGGTAGGATTTTACAAACTTAGGCGAGTACTGGACTGCAGCTAAGCCCCCAAGTGGGAGGATTGCTCGGATTTTACAAACTTAGGTGAGTACTGGACTGCAGCTAAGCCCCCGAGTGCGAGGATTGCTCACCACTCGGTAGGATTTTACAAACTTAGGTGAGTACTAGACTGCAGCTAAGGCCCCGAGTGGGAAGATTGTTCACCACTCGGTAGGATTTTACAAACTTAGGTGAGTACTGGACTGCAGCTAAGCCCCCGAGTGGGAGGATTGCTCACCGCTCGGTAGGATTTTACAAACTTAGGCGAGTACTGGACTGCAGCTAAGCCCCCGAGTGGGAGGATTGCTCACCGCTCGGTAGGATTTTACAAACTTAGGTGAGTACTAGACTGCAGCTAAGGCCCCGAGTGGGAGGATTGTTCACCACTCGGTAGGATTTTACAAACTTAGGCGAGTACTGGACTGCAGCTAAGCCCCCGAGTGGGAGGATTTCTCACCACTCGGGAGGATTTTACAAACTTAGGCGAGTACTGGACTGCAGCTAAGCCCCCGAGTGGGAGGATTGCTCACCACTCGGTAGGATTTTACAAACTTTGGCGAGTACTGGACTGCAGCTAAGCCCCCGAGTGGGAGGATCGCTCACCGCTCGGTAGGATTTTACAAACTTAGGCGAGTACTGGACTCCAGCTAAGCCCCCGAGTGGGAGGATTGCTCACCACTCGGTAGGATTTTACAAACTTAGGGGAGTACTGGACTGCAGCTAAGCCACCGAGTGGGAGGATTGCTCACCGCTCGGTAGGATTTTACAAACTTAGGCGAGTACTGGACTACAGCTAAGCCCCCGAGTGGGAGGATTGCTCACCCCTCGGTAGGATTTTACAAACTTAGGCGAGTACTGGACTGCAGCTAAGCCCCCGAGTGGGAGGATTGCTCACCACTCGGTAGGATTTTACAAACATAGGCGAGTACTGGACTGCAGCTAAGCCCCCGAGTGGGAGGATTGCTCACCACTCGATAGAATTTTACAAACTTAGGCGAGTACTGGACTACAGCTAACCCCCGAGTGGGAGGATTGTTCATCACTCGGTAGGATTTTACAAACTTAGGCGAGTACTGGACTGCAGCTAAGCTCCTGAGTGGGAGGATTGCTCACCGCTTGGTAGGATTTTACAAACTTCGGCGAGTACTGGACTGCAGCTAAGCCCCCGAGTGGAAGGATTGCTCACCGCTCGGTGGGATTTTGCAAACTTATGCGAGTACTGGACTACAGCTAAGCCCCCGAGTGGGAGGATTGCTCACCCTCGGTAGGATTTTACAAACTTAGGGGAGTACTGGACTGCAGCTAAGCCACCGAGTGGGAGGATTGCTCACCACTCGGTAGGATTTTATAAACTTAGGCGAGTACTGGACTGCAGCTAAGCCCCCGAGTGGGAGGATTGCTCACCACTCAGTAGGATTTTACAAACTTAGGCGAGTACTGGACTGCAGCTAAGCCCCCGAGTGGGAGGATTGCTCACCGCTCGGTAGGATTTTACAAACTTAGGCGAGTACTGGACTCCAGCTAAGCCCCCGAGTGGGAGGATTGCTCACCACTCGGTAGGATTTTACAAACTTAGGTGAGTACTGGACTGCAGCTAAGCCACCGAGTGGGAGGATTGCTCACCGCTCGGTAGGATTTTACAAACTTAGGCGAGTACTGGACTGCAGCTAAGCCCCCGAGTGGGAGGATTGCTCACCACTCAGTAGGATTTTACAAACCATGGGGAGTACTAGACTGCAGCTAAGGCCCCGAGTGGGAGGATTGTTCACCACTCGGTAGGATTTTACAAACTTAGGCGACTACTGGACTGCAGCTACGCCCCCGAGTGGGAGGATTGCTCACCGCTCGGTAGGATTTTACAAACTTAGGCGAGTACTCGACTGCAGCTAAGCCCCCGAGTGGGAGGATTGCTCACCGCTCGGTAGGATTTTACAAACTTAGGCGAGTACTGGACTGCAGCTAAGGCCCCGAGTGGGAGGATTGCTCACCGCTCGGTAGGATTTTACAAACTTAGGCGAGTACTGGACTGCAGCTAAGGCCCCGAGTGGGACGATTTCTCACCACTCGGTAGGATTTTACAAACTCAGGCGAGTACTGGACTGCAGCTAAGCCCCCGAGTGGGAGGATTGCTCACCACTCGATAGGATTTTACAAACTCAGGCAAGTACTGGACTGCAGCTAAGCCCCCGAGTGGGAGGATTGCTCACCACTCGGTAAGATTTTACAAACTTAGGCGAGTACTGGACTGCAGCTAAGCCCCCGAGTGGGAGGATTGCTCACCACTAGGTAGGATTTTACAAACTTAGGCGAGTACTGGACTGCAGCTAAGCCCCCGAGTGGGAGGATTGCTCACCACTCGGTAGGATTTTACAAACATAGGCGAGTACTGGACTGTAGCTAAGCCCCCGAGTGGGATGATTGCTCACCACTCGGTAGGATTTTACAAACTTAGGCGAGTATTGGACTACAGCTAAGCCCCCGAGTGGGAGGATTGCTCACCACTTGGTAGAATTTTACAAACTTAGGTGAGTACTGGACTGCAGCTAACCCCCGAGTGGGAGGATTGCTAACCACTCGGTAGGATTTTACAAACTTAGGCGAGTACTGGACTGCAGCTAAGCCCCCGAGTGGGAGGATTGCTCACCACTCGATAGGATTTTACAAACTTAGGCGAGTACTGGACTGCAGCTAAGCCCCCGAGTGGGAGGATTGCTCACCACTCGATAGAATTTTACAAACTTAGGCGAGTACTGGACTGCAGCTAAGCCCCCGAGTGGGAGGATTGCTCACCACTCGATAGAATTTTACAAACTTAGGCGAGTACTGGACTCCAGCTAAGCCCCCGAGTGGGAGGATTGCTCACCACTCGATAGAATTTTACAAACTTAGGCGAGTACTGGACTCCAGCTAAGCCCCCGAGTGGGAGGATTGCTCACCACTCGATAGGATTTTACAAACTTAGGTGAGTACTAGACTGCAGCTAAG
The DNA here is from genome assembly GCA_034509565.1 of Triticum monococcum. NCBI lineage: Eukaryota > Viridiplantae > Streptophyta > Magnoliopsida > Poales > Poaceae > Triticum > Triticum monococcum. The sequence goes on from CM067843.1 coordinate 237,237,060, forward strand.
GCCCCGAGTGGGATGATTGTTCACCACTCGGTAGGATTTTACAAACTTAGGCGAGTACTGGACTGCAGCTAAGCCCCCGAGTGGGAGGATTGCTCACCACTCGATAGGATTTTACAAACTTAGGCGAGTACTGGACTGCAGCTAAGCCCCCGAGTGGGAGGATTGCTCACCACTCGATAGAATTTTACAAACTTAGGCGAGTACTGGACTGCAGCTAAGCCCCCGAGTGGGAGGATTGCTCACCACTCGATAGAATTTTACAAACTTAGGCGAGTACTGGACTCCAGCTAAGCCCCCGAGTGGGAGGATTGCTCACCACTCGATAGAATTTTACAAACTTAGGCGAGTACTGGACTCCAGCTAAGCCCCCGAGTGGGAGGATTGTTCACCACTCGGTTGGATTTTACAAACTTAGGCGAGTACTGGGCTGCAGCTAAGCCCCCGAGTGGGAGGATTGCTCACCGCTCGGTAGGATTTTACAAACTTAGGCGAGTACTGGACTGCAGCTAAGCCCCCGAGTGGGAGGACTGCTCGGATTTTACAAACTTAGGCGAGTACTGGACTGCAGCTAAGCCCCCGAGTGGGAGGATTGCTCACCACTCAGTAGGATTTTACAAACCATGGGGAGTACTAGACTGCAGCTAAGGCCCCGAGTGGGAGGATTGTTCACCACTCGGTAGGATTTTACAAACTTAGGCGACTACTGGACTGCAGCTACGCCCCCGAGTGGGAGGATTGCTCACCGCTCGGTAGGATTTTACAAACTTAGGCGAGTACTCGACTGCAGCTAAGCCCCCGAGTGGGAGGATTGCTCACCGCTCGGTAGGATTTTACAAACTTAGGCGAGTACTGGACTGCAGCTAAGGCCCCGAGTGGGAGGATTGCTCACCGCTCGGTAGGATTTTACAAACTTAGGCGAGTACTGGACTGCAGCTAAGGCCCCGAGTGGGACGATTTCTCACCACTCGGTAGGATTTTACAAACTCAGGCGAGTACTGGACTGCAGCTAAGCCCCCGAGTGGGAGGATTGCTCACCACTCGATAGGATTTTACAAACTCAGGCAAGTACTGGACTGCAGCTAAGCCCCCGAGTGGGAGGATTGCTCACCACTCGGTAAGATTTTACAAACTTAGGCGAGTACTGGACTGCAGCTAAGCCCCCGAGTGGGAGGATTGCTCACCACTAGGTAGGATTTTACAAACTTAGGCGAGTACTGGACTGCAGCTAAGCCCCCGAGTGGGAGGATTGCTCACCACTCGGTAGGATTTTACAAACATAGGCGAGTACTGGACTGTAGCTAAGCCCCCGAGTGGGATGATTGCTCACCACTCGGTAGGATTTTACAAACTTAGGCGAGTATTGGACTACAGCTAAGCCCCCGAGTGGGAGGATTGCTCACCACTTGGTAGAATTTTACAAACTTAGGTGAGTACTGGACTGCAGCTAACCCCCGAGTGGGAGGATTGCTAACCACTCGGTAGGATTTTACAAACTTAGGCGAGTACTGGACTGCAGCTAAGCCGCTGAGTGGGAGGATTGCTAACCACTCGGTAGGATTTTACAAACTTAGGCGAGTACTAGACTGCAGCTATGGCCCCGAGTGGGAGGATTGCTCACCGCTCGGTAGGATTTTACAAACTTAGGCGAGTACTGGACTGCAGCTAAGCCCCCGAGTGGGAGGTTTGCTCACTGCTCGGTAGGATTTTACAAACTTAGGCCAGTTCTGGACTGCAGCTAAGGCCCCGAGTGGGAGGATTGTTCACCACTCGGTAGGATATTACAAACTTAGGCGAGTACTGGACTGCAGCTAAGCCCCTGAGTGGGAGGATTGTTCACCACTCAGTAGGATTTTACAAACTTAGGCGAGTATTGGACTGCAGCTAAGGCCCCGAGTGGGAGGATTGTTCACCACTCGGTAGGATTTTACAAACTTAGGCGAGTACTGGACTGCAGCTAAGCCCCCGAGTGGGAAGATTGCTCACCGCTCGGTAGGATTTTACAAACTTAGGCGAGTACTGGACTCTAGCTAAGCCCCCGAGTGGGAGGATTGCTCACCCCTCGGTAGGATTTTACAAACTTAGGGGAGTACTGGACTGCAGCTAAGCCACCGAGTGGGAGGATTGCTCACCGCTCGGTAGGATTTTACAAACTTAGGCGAGTACTGGACTACAGCTAAGCCCCCGAGTGGGAGGATTGCTCACCCCTCGGTAGGATTTTACAAACTTAGGCGAGTACTGGACTTCAGCTAAGCCCCCGAGTGGGAGGATTGCTCACCACTCGGTAGGATTTTACAAACATAGGCGAGTACTGGACTGCAGCTAAGCCCCCGAGTGGGATGATTGCTCACCACTCGGTAGGATTTTACAAACTTAGGCGAGTACTGGACTGCAGCTAAGCCCCCGAGTGGGACGATTGCTCACCACTCGATAGAATTTTACAAACTTAGGCGAGTACTGGACTACAGCTAACCCCCGAGTGGGAGGATTGCTCACCACTCGGTAGGATTTTACAAATTTAGGCGAGTACTGGACTGCAGCTAAGCCCCTGAGTGGGAGGATTGCTTACCACTCGGTAGGATTTTACAAACTTAAGCGAGTACTAGACTGCAGCTAAGGCCCCGAGTGGGAGGATTGTTCACCACTCGGTAGGATTTTACAAACTTAGGCGAGTACTGGACTGCAGCTAAGCCCCCGAGTGGGAGGAGTGCTCACCGCTCGGTAGGATTTTACAAACTTAGGCGAGTACTGGACTGCAGCTAAGCCCCCGAGTGCGAGGATTGCTCGGATTTTACAAACTTAGGCGAGTACTGGACTCAAGCTAAGCCCCCGAGTGGGAGGATTGCTCACCACTCGGTAGGATTTTACAAACTTAGGGGAGTACTGGACTGCAGCTAGGCCACCGAGTGGGAGGATTGCTCACCGCTCGGTAGGATTTTACAAACTTAGGCGAGTACTGGACTACAGCTAAGCCCCCGAGTGGGAGGATTGCTCACCGCTCGGTAGGATTTTACAAACTTAGGCGAGTACTGGACTGCAGCAAAGCCCCCGAGTGGGAGGATTGCTCACCCCTCGGTAGGATTTTACAAACATGGGCGAGTACTGGACTGCAGCTAAGCCCCCGAGTGGGATGATTGCTCACCACTCGGTAGGATTTTACAAACTTAGGCGAGTACTGGACTGCAGCTAAGCCCCCGAGTGGGAGGATTGCTCACCACTCGGTAGGATTTTACAAACATAGGCGAGTACTGGACTGTAGCTAAGCCCCCGAGTGGGATGATTGCTCACCACTCGGTAGGATTTTACAAACTTAGGCGAGTACTGGACTACAGCTAAGCCCCCGAGTGGGAGGATTGCTCACCACTTGGTAGAATTTTACAAACTTAGGTGAGTACTGGACTGCAGCTAACCCCCGAGTGGGAGGATTGCTAACCACTCGGTAGGATTTTACAAACTTAGGCGAGTACTGGACTGCAGCTAAGCCGCTGAGTGGGAGGATTGCTAACCACTCGGTAGGATTTTACAAACTTAGGCGAGTACTGGACTACAGCTAACCCCCGAGTGGGAGGATTGCTCACCACTCGGTAGGATTTTACAAACTTAGGCGAGTACTGGACTGCAGCTAAGCCCCCGAGTGGGAGGATTGCTCACCGCTCGGTAGGATTTTACAAACTTAGGCGAGTACTGGACTGCAGCTAAGCCCCCGAGTGGGAGGTTTTCTCACTGCTCGGTAGGATTTTACAAACTTAGGCGAGTTCTGGACTGCAGCTAAGGCCCCGAGTGGGAGGATTGTTCACCACTCGGTAGGATATTACAAACTTAGGCGAGTACTGGACTGCAGCTAAGCCCCTGAGTGGGAGGATTGTTCACCACTCAGTAGGATTTTACAAACTTAGGCGAGTATTGGACTGCAGCTAAGGCCCCGAGTGGGAGGATTGTTCACCACTCGGTAGGATTTTACAAACTTAGGCGAGTACTGGACTGCAGCTAAGCCCCCGAGTGGGAAGATTGCTCACCGCTCGGTAGGATTTTACAAACTTAGGCGAGTACTGGACTCTAGCTAAGCCCCCGAGTGGGAGGATTGCTCACCCCTCGGTAGGATTTTACAAACTTAGGGGAGTACTGGACTGCAGCTAAGCCACCGAGTGGGAGGATTGCTCACCGCTCGGTAGGATTTTACAAACTTAGGCGAGTACTGGACTACAGCTAAGCCCCCGAGTGGGAGGATTGCTCACCCCTCGGTAGGATTTTACAAACTTAGGCGAGTACTGGACTTCAGCTAAGCCCCCGAGTGGGAGGATTGCTCACCACTCGGTAGGATTTTACAAACATAGGCGAGTACTGGACTGCAGCTAAGCCCCCGAGTGGGATGATTGCTCACCACTCGGTAGGATTTTACAAACTTAGGCGAGTACTGGACTGCAGCTAAGCCCCCGAGTGGGACGATTGCTCACCACTCGATAGAATTTTACAAACTTAGGCGAGTACTGGACTACAGCTAACCCCCGAGTGGGAGGATTGCTCACCACTCGGTAGGATTTTACAAATTTAGGCGAGTACTGGACTGCAGCTAAGCCCCTGAGTGGGAGGATTGCTTACCACTCGGTAGGATTTTACAAACTTAAGCGAGTACTAGACTGCAGCTAAGGCCCCGAGTGGGAGGATTGTTCACCACTCGGTAGGATTTTACAAACTTAGGCGAGTACTGGACTGCAGCTAAGCCCCCGAGTGGGAGGAGTGCTCACCGCTCGGTAGGATTTTACAAACTTAGGCGAGTACTGGACTGCAGCTAAGCCCCCGAGTGCGAGGATTGCTCGGATTTTACAAACTTAGGCGAGTACTGGACTCAAGCTAAGCCCCCGAGTGGGAGGATTGCTCACCACTCGGTAGGATTTTACAAACTTAGGGGAGTACTGGACTGCAGCTAGGCCACCGAGTGGGAGGATTGCTCACCGCTCGGTAGGATTTTACAAACTTAGGCGAGTACTGGACTACAGCTAAGCCCCCGAGTGGGAGGATTGCTCACCGCTCGGTAGGATTTTACAAACTTAGGCGAGTACTGGACTGCAGCAAAGCCCCCGAGTGGGAGGATTGCTCACCCCTCGGTAGGATTTTACAAACATGGGCGAGTACTGGACTGCAGCTAAGCCCCCGAGTGGGATGATTGCTCACCACTCGGTAGGATTTTACAAACTTAGGCGAGTACTGGACTACAGCTAAGCCCCCGAGTGGGAGGATTGCTCACCACTTGGTAGAATTTTACAAACTTAGGTGAGTACTGGACTGCAGCTAACCCCCGAGTGGGAGGATTGCTAACCACTCGGTAGGATTTTACAAACTTAGGCGAGTACTGGACTGCAGCTAAGCCGCTGAGTGGGAGGATTGCTAACCACTCGGTAGGATTTTACAAACTTAGGCGAGTACTGGACTACAGCTAACCCCCGAGTGGGAGGATTGCTCACCACTCGGTAGGATTTTACAAACTTAGGCGAGTACTGGACTGCAGCTAAGCCCCCGAGTGGGAGGATTGCTCACCGCTCGGTAGGATTTTACAAACTTAGGCGAGTACTGGACTGCAGCTAAGCCCCCGAGTGGGAGGTTTTCTCACTGCTCGGTAGGATTTTACAAACTTAGGCGAGTTCTGGACTGCAGCTAAGGCCCCGAGTGGGAGGATTGTTCACCACTCGGTAGGATATTACAAACTTAGGCGAGTACTGGACTGCAGCTAAGCCCCTGAGTGGGAGGATTGTTCACCACTCAGTAGGATTTTACAAACTTAGGCGAGTATTGGACTGCAGCTAAGGCCCCGAGTGGGAGGATTGTTCACCACTCGGTAGGATTTTACAAACTTAGGCGAGTACTGGACTGCAGCTAAGCCCCCGAGTGGGAAGATTGCTCACCGCTCGGTAGGATTTTACAAACTTAGGCGAGTACTGGACTCTAGCTAAGCCCCCGAGTGGGAGGATTGCTCACCCCTCGGTAGGATTTTACAAACTTAGGGGAGTACTGGACTGCAGCTAAGCCACCGAGTGGGAGGATTGCTCACCGCTCGGTAGGATTTTACAAACTTAGGCGAGTACTGGACTACAGCTAAGCCCCCGAGTGGGAGGATTGCTCACCCCTCGGTAGGATTTTACAAACTTAGGCGAGTACTGGACTTCAGCTAAGCCCCCGAGTGGGAGGATTGCTCACCACTCGGTAGGATTTTACAAACATAGGCGAGTACTGGACTGCAGCTAAGCCCCCGAGTGGGATGATTGCTCACCACTCGGTAGGATTTTACAAACTTAGGCGAGTACTGGACTGCAGCTAAGCCCCCGAGTGGGACGATTGCTCACCACTCGATAGAATTTTACAAACTTAGGCGAGTACTGGACTACAGCTAACCCCCGAGTGGGAGGATTGCTCACCACTCGGTAGGATTTTACAAATTTAGGCGAGTACTGGACTGCAGCTAAGCCCCTGAGTGGGAGGATTGCTTACCACTCGGTAGGATTTTACAAACTTAAGCGAGTACTAGACTGCAGCTAAGGCCCCGAGTGGGAGGATTGTTCACCACTCGGTAGGATTTTACAAACTTAGGCGAGTACTGGACTGCAGCTAAGCCCCCGAGTGGGAGGAGTGCTCACCGCTCGGTAGGATTTTACAAACTTAGGCGAGTACTGGACTGCAGCTAAGCCCCCGAGTGCGAGGATTGCTCGGATTTTACAAACTTAGGCGAGTACTGGACTCAAGCTAAGCCCCCGAGTGGGAGGATTGCTCACCACTCGGTAGGATTTTACAAACTTAGGGGAGTACTGGACTGCAGCTAGGCCACCGAGTGGGAGGATTGCTCACCGCTCGGTAGGATTTTACAAACTTAGGCGAGTACTGGACTACAGCTAAGCCCCCGAGTGGGAGGATTGCTCACCGCTCGGTAGGATTTTACAAACTTAGGCGAGTACTGGACTGCAGCAAAGCCCCCGAGTGGGAGGATTGCTCACCCCTCGGTAGGATTTTACAAACATGGGCGAGTACTGGACTGCAGCTAAGCCCCCGAGTGGGATGATTGCTCACCACTCGGTAGGATTTTACAAACTTAGGCGAGTACTGGACTGCAGCTAAGCCCCCGAGTGGGAGGATTGCTCACCACTCGGTAGGATTTTACAAACATAGGCGAGTACTGGACTGTAGCTAAGCCCCCGAGTGGGATGATTGCTCACCACTCGGTAGGATTTTACAAACTTAGGCGAGTACTGGACTACAGCTAAGCCCCCGAGTGGGAGGATTGCTCACCACTTGGTAGAATTTTACAAACTTAGGTGAGTACTGGACTGCAGCTAACCCCCGAGTGGGAGGATTGCTAACCACTCGGTAGGATTTTACAAACTTAGGCGAGTACTGGACTGCAGCTAAGCCGCTGAGTGGGAGGATTGCTAACCACTCGGTAGGATTTTACAAACTTAGGCGAGTACTGGACTACAGCTAACCCCCGAGTGGGAGGATTGCTCACCACTCGGTAGGATTTTACAAACTTAGGCGAGTACTGGACTGCAGCTAAGCCCCCGAGTGGGAGGATTGCTCACCGCTCGGTAGGATTTTACAAACTTAGGCGAGTACTGGACTGCAGCTAAGCCCCCGAGTGGGAGGTTTGCTCACTGCTCGGTAGGATTTTACAAACTTAGGCGAGTTCTGGACTGCAGCTAAGGCCCCGAGTGGGAGGATTGTTCACCACTCGGTAGGATATTACAAACTTAGGCGAGTACTGGACTGCAGCTAAGCCCCTGAGTGGGAGGATTGTTCACCACTCAGTAGGATTTTACAAACTTAGGCGAGTATTGGACTGCAGCTAAGGCCCCGAGTGGGAGGATTGTTCACCACTCGGTAGGATTTTACAAACTTAGGCGAGTACTGGACTGCAGCTAAGCCCCCGAGTGGGAAGATTGCTCACCGCTCGGTAGGATTTTACAAACTTAGGCGAGTACTGGACTCTAGCTAAGCCCCCGAGTGGGAGGATTGCTCACCCCTCGGTAGGATTTTACAAACTTAGGGGAGTACTGGACTGCAGCTAAGCCACCGAGTGGGAGGATTGCTCACCGCTCGGTAGGATTTTACAAACTTAGGCGAGTACTGGACTACAGCTAAGCCCCCGAGTGGGAGGATTGCTCACCCCTCGGTAGGATTTTACAAACTTAGGCGAGTACTGGACTTCAGCTAAGCCCCCGAGTGGGAGGATTGCTCACCACTCGGTAGGATTTTACAAACATAGGCGAGTACTGGACTGCAGCTAAGCCCCCGAGTGGGATGATTGCTCACCACTCGGTAGGATTTTACAAACTTAGGCGAGTACTGGACTGCAGCTAAGCCCCCGAGTGGGACGATTGCTCACCACTCGATAGAATTTTACAAACTTAGGCGAGTACTGGACTACAGCTAACCCCCGAGTGGGAGGATTGCTCACCACTCGGTAGGATTTTACAAATTTAGGCAAGTACTGGACTGCAGCTAAGCCCCTGAGTGGGAGGATTGCTTACCACTCGGTAGGATTTTACAAACTTAAGCGAGTACTAGACTGCAGCTAAGGCCCCGAGTGGGAGGATTGTTCACCACTCGGTAGGATTTTACAAACTTAGGCGAGTACTGGACTGCAGCTAAGCCCCCGAGTGGGAGGAGTGCTCACCGCTCGGTAGGATTTTACAAACTTAGGCGAGTACTGGACTGCAGCTAAGCCCCCGAGTGCGAGGATTGCTCGGATTTTACAAACTTAGGCGAGTACTGGACTGCAGCTAAGCCCCCGAGTGGGAGGATTGCTCACCGCTCGGTAGGATTTTACAAACTTAGGCGAGTACTCGACTGCAGCTAAGCCCCCGAGTGCGAGGATTGCTCATCGCTCGGTAGGATTTTACAAACTTAGGCGAGTACTGGACTGCAGCTAAGGCCCCGAGTGGGAGGATTGCTCACCGCTCGGTAGGATTTTACAAACATAGGCGAGTACTAGACTGCAGCTAAGCCCCCAAGTAGGATGATTGCTCACCACTCGGTAGGATTTTACAAACTTAGGGGAGTACTGGACTGCAGCTAGGCCACCGAGTGGGAGGATTGCTCACCGCTCGGTAGGATTTTACAAACTTAGGCGAGTACTGGACTACAGCTAAGCCCCCGAGTGGGAGGATTGCTCACCGCTCGGTAGGATTTTACAAACTTAGGCGAGTACTGGACTGCAGCAAAGCCCCCGAGTGGGAGGATTGCTCACCCCTCGGTAGGATTTTACAAACATAGGCGAGTACTGGACTGCAGCTAAGCCCCCGAGTGGGATGATTGCTCACCACTCGGTAGGATTTTACAAACTTAGGCGAGTACTGGACTGCAGCTAAGCCCCCGAGTGGGAGGATTGCTCACCACTCGATAGAATTTTACAAACTTAGGCGAGTACTGGACTACAGCTAACCCCCGAGTGGGTGGATTGCTCACCACTCGGTAGGATTTTACAAACTTAGGCGAGTACTGGACTGCAGCTAAGCCCCTGAGTGGGAGGATTGCTCACCACTCGGTAGGATTTTACAAACTTAGGCGAGTACTAGACTGCAGCTAAGGCCCCGAGTGGGAGGATTGTTCACCACTCGGTAGGATTTTACAAACTTAGGCAAGTAACGAAATGCAGCTAAGCCCCCGAGTGGGAGGAGTGCTCACCGCTCGGTAGGATTTTACAAACTTAGGCGAGTACTGGACTGCAGCTAAGCCCCCGAGTGAGAGGATTGCTCGGATTTTACAAACTTAGGCGAGTACTGGACTGCTGCTAAGCCCCCGAGTGGGAGGATTGCTCACTACTCGGTAGGATTTTACAAACTTAGGTGAGTACTAGACTGCAGCTAAGGCCCCGAGTGGGATGATTGTTCACCACTCGGTAGGATTTTACAAACTTAGGCGAGTACTGGACTGCAGCTAAGCCCCCGAGTGGGGGGATTGCTCAACGCTCGGTAGGATTTTACAAACTTAGGCGAGTACTGGACTGCAGCTAAGCCCCTGAGTGGGAGGATTGCTCACCACTCGATAGAATTTTACAAACTTAGGCGAGTACTGGACTCCAGCTAAGGCCCCGAGTGGGAGGATTGCTCACCACTCGATAGGATTTTACAAACTTAGGCGAGTATTGGACTGCAGCTAAGCCCCCGAGTGGGAGGATTGCTCACCACTCGATAGAATTTTACAAATTTAGGCGAGTACTGGACTCCAGCTAAGCCCCCGAGTGGGAGGATTGCTCACCACTCGATAGAATTTTACAAACTTAGGTGAGTACTAGACTGCAGCTAAGGCCCTGAGTGGGAGGATTGTTCACCACTCGGTAGGATTTTACAAACTTAGGTGAGTACTAGACTGCAGCTAAGCCCCCGAGTGGGAGGATTGCTCACCACTCGATAGAATTTTACAAACTTAGGCGAGTACTGGACTATAGCTAACCCCCGAGTGGGAGGATTGCTCACCACTCGGTAGGATTTTACAAACTTAGGCGAGTACTGGACTGCAGCTAAGCCCCTGAGTGGGAGGATTGCTCACCACTCGGTAGGATTTTACAAACTTATGCGAATACTAGACTGCAGCTAAGGCCCCGAGTGGGAGGATTGTTCACCACTCGGTAGGATTTTACAAACTTAGGCGAGTACTGGACTGCAGCTAAGCCCCCGAGTGGGAGGATTGCTCACGGCTCGGTAGGATTTTACAAACTTAGGCGAGTACTTGACTGCAGCTAAGACCCCGAGTGGGAGGATTGCTCGGATTTTACAAACTTAGGCGAGTACTGGACTGCAGCTAAGCCCCCGAGTGGGAGGATTGCTCACTACTCGGTAGGATTTTACAAACTTAGGTGAGTACTAGACTGCAGCTAAGGCCCCGAGTGGGAAGATTGTTCACCACTCGGTAGGATTTTACAAACTTAGGCGAGTACTGGACTGCAGCTAAGCCCCCAAGTGGGAGGATTGCTCACCGCTCGGTAGGATTTTACAAACTTAGGCAAGTACTGGACTGCAGCTAAGCCCCCGAGTAGGAGGATTGCTCACCGCTCGGTAGGATTTTACAAACTTAGGTGAGTACTAGACTGCAGCTAAGGCCCCGAGTGGGATGATTGTTCACCACTCGGTAGGATTTTACAAACTTAGGCGAGTACTGGACTGCAGCTAAGCCCCCGAGTGGGAGGATTGCTCACCACTCGATAGGATTTTACAAACTTAGGCGAGTACTGGACTGCAGCTAAGCCCCCGAGTGGGAGGATTGCTCACCACTCGATAGAATTTTACAAACTTAGGCGAGTACTGGACTCCAGCTAAGCCCCCGAGAGGGAGGATTGCTCACCACTCGGTAGGATTTTACAAACTTAGGGGAGTACTGGACTGCAGCTAAGCCACCGAGTGGGAGGATTGCTCACCACTCGGTAGGATTTTATAAACATGGGCGAGTACTGGACTACAGCTAAGCCCCCGAGTGGGAGGATTGCTCACCACTCAGTAGGATTTTACAAACTTAGGCGAGTACTGGACTGCAGCTAAGCCCCCGAGTGGGAGGATTGCTCACCACTCGATAGGATTTTACAAACATAGGCGAGTACTGGACTGCAGCTAAGCCCCCGAGTGGGATGATTGCTCACCACTCGGTAGGATTTTACAAACTTAGGCGAGTACTGGACTGCAGCTAAGCCCCCGAGTGGGAGGATTGCTCACCACTCGATAGAATTTTACAAACTTAGGCGAGTACTGGACTACAGCTAACCCCCGAGTGTGAGGATTGCTCACCACTCGGTAGGATTTTACAAACTTAGGCGAGTACTGGACTGCAGCTAAGCCCCTGAGTGGGAGGATTGCTCACCACTCGGTAGGATATTACAAACTTAGGCGAGTACTAGACTGCAGCTAAGGCCCCGAGTGGGAGGATTGTTCACCACTTGGTAGGATTTTACAAACTTAGGCGAGTAATGGACTGCAGCTAAGCCCCCGAGTGGGAGGATTGCTCACCACTCGGTAGGATTTTACAAACTTAGGCGAGTACTGGACTGCAGCTAAGCCCCCGAGTGGGAGGATTGCTCGGATTTTACAAACTTAGGCGAGTACTGGACTGCAGCTAAGCCCCCGAGTGGGAGGATTGCTCACCACTCGGTAGGATTTTACAAACTTAGGTGAGTACTAGACTGCAGCTAAGGCCCCGAGTGGGAGGATTGTTCACCACTCGGTAGGATTTTACAAACTTAGGCGAGTACTGGACTGCAGCTAAGCCCCCGAGTGGGAGGATTGCTCACCGCTCGGTAGGATTTTACAAACTTAGGCGAGTACTCGACTGCAGCTAAGCCCCCGAGTGGGAGGATTGCTCATCGCTCGGTAGGATTTTACAAACTTAGGCGAGTACTGGACTGCAGCTAAGGCCCCGAGTGGGAGGATTGCTCACCGCTCGGTAGGATTTTACAAACATAGGCGAGTACTAGACTGCAGCTAAGCCCCCAAGTAGGATGATTGCTCACCACTCGGTAGGATTTTACAAACTTAGGCGAGTACTGGACTGCAGCTAAGCCTCCGAGTGGGAGGATTGCTCACCACTCGATAGAATTTTACAAACTTAGGTGAGTACTGGACTACAGCTAACCCCCGAGTGGGAGGATTGCTCACCACTCGGTAGGATTTTACAAACTTAGGCGAGTACTGGACTGCAGCTAAGCCTCCGAGTGGGAGGATTGCTCACCACTCGATAGAATTTTACAAACTTAGGTGAGTACTGGACTACAGCTAACCCCCGAGTGGGAGGATTGCTCACCACTCGATAGAATTTTACAAACTTAGGCGAGTACTGGACTGCAGCTAAGGCCCCGAGTGGGAGGATTGCTCACCGCTCGGTAGGATTTTACAAACTTAGGCGAGTACTAGACTCCAGCTAAGCCCCCGAGTGGGAGGATTGCTCACCACTCGGTAGGATTTTACAAACTTAGGGGAGTACTGGACTGCAGCTAAGCCACCGTGTGGGAGGATTGCTCACCGCTCGGTAGGATTTTACAAACTTAGGTGAGTACTAGACTACAGCTAAGCCCCCGAGTGGGAGGATTGCTCACCCCTCGGTAGGATTTTACAAACTTAGGCGAGTACTGGACTGCAGCTAAGCCCCCGAGTGGGAGGATTGCTCACCACTCGGTAGGATTTTACAAACTTAGGCGAGTACTAGACTGCAGCTAAGGCCCCGAGTGGGAGGATTGTTCACCACTCGGTAGGATTTTACAAACTTAGGCAAGTAACGGAATGCAGCTAAGCCCCCGAGTGGGAGGAGTGCTCACCGCTCGGTAGGATTTTACAAACTTAGGCGAGTACTGGACTGCAGCTAAGCCCCCGAGTGAGAGGATTGCTCGGATTTTACAAACTTAGGCGAGTACTGGACTGCTGCTAAGCCCCTGAGTGGGAGGATTGCTCACTACTCGGTAGGATTTTACAAACTTAGGTGAGTACTAGACTGCAGCTAAGGCCCCGAGTGGGATGATTGTTCACCACTCGGTAGGATTTTACAAACTTAGGCGAGTACTGGACTACAGCTAAGCCCCCGAGTGGGGGGATTGCTCAACGCTCGGTAGGATTTTACAAACTTAGGCGAGTACTGGACTGCAGCTAAGCCCCCGAGTGGGAGGATTGCTCACCACTCGATAGAATTTTACAAACTTAGGCGAGTACTGGACTCCAGCTAAGGCCCCGAGTGGGAGGATTGCTCACCACTCGATAGGATTTTACAAACTTAGGCGAGTATTGGACTGCAGCTAAGCCCCCGAGTGGGAGGATTGCTCACCACTCGATAGAATTTTACAAACTTAGGCGAGTACTGGACTCCAGCTAAGCCCCCGAGTGGGAGGATTGCTCACCACTCGATAGAATTTTACAAACTTAGGTGAGTACTAGACTGCAGCTAAGGCCCTGAGTGGGAGGATTGTTCACCACTCGGTAGGATTTTACAAACTTAGGTGAGTACTAGACTGCAGCTAAGCCCCCGAGTGGGGGGATTGCTCACCACTCAATAGAATTTTACAAACTTAGGCGAGTACTGGACTACAGCTAACCCCCGAGTGGGAGGATTGCTCACCACTCGGTAGGATTTTACAAACTTAGGCGAGTACTGGACTGCAGCTAAGCCCCTGAGTGGGAGGATTGCTCACCACTCGGTAGGATTTTACAAACTTATGCGAGTACTAGACTGCAGCTAAGGCCCCGAGTGGGAGGATTGTTCACCACTCGGTAGGATTTTACAAACTTAGGCGAGTACTGGACTGCAGCTAAGCCCCCGAGTGGGAGGATTGCTCACGGCTCGGTAGGATTTTACAAACTTAGGCGAGTACTTGACTGCAGCTAAGCCCCCGAGTGGGAGGATTGCTCGGATTTTACAAACTTAGGCGAGTACTGGACTGCAGCTAAGCCCCCGAGTGGGAGGATTGCTCACTACTCGGTAGGATTTTACAAACTTAGGTGAGTACTAGACTACAGCTAAGGCCCCGAGTGGGAAGATTGTTCACCACTCGGTAGGATTTTACAAACTTAGGCGAGTACTGGACTGCAGCTAAGCCCCCAAGTGGGAGGATTGCTCACCGCTCGGTAGGATTTTACAAACTTAGGCAAGTACTGGACTGCAGCTAAGCCCCCGAGTAGGAGGATTGCTCACCGCTCGGTAGGATTTTACAAACTTAGGTGAGTACTAGACTGCAGCTAAGGCCCCGAGTGGGATGATTGTTCACCACTCGGTAGGATTTTTCAAACTTAGGCGAGTACTGGACTGCAGCTAAGCCCCCGAGTGGGAGGATTGCTCACCACTCGATAGGATTTTACAAACTTAGGCGAGTACTGGACTGCAGCTAAGCCCCCGAGTGGGAGGATTGCTCACCACTCGATAGAATTTTACAAACTTAGGCGAGTACTGGACTCCAGCTAAGCCCCCGAGTGGGAGGATTGCTCACCACTCGGTAGGATTTTACAAACTTAGGGGAGTACTGGACTGCAGCTAAGCCACCGAGTGGGAGGATTGCTCACCACTCGGTAGGATTTTATAAACTTGGGCGAGTACTGGACTGCTGCTAAGCCCCCGAGTGGGAGGATTGCTCACCACTCAGTAGGATTTTACAAACTTAGGCGAGTACTGGACTGCAGCTCAGCCCCCGAGTGGGAGGATTGCTCACCACTCGATAGGATTTTACAAACATAGGCGAGTACTGGACTGCAGCTAAGCCCCCGAGTGGGATGATTGCTCACCACTCGGTAGGATTTTACAAACTTAGGCGAGTACTGGACTGCAGCTAAGCCCCCGAGTGGGAGGATTGCTCACCACTCGATAGAATTTTACAAACTTAGGCGAGTACTGGACTACAGCTAACCCCCGAGTGTGAGGATTGCTCACCACTCGGTAGGATTTTACAAACTTAGGCGAGTACTGGACTGCAGCTAAGCCCCTGAGTGGGAGGATTGCTCACCACTCGGTAGGATTTTACAAACTTTGGCGAGTACTAGACTGCAGCTAAGGCCCCGAGTGGGAGGATTGTTCACCACTTGGTAGGATTTTACAAACTTAGGCGAGTAATGGACTGCAGCTAAGCCCCCGAGTGGGAGGATTGCTCACCACTCGGTAGGATTTTACAAACTTAGGCGAGTACTGGACTGCAGCTAAGCCCCCGAGTGGGAGGATTGCTCGGATTTTACAAACTTAGGCGAGTACTGGACTGCAGCTAAGCCCCCGAGTGGGAGGATTGCTCACCACTCGGTAGGATTTTACAAACTTAGGTGAGTACTAGACTGCAGCTAAGGCCCCGAGTGGGAGGATTGTTCACCACTCGGTAGGATTTTACAAACTTAGGCGAGTACTGGACTGCAGCTAAGCCACCGAGTGGGAGGATTGCTCACTGCTCGGTAGGATTTTACAAACTTAGGTGAGTACTGGACTACAGCTAAGCCCCCGAGTGGGAGGATTGCTCACCGCTCGGTAGGATTTTACAAACTTAGGCGAGTACTGGACTGCAGCAAAGCCCCCGAGTGGGAGGATTGCTCACCACTCGGTAGGATTTTACAAACATAGGCGAGTACTGGACTGCAGCTAAGCCCCCGAGTGGGATGATTGCTCACCACTCGGTAGGATTTTACAAACTTAGGCGAGTACTGGACTGCAGCTAAGCCCCCGAGTGGGAGGATTGCTCACCACTCGATAGAATTTTACAAACTTAGGCGAGTACTGGACTACAGCTAACCCCCGAGTGGGAGGATTGCTCACCACTCGGTAGGATTTTACAAACTTAGGCGAGTACTGGACTGCAGCTAAGCCCCTGAGTGGGAGGATTGCTCACCACTCGGTAGGATTTTACAAACTTAGGCGAGTACTAGACTGCAGCTAAGGCCCCGAGTGGGAGGATTGTTCACCACTCGGTAGGATTTTACAAACTTAGGCAAGTAACGGAATGCAGCTAAGCCCCCGAGTGGGAGGAGTGCTCACCGCTCGGTAGGATTTTACAAACTTAGGCGAGTACTGGACTGCAGCTAAGCCCCCGAGTGAGAGGATTGCTCGGATTTTACAAACTTAGGCGAGTACTGGACTGCTGCTAAGCCCCCGAGTGGGAGGATTGCTCACTACTCGGTAGGATTTTACAAACTTAGGTGAGTACTAGACTGCAGCTAAGGCCCCGAGTGGGATGATTGTTCACCACTCGGTAGGATTTTACAAACTTAGGCGAGTACTCGACTGCAGCTAAGCCCCCGAGTGGGGGGATTGCTCAACGCTCGGTAGGATTTTACAAACTTAGGCGAGTACTGGACTGCAGCTAAGCCCCCGAGTGGGAGGATTGCTCACCACTCGATAGAATTTTACAAACTTAGGCGAGTACTGGACTCCAGCTAAGGCCCCGAGTGGGAGGATTGCTCACCACTCGATAGGATTTTACAAACTTAGGCGAGTATTGGACTGCAGCTAAGCCCCCGAGTGGGAGGATTGCTCACCACTCGATAGAATTTTACAAACTTAGGCGAGTACTGGACTCCAGCTAAGCCCCCGAGTGGGAGGATTGCTCACCACTCGATAGAATTTTACAAACTTAGGTGAGTACTAGACTGCAGCTAAGGCCCTGAGTGGGAGGATTGTTCACCACTCGGTAGGATTTTACAAACTTAGGTGAGTACTAGACTGCAGCTAAGCCCCCGAGTGGGAGGATTGCTCACCACTCGATAGAATTTTACAAACTTAGGCGAGTACTGGACTACAGCTAACCCCCGAGTGGGAGGATTGCTCACCACTCGGTAGGATTTTACAAACTTAGGCGAGTACTGGACTGCAGCTAAGCCCCTGAGTGGGAGGATTGCTCACCACTCGGTAGGATTTTACAAACTTATGCGAGTACTAGACTGCAGCTAAGGCCCCGAGTGGGAGGATTGTTCACCACTCGGTAGGATTTTACAAACTTAGGCGAGTACTGGACTGCAGCTAAGCCCCCCGAGTGGGAGGATTGCTCACGGCTCGGTAGGATTTTACAAACTTAGGCGAGTACTTGACTGCAGCTAAGCCCCCGAGTGGGAGGATTGCTCGGATTTTACAAACTTAGGCGAGTACTGGACTGCAGCTAAGCCCCCGAGTGGGAGGATTGCTCACTACTCGGTAGGATTTTACAAACTTAGGTGAGTACTAGACTGCAGCTAAGGCCCCGAGTGGGAAGATTGTTCACCACTCGGTAGGATTTTACAAACTTAGGCGAGTACTGGACTGCATCTAAGCCCCCAAGTGGGAGGATTGCTCACCGCTCGGTAGGATTTTACAAACTTAGGCAAGTACTGGACTGCAGATAAGCCCCCGAGTAGGAGGATTGCTCACCGCTCGGTAGGATTTTACAAACTTAGGTGAGTACTAGACTGCAGCTAAGGCCCCGAGTGGGATGATTGTTCACCACTCGGTAGGATTTTACAAACTTAGGCGAGTACTGGACTGCAGCTAAGCCCCCGAGTGGGAGGATTGCTCACCACTCGATAGGATTTTACAAACTTAGGCGAGTACTGGACTGCAGCTAAGCCCCCGAGTGGGAGGATTGCTCACCACTCGATAGAATTTTACAAACTTAGGCGAGTACTGGACTCCAGCTAAGCCCCCGAGTGGGAGGATTGCTCACCACTCGGTAGGATTTTACAAACTTAGGGGAGTACTGGACTGCAGCTAAGCCACCGAGTGGGAGGATTGCTCACCACTCGGTAGGATTTTATAAACTTTGGCGAGTACTGGACTGCAGCTAAGCCCCCGAGTGGGAGGATTGGTCACCACTCAGTAGGATTTTACAAACTTAGGCGAGTACTGGACTGCAGCTAAGCCCCCGAGTGGGAGGATTGCTCACCACTCGATAGGATTTTACAAACATAGGCGAGTATTGGACTGCAGCTAAGCCCCCGAGTGGGATGATTGCTCACCACTCGATAGGATTTTACAAACTTAGGCGAGTACTGGACTGCAGCTAAGCCCCCGAGTGGGAGG
Source organism: Triticum monococcum (assembly GCA_034509565.1). Taxonomy (NCBI): domain Eukaryota; kingdom Viridiplantae; phylum Streptophyta; class Magnoliopsida; order Poales; family Poaceae; genus Triticum; species Triticum monococcum. The sequence continues at coordinate 237,255,528 of CM067843.1, forward strand.
ATTGCTCACCACTCGATAGAATTTTACAAACTTAGGCGAGTACTGGACTACAGCTAACCCCCGAGTGTGAGGATTGCTCACCACTCGGTAGGATTTTACAAACTTAGGCGAGTACTGGACTGCAGCTAAGCCCCTGAGTGGGAGGATTGCTCACCACTCGGTAGGATTTTACAAACTTAGGCGAGTACTAGACTGCAGCTAAGGCCCCGAGTGGGAGGATTGTTCACCACTTGGTAGGATTTTACAAACTTAGGCGAGTAATGGACTGCAGCTAAGCCCCCGAGTGGGAGGATTGCTCACCACTCGGTAGGATTTTACAAACTTAGGCGAGTACTGGATTGCAGCTAAGCCCCCGAGTGGGAGGATTGCTCGGATTTTACAAACTTAGGCGAGTACTGGACTGCAGCTAAGCCCCCGAGTGGGAGGATTGCTCACCACTCGGTAGGATTTTACAAACTTAGGTGAGTACTAGACTGCAGCTAAGGCCCCGAGTGGGAGGATTGTTCACCACTCGGTAGGATTTTACAAACTTAGGCGAGTACTGGACTGCAGCTAAGCCCCCGAGTGGGAGGATTGCTCACCGCTCGGTAGGATTGTACAAACTTAGGCGAGTACTCGACTGTAGCTAAGCCCCCGAGTGGGAGGATTGCTCACCGCTCGGTAGGATTTTACAAACTTAGGCGAGTACTAGACTATAGCTAAGCCCCCGAGTGGGAGGATTGCTCACCACTCGGTAGGATTTTACAAACTTAGGCGAGTACTGGACTGCAGCTAAGCCCCCGAGTGGGAGGATTGCTCACCACTCGGTAGGATTTTACAAACTTAGGGGAGTACTGGACTGCAGCTAAGCCACCGAGTGGGAGGATTGCTCACCGCTCGATAGGATTTTACAAACTTAGGCGAGTACTAGACTATAGCTAAGCCCCCGAGTGGGAGGATTGCTCACCCCTCGGTAGGATTTTACAAACTTAGGCGAGTACTGGACTGCAGCTAAGCCCCCGAGTGGGAGGATTGCTCACCACTCGGTAGGATTTTACAAACATTGGCGAGTACTGGACTACGGCTAAGCCCCCGAGTGGGAGGATTGCTCACCGCTCGGTAGGATTTTACAAACTTAGGCGAGTACTGGACTGCAGCTAAGGCCCCGAGTGGGAGGATTGTTCACCCCTCGGTAGGATATTACAAACTTAGGCGAGTACTGGACTGCAGCTAAGCCCCTGAGTGGGAGGATTGCTCACCACTCGGTTGGATTTTACAAACTTAGGCGAGTACTGGACTGTAGCTAAGCCCCCGAGTGGGATGATTGCTCACCACTCGGTAGGATTTTACAAACTTAGGCGAGTACTGGACTACAGCTAAGCCCCCGAGTGGGAGGATTGCTCACCACTCGGTAGGATTTTACAAACTTAGGCGAGTACTGGACTACAGCTAAGCCCCCGAGTGGGAGGATTGCTCACCGCTCGGTAGGATATTACAAACTTAGGCGAGTACTGGACTGCAGCTAAGGCCCCGAGTGGGAGGATTGCTCACCACTCGATAGAATTTTACAAACTTAGGCGAGTACTGGACTCCAGCTAAGCCCCCGAGTGGGAGGATTGCTCACCACTCGGTAGGATTTTACAAACTTAGGGGAGTACTGGACTGCAGCTAAGCCACCGAGTGGGAGGATTGCTCACCACTCGGTAGGATTTTACAAACTTAGGCGAGTACTGGACTGCAGCTAAGCCCCCAAGTAGGATGATTGCTCACCACTCGGTAGGATTTTACAAACTTAGGCGAGTACTGGACTGCAGCTAAGCCTCCGAGTGGGAGGATTGCTCACCACTCGATAGAATTTTACAAACTTAGGCGAGTACTGGACTACAGCTAACCCCCGAGTGGGAGGATTGCTCACCACTCGGTAGGATTTTACAAACTTAGGCGAGTACTGGACTGCAGCTAAGCCCCCGAGTGGGAGGATTGCTCACCACTCGGTAGGATTTTACAAACTTAGGCGAGTACTAGACTCCAGCTAAGCCCCCGAGTGGGAGGATTGCTCACCACTCGGTAGGATTTTACAAACTTAGGGGAGTACTGGACTGCAGCTAAGCCACTGAGTGGGAGGATTGCTCACCGCTCGATAGGATTTTACAAACTTAGGCGAGTACTAGACTATAGCTAAGCCCCCGAGTGGGAGGATTGCTCACCCCTCGGTAGGATTTTACAAACTTAGGCGAGTACTGGACTGCAGCTAAGCCCCCGAGTGGGAGGATTGCTCACCACTCGGTAGGATTTTACAAACATTGGCGAGTACTGGACTGCAGCTAAGCCGCTGAGTGGGAGGATTGCTCACCACTCGGTAGGATTTTACAAACTTAGGCGAGTACTAGACTGCAGCTAAGGCCCCGAGTGGGAGGATTGCTCACCGCTCGGTAGGATTTTACAAACTTAGGCGAGTACTGGACTACGGCTAAGCCCCCGAGTGGGAGGATTGCTCACCGCTCGGTAGGATTTTACAAACTTAGGCGAGTACTGGACTGCAGCTAAGGCCCCGAGTGGGAGGATTGTTCACCACTCGGTAGGATATTACAAACTTAGGCGAGTACTGGACTGCAGCTAAGCCCCTGAGTGGGAGGATTGCTCACCACTCGGTTGGATTTTACAAACTTAGGCGAGTACTGGACTGTAGCTAAGCCCCCGAGTGGGATGATTGCTCACCACTCGGTAGGATTTTACAAACTTAGGCGAGTACTGGACTACAGCTAAGCCCCCGAGTGGGAGGATTGCTCACCACTCGGTAGGATTTTACAAACTTAGGCGAGTACTGGACTACAGCTAAGCCCCCGAGTGGGAGGATTGCTCACCGCTCGGTAGGATATTACAAACTTAGGCGAGTACTGGACTGCAGCTAAGGCCCCGAGTGGGAGGATTGCTCACCACTCGATAGAATTTTACAAACTTAGGCGAGTACTGGACTCCAGCTAAGCCCCCGAGTGGGAGGATTGCTCACCACTCGGTAGGATTTTACAAACTTAGGGGAGTACTGGACTGCAGCTAAGCCACCGAGTGGGAGGATTGCTCACCACTCGGTAGGATTTTATAAACTTGGGCGAGTACTGGACTGCAGCTAAGCCCCCGAGTGGGAGGATTGCTCACCACTCAGTAGGATTTTACAAACTTAGGCGAGTACTGGACTGCAGCTAAGCCCCCGAGTGGGAGGATTGCTCACCACTCGATAGGATTTTACAAACATAGGCGAGTACTGGACTGCAGCTAAGCCCCCGAGTGGGATGATTGCTCACCACTCGGTAGGATTTTACAAACTTAGGCGAGTACTGTACTGCAGCTAAGCCCCCGAGTGGGAGGATTGCTCACCACTCGATAGAATTTTACAAACTTAGGCGAGTACTGGACTACAGCTAACCCCCGAGTGTGAGGATTGCTCACCACTCGGTAGGATTTTACAAACTTAGGCGAGTACTGGACTGCAGCTAAGCCCCTGAGTGGGAGGATTGCTCACCACTCGGTAGGATTTTACAAACTTAGGCGAGTACTAGACTGCAGCTAAGGCCCCGAGTGGGAGGATTGTTCACCACTTGGTAGGATTTTACAAACTTAGGCGAGTAATGGACTGCAGCTAAGCCCCCAAGTGGGAGGATTGCTCACCGCTCGGTAGGATTTTACAAACTTAGGCGAGTACTCGACTGCAGCTAAGCCCCCGAGTGGGAGGATTGCTCACCGCTCGGTAGGATTTTACAAACTTAGGCGAGTACTGGACTGCAGCTAAGGCCCCGAGTGGGAGGATTGCTCACCACTCGGTAGGATTTTACAAACATAGGCGAGTACTGGACTGCAGCTAAGCCCCCAAGTAGGATGATTGCTCACCACTCGGTAGGATTTTACAAACTTAGGCGAGTACTGGACTGCAGCTAAGCCTCCGAGTGGGAGGATTGCTCACCACTCGATAGAATTTTACAAACTTAGGCGAGTACTGGACTACAGCTAACCCCCGAGTGGGAGGATTGCTCACCACTCGGTAGGATTTTACAAACTTAGGCGAGTACTGGACTGCAGCTAAGCCCCCGAGTGGGAGGATTGCTCACCGCTCGGTAGGATTTTACAAACTTAGGCGAGTACTAGACTCCAGCTAAGCCCCCGAGTGGGAGGATTGCTCACCACTCGGTAGGATTTTACAAACTTAGGGGAGTACTGGACTGCAGCTAAGCCACCGAGTGGGAGGATTGCTCACCGCTCGATAGGATTTTACAAACTTAGGCGAGTACTAGACTATAGCTAAGCCCCCGAGTGGGAGGATTGCTCACCCCTCGGTAGGATTTTACAAACTTAGGCGAGTACTGGACTGCAGCTAAGCCCCCGAGTGGGAGGATTGCTCACCACTCGGTAGGATTTTACAAACATTGGCGAGTACTGGGCTGCAGCTAAGCCGCTGAGTGGGAGGATTGCTCACCACTCGGTAGGATTTTACAAACTTAGGCGAGTACTAGACTGCAGCTAAGGCCCCGAGTGGGAGGATTGCTCACCGCTCGGTAGGATTTTACAAACTTAGGCGAGTACTGGACTACGGCTAAGCCCCCGAGTGGGAGGATTGCTCACCGCTCGGTAGGATTTTACAAACTTAGGCGAGTACTGGACTGCAGCTAAGGCCCCGAGTGGGAGGATTGTTCACCACTCGGTAGGATATTACAAACTTAGGCGAGTACTGGACTGCAGCTAAGCCCCTGAGTGGGAGGATTGCTCACCACTCGGTTGGATTTTACAAACTTAGGCGAGTACTGGACTGTAGCTAAGCCCCCGAGTGGGATGATTGCTCACCACTCGGTAGGATTTTACAAACTTAGGCGAGTACTGGACTACAGCTAAGCCCCCGAGTGGGAGGATTGCTCACCACTCGGTAGGATTTTACAAACTTAGGCGAGTACTGGACTACAGCTAAGCCCCCGAGTGGGAGGATTGCTCACCGCTCGGTAGGATATTACAAACTTAGGCGAGTACTGGACTGCAGCTAAGGCCCCGAGTGGGAGGATTGCTCACCACTCGATAGAATTTTACAAACTTAGGCGAGTACTGGACTCCAGCTAAGCCCCCGAGTGGGAGGATTGCTCACCACTCGGTAGGATTTTACAAACTTAGGGGAGTACTGGACTGCAGCTAAGCCACCGAGTGGGAGGATTGCTCACCACTCGGTAGGATTTTATAAACTTGGGCGAGTACTGGACTGCAGCTAAGCCCCCGAGTGGGAGGATTGCTCACCACTCAGTAGGATTTTACAAACTTAGGCGAGTACTGGACTGCAGCTAAGCCCCCGAGTGGGAGGATTGCTCACCACTCGATAGGATTTTACAAACATAGGCGAGTACTGGACTGCAGCTAAGCCCCCGAGTGGGATGATTGCTCACCACTCGGTAGGACTTTACAAACTTAGGCGAGTACTGTACTGCAGCTAAGCCCCCGAGTGGGAGGATTGCTCACCACTCGATAGAATTTTACAAACTTAGGCGAGTACTGGACTACAGCTAACCCCCGAGTGTGAGGATTGCTCACCACTCGGTAGGATTTTACAAACTTAGGCGAGTACTGGACTGCAGCTAAGCCCCTGAGTGGGAGGATTGCTCACCACTCGGTAGGATTTTACAAACTTAGGCGAGTACTAGACTGCAGCTAAGGCCCCGAGTGGGAGGATTGTTCACCACTTGGTAGGATTTTACAAACTTAGGCGAGTAATGGACTGCAGCTAAGCCCCCGAGTGGGAGGATTGCTCACCACTCGGTAGGATTTTACAAACTTAGGCGAGTATTGGACTACAGCTAAGCCCCCGAGTGGGAGGATTGCTCGGATTTTACAAACTTAGGCGAGTACTGGACTGCAGCTAAGCCCCCGAGTGGGAGGATTGCTCACCACTCGGTAGGATTTTACAAACTTAGGTGAGTACTAGACTGCAGCTAAGGCCCCGAGTGGGAGGATTGTTCACCACTCGGTAGGATTTTACAAACTTAGGCGAGTACTGGACTGCAGCTAAGCCCCCGAGTGGGAGGATTGCTCACCGCTCGGTAGGATTTTACAAACTTAGGCGAGTACTCGACTGCAGCTAAGCCCCCGAGTGGGAGGATTGCTCACCGCTCGGTAGGATTTTACAAACTTAGGCGAGTACTGGACTGCAGCTAAGGCCCCGAGTGGGAGGATTGCTCACCACTCGGTAGGATTTTACAAACATAGGCGAGTACTGGACTGCAGCTAAGCCCCCAAGTAGGATGATTGCTCACCACTCGGTAGGATTTTACAAACTTAGGCGAGTACTGGACTGCAGCTAAGCCTCCGAGTGGGAGGATTGCTCACCACTCGATAGAATTTTACAAACTTAGGCGAGTACTGGACTACACCTAACCCCCGAGTGGGAGGATTGCTCACCACTCGGTAGGATTTTACAAACTTAGGCGAGTACTGGACTGCAGCTAAGCCCCCGAGTGGGAGGATTGCTCACCACTCGGTAGGATTTTACAAACTTAGGCGAGTACTGGACTACAGCTAAGCCCCCGAGTGGGAGGATTGCTCACCGCTCGGTAGGATTTTACAAACTTAGGTGAGTACTAGACTGCAGCTAAGGCCCCGAGTGGGAGGATTGTTCACCACCCGGTAGGATTTTACAAACTTAGACGAGTACTGGACTGCAGCTAAGCCCCCGAGTGGGAGGATTGCTCACCACTCGATAGGATTTTACAAACTTAGGCGAGTACTGGACGGCAGCTAAGCCCCCGAGTGGGAGGATTGCTCACCACTCGATAGAATTTTACAAACTTAGGCGAGTACTGGACTCCAGCTAAGCCCCCGAGTGGGAGGATTGCTCACCACTCGGTAGGATTTTACAAACTTAGGGGAGTACTGGACTGCAGCTAAGCCACCGAGTGGGAGGATTGCTCACCACTCGGTAGGATTTTATAAACTTGGGCGAGTACTGGACTGCAGCTAAGCCCCCGAGTAGGAGGATTGCTCACCACTCAGTAGGATTTTACAAACTTAGGCGAGTACTGGACTGCAGCTAAGCCCCCGAGTGGGAGAATTGCTCACCACTCGGTAGGATTTTACAAACATAGGCGAGTACTGGACTGCAGCTAAGCCCTCGAGTGGGAGGATTGCTCACCACTCGGTAGGATTTTACAAACTTAGGCGAGTACTGGACTGCAGCTAAGCCCCCGAGTGGGAGGATTGCTCACCACTCGGTAGGATTTTACAAACTTAGGCGAGTACTGGACTACAGCTAAGCCCCCGAGTGGGAGGATTGCTCACCGCTCGGTAGGATTTTACAAACTTAGGCGAGTACTAGACTCCAGCTAAGCCCCCGAGTGGGATGATTGCTCACCACTCGGTAGGATTTTACAAACTTAGGCGAGTACTGGACTGCAGCTAAGCCCCCGAGTGGGAGGATTGCTCACCACTCGATAGAATTTTACAAACTTAGGCGAGTACTGGACTACAGCTAACCCCCGAGTGGGAGGATTGCTCACCACTCGGTAGGATTTTACAAACTTAGGCGAGTAGTGGACTGGAGCTAAGCCCCTGAGTGGGAGGATTGCTCACCACTCGGTAGGATTTTACAAACTTAGGCGAGTACTGGACAGCAGCTAAGGCCCCGAGTGGGAGGATTGTTCACCACTCGATAGGATTTTACAAACTTAGGCGAGTACTGGACTGCAGCTAAGCCCCCGAGTGGGAGGAGTGCTCACCGCTCGGTATTTACAAACTTAGACGAGTACTGGACTGCAGCTAAGCCCCCGAGTAGGAGGATTGCTCGGATTTTACAAACTTAGGCGAGTACTGGACTGCAGCTAAGCCCCTGAGTGGGAGGATTGCTCACTACTCGGTAGGATTTTACAAACTTAGGTGAGTACTAGACTGCAGCTAAGGCCCCGAGTGGGAAGATTGTTCACCACTCGGTAGGATTTTACAAACTTAGGCGAGTACTGGACTGCAGCTAAGCCCCCGAGTGGGAGGATTGCTCACCGCTCGGTAGGACTTTAAAAACTTAGGCGAGTACTGGACTGCAGCTAAGCCCCAGAGTGGGAGGATTGCTCACCGCTCGGTAGGATTTTACAAACTTAGGTGAGTACTAGACTGCAGCTAAGGCCCCGAGTGGGAGGATTGTTCACCACCCGGTAGGATTTTACAAACTTAGACGAGTACTGGACTGCAGCTAAGCCCCCGAGTGGGAGGATTGCTCACCACTCGATAGGATTTTACAAACTTAGGCGAGTACTGGACGGCAGCTAAGCCCCCGAGTGGGAGGATTGCTCACCACTCGATAGAATTTTACAAACTTAGGCGAGTACTGGACTCCAGCTAAGCCCCCGAGTGGGAGGATTGCTCACCACTCGGTAGGATTTTACAAACTTAGGGGAGTACTGGACTGCAGCTAAGCCACCGAGTGGGAGGATTGCTCACCACTCGGTAGGATTTTATAAACTTGGGCGAGTACTGGACTGCAGCTAAGCCCCCGAGTAGGAGGATTGCTCACCACTCCGTAGGATTTTACAAACTTAGGCGAGTACTGGACTGCAGCTAAGCCCCCGAGTGGGAGAATTGCTCACCACTCGGTAGGATTTTACAAACATAGGCGAGTACTGGACTGCAGCTAAGCCCTCGAGTGGGAGGATTGCTCACCACTCGGTAGGATTTTACAAACTTAGGCGAGTACTGGACTACAGCTAAGCCCCCGAGTGGGAGGATTGCTCACCACTCGGTAGGATTTTACAAACTTAGGCGAGTACTGGACTACAGCTAAGCCCCCGAGTGGGAGGATTGCTCACCGCTCGGTAGGATTTTACAAACTTAGGCGAGTACTGGACAGCAGCTAAGGCCCCGAGTGGGAGGATTGGTCACCACTCGGTAGGATTTTACAAACTTAGGCGAGTACTGGACTGCAGCTAAGCCCCCGAGTGGGAGGATTGCTCACCGCTCGGTAGGATTTTACAAACATAGGCGAGTACTGGACTGTAGCTAAGCCCCCGAGTGGGATGATTGCTCACCACTCGGTTGGATTTTACAAACTTAGGCGAGTACTGGACTACAGCTAAGCCCCCGAGTGGGAGGATTGCTCACCACTCGGTAGAATTTTACAAACTTAGGCGAGTACTGGATTACAGCTAAGCCGCTGAGTGGGAGGATTGCTCACCACTCAGTAGGATTTTACAAACTTAGGCGAGTACTAGACTGCAGCTAAGGCCCCGAGTGGGAGGATTGCTCACCGCTCGGTAGGATTTTACAAACTTAGGCGAGTACTGGACTGCAGCTAAGGCCCCGAGTGGGAGGATTGTTCACCACTCGGTAGGATATTACAAACTTAGGCAAGTACTGGACTGCAGCTAAGCCCCTGAGTGGGAGGATTGTTCACCACTCAGTAGGATTTTACAAACTTAGGCGAGTATTGGACTGCAGCTAAGGCCCCAAGTGGGAGGATTGTTCACCACTCGGTAGGATTTTACAAACTTAGGCGAGTACTGGACTGCAGCTAAGCCCCCGAGTGGGAGGATTGCTCACCGCTCGGTAGGATTTTACAAACTTAGGCGAGTACTGGACTGCAGCTAAGCCCCCGAGTGGGAGGATTGCTCACTACTCGGTAGGATTTTACAAACTTAGGTGAGTACTAGACTGCAGCTAAGGCCCCGAGTGGGAAGATTGTTCACCACTCGGTAGGATTTTACAAACTTAGGCGAGTACTGGACTGCAGCTAAGCCCCCGAGTGGGAGGATTGCTCACCGCTCGGTAGGACTTTACAAACTTAGGCGAGTACTGGACTGCAGCTAAGCCCCAGAGTGGGAGGATTGCTCACCGCTCGGTAGGATTTTACAAACTTAGGTGAGTACTAGACTGCAGCTAAGGCCCCGAGTGGGAGGATTGTTCACCACCCGGTAGGATTTTACAAACTTAGACGAGTACTGGACTGCAGCTAAGCCCCCGAGTGGGAGGATTGCTCACCACTCGATAGGATTTTACAAACTTAGGCGAGTACTGGACGGCAGCTAAGCCCCCGAGTGGGAGGATTGCTCACCACTCGATAGAATTTTACAAACTTAGGCGAGTACTGGACTCCAGCTAAGCCCCCGAGTGGGAGGATTGCTCACCACTCGGTAGGATTTTACAAACTTAGGGGAGTACTGGACTGCAGCTAAGCCACCGAGTGGGAGGATTGCTCACCACTCGGTAGGATTTTATAAACTTGGGCGAGTACTGGACTGCAGCTAAGCCCCCGAGTAGGAGGATTGCTCACCACTCAGTAGGATTTTACAAACTTAGGCGAGTACTGGACTGCAGCTAAGCCCCCGAGTGGGAGAATTGCTCACCACTCGGTAGGATTTTACAAACATAGGCGAGTACTGGACTGCAGCTAAGCCCTCGAGTGGGAGGATTGCTCACCACTCGGTAGGATTTTACAAACTTAGGCGAGTACTGGACTGCAGCTATGCCCCCGAGTGGGAGGATTGCTCACCACTCGGTAGGATTTTACAAACTTAGGCGAGTACTGGACTACAGCTAAGCCCCCGAGTGGGAGGATTGCTCACCGCTCGGTAGGATTTTACAAACTTAGGCGAGTACTAGACTCCAGCTAAGCCCCCGAGTGGGATGATTGCTCACCACTCGGTAGGATTTTACAAACTTAGGCGAGTACTGGACTGCAGCTAAGCCCCCGAGTGGGAGGATTGCTCACCACTCGATAGAATTTTACAAACTTAGGCGAGTACTGGACTACAGCTAACCCCCGAGTGGGAGGATTGCTCACCACTCGGTAGGATTTTACAAACTTAGGCGAGTAGTGGACTGGAGCTAAGCCCCTGAGTGGGAGGATTGCTCACCACTCGGTAGGATTTTACAAACTTAGGCGAGTACTGGACAGGAGCTAAGGCCCCGAGTGGGAGGATTGTTCACCACTCGGTAGGATTTTACAAACTTAGGCGAGTACTGGACTGCAGCTAAGCCCCCGAGTGGGAGGAGTGCTCACCGCTCGGTATTTACAAACTTAGACGAGTACTGGACTGCAGCTAAGCCCCCGAGTAGGAGGATTGCTCGGATTTTACAAACTTAGGCGAGTACTGGACTGCAGCTAAGCCCCCGAGTGGGAGGATTGCTCACTACTCGGTAGGATTTTACAAACTTAGGTGAGTACTAGACTGCAGCTAAGGCCCCGAGTGGGAAGATTGTTCACCACTCGGTAGGATTTTACAAACTTAGGCGAGTACTGGAATGCAGCTAAGCCCCCGAGTGGGAGGATTGCTCACCGCTCGGTAGGACTTTACAAACTTAGGCGAGTACTGGACTGCAGCTAAGCCCCAGAGTGGGAGGATTGCTCACCGCTCGGTAGGATTTTACAAACTTAGGTGAGTACTAGACTGCAGCTAAGGCCCCGAGTGGGAGGATTGTTCACCACCCGGTAGGATTTTACAAACTTAGACGAGTACTGGACTGCAACTAAGCCCCCGAGTGGGAGGATTGCTCACCACTCGATAGGATTTTACAAACTTAGGCGAGTACTGGACGGCAGCTAAGCCCCTGAGTGGGAGGATTGCTCACCACTCGATAGAATTTTACAAACTTAGGCGAGTACTGGACTCCAGCTAAGCCCCCGAGTGGGAGGATTGCTCACCACTCGGTAGGATTTTACAAACTTAGGGGAGTACTGGACTGCAGCTAAGCCACCGAGTGGGAGGATTGCTCACCACTCGGTAGGATTTTATAAACTTGGGCGAGTACTGGACTGCAGCTAAGCCCCCGAGTAGGAGGATTGCTCACCACTCAGTAGGATTTTACAAACTTAGGCGAGTACTGGACTGCAGCTAAGCCCCCGAGTGGGAGAATTGCTCACCACTCGGTAGGATTTTACAAACATAGGCGAGTACTGGACTGCAGCTAAGCCCTCGAGTGGGAGGATTGCTCACCACTCGGTAGGATTTTACAAACTTAGGCGAGTACTGGACTACAGCTAAGCCCCCGAGTGGGAGGATTGCTCACCACTCGGTAGGATTTTACAAACTTAGGCGAGTACTGGACTACAGCTAAGCCCCCGAGTGGGAGGATTGCTCACCGCTCGGTAGGATTTTACAAACTTAGGCGAGTACTGGACAGCAGCTAAGGCCCCGAGTGGGAGGATTGTTCACCACTCGGTAGGATTTTACAAACTTAGGCGAGTACTGGACTGCAGCTAAGCCCCCGAGTGGGAGGATTGCTCACCACTCGGTAGGATTTTACAAACATAGGCGAGTACTGGACTGTAGCTAAGCCCCCGAGTGGGATGATTGCTCACCACTCGGTTGGATTTTACAAACTTAGGCGAGTACTGGACTACAGCTAAGCCCCCGAGTGGGAGGATTGCTCACCACTCGGTAGAATTTTACAAACTTAGGCGAGTACTGGATTACAGCTTAGCCGCTGAGTGGGAGGATTGCTCACCACTCGGTAGGATTTTACAAACTTAGGCGAGTACTAGACTGCAGCTAAGGCCCCGAGTGGGAGGATTGCTCACCGCTCGGTATGATTTTACAAACTTAGGCGAGTACTGGACTGCAGCTAAGCCCCCGAGTGGGAGGATTGCTCACCGCTCGGTAGGATTTTACAAACTTAGGCGAGTACTGGACTGCAGCTAAGGCCCCGAGTGGGAGGATTGTTCACCACTCGGTAGGATATTACAAACTTAGGCGAGTACTGGACTGCAGCTAAGCCCCTGGGTGGGAGGATTGTTCACCACTCAGTAGGATTTTACAAACTTAGGCGAGTATTGGACTGCAGCTAAGGCCCCAAGTGGGAGGATTGTTCACCACTCGGTAGGATTTTACAAACTTAGGCGAGTACTGGACTGCAGCTAAGCCCCCGAGTGGGAGGATTGCTCACCGCTCGGTAGGATTTTACAAACTTAGGCGAGTACTAGACTCCAGCTAAGCCCCCGAGTGGGATGATTGCTCACCACTCGGTAGGATTTTACAAACTTAGGCGAGTACTGGACTGCAGCTAAGCCCCCGAGTGGGAGGATTGCTCACCACTCGATAGAATTTTACAAACTTAGGCGAGTACTGGACTACAGCTAACCCCCGAGTGGGAGGATTGCTCACCACTCGGTAGGATTTTACAAACTTAGGCGAGTAGTGGACTGGAGCTAAGCCCCTAAGTGGGAGGATTGCTCACCACTCGGTAGGATTTTACAAACTTAGGCGAGTACTAGACTGTAGCTAAGGCCCCGAGTGGGAGGATTGTTCACCACTCGGTAGGATTTTACAAACTTAGGCGAGTACTGGACTGCAGCTAAGCCCCCGAGTGGGAGGAGTGCTCACCGCTCGGTAGGATTTTACAAACTTAGACGAGTACTGGACTGCAGCTAAGCCCCCGAGTGGGAGGATTGCTCGGATTTTACAAACTTAGGCGAGTACTGGACTGTAGCTAAGCCCCCGAGTGGGAGGATTGCTCACTACTCGGTAGGATTTTACAAACTTAGGTGAGTACTAGACTGCAGCTAAGGCCCCGAGTGGGAAGATTGTTCACCACTCGGTAGGATTTTACAAACTTAGGCGAGTACTGGACTGCAGCTAAGCCCCCGAGTGGGAGGATTGCTCACCGCTCGGTAGGACTTTACAAACTTAGGCGAGTACTGGACTGCAGCTAAGCCCCCGAGTGGGAGGATTGCTCACCGCTCGGTAGGATTTTACAAACTTAGGTGAGTACTAGACTGCAGCTAAGGCCCCGAGTGGGAGGATTGTTCACCACCCGGTAGGATTTTACAAACTTAGACGAGTACTGGACTGCAGCTAAGCCCCCGAGTGGGAGGATTGCTCACCATTCGATAGGATTTTACAAACTTAGGCGAGTACTGGACTGCAGCTAAGCCCCCGAGTGGGAGGATTGCTCACCACTCGATAGAATTTTACAAACTTAGGCGAGTACTGGACTCCAGCTAAGCCCCCGAGTGGGAGGATTGCTCACCACTCGGTAGGATTTTACAAACTTAGGGGAGTACTGGACTGCAGCTAAGCCACCGAGTGGGAGGATTGCTCACCACTCGGTAGGATTTTATAAACTTGGGCGAGTACTGGACTGCAGCTAAGCCCCCGAGTAGGAGGATTGCTCACCACTCCGTAGGATTTTACAAACTTAGGCGAGTACTGGACTGCAGCTAAGCCCCCGAGTGGGAGAATTGCTCACCACTCGGTAGGATTTTACAAACATAGGCGAGTACTGGACTGCAGCTAAGCCCCCGAGTGGGATGATTGCTCACCACTCGGTAGGATTTTACAAACTTAGGCGAGTACTGGACTGCAGCTAAGCCCCCGAGTGGGAGGATTGCTCACCACTCGATAGAATTTTACAAACTTAGGCGAGTACTGGACTACAGCTAACCCCCGAGTGTGAGGATTGCTCACCACTCGGTAGGATTTTACAAACTTAGGCGAGTACTGGACTGCAGCTAAGCCCCTGAGTGGGAGGATTGCTCACCACTCGGTAGGATTTTACAAACTTAGGCGAGTACTAGACTGCAGCTAAGGCCCCGAGTGGGAGGATTGTTCACCACTCGGTAGGATTTAACAAACTTAGGCGAGTACTGGACTGCAGCTAAGCCCCCGAGTGGGAGGATTGCTCACCGCTCGGTAGGATTTTACAAACTTAGGCGAGTACTGGACTGCAGCTAAGCCCCCGAGTGGGAGGATTGCTCGGATTTTACAAACTTAGGTGGGTACTGGACTGCAGCTAAGCCCCCGAGTGGGAGGATTGCTCACCACTCGGTAGGATTTTACAAACTTAGGTGAGTACTAGACTGCAGCTAAGGCCCCGAGTGGGAGGATTGTTCACCACTCGGTAGGATTTTACAAACTTAGGTGAGTACTGGACTGCAGCTAAGCCCCCGAGTGGGAGGATTGCTCACCGCTCGGTAGGATTTTACAAACTTAGGCGAGTACCGGACTGCAGCTAAGCCCCCGAGTGGGAGGATTGCTCACCGCTCGGTAGGATTTTACAAACTTAGGCGAGTACTGGACTGCAGCTAAGGCCCCGAGTGGGAGGATTGCTCACCGCTCGGTAGGATTTTACAAACTTAGGCGAGTACTGGACTGCAGCTAAGGCCCCGAGTGGGAGGATTTCTCACCCCTCGGTAGGATTTTACAAACTCAGGCGAGTACTGGACTGCAGCTAAGCCCCCGAGTGGGAGGATTGCTCACCACTCGATAGGATTTTACAAACTCAGGCGAGTACTGGACTGCAGCTAAGCCCCCGAGTGGGAGGATTGCTCACCACTCGATAGGATTTTACAAACTTAGGCGACTACTGGACTGCAGCTAAGCCCCCGAGTGGGAGGATTGCTCACCACTCGATAGGATTTTACAAACTCAGGCGAGTACTGGACTGCAGCTAAGCCCCCGAGTGGGAGGATTGCTCACCACTCGATAGGATTTTACAAACTTAGGCGACTACTGGACTGCAGCTAAGCCCCCGAGTGGGAGGATTGCTCACCACTCGGTAGGATTTTACAAACTTAGGCGAGTACTGGACTGCAGCTAAGCCCCCGAGTGGGAGGATTGCTCGGATTTTACAAACTTAGGCAAGTACTGGACTGCAACTAAGCCCCCGAGTGGGAGGATTGCTCACCGCTCGGTAGGATTTTACAAACTTAGGTGAGTACTAGACTGCAGCTAAGGCCCCGAGTGGGAGGATTGTTCACCACTCGGTAGGATTTTACAAACTTAGACGAGTACTGGACTGCAGCTAAGCCCCCGAGTGGGAGGATTACTCACCACTCGGTAGGATTTTACAAACTTAGGGGAGTACTGGACTGCAGCTAAGCCACCGAGTGGGTGGATTGCTCACCGCTCGGTACGATTTTACAAACTTAGGCGAGTACTGGACTACAGCTAAGCCCCCGAGTGGGAGGATTGCTCACCCCTCGGTAGGATTTTACAAACTTAGGCGAGTACTGGACTGCAGCTAAGCCCCCGAGTGGGAGGATTGCTCACCACTCGGTAGGATTTTACAAACTTAGGCGAGTACTGGACTACAGCTAACCCCCGAGTGTGAGGATTGCTCACCACTCGATAGGATTTTACAAACTTAGGCGAGTACTGGACTGCAGCTAAGCCCCTGAGTGGGAGGATTGCTCACCACTCGGTAGGATTTTACAAACTTAGGCGAGTACTAGACTGCAGCTAAGGCCCCGAGTGGGAGGATTGTTCACCACTCGGTAGGATTTAACAAACTTAGGCGAGTACTGGACTGCAGCTAAGCCCCCGAGTGGGAGGATTGCTCACCGCTCGGTAGGATTTTACAAACTTAGGCGAGTACTGGACTGCAGCTAAGCCCCCGAGTGGGAGGATTGCTCGGATTTTACAAACTTAGGCGGGTACTGGACTGCAGCTAAGCCCCCGAGTGGCAGGATTGCTCACCACTCGGTAGGATTTTACAAACTTAGGTGAGTACTAGACTGCAGCTAAGGCCCCGAGTGGGAGGATTGTTCACCACTCGGTAGGATTTTACAAACTTAGGTGAGTACTGGACTGCAGCTAAGCCCCCGAGTGGGAGGATTGCTCACCGCTCGGTAGGATTTTACAAACTTAGGCGAGTACTGGACTGCAGCTAAGCCCCCGAGTGGGAGGATTGCTCACCGCTCGGTAGGATTTTACAAACTTAGGCGAGTACTGGACTGCAGCTAAGGCCCCGAGTGGGAGGATTGCTCACCGCTCGGTAGGATTTTACAAACTTAGGCGAGTACTGGACTGCAGCTAAGGCCCCGAGTGGGAGGATTTCTCACCACTCGGTAGGATTTTACAAACTCAGGCGAGTACTGGACTGCAGCTAAGCCCCCGAGTGGGAGGATTGCTCACCACTCGATAGGATTTTACAAACTCAGGCGAGTACTGGACTGCAGCTAAGCCCCCGAGTGGGAGGATTGCTCACCACTCGATAGGATTTTACAAACTTAGGCGAGTACTGGACTGCAGCTAAGCCCCCGAGTGGGAGGATTGCTCACCACTCGGTAGGATTTTACAAACTTAGGCGAGTACTGGACTGCAGCTAAGCCCCCGAGTGGGAGGATTGCTCGGATTTTACAAACTTAGGCGAGTACTGGACTGCAGCTAAGCCCCCGAGTGGGAGGATTGCTCACTACTCGGTAGGATTTTACAAACTTAGGTGAGTACTAGACTGCAGCTAAGGCCCCGAGTGGGAAGATTGTGCAACACTCGGTAGGATTTTACAAACTTAGGCGAGTACTGGACTGCAGCTAAGCCCCCGATTGGGAGGATTGCTCACCGCTCGGTAGGATTTTACAAACTTAGGCGAGTACTGGACTGCAGCTAAGCCCCCGAGTGGGAGGATTGCTCACCGCTCGGTAGGATTTTACAAACTTAGGTGAGTACTAGACTGCAGCTAAGGCCCCGAGTGGGAGGATTGTTCACCACTCGGTAGGATTTTACAAACTTAGACGAGTACTGGACTGCAGCTAAGCCCCCGAGTGGGAGGATTGCTCACCACTCGGTAGGATTTTACAAACTTAGGGGAGTACTGGACTGCAGCTAAGCCACCGAGTGGGTGGATTGCTCACCGCTCGGTACGATTTTACAAACTTAGGCGAGTACTGGACTACAGCTAAGCCCCCGAGTGGGAGGATTGCTCACCCCTCGGTAGGATTTTACAAACTTAGGCGAGTACTGGACTGCAGCTAAGCCCCCGAGTGGGAGGATTGCTCACCACTCGATAGGATTTTACAAACTTAGGCGAGTACTGGACTGCAGCTAAGCCCCCGAGTGGGAGGATTGCTCACCACTCGATAGGATTTTACAAACTTAGGCGAGTACTGGACTCCAGCTAAGCCCCCGAGTGGGAGGATTGCTCACCACTCGGTAGGATTTTACAAACTTAGGGGAGTACTGGACTGCAGCTAAGGCATCGAGTGGGAGGATTGCTCACCACTCGGTAGGATTTTATAAACTTGGGCGAGTACTGGACTGCAGCTAAGCCCCCGAGTGGGAGGATTTCTCACCACTCAGTAGGATTTTACAAACTTAGGCGAGTACTGGACTGCAGCTAAGCCCCCGAGTGGGAGGATTGCTCACCACTTGGTAGGATTTTACAAACATAGGCGAGTACTGGACTGCAGCTAAGCCCCCGAGTGGGATGATTGCTCACCACTCGGTAGGATTTTACAAACTTAGGCGAGTACTGGACTGCAGCTAAGCCCCCGAGTGGGAGGATTGCTCACCACTCGATAGAATTTTACAAACTTAGGCGAGTACTGGACTACAACTAACCCCCGAGTGTGAGGATTGCTCACCACTCGGTAGGATTTTACAAACTTAGGCGAGTACTGGACTGCAACTAAGCCCCTGAGTGGGAGGATTGCTCACCACTCGGTAGGATTTTACAAACTTAGGCGAGTACTAGACTGCAGCTAAGGCCCCGAGTGGGAGGATTGTTCACCACTCGGTAGGATTTTACAAACTTAGGCGAGTACTGGACTGCAGCTAAGCCCCCGAGTGGGAGGATTGCTCACCGCTCGGTAGGATTTTACAAACTTAGGCGAGTACTGGACTGCAGCTAAGCCCCCGAGTGGGAGGATTGCTCGGATTTTACAAACTTAGGCGAGTACTGGACTGCAGCTAAGCCCCCGAGTGGGAGGATTGCTCACCACTCGGTAGGATTTTACAAACTTAGGTGAGTACTAGACTGCAGCTAAGGCCCCGAGTGGGAGGATTGTTCACCACTCGGTAGGATTTTACAAACTTAGGCGAGTACTGGACTGCAGCTAAGCCCCCGAGTGGGAGGATTGCTCACCGCTCGGTAGGATTTTACAAACTTAGGCGAGTACTGGATTGCAGCTAAGCCCCCGAGTGGGAAGATTGCTCACCGCTCGGTAGGATTTTACAAACTTAGGCGAGTACTGGACTGCAGCTAAGGCCCCGAGTGGGAGGATTGCTCACCGCTCGGTAGGATTTTGCAAACTTAGGCGAGTATTGGACTGCAGCTAAGGCCCCGAGTGGGAGGATTTCTCACCACTCGGTAGGATTTTACAAACTCAGGCCAGTACTGGACTGCAGCTAAGCCCCCGAGTGGGAGGATTGCTCACCACTCGATAGGATTTTACAAACTCAGGCGAGTACTGGACTGCAGCTAAGCCCCCGAGTGGGAGGATTGCTCACCACTCGGTAGGATTTTACAAACTTAGGCGAGTACTGGACTGCAGCTAAGCCCCTGAGTGGGAGGATTGCTCACCACTCGGTAGGATTTTACAAACTTAGGCGAGTACTGGACTGCAGCTAAGCCCCCGAGTGGGAGGATTGCTCACCACTCGGTAGGATTTTACAAACATAGGCGAGTACTGGACTGTAGCTAAGCCCCCGAGTGGGATGATTGCCCACCACTCGGTAGGATTTTACAAACTTAGGGGAGTACTGGACTGCAGCTAAGCCACCGAGTGGGTGGATTGCTCACCGCTCGGTACGATTTTACAAACTTAGGCGAGTACTGGACTACAGCTAAGCCCCCGAGTGGGAGGATTGCTCACCCCTCGGTAGGATTTTACAAACTTAGGCGAGTACTGGACTGCAGCTAAGCCCCCGAGTGGGAGGATTGCTCACCACTCGATAGGATTTTACAAACTTAGGCGAGTACTGGACTGCAGCTAAGCCCTCGAGTGGGAGGATTGCTCACCACTCGGTAGGATTTTACAAACTTAGGCGAGTACTGGACTGCAGCTAAGCCCCCGAGTGGGAGGATTGCTCGGATTTTACAAACTTAGGCGAGTACTGGACTGCAGCTAAGCCCCCGAGTGGGAGGATTGCTCACTACTCGGTAGGATTTTACAAACTTAGGTGAGTACTAGACTGCAACTAAGGCCCCGAGTGGGAAGATTGTGCACCACTCGGTAGGATTTTACAAACTTAGGCGAGTACTGGACTGCAGCTAAGCCCCCGAGTGGGAGGATTGCTCACCACTCGGTAGGATTTTACAAACTTAGGGGAGTACTGGACTGCAGCTAAGACACCGAGTGGGAGGATTGCTCACCACTTGGTAGGATTTTATAAACTTGGGCGAGTACTGGACTGCAGCTAAGCCCCCGAGTGGGAGGATTGCTCACCACTCAGTAGGATTTTACAAACTTAGGCGAGTACTGGACTGCAGCTAAGCCCCCGAGTGGGAGGATTGCTCACCACTCGGTAGGATTTTACAAACATAGGCGAGTACTGGACTGCAGCTAAGCCCCCGAGTGGGATGATTGCTCACCACTCGGTAGGATTTTACAAACTTAGGCGAGTACTGGACTGCAGCTAAGCCCCCGAGTGGGAGGATTGCTCACCACTCGGTAGGATTTTACAAACTTAGGTGAGTACTAGACTGCAGCTAAGGCCCCGAGTGGGAGGATTGTTCACCACTCGGTAGGATTTTACAAACTTAGGCGAGTACTGGACTGCAGCTAAGCCCCCGAGTGGGAGGATTGCTCACCGCTCGGTAGGATTTTACAAACTTAGGCGAGTACTGGATTGCAGCTAAGCCCCCGAGTGGGAAGATTGCTCACCGCTCGGTAGGATTTTACAAACTTAGGCGAGTACTGGACTGCAGCTAAGGCCCCGAGTGGGAGGATTGCTCACCGCTCGGTAGGATTTTGCAAACTTAGGCGAGTATTGGACTGCAGCTAAGGCCCCGAGTGGGAGGATTTCTCACCACTCGGTAGGATTTTACAAACTCAGGCCAGTACTGGACTGCAGCTAAGCCCCCGAGTGGGAGGATTGCTCACCACTCGATAGGATTTTACAAACTCAGGCGAGTACTGGACTGCAGCTAAGCCCCCGAGTGGGAGGATTGCTCACCACTCGGTAGGATTTTACAAACTTAGGCGAGTACTGGACTGCAGCTAAGCCCCTGAGTGGGAGGATTGCTCACCACTCGGTAGGATTTTACAAACTTAGGCGAGTACTGGACTGCAGCTAAGCCCCCGAGTGGGAGGATTGCTCACCACTCGGTAGGATTTTACAAACATAGGCGAGTACTGGACTGTAGCTAAGCCCCCGAGTGGGATGATTGCCCACCACTCGGTAGGATTTTACAAACTTAGGGGAGTACTGGACTGCAGCTAAGCCACCGAGTGGGTGGATTGCTCACCGCTCGGTACGATTTTACAAACTTAGGCGAGTACTGGACTACAGCTAAGCCCCCGAGTGGGAGGATTGCTCACCCCTCGGTAGGATTTTACAAACTTAGGCGAGTACTGGACTGCAGCTAAGCCCCCGAGTGGGAGGATTGCTCACCACTCGATAGGATTTTACAAACTTAGGCGAGTACTGGACTGCAGCTAAGCCCCCGAGTGGGAGGATTGCTCACCACTCGGTAGGATTTTACAAACTTAGGCGAGTACTGGACTGCAGCTAAGCCCCCGAGTGGGAGGATTGCTCGGATTTTACAAACTTAGGCGAGTACTGGACTGCAGCTAAGCCCCCGAGTGGGAGGATTGCTCACTACTCGGTAGGATTTTACAAACTTAGGTGAGTACTAGACTGCAACTAAGGCCCCGAGTGGGAAGATTGTGCACCACTCGGTAGGATTTTACAAACTTAGGCGAGTACTGGACTGCAGCTAAGCCCCCGAGTGGGAGGATTGCTCACCACTCGGTAGGATTTTACAAACTTAGGGGAGTACTGGACTGCAGCTAAGACACCGAGTGGGAGGATTGCTCACCACTCGGTAGGATTTTATAAACTTGGGCGAGTACTGGACTGCAGCTAAGCCCCCGAGTGGGAGGATTGCTCACCACTCAGTAGGATTTTACAAACTTAGGCGAGTACTGGACTGCAGCTAAGCCCCCGAGTGGGAGGATTGCTCACCACTCGGTAGGATTTTACAAACATAGGCGAGTACTGGACTGCAGCTAAGCCCCCGAGTGGGATGATTGCTCACCACTCGGTAGGATTTTACAAACTTAGGCGAGTACTGGACTGCAGCTAAGCCCCCGAGTGGGAGGATTGCTCACCACTCGATAGAATTTTACAAACTTAGGCGAGTACTGGACTGCAACTAACCCCCGAGTGTGAGGATTGCTCACCACTCGGTAGGATTTTACAAACTTAGGCGAGTACTGGACTGCAGCTAAGCCCCCGAGTGGGAGGATTGCTCACCACTCGGTAGGATTTTACAAACTTAGGGGAGTACTGGACTGCAGCTAAGCCACCGAGTGGGTGGATTGCTCACCGCTCGGTACGATTTTACAAACTTAGGCGAGTACTGGACTACAGCTAAGCCCCCGAGTGGGAGGATTGCTCACCCCTCGGTAGGATTTTACAAACTTAGGCGAGTACTGGACTGCAGCTAAGCCCCCGAGTGGGAGGATTGCTCACCACTCGATAGGATTTTACAAACTTAGGCGAGTACTAGACTGCAGCTAAGCCCCCGAGTGGGAGGATTGCTCACCACTCGATAGGATTTTACAAACTTAGGCGAGTACTGGACTCCAGCTAAGCCCCTGAGTGGGAGGATTGCTCACCACTCGGTAGGATTTTACAAACTTAGGGGAGTACTGGACTGCAGCTAAGCCACCGAGTGGGAGGATTGCTCACCACTCGGTAGGATTTTATAAACTTGGGCGAGTACTGGACTGCAGCTAAGCCCCCGAGTGGGAGGATTGCTCACCACTCAGTAGGATTTTACAAACTTAGGCGAGTACTGGACTGCAGCTAAGCCCCCGAGTGGGAGGATTGCTCACCACTCGGTAGGATTTTACAAACATAGGCGAGTACTGGACTGCAGCTAAGCCCCCGAGTGGGATGATTGCTCACCACTCGGTAGGATTTTACAAACTTAGGCGAGTACTGGACTGCAGCTAAGCCCCCGAGTGGGAGGATTGCTCACCACTCGATAGAATTTTACAAACTTAGGTGAGTACTGGACTACAACTAACCCCCGAGTGTGAGGATTGCTCACCACTCGGTAGGATTTTACAAACTTAGGCGAGTACTGGACTGCAACTAAGCCCCTGAGTGGGAGGATTGCTCACCACTCGGTAGGATTTTACAAACTTAGGCGAGTACTAGACTGCAGCTAAGGCCCCGAGTGGGAGGATTGTTCACCACTCGGTAGGATTTTACAAACTTAGGCGAGTACTGGACTGCAGCTAAGCCCCCGAGTGGGAGGATTGCTCACCGCTCGGTAGGATTTTACAAACTTAGGCGAGTACTGGACTGCAGCTAAGCCCCCGAGTGGGAGGATTGCTCGGATTTTACAAACTTAGGCGAGTACTGGACTGCAGCTAAGCCCCCGAGTGGGAGGATTGCTCACCACTCGGTAGGATTTTACAAACTTAGGTGAGTACTAGACTGCAGCTAAGGCCCCGAGTGGGAGGATTGTTCACCACTCGGTAGGATTTTACAAACTTAGGCGAGTACTGGACTGCAGCTAAGCCCCCGAGTGGGAGGATTGCTCACCGCTCGGTAGGATTTTACAAACTTAGGCGAGTACTGGATTGCAGCTAAGCCCCCGAGTGGGAGGATTGCTCACCGCTCGGTAGGATTTTACAAACTTAGGCGAGTACTGGACTGCAGCTAAGGCCCCGAGTGGGAGGATTGCTCACCGCTCGGTAGGATTTTGCAAACTTAGGCGAGTATTGGACTGCAGCTAAGGCCCCGAGTGGGAGGATTTCTCACCACTCGGTAGGATTTTACAAACTCAGGCCAGTACTGGACTGCAGCTAAGCCCCCGAGTGGGAGGATTGCTCACCACTCGATAGGATTTTGCAAACTCAGGCGAGTACTGGACTGCAGCTAAGCCCCCGAGTGGGAGGATTGCTCACCACTCGGTAGGATTTTACAAACTTAGGCGAGTACTGGACTGCAGCTAAGCCCCCGAGTGGGAGGATTGCTCACCACTCGGTAGGATTTTACAAACTTAGGCGAGTACTGGACTGCAGCTAAGCCCCCGAGTGGGAGGATTGCTCACCACTCGGTAGGATTTTACAAACATAGGCGAGTACTGGACTGTAGCTAAGCCCCCGAGTGGGATGATTGCTCACCACTCGGTAGGATTTTACAAACTTAGGCGAGTACCGGACTACAGCTAAGCCCCCGAGTGGGAGGATTGCTCACCACTCGGTAGAATTTTACAAACTTAGGCGAGTACTGGACTGCAGCTAACCCCCGAGTGGGACGATTGCTCACCACTCGGGAGGATTTTACAAACTTAGGCGAGTACTGGACTGCAGCTAAGCCCCTGAGTGGGAGGATTGCTCACCACTCGGTAGGATTTTACAAACTTAGGCGAGTACTAGACTGCAGCTAAGGCCCCGAGTGGGAGGATTGCTCACCGCTCGGTAGGATTTTACAAACTTAGGCAAGTACTCGACTGCAGCTAAGCCCCCGAGTGGGATGATTGCTCACCGCTCGGTAGGATTTTACAAACTTAGGCGAGTACTGGACTGCAGCTAAGCCCCCGAGTGGGAGGATTGCTAATCACTCGATAGAATTTTACAAACTTAGGCGAGTACTGGACTACAGCTAACCCCCGAGTGTGAGGATTGCGCACCACTCGGTAGGATTTTACAAACTTAGGTGAGTACTGGACTGCAGCTAAGCCCCCGAGTGTGAGGATTGCGCACCACTCGGTAGGATTTTACAAACTTAGGCGAGTACTGGACTGCAGCTAAGCCCCCGAGTGTGAGGATTGCTCACCGCTCGGTAGGATTTTACAAACTTAGGCGAGTACTGGACTGCAGCTAAGGCCCCGAGTGGGAGGATTGCTCACCGCTCGGTAGGATTTTGCAAACTTAGGCGAGTATTGGACTGCAGCTAAGGCCCCGAGTGGGAGGATTTCTCACCACTCGGTAGGATTTTACAAACTCAGGCCAGTACTGGACTGCAGCTAAGCCCCCGAGTGGGAGGATTGCTCACCACTCGATAGGATTTTACAAACTCAGGCGAGTACTGGACTGCAGCTAAGCTCCCGAGTGGGAGGATTGCTCACCACTCGGTAGGATTTTACAAACTTAGGCAAGTACTGGACTGCAGCTAAGCCCCTGAGTGGGAGGATTGCTCACCACTCGGTAGGATTTTACAAACTTAGGCGAGTACTGGACTGCAGCTAAGCCCCCGAGTGGGAGGATTGCTCACCACTCGGTAGGATTTTACAAACATAGGCGAGTACTGGACTGTAGCTAAGCCCCCGAGTGGGATGATTGCTCACCACTCGGTAGGATTTTACAAACTTAGGGGAGTACTGGACTGCAGCTAAGCCACCGAGTGGGTGGATTGCTCACCGCTCGGTACGATTTTACAAACTTAGGCGAGTACTGGACTACAGCTAAGCCCCCGAGTGGGAGGATTGCTCACCCCTCGGTAGGATTTTACAAACTTAGGCGAGTACTGGACTGCAGCTAAGCCCCCGAGTGGGAGGATTGCTCACCACTCGATAGGATTTTACAAACTTAGGCGAGTACTGGACTGCAGCTAAGCCCCCGAGTGGGAGGATTGCTCGGATTTTACAAACTTAGGCGAGTAGTGGACTGCAGCTAAGCCCCCGAGTGGGAGGATTGCTCACTACTCGGTAGGATTTTACAAACTTAGGTGAGTACTAGGCTGCAACTAAGGCCCCGAGTGGGAAGATTGTGCACCACTCGGTAGGATTTTACAAACTTAGGCGAGTACTGGACTGCAGCTAAGCCCCCGAGTGGGAGGATTGCTCACCGCTCGGTAGGATTTTACAAACTTAGGCGAGTACTGGACTGCAGCTAAGCCCCCGAGTGGGAGGATTGCTCACCGCTCGGTAGGATTTTACAAACTTAGGTGAGTACTAGACTGCAGCTAAGGCCCCGAGTGGGAGGATTGTTCACCACTCGGTAGGATTTTACAAACTTAGATGAGTACTGGACTGCAGCTAAGCCCCCGAGTGGGAGGATTGCTCACCACTCGGTAGGATTTTACAAACTTAGGGGAGTACTGGACTGCAGCTAAGCCACCGAGTGGGTGGATTGCTCACCGCTCGGTACGATTTTACAAACTTAGGCGAGTACTGGACTACAGCTAAGCCCCCGAGTGGGAGGATTGCTCACCCCTCGGTAGGATTTTACAAACTTAGGCGAGTACTGGACTGCAGCTAAGCCCCCGAGTGGGAGGATTGCTCACCACTCGATAGGATTTTACAAACTTAGGCGAGTACTAGACTGCAGCTAAGCCCCCGAGTGGGAGGATTGCTCACCACTCGATAGGATTTTACAAACTTAGGCGAGTACTGGACTCCAGCTAAGCCCCCGAGTGGGAGGATTGCTCACCACTCGGTAGGATTTACAAAGTTAGGGGAGTACTGGACTGCAGCTAAGCCACCGAGTGGGAGGATTGCTCACCACTCGGTAGGATTTTATAAACTTGGGCGAGTACTGGACTGCAGCTAAGCCCCCGAGTGGGAGGATTGCTCACCACTCAGTAGGATTTTACAAACTTAGGCGAGTACTGGACTGCAGCTAAGCCCCCGAGTGGGAGGATTGCTCACCACTCGGTAGGATTTTACAAACATAGGCGAGTACTGGACTGCAGCTAAGCCCCTGAGTGGGATGATTGCTCACCACTCGGTAGGATTTTACAAACTTAGGCGAGTACTGGACTGCAGCTAAGCCCCCGAGTGGGAGGATTGCTCACCACTCGATAGAATTTTACAAACTTAGGTGAGCACTGGACTACAACTAACCCCCGAGTGTGAGGATTGCTCACCACTCGGTAGGATTTTACAAACTTAGGCGAGTACTGGACTGCAACTAAGCCCCTGAGTGGGAGGATTGCTCACCACTCGGTAGGATTTTACAAACTTAGGCGAGTACTAGACTGCAGCTAAGGCCCCGAGTGGGAGGATTGTTCACCACTCGGTAGGATTTTACAAACTTAGGCGAGTACTGGACTGCAGCTAAGCCCCCGAGTGGGAGGATTGCTCACCGCTCGGTAGGATTTTACAAACTTAGGCGAGTACTGGACTGCAGCTAAGCCCCCGAGTGGGAGGATTGCTCACCGCTCGGTAGGATTTTACAAACTTAGGTGAGCACTGGACTGCAGCTAAGCCCCCGAGTGGGAGGATTGCTCACCACTCGGTAGGATTTTACAAACATAGGCGAGTACTGGACTGCAGCTAAGCCCCCGAGTGGGAGGATTGTTCACCACTCGGTAGGATTTTACAAACTTAGGCGAGTACTGGACTGCAGCTAAGCCCCCGAGTGGGAGGATTGCTCACCGCTCGGTAGGATTTTACAAACTTAGGCGAGTACTGGATTGCAGCTAAGCCCCCGAGTGGGAGGATTGCTCACCGCTCGGTAGGATTTTACAAACTTAGGCGAGTACTGGACTGCAGCTAAGGCCCCGAGTGGGAGGATTGCTCACCGCTCGGTAGGATTTTGCAAACTTAGGCGAGTAGTGGACTGCAGCTAAGGCCCCGAGTGGGAGGATTTCTCACCACTCGGTAGGATTTTACAAACTCAGGCCAGTACTGGACTGCAGCTAAGCCCCCGAGTGGGAGGATTGCTCACCACTCGATAGGATTTTGCAAACTCAGGCGAGTACTGGACTGCAGCTAAGCCCCCGAGTGGGAGGATTGCTCACCACTCGGTAGGATTTTACAAACTTAGGCGAGTACTGGACTGCAGCTAAGCCCCCGAGTGGGAGGATTGCTCACCACTCGGTAGGATTTTACAAACTTAGGCGAGTACTGGACTGCAGCTAAGCCCCCGAGTGGGAGGATTGCTCACCACTCGGTAGGATTTTACAAACATAGGCGAGTACTGGACTGTAGCTAAGCCCCCGAGTGGGATGATTGCTCACCACTCGGTAGGATTTTACAAACTTAGGCGAGTACCGGACTACAGCTAAGCCCCCGAGTGGGAGGATTGCTCACCACTCGGTAGAATTTTACAAACTTAGGCGAGTACTGGACTGCAGCTAACCCCCGAGTGGGACGATTGCTCACCACTCGGGAGGATTTTACAAACTTAGGCGAGTACTGGACTGCAGCTAAGCCCCTGAGTGGGAGGATTGCTCACCACTCGGTAGGATTTTACAAACTTAGGCGAGTACTAGACTGCAGCTAAGGCCCCGAGTGGGAGGATTGCTCACCGCTCGGTAGGATTTTACAAACTTAGGCAAGTACTCGACTGCAGCTAAGCCCCCGAGTGGGATGATTGCTCACCGCTCGGTAGGATTTTACAAACTTAGGCGAGTACTGGACTGCAGCTAAGCCCCCGAGTGGGAGGATTGCTAATCACTCGATAGAATTTTACAAACTTAGGCGAGTACTGGACTACAGCTAACCCCCGAGTGTGAGGATTGCGCACCACTCGGTAGGATTTTACAAACTTAGGTGAGTACTGGACTGCAGCTAAGCCCCCGAGTGTGAGGATTGCGCACCACTCGGTAGGATTTTACAAACTTAGGCGAGTACTGGACTGCAGCTAAGCCCCCGAGTGTGAGGATTGCTCACCGCTCGGTAGGATTTTACAAACTTAGGCGAGTACTGGACTGCAGCTAAGGCCCCGAGTGGGAGGATTGCTCACCGCTCGGTAGGATTTTGCAAACTTAGGCGAGTATTGGACTGCAGCTAAGGCCCCGAGTGGGAGGATTTCTCACCACTCGGTAGGATTTTACAAACTCAGGCCAGTACTGGACTGCAGCTAAGCCCCCGAGTGGGAGGATTGCTCACCACTCGATAGGATTTTACAAACTCAGGCGAGTACTGGACTGCAGCTAAGCTCCCGAGTGGGAGGATTGCTCACCACTCGGTAGGATTTTACAAACTTAGGCAAGTACTGGACTGCAGCTAAGCCCCTGAGTGGGAGGATTGCTCACCACTCGGTAGGATTTTACAAACTTAGGCGAGTACTGGACTGCAGCTAAGCCCCCGAGTGGGAGGATTGCTCACCACTCGGTAGGATTTTACAAACATAGGCGAGTACTGGACTGTAGCTAAGCCCCCGAGTGGGATGATTGCTCACCACTCGGTAGGATTTTACAAACTTAGGGGAGTACTGGACTGCAGCTAAGCCACCGAGTGGGTGGATTGCTCACCGCTCGGTACGATTTTACAAACTTAGGCGAGTACTGGACTACAGCTAAGCCCCCGAGTGGGAGGATTGCTCACCCCTCGGTAGGATTTTACAAACTTAGGCGAGTACTGGACTGCAGCTAAGCCCCCGAGTGGGAGGATTGCTCACCACTCGATAGGATTTTACAAACTTAGGTGAGTACTGGACTGCAGCTAAGCCCCCGAGTGGGAGGATTGCTCACCACTCGGTAGGATTTTACAAACTTAGGCGAGTACTGGACTGCAGCTAAGCCCCCGAGTGGGAGGATTGCTCGGATTTTACAAACTTAGGCGAGTACTGGACTGCAGCTAAGCCCCCGAGTGGGAGGATTGCTCACTACTCGGTAGGATTTTACAAACTTAGGTGAGTACTAGACTGCAACTAAGGCCCCGAGTGGGAAGATTGTGCACCACTCGGTAGGATTTTACAAACTTAGGCGAGTACTGGACTGCAGCTAAGCCCCCGAGTGGGAGGATTGCTCACCGCTCGGTAGGATTTTACAAACTTAGGCGAGTACTGGACTGCAGCTAAGCCCCCGAGTGGGAGGATTGCTCACCGCTCGGTAGGATTTTACAAACTTAGGTGAGTACTAGACTGCAGCTAAGGCCCCGAGTGGGAGGATTGTTCACCACTCGGTAGGATTTTACAAACTTAGATGAGTACTGGACTGCAGCTAAGCCCCCGAGTGGGAGGATTGCTCACCACTCGGTAGGATTTTACAAACTTAGGGGAGTACTGGACTGCAGCTAAGCCACCGAGTGGGTGGATTGCTCACCGCTCGGTACGATTTTACAAACTTAGGCGAGTACTGGACTACAGCTAAGCCCCCGAGTGGGAGGATTGCTCACCCCTCGGTAGGATTTTACAAACTTAGGCGAGTACTGGACTGCAGCTAAGCCCCCGAGTGGGAGGATTGCTCACCACTCGATAGGATTTTACAAACTTAGGCGAGTACTAGACTGCAGCTAAGCCCCCGAGTGGGAGGATTGCTCACCACTCGATAGGATTTTACAAACTTAGGCGAGTACTGGACTCCAGCTAAGCCCCCGAGTGGGAGGATTGCTCACCACTCGGTAGGATTTTACAAAGTTAGGGGAGTACTGGACTGCAGCTAAGCCACCGAGTGGGAGGATTGCTCACCACTCGGTAGGATTTTATAAACTTGGGCGAGTACTGGACTGCAGCTAAGCCCCCGAGTGGGAGGATTGCTCACCACTCCGTAGGATTTTACAAACTTAGGCGAGTACTGGACTGCAGCTAAGCCCCCGAGTGGGAGGATTGCTCACCACACGGTAGGATTTTACAAACATAGGCGAGTACTGGACTGCAGCTAAGCCCCCGAGTGGGATGATTGCTCACCACTCGGTAGGATTTTACAATTTTAGGCGAGTACAGGACTGCAGCTAAGCCCCCGAGTGGGAGGATTGCTCACCACTCGATAGAATTTTACAAACTTAGGTGAGTACTGGACTACAACTAACCCCCGAGTGTGAGGATTGCTCACCACTCGGTAGGATTTTACAAACTTAGGCGAGTACTGGACTGCAACTAAGCCCCTGAGTGGGAGGATTGCTCACCACTCGGTAGGATTTTACAAACTTAGGCGAGTACTAGACTGCAGCTAAGGCCCCGAGTGGGAGGATTGTTCACCACTCGGTAGGATTTTACAAACTTAGGCGAGTACTGGACTGCAGCTAAGCCCCCGAGTGGGAGGATTGCTCACCGCTCGGTAGGATTTTACAAACTTAGGCGAGTACTGGACTGCAGCTAAGCCCCCGAGTGGGAGGATTGCTCGGATTTTACAAACTTAGGCGAGTACTGGACTGCAGCTAAGCCCCCGAGTGGGAGGATTGCTCACCACTCGGTAGGATTTTACAAACTTAGGTGAGTACTAGACTGCAGCTAAGGCCCCGAGTGGGAGGATTGTTCACCACTCGGTAGGATTTTACAAACTTAGGCGAGTACTGGACTGCAGCTAAGCCCCCGAGTGGGAGGATTGCTCACCGCTCGGTAGGATTTTACAAACTTAGGCGAGTACTGGATTGCAGCTAAGCCCCCGAGTGGGAGGATTGCTCACCGCTCGGTAGGATTTTACAAACTTAGGCGAGTACTGGACTGCAGCTAAGGCCCCGAGTGGGAGGATTGCTCACCGCTCGGTAGGATTTTGCAAACTTAGGCGAGTATTGGACTGCAGCTAAGGCCCCGAGTGGGAGGATTTCTCACCACTCGGTAGGATTTTACAAACTCAGGCCAGTACTGGACTGCAGCTAAGCCCCCGAGTGGGAGGATTGCTCACCACTCGATAGGATTTTACAAACTCAGGCGAGTACTGGACTGCAGCTAAGCTCCCGAGTGGGAGGATTGCTCACCACTCGGTAGGATTTTACAAACTTAGGCGAGTACTGGACTGCAGCTAAGCCCCCGAGTGGGAGGATTGCTCGGATTTTACAAACTTAGGCGAGTACTGGACTGCAGCTAAGCCCCCGAGTGGGAGGATTGCTCACTACTCGGTAGGATTTTACAAACTTAGGTGAGTACTAGACTGCAACTAAGGCCCCGAGTGGGAAGATTGTGCACCACTCGGTAGGATTTTACAAACTTAGGCGAGTACTGGACTGCAGCTAAGCCCCCGAGTGGGAGGATTGCTCACCGCTCGGTAGGATTTTACAAACTTAGGCGAGTACTGGACTGCAGCTAAGCCCCCGAGTGGGAGGATTGCTCACCGCTCGGTAGGATTTTACAAACTTAGGTGAGTACTAGACTGCAGCTAAGGCCCCGAGTGGGAGGATTGTTCACCACTCGGTAGGATTTTACAAACTTAGATGAGTACTGGACTGCAGCTAAGCCCCCGAGTGGGAGGATTGCTCACCACTCGGTAGGATTTTACAAACTTAGGGGAGTACTGGACTGCAGCTAAGCCACCGAGTGGGTGGATTGCTCACCGCTCGGTACGATTTTACAAACTTAGGCGAGTACTGGACTACAGCTAAGCCCCCGAGTGGGAGGATTGCTCACCCCTCGGTAGGATTTTACAAACTTAGGCGAGTACTGGACTGCAGCTAAGCCCCTGAGTGGGAGGATTGCTCACCACTCGGTAGGATTTTACAAACTTAGGCGAGTACTGGACTTCAGCTAAGCCCCCGAGTGGGAGGATTGCTCACCACTCGGTAGGATTTTACAAACATAGGCGAGTACTGGACTGTAGCTAAGCCCCCGAGTGGGATGATTGCTCACCACTCGGTAGGATTTTACAAACTTAGGGGAGTACTGGACTGCAGCTAAGCCACCGAGTGGGTGGATTGCTCACCGCTCGGTACGATTTTACAAACTTAGGCGAGTACTAGACTACAGCTAAGCCCCCGAGTGGGAGGATTGCTCACCCCTCGGTAGGATTTTACAAACTTAGGCGAGTACTGGACTGCAGCTAAGCCCCCGAGTGGGAGGATTGCTCACCACTCGATAGGATTTTACAAACTTAGGCGAGTACTGGACTGCAGCTAAGCCCCCGAGTGGGAGGATTGCTCACCACTCGGTAGGATTTTACAAACTTAGGCGAGTACTGGACTGCAGCTAAGCCCCCGAGTGGGAGGATTGCTCGGATTTTACAAACTTAGGCGAGTACTGGACTGCAGCTAAGCCCCCGAGTGGGAGGATTGCTCACTACTCGGTAGGATTTTACAAACTTAGGTGAGTACTAGACTGCAACTAAGGCCCCGAGTGGGAAGATTGTGCACCACTCGGTAGGATTTTACAAACTTAGGCGAGTACTGGACTGCAGCTAAGCCCCCGAGTGGGAGGATTGCTCACCGCTCGGTAGGATTTTACAAACTTAGGCGAGTACTGGACTGCAGCTAAGCCCCCGAGTGGGAGGATTGCTCACCGCTCGGTAGGATTTTACAAACTTAGGTGAGTACTAGACTGCAGCTAAGGCCCCGAGTGGGAGGATTGTTCACCACTCGGTAGGATTTTACAAACTTAGATGAGTACTGGACTGCAGCTAAGCCCCCGAGTGGGAGGATTGCTCACCACTCGGTAGGATTTTACAAACTTAGGGGAGTACTGGACTGCAGCTAAGCCACCGAGTGGGTGGATTGCTCACCGCTCGGTACGATTTTACAAACTTAGGCGAGTACTGGACTACAGCTAAGCCCCCGAGTGGGAGGATTGCTCACCCCTCGGTAGGATTTTACAAACTTAGGCGAGTACTGGACTGCAGCTAAGCCCCCGAGTGGGAGGATTGCTCACCACTCGATAGGATTTTACAAACTTAGGCGAGTACTAGACTGCAGCTAAGCCCCCGAGTGGGAGGATTGCTCACCACTCGATAGGATTTTACAAACTTAGGCGAGTACTGGACTCCAGCTAAGCCCCCGAGTGGGAGGATTGCTCACCACTCGGTAGGATTTTACACACTTAGGGGAGTACTGGACTGCAGCTAAGCCACCGAGTGGGAGGATTGCTCACCACTCGGTAGGATTTTATAAACTTGGGCGAGTACTGGACTGCAGCTAAGCCCCCGAGTGGGAGGATTGCTCACCACTCAGTAGGATTTTACAAACTTAGGCGAGTAGTGGACTGCAGCTAAGCCCCCGAGTGGGAGGATTGCTCACCACTCGGTAGGATTTTACAAACATAGGCGAGTACTGGACTGCAGCTAAGCCCCCGAGTGGGATGATTGCTCACCACTCGGTAGGATTTTACAAACTTAGGCGAGTACTGGACTGCAGCTAAGCCCCCGAGTGGGAGGATTGCTCACCACTCGATAGAATTTTACAAACTTAGGCGAGTACTGGACTACAACTAACCCCCGAGTGTGAGGATTGCTCACCACTCGGTAGGATTTTACAAACTTAGGCGAGTACTGGACTGCAACTAAGCCCCTGAGTGGGAGGATTGCTCACCACTCGGTAGGATTTTACAAACTTAGGCGAGTACTAGACTGCAGCTAAGGCCCCGAGTGGGAGGATTGTTCACCACTCGGTAGGATTTTACAAACTTAGGCGAGTACTGGACTGCAGCTAAGCCCCCGAGTGGGAGGATTGCTCACCGCTCGGTAGGATTTTACAAACTTAGGTGAGTACTGGACTGCAGCTAAGCCCCCGAGTGGGAGGATTGCTCGGATTTTACAAACTTAGGCGAGTACTGGACTGCAGCTAAGCCCCCGAGTGGGAGGATTGCTCACCACTCGGTAGGATTTTACAAACTTAGGTGAGTACTAGACTGCAGCTAAGGCCCCGAGTGGGAGGATTGTTCACCACTCGGTAGGATTTTACAAACTTAGGCGAGTACTGGACTGCAGCTAAGCCCCCGAGTGGGAGGATTGCTCACCGCTCGGTAGGATTTTACAAACTTAGGCGAGTACTGGATTGCAGCTAAGCCCCCGAGTGGGAGGATTGCTCACCGCTCGATAGGATTTTACAAACTTAGGCGAGTACTGGACTGCAGCTAAGCCCCCGAGTGGGAGGATTGCTCACCACTCGATAGGATTTTACAAACTTAGGCGAGTACTAGACTGCAGCTAAGCCCCCGAGTGGGAGGATTGCTCACCACTCGATAGGATTTTACAAACTTAGGCGAGTACTGGACTCCAGCTAAGCCCCCGAGTGGGAGGATTGCTCACCACTCGGTAGGATTTTACAAAGTTAGGGGAGTACTGGACTGCAGCTAAGCCACCGAGTGGGAGGATTGCTCACCACTCGGTAGGATTTTATAAACTTGGGCGAGTACTGGACTGCAGCTAAGCCCCCGAGTGGGAGGATTGCTCACCACTCCGTAGGATTTTACAAACTTAGGCGAGTACTGGACTGCAGCTAAGCCCCCGAGTGGGAGGATTGCTCACCACACGGTAGGATTTTACAAACATAGGCGAGTACTGGACTGCAGCTAAGCCCCCGAGTGGGATGATTGCTCACCACTCGGTAGGATTTTACAATTTTAGGCGAGTACAGGACTGCAGCTAAGCCCCCGAGTGGGAGGATTGCTCACCACTCGATAGAATTTTACAAACTTAGGTGAGTACTGGACTACAACTAACCCCCGAGTGTGAGGATTGCTCACCACTCGGTAGGATTTTACAAACTTAGGCGAGTACTGGACTGCAACTAAGCCCCTGAGTGGGAGGATTGCTCACCACTCGGTAGGATTTTACAAACTTAGGCGAGTACTAGACTGCAGCTAAGGCCCCGAGTGGGAGGATTGTTCACCACTCGGTAGGATTTTACAAACTTAGGCGAGTACTGGACTGCAGCTAAGCCCCCGAGTGGGAGGATTGCTCACCGCTCGGTAGGATTTTACAAACTTAGGCGAGTACTGGACTGCAGCTAAGCCCCCGAGTGGGAGGATTGCTCGGATTTTACAAACTTAGGCGAGTACTGGACTGCAGCTAAGCCCCCGAGTGGGAGGATTGCTCACCACTCGGTAGGATTTTACAAACTTAGGTGAGTACTAGACTGCAGCTAAGGCCCCGAGTGGGAGGATTGTTCACCACTCGGTAGGATTTTACAAACTTAGGCGAGTACTGGACTGCAGCTAAGCCCCCGAGTGGGAGGATTGCTCACCGCTCGGTAGGATTTTACAAACTTAGGCGAGTACTGGATTGCAGCTAAGCCCCCGAGTGGGAGGATTGCTCACCGCTCGGTAGGATTTTACAAACTTAGGCGAGTACTGGACTGCAGCTAAGGCCCCGAGTGGGAGGATTGCTCACCGCTCGGTAGGATTTTGCAAACTTAGGCGAGTATTGGACTGCAGCTAAGGCCCCGAGTGGGAGGATTTCTCACCACTCGGTAGGATTTTACAAACTCAGGCCAGTACTGGACTGCAGCTAAGCCCCCGAGTGGGAGGATTGCTCACCACTCGATAGGATTTTACAAACTCAGGCGAGTACTGGACTGCAGCTAAGCTCCCGAGTGGGAGGATTGCTCACCACTCGGTAGGATTTTACAAACTTAGGCGAGTACTGGACTGCAGCTAAGCCCCCGAGTGGGAGGATTGCTCGGATTTTACAAACTTAGGCGAGTACTGGACTGCAGCTAAGCCCCCGAGTGGGAGGATTGCTCACTACTCGGTAGGATTTTACAAACTTAGGTGAGTACTAGACTGCAACTAAGGCCCCGAGTGGGAAGATTGTGCACCACTCGGTAGGATTTTACAAACTTAGGCGAGTACTGGACTGCAGCTAAGCCCCCGAGTGGGAGGATTGCTCACCGCTCGGTAGGATTTTACAAACTTAGGCGAGTACTGGACTGCAGCTAAGCCCCCGAGTGGGAGGATTGCTCACCGCTCGGTAGGATTTTACAAACTTAGGTGAGTACTAGACTGCAGCTAAGGCCCCGAGTGGGAGGATTGTTCACCACTCGGTAGGATTTTACAAACTTAGATGAGTACTGGACTGCAGCTAAGCCCCCGAGTGGGAGGATTGCTCACCACTCGGTAGGATTTTACAAACTTAGGGGAGTACTGGACTGCAGCTAAGCCACCGAGTGGGTGGATTGCTCACCGCTCGGTACGATTTTACAAACTTAGGCGAGTACTGGACTACAGCTAAGCCCCCGAGTGGGAGGATTGCTCACCCCTCGGTAGGATTTTACAAACTTAGGCGAGTACTGGACTGCAGCTAAGCCCCTGAGTGGGAGGATTGCTCACCACTCGGTAGGATTTTACAAACTTAGGCGAGTACTGGACTTCAGCTAAGCCCCCGAGTGGGAGGATTGCTCACCACTCGGTAGGATTTTACAAACATAGGCGAGTACTGGACTGTAGCTAAGCCCCCGAGTGGGATGATTGCTCACCACTCGGTAGGATTTTACAAACTTAGGGGAGTACTGGACTGCAGCTAAGCCACCGAGTGGGTGGATTGCTCACCGCTCGGTACGATTTTACAAACTTA
The DNA here is from genome assembly GCA_034509565.1 of Triticum monococcum. NCBI lineage: Eukaryota > Viridiplantae > Streptophyta > Magnoliopsida > Poales > Poaceae > Triticum > Triticum monococcum. The sequence goes on from CM067843.1 coordinate 237,292,457, forward strand.
GGCGAGTACTAGACTACAGCTAAGCCCCCGAGTGGGAGGATTGCTCACCCCTCGGTAGGATTTTACAAACTTAGGCGAGTACTGGACTGCAGCTAAGCCCCCGAGTGGGAGGATTGCTCACCACTCGATAGGATTTTACAAACTTAGGCGAGTACTGGACTGCAGCTAAGCCCCCGAGTGGGAGGATTGCTCACCACTCGGTAGGATTTTACAAACTTAGGCGAGTACTGGACTGCAGCTAAGCCCCCGAGTGGGAGGATTGCTCGGATTTTACAAACTTAGGCGAGTACTGGACTGCAGCTAAGCCCCCGAGTGGGAGGATTGCTCACTACTCGGTAGGATTTTACAAACTTAGGTGAGTACTAGACTGCAACTAAGGCCCCGAGTGGGAAGATTGTGCACCACTCGGTAGGATTTTACAAACTTAGGCGAGTACTGGACTGCAGCTAAGCCCCCGAGTGGGAGGATTGCTCACCGCTCGGTAGGATTTTACAAACTTAGGCGAGTACTGGACTGCAGCTAAGCCCCCGAGTGGGAGGATTGCTCACCGCTCGGTAGGATTTTACAAACTTAGGTGAGTACTAGACTGCAGCTAAGGCCCCGAGTGGGAGGATTGTTCACCACTCGGTAGGATTTTACAAACTTAGATGAGTACTGGACTGCAGCTAAGCCCCCGAGTGGGAGGATTGCTCACCACTCGGTAGGATTTTACAAACTTAGGGGAGTACTGGACTGCAGCTAAGCCACCGAGTGGGTGGATTGCTCACCGCTCGGTACGATTTTACAAACTTAGGCGAGTACTGGACTACAGCTAAGCCCCCGAGTGGGAGGATTGCTCACCCCTCGGTAGGATTTTACAAACTTAGGCGAGTACTGGACTGCAGCTAAGCCCCCGAGTGGGAGGATTGCTCACCACTCGATAGGATTTTACAAACTTAGGCGAGTACTAGACTGCAGCTAAGCCCCCGAGTGGGAGGATTGCTCACCACTCGATAGGATTTTACAAACTTAGGCGAGTACTGGACTCCAGCTAAGCCCCCGAGTGGGAGGATTGCTCACCACTCGGTAGGATTTTACACACTTAGGGGAGTACTGGACTGCAGCTAAGCCACCGAGTGGGAGGATTGCTCACCACTCGGTAGGATTTTATAAACTTGGGCGAGTACTGGACTGCAGCTAAGCCCCCGAGTGGGAGGATTGCTCACCACTCAGTAGGATTTTACAAACTTAGGCGAGTAGTGGACTGCAGCTAAGCCCCCGAGTGGGAGGATTGCTCACCACTCGGTAGGATTTTACAAACATAGGCGAGTACTGGACTGCAGCTAAGCCCCCGAGTGGGATGATTGCTCACCACTCGGTAGGATTTTACAAACTTAGGCGAGTACTGGACTGCAGCTAAGCCCCCGAGTGGGAGGATTGCTCACCACTCGATAGAATTTTACAAACTTAGGCGAGTACTGGACTACAACTAACCCCCGAGTGTGAGGATTGCTCACCACTCGGTAGGATTTTACAAACTTAGGCGAGTACTGGACTGCAACTAAGCCCCTGAGTGGGAGGATTGCTCACCACTCGGTAGGATTTTACAAACTTAGGCGAGTACTAGACTGCAGCTAAGGCCCCGAGTGGGAGGATTGTTCACCACTCGGTAGGATTTTACAAACTTAGGCGAGTACTGGACTGCAGCTAAGCCCCCGAGTGGGAGGATTGCTCACCGCTCGGTAGGATTTTACAAACTTAGGTGAGTACTGGACTGCAGCTAAGCCCCCGAGTGGGAGGATTGCTCGGATTTTACAAACTTAGGCGAGTACTGGACTGCAGCTAAGCCCCCGAGTGGGAGGATTGCTCACCACTCGGTAGGATTTTACAAACTTAGGTGAGTACTAGACTGCAGCTAAGGCCCCGAGTGGGAGGATTGTTCACCACTCGGTAGGATTTTACAAACTTAGGCGAGTACTGGACTGCAGCTAAGCCCCCGAGTGGGAGGATTGCTCACCGCTCGGTAGGATTTTACAAACTTAGGCGAGTACTGGATTGCAGCTAAGCCCCCGAGTGGGAGGATTGCTCACCGCTCGGTAGGATTTTACAAACTTAGGCGAGTACTGGACTGCAGCTAAGGCCCCGAGTGGGAGGATTGCTCACCGCTCGGTAGGATTTTGCAAACTTAGGCGAGTATTGGACTGCAGCTAAGGCCCCGAGTGGGAGGATTTCCCACCACTCGGTAGGATTTTACAAACTCAGGCCAGTACTGGACTGCAGCTAAGCCCCCGAGTGGGAGGATTGCTCACCACTCGATAGGATTTTACAAACTCAGGCGAGTACTGGACTGCAGCTAAGCCCCCGAGTGGGAGGATTGCTCACCACTCGGTAGGATTTTACAAACTTAGGCGAGTACTGGACTGCAGCTAAGCCCCAGAGTGGGAGGATTGCTCACCACTCGGTAGGATTTTACAAACTTAGGCGAGTACTGGACTGCAGCTAAGCCCCCGAGTGGGAGGATTGCTCACCACTCGGTAGGATTTTACAAACATAGGCGAGTACTGGACTGTAGCTAAGCCCCCGAGTGGGATGATTGCTCACCACTCGGTAGGATTTTACAAACTTAGGCGAGTACTGGACTACAGCTAAGCCCCCGAGTGGGAGGATTGCTCACCACTCGGTAGAATTTTACAAACTTAGGCGAGTACTGGACTGCAGCTAACCCCCGAGTGGGACGATTGCTCACCACTCGGGAGGATTTTACAAACTTAGGCGAGTACTGGACTGCAGCTAAGCCCCTGAGTGGGAGGATTGCTCACCACTCGGTAGGATTTTACAAACTTAGGCGAGTACTAGACTGCAGCTAAGGCCCCGAGTGGGAGGATTGCTCACCGCTCGGTAGGATTTTACAAACTTAGGCAAGTACTCGACTGCAGCTAAGCCCCCGAGTGGGATGATTGCTCACCGCTCGGTAGGATTTTACAAACTTAGGCGAGTACTGGACTGCAGCTAAGCCCCCGAGTGGGAGGATTGCTCACCACTCGGTAGGATTTTACAAACTTAGGGGAGTACTGGACTGCAGCTAAGCCACCGAGTGGGAGGATTGCTCACCACTCGGTAGGATTTTATAAACTTGGGCGAGTACTGGACTGCAGCTAAGCCCCCGAGTGGGAGGATTGCTCACCACTCAGTAGGATTTTACAAACTTAGGCGAGTACTGGACTGCAGCTAAGCCCCCGAGTGGGAGGATTGCTCACCACTCGGTAGGATTTTACAAACATAGGCGAGTACTGGACTGCAGCTAAGCCCCCGAGTGGGATGATTGCTCACCACTCGGTAGGATTTTACAAACTTAGGCGAGTACTGGACTGCAGCTAAGCCCCCGAGTGGGAGGATTGCTCACCACTCGATAGAATTTTACAAACTTAGGCGAGTACTGGACTACAACTAACCCCCGAGTGTGAGGATTGCTCACCACTCGGTAGGATTTTACAAACTTAGGCGAGTACTGGACTGCAACTAAGCCCCTGAGTGGGAGGATTGCTCACCACTCGGTAGGATTTTACAAACTTAGGCGAGTACTAGACTGCAGCTAAGGCCCCGAGTGGGAGGATTGTTCACCACTCGGTAGGATTTTACAAACTTAGGCGAGTACTGGACTGCAGCTAAGCCCCCGAGTGGGAGGATTGCTCACCGCTCGGTAGGATTTTACAAACTTAGGCGAGTACTGGACTGCAGCTAAGCCCCCGAGTGGGAGGATTGCTCGGATTTTACAAACTTAGGCGAGTACTGGACTGCAGCTAAGCCCCCGAGTGGGAGGATTGCTCACCACTCGGTAGGATTTTACAAACTTAGGTGAGTACTAGACTGCAGCTAAGGCCCCGAGTGGGAGGATTGTTCACCACTCGGTAGGATTTTACAAACTTAGGCGAGTACTGGACTGCAGCTAAGCCCCCGAGTGGGAGGATTGCTCACCGCTCGGTAGGATTTTACAAACTTAGGCGAGTACTGGATTGCAGCTAAGCCCCCGAGTGGGAGGATTGCTCACCGCTCGGTAGGATTTTACAAACTTAGGCGAGTACTGGACTGCAGCTAAGGCCCCGAGTGGGAGGATTGCTCACCGCTCGGTAGGATTTTGCAAACTTAGGCGAGTATTGGACTGCAGCTAAGGCCCCGAGTGGGAGGATTTCTCACCACTCGGTAGGATTTTACAAACTCAGGCCAGTACTGGACTGCAGCTAAGCCCCCGAGTGGGAGGATTGCTCACCACTCGATAGGATTTTACAAACTCAGGCGAGTACTGGATTGCAGCTAAGCCCCCGAGTGGGAGGATTGCTCACCACTCGGTAGGATTTTACAAACTTAGGCGAGTACTGGACTGCAGCTAAGCCCCCGAGTGGGAGGATTGCTCACCACTCGGTAGGATTTTACAAACTTAGGCGAGTACTGGACTGCAGCTAAGCCCCCGAGTGGGAGGATTGCTCACCACTCGGTAGGATTTTACAAACATAGGCGAGTACTGGACTGTAGCTAAGCCCCCGAGTGGGATGATTGCTCACCACTCGGTAGGATTTTACAAACTTAGGCGAGTACTGGACTACAGCTAAGCCCCCGAGTGGGAGGATTGCTCACCACTCGGTAGAATTTTACAAACTTAGGCGAGTACTGGACTGCAGCTAACCCCCGAGTGGGACGATTGCTCACCACTCGGGAGGATTTTACAAACTTAGGCGATTACTGGACTGCAGCTAAGCCCCTGAGTGGGAGGATTGCTCACCACTCGGTAGGATTTTACAAACTTAGGCGAGTACTAGACTGCAGCTAAGGCCCCGAGTGGGAGGATTGCTCACCGCTCGGTAGGATTTTACAAACTTAGGCAAGTACTCGACTGCAGCTAAGCCCCCGAGTGGGATGATTGCTCACCGCTCGGTAGGATTTTACAAACTTAGGCGAGTACTGGACTGCAGCTAAGCCCTCGAGTGGGAGGATTGCTAATCACTCGATAGAATTTTACAAACTTAGGCGAGTACTGGACTACAGCTAACCCCCGAGTGTGAGGATTGCGCACCACTCGGTAGGATTTTACAAACTTAGGCGAGTACTGGACTGCAGCTAAGCCCCCGAGTGGGAGAATTGCTCACCACTCGGTAGGATTTTACAAACTTAGGTGAGTACTAGACTGCAGCTAAGGCCCCGAGTGGGAGGATTGTTCACCACTCGGTAGGATTTTACAAACTTAGGCGAGTACTGGACTGCAGCTAAGCCCCCGAGTGGGAGGATTGCTCACCGCTCGGTAGGATTTTACAAACTTAGGCGAGTACTGGATTGCAGCTAAGCCCCCGAGTGGGAGGATTGCTCACAGCTCCGTAGGATTTTACAAACTTAGGCGAGTACTGGACTGCAGCTAAGGCCCCGAGTGGGAGGATTGCTCACCGCTCGGTAGGATTTTGCAAACTTAGGCGAGTATTGGACTGCAGCTAAGGCCCCGAGTGGGAGGATTTCTCACCACTCGGTAGGATTTTACAAACTCAGGCCAGTACTGGACTGCAGCTAAGCCCCCGAGTGGGAGGATTGCTCACCACTCGATAGGATTTTACAAACTCAGGCGAGTACTGGACTGCAGCTAAGCCCCCGAGTGGGAGGATTGCTCACCACTCGGTAGGATTTTACAAACTTAGGCGAGTACTGGACTGCAGCTAAGCCCCCGAGTGGGAGGATTGCTCACCACTCGGTAGGATTTTACAAACTTAGGCGAGTACTGGACTGCAGCTAAGCCCCCGAGTGGGAGGATTGCTCACCACTCGGTAGGATTTTACAAACATAGGCGAGTACTGGACTGTAGCTAAGCCCCCGAGTGGGATGATTGCTCACCACTCGGTAGGATTTTACAAACTTAGGCGAGTACTGGACTACAGCTAAGCCCCCGAGTGGGAGGATTGCTCACCACTCGGTAGAATTTTACAAACTTAGGCGAGTACTGGACTGCAGCTAACCCCCGAGTGGGACGATTGCTCACCACTCGGGAGGATTTTACAAACTTAGGCGAGTACTGGACTGCAGCTAAGCCCCTGAGTGGGAGGATTGCTCACCACTCGGTAGGATTTTACAAACTTAGGCGAGTACTAGACTGCAGCTAAGGCCTCGAGTGGGAGGATTGCTCACCGCTCGGTAGGATTTTACAAACTTAGGCAAGTACTCGACTGCAGCTAAGCCCCCGAGTGGGATGATTGCTCACCGCTCGGTAGGATTTTACAAACTTAGGCGAGAACTGGACTGCAGCTAAGCCCCCGAGTGGGAGGATTGCTAATCACTCGATAGAATTTTACAAACTTAGGCGAGTACTGGACTACAGCTAACCCCCGAGTGTGAGGATTGCGCACCACTCGGTAGGATTTTACAAACTTAGGCGAGTACTGGACTGCAGCTAAGCCCCCGAGTGTGAGGATTGCGCACCACTCGGTAGGATTTTACAAACTTAGGCGAGTACTGGACTGCAGCTAAGCCCCCGAGTGTGAGGATTGCTCACCGCTCGGTAGGATTTTACAAACTTAGGCGAGTACTGGACTGCAGCTAAGGCCCCGAGTGGGAGGATTGCTCACCGCTCGGTAGGATTTTGCAAACTTAGGCGAGTATTGGACTGCAGCTAAGGCCCCGAGTGGGAGGATTTCTCACCACTCGGTAGGATTTTACAAACTCAGGCCAGTACTGGACTGCAGCTAAGCCCTCGAGTGGGAGGATTGCTCACCACTCGATAGGATTTTACAAACTCAGGCGAGTACTGGACTACAGCTAAGCCCCCGAGTGGGAGGATTGCTCACCACTCGGTAGGATTTTACAAACTTAGGCGAGTACTGGACTGCAGCTAAGCCCCTGAGTGGGAGGATTGCTCACCACTCGGTAGGATTTTACAAACTTAGGCGAGTACTGGACTGCAGCTAAGCCCCCGAGGGAGGATTGCTCACCACTCGGTAGGATTTTACAAACTTAGGGGAGTACTGGACTGCAGCTAAGCCACCGAGTGGGTGGATTGCTCACCGCTCGGTACGATTTTACAAACTTAGGCGAGTACTGGACTACAGCTAAGCCCCCGAGTGGGAGGATTGCTCACCCCTCGGTAGGATTTTACAAACTTAGGCGAGTACTGGACTGCAGCTAAGCCCCCGAGTGGGAGGATTGCTCACCACTCGATAGGATTTTACAAACTTAGGCGAGTACTAGACTGCAGCTAAGCCCCCGAGTGGGAGGATTGCTCACCACTCGATAGGATTTTACAAACTTAGGCGAGTACTGGACTCCAGCTAAGCCCCCGAGTGGGAGGATTGCTCACCACTCGGTAGGATTTTACAAACTTAGGGGAGTACTGGACTGCAGCTAAGCCACCGAGTGGGAGGATTGCTCACCACTCGGTAGGATTTTATAAACTTGGGCGAGTACTGGACTGCAGCTAAGCCCCCGAGTGGGAGGATTGCTCACCACTCAGTAGGATTTTACAAACTTAGGCGAGTACTGGACTGCAGCTAAGCCCCCGAGTGGGAGGATTGCTCACCACTCGGTAGGATTTTACAAACATAGGCGAGTACTGGACTGCAGCTAAGCCCCCGAGTGGGATGATTGCTCACCACTCGGTAGGATTTTACAAACTTAGGCGAGTACTGGACTGCAGCTAAGCCCCCGAGTGGGAGGATTGCTCACCACTCGATAGAATTTTACAAACTTAGGCGAGTACTGGACTACAACTAACCCCCGAGTGTGAGGATTGCTCACCACTCGGTAGGATTTTACAAACTTAGGCGAGTACTGGACTGCAACTAAGCCCCTGAGTGGGAGGATTGCTCACCACTCGGTAGGATTTTACAAACTTAGGCGAGTACTAGACTGCAGCTAAGGCCCCGAGTGGGAGGATTGTTCACCACTCGGTAGGATTTTACAAACTTAGGCGAGTACTGGACTGCAGCTAAGCCCCCGAGTGGGAGGATTGCTCACCGCTCGGTAGGATTTTACAAACTTAGGCGAGTACTGGACTGCAGCTAAGCCCCCGAGTGGGAGGATTGCTCGGATTTTACAAACTTAGGCGAGTACTGGACTGCAGCTAAGCCCCCGAGTGGGAGGATTGCTCACCACTCGGTAGGATTTTACAAACTTAGGTGAGTACTAGACTGCAGCTAAGGCCCCGAGTGGGAGGATTGTTCACCACTCGGTAGGATTTTACAAACTTAGGCGAGTACTGGACTGCAGCTAAGCCCCCGAGTGGGAGGATTGCTCACCGCTCGGTAGGATTTTACAAACTTAGGCGAGTACTGGATTGCAGCTAAGCCCCCGAGTGGGAGGATTGCTCACCGCTCGGTAGGATTTTACAAACTTAGGCGAGTACTGGACTGCAGCTAAGGCCCCGAGTGGGAGGATTGCTCACCGCTCGGTAGGATTTTGCAAACTTAGGCGAGTATTGGACTGCAGCTAAGGCCCCAAGTGGGAGGATTTCTCACCACTCGGTAGGATTTTACAAACTCAGGCCAGTACTGGACTGCAGCTAAGCCCCCGAGTGGGAGGATTGCTCACCACTCGATAGGATTTTACAAACTTAGGCGAGTACTGGACTGCAGCTAAGCCCCCGAGTGGGAGGATTGCTCACCACTTGGTAGGATTTTACAAACTTAGGCGAGTACTGGACTGCAGCTAAGCCCCCGAGTGGGAGGATTGCTCACCACTCGGTAGGATTTTACAAACATAGGCGAGTACTGGACTGTAGCTAAGCCCCCGAGTGGGATGATTGCTCACCACTCGGTAGGATTTTACAAACTTAGGCGAGTACTGGACTACAGCTAAGCCCCCGAGTGGGAGGATTGCTCACCACTCGGTAGAATTTTACAAACTTAGGCGAGTACTGGATTGCAGCTAAGCCCCCGAGTGGGAGGATTGCTCACCGCTCGGTAGGATTTTACAAACTTAGGCGAGTACTGGACTGCAGCTAAGGCCCCGAGTGGGAGGATTGCTCACCGCTCGGTAGGATTTTGCAAACTTAGGCGAGTATTGGACTGCAGCTAAGGCCCCGAGTGGGAGGATTTCTCACCACTCGGTAGGATTTTACAAACTCAGGCCAGTACTGGACTGCAGCTAAGCCCCCGAGTGGGAGGATTGCTCACCACTCGATAGGATTTTACAAACTCAGGCGAGTACTGGACTGCAGCTAAGCCCCCGAGTGGGAGGATTGCTCACCACTCGGTAGGATTTTACAAACTTAGGCGAGTACTGGACTGCAGCTAAGCCCCCGAGTGGGAGGATTGCTCACCACTTGGTAGGATTTTACAAACTTAGGCGAGTACTGGACTGCAGCTAAGCCCCCGAGTGGGAGGATTGCTCACCACTCGGTAGGATTTTACAAACATAGGCGAGTACTGGACTGTAGCTAAGCCCCCGAGTGGGATGATTGCTCACCACTCGGTAGGATTTTACAAACTTAGGCGAGTACTGGACTACAGCTAAGCCCCCGAGTGGGAGGATTGCTCACCACTCGGTAGAATTTTACAAACTTAGGCGAGTACTGGACTGCAGCTAACCCCCGAGTGGGACGATTGCTCACCACTCGGGAGGATTTTACAAACTTAGGCGAGTACTGGACTGCAGCTAAGCCCCTGAGTGGGAGGATTGCTCACCACTCGGTAGGATTTTACAAACTTAGGCGAGTACTAGACTGCAGCTAAGGCCCCGAGTGGGAGGATTGCTCACCGCTCGGTAGGATTTTACAAACTTAGGCAAGTACTCGACTGCAGCTAAGCCCCCGAGTGGGATGATTGCTCACCGCTCGGTAGGATTTTACAAACTTAGGCGAGTACTGGACTGCAGCTAAGCCCCCGAGTGGGAGGATTGCTAATCACTCAATAGAATTTTACAAACTTAGGCGAGTACTGGACTACAGCTAACCCCCGAGTGTGAGGATTGCGCACCACTCGGTAGGATTTTACAAACTTAGGTGAGTACTGGACTGCAGCTAAGCCCCCGAGTGGGAGAATTGCTCACCACTCGGTAGGATTTTACAAACTTAGGTGAGTACTAGACTGCAGCTAAGGCCCCGAGTGGGAGGATTGTTCACCACTCGGTAGGATTTTACAAACTTAGGCGAGTACTGGACTGCAGCTAAGCCCCCGAGTGGGAGGATTGCTCACCGCTCGGTAGGATTTTACAAACTTAGGCAAGTACTGGACTGCAGCTAAGCCCCCGAGTGGGAGGATTGCTCACCGCTCGGTAGGATTTTACAAACTTAGGCGAGTACTGGACTGCAGCTAAGGCCCCGAGTGGGAGGATTGCTCACCGCTCGGTAGGATTTTACAAACTTAGGCGGGTACTGGACTGCAGCTAAGGCCCCGAGTGGGAGGTTTTCTCACCCCTCGGTAGGATTTTACAAACTCAGGCCAGTACTGGACTGCAGCTAAGCCCCCGAGTGGGAGGATTGCTCACCACTCGATAGGATTTTACAAACTCAGGCGAGTACTGGACTGCAGCTAAGCCCCCGAGTGGGAGGATTGCTCACCACTCGGTAGGATTTTACAAACTTAGGCGAGTACTGGACTGCAGCTAAGCCCCCGAGTGGGAGGATTGCTCACCACTCGGTAGGATTTTACAAACATAGGCGAGTACTGGACTGTAGCTAAGCCCACGAGTGGGATGATTGCTCACCACTCGGTAGGATTTTACAAACTTAGGCGAGTACTGGACTACAGCTAAGCCCCCGAGTGGGAGGATTGCTCACCACTCGGTAGAATTTTACAAACTTAGGCGAGTACTGGACTGCAGCTAACCCCCGAGTGGGAGGATTGCTCACCACTCGGTAGGATTTTACAAACTTAGGCGAGTACTGGACTGCAGCTAAGCCCCTGAGTGGGAGGATTGCTCACCACTCGGTAGGATTTTACAAACTTAGGCGAGTACTAGACTGCAGCTAAGGCCCTGAGTGGGAGGATTGCTCACCGCTCGGTAGGATTTTACAAACTTAGGCGAGTACTGGACTGCAGCTAAGCCCCCGAGTGGGAGGATTGTTCACCACTCGGTAGGATTTTACAAACTTAGGCGAGTACTGGACTGCAGCTAAGGCCCCGAGTGGGCCGCTCGGTAGGATTTTACAAACTTAGGCGAGTACTGGATTGCAGCTAAGCCCCCGAGTGGGAGGATTGCTCACCCCTCGATAGGATTTTACAAACTTAGGCGAGTACTGGATTGCAGCTAAGCCCCCGAGTGGGAGGATTGCTCACCACTCGGTAGGATTTTACAAACTTAGGGGAGTACTGGACTGCAGCTAAGCCACCGAGTGGGAGGATTGCTAACCGCTCGGTAGGATTTTACAAACTTAGGCGAGTACTGGACTACAGCTAAGCCCCCGAGTGGGAGGATTACTCACCCCTCGGTAGGATTTTATAAACTTAGGCGAGTACTGGACTGCAGCTAAGCCCCCGAGTGGGTGGATTGCTCACCACTCGGTAGGATTTTACAAACATAGGCGAGTACTGGACTGCAGCTAAGCCCCCAAGTGGGATGATTGCTCACCACTCGGTAGGATTTTACAAACTTAGGCGAGTACTGGACTGCAGCTAAGCCCCCGAGTGGGAGGATTGCTAACCACTCGATAGAATTTTACAAACTTAGGCGAGTACTGGACTACAGCTAACCCCCGAGTGTGAGGATTGCTCACCACTCGGTAGGATTTTACAAACTTAGGCGAGTACTGGACTGCAGCTAAGCCCTTGAGTGGGAGGATTGCTCACCACTCGGTAGGATTTTACAAACTTAGGCGAGTACTAGACTGCAGCTAAGGCCCCGAGTGGGAGGATTGTTCACCACTCGGTAGGATTTTACAAACTTAGGCGAGTACTGGACTGCAGCTAAGCCCCCGAGCGGGAGGATTGCTCACCGCTCGGTAGGATTTTACAAACTTAGGCGAGTACTGGACTGCAGCTAAGCCCCCGAGTGGGAGGATTGCTCGGATTTTACAAACTTAGGCGAGTACTGGACTGCAGCTAAGCCCCCGAGTGGGAGGATTGCTCACCACTCGGTAGGATTTTACAAACTTAGGCGAGTACTGGACTGCAGCTAAGCCCCCGAGGGAGGATTGCTCACCACTCGGTAGGATTTTACAAACTTAGGGGAGTACTGGACTGCAGCTAAGCCACCGAGTGGGTGGATTGCTCACCGCTCGGTACGATTTTACAAACTTAGGCGAGTACTGGACTACAGCTAAGCCCCCGAGTGGGAGGATTGCTCACCCCTCGGTAGGATTTTACAAACTTAGGCGAGTACTGGACTGCAGCTAAGCCCCCGAGTGGGAGGATTGCTCACCACTCGATAGGATTTTACAAACTTAGGCGAGTACTAGACTGCAGCTAAGCCCCCGAGTGGGAGGATTGCTCACCACTCGATAGGATTTTACAAACTTAGGCGAGTACTGGACTCCAGCTAAGCCCCCGAGTGGGAGGATTGCTCACCACTCGGTAGGATTTTACAAACTTAGGGGAGTACTGGACTGCAGCTAAGCCACCGAGTGGGAGGATTGCTCACCACTCGGTAGGATTTTATAAACTTGGGCGAGTACTGGACTGCAGCTAAGCCCCCGAGTGGGAGGATTGCTCACCACTCAGTAGGATTTTACAAACTTAGGCGAGTACTGGACTGCAGCTAAGCCCCCGAGTGGGAGGATTGCTCACCACTCGGTAGGATTTTACAAACATAGGCGAGTACTGGACTGCAGCTAAGCCCCCGAGTGGGATGATTGCTCACCACTCGGTAGGATTTTACAAACTTAGGCGAGTACTGGACTGCAGCTAAGCCCCCGAGTGGGAGGATTGCTCACCACTCGATAGAATTTTACAAACTTAGGCGAGTACTGGACTACAACTAACCCCCGAGTGTGAGGATTGCTCACCACTCGGTAGGATTTTACAAACTTAGGCGAGTACTGGACTGCAACTAAGCCCCTGAGTGGGAGGATTGCTCACCACTCGGTAGGATTTTACAAACTTAGGCGAGTACTAGACTGCAGCTAAGGCCCCGAGTGGGAGGATTGTTCACCACTCGGTAGGATTTTACAAACTTAGGCGAGTACTGGACTGCAGCTAAGCCCCCGAGTGGGAGGATTGCTCACCGCTCGGTAGGATTTTACAAACTTAGGCGAGTACTGGACTGCAGCTAAGCCCCCGAGTGGGAGGATTGCTCGGATTTTACAAACTTAGGCGAGTACTGGACTGCAGCTAAGCCCCCGAGTGGGAGGATTGCTCACCACTCGGTAGGATTTTACAAACTTAGGTGAGTACTAGACTGCAGCTAAGGCCCCGAGTGGGAGGATTGTTCACCACTCGGTAGGATTTTACAAACTTAGGCGAGTACTGGACTGCAGCTAAGCCCCCGAGTGGGAGGATTGCTCACCGCTCGGTAGGATTTTACAAACTTAGGCGAGTACTGGACTGCAGCTAAGCCCCCGAGTGGGAGGATTGCTCGGATTTTACAAACTTAGGCGAGTACTGGACTGCAGCTAAGCCCCCGAGTGGGAGGATTGCTCACCACTCGGTAGGATTTTACAAACTTAGGTGAGTACTAGACTGCAGCTAAGGCCCCGAGTGGGAGGATTGTTCACCACTCGGTAGGATTTTACAAACTTAGGCGAGTACTGGACTGCAGCTAAGCCCCCGAGTGGGAGGATTGCTCACCGCTCGGTAGGATTTTACAAACTTAGGCGAGTACTGGATTGCAGCTAAGCCCCCGAGTGGGAGGATTGCTCACCGCTCGGTAGGATTTTACAAACTTAGGCGAGTACTGGACTGCAGCTAAGGCCCCGAGTGGGAGGATTGCTCACCGCTCGGTAGGATTTTGCAAACTTAGGCGAGTATTGGACTGCAGCTAAGGCCCCGAGTGGGAGGATTTCTCACCACTCGGTAGGATTTTACAAACTCAGGCCAGTACTGGACTGCAGCTAAGCCCCCGAGTGGGAGGATTGCTCACCACTCGATAGGATTTTACAAACTCAGGCGAGTACCGGACTGCAGCTAAGCCCCCGAGTGGGAGGATTGCTCACCACTCGGTAGGATTTTACAAACTTAGGCGAGTACTGGACTGCAGCTAAGCCCCCGAGTGGGAGGATTGCTCACCACTTGGTAGGATTTTACAAACTTAGGCGAGTACTGGACTGCAGCTAAGCCCCCGAGTGGGAGGATTGCTCACCACTCGGTAGGATTTTACAAACATAGGCGAGTACTGGACTGTAGCTAAGCCCCCGAGTGGGATGATTGCTCACCACTCGGTAGGATTTTACAAACTTAGGCGAGTACTGGACTACAGCTAAGCCCCCGAGTGGGAGGATTGCTCACCACTCGGTAGAATTTTACAAACTTAGGCGAGTACTGGACTGCAGCTAACCCCCGAGTGGGACGATTGCTCACCACTCGGGAGGATTTTACAAACTTAGGCGAGTACTGGACTGCAGCTAAGCCCCTGAGTGGGAGGATTGCTCACCACTCGGTAGGATTTTACAAACTTAGGCGAGTACTAGACTGCAGCTAAGGCCCCGAGTGGGAGGATTGCTCACCGCTCGGTAGGATTTTACAAACTTAGGCAAGTACTCGACTGCAGCTAAGCCCCCGAGTGGGATGATTGCTCACCGCTCGGTAGGATTTTACAAACTTAGGCGAGTACTGGACTGCAGCTAAGCCCCCGAGTGGGAGGATTGCTAATCACTCAATAGAATTTTACAAACTTAGGCGAGTACTGGACTACAGCTAACCCCCGAGTGTGAGGATTGCGCACCACTCGGTAGGATTTTACAAACTTAGGTGAGTACTGGACTGCAGCTAAGCCCCCGAGTGGGAGAATTGCTCACCACTCGGTAGGATTTTACAAACTTAGGTGAGTACTAGACTGCAGCTAAGGCCCCGAGTGGGAGGATTGTTCACCACTCGGTAGGATTTTACAAACTTAGGCGAGTACTGGACTGCAGCTAAGCCCCCGAGTGGGAGGATTGCTCACCGCTCGGTAGGATTTTACAAACTTAGGCGAGTACTGGACTGCAGCTAAGCCCCCGAGTGGGAGGATTGCTCACCGCTCGGTAGGATTTTACAAACTTAGGCGAGTACTGGACTGCAGCTAAGGCCCCGAGTGGGAGGATTGCTCACCGCTCGGTAGGATTTTACAAACTTAGGCGAGTACTGGACTGCAGCTAAGGCCCCGAGTGGGAGGTTTTCTCACCCCTCGGTAGGATTTTACAAACTCAGGCCAGTACTGGACTGCAGCTAAGCCCCCGAGTGGGAGGATTGCTCACCACTCGATAGGATTTTACAAACTCAGGCGAGTACTGGACTGCAGCTAAGCCCCCGAGTGGGAGGATTGCTCACCACTCGGTAGGATTTTACAAACTTAGGCGAGTACTGGACTGCAGCTAAGCCCCCGAGTGGGAGGATTGCTCACCACTCGGTAGGATTTTACAAACATAGGCGAGTACTGGACTGTAGCTAAGCCCCCGAGTGGGATGATTGCTCACCACTCGGTAGGATTTTACAAACTTAGGCGAGTACTGGACTACAGCTAAGCCCCCGAGTGGGAGGATTGCTCACCACTCGGTAGAATTTTACAAACTTAGGCGAGTACTGGACTGCAGCTAACCCCCGAGTGGGAGGATTGCTCACCACTCGGTAGGATTTTACAAACTTAGGCGAGTACTGGACTGCAGCTAAGCCCCTGAGTGGGAGGATTGCTCACCACTCGGTAGGATTTTACAAACTTAGGCGAGTACTAGACTGCAGCTAAGGCCCTGAGTGGGAGGATTGCTCACCGCTCGGTAGGATTTTACAAACTTAGGCGAGTACTGGACTGCAGCTAAGCCCCCGAGTGGGAGGATTGTTCACCACTCGGTAGGATTTTACAAACTTAGGCGAGTACTGGACTGCAGCTAAGGCCCCGAGTGGGCCGCTCGGTAGGATTTTACAAACTTAGGCGAGTACTGGATTGCAGCTAAGCCCCCGAGTGGGAGGATTGCTCACCCCTCGATAGGATTTTACAAACTTAGGCGAGTACTGGATTGCAGCTAAGCCCCCGAGTGGGAGGATTGCTCACCACTCGGTAGGATTTTACAAACTTAGGGGAGTACTGGACTGCAGCTAAGCCACCGAGTGGGAGGATTGCTAACCGCTCGGTAGGATTTTACAAACTTAGGAGAGTACTGGACTACAGCTAAGCCCCCGAGTGGGAGGATTACTCACCCCTCGGTAGGATTTTATAAACTTAGGCGAGTACTGGACTGCAGCTAAGCCCCCGAGTGGGTGGATTGCTCACCACTCGGTAGGATTTTACAAACATAGGCGAGTACTGGACTGCAGCTAAGCCCCCAAGTGGGATGATTGCTCACCACTCGGTAGGATTTTACAAACTTAGGCGAGTACTGGACTGCAGCTAAGCCCCCGAGTGGGAGGATTGCTAACCACTCGATAGAATTTTACAAACTTAGGCGAGTACTGGACTACAGCTAACCCCCGAGTGTGAGGATTGCTCACCACTCGGTAGGATTTTACAAACTTAGGCGAGTACTGGACTGCAGCTAAGCCCTTGAGTGGGAGGATTGCTCACCACTCGGTAGGATTTTACAAACTTAGGCGAGTACTAGACTGCAGCTAAGGCCCCGAGTGGGAGGATTGTTCACCACTCGGTAGGATTTTACAAACTTAGGCGAGTACTGGACTGCAGCTAAGCCCCCGAGCGGGAGGATTGCTCACCGCTCGGTAGGATTTTACAAACTTAGGCGAGTACTGGACTGCAGCTAAGCCCCCGAGTGGGAGGATTGCTCGGATTTTACAAACTTAGGCGAGTACTGGACTGCAGCTAAGCCCCCGAGTGGGAGGATTGCTCACCACTCGGTAGGATTTTACAAACTTAGGCGAGTACTGGACTGCAGCTAAGCCCCCGAGGGAGGATTGCTCACCACTCGGTAGGATTTTACAAACTTAGGGGAGTACTGGACTGCAGCTAAGCCACCGAGTGGGTGGATTGCTCACCGCTCGGTATGATTTTACAAACTTAGGCGAGTACTGGACTACAGCTAAGCCCCCGAGTGGGAGGATTGCTCACCCCTCGGTAGGATTTTACAAACTTAGGCGAGTACTGGACTGCAGCTAAGCCCCCGAGTGGGAGGATTGCTCACCACTCGATAGGATTTTACAAACTTAGGCGAGTACTAGACTGCAGCTAAGCCCCCGAGTGGGAGGATTGCTCACCACTCGATAGGATTTTACAAACTTAGGCGAGTACTGGACTCCAGCTAAGCCCCCGAGTGGGAGGATTGCTCACCACTCGGTAGGATTTTACAAACTTAGGGGAGTACTGGACTGCAGCTAAGCCACCGAGTGGGAGGATTGCTCACCACTCGGTAGGATTTTATAAACTTGGGCGAGTACTGGACTGCAGCTAAGCCCCCGAGTGGGAGGATTGCTCACCACTCAGTAGGATTTTACAAACTTAGGCGAGTACTGGACTGCAGCTAAGCCCCCGAGTGGGAGGATTGCTCACCACTCGGTAGGATTTTACAAACATAGGCGAGTACTGGACTGCAGCTAAGCCCCCGAGTGGGATGATTGCTCACCACTCGGTAGGATTTTACAAACTTAGGCGAGTACTGGACTGCAGCTAAGCCCCCGAGTGGGAGGATTGCTCACCACTCGATAGAATTTTACAAACTTAGGCGAGTACTGGACTACAACTAACCCCCGAGTGGGAGGATTGCTCACCACTCGGTAGGATTTTACAAACTTAGGCGAGTACTGGACTGCAACTAAGCCCCTGAGTGGGAGGATTGCTCACCACTCGGTAGGATTTTACAAACTTAGGCGAGTACTAGACTGCAGCTAAGGCCCCGAGTGGGAGGATTGTTCACCACTCGGTAGGATTTTACAAACTTAGGCGAGTACTGGACTGCAGCTAAGCCCCCGAGTGGGAGGATTGCTCACCGCTCGGTAGGATTTTACAAACTTAGGCGAGTACTGGACTGCAGCTAAGCCCCCGAGTGGGAGGATTGCTCGGATTTTACAAACTTAGGCGAGTACTGGACTGCAGCTAAGCCCCCGAGTGGGAGGATTGCTCACCACTCGGTAGGATTTTACAAACTTAGGTGAGTACTAGACTGCAGCTAAGGCCCCGAGTGGGAGGATTGTTCACCACTCGGTAGGATTTTACAAACTTAGGCGAGTACTGGACTGCAGCTAAGCCCCCGAGTGGGAGGATTGCTCACCGCTCGGTAGGATTTTACAAACTTAGGCGAGTACTGGATTGCAGCTAAGCCCCCGAGTGGGAGGATTGCTCACCGCTCGGTAGGATTTTACAAACTTAGGCGAGTACTGGACTGCAGCTAAGGCCCCGAGTGGGAGGATTGCTCACCGCTCGGTAGGATTTTGCAAACTTAGGCGAGTATTGGACTGCAGCTAAGGCCCCGAGTGGGAGGATTTCTCACCACTCGGTAGGATTTTACAAACTCAGGCCAGTACTGGACTGCAGCTAAGCCCCCGAGTGGGAGGATTGCTCACCACTCGATAGGATTTTACAAACTCAGGCGAGTACTGAACTGCAGCTAAGCCCCCGAGTGGGAGGATTGCTCACCACTCGGTAGGATTTTACAAACTTAGGCGAGTACTGGACTGCAGCTAAGCCCCCGAGTGGGAGGATTGCTCACCACTTGGTAGGATTTTACAAACTTAGGCGAGTACTGGACTGCAGCTAAGCCCCCGAGTGGGAGGATTGCTCACCACTCGGTAGGATTTTACAAACATAGGCGAGTACTGGACTGTAGCTAAGCCCCCGAGTGGGATGATTGCTCACCACTCGGTAGGATTTTACAAACTTAGGCGAGTACTGGACTACAGCTAAGCCCCCGAGTGGGAGGATTGCTCACCACTCGGTAGAATTTTACAAACTTAGGCGAGTACTGGACTGCAGCTAACCCCCGAGTGGGACGATTGCTCACCACTCGGGAGGATTTTACAAACTTAGGCGAGTACTGGACTGCAGCTAAGCCCCTGAGTGGGAGGATTGCTCACCACTCGGTAGGATTTTACAAACTTAGGCGAGTACTAGACTGCAGCTAAGGCCCCGAGTGGGAGGATTGCTCACCGCTCGGTAGGATTTTACAAACTTAGGCAAGTACTCGACTGCAGCTAAGCCCCCGAGTGGGATGATTGCTCACCGCTCGGTAGGATTTTACAAACTTAGGCGAGTACTGGACTACAGCTAAGCCCCCGAGTGGGAGGATTGCTAATCACTCAATAGAATTTTACAAACTTAGGCGAGTACTGGACTACAGCTAACCCCCGAGTGTGAGGATTGCGCACCACTCGGTAGGATTTTACAAACTTAGGTGAGTACTGGACTGCAGCTAAGCCCCCGAGTGGGAGAATTGCTCACCACTCGGTAGGATTTTACAAACTTAGGTGAGTACTAGACTGCAGCTAAGGCCCCGAGTGGGAGGATTGTTCACCACTCGGTAGGATTTTACAAACTTAGGCGAGTACTGGACTGCAGCTAAGCCCCCGAGTGGGAGGATTGCTCACCGCTCGGTAGGATTTTACAAACTTAGGCGAGTACTGGACTGCAGCTAAGCCCCCGAGTGGGAGGATTGCTCACCGCTCGGTAGGATTTTACAAACTTAGGCGAGTACTGGACTGCAGCTAAGGCCCCGAGTGGGAGGATTGCTCACCGCTCGGTAGGATTTTACAAACTTAGGCGAGTACTGGACTGCAGCTAAGGCCCCGAGTGGGAGGTTTTCTCACCCCTCGGTAGGATTTTACAAACTCAGGCCAGTACTGGACTGCAGCTAAGCCCCCGAGTGGGAGGATTGCTCACCACTCGATAGGATTTTACAAACTCAGGCGAGTACTGGACTGCAGCTAAGCCCCCGAGTGGGAGGATTGCTCACCACTCGGTAGGATTTTACAAACTTAGGCGAGTACTGGACTGCAGCTAAGCCCCCGAGTGGGAGGATTGCTCACCACTCGGTAGGATTTTACAAACATAGGCGAGTACTGGACTGTAGCTAAGCCCCCGAGTGGGATGATTGCTCACCACTCGGTAGGATTTTACAAACTTAGGCGAGTACTGGACTACAGCTAAGCCCCCGAGTGGGAGGATTGCTCACCACTCGGTAGAATTTTACAAACTTAGGCGAGTACTGGACTGCAGCTAACCCCCGAGTGGGAGGATTGCTCACCACTCGGTAGGATTTTACAAACTTAGGCGAGTACTGGACTGCAGCTAAGCCCCTGAGTGGGAGGATTGCTCACCACTCGGTAGGATTTTACAAACTTAGGCGAGTACTAGACTGCAGCTAAGGCCCTGAGTGGGAAGATTGCTCACCGCTCGGTAGGATTTTACAAACTTAGGCGAGTACTGGACTGCAGCTAAGCCCCCGAGTGGGAGGATTGCTCACCGCTCGGTAGGATTTTACAAACTTAGGCGAGTACTGGACTGCAGCTAAGGCCCCGAGTGGGCCGCTCGGTAGGATTTTACAAACTTAGGCGAGTACTGGATTGCAGCTAAGCCCCCGAGTGGGAGGATTGCTCACCCCTCGATAGGATTTTACAAACTTAGGCGAGTACTGGATTGCAGCTAAGCCCCCGAGTGGGAGGATTGCTCACCACTCGGTAGGATTTTACAAACTTAGGGGAGTACTGGACTGCAGCTAAGCCACCGAGTGGGAGGATTGCTAACCGCTCGGTAGGATTTTACAAACTTAGGCGAGTACTGGACTACAGCTAAGCCCCCGAGTGGGAGGATTACTCACCCCTCGGTAGGATTTTATAAACTTAGGCGAGTACTGGACTGCAGCTAAGCCCCCGAGTGGGTGGATTGCTCACCACTCGGTAGGATTTTACAAACATAGGCGAGTACTGGACTGCAGCTAAGCCCCCAAGTGGGATGATTGCTCACCACTCGGTAGGATTTTACAAACTTAGGCGAGTACTGGACTGCAGCTAAGCCCCCGAGTGGGAGGATTGCTAACCACTCGATAGAATTTTACAAACTTAGGCGAGTACTGGACTACAGCTAACCCCCGAGTGTGAGGATTGCTCACCACTCGGTAGGATTTTACAAACTTAGGCGAGTACTGGACTGCAGCTAAGCCCTTGAGTGGGAGGATTGCTCACCACTCGGTAGGATTTTACAAACTTAGGCGAGTACTGGACTGCAGCTAAGCCCCCGAGTGGGAGGATTGCTCACCACTCGATAGGATTTTACAAACTTAGGCGAGTACTAGACTGCAGCTAAGCCCCCGAGTGGGAGGATTGCTCACCACTCGATAGGATTTTACAAACTTAGGCGAGTACTGGACTCCAGCTAAGCCCCCGAGTGGGAGGATTGCTCACCACTCGGTAGGATTTTACAAACTTAGGGGAGTACTGGACTGCAGCTAAGCCACCGAGTGGGAGGATTGCTAACCGCTCGGTAGGATTTTACAAACTTAGGCGAGTACTGGACTACAGCTAAGCCCCCGAGTGGGAGGATTGCTCACCCCTCGGTAGGATTTTATAAACTTAGGCGAGTACTGGACTGCAGCTAAGCCCCCGAGTGGGAGGATTGCTCACCACTCGGTAGGATTTTACAAACATAGGCGAGTACTGGACTGCAGCTAAGCCCCCAAGTGGGATGATTGCTCACCACTCGGTAGGATTTTACAAACTTAGGCGAGTACTGGACTGCAGCTAAGCCCCCGAGTGGGAGGATTGCTAACCACTCGATAGAATTTTACAAACTTAGGCGAGTACTGGACTACAGCTAACCCCCGAGTGTGAGGATTGCTCACCACTCGGTAGGATTTTACAAACTTAGGCGAGTACTGGACTGCAGCTAAGCCCTTGAGTGGGAGGATTGCTCACCACTCGGTAGGATTTTACAAACTTAGGCGAGTACTAGACTGCAGCTAAGGCCCCGAGTGGGAGGATTGTTCACCACTCGGTAGGATTTTACAAACTTAGGCGAGTACTGGACTGCAGCTAAGCCCCCGAGCGGGAGGATTGCTCACCGCTCGGTAGG
This sequence comes from Triticum monococcum, assembly GCA_034509565.1. NCBI lineage: Eukaryota > Viridiplantae > Streptophyta > Magnoliopsida > Poales > Poaceae > Triticum > Triticum monococcum. Next base: position 237,314,474 of record CM067843.1, read on the forward strand.
ATTTTACAAACTTAGGCGAGTACTGGACTGCAGCTAAGCCCCCGAGTGGGAGGATTGCTCGGATTTTACAAACTTAGGCGAGTACTGGACTGCAGCTAAGCCCCCGAGTGGGAGGATTGCTCACCACTCGGTAGGATTTTACAAACTTAGGTCAGTACTAGACTGCAACTAAGGCCCCGAGTGGGAGGATTGTTCACCACTCGGTAGGATTTTACAAACTTAGGCGAGTACTGGACTGCAGCTAAGCCCCCGAGTGGGAGGATTGCTCACCGCTCGGTAGGATTTTACAAACTTAGGCGAGTACTGGATTGCAGCTAAGCCCCCGAGTGGGAGGATTGCTCACCGCTCGGTAGGATTTTACAAACTTAGGCGAGTACTGGACTGCAGCTAAGGCCCCGAGTGGGAGGATTGCTCACCGCTCGGTAGGATTTTGCAAACTTAGGCGAGTATTGGACTGCAGCTAAGGCCCCGAGTGGGAGGATTTCTCACCACTCGGTAGGATTTTACAAACTCAGGCCAGTACTGGACTGCAGCTAAGCCCCCGAGTGGGAGGATTGCTCACCACTCAATAGGATTTTACAAACTCAGGCGAGTACTGGACTGCAGCTAAGCCCCCGAGCGGGAGGATTGCTCACCGCTCGGTAGGATTTTACAAACTTAGGCGAGTACTGGACTACAGCTAAGCCCCCGAGTGGGAGGATTGCTCACCACTCGGTAGAATTTTACAAACTTAGGCGAGTACTGGACTGCAGCTAAGCCCCTGAGTGGGAGGATTGCTCACCACTCGGTAGGATTTTACAAACTTAGGCGAGTACTAGACTGCAGCTAAGGCCCCGAGTGGGAGGATTGCTCACCGCTCGGTAGGATTTTACAAACTTAGGCAAGTACTCGACTGCAGCTAAGCCCCCGAGTGGGATGATTGCTCACCGCTCGGTAGGATTTTACAAACTTAGGCGAGTACTGGACTGCAGCTAAGCCCCCGAGTGGGAGGATTGCTCACCACTCGGTAGGATTTTACAAACATAGGCGAGTACTGGACTGTAGCTAAGCCCCCGAGTGGGATGATTGCTCACCACTCGGTAGGATTTTACAAACTTAGGCGAGTACTGGACTACAGCTAAGCCCCCGAGTGGGAGGATTGCTCACCACTCGGTAGGATTTTACAAACTTAGGCGAGTACTGGACTGCAGCTAAGCCCCTGAGTGGGAGGATTGCTCACCACTCGGTAGGATTTTACAAACTTAGGCGAGTACTCGACTGCAGCTAAGGCCCCGAGTGGGAGGATTGCTCACCGCTCGGTAGGATTTTACAAACTTAGGCGAGTACTGGACTGCAGCTAAGCCCCCGAGTGGGAGGATTGCTCACCGCTCGGTAGGATTTTACAAACTTAGGCGAGTACTGGACTGCAGCTAAGGCCCCGAGTGGGCCGCTCGGTAGGATTTTACAAACTTAGGCGAGTACTGGATTGCAGCTAAGCCCCCGAGTGGGAGGATTGCTCACCCCTCGATAGGATTTTACAAACTTAGGCGAGTACTGGACTCCAGCTAAGCCCCCGAGTGGGAGGATTGCTCACCACTCGGTAGGATTTTACAAACTTAGGGGAGTACTGGACTGCAGCTAAGCCACCGAGTGGGAGGATTGCTAACCGCTCGGTAGGATTTTACAAACTTAGGCGAGTACTGGACTACAGCTAAGCCCCCGAGTGGGAGGATTGCTCACCCCTCGGTAGGATTTTATAAACTTAGGCGAGTACTGGACTGCAGCTAAGCCCCCGAGTGGGAGGATTGCTCACCACTCGGTAGGATTTTACAAACATAGGCGAGTACTGGACTGCAGCTAAGCCCCCAAGTGGGATGATTGCTCACCACTCGGTAGGATTTTACAAACTTAGGCGAGTACTGGACTGCAGCTAAGCCCCCGAGTGGGAGGATTGCTAACCACTCGATAGAATTTTACAAACTTAGGCGAGTACTGGACTACAGCTAACCCCCGAGTGTGAGGATTGCTCACCACTCGGTAGGATTTTACAAACTTAGGCGAGTACTGGACTGCAGCTAAGCCCTTGAGTGGGAGGATTGCTCACCACTCGGTAGGATTTTACAAACTTAGGCGAGTACTAGACTGCAGCTAAGGCCCCGAGTGGGAGGATTGTTCACCACTCGGTAGGATTTTACAAACTTAGGCGAGTACTGGACTGCAGCTAAGCCCCCGAGCGGGAGGATTGCTCACCGCTCGGTAGGATTTTACAAACTTAGGCGAGTACTGGACTGCAGCTAAGCCCCCGAGTGGGAGGATTGCTCGGATTTTCCAAACTTAGGCGAGTACTGGACTGCAGCTAAGCCCCCGAGTGGGAGGATTGCTCACCACTCGGTAGGATTTTACAAACTTAGGTCAGTACTAGACTGCAACTAAGGCCCCGAGTGGGAGGATTGTTCACCACTCGGTAGGATTTTACAAACTTAGGCGAGTACTGGACTGCAGCTAAGCCCCCGAGTGGGAGGATTGCTCACCGCTCGGTAGGATTTTACAAACTTAGGCGAGTACTGGATTGCAGCTAAGCCCCCGAGTGGGAGGATTGCTCACCGCTCGGTAGGATTTTACAAACTTAGGCGAGTACTGGACTGCAGCTAAGGCCCCGAGTGGGAGGATTGCTCACCGCTCGGTAGGATTTTGCAAACTTAGGCGAGTATTGGACTGCAGCTAAGGCCCCGAGTGGGAGGATTTCTCACCGCTCGGTAGGATTTTACAAACTTAGGCGAGTACTGGACTGCAGCTAAGGCCCCGAGTGGGAGGATTTCTCACCACTCGGTAGGATTTTACAAACTCAGGCCAGTACTGGACTGCAGCTAAGCCCCCGAGTGGGAGGATTGCTCACCACTCGATAGGATTTTACAAACTCAGGCGAGTACTGGACTGCAGCTAAGCCCCCAAGCGGGAGGATTGCTCACCGCTCGGTAGGATTTTACAAACTTAGGCGAGTACTGGACTACAGCTAAGCCCCCGAGTGGGAGGATTGCTCACCACTCGGTAGAATTTTACAAACTTAGGCGAGTACTGGACTGCAGCTAAGCCCCTGAGTGGGAGGATTGCTCACCACTCGGTAGGATTTTTCAAACTTAGGCGAGTACTAGACTGCAGCTAAGGCCCCGAGTGGGAGGATTGCTCACCGCTCGGTAGGATTTTACAAACTTAGGCAAGTACTCGACTGCAGCTAAGCCTCCGAGTGGGATGATTGCTCACCGCTCGGTAGGATTTTACAAACTTAGGCGAGTACTGGACTGCAGCTAAGCCCCCGAGTGGGAGGATTGCTAATCACTCGATAGAATTTTACAAACTTAGGCGAGTACTGGACTACAGCTAACCCCCGAGTGTGAGGATTGCGCACCACTCGGTAGGATTTTACAAACTTAGGCGAGTACTGGACTGCAGCTAAGCCCCCGAGTGGGAGAATTGCTCACCACTCGGTAGGATTTTACAAACTTAGGTGAGTACTAGACTGCAGCTAAGGCCCCGAGTGGGAGGATTGTTCACCACTCGGTAGGATTTTACAAACTGAGGCGAGTACTGGACTGCAGCTAAGCCCCCGAGTGGGAGGATTGTTCACCGCTCGGTAGGATTTTACAAACTTAGGCGAGTACTGGACTGCAGCTAAGCCCCCGAGTGGGAGGATTGCTCACCGCTCGGTACGATTTTACAAACTTAGGCGAGTACTGGACTGCAGCTAAGGCCCCGAGTGGGAGGATTGCTCACCGCTCGGTAGGATTTTACAAACTTAGGCGAGTACTGGACTGCAGCTAAGGCCCCGAGTGGGAGGATTTCTCACCCCTCGGTAGGATTTTACAAACTCAGGCCAGTACTGGACTGCAGCTAAGGCCCCGAGTGGGAGGATTGCTCACCACTCGATAGGATTTTACAAACTCAGGCGAGTACTGGACTGCAGCTAAGCCCCGAGTGGGAGGATTGCTCACCACTCGGTAGGATTTTACAAACTTAGGCGAGTACTGGACTGCAGCTAAGCCCCCGAGTGGGAGGATTGCTCACCACTCGGTAGGATTTTACAAACATAGGCGAGTACTGGACTGTAGCTAAGCCCCCGAGTGGGATGATTGCTCACCACTCGGTAGGATTTTACAAACTTAGGCGAGTACTGGACTACAGCTAAGCCCCCGAGTGGGAGGATTGCTCACCACTCGGTAGAATTTTACAAACTTAGGCGAGTACTGGACTGCAGCTAACCCCCGAGTGGGAGGATAGCTCACCACTCGGTAGGATTTTACAAACTTAGGCGAGTACTGGACTGCAGCTAAGCCCCCGAGTGGGAGGATTGCTCACCACTCGGTAGGATTTTACAAACTTAGGCGAGTACTGGACTGCAGCTAAGCCCCCGCTCGGTAGGATTTTACAAACTTAGGCGATTACTGGACTGCAGCTAAGCCCCCGCTCGGTAGGATTTTACAAACTTAGGCGAGTACTGGACTGTAGCTAAGCCCCCGAGTGGGAGAATTGCTCACCACTCGGTAGGATTTTACAAACTTAGGTGAGTACTAGACTGCAGCTAAGGCCCCGAGTGGGAGGATTGCTCACCCCTCGGTAGGATTTTATAAACTTAGGCGAGTACTGGACTCCAGCTAAGTCCCCGAGTGGGAGGATTGCTCACCACTCGGTAGGATTTTACAAACTTAGGCGAGTACTGGACTGCAGCTAAGCCACCGAGTGGGAGGATTGCTCACCGCTCGGTAGGATTTTACAAACTTAGGCGAGTACTGGACTACAGCTAAGCCCCCGAGTGGGAGGATTGCTCACCCCTCGGTAGGATTTTATAAACTTAGGCGAGTACTGGACTGCAGCTAAGCCCCCGAGTGGGAGGATTGCTCACCACTCGGTAGGATTTTACAAACATGGGCGAGTACTGGACTGCAGCTAAGCCCCCAAGTGGGATGATTGCTCACCACTCGGTAGGATTTTACAAACTTAGGCGAGTACTGGACTGCAGCTAAGCCCCCGAGTGGGAGGATTGCTCACCACTCGATAGGATTTTACAAACTTAGGAGAATACTGGACTACAGCTAACCCCCGAGTGGGAGGATTGCTCACCATTCGGTAGGATTTTACAAACTTAGGCGAGTACTGGACTGCAGCTAAGCCACCGAGTGGGAGGATTGCTCACCGCTCGGTAGGATTTTACAAACTTAGGCGAGTACTGGACTACAGCTAAGCCCCCGAGTGGGAGGATTGCTCACCCCTCGGTAGGATTTTACAAACTTAGGCGAGTACTGGACTGCAGCTAAGCCCCCGAGTGGGAGGATTGCTCACCACTCGGTAGGATTTTACAAACTTAGGAGAATACTGGACTACAGCTAACCCCCGAGTGGGAGGATTGCTCACCATTCGGTAGGATTTTACAAAATTAGGCGAGTACTGGACTGCAGCTAAGCCCCCGAGTGGGAGGATTGCTCACCCCTCGGTAGGATTTTACAAACTTAGGGGAGTACTGGACTGCAGCTAAGCCACCGAGTGGGAGGATTGCTCACCACTCGGTAGGATTTTACAAACATAGGCGAGTACTGGACTGCAGCTAAGCCCCCGAGTGGGATGATTGCTCACCACTCGGTAGGATTTTACAAACTTAGGCGAGTACTAGACTGCAGCTAAGCCCCCGAGTGGGATGATTGCTCACCACTCGATAGGATTTTACAAACTTAGGCGAGTACTGGACTACAACTAACCCCCGAGTGGGAGGATTGCTCACCACTCGGTTGGATTTTACAAACTTAGGCGAGTACTGGACTACAGCTAAGCCCCTGAGTGGGAGGATTGCTCACCACTCGGTAGGATTTTACAAACTTAGGCGAGTACTGGACTGCAGCTAAGGCCCCGAGTGGGAGGATTGTTCCCCACTCGGTAGGATTTTACAAACATAGGCGAGTACTGGACTGCAGCTAAGCCCCCGAGTGGGAGGATTGCTCACCGCTCGATAGGATTTTACAAACTTAGGCGAGTACTGGACTGCAGCTAAGCCCCCGAGTGGGAGGATTGCTCGGATTTTACAAACTTAGGCGAGTACTGGACTGCAGCTAAGCCCCCGAGTGGGAGGATTGCTCACCACTCGGTAGGATTTTACAAACTTTGGTGAGTACTAGACTACAGCTAAGGCCCCGAGTGGGAAGATTGTTCACCACTCGGTAGGATTTTACAAATTTAGGCGAGTACTGGACTGCAGCTAATCCCCCGAGTGGGAGGATTGCTCACCGCTCGGTAGGATTTTACAAACTTAGGCGAGTACTGGACTGCAGCTAAGGCCCCGAGTGGGAGGATTGCTCACCGCTCGGTAGGATTTTACAAACTTAGGCGAGTACTGGACTGCAGCTAAGGCCCCGAGTGGGAGGATTTCTCACCACTCGGTAGGATTTTACAAACTCAGGCCAGTACTGGACTGCAGCTAAGCCCCCGAGTGGGAGGATTGCTCACCACTCGATAGGATTTTACAAACTCAGGCGAGTACTGGACTGCAGCTAAGCCCCCGAGTGGGAGGATTGCTCACCACTCGGTAGGATTTTACAAACTTAGGCGAGTACTGGACTGCAGCTAAGCCCCCGAGTGGGAGGATTGCTCACCACTCGGTAGGATTTTACAAACTTAGGCGAGTACTGGACTGCAGCTAAGCCCCCGAGTGGCAGGATTGCTCACCACTCGGTAGGATTTTACAAACATGGGCGAGTACTGGACTGTAGCTAAGCCCCCGAGTGGGATGAATGCTCACCACTCGGTAGGATTTTACAAACTTAGGCGAGTACTGGACTACAGCTAAGCCTCCGAGTGGGAGGATTGCTCACCACTCGGTAGAATTTTACAAACTTAGGCGAGTACTGGATTGCAGCTAACCCCCGAGTGGGAGGATTGCTCACCACTCGGTAGGATTTTACAAAGTTAGGCGAGTACTGGACTGCAGCTAACCCCTGAGTGGGAGGATTGCTCACCACTCGGTAGGATTTTACAAACTTAGGCGAGTACTAGACTACAGCTAAGGCCCCGAGTGGGAGGATTGCTCACCGCTCGGTAGGATTTTACAAACTTAGGCGATTACTGGACTGCAGCTAAGCCCCCGAGTGGCAGGATTGCTCACCACTCGGTAGGATTTTACAAACATAGGCGAGTACTGGACTGTAGCTAAGCCCCCGAGTGGGATGATTGCTCACCACTCGGTAGGATTTTACAAACTTAGGCGAGTACTGGACTACAGCTAAGCCCCCGAGTGGGAGGATTGCTCACCACTCGGTAGAATTTTACAAACTTAGGCGAGTACTGGACTGCAGCTAACCCCCGAGTGGGAGGATTGCTCACCACTCGGTAGGATTTTACAAACTTAGGCGAGTACTGGACTGCAGCTAAGCCCCTGAGTGGGAGGATTGCTCACCACTCGGTAGGATTTTACAAACTTAGGCGAGTACTAGACTGCAGCTAAGGCCCCGAGTGGGAGGATTGCTCACCGCTCGGTAGGATTTCACAAACTTGGGCGAGTACTGGACTGCAGCTAAGCCCCCGAGTGGGAGGATTGCTCACCGCTCGGTAGGATTTTACAAACTTAGGCGAGTACTGGACTGCAGCTAAGGCCCCGAGTGGGAGGATTGTTCCCCACTCGGTAGGATTTTACAAACATAGGCGAGTACTGGACTGCAGCTAAGCCCCCGAGTGGGAGGATTGCTCACCGCTCGATAGGATTTTACAAACTTAGGCGAGTACTGGACTGCAGCTAAGCCCCCGAGTGGGAGGATTGCTCGGATTTTACAAACTTAGGCGAGTACTGGACTGCAGCTAAGCCCCCGAGTGGGAGGATTGCTCACCACTCGGTAGGATTTTACAAACTTTGGTGAGTACTAGACTACAGCTAAGGCCCCGAGTGGGAAGATTGTTCACCACTCGGTAGGATTTTACAAATTTAGGCGAGTACTGGACTGCAGCTAATCCCCCGAGTGGGAGGATTGCTCACCGCTCGGTAGGATTTTACAAACTTAGGCGAGTACTGGACTGCAGCTAAGGCCCCGAGTGGGAGGATTGCTCACCGCTCGGTAGGATTTTACAAACTTAGGCGAGTACTGGACTGCAGCTAAGGCCCCGAGTGGGAGGATTTCTCACCACTCGGTAGGATTTTACAAACTCAGGCCAGTACTGGACTGCAGCTAAGCCCCCGAGTGGGAGGATTGCTCACCACTCGATAGGATTTTACAAACTCAGGCGAGTACTGGACTGCAGCTAAGCCCCCGAGTGGGAGGATTGCTCACCACTCGGTAGGATTTTACAAACTTAGGCGAGTACTGGACTGCAGCTAAGCCCCCGAGTGGGAGGATTGCTCACCACTCGGTAGGATTTTACAAACTTAGGCGAGTACTGGACTGCAGCTAAGCCCCCGAGTGGCAGGATTGCTCACCACTCGGTAGGATTTTACAAACATGGGCGAGTACTGGACTGTAGCTAAGCCCCCGAGTGGGATGAATGCTCACCACTCGGTAGGATTTTACAAACTTAGGCGAGTACTGGACTACAGCTAAGCCTCCGAGTGGGAGGATTGCTCACCACTCGGTAGAATTTTACAAACTTAGGCGAGTACTGGATTGCAGCTAACCCCCGAGTGGGAGGATTGCTCACCACTCGGTAGGATTTTACAAAGTTAGGCGAGTACTGGACTGCAGCTAACCCCTGAGTGGGAGGATTGCTCACCACTCGGTAGGATTTTACAAACTTAGGCGAGTACTAGACTACAGCTAAGGCCCCGAGTGGGAGGATTGCTCACCGCTCGGTAGGATTTTACAAACTTAGGCGATTACTGGACTGCAGCTAAGCCCCCGAGTGGCAGGATTGCTCACCACTCGGTAGGATTTTACAAACATAGGCGAGTACTGGACTGTAGCTAAGCCCCCGAGTGGGATGATTGCTCACCACTCGGTAGGATTTTACAAACTTAGGCGAGTACTGGACTACAGCTAAGCCCCCGAGTGGGAGGATTGCTCACCACTCGGTAGAATTTTACAAACTTAGGCGAGTACTGGACTGCAGCTAACCCCCGAGTGGGAGGATTGCTCACCACTCGGTAGGATTTTACAAACTTAGGCGAGTACTGGACTGCAGCTAAGCCCCTGAGTGGGAGGATTGCTCACCACTCGGTAGGATTTTACAAACTTAGGCGAGTACTAGACTGCAGCTAAGGCCCCGAGTGGGAGGATTGCTCACCGCTCGGTAGGATTTCACAAACTTGGGCGAGTACTGGACTGCAGCTAAGCCCCCGAGTGGGAGGATTGCTCACCGCTCGGTAGGATTTTACAAACTTAGGCGAGTACTGGACTGCAGCTAAGGCCCCGAGTGGGCCGCTCGGTAGGATTTTACAAACTTAGGCGAGTACTGGACTGCAGCTAAGCCCCCGAGTGGGAGGATTGCTCACCCGTCGATAGGATTTTACAAACTTAGGCGAGTACTGGACTCCAGCTAAACCCCCGAGTGGGAGGATTGCTCACCACTCGGTAGGATTTTACAAACTTAGGGGAGTACTGGACTGCAGCTAAGCCACCGAGTGGGAGGATTGCTCACCGCTCGGTAGGATTTTATAAACTTAGGCGAGTACTGGACTGCAGCTAAGCCCCCGAGTGGGAGGATTGCTCACCATTCGGTAGGATTTTACAAACTTAGGCGAGTACTGGACTGCAGCTAAGCCACCGAGTGGGAGGATTGCTCACCGCTCGGTAGGATTTTATAAACTTAGGCGAGTACTGGACTACAGCTAAGCCCCCGAGTGGGAGGATTGCTCACCCCTCGGTAGGATTTTACAAACTTAGGGGAGTACTGGACTGCAGCTAAGCCACCGAGTGGGAGGATTGCTCACCACTCGGTAGGATTTTACAAACATAGGCGAGTACTGGACTGCAGCTAAGCCCCCGAGTGGGATGATTGCTCACCACTCGGTAGGATTTTACAAACTTAGGCGAGTACTGGACTGCAGCTAAGCCCCCGAGTGGGATGATTGCTCACCACTCGATAGGATTTTACAAACTTAGGCGAGTACTGGACTACAGCTAACCCCCGAGTGGGAGGATTGCTCACCACTCGGTTGGATTTTACAAACTTAGGCGAGTACTGGACTACAGCTAAGCCCCTGAGTGGGAGGATTGCTCACCACTCGGTAGGATTTTACAAACTTAGGCGAGTACTGGACTGCAGCTAAGGCCCCGAGTGGGAGGATTGTTCCCCACTCGGTAGGATTTTACAAACTTAGGCGAGTACTGGACTGCAGCTAAGCCCCCGAGTGGGAGGATTGCTCACTGCTCGATAGGATTTTACAAACTTAGGCGAGTACTGGACTGCAGCTAAGCCCCCGAGTGGGAGGATTGCTCGGATTTTACAAACTTAGGCGAGTACTGGACTGCAGCTAAGCCCCCGAGTGGGAGGATTGCTCACCACTCGGTAGGATTTTACAAACTTTGGTGAGTACTAGACTACAGCTGAGGCCCCGAGTGGGAAGATTGTTCACCACTCGGTAGGATTTTACAAATTTAGGCGAGTACTGGACTGCAGCTAATCCCCCGAGTGGGAGGATTGCTCACCGCTCGGTAGGATTTTACAAACTTAGGCGAGTACTGGACTGCAGCTAAGGCCCCGAGTGGGAGGATTGCTCACCGCTCGGTAGGATTTTACAAACTTAGGCGAGTACTGGACTGCAGCTAAGGCCCCGAGTGGGAGGATTTCTCACCACTCGGTAGGATTTTACAAACTCAGGCCAGTACTGGACTGCAGCTAAGCCCCCGAGTGGGAGGGTTGCTCACCACTCGATAGGATTTTACAAACTCAGGCGAGTACTGGACTGCAGCTAAGCCCCCGAGTGGGAGGATTGCTCACCACTCGGTAGGATTTTACAAACTTAGGCAAGTACTGGACTGCAGCTAAGCCCCCGAGTGGGAGGATTGCTCACCACTCGGTAGGATTTTACAAACTTAGGCGAGTACTGGACTGCAGCTAAGCCCCCGAGTGGGAGGATTGCTCACCACTCGGTAGGATTTTACAAACTTTGATGAGTACTAGACTACAGCTAAGGCCCCGAGTGGGAAGATTGTTCACCACTCGGTAGGATTTTACAAATTTAGGCGAGTACTGGACTACAGCTAATCCCCCGAGTGGGAGGATTGCTCACCGCTCGGTAGGATTTTACAAACTTAGGCGAGTACTGGACTGCAGCTAAGGCCCCGAGTGGGAGGATTGCTCACCGCTCGGTAGGATTTTACAAACTTAGGCGAGTACTGGACTGCAGCTAAGCCACCGAGTGGGAGGATTGCTCACCACTCGGTAGGATTTTACAAACTTAGGCGAGTACTGGACTCCAGCTAAGCCCCCGAGTGGGAGGATTGCTCACCACTCGGTAGGATTTTACAAACTTAGGCGAGTACTGGACTGCAGCTAAGCCACCGAGTGGGAGGATTGCTCACCGCTCGGTAGGATTTTACAAACTTAGGCGAGTACTGGACTACAGCTAAGCCCCCGAGTGGGAGGATTGCTCACCCCTCGGTAGGATTTTATAAACTTAGGCGAGTACTGGACTGCAGCTAAGCCCCCGAGTGAGAGGATTGCTCACCACTCGGTAGGATTTTACAAACATGGGCGAGTACTGGACTGCAGCTAAGCCCCCAAGTGGGATGATTGCTCACCACTCGGTAGGATTTTACAAACTTAGGCGAGAACTGGACTGCAGCTAAGCCCCCGAGTGGGAGGATTGCTCACCACTCGATAGGATTTTACAAACTTAGGAGAGTACTGGACTACAGCTAACCCCCGAGTGGGAGGATTGCTCACCATTCGGTAGGATTTTACAAACTTAGGCGAGTACTGGACTGCAGCTAAGCCACCGAGTGGGAGGATTGCTCACCGCTCGGTAGGATTTTACAAACTTAGGCGAGTACTGGACTACAGCTAAGCCCCCGAGTGGGAGGATTGCTCACCCCTCGGTAGGATTTTACAAACTTAGGGGAGTACTAGACTACAGCTAAGCCACCGAGTGGGAGGATTGCTCACCACTCGGTAGGATTTTACAAACATAGGCGAGTACTGGACTGCAGCTAAGCCCCCGAGTGGGATGATTGCTCACCACTCGGTAGGATTTTACAAACTTAGGCGAGTACTGGACTGCAGCTAAGCCCCCGAGTGGGATGATTGCTCACCACCCGATAGGATTTTACAAACTTAGGCGAGTACTGGACTACAGCTAACCCCCGAGTGGGAGGATTGCTCACCACTCGGTTGGATTTTACAAACTTAGGCGAGTACTGGACTACAGCTAAGCCCCTGAGTGGGAGGATTGCTCACCACTCGGTAGGATTTTACAAACTTAGGCGAGTACTGGACTGCAGCTAAGGCCCCGAGTGGGAGGATTGTTCCCCACTCGGTAGGATTTTACAAACTTAGGCGAGTACTGGACTGCAGCTAAGCCCCCGAGTGGGAGGATTGCTCACCGCTCGATAGGATTTTACAAACTTAGGCGAGTACTGGACTGCAGCTAAGCCCCCGAGTGGGAGGATTGCTCGGATTTTACAAACTTAGGCGAGTACTGGACTGCAGCTAAGCCACCGAGTGGGAGGACTGCTCACCACTCGGTAGGATTTTACAAACTTTGGTGAGTACTAGACTACAGCTAAGGCCCCGAGTGGGAAGATTGTTCACCACTCGGTAGGATTTTACAAATTTAGGCGAGTACTGGACTGCAGCTAATCCCCCGAGTGGGAGGATTGCTCACCGCTCGGTAGGATTTTACATACTTAGGCGAGTACTGGACTGCAGCTAAGGCCCCGAGTGGGAGGATTGCTCACCGCTCGGTAGGATTTTACAAACTTAGGCGAGTACTGGACTGCAGCTAAGGCCCCGAGTGGGAGGATTTCTCACCACTCGGTAGGATTTTACAAACTCAGGCCAGTACTGGACTGCAGCTAAGCCCCCGAGTGGGAGGATTGCTCACCACTCGATAGGATTTTACAATCTCAGGCGAGTACTGGACTGCAGCTAAGCCCCTGAGTGGGAGGATTGCTCACCACTCGGTAGGATTTTACAAACTTAGGCGAGTACTGGACTGCAGCTAAGCCCCCGAGTGGGAGGATTGCTCACCACTCGGTAGGATTTTACAAACTTAGGCGAGTACTGGACTGCAGCTAAGCCCCCGAGTGGCAGGATTGCTCACCACTCGGTAGGATTTTACAAACATGGGCGAGTACTGGACTGTAGCTAAGCCCCCGAGTGGGATGAATGCTCACCACTCGGTAGGATTTTACAAACTTAGGCGAGTACTGGACTACAGCTAAGCCCCCGAGTGGGAGTATTGCTCACCACTCGGTAGAATTTTACAAACTTAGGCGAGTACTGGATTGCAGCTAACCCCCGAGTGGGAGGATTGCTCACCACTCGGTAGGATTTTACAAACTTAGGCGAGTACTGGACTGCAGCTAAGCCCCTGAGTGGGAGGATTGCTCACCACTCGGTAGGATTTTACAAACTTAGGCGAGTACTAGACTGCAGCTAAGGCCCCGAGTGGGAGGATTGCTCACCGCTCGGTAGGATTTTACAAACTTAGGCGATTACTGGACTGCAGCTAAGCCCCCGAGTGGCAGGATTGCTCACCACTCGGTAGGATTTTACAAACATAGGCGAGTACTGGACTGTAGCTAAGCCCCCGAGTGGGATGATTGCTCACCACTCGGTAGGATTTTACAAACTTAGGCGAGTACTGGACTACAGCTAAGCCCCCGAGTGGGAGGATTGCTCACCACTCGGTAGAATTTTACAAACTTAGGCGAGTACTGGACTGCAGCTAACCCCCGAGTGGGAGGATTGCTCACCACTCGGTAGGATTTTACAAACTTAGGCGAGTACTGGACTGCAGCTAAGCCCCTGAGTGGGAGGATTGCTCACCACTCGGTAGGATTTTACAAACTTAGGCGAGTACTAGACTGCAGCTAAGGCCCCGAGTGGGAGGATTGCTCACCGCTCGGTAGGATTTTACAAACTTAGGCGAGTACTGGACTGCAGCTAAGCCCCCGAGTGGGAGGATTGCTCACCGCTCGGTAGGATTTTACAAACTTAGGCGAGTACTGGACTGCAGCTAAGGCCCCGAGTGGGCCGCTCGGTAGGATTTTACAAACTTAGGCGAGTACTGGACTGCAGCTAAGCCCCCGAGTGGGAGGATTGCTCACCCGTCGATAGGATTTTACAAACTTAGGCGAGTACTGGACTCCAGCTAAACCCCCGAGTGGGAGGATTGCTCACCACTCGGTAGGATTTTACAAACTTAGGGGAGTACTGGACTGCAGCTAAGCCACCGAGTGGGAGGATTGCTCACCGCTCGGTAGGATTTTACAAACTTAGGCGAGTACTGGACTACAGCTAAGCCCCCGAGTGGGAGGATTGCTCACCCCTCGGTAGGATTTTATAAACTTAGGCGAGTACTGGACTGCAGCTAAGCCCCCGAGTGGGAGGATTGCTCACCATTCGGTAGGATTTTACAAACTTAGGCGAGTACTGGACTGCAGCTAAGCCACCGAGTGGGAGGATTGCTCACCGCTCGGTAGGATTTTACAAACTTAGGCGAGTACTGGACTACAGCTAAGCCCCCGAGTGGGAGGATTGCTCACCCCTCGGTAGGATTTTACAAACTTAGGGGAGTACTGGACTGCAGCTAAGCCACCGAGTGGGAGGATTGCTCACCACTCGGTAGGATTTTACAAACATAGGTGAGTACTGGACTGCAGCTAAGCCCCCGAGTGGGATGATTGCTCACCACTCGGTAGGATTTTACAAACTTAGGCGATTACTGGACTGCAGCTAAGCCCTCGAGTGGGATGATTGCTCACCACTCGATAGGATTTTACAAACTTAGGCGAGTACTGGACTACAGCTAACCCCCGAGTGGGAGGATTGCTCACCACTCGGTTGGATTTTACAAACTTAGGCGAGTACTGGACTACAGCTAAGCCCCTGAGTGGGAGGATTTCTCACCACTCGGTAGGATTTTACAAACTTAGGCGAGTACTGGACTGCAGCTAAGGCCCCGAGTGGGAGGATTGTTCCCCACTCGGTAGGATTTTACAAACTTAGGCGAGTACTGGACTGCAGCTAAGCCCCCGAGTGGGAGGATTGCTCACCGCTCGATAGGATTTTACAAACTTAGGCGAGTACTGGACTGCAGCTAAGCCCCCGAGTGGGAGGATTGCTCGGATTTTACAAACTTAGGCGAGTACTGGACTGCAGCTAAGCCCCCGAGTGGGAGGATTGCTCACCACTCGGTAGGATTTTACAAACTTTGGTGAGTACTAGACTACAGCTAAGGCCCCGAGTGGGAAGATTGTTCACCACTCGGTAGGATTTTACAAATTTAGGCGAGTACTGGACTGCAGCTAATCCCCCGAGTGGGAGGATTGCTCACCGCTCGGTAGGATTTTACAAACTTAGGCGAGTACTGGACTGCAGCTAAGGCCCCGAGTGGGAGGATTGCTCACCGCTCGGTAGGATTTTACAAACTTAGGCGAGTACTGGACTGCAGCTAAGGCCCCGAGTGGGAGGATTTCTCACCACTCGGTAGGATTTTACAAACTCAGGCCAGTACTGGACTGCAGCTAAGCCCCCGAGTGGGAGGATTGCTCACCACTCGATAGGATTTTACAAACTCAGGCGAGTACTGGACTGCAGCTAAGCCCCCGAGTGGGAGGATTGCTCACCACTCGGTAGGATTTTACAAACTTAGGCGAGTACTGGACTGCAGCTAAGCCCCCGAGTGGGAGGATTGCTCACCACTCGGTAGGATTTTACAAACTTAGGCGAGTACTGGACTGCAGCTAAGCCCCCGAGTGGGAGGATTGCTCACCACTCGGTAGGATTTTACAAACTTTGGTGAGTACTAGACTACAGCTAAGGCCCCGAGTGGGAAGATTGTTCACCACTCGGTAGGATTTTACAAATTTAGGCGAGTACTGGACTGCAGCTAATCCCCCGAGTGGGAGGATTGCTCACCGCTCGGTAGGATTTTACAAACTTAGGCGAGTACTGGACTGCAGCTAAGGCCCCGAGTGGGAGGATTGCTCACCGCTCGGTAGGATTTTACAAACTTAGGCGAGTACTGGACTGCAGCTAAGGCCCCGAGTGGGAGGATTTCTCACCACTCGGTAGGATTTTACAAACTCAGGCCAGTACTGGACTGCAGCTAAGCCCCCGAGTGGGAGGATTGCTCACCACTCGATAGGATTTTACAAACTCAGGCAAGTACTGGACTGCAGCTAAGCCCCCGAGTGGGAGGATTGCTCACCACTCTGTAGGATTTTACAAACTTAGGCGAGTACTGGACTGCAGCTAAGACCCCGAGTGGGAGGATTGCTCACCACTCGGTAGGATTTTACAAACTTAGGCGAGTACTGGACTGCAGCTAAGCCCCTGAGTGGCAGGATTGCTCACCACTCGGTAGGATTTTACAAACATAGGCGAGTACTGGACTGTAGCTAAGCCCCCGAGTGGGATGAATGCTCACCACTCGGTTGGATTTTACAAACTTAGGCGAGTACTGGACTACAGCTAAGCCCCCGAGTGGGAGGATTGCTCACCACTCGGTAGAATTTTACAAACTTAGGCGAGTACTGGATTGCAGCTAACCCCCGAGTGGGAGGATTGCTCACCACTCGGTAGGATTTTACAAACTTAGGCGAGTACTGGACTGCAGCTAAGCCCCTGAGTGGGAGGATTGCTCACCACTCGGTAGGATTTTACAAACTTAGGCGAGTACTAGACTGCAGCTAAGGCCCCGAGTGGGAGGATTGCTCACCGCTCGGTAGGATTTTACAAACTTAGGCGATTACTGGACTGCAGCTAAGCCCCCGAGTGGCAGGATTGCTCACCACTCGGTAGGATTTTACAAACATAGGCGAGTACTGGACTGTAGCTAAGCCCCCGAGTGGGATGATTGCTCACCACTCGGTAGGATTTTACAAACTTAGGTGAGTACTGGACTACAGCTAAGCCCCCGAGTGGGAGGATTGCTCACCACTCGGTAGAATTTTACAAACTTAGGCGAGTACTGGACTGCAGCTAACCCCCGAGTGGGAGGATTGCTCACCACTCGGTATGATTTTACAAACTTAGGCGAGTACTAGACTGCAGCTAAGCCCCTGAGTGGGAGGATTGCTCACCACTCGGTAGGATTTTACAAACTTAGGCGAGTACTAGACTGCAGCTAAGGCCCCGAGTGGGAGGATTGCTCACCGCTCGGTAGGATTTTACAAACTTAGGCGAGTACTGGACTGTAGCTAAGCCCCCGAGTGGGAGGATTGCTCACCGCTCGGTATGATTTTACAAACTTAGGCGAGTACTGGACTGCAGCTAAGACCCCGAGTGGGCCGCTCGGTAGGATTTTACAAACTTAGGCGAGTACTCGACTGCAGCTAAGCCCCCGAGTGGGAGGATTGCTCACCCGTCGATAGGATTTTACAAACTTAGGCGAGTACTGGACTCCAGCTAAACCCCCGAGTGGGAGGATTGCTCACCACTCGGTAGGATTTTACAAACTTAGGGGAGTACTGGACTGCAGCTAAGCCACCGAGTGGGAGGATTGCTCACCGCTCGGTAGGATTTTACAAACTTAGGCGAGTACTGGACTACAGCTAAGCCCCCGAGTGGGAGGATTGCTCACCCCTCGGTAGGATTTTATAAACTTAGGCGAGTACTGGACTGCAGCTAAGCCCCCGAGTGGGAGGATTGCTCACCATTCGGTAGGATTTTACAAACTTAGGCGAGTACTGGACTGCAGCTTAGCCACCGAGTGGGAGGATTGCTCACCGCTCGGTAGGATTTTACAAACTTAGGCGAGTACTGGACTACAGCTAAGCCCCCGAGTGGGAGGATTGCTCACCCCTCGGTAGGATTTTACAAACTTAGGGGAGTACTGGACTGCAGCTAAGCCCCCGAGTGCGAGGATTGCTCACCACTCGGTAGGATTTTACAAACTTAGGGGAGTACTGGACTGCAGCTAAGCCACCGAGTGGGATGATTGCTCACCACTCGGTAGGATTTTACAAACTTAGGCGAGTACTGGACTGCAGCTAAGCCCCCGAGTGGGATGATTGCTCACCACTCGATAGGATTTTACAAACTTAGGCGAGTACTGGACTACAGCTAACCCCCGAGTGGGAGGATTGCTCACCACTCGGTTGGATTATACAAACTTAGGCGAGTACTGGACTACAGCTAAGCCCCTGAGTGGGAGGATTGCTCACCACTCGGTAGGATTTTACAAACTTAGGCGAGTACTGGACTGCAGCTAAGGCCCCGAGTGGGAGGATTGTTCCCCACTCGGTAGGATTTTACGAACTTAGGCGAGTACTGGACTGCAGCTAAGCCCCCGAGTGGGAGGATTGCTCACCGCTCGATAGGATTTTACAAACTTAGGCGAGTACTGGACTGCAGCTAAGCCCCCGAGTGGGAGGATTGCTTGGATTTTACAAACTTAGGCGAGTACTGGACTGCAGCTAAGCCCCCGAGTGGGAGGATTGCTCACCACTCGGTAGGATTTTACAAACTTTGGTGAGTACTAGACTACAGCTAAGGCCCCGAGTGGGAAGATTGTTCACTACTCGGTAGGATTTTACAAATTTAGGCGAGTACTGGACTGCAGCTAATCCCCCGAGTGGGAGGATTGCTCACCGCTCGGTAGGATTTTACAAACTTAGGCGAGTACTGGACTGCAGCTAAGGCCCCGAGTGGGAGGATTGCTCACCGCTCGGTAGGATTTTACAAACTTAGGCGAGTACTGGACTGCAGCTAAGGCCCCGAGTGGGAGGATTTCTCACCACTCGGTAGGATTTTACAAACTCAGGCCAGTACTGGACTGCAGCTAAGCCCCCTAGTGGGAGGATTGCTCACCACTCGATAGGATTTTACAAACTCAGGCGAGTACTGGACTGCAGCTAAGCCCCCGAGTGGGAGGATTGCTCACCACTCGGTAGGATTTTACAAACTTAGGCGAGTACTGGACTGCAGCTAAGCCCCCGTGTGGGAGGATTGCTCACCACTCGGTAGGATTTTACAAACTTAGGCGAGTACTGGACTGCAGCTAAGCCCCCGAGTGGCAGGATTGCTCACCACTCGGTAGGATTTTACAAACATAGGCGAGTACTGGACTGTAGCTAAGCCCCCGAGTGGGATGATTGCTCACCACTCGGTAGGATTTTACAAACTTAGGCGAGTACTGGACTACAGCTAAGCCCCCGAGTGGGAGGATTGCTCACCACTCGGTAGAATTTTACAAACTTAGGCGAGTACTGGACTGCAGCTAACCCCCGAGTGGGAGGATTGCTCACCACTCGGTAGGATTTTACAAACTTAGGCGAGTACTGGACTGCAGCTAAGCCCCTGAGTGGGAGGATTGCTCACCACTCGGTAGGATTTTACAAACTTAGGCGAGTACTAGACTGCAGCTAAGGCCCCGAGTGGGAGGATTGCTCACCGCTCGGTAGGATTTTACAAACTTAGGCGATTACTAGACTGCAGCTAAGCCCCCGAGTGGCAGGATTGCTCACCACTCGGTAGGATTTTACAAACATAGGCGAGTACTGGACTGTAGCTAAGCCCCCGAGTGGGATGATTGCTCACCACTCGGTAGGATTTTACAAACTTAGGCGAGTACTAGACTACAGCTAAGCCCCCGAGTGGGAGGATTGCTCACCACTCGGTAGAATTTTACAAACTTAGGCGACTACTGGACTGCAGCTAACCCCCGAGTGGGAGGATTGCTCACCACTCGGTAGGATTTTACAAACTTAGGCGAGTACTGGACTGCAGCTAAGCCCCTGAGTGGGAGGATTGCTCACCACTCGGTAGGATTTTACAAACTTAGGCGAGTACTAGACTGCAGCTAAGGCCCCGAGAGGGAGGATTGCTCACCGCTCGGTAGGATTTTACAAACTTAGGCGAGTACTAGACTGCAGCTAAGCCCCCGAGTGGGAGGATTGCTCACCGCTCGGTAGGATTTTACAAACTTAGGGGAGTACTGGACTGCAGCTAAGGCCCCGAGTGGGCCGCTCGGTAGGATTTTACAAACTTAGGCGAGTACTGGACTGCAGCTAAGCCCCCGAGTGGGAGGATTGCTCACCCCTCGATAGGATTTTACAAACTTAGGCGAGTACTGGACTCCAGCTAAGCCCCCGAGTGGGAGGATTGCTCACCACTCGGTAGGATTTTACAAACTTAGGGGAGTACTGGACTACAGCTAAGCCACCGAGTGGGACGATTGCTCACCGCTCGGTAGGATTTTACAAACTTAGGCGAGTACTGGACTACAGCTAAGCCCCCGAGTGGGAGGATTGCTCACCCCTCGATAGGATTTTATAAACTTAGGCGAGTACTGGACTGCAGCTAAGCCCCCGAGTGGGAGGATTGCTCACCACTAAGTAGGATTTTACAAACATAGGCGACTACTGGACTGCAGCTAAGCCCCCAAGTGGGATGATTGCACACCACTCGGTAGGATTTTACAAACTTAGGCGAGTACTGGACTGCAGCTAAGCCCCCGAGTGGGAGGATTGCTCACCACTCGATAGGATTTTACAAACTTAGGAGAGTACTGGACTACAGCTAACCCCCGAGTGGGAGGATTGCTCACCATTCGGTAGGATTTTACAAACTTAGGCGAGTACTGGACTGCAGCTAAGCCACCGAGTGGGAGGATTGCTCACCGCTCGGTAGGATTTTACAAACTTAGGCGAGTACTGGACTACAGCTAAGCCCCCGAGTGGGAGGATTGCTCACCCCTCGGTAGAATTTTACAAACTTAGGGGAGTACTGGACTGCAGCTAAGCCACCGAGTGGGAGGATTGCTCACCACTCGGTAGGATTTTACAAACATAGGCGAGTACTGGACTGCAGCTAAGCCCCCGAGTGGGATGATTGCTCACCACTCGGTAGGATTTTACAAACATAGGCGAGTACTGGACTGCAGCTAAGCCCCCGAGTGGGAGGATTGCTCACCGCTCGGTAGGATTTTACAAACTTAGGCGAGTACTGGACTGCAGCTAAGGCCCCGAGTGGGAGGATTTCTCACCACTCGGTAGGATTTTACAAACTCAGGCCAGTACTGGACTGCAGCTAAGCCCCCTAGTGGGAGGATTGCTCACCACTCGATAGGATTTTACAAACTCAGGCGAGTACTGGACTGCAGCTAAGCCCCCGAGTGGGAGGATTGCTCACCACTCGGTAGGATTTTACAAACTTAGGCGAGTACTGGACTGCAGCTAAGCCCCCGTGTGGGAGGATTGCTCACCACTCGGTAGGATTTTACAAACTTAGGCGAGTACTGGACTGCAGCTAAGCCCCCGAGTGGCAGGATTGCTCACCACTCGGTAGGATTTTACAAACATAGGCGAGTACTGGACTGTAGCTAAGCCCCCGAGTGGGATGATTGCTCACCACTCGGTAGGATTTTACAAACTTAGGCGAGTACTGGACTACAGCTAAGCCCCCGAGTGGGAGGATTGCTCACCACTCGGTAGAATTTTACAAACTTAGGCGAGTACTGGACTGCAGCTAACCCCCGAGTGGGAGGATTGCTCACCACTCGGTAGGATTTTACAAACTTAGGCGAGTACTGGACTGCAGCTAAGCCCCTGAGTGGGAGGATTGCTCACCACTCGGTAGGATTTTACAAACTTAGGCGAGTACTAGACTGCAGCTAAGGCCCCGAGTGGGAGGATTGCTCACCGCTCGGTAGGATTTTACAAACTTAGGCGATTACTAGACTGCAGCTAAGCCCCCGAGTGGCAGGATTGCTCACCACTCGGTAGGATTTTACAAACATAGGCGAGTACTGGACTGTAGCTAAGCCCCCGAGTGGGATGATTGCTCACCACTCGGTAGGATTTTACAAACTTAGGCGAGTACTAGACTACAGCTAAGCCCCCGAGTGGGAGGATTGCTCACCACTCGGTAGAATTTTACAAACTTAGGCGACTACTGGACTGCAGCTAACCCCCGAGTGGGAGGATTGCTCACCACTCGGTAGGATTTTACAAACTTAGGCGAGTACTGGACTGCAGCTAAGCCCCTGAGTGGGAGGATTGCTCACCACTCGGTAGGATTTTACAAACTTAGGCGAGTACTAGACTGCAGCTAAGGCCCCGAGAGGGAGGATTGCTCACCGCTCGGTAGGATTTTACAAACTTAGGCGAGTACTAGACTGCAGCTAAGCCCCCGAGTGGGAGGATTGCTCACCGCTCGGTAGGATTTTACAAACTTAGGGGAGTACTGGACTGCAGCTAAGGCCCCGAGTGGGCCGCTCGGTAGGATTTTACAAACTTAGGCGAGTACTGGACTGCAGCTAAGCCCCCGAGTGGGAGGATTGCTCACCCCTCGATAGGATTTTACAAACTTAGGCGAGTACTGGACTCCAGCTAAGCCCCCGAGTGGGAGGATTGCTCACCACTCGGTAGGATTTTACAAACTTAGGGGAGTACTGGACTACAGCTAAGCCACCGAGTGGGACGATTGCTCACCGCTCGGTAGGATTTTACAAACTTAGGCGAGTACTGGACTACAGCTAAGCCCCCGAGTGGGAGGATTGCTCACCCCTCGATAGGATTTTATAAACTTAGGCGAGTACTGGACTGCAGCTAAGCCCCCGAGTGGGAGGATTGCTCACCACTCAGTAGGATTTTACAAACATAGGCGAGTACTGGACTGCAGCTAAGCCCCCAAGTGGGATGATTGCACACCACTCGGTAGGATTTTACAAACTTAGGCGAGTACTGGACTGCAGCTAAGCCCCCGAGTGGGAGGATTGCTCACCACTCGATAGGATTTTACAAACTTAGGAGAGTACTGGACTACAGCTAACCCCCGAGTGGGAGGATTGCTCACCATTCGGTAGGATTTTACAAACTTAGGCGAGTACTGGACTGCAGCTAAGCCACCGAGTGGGAGGATTGCTCACCGCTCGGTAGGATTTTACAAACTTAGGCGAGTACTGGACTACAGCTAAGCCCCCGAGTGGGAGGATTGCTCACCCCTCGGTAGAATTTTACAAACTTAGGGGAGTACTGGACTGCAGCTAAGCCACCGAGTGGGAGGATTGCTCACCACTCGGTAGGATTTTACAAACATAGGCGAGTACTGGACTGCAGCTAAGCCCCCGAGTGGGATGATTGCTCACCACTCGGTAGGATTTTACAAACTTAGGCGAGTACTGGACTGCAGCTAAGCCCCCGAGTGGGATGATTGCTCACCACTCGATAGGATTTTACAAACTTACGCGAGTACTGGACTACAGCTAAGCCCCTGAGTGGGAGGATTGCTCACCACTCGGTAGGATTTTACAAACTTAGGCGAGTACTGGACTGCAGCTAAGGCCCCGAGTGGGAGGATTGTTCCCCACTCGGTAGGATTTTACAAACTTAGGCGAGTACTGGACTGCAGCTAAGCCCCCGAGTGGGAGGATTGCTCACCGCTCGGTAGGATTTTACAAACTTAGGCGAGTACTGGACTGCAGCTAAGCCCCCGAGTGGGAGGATTGGTCGGATTTTACAAACTTAGGCGAGTACTGGACTGCAGCTAAGCCCCTGAGTGGGAGGATTGCTCACCACTCGGTAGGATTTTACAAACTTTGGTGAGTACTAGACTACAGCTAAGGCCCCGAGTGGGAAGATTGTTCACCACTCGGTAGGATTTTACAAATTTAGGCGAGTACTGGACTGCAGCTAATCCCCCGAGTGGGAGGATTGCTCACCGCTCGGTAGGATTTTACAAACTTAGGCGAGTACTGGACTACAGCTAAGCCCCCGAGTGGGAGGATTGCTCAACGCTCATTAGGATTTTACAAACTTAGGTGAGTACTAGACTGCAGCTAAGGCCCCGAGTGGGAGGATTGTTCTCCACTCGGTAGGATTTTACAAACTTAGGGGAGTACTGGACTGCAGCTAAGCCCCCGAGTGGGAGGATTTCTCACCACTCGGGAGGATTTTACAAACTTAGGCGAGTACTGGACTGCAGCTAAGCCCCCGAGTGGGAGGATTGCTCACCACTCGGTAGGATTTTACAAACTTAGGCGAGTACTGGACTGCAGCTAAGCCCCCGAGTGGGAGGATTGCTCACCACTCGATAGAAGTTTACAAACTTAGGCGAGTACTGGACTCCAGCTAAGCCCCCGAGTGGGAGGATTGCTCACCACTCGGTAGGATTTTACAAACTTAGGGGAGTACTGGACTGCAGCTAAGCCACCGAGTGGGAGGATTGCTCACCACTCGGTAGGATTATATAAACTTAGGCGAGTACTGGACTGCAGCTAAGCCCCCGAGTGGGAGGATTGCTCACCACTCAGTAGGATTTTACAAACTTAGGCGAGTACCGGACTGCAGCTAAGCCCCCGAGTGGGAGGATTGCTCACCACTCGGTAGGATTTTACAAACATAGGCGAGTACTGGACTACTGCTAAGCCCCCGAGTGGGATGATTGCTCACCACTCGGTAGGATTTTACAAACTTAGGCGAGTACTGGACTGCAGATAAGCCCCCGAGTGGGAGGATTGCTCACCACTCGATAGAATTTTACAAACTTAGGCGAGTACTGGACTCGAGCTAACCCGAGGTGTGAGGATTGCTCACCACTCGGTAGGATTTTACAAACTTAGGCGAGTACTAGACTGCAGCTAAGCCCCTGAGTGGGAGGATTGCTCACCACTCGGTAGGATTTTACAAACTTAGGCGAGTACTAGACTGCAGATAAGGCCCCGAGTGGGAGGATTGTTCACCACTCGGTAGGATTTTACAAACTTAGGCGAGTACTGGACTATAGCTAAGCCCCCGAGTGGGAGGATTGCTCACCGCTCGGTAGGATTTGACAAACTTAGGCGAGTACTGGACTGCAGGTAAGCCCCCGAGTGGGAGGATTGCTGACCACTCGGTAGGATTTTACAAACTTAGGTGAGTACTAGACTGCAGCTAAGGCCCCGAGTGGGAGGATTGTTCACCACTCGGTAGGATTTTACAAACTTAGGCGAGTACTGGACTGCAGCTAAGCCCCCGAGTGGGAGGATTGCTCACCGCTCGGTAGGATTTTACAAACTTAGGCGAGTACTGGACTGCAGCTAAGCCCCCGAGTGGGAGGATTGCTCACCGCTCGGTAGGATTTTACAAACTTAGGTGAGTACTAGACTGCAGCTAAGGCCCCGAGTGGGAGGATTGTTCACCACTCGGTAGGATTTTACAAACTTAGGCGAGTACTGGATTGCAGCTAAGCCCCGAGTGGGAGGATTTCTCACCACTCGGTAGGATTTTACAAACTCAGGCGAGTACTGGACTGCAGCTAAGCTCCCGAGTGGGAGGATTGCTCACCACTCGATAGAATTTTACAAACTTAGGCGAGTACTGGAGTGCAGCTAAGCCCCCGAGTGGGAGGATTGCTCACCACTCGGTAGGATTTTACAAACTTAGGCAAGTACTGGACTGCATCTAAGCCCCCGAGTGGGAGGATTGCTCACCACTCGGTAGGATTTTAAGAACTTAGGCGAGTACTGGACTGCAGCTAAGCCCCCGAGTGGGAGGATTGCTCACCACTCGGTAGGATTTTACAAACATAGGCGAGTACTGGACTATAGCTAAGCCCCCGAGTGGGATGATTGCTCACCACTCGGTAGGATTTTACAAACTTAGGCGAGTACTGGACTGCAGCTAAGCCCCCGAGTGGGAGGATTGCTCACCACTCGATAGAATTTTACAAACTTAGGCGAGTACTGGACTACAGCTAACCCCCAAGTGGGAGGATTGCTCACCACTCGGTAGGATTTTACAAACTTACGCGAGTACTGGACTGCAGCTAAGCCCCTGACTGGGAGGATTGCTCACCACTCGGTAGGATTTTACAAACTTAGGCGAGCACTAGACTGCAGCTAAGGCCCCGAGTGGGAGGATTGTTCACCACTCGGTAGGATTTTACAAACTTAGGCGAGTACTGGACTACAGCTAAGCCCCCGAGTGGGAGGATTGCTCACCGCTCGGTAGGATTTTACAAACTTAGGCGAGTACTGGACTGCAGCTAAGGCCCCGAGTGGGAGGATTGTTCACCACTCGGTAGGATTTTGCAAACTTAGGTGAGTACTGGACTGCAGCTAAGCCCCTGAGTGGGAGGATTGTTCACCACTCGATAGGATTTTACAAACTTATGCGAGTACTGGACTGCAGCTAAGGCCCCGAGTGGGAGGATTGTTCACCACTCGGTAGGATTTTACAAACTTAGGGGAGTACTGGACTGCAGCTAAGCCCCCGAGTGGGAGGATTTCTCACCACTCGGCAGGATTTTACAAACTTAGGCGAGTACTGGACTGCAGCTAAGCCCCCGAGTGGGAGGATTGCTCACCACTTGGTAGGATTTTACAAACTTAGGCGAGTACTGGACTGCAGCTAAGCCCCCGAGTGGGAGGATTGCTCACCACTCGATAGAATTTTACAAACTTAGGCGAGTACTGGACTCCAGCTAAGCCCCCAAGTGGGAGGATTGCTCACCACTCGGTAGGATTTTACAAACTTAGGGGAGTACTGGACTGCAGCTAAGCCACCGAGTGGGAGGATTGCTCACCACTCGGTAGGATTTTATAAACTTAGGCGAGTACTGGACTGCAGCTAAGCCCCCGAGTGGGAGGATTGCTCACCACTTAGTAGGATTTTACAAACTTAGGAGAGTACTGGACTGCAGCTAAGCCCCCGAGTGGGAGGATTGCTCACCACTCGGTAGGATTTTACAAACATAGGCGAGTAGTGGACTACAGCTAAGCCCCCGAGTGGGATGATTGCTCACCACTCGGTAGGATTTTACAAACTTAGGCGAGTACTGGACTGCAGCTAAGCCCCCGAGTGGGAGGATTGCTCACCACTCGATAGAATTTTACAAACTTAGGCGAGTACTGGACTACAGCTAACCCCCGAGTGGGAGGATTGCTCACCACTCGGTAGGATTTTACAAACTTAGGCGAGTACTGGACTGCAGCTAAGCCCCTGAGTGGGAGGATTGCTCACCACTCGGTAGGATTTTACAAACTTAGGCGAGTACTCTACTGCAGCTAAGGCCCCGAGTGGGAGGATAGTTCACCACTCGTTAGGATTTTACAAACTTAGGCGAGTACTGGACTACAGCTAAGCCCCCGAGTGGGAGGATTGCTCACCGCTCGGTAGGATATTACAAACTTAGGCGAGTACTGGACTGCAGCTAAGCCCCCGAGTGGGAGGATTGCTCGGATTTTACAAACTTAGGCGAGTACTGGACTGCAGCTAAGCCCCCGAGTGGGAGGATTGCTCACCACTCGGTAGGATTTTACAAACTTAGGTGAGTACTAGACTGCAGCTAAGGCCCCGAGTGGGAGGATTGTTCACCACTCGGTAGGATTTTACAAACTTAGGCGAGTACTGGACTGCAGCTAAGCCCCCGAGTGGGAGGATTGCTCACCGCTCGGTAGGATTTTACAAACATAGGCGAGTACTGGACTGCAGCTAAGCCCCCGAGTGGGAGGATTGCTCACCGCTCGGTAGGATTTTACAAACGTAGGTGAGTACTAGACTGCAGCTAAGGCCCCAAGTGGGAGGATTGCTCACCACTCAGTAGGATTTTACAGGGAGGATTGCTCACCACTCGGTAGGATTTTACAAACTTAGGCGAGTACTGGACTGCAGCTAAGCCCCCGAGTGGGAGGATTCCTCACCACTCGGTAGGATTTTACAAACTTAGGCGAGTACTGGACTGCAGCTAAGCCCCCGTGTGGGAGGATTTCTCACCACTCGGTAGGATTTTACAAACTTAGGCGAGTACTGGACTGCAGCTAAGCCCCCGAGTGGGAGGATTGCTCACCACTCGTTAGGATTTTACAAACTTAGGCGAGTACTGGACTGCAGCTAAGCCCCGAGTGGGAGGATTTCTCACCACTCAGTAGGATTTTACATACTCAGGCGAGTACTGGACTGCAGCTAAGCCACCGAGTGGGAGGATTGCTCACCACTCGATAGAATTTTACAAACTTAGGCGAGTACTGGACTGCAGCTAAGCCCCCGAGTGGGAGGATTGCTCACCACTCGGTTGGATTTTACAAACTTAGGCGAGTACTGGACTGTAGCTAAGCCCCCGAGTGGGAGGATTGCTCACCACTCGGTAGGATTTTACAAACTTAGGCGAGTACTGGACTGCAGCTAAGCCCCCGAGTGGGAGGATTGCTCACCACTCGGTAGGATTTTACAAACTTAGGCGAGTACTGGACTGCAGCTAAGCCCCCGAGTGGGATGATTGCTCACCACTCAGTAGGATTTTACAAACTTAGGCGAGTACTGGACTGCAGCTAAGCCCCCGAGTGGGAGGATTTCTCACCACTCGGTAGGATTTTACAAACTTAGGCGAGTACTGGACTGCAGCTAAGCCCCCGAGTGCGAGGATTGCTCACCACTCGGTAGGATTTTACAAACTTATGCGAGTACTGGACTGCAGCTAAGCCCCCGAGTGGGAGGATTGCTCACCACTCGGTAGGATTTTACAAACTTCTGCGAGTACTACACTGCAGCTAAGGCCCGAGTGGGAGGATTGTTCACCACTCGGTAGGATTTTACAAACTTAGGCGAGTACTGGACTGCAGCTAAGCCCCCGAGTGGGAGGATTGCTCACCGCTCGGTAGGATTTTACAAACATAGGCGAGTACTGGACTGCAGCTAAGCCCCCAAGTGGGAGGATTGCTCACCGCTCGGTAGGATTTTACAAACGTAGGTGAGTACTAGACTGCAGCTAAGGCCCCAAGTGGGCGGATTGCTCACCACTCAGTAGGATTTTACAGGGAGGATTGCTCACCACTCGGTAGGATTTTACAAACTTAGGCGAGTACTGGACTGCAGCTAAGCCCCCGAGTGGGAGGATTCCTCACCACTCGGTAGGATTTTACAAACTTAGGCGAGTACTGGACTGCAGCTAAGCCCCCGAGTGGGAGGATTTCTCACCACTCGGTAGGATTTTACAAACTTAGGCGAGTACTGGACTGCAGCTAAGCCCCCGAGTGGGAGGATTGCTCACCACTCGTTAGGATTTTACAAACTTAGGCGAGTACTGGACTGCAGCTAAGCCCCGAGTGGGAGGATTTCTCACCACTCAGTAGGATTTTACATACTCAGGCGAGTACTGGACTGCAGCTAAGCCACCGAGTGGGAGGATTGCTCACCACTCGATAGAATTTTACAAACTTAGGCGAGTACTGGACTGCAGCTAAGCCCCCAAGTGGGAGGATTGCTCACCACTCGGTTGGATTTTACAAACTTAGGCGAGTACTGGACTGTAGCTAAGCCCCCGAGTGGGAGGATTGCTCACCACTCGGTAGGATTTTACAAACTTAGGCGAGTACTGGACTGCAGCTAAGCCCCCGAGTGGGAGGATTGCTCACCACTCGGTAGGATTTTACAAACTTAGGCGAGTACTGGACTGCAGCTAAGCCCCCGAGTGGGATGATTGCTCACCACTCGGTAGGATTTTACAAACTTAGGCGAGTACTGGACTGCAGCTAAGCCCCCGAGTGGGAGGATTGCTCGGATTTTACAAACTTAGGCGAGTACTGGACTGCAGCTAAGCCCCCGAGTGGGAGGATTGCTCACCACTAGGTAGGATTTTACAAACTTAGGTGAGTACTAGACTGCAGCTAAGGCCCCGAGTGGGAGGATTGTTCACCACTCGGTAGGATTTTACAAACTTAGGCGAGTACTGGACTGCAGCTAAGCCCCCGAGTGGGAGGATTGCTCACCGCTCGGTAGGATTTTACAAACATAGGCGAGTACTGGACTGCAGCTAAGCCCCCGAGTGGGAGGATTGCTCACCGCTCGGTAGGATTTTACAAACGTAGGTGAGTACTAGACTGCAGCTAAGGCCCCAAGTGGGAGGATTGCTCACCACTCAGTAGGATTTTACAGGGAGGATTGCTCACCACTCGGTAGGATTTTACAAACTTAGGCGAGTACTGGACTGCAGCTAAGCCCCCGAGTGGGAGGATTGCTCACCACTCGGTAGGATTTTACAAACTTATGCGAGTACTGGACTGCAGCTAAGCCCCCGAGTGGGAGGATTGCTCACCACTCGGTAGGATTTTACAAACTTCTGCGAGTACTACACTGCAGCTAAGGCCCGAGTGGGAGGATTGTTCACCACTCGGTAGGATTTTACAAACTTAGGCGAGTACTGGACTGCAGCTAAGCCCCCGAGTGGGAGGATTGCTCACTGCTCGGTAGGATTTTACAAACATAGGCGAGTACTGGACTGCAGCTAAGCCCCCAAGTGGGAGGATTGCTCACTGCTCGGTAGGATTTTACAAACGTAGGTGAGTACTAGACTGCAGCTAAGGCCCCAAGTGGGAGGATTGCTCACCACTCAGTAGGATTTTACAGGGAGGATTGCTCACCACTCGGTAGGATTTTACAAACTTAGGCGAGTACTGGACTGCAGCTAAGCCCCCGAGTGGGAGGATTCCTCACCACTCGGTAGGATTTTACAAACTTAGGCGAGTACTGGACTGCAGCTAAGCCCCCGAGTGGGAGGATTTCTCACCACTCGGTAGGATTTTACAAACTTAGGCGAGTACTGGACTGCAGCTAAGCCCCCGAGTGGGAGGATTGCTCACCACTCGTTAGGATTTTACAAACTTAGGCGAGTACTGGACTGCAGCTAAGCCCCGAGTGGGAGGATTTCTCACCACTCAGTAGGATTTTACATACTCAGGCGAGTACTGGACTGCAGCTAAGCCACCGAGTGGGAGGATTGCTCACCACTCGATAGAATTTTACAAACTTAGGTGAGTACTGGACTGCAGCTAAGCCCCCAAGTGGGAGGATTGCTCACCACTCGGTTGGATTTTACAAACTTAGGCGAGTACTGGACTGTAGCTAAGCCCCCGAGTGGGAGGATTGCTCACCACTCGGTAGGATTTTACAAACTTAGGCGAGTACTGGACTGCAGCTAAGCCCCCGAGTGGGAGGATTGCTCACCACTCGGTAGGATTTTACAAACTTAGGCGAGTACTGGACTGCAGCTAAGCCCCCGAGTGGGATGATTGCTCACCACTCGGTAGGATTTTACAAACTTAGGCGAGTACTGGACTGCAGCTAAGCCCCCGAGTGGGAGGATTGCTCGGATTTTACAAACTTAGGCGAGTACTGGACTGCAGCTAAGCCCCCGAGTGGGAGGATTGCTCACCACTCGGTAGGATTTTACAAACTTAGGTGAGTACTAGACTGCAGCTAAGGCCCCGAGTGGGAGGATTGTTCACCACTCGGTAGATTTTACAAACTTAGGCGAGTACTGGACTGCAGCTAAGCCCCCGAGTGGGAGGATTGCTCACCGCTCGGTAGGATTTTACAAACATAGGCGAGTACTGGACTGCAGCTAAGCCCCCGAGTGGGAGGATTGCTCACCGCTCGGTAGGATTTTACAAACGTAGGTGAGTACTAGACTGCAGCTAAGGCCCCAAGTGGGAGGATTGCTCACCACTCAGTAGGATTTTACAGGGAGGATTGCTCACCACTCGGTAGGATTTTACAAACTTAGGCGAGTACTGGACTGCAGCTAAGCCCCCGAGTGGGAGGATTCCTCACCACTCGGTAGGATTTTACAAACTTAGGCGAGTACTGGACTGCAGCTAAGCCCCCGTGTGGGAGCATTTCTCACCACTCGGTAGGATTTTACAAACTTAGGCGAGTACTGGACTGCAGCTAAGCCCCCGAGTGGGAGGATTGCTCACCACTCGTTAGGATTTTACAAACTTAGGCGAGTACTGGACTGCAGCTAAGCCCCGAGTGGGAGGATTTCTCACCACTCAGTAGGATTTTACATACTCAGGCGAGTACTGGACTGCAGCTAAGCCACCGAGTGGGAGGATTGCTCACCACTCGATAGAATTTTACAAACTTAGGCGAGTACTGGACTGCAGCTAAGCCCCCGAGTGGGAGGATTGCTCACCACTCGGTTGGATTTTACAAACTTAGGCGAGTACTGGACTGGAGCTAAGCCCCCGAGTGGGAGGATTGCTCACCACTCGGTAGGATTTTACAAACTTAGGCGAGTACTGGACTGCAGCTAAGCCCCCGAGTGGGAGGATTGCTCACCACTCGGTAGGATTTTACAAACTTAGGCGAGTACTGGACTGCAGCTAAGCCCCCGAGTGGGATGATTGCTCACCACTCAGTAGGATTTTACAAACTTAGGCGAGTACTGGACTGCAGCTAAGCCCCCGAGTGGGAGGATTTCTCACCACTCGGTAGGATTTTACAAACTTAGGCGAGTACTGGACTGCAGCTAAGCCCCCGAGTGGGAGGATTGCTCACCACTCGGTAGGATTTTACAAACTTATGCGAGTACTGGACTGCAGCTAAGCCCCCGAGTGGGAGGATTGCTCACCACTCGGTAGGATTTTACAAACTTAGGCGAGTACTGGACTGCAGCTAAGCCCCTGAGTGGCAGGATTGCTCACCACTCGGTAGGATTTTACAAACATAGGCGAGTACTGGACTGTAGCTAAGCCCCCGAGTGGGATGAATGCTCACCACTCGGTAGGATTTTACAAACTTAGGCGAGTACTGGACTGCAGCTAAGCCCCCGAGTGGGAGGATTTCTCACCGCTCGGTAGGATTTTACAAACATAGGCGAGTACTGGACTGCAGCTAAGCCCCCAAGTGGGAGGATTGCTCACCGCTCGGTAGGATTTTACAAACGTAGGTGAGTACTAGACTGCAGCTAAGGCCCCAAGTGGGAGGATTGCTCACCACTCAGTAGGATTTTACAGGGAGGATTGCTCACCACTCGGTAGGATTTTACAAACTTAGGCGAGTACTGGACTGCAGCTAAGCCCCCGAGTGGGAGGATTCCTCACCACTCGGTAGGATTTTACAAACTTAGGCGAGTACTGGACTGCAGCTAAGCCCCCGAGTGGGAGGATTTCTCACCACTCGGTAGGATTTTACAAACTTAGGCGAGTACTGGACTGCAGCTAAGCCCCCGAGTGGGAGGATTGCTCACCACTCGTTAGGATTTTACAAACTTAGGCGAGTACTGGACTGCATCTAAGCCCCGAGTGGGAGGATTTCTCACCACTCAGTAGGATTTTACATACTCAGGCGAGTACTGGACTGCAGCTAAGCCACCGAGTGGGAGGATTGCTCACCACTCGATAGAATTTTACAAACTTAGGAGAGTACTGGACTGCAGCTAAGCCCCCAAGTGGGAGGATTGCTCACCACTCGGTTGGATTTTACAAACTTAGGCGAGTACTGGACTGTAGCTAAGCCCCCGAGTGGGAGGATTGCTCACCACTCGGTAGGATTTTACAAACTTAGGCGAGTACTGGACTGCAGCTAAGCCCCCGAGTGGGAGGATTGCTCACCACTCGGTAGGATTTTACAAACTTAGGCGAGTACTGGACTGCAGCTAAGCCCCCGAGTGGGATGATTGCTCACCACTCGGTAGGATTTTACAAACTTAGGCGAGTACTGGACTGCAGCTAAGCCCCCGAGTGGGAGGATTTCTCACCACTCGGTAGGATTTTACAAACTTAGGCGAGTACTGGACTGCAGCTAAGCCCCCGAGTGGGAGGATTGCTCACCACTCGGTAGGATTTTACAAACTTAGGCGAGTACTGGACTGCAGCTAAGCCCCCGAGTGGGAGGATTGCTCACCACTCGGTAGGATTTTACAAACTTCGGCGAGTACTACACTGCAGCTAAGGCCCGAGTGGGAGGATTGTTCACCACTCGATAGGATTTTACAAACTTAGGCGAGTAATGGACTGCAGCTAAGCCCCCGAGTGGGAGGATTGCTCACCGCTCGGTAGGATTTTACAAACTTAGGCTAGTACTGGACTGCAGCTAAGCCCCCGAGTGGGAGGATTGCTCACCGCTCGGTAGGATTTTACAAACTTAGGCGAGTACTGGACTGCAGCTAAGCCCCCGAGTGGGAGGATTGCTCACCACTCGGTAGGATTTTACAAACTTAGGCGAGTACTGGATTGCAGCTAAGCCACCGAGTGGGAGGATTGCTCACCACTCGGTAGGATTTTACAAACTTAGGCGAGTACTGGACTGCAGCTAAGCCCCCGAGTGGGAGAATTGCTCACCACTCGGTAGGATTTTACAAACTTAGGCGAGTACTGCCCTCGAGTGGGAGGATTGCTTACAACTCGGTAGGATTTTACAAACTTAGGCGAGTACTGGACTGCAGCTAAGCCCCTGAGTGGGAGGATTTCTCACCACTCGATAGAATTTTACAAACTTAGGAGAGTACTGGACTACAGCTAAGCCCCCGAGTGAGAGGATTGCTCACCACTCGGTAGGATTTTACAAGGAGGATTGCTCACCACTCGGTAGAATTTTACAAACTTAGGCGAGTACTGGACTGCAGCTAAGCCACCGAGTGGGAGGATTGCTCACCACTCGATAGGAATTTACAAACTTAGGCGAGTACTGGACTGCAGCTAAGCCCCCGAGTGGGAGGATTGCTCACCACTCGGTAGGATTTTACAAACTTAGGTGAGTACTAGGCTGCAGCGAAGGCCCCGAGTGGGAGGATTGTTCACCACTCGGTAGGATTTTACAAACTTAGGCGAGTACTAGACTGCAGCTCAGCCCCCGAGTGGGAGGATTGCTCACCGCTCGGTAGGATTTTACAAACTTAGGCGAGTACTGGACTGCAGCTAAGCCCCCGAGTGGGAGGATTGCTCACCGCTCGGTAGGATTTTACAAACTTAGGCGAGTACTGGACTATAGCTAAGCCCCCGAGTGGGAGGATTGCTCACCACTCGTTACGATTTTACAAACTTACGTGAGTACTGGACTGCAGCTAAGCAACCGAGTGGGAGGATTGCTCACCACTCGGTAGGATTTTACAAACTTAGGCAAGTACTGGACTGCAGCTAAGCCCCCGAGTGGGAGGATTGCTCACCACTCGGTAGGATTTTACAAACTTAGGTGAGTACTAGACTGCAGCTAAGGCCCCGAGTGGGAGGATTGTTCAACACTCGGTAGGATTTTACAAACTTAGGCGAGTACTGGACTGCAGCTAAGCCCCCGAGTGGGAGGATTGCTCACCGCTCGGTAGGATTTTACAAACATAGGCGAGTACTGGACTGCAGCTAAGCCCCCGAGTGGGAGGATTGCTCACCGCTCGGTAGGATTTTACAAACGTAGGTGAGTACTAGACTGCAGCTAAGGCCCAAAGTGGGAGGATTGCTCACCACTCAGTAGGATTTTACAGGGAGGATTGCTCACCACTCGGTAGGAGTTTACAAACTTAGGCGAGTACTGGACTGCAGCTAAGCCCCCGAGTGGGAGGATTCCTCACCACTCGGTAGGATTTTACAAACTTAGGTGAGTACTGGACTGCAGCTAAGCCCCCGAGTGGGAGGATTGCTCACCACTCGGTAGGATTTTACAAACTTAGGCGAGTACTGGACTGCAGCTAAGCCCCCGAGTGGGAGGATTCCTCACCACTCGGTAGGATTTTACAAACTTAGGCGAGTACTGGACTACAGCTAAGCCCCCGAGTGGGAGGATTGCTCACCACTCGATAGAATTTTACAAACTTAGGCGAGTACTGGACTGCAACTAAGCCCCCGAGTGGGAGGATTGCTCACCACTCGGTAGGATTTTACAAACTTAGGCGAGTACTGGACTGCAGCTAATCCCCCGAGTGGGAGGATTCCTCACCACTCGGTAGGATTTTACAAACTTAGGAGAGTACTGGACTGGAGCTAAGCCCCCGAGTGGGAGGATTGCTCACCACTCGATAGAATTTTACAAACTTAGGAGAGTACTGGACTGCAGCTAAGCCCCCGAGTGGGAGGATTGCTCACCACTCGGTAGGATTTTACAAACTTAGGCGAGTACCGGAGTGCAGCTAAGCCCCCGAGTGGGAGGATTGCTCACCACTCAGTAGGATTTTACAAACTTAGGCGAGTACTGGACTACAGCTAAGCCCCCGAGTGGGAGGATTGCTCACCACTCGGTAGGATTTTACAAACTTAGGCGAGTACTGGACTGCAGCTAAGCCCCCTAGTGGGAGGATTGCTCACCACTCGGTAGGATTTTACAAACTTAGGGGAGTACTGGACTGCAGCTAAGCCCCCGAGTGGGAGAATTGCTCACCACTCGGTAGGATTTTACAAACTTAGGCGAGTACTGCCCTCGAGTGGGAGGATTGCTTACCACTCGGTAGGATTTTACAAACTTAGGAGAGTACTGGACTGCAGCTAAGCCCCTGAGTGGGAGGATTGCTCACCACTCGATAGAATTTTACAAACTTAGGCGAGTACTGGACTACAGCTAAGCCCCCGAGTGAGAGGATTGCTCACCACTCGGTAGGATTTTACAGGGAGGATTGCTCACCACTCGGTAGAATTTTACAAACCTAGGCGAGTACTGGACTGCAGCTAAGCCACCGAGTGGGAGGATTGTTCACCACTCGGTAGGATTTTACAAACTTAGGTGAGTACTAGACTGCAACTAAGGCCCCGAGTGGGAGGATTGTTCACCACTCGGTAGGATTTTACAAACTTAGGCGAGTACTGGACTGCAGCTAAGCCCCCGAGTGGGAGGATTGCTCACCGCTCGGTAGGATTTTACAAACTTAGGCGAGTACTGGACTGCAGCTAAGCCCCCGAGTGGGAGGATTGCTCACCACTCGGTAGGATTTTACAAACTTAGGTGAGTACTAGACTGCAGCTAAGGCCCCGAGTGGGAGGATTGTTCACCACTCGGTAGGATT
Organism: Triticum monococcum; assembly: GCA_034509565.1. NCBI lineage: Eukaryota > Viridiplantae > Streptophyta > Magnoliopsida > Poales > Poaceae > Triticum > Triticum monococcum. The sequence goes on from CM067843.1 coordinate 237,351,269, forward strand.
TTACAAACTTAGGCGAGTACTGGACTGCAGCTAAGCCCCCGAGTGGGAGGATTGCTCACCGCTCGGTAGGATTTTACAAACTTAGGCGAGTACTGGACTGCAGCTAAGCCCCCGAGTGGGAGGATTGCTCACCGCTCGGTAGGATTTTACAAACTTAGGCGAGTACTGGACTATAGCTAAACCCCTGAGTGGGAGGATTGCTCACCACTCGGTACGATTTTACAAACATACGTGAGTACTGGACTGCAGCTAAGCAACCGAGTGGGAGGATTGCTCACCACTCGGTAGGATTTTACAAACTTAGGCGAGTACTGGACTGTAGCTAAGCCCCCGAGTGGGAGGATTGCTCACCACTCGGTATGATTTTACAAACTCAGGCGAGTACTGGACTGCAGCTACGCCCCCGAGTGGGAGGATTACTCACCACTTGGTAGGATTTTACAAACTTAGGCGAGTACTTGACTGCAGCTAAGCCCCCAAGTGGGAGGATTTCTCACAACTCGGTAGGATTTTACAAACTTAGGCGAGTACTGGACTGCAGCTAGGCCCCCGAGTGGGAGGATTGCTCACCACTCGGTAGGATTTTACAAAGTTAGGCGAGTACTGGACTGCCGCTAAGCCCCTGAGTGGGAGGATTTCTCACCACTCCGTAGGATTTTAGAAACTTATGCGAGTACTGGACTGCAGCTAAGCCCCTTAGTGGGAGGATTGCTCACCACTCGGTAGCATTTTACAAACTTAGGCGAGTACTGGACTGCAGCTAAGCCCCCGAGTGGGAGGATTTCTCACCACTCGGTAGGATTTTACAAACTTAGGCGAGTACTGGATTGCAGCTAAGCCACCGAGTGGGAGGATTGCTCACCACTCGGTAGGATTTTACAAACTTAGGCGAGTACTGGACTGCAGCTAAGCCCCCGAGTGGGAGAATTGCTCACCACTCGGTAGGATTTTACAAACTTAGGCGAGTACTGCCCTCGAGTGGGAGGATTGCTTACAACTCGGTAGGATTTTACAAACTTAGGCGAGTACTGGACTGCAGCTAAGCCCCTGAGTGGGAGGATTTCTCACCACTCGATAGAATTTTACAAACTTAGGAGAGTACTGGACTACAGCTAAGCCCCCAAGTGAGAGGATTGCTCACCACTCGGTAGGATTTTACAAGGAGGATTGCTCACCACTCGGTAGAATTTTACAAACTTAGGCGAGTACTGGACTGCAGCTAAGCCACCGAGTGGGAGGATTGCTCACCACTCGATAGGAATTTACAAACTTAGGCGAGTACTGGACTGCAGCTAAGCCCCCGAGTGGGAGGATTGCTCACCACTCGGTAGGATTTTACAAACTTAGGTGAGTACTAGGCTGCAGCGAAGGCCCCGAGTGGGAGGATTGTTCACCAGTCGGTAGGATTTTACAAACTTAGGCGAGTACTAGACTGCAGCTCAGCCCCCGAGTGGGAGGATTGCTCACCGCTCGGTAGGATTTTACAAACTTAGGCGAGTACTGGACTGCAGCTAAGCCCCCGAGTGGGAGGATTGCTCACCGCTCGGTAGGATTTTACAAACTTAGGCGAGTACTGGACTATAGCTAAGCCCCCGAGTGGGAGGATTGCTCACCACTCGGTACGATTTTACAAACTTACGTGAGTACTGGACTGCAGCTAAGCAACCGAGTGGGAGGATTGCTCACCACTCGGTAGGATTTTACAAACTTAGGCAAGTACTGGACTGCAGCTAAGCCCCCGAGTGGGAGGATTGCTCACCACTCGGTAGGATTTTACAAACTTAGGTGAGTACTAGACTGCAGCTAAGGCCCCGAGTGGGAGGATTGTTCAACACTCGGTAGGATTTTACAAACTTAGGCGAGTACTGGACTGCAGCTAAGCCCCCGAGTGGGAGGATTGCTCACCGCTCGGTAGGATTTTACAAACATAGGCGAGTACTGGACTGCAGCTAAGCCCCCGAGTGGGAGGATTGCTCACCGCTCGGTAGGATTTTACAAACGTAGGTGAGTACTAGACTGCAGCTAAGGCCCAAAGTGGGAGGATTGCTCACCACTCAGTAGGATTTTACAGGGAGGATTGCTCACCACTCGGTAGGAGTTTACAAACTTAGGCGAGTACTGGACTGCAGCTAAGCCCCCGAGTGGGAGGATTCCTCACCACTCGGTAGGATTTTACAAACTTAGGTGAGTACTGGACTGCAGCTAAGCCCCCGAGTGGGAGGATTGCTCACCACTCGGTAGGATTTTACAAACTTAGGCGAGTACTGGACTGCAGCTAAGCCCCCGAGTGGGAGGATTCCTCACCACTCGGTAGGATTTTACAAACTTAGGCGAGTACTGGACTACAGCTAAGCCCCCGAGTGGGAGGATTGCTCACCACTCGATAGAATTTTACAAACTTAGGCGAGTACTGGACTGCAACTAAGCCCCCGAGTGGGAGGATTGCTCACCACTCGGTAGGATTTTACAAACTTAGGCGAGTACTGGACTGCAGCTAATCCCCCGAGTGGGAGGATTCCTCACCACTCGGTAGGATTTTACAAACTTAGGAGAGTACTGGACTGGAGCTAAGCCCCCGAGTGGGAGGATTGCTCACCACTCGATAGAATTTTACAAACTTAGGAGAGTACTGGACTGCAGCTAAGCCCCCGAGTGGGAGGATTGCTCACCACTCGGTAGGATTTTACAAACTTAGGCGAGTACCGGAGTGCAGCTAAGCCCCCGAGTGGGAGGATTGCTCACCACTCAGTAGGATTTTACAAACTTAGGCGAGTACTGGACTACAGCTAAGCCCCCGAGTGGGAGGATTGCTCACCACTCGGTAGGATTTTACAAACTTAGGCGAGTACTGGACTGCAGCTAAGCCCCCTAGTGGGAGGATTGCTCACCACTCGGTAGGATTTTACAAACTTAGGGGAGTACTGGACTGCAGCTAAGCCCCCGAGTGGGAGAATTGCTCACCACTCGGTAGGATTTTACAAACTTAGGCGAGTACTGCCCTCGAGTGGGAGGATTGCTTACCACTCGGTAGGATTTTACAAACTTAGGAGAGTACTGGACTGCAGCTAAGCCCCTGAGTGGGAGGATTGCTCACCACTCGATAGAATTTTACAAACTTAGGCGAGTACTGGACTAGAGCTAAGCCCCCGAGTGAGAGGATTGCTCACCACTCGGTAGGATTTTACAGGGAGGATTGCTCACCACTCGGTAGAATTTTACAAACCTAGGCGAGTACTGGACTGCAGCTAAGCCACCGAGTGGGAGGATTGTTCACCACTCGGTAGGATTTTACAAACTTAGGTGAGTACTAGACTGCAACTAAGGCCCCGAGTGGGAGGATTGTTCACCACTCGGTAGGATTTTACAAACTTAGGCGAGTACTGGACTGCAGCTAAGCCCCCGAGTGGGAGGATTGCTCACCGCTCAGTAGGATTTTACAAACTTAGGCGAGTACTGGACTGCAGGTAAGCCCCCGAGTGGGAGGATTGCTCACCACTCGGTAGGATTTTACAAACTTAGGTGAGTACTAGACTGCAGCTAAGGCCCCGAGTGGGAGGATTGTTCACCACTCGGTAGGATTTTACAAACTTAGGCGAGTACTGGACTGCAGCTAAGCCCCCGAGTGGGAGGATTGCTCACCGCTCGGTAGGATTTTACAAACTTAGGCGAGTACTGGACTGCAGCTAAGCCCCCGAGTGGGAGGATTGCTCACCGCTCGGTAGGATTTTACAAACTTAGGCGAGTACTGGACTATAGCTAAACCCCCGAGTGGGAGGATTGCTCACCACTCGGTACGATTTTACAAACATACGTGAGTACTGGACTGCAGCTAAGCAACCGAGTGGGAGGATTGCTCACCACTCGGTAGGATTTTACAAACTTAGGCGAGTACTGGACTGTAGCTAAGCCCCCGAGTGGGAGGATTGCTCACCACTCGGTATGATTTTACAAACTCAGGCGAGTACTGGACTGCAGCTACGCCCCCGAGTGGGAGGATTACTCACCACTTGGTAGGATTTTACAAACTTAGGCGAGTACTTGACTGCAGCTAAGCCCCCAAGTGGGAGGATTTCTCACAACTCGGTAGGATTTTACAAACTTAGGCGAGTACTGGACTGCAGCTAGGCCCCCGAGTGGGAGGATTGCTCACCACTCGGTAGGATTTTACAAAGTTAGGCGAGTACTGGACTGCCGCTAAGCCCCTGAGTGGGAGGATTTCTCACCACTCCGTAGGATTTTAGAAACTTATGCGAGTACTGGACTGCAGCTAAGCCCCTTAGTGGGAGGATTGCTCACCACTCGGTAGCATTTTACAAACTTAGGCGAGTACTGGACTGCAGCTAAGCCCCCGAGTGGGAGGATTGCTCACCACTCGGTAGGATTTTACAAACTTAGGCGAGTACTGGACTGCAGCTAAGCCCCCGAGTGGGAGGATTGCTCACCACTCGGTAGGATTTTACAAACTTAGGCGAGTATTGGACTGCAGCTAAGCCCCCGAGTGGGGGGATTTCTCACCAATCGGTAGGATTTTACAAACTTAGGCGAGTACTGGACTGCAGCTAAGCCCCCGAGTGGGAGGATTGCTCACCACTCGGTAGGATTTTACAAACTTAGGCGAGTACTGGACTGCATCTAAGCCCCCGAGTGGGAGGATTGCTCACCACTCGGTAGGATTTTACAAACTTAGCCGAGTACTGGACTGCAGCTAAACCCCCGAGTGGGAGGATTGCTCACCACTCGATAGAATTTTACAAACTTAGGCGAGTACTGGACTCCAGCTAAGCCCCCGAGTGGGAGGATTGCTCACCACTCGGTAGGATTTTACAAACTTAGGCGAGTACTGGACTGCAGCTAAGCCCCCGAGTGGGAGGATTCCTCACCACTCGGTAGGATATTACAAAATTAGGCGAGAACTGGACTGCAGCTAAGCCCCCGAGTGGGAGGATTGCTCACCACTCGATAGAATTTTACAAACTTAGGCGAGTACTGGACTGCAGCTAAGCCCCCGAGTGGGAGGATTGCTCACCACTCGGTAGGATTTTACAGGGAGGATTGCTCACCACTCGGTAGGATTTTACAAACTTAGGCGAGTACCGGAGTGCAGCTAAGCCCCCGAGTGGGAGGATTGCTCACCACTCAGTAGGATTTTACAAACTTAGGCGAGTACTGGACTACAGCTAAGCCCCCGAGTGGGAGGATTGCTCACCACTCGGTAGGATTTTACAAACTTAGGCGAGTACTGGACTGCAGCTAAGCCACCGAGTGGGAGGATTGCTCACCACTCGGTAGGATTTTACAAACTTAGGCGAGTACTGGACTGCAGCTAAGCCCCCGAGTGGGAGGATTGCTCACCACTCGATAGAATTTTACAAACTTAGGCGAGTACTGGACTGCAGCTAAGCCCCCGAGTGGGAGGATTGCTCACCACTCGGTAGGATTTTACAAACTTAGGCGAGTACCGGAGTGCAGCTAAGCCCCCGAGTGGGAGGATTGCTCACCACTCAGTAGGATTTTACAAACTTAGGCGAGTACTGGACTACAGCTAAGCCCCCGAGTGGGAGGATTGCTCACCACTCGGTAGGATTTTAAAAACTTAGGCGAGTACTGGACTGCAGCTAAGCCACCGAGTGGGAGGATTGCTCACCACTCGGTAGGATTTTACAAACTTAGGCGAGTACTGGACTGCAGCTAAGCCACCGAGTGGGAGCATTGCTCACCACTCGGTAGGATTTTACAAACTTAGGCGAGTACTGGACTGCAGCTAAGCCCCCGAGTGGGAGGATTGCTCACCACTCGGTAGGATTTTACAAACTTAGGTGAGTACTGGACTGCAGCTAAGCCCCCGAGTGGGAGGATTGCTCACCACTCGGTAGGATTTTACAAACTTAGGCGAGTACTGGACTGCAGCTAAGCCCCCGAGTGGGAGGATTCCTCACCACTCGGTAGGATTTTACAAACTTAGGCGAGTACTGGACTACAGCTAAGCCCCCGAGTGGGAGGATTGCTCACCACTCGATAGAATTTTACGAACTTAGGCGAGTACTGGACTGCAGCTAAGCCCCCGAGTGGGAGGATTGCTCACCACTCGGTAGGATTTTACAAACTTAGGCGAGTACTGGACTGCAGCTAAGCCCCCGAGTGGGAGGATTCCTCACCACTCGGTAGGATATTACAAAATTAGGCGAGTACTGGACTGCAGCTAAGCCCCCGAGTGGGAGAATTGCTCACCACTCGGTAGGATTTTACAAACTTAGGCGAGTACTGCCCTCGAGTGGGAGGATTGCTTACCACTCGGTAGGATTTTACAAACTTAGGCGAGTACTGGACTGCAGCTAAGCCCCTGAGTGGGAGGATTGCTCACCGCTCGGTAGGATTTTACAAACTTAGGCGAGTACTGGACTATAGCTAAACCCCCGAGTGGGAGGATTGCTCACCACTCGGTACGATTTTACAAACTTACGTGAGTACTGGACTGCAGCTAAGCAACCGAGTGGGAGGATTGCTCACCACTCGGTATGATTTTACAAACTTAGGCGAGTACTGGACTGTAGCTAAGCCCCCGAGTGGGAGGATTGCTCACCACTCGGTATGATTTTACAAACTCAGGCGAGTACTGGACTGCAGCTACGCCCCCGAGTGGGAGGATTACTCACCACTTGGTAGGATTTTACAAACTTAGGCGAGTACTGGACTGCAGCTAAGCCCCCAAGTGGGAGGATTTCTCACAACTCGGTAGGATTTTACAAACTTAGGCGAGTACTGGACTGCAGCTAGGCCCCCGAGTGGGAGGATTGCTCACCACTCGGTAGGATTTTACAAAGTTAGGCGAGTACTGGACTGCCGCTAAGCCCCCGAGTGGGAGGATTTCTCACCACTCCGTAGGATTTTAGAAACTTATGCGAGTACTGGACTGCAGCTAAGCCCCTTAGTGGGAGGATTGCTCACCACTCGGTAGCATTTTACAAACTTAGGCGAGTACTGGACTACAGCTAAGCCCCCGAGTGGGAGGATTGCTCACCACTCTGTAGGATTTTACACGGAGGATTGCTCACCACTCGGTAGGATTTTACAAACTTAGGCGAGTACCGGAGTGCAGCTAAGCCCCCGAGTGGGAGGATTTCTCACCACTCAGTAGGATTTTACAAACTTAGGCGAGTACTAGACTGCAGCTAAGCCCCCGAGTGGGAGGATTGCTCACCACTCGGTAGGATTTTACAAACTTAGGTGAGTACTAGACCGCAGCTAAGGCCCCGAGTGGGAGGATTGTTCACCACTCGGTACGATTTTACAAACTTAGGCGAGTACTGGACTACAGCTAAGCCCCCGAGTGGGAGGATTGCTCACCACTCGGTAGGATTTTACAAACTTAGGCGAGTACTGGACTGCAGCTAAGCCACCGAGTGGGAGGATTGCTCACCACTCGGTAGGATTTTACAAACTTAGGCGAGTACTGGACTGCAGCTAAGCCACCGAGTGGGAGGATTGCTCACCACTCGGTAGGATTTTACAAACTTAGGCGAGTACTGGACTGCAGCTAAGCCCCCGAGTGGGAGGATTGCTCACCACTCGGTAGGATTTTACAAACTTAGGTGAGTACTGGACTGCAGCTAAGCCCCCGAGTGGGAGGATTGCTCACCACTCGGTAGGATTTTACAAACTTAGGCGAGTACTGGACTGCAGCTAAGCCCCCGAGTGGGAGGATTCCTCACCACTCGGTAGGATTTTACAAACTTAGGCGAGTACTGGACTACAGCTAAGCCCCCGAGTGGGAGGATTGCTCACCACTCGATAGAATTTTACGAACTTAGGCGAGTACTGGACTGCAGCTAAGCCCCCGAGTGGGAGGATTGCTCACCACTCGGTAGGATTTTACAAACTTAGGCGAGTACTGGACTGCAGCTAAGCCCCCGAGTGGGAGGATTCCTCACCACTCGGTAGGATATTACAAAATTAGGCGAGTACTGGACTGCAGCTAAGCCCCCGAGTGGGAGGATTGCTCACCACTCGATAGAATTTTACAAACTTAGGCGAGTACTGGACTGCAACTAAGCCCCCGAGTGGGAGGATTGCTCACCACTCGGTAGGATTTTACAGGGAGGATTGCTCACCACTCGGTAGGATTTTACAAACTTAGGCGAGTACCGGAGTGCAGCTAAGCCCCGAGTGGGAGGATTGCTCACCACTCAGTAGGATTTTACAAACTTAGGCGAGTACTGGACTGTAGCTAAGCCCCCGAGTGGGAGGATTGCTCACCACTCGGTAGGATTTTACAAACTTAGGCGAGTACTGGACTGCAGTAAGCCACCGAGTGGGAGGATTGCTCACCACTCGGTACGATTTTACAAACTTAGGCGAGTACTGGACTGCAGCTAAGCCCCCGAGTGGGAGAATTGCTCACCACTCGGTAGGATTTTACAAACTTAGGCGAGTACTGCCCTCGAGTGGGAGGATTGCTTACCACTCGGTAGGATTTTACAAACTTAGGCGAGTACTGGACTGCAGCTAAGCCCCTGAGTGGGAGGATTGCTCACCGCTCGGTAGGATTTTACAAACTTAGGCGAGTACTGGACTATAGCTAAACCCCCGAGTGGGAGGATTGCTCACCACTCGGTACGATTTTACAAACTTACGTGAGTACTGGACTGCAGCTAAGCAACCGAGTGGGAGGATTGCTCACCACTCGGTATGATTTTACAAACTTAGGCGAGTACTGGGCTGTAGCTAAGCCCCCGAGTGGGAGGATTGCTCACCACTCGGTATGATTTTACAAACTCAGGCGAGTACTGGACTGCAGCTACGCCCCCGAGTGGGAGGATTACTCACCACTTGGTAGGATTTTACAAACTTAGGCGAGTACTGGACTGCAGCTAAGCCCCCAAGTGGGAGGATTTCTCACAACTCGGTAGGATTTTACAAACTTAGGCGAGTACTGGACTGCAGCTAGGCCCCCGAGTGGGAGGATTGCTCACCACTCGGTAGGATTTTACAAAGTTAGGCGAGTACTGGACTGCCGCTAAGCCCCCGAGTGGGAGGATTTCTCACCACTCCGTAGGATTTTAGAAACTTATGCGAGTACTGGACTGCAGCTAAGCCCCTTAGTGGGAGGATTGCTCACCACTCGGTAGCATTTTACAAACTTAGGCGAGTACTGGACTGCAGCTAAGCCCCCGAGTGGGAGGATTGCTCACCACTCTGTAGGATTTTACACGGAGGATTGCTCACCACTCGGTAGGATTTTACAAACTTAGGCGAGTACCGGAGTGCAGCTAAGCCCCCGAGTGGGAGGATTTCTCACCACTCAGTAGGATTTTACAAACTTAGGCGAGTACTAGACTGCAGCTAAGCCCCCGAGTGGGAGGATTGCTCACCACTCGGTAGGATTTTACAAACTTAGGTGAGTACTAGACCGCAGCTAAGGCCCCGAGTGGGAGGATTGTTCACCACTCGGTACGATTTTACAAACTTAGGCAAGTACTGGACTGCAGCTAAGCCCCCGAGTGGGAGGATTGCTCACCACTCGGTAGGATTTCACAAACTTAGGCGAGTACTGGACTGCAGCTAAGCCCCCAAGTGGGAGGATTGCTCACCGCTCGGTAGGATTTTACAAACTTAGGCGAGTACTGGACTGCATCTAAGCCCCCGAGTGGGAGGATTGCTCACCACTCGGTAGGATTTTACAAACTTAGCCGAGTACTGGACTGCAGCTAAACCCCCGAGTGGGAGGATTGCTCACCACTCGATAGAATTTTACAAACTTAGGCGAGTACTGGACTGCAGCTAAGCCCCCGAGTAGGAGGATTGCTCACCACTCGGTAGGATTTTACAAACTTAGGCGAGTACTGGACTGCAGCTAAGCCCCCGAGTGGGAGGATTGCTTACCACTCGGTAGGATTTTACAAACTTAGGTGAGTACTAGACTACAGCTAAGGCCCCGAGTGGGAGGATTGTTCACCACTCGGTACGATTTTACAAACTTAGGCGAGTACTGGACTGCAGCTAAGCCCCCGAGTGGGAGGATTGCTCACCACTCGGTAGGATTTTACAAACTTAGGCGAGTACTGGACTGCAGCTAAGCCCCCGAGTGGGAGGATTGCTCACCGCTCGGTAGGATTTTACAAACTTAGGCGAGTACTGGACTACAGCTAAGCCCCCGAGTGGGAGGATTGCTCACCACTCGGTAGGATTTTACAAACTTAGGTGAGTACTGGACTACAGCTAAGCCACCAAGTGGGAGGATTGCGCACCACTCTGTAGGATTTTACAAACTTAGGCAAGTACTGGACTGCAGCTAAGCCCCCGAGTGGGAGGATTGCTCACCACTCGGTAGGATTTTACAAACTTAGGTGAGTACTGGACTGCAGCTAAGCCCCCGAGTGGGAGGATTTCTCACAACTCGGTAGGATTTTACAAACTTAGGCGAGTACTGGACTGCAGCTAGGCCCCCGAGTGGGAGGATTGCTCACCACTCGGTAGGATTTTACAAAGTTAGGCGAGTACTGGACTGCCGCTAAGCCCCCGAGTGGGAGGATTTCTCACCACTCCGTAGGATTTTAGAAACTTATGCGAGTACTGGACTGCAGCTAAGCCCCTTAGTGGGAGGATTGCTCACCACTCGGTAGCATTTTACAAACTTAGGCGAGTACTGGACTGCAGCTAAGCCCCCGAGTGGGAGGATTGCTCACCACTCTGTAGGATTTTACACGGAGGATTGCTCACCACTCGGTAGGATTTTACAAACTTAGGCGAGTACCGGAGTGCAGCTAAGCCCCCGAGTGGGAGGATTTCTCACCACTCAGTAGGATTTTACAAACTTAGGCGAGTACTAGACTGCAGCTAAGCCCCCGAGTGGGAGGATTGCTCACCACTCGGTAGGATTTTACAAACTTAGGTGAGTACTAGACCGCAGCTAAGGCCCCGAGTGGGAGGATTGTTCACCACTCGGTACGATTTTACAAACTTAGGCAAGTACTGGACTGCAGCTAAGCCCCCGAGTGGGAGGATTGCTCACCACTCGGTAGGATTTCACAAACTTAGGCGAGTTCTGGACTGCAGCTAAGCCCCCAAGTGGGAGGATTGCTCACCGCTCGGTAGGATTTTACAAACTTAGGCGAGTACTGGACTGCATCTAAGCCCCCGAGTGGGAGGATTGCTCACCACTCGGTAGGATTTTACAAACTTAGCCGAGTACTGGACTGCAGCTAAACCCCCGAGTGGGAGGATTGCTCACCACTCGATAGAATTTTACAAACTTAGGCGAGTACTGGACTGCAGCTAAGCCCCCGAGTAGGAGGATTGCTCACCACTCGGTAGGATTTTACAAACTTAGGCGAGTACTGGACTGCAGCTAAGCCCCCGAGTGGGAGGATTGCTTACCACTCGGTAGGATTTTACAAACTTAGGTGAGTACTAGACTACAGCTAAGGCCCCGAGTGGGAGGATTGTTCACCACTCGGTACGATTTTACAAACTTAGGCGAGTACTGGACTGCAGCTAAGCCCCCGAGTGGGAGGATTGCTCACCACTCGGTAGGATTTTACAAACTTAGGCGAGTACTGGACTGCAGCTAAGCCCCCGAGTGGGAGGATTGCTCACCGCTCGGTAGGATTTTACAAACTTAGGCGAGTACTGGACTACAGCTAAGCCCCCGAGTGGGAGGATTGCTCACCACTCGGTAGGATTTTACAAACTTAGGTGAGTACTGGACTACAGCTAAGCCACCAAGTGGGAGGATTGCGCACCACTCTGTAGGATTTTACAAACTTAGGCAAGTACTGGACTGCAGCTAAGCCCCCGAGTGGGAGGATTGCTCACCACTCGGTAGGATTTTACAAACTTAGGTGAGTACTGGACTGCAGCTAAGCCCCCGAGTGGGAGGATTTCTCACAACTCGGTAGGATTTTACAACCTTAGGCGAGTACTGGACTGCAGCTAGGCCCCCGAGTGGGAGGATTGCTCACCACTCGGTAGGATTTTACAAAGTTAGGCGAGTACTGGACTGCCGCTAAGCCCCCGAGTGGGAGGATTTCTCACCACTCCGTAGGATTTTAGAAACTTATGCGAGTACTGGACTGCAGCTAAGCCCCTTAGTGGGAGGATTGCTCACCACTCGGTAGCATTTTACAAACTTAGGCGAGTACTGGACTGCAGCTAAGCCCCCGAGTGGGAGGATTGCTCACCACTCTGTAGGATTTTACACGGAGGATTGCTCACCACTCGGTAGGATTTTACAAACTTAGGCGAGTACCGGAGTGCAGCTAAGCCCCCGAGTGGGAGGATTTCTCACCACTCAGTAGGATTTTACAAACTTAGGCGTGTACTAGACTGCAGCTAAGCCCCCGAGTGGGAGGATTGCTCACCACTCGGTAGGATTTTACAAACTTAGGTGAGTACTAGACCGCAGCTAAGGCCCCGAGTGGGAGGATTGTTCACCACTCGGTACGATTTTACAAACTTAGGCAAGTACTGGACTGCAGCTAAGCCCCCGAGTGGGAGGATTGCTCACCACTCGGTAGGATTTCACAAACTTAGGCGAGTTCTGGACTGCAGCTAAGCCCCCAAGTGGGAGGATTGCTCACCGCTCGGTAGGATTTTACAAACTTAGGCGAGTACTGGACTGCATCTAAGCCCCCGAGTGGGAGGATTGCTCACCACTCGGTAGGATTTTACAAACTTAGCCGAGTACTGGACTGCAGCTAAACCCCCGAGTGGGAGGATTGCTCACCACTCGATAGAATTTTACAAACTTAGGCGAGTACTGGACTGCAGCTAAGCCCCCGAGTAGGAGGATTGCTCACCACTCGGTAGGATTTTACAAACTTAGGCGAGTACTGGACTGCAGCTAAGCCCCCGAGTGGGAGGATTGCTTACCACTCGGTAGGATTTTACAAACTTAGGTGAGTACTAGACTACAGCTAAGGCCCCGAGTGGGAGGATTGTTCACCACTCGGTACGATTTTACAAACTTAGGCGAGTACTGGACTGCAGCTAAGCCCCCGAGTGGGAGGATTGCTCACCACTCGGTAGGATTTTACAAACTTAGGCGAGTACTGGACTGCAGCTAAGCCCCCGAGTGGGAGGATTGCTCACCGCTCGGTAGGATTTTACAAACTTAGGCGAGTACTGGACTACAGCTAAGCCCCCGAGTGGGAGGATTGCTCACCACTCGGTAGGATTTTACAAACTTAGGTGAGTACTGGACTACAGCTAAGCCACCAAGTGGGAGGATTGCGCACCACTCTGTAGGATTTTACAAACTTAGGCAAGTACTGGACTGCAGCTAAGCCCCCGAGTGGGAGGATTGCTCACCACTCGGTAGGATTTTACAAACTTAGGTGAGTACTGGACTGCAGCTAAGCCCCCGAGTGGGAGGATTGCTCACCACTCGGTAGGATTTTACAAACTTAGGCGAGTACTGGACTGCAGCTAAGCCCCCGAGTGGGAGGATTCCTCCACTCGGTAGGATTTTACAAACTTAGGCGAGTACTGGACTACAGCTAAGCCCTCGAGTGGGAGGATTGCTCACCACTCGATAGAATTTTACAAACTTAGGCGAGTACTGGACTGCAGCTAAGCCCCCGAGTGGGAGGATTGCTCACCACTCGGCAGGATTTTACAAACTTAGGTGAGTACTGGACTGCAGCTAAGCCCCCGAGTGGGAGGATTTCTCACAACTCGGTAGGATTTTACAAACTTAGGCGAGTACTGGACTGCAGCTAGGCCCCCGAGTGGGAGGATTGCTCACCACTCGGTAGGATTTTACAAAGTTAGGCGAGTACTGGACTGCCGCTAAGCCCCCGAGTGGGAGGATTTCTCACCACTCCGTAGGATTTTAGAAACTTATGCGAGTACTGGACTGCAGCTAAGCCCCTTAGTGGGAGGATTGCTCACCACTCGGTAGCATTTTACAAACTTAGGCGAGTACTGGACTGCAGCTAAGCCCCCGAGTGGGAGGATTGCTCACCACTCTGTAGGATTTTACACGGAGGATTGCTCACCACTCGGTAGGATTTTACAAACTTAGGCGAGTACCGGAGTGCAGCTAAGCCCCCGAGTGGGAGGATTTCTCACCACTCAGTAGGATTTTACAAACTTAGGCGAGTACTAGACTGCAGCTAAGCCCCCGAGTGGGAGGATTGCTCACCACTCGGTAGGATTTTACAAACTTAGGTGAGTACTAGACCGCAGCTAAGGCCCCGAGTGGGAGGATTGTTCACCACTCGGTACGATTTTACAAACTTAGGCAAGTACTGGACTGCAGCTAAGCCCCCGAGTGGGAGGATTGCTCACCACTCGGTAGGATTTCACAAACTTAGGCGAGTACTGGACTGCAGCTAAGCCCCCAAGTGGGAGGATTGCTCACCGCTCGGTAGGATTTTACAAACTTAGGCGAGTACTGGACTGCATCTAAGCCCCCGAGTGGGAGGATTGCTCACCACTCGGTAGGATTTTACAAACTTAGCCGAGTACTGGACTGCAGCTAAACCCCCGAGTGGGAGGATTGCTCACCACTCGATAGAATTTTACAAACTTAGGCGAGTACTGGACTGCAGCTAAGCCCCCGAGTAGGAGGATTGCTCACCACTCGGTAGGATTTTACAAACTTAGGCGAGTACTGGACTGCAGCTAAGCCCCCGAGTGGGAGGATTGCTTACCACTCGGTAGGATTTTACAAACTTAGGTGAGTACTAGACTACAGCTAAGGCCCCGAGTGGGAGGATTGTTCACCACTCGGTACGATTTTACAAACTTAGGCGAGTACTGGACTGCAGCTAAGCCCCCGAGTGGGAGGATTGCTCACCACTCGGTAGGATTTTACAAACTTAGGCGAGTACTGGACTGCAGCTAAGCCCCCGAGTGGGAGGATTGCTCACCGCTCGGTAGGATTTTACAAACTTAGGCGAGTACTGGACTACAGCTAAGCCCCCGAGTGGGAGGATTGCTCACCACTCGGTAGGATTTTACAAACTTAGGTGAGTACTGGACTACAGCTAAGCCACCAAGTGGGAGGATTGCGCACCACTCTGTAGGATTTTACAAACTTAGGCAAGTACTGGACTGCAGCTAAGCCCCCGAGTGGGAGGATTGCTCACCACTCGGTAGGATTTTACAAACTTAGGTGAGTACTGGACTGCAGCTAAGCCCCCGAGTGGGAGGATTGCTCACCACTCGGTAGGATTTTACAAACTTAGGCGAGTACTGGACTGCAGCTAAGCCCCCGAGTGGGAGGATTCCTCCACTCGGTAGGATTTTACAAACTTAGGCGAGTACTGGACTACAGCTAAGCCCTCGAGTGGGAGGATTGCTAACCACTCGATAGAATTTTACAAACTTAGGCGAGTACTGGACTGCAGCTAAGCCCCCGAGTGGGAGGATTGCTCACCACTCGGCAGGATTTTACAAACTTAGGTGAGTACTGGACTGCAGCTAAGCCCCCGAGTGGGAGGATTGCTCACCACTCGGTAGGATTTTACAAACTTAGGCGAGTACTGGACTACAGCTAAGCCCCCGAGTGGGAGGATTGCTCACCCCTCGGTAGGATTTTACAAACTTAGGGGAGTACTGGACTGCAGCTAAGCCCCCGAGTGGGAGGATTGCTCACCACTCGGTAGGATTTTACAAACTTAGGCGAGTACTGGACTGCAGCTAAGCCCCCGAGTGGGAGGATTGCTCAACGCTCGGTAGGATTTTACAAACTTAGGTGAGTACTGGACTGCAGCTAAGCCACCAAGTGGGAGGATTGCTCACCACTCTGTAGGATTTTACAAACTTAGGCAAGTACTGGACTGCAGCTAAGCCCCCGAGTGGGAGGATTGCTCAACACTCGGTAGGATTTTACAAACTTAGGTGAGTACTGGACTGCAGCTAAGCCCCCGAGTGGGAGGATTGCTCACCACTCGGTAGGATTTTACAAACTTAGGCGAGTACTGGACTGCAGCTAAGCCCCCGAGTGGGAGGATTCCTCCACTCGGTAGGATTTTACAAACTTAGGCGAGTACTGGACTACAGCTAAGCCCTCGAGTGGGAGGATTGCTCACCACTCGATAGAATTTTACAAACTTAGGCGAGTACTGGACTGCAGCTAAGCCCCCGAGTGGGAGGATTGCTCACCACTCGGCAGGATTTTACAAACTTAGGTGAGTACTGGACTGCAGCTAAGCCCCCGAGTGGGAGGATTGCTCACCACTCGGTAGGATTTTACAAACTTAGGCGAGTACTGGACTGCCGCTAAGCCCCCGAGTGGGAGGATTCCTCACCACTCGGTATGATTTTACAAACTTAGGCGAGTACTGGACTGCAGCTAAGCCCCCGAGTGGGAGGATTCCTCACCACTCGGTAGGATTTTACAAACTTAGGCGAGTACTGGACTACAGCTAAGCCCCCGAGTGGGAGGATTGCTCACCACTCGATAGAATTTTACAAACTTAGGTGAGTACTGTACTGAAGCTAAGCCCCCGAGTGGGAGGATTGCTCACCACTCTGTTGGATTTTACACGGAGGATTGCTCACCACTCGGTAGGATTTTACAAACTTAGGCGAGTACCGGAGTGCAGCTAAGCCCCCGAGTGGGAGGATTTCTCACCACTCAGTAGGATTTTACAAACTTAGGCGAGTACTAGACTGCAGCTAAGCCCCCGAGTGGGAGGATTGCTCACCACTCGGTAGGATTTTACAAACTTAGATGAGTACTAGACCGCAGCTAAGGCCCCGAGTGGGAGGATTGTTCACCACTCGGTACGATTTTACAAACTTAGGCAAGTACTGGACTGCAGCTAAGCCCCCGAGTGGGAGGATTGCTCACCACTCGGTAGGATTTTACAAAGTTAGGCGAGTACTGGACTGCCGCTAAGCCCCTGAGTGGGAGGATTTCTCACCACTCCGTAGGATTTTAGAAACTTATGCGAGTACTGGACTGCAGCTAAGCCCCTTAGTGGGAGGATTGCTCACCACTCGGTAGCATTTTACAAACTTAGGCGAGTACTGGACTGCAGCTAAGCCCCCGAGTGGGAGGATTGCTCACCACTCGGTAGGATTTTACAAACTTAGGCGAGTACTGGACTGCAGCTAAGCCCCCGAGTGGGAGGATTTCTCACCACTCGGTAGGATTTTACAAACTTAGGCGAGTACTGGACTGCAGCTAAGCCCCCGAGTGGGAGGATTGCTCACCACTCGGTAGGATTTTACAAACTTAGGCGAGTACTAGACTGCATCTAAGCCCCCGAGTGGGAGGATTGCTCACCACTCGGTAGGATTTTACAAACTTAGCCAAGTACTGGACTGCAGCTAAACCCCCGAGTGGGAGGATTGCTCACCACTCGATAGAATTTTACAAACTTAGGCGAGTACTGGGCTGCAGCTGAGCCCCCGAGTGGGAGGATTGCTCACCACTCGGTAGGATTTTACAAACTTAGGTGAGTACTGGACTGCAGCTAAGCCCCCGAGTGGGAGGATTGCTCAACGCTCGGTAGGATTTTACAAACTTAGGTGAGTACTGGATTGCAGCTAAGCCACCAAGTGGGAGGATTGCTCACCACTCTGTAGGATTTTACAAACTTAGGCAAGTACTGGACTGCAGCTAAGCCCCCGAGTGGGAGGATTGCTCACCACTCGGTAGGATTTTACAAACTTAGGTGAGTACTGGACTGCAGCTAAGCCCCCGAGTGGGAGGATTGCTCACCACTCGGTAGGATTTTACAAACTTAGGCGAGTACTGGACTGCAGCTAAGCCCCCGAGTGGGAGGATTCCTCCACTCGGTAGGATTTTACAAACTTAGGCGAGTACTGGACTACAGCTAAGCCCTCGAGTGGGAGGATTGCTCACCACTCGATAGAATTTTACAAACTTAGGCGAGTACTGGACTGCAGCTAAGCCCCTGAGTGGGAGGATTGCTCACCACTCGGCAGGATTTTACAAACTTAGGTGAGTACTGGACTGCAGCTAAGCCCCCGAGTGGGAGGATTGCTCACCACTCGGTAGGATTTTACAAACTTAGGCGAGTACTGGACTGCCGCTAAGCCCCCGAGTGGGAGGATTGCTCACCACTCGGTAGGATTTTACAAACTTAGGTGAGTACTGGACTGCAGCTAAGCCCCCGAGTGGGAGGATTGCTCACCACTCGGTAGGATTTTACAAACTTAGGCGAGTACTGGACTGCAGCTAAGCCCCCGAGTGGGAGGATTCCTCCACTCGGTAGGATTTTACAAACTTAGGCGAGTACTGGACTACAGCTAAGCCCTCGAGTGGGAGGATTGCTCACCACTCGATAGAATTTTACAAACTTAGGCGAGTACTGGACTGCAGCTAAGCCCCCGAGTGGGAGGATTGCTCACCACTCGGCAGGATTTTACAAACTTAGGTGAGTACTGGACTGCAGCTAAGCCCCCGAGTGGGAGGATTGTTCACCACTCGGTATGATTTTACAAACTTAGGCGAGTACTGGACTGCAGCTAAGCCCCCGAGTGGGAGGATTCCTCACCACTCGGTAGGATTTTACAAACTTAGGCGAGTACTGGACTACAGCTAAGCCCCCGAGTGGGAGGATTGCTCACCACTCGATAGAATTTTACAAACTTAGGTGAGTACTGTACTGAAGCTAAGCCCCCGAGTGGGAGGATTGCTCACCACTCTGTAGGATTTTACACGGAGGATTGCTCACCACTCGGTAGGATTTTACAAACTTAGGCGAGTACCGGAGTGCAGCTAAGCCCCCGAGTGGGAGGATTTCTCACCACTCAGTAGGATTTTACAAACTTAGGCGAGTACTAGACTGCAGCTAAGCCCCCGAGTGGGAGGATTGCTCACCACTCGGTAGGATTTTACAAACTTAGATGAGTACTAGACCGCAGCTAAGGCCCCGAGTGGGAGGATTGTTCACCACTCGGTACGATTTTACAAACTTAGGCAAGTACTGGACTGCAGCTAAGCCCCCGAGTGGGAGGATTGCTCACCACTCGGGAAGATTTTACAAACTTAGGCGAGTACTGGACTGCAGCTAAGCCCCCGAGTGGGAGGATTGCTCACCGCTTGGTAGGATTTTACAAACTTAGGCGAGTACTGGACTGCAGCTAAGCCCCCAAGTGGGGGGATTTCTCACAACTCGGTAGGATTTTACAAACTTAGGCGAGTACTGGACTACAGCTAGGCCCCTGAGTGGGAGGATTGCTCACCACTCGGTAGGATTTTACAAAGTTAGGCGAGTACTGGACTGCCGCTAAGCCCCTGAGTGGGAGGATTTCTCACCACTCCGTAGGATTTTAGAAACTTATGCGAGTACTCGACTGCAGCTAAGCCCCTTAGTGGGAGGATTGCTCACCACTCGGTAGCATTTTAACAACTTAGGCGAGTACTGGACTGCAGCTAAACCCCCGAGTGGGAGGATTGCTCACCACTCGGTAGGATTTTACAAACTTAGGCGAGTACTGGACTGCAGCTAAGCCCCCGAGTGGGAGGATTTCTCACCACTCGGTAGGATTTTACAAACTTAGGCGAGTACTGGACTGCAGCTAAGCCCCCGAGTGGGAGGATTGCTCACCACTCGGTAGGATTTTACAAACTTAGGCGAGTACTAGACTGCATCTAAGCCCCCGAGTGGGAGGATTGCTCACCACTCGGTAGGATTTTACAAACTTAGCCAAGTACTGGACTGCAGCTAAACCCCCGAGTGGGAGGATTGCTCACCACTCGATAGAATTTTACAAACTTAGGCGAGTACTGGGCTGCAGCTGAGCCCCCGAGTGGGAGGATTGCTCACCACTCGGTAGGATTTTACAAACTTAGGTGAGTACTGGACTGCAGCTAAGCCCCCGAGTGGGAGGATTGCTCACCACTCGGTAGGATTTTACAAACTTAGGCGAGTACTGGACTGCAGCTAAGCCCCTGAGTGGGAGGATTCCTCACCACTCGGTAGGATTTTACAAACTTAGGCGAGTACTGGACTACAGCTAAGCCCCCGAGTGGGAGGATTGCTCACCACTTGATAGAATTTTACAAACTTAGGCGAGTACTGGACTGCAGCTAAGCCCCCGAGTAGGAGGATTGCTCACCACTCGGTAGGATTTTACAAACTTAGGCGAGTACTGGACTACAACTAAGCCCCCGAGTGGGAGGATTCCTCACCACTCGGTAGGATATTACAAACTTAGGCGAGTACTGGACTGCAGCTAAGCCCCCGAATGGGAGGATTGCTCACCACTCGATAGAATTTTACAAACTTAGGCGAGTACTGGACTGCAGGTAAGCCCCCGAGTGGGAGGATTGCTCACCACTCGGTAGGATTTTACAAACTTAGGCGAGTACTGGACTGCAGCTAAGCCCCCGAGTGGGAGGATTCCTCACCACTCGGTAGGATATTACAAACTTAGGCGAGTACTGGACTGCAGCTAAGCCGCTGAGTGGGAGGATTGCTGACCACTCGATAGAATTTTACAAACTTAGGCGAGTACTGGACTGCAGCTAAGCCCCCGAGTGGGAGGATTGCTCACCGCTCGGTAGGATTTTACAAACTTAGTCGAGTACTGGACTGCAGCTAAGCCCCCGAGTGGGAGGATTGCTCACCGCTCGGTAGGATTTTACAAACTTAGGCGAGTACTGGACTATAGCTAAACCCCCGAGTGGGGGGATTGCTCACCACTCGGTACGATTTTACAAACTTACGTGAGTACTGGACTGCAGCTAAGCAACCGAGTGGGAGGATTGCTCACCACTCGGTAGGATTTTACAAACTTAGGCGAGCACTGGACTGTAGCTAAGCCCCCGAGTGGGAGGATTGCTCACCACTCGGTATGATTTTACAAACTCAGGCGAGTACTGGACTGCAGCTACGCCCCCGAGTGGGAGGATTACTCACCACTTGGTAGGATTTTACAAACTTAGGCGAGTACTGGACTGCAGCTAAGCCCCCAAGTGGGAGGATTTCTCACAACTCGGTAGGATTTTACAAACTTAGGCGAGTACTGGACTGCAGCTAGGCCCCCGAGTGGGAGGATTGCTCACCACTCGTTAGGATTTTACAAAGTTAGGCGAGTACTGGACTGCCGCTAAGCCCCCGAGTGGGAGGATTTCTCACCACTCCGTAGGATTTTAGAAACTTATGCGAGTACTGGACTGCAGCTAAGCCCCTTAGTGGGAGGATTGCTCACCACTCGGTAGCATTTTACAAACTTAGGCGAGTACTGGACTGCAGCTAAGCCCCCGAGTGGGAGGATTGCTCACCACTCGATAGGATTTTACAAACTTAGGCGAGTACTGGACTGCAGCTAAGCCCCCGAGTGGGAGGATTTCTCTCCACTCGGTAGGATTTTACAAACTTAGGCGAGTACTGGAATGCAGCTAAGCCCCCGAGTGGGAGGATTGCTCACCACTCGGTAGGATTTTACAAACTTAGGCGAGTACTGGACTGCATCTATGCCCCCGAGTGGGAGGATTGCTCACCACTCGGTAGGATTTTACAAACTTGGCCGAGTACTGGACTGCAGCTAAACCCCCGAGTGGGAGGATTGCTCACCACTCGATAGAATTTTACAAACTTAGGCGAGTACTGGACTGCAGCTAAGCCCCCGAGTGGGACGATTGCTCACCACTCGGTAGGATTTTACAAACTTAGGCGAGTACTGGATTGCAGCTAAGCCCCCGAGTGGGAGGATTGCTCACCACTCGGTAGGATTTTACAAACTTAGGTGAGTACTAGACTGCAGCTAAGGCCCCGAGTGGGAGGATTGTTCACCACTCGGTACGATTTTACAAACTTAGGCGAGTACTGGACTGCAGCTAAGCCCCCGAGTGGGAGGATTGCTCACCACTCGGTAGGATTTTACAAACTTAGGCGAGTACTGGACTGCAGCTAAGCCCCCGAGTGGGAGGATTGCTCACCGCTCGGTAGGATTTTACAAACTTAGGCGAGTACTGGACTACAGCTAAGCCCCCGAGTGGGAGGATTGCTCACCACTCGGTAGGATTTTACAAACTTAGGTGAGTACTGGACTGCAGCTAAGCCACCAAGTGGGAGGATTGCTCACCACTCGGTAGGATTTTACAAACTTAGGCAAGTACTGGACTGCAGCTAAGCCCCCGAGTGGGAGGATTGCTCACCACTCGGTAGGATTTTACAAACTTAGGTGAGTACTGGACTGCAGCTAAGCCCCCGAGTGGGAGGATTGCTCACCACTCGGTAGGATTTTACAAACTTAGGCGAGTACTGGACTGCAGCTAAGCCCCCGAGTGGGAGGATTCCTCCACTCGGTAGGACTTTACAAACTTAGGCGAGTACTGGACTACAGCTAAGCCCCCGAGTGGGAGGATTGCTCACCACTCGATAGAATTTTACAAACTTAGGCGAGTACTGGACTGCAGCTAAGCCCCCGAGTGGGAGGATTGCTCACCACTCGGCAGGATTTTACAAACTTAGGTGAGTACTGGACTGCAGCTAAGCCCCCGAGTGGGAGGATTGCTCACCACTCGGTAGGATTTTACAAACTTAGGCGAGTACTGGACTCCAGCTAAGCCCCCGAGTGGGAGGATTCCTCACCACTCGGTATGATTTTACAAACTTAGGCGAGTACTGGACTGCAGCTAAGCCCCCGAGTGGGAGGATTCCTCACCACTCGGTAGGATTTTACAAACTTAGGCGAGTACTGGACTACAGCTAAGCCCCCGAGTGGGAGGATTGCTCACCACTCGATAGAATTTTACAAACTTAGGTGAGTACTGTACTGAAGCTAAGCCCCCGAGTGGGAGGATTGCTCACCACTCTGTAGGATTTTACAGGGAGGATTGCTCACCACTCGGTAGGATTTTACAAACTTAGGCGAGTACTGGAGTGCAGCTAAGCCCCCGAGTGGGAGGATTTCTCACCACTCAGTAGGATTTTACAAACTTAGGCGAGTACTAGACTGCAGCTAAGCCTCCAAGTGGGAGGATTTCTCACCACTCGGTAGGATTTTACAAACTTAGGCGAGTACTGGACTGCAGCTAAGCCCCCGAGTGGGAGGATTGCTCACCACTCGGTAGGATTTTACAAACTTAGGCGAGTACTGGACTGCAGCTAAGCCCCCGAGTGGGAGGATTGCTCACCACTCGGTAGGATTTTACAAACTTGGGCGAGTACTGGACTGCAGCTAAACCCCCGAGTGGGAGGATTTCTCACCACTCGGTAGGATTTTACAAACTTAGGCGAGTACTGGAATGCAGCTAAGCCCCTGAGTGGGAGGATTGCTCACCACTCGGTAGGATTTTACAAACTTAGGTGAGTACTGGACTGCATCTAAGCCCCCGAGTGGGAGGATTGCTCACCACTCGGTAGGATTTTACAAACTTAGGCGAGTACTGGACTGCAGCTAAGCCCCCGAGTGGGAGGATTGCTCACCACTCGATAGAATTTTACAAACTTAGGCGAGTACTGGACTGCAGCTAAGCCCCCGAGTGGGAGGATTGCTCACCACTCGATAGAATTTTACAAACTTAGGCGAGTACTGGACTGTAGCTAAGCCCCCGAGTGGGAGGATTGCTCACCACTCGGTAGGATTTTACAAACTTAGGTGAGTACTAGACTGCAGCTAAGGCCCCGAGTGGGAGGATTTCTCACCACTCGGTAGGATTTTACAAACTTAGGCGAGTACTAGACTACAGCTAAGCTCCCGAGTGAGAGGATTGCTCACCACTCGGTAGGATTTTACAAAGTTAGGCGAGTACTGGACTGCCGCTAAGCCCCCGAGTGGGAGGATTTCTCACCACTCCGTAGGATTTTACAAACTTATGCGAGTACTGGACTACAACTAAGCCCCTTAGTGGGAGGATTGCTCACCACTCGGTAGGATTTTACAAACTTAGGCGAGTACTGGACTGTAGCTAAGCCCCCGAGTGGGAGGATTGCTCACCACTCGATAGAATTTTACAAACTTAGGCGAGTATTGGACTGCAGCTAAGCCCCCGAGTGGGAGGATTGCTCACCACTCGGTAGGATTTTACAAACTTAGGCGAGTACTGGACTGCAGGTAAGCCCCCGAGTGGGAGGATTTCTCACCACTCCGTAGGATTTTACAAACTTAGGCGAGTACTGGACTGCAGCTAAGCCCCCGAGTGGGAGGATTGCTCACCACTTGGTAGGATTTTACAAACTTAGGCGAGTACTGGACTGCAGCTAAGCCCCCGAGTGGGAGGATTTCTCACCACTCCGTAGGATTTTACAAACTTATGCGAGTACTGGACTGTAGCTAAGCCCCTTAGTGGGAGGATTACTCACCACTCGGTAGGATTTTACAAACTTAGGCGAGTACTGGACTGCAGCTAAGCCCCCGAGTGGGAGGATTGCTCACCACTCGGTAGGATTTTACAAACTTAGGCGAGTACTGGACTGCAGCTAAGCCCCCGAGTGGGAGGATTGCTCACCACTCGGTAGGATTTTACAAACTTAGGCGAGTACTGGACTGCAGCTAAGCCCCCGAGAGGGAGGATTGCTCACCACTCGGTAGGATTTTACAAACTTAGGCGAGTACTGGACTGCAGCTAAGCCCCCAAGTGGGAGGATTTCTCACCACTCGGTAGGATTTTACAAACTTAGGCGAGTACTAGACTACAGCTAAGCTCCCGAGTGGGAGGATTGCTCACCACTCGGTAGGATTTTACAAAGTTAGGCGAGTACTGGACTGCCGCTAAGCCCCCGAGTGGGAGGATTTCTCACCACTCCGTAGGATTTTACAAACTTATGCGAGTACTGGACTACAACTAAGCCCCTTAGTGGGAGGATTGCTCACCACTCGGTAGGATTTTACAAACTTAGGCGAGTACTGGACTGTAGCTAAGCCCCCGAGTGGGAGGATTGCTCACCACTCGATAGAATTTTACAAACTTAGGCGAGTATTGGACTGCAGCTAAGCCCCCGAGTGGGAGGATTGCTCACCACTCGGTAGGATTTTACGTACTTAGGCGAGTACTGGACTGCAGGTAAGCCCCCGAGTGGGAGGATTTCTCACCACTCCGTAGGATTTTACAAACTTAGGCGAGTACTGGACTGCAGCTAAGCCCCCGAGTGGGAGGATTGCTCACCACTTGGTAGGATTTTACAAACTTAGGCGAGTACTGGACTGCAGCTAAGCCCCCGAGTGGGAGGATTTCTCACCACTCCGTAGGATTTTACAAACTTATGCGAGTACTGGACTGTAGCTAAGCCCCTTAGTGGGAGGATTACTCACCACTCGGTAGGATTTTACAAACTTAGGCGAGTACTGGACTGCAGCTAAGCCCCCGAGTGGGAGGATTGCTCACCACTCGGTAGGATTTTACAAACTTAGGCGAGTACTGGACTGCAGCTAAGCCCCCGAGTGGGAGGATTGCTCACCACTCGGTAGGATTTTACAAACTTAGGCGAGTACTGGACTGCAGCTAAGCCCCCGAGAGGGAGGATTGCTCACCACTCGGTAGGATTTTACAAACTTAGGCGAGTACTGGACTGCAGCTAAGCCCCCGAGTGGGAGGATTGCTCACCACTCGGTAGGATTTTACAAACTTAGGCGAGTACTGGACTGCAACTAAGCCCCCGAGTGGGAGGATTGCTCACCACTCGATAGAATTTTACAAACTTAGGCGAGTACTGGACTGCAGCTAAGCCCCCGAGTGGGAGGATTGCTCACCACTCGGTAGGATTTTACAAACTTAGGCGAGTACTGGACTGCAGCTAAGCCCCCAGTGGGACGATTTCTCACCACTCGGTAGGATTTTACAAACTTAGGCGAGTACTGGACTACAGCTAAGCCCCCGAGTGGGAGGATTGCTCACCACTCGGTAGGATTTTACAAAGTTAGGCGAGTACTGGACTGCCGCTAAGCCCCCGAGTGGGAGGATTTCTCACCACTCCGTAGGATTTTACAAACTTATGCGAGTACTGGACTGCAGCTAAGCCCCTTAGTGGGAGGATTGCTCACCACTCGGTAGGATTTTACAAACTTAGGCGAGTACTGGACTGTAGCTAAGCCCCCGAGTGGGAGGATTGCTCACCACTCGGTAGGATTTTACAAACTTAGGCGAGTACTGGACTGCAGCTAAGCCCCCGAGTGGGAGGATTGCTCACCACTCGGTAGGATTTTACAAACTTAGGCGAGTACTGGACTGCAGCTATGCCCCCGAGTGGGAGGAATGCTCACCACTCGGTAGGATTTTACAAACTTAGGCGAGTACTGGACTGCAGCTAAGCCCCCCGAGTGGGAGGATTGCTCACCACTCGGTAGGATTTTACAAACTTAGGCGAGTACTGGACTGCAACTAAGCCCCCGAGTGGGAGGATTGCTCACCACTCGATAGGATTTTACAAACTTAGGCGAGTACTGGACTGCAGCTAAGCCCCCCGAGTGGGAGGATTGCTCACCACTCGGTAGGATTTTAGAAACTTAGGCGAGTACTGGACTGCAGCTAAGCCCCCGAGTGGGAGGATTTCTCACCACTCCGTAGGATTTTACATAATTATGCGAGTACTGGACTGCAGCTAAGCCCCTTAGTGGGAGTATTCCTCACCACTCGGTAGGATTTTACAAACTTAGGCGAGTACTGGACTGCAGCTAAGCCCCCAAGTGGGAGGATTGCTCACCACTCGGTAGGATTTTACAAACTTAGGCGAGTACTGGACTGCAGCTAAGCCCCCGAGTGGGAGGATTGCTCACCACTCGGTAGGATTTTACAAACTTAGGCGAGTACTGGACTGCAGCTAAGCCCTCGAGTGGGAGGATTGCTCACCACTCGGTAGGATTTTACAAACTTAGGCGAGTACTGGACTGCAGCTAAGCCCCCGAGTGGGAGGATTGCTCACCACTCGGTAGGATTTTACAAACTTAGGCGAGTACTGGACTGCAACTAAGCCCCCGAGTGGGAGGATTGCTCACCACTCGATAGAATTTTACAAACTTAGGCGAGTACTGGACTGCAGCTAAGCCCCCGAGTGGGAAGATTGCTCACCACTCGGTAGGATTTTACAAACTTAGGCGAGTACTGGACTGCAGCTAAGCCCCCAAGTGGGAGGATTTCTCACCACTCGGTAGGATTTTACAAACTTAGGCGAGTACTAGACTACAGCTAAGCTCCCGAGTGGGAGGATTGCTCACCACTCGGTAGGATTTTACAAAGTTAGGCGAGTACTGGACTGCCGCTAAGCCCCCGAGTGGGAGGATTTCTCACCACTCCGTAGGATTTTACAAACTTATGCGAGTACTGGACTACAACTAAGCCCCTTAGTGGGAGGATTGCTCACCACTCGGTAGGATTTTACAAACTTAGGCGAGTACTGGACTGTAGCTAAGCCCCCGAGTGGGAGGATTGCTCACCACTCGATAGAATTTTACAAACTTAGGCGAGTATTGGACTGCAGCTAAGCCCCCGAGTGGGAGGATTGCTCACCACTCGGTAGGATTTTACAAACTTAGGCGAGTACTGGACTGCAGGTAAGCCCCCAAGTGGGAGGATTTCTCACCACTCCGTAGGATTTTACAAACTTAGACGAGTACTGGACTGCAGCTAAGCCCCCGAGTGGGAGGATTGCTCACCACTTGGTAGGATTTTACAAACTTAGGCGAGTACTGGACTGCAGCTAAGCCCCCGAGTGGGAGGATTTCTCACCACTCCGTAGGATTTTACAAACTTATGCGAGTACTGGACTGCAGCTAAGCCCCTTAGTGGGAGGATTGCTCACCACTCGGTAGGATTTTACAAACTTAGGCGAGTACTGGACTGCAGCTAAGCCCCTGAGTGGGAGGATTGCTCACCACTCGGTAGGATTTTACAAACTTAGGCGAGTACTGGACTGCAGCTAAGCCCCCGAGTGGGAGGATTGCTCACCACTCGGTAGGATTTTACAAACTTAGGCGAGTACTGGACTGCAGCTGAGCCCCCGAGAGGGAGGATTGCTCACCACTCGGTAGGATTTTACAAACTTAGGCGAGTACTGGACTGCAGCTAAGCCCCTGAGTGGGAGGATTGCTCACCACTCGGTAGGATTTTACAAACTTAGGCGAGTACTGGACTGCACCTAAGCCCCCGAGTGGGAGGATTGCTCACCACTCGATAGAATTTTACAAACTTAGGCGAGTACTGGACTACAGCTAAGCCCCCGAGTGGGAGGATTGCTCACCACTCGGTAGGATTTTACAAACTTAGGCGAGTACTGGACTGCAGCTAAGCCCCCCAGTGGGAGGATTTCTCACCACTCGGTAGGATTTTACAAACTTAGGCGAGTACTGGACTACAGCTAAGCCCCCGAGTGGGAGGATTGCTCACCACTCGGTAGGATTTTACAAAGTTAGGCGAGTACTGGACTGCCGCTAAGCCCCCGAGTGGGAGGATTTCTCACCACTCCGTAGGATTTTACAAACTTATGCGAGTACTGGACTGCAGCTAAGCCCCTTAGTGGGAGGATTGCTCACCACTCGGTAGGATTTTACAAACTTAGGCGAGTACTGGACTGTAGCTAAGCCCCCGAGTGGGAGGATTGCTCACCACTCGATAGAATTTTACAAACTTAGGCGAGTACTGGACTGCAGCTAAGCCCCCGAGTGGGAGGATTTCTCACCACTCCGTAGGATTTTACAAACTTATGCGAGTACTGGACTGTAGCTAAGCCCCTTAGTGGGAGGATTACTCACCACTCGGTAGGATTTTACAAACTTAGGCGAGTACTGGACTGCAGCTAAGCCCCCGAGTGGGAGGATTGCTCACCACTCGGTAGGATTTTACAAACTTAGGCGAGTACTGGACTGCAGCTAAGCCCCCGAGTGGGAGGATTGCTCACCACTCGGTAGGATTTTACAAACTTAGGCGAGTACTGGACTGCAGCTAAGCCCCCGAGAGGGAGGATTGCTCACCACTCGGTAGGATTTTACAAACTTAGGCGAGTACTGGACTGCAGCTAAGCCCCCAAGTGGGAGGATTTCTCACCACTCGGTAGGATTTTACAAACTTAGGCGAGTACTAGACTACAGCTAAGC
Source organism: Triticum monococcum (assembly GCA_034509565.1). NCBI lineage: Eukaryota > Viridiplantae > Streptophyta > Magnoliopsida > Poales > Poaceae > Triticum > Triticum monococcum. The sequence goes on from CM067843.1 coordinate 237,380,225, forward strand.
TCCCGAGTGGGAGGATTGCTCACCACTCGGTAGGATTTTACAAAGTTAGGCGAGTACTGGACTGCCGCTAAGCCCCCGAGTGGGAGGATTTCTCACCACTCCGTAGGATTTTACAAACTTATGCGAGTACTGGACTACAACTAAGCCCCTTAGTGGGAGGATTGCTCACCACTCGGTAGGATTTTACAAACTTAGGCGAGTACTGGACTGTAGCTAAGCCCCCGAGTGGGAGGATTGCTCACCACTCGATAGAATTTTACAAACTTAGGCGAGTATTGGACTGCAGCTAAGCCCCCGAGTGGGAGGATTGCTCACCACTCGGTAGGATTTTACGTACTTAGGCGAGTACTGGACTGCAGGTAAGCCCCCGAGTGGGAGGATTTCTCACCACTCCGTAGGATTTTACAAACTTAGGCGAGTACTGGACTGCAGCTAAGCCCCCGAGTGGGAGGATTGCTCACCACTTGGTAGGATTTTACAAACTTAGGCGAGTACTGGACTGCAGCTAAGCCCCCGAGTGGGAGGATTTCTCACCACTCCGTAGGATTTTACAAACTTATGCGAGTACTGGACTGTAGCTAAGCCCCTTAGTGGGAGGATTACTCACCACTCGGTAGGATTTTACAAACTTAGGCGAGTACTGGACTGCAGCTAAGCCCCCGAGTGGGAGGATTGCTCACCACTCGGTAGGATTTTACAAACTTAGGCGAGTACTGGACTGCAGCTAAGCCCCCGAGTGGGAGGATTGCTCACCACTCGGTAGGATTTTACAAACTTAGGCGAGTACTGGACTGCAGCTAAGCCCCCGAGAGGGAGGATTGCTCACCACTCGGTAGGATTTTACAAACTTAGGCGAGTACTGGACTGCAGCTAAGCCCCCGAGTGGGAGGATTGCTCACCACTCGGTAGGATTTTACAAACTTAGGCGAGTACTGGACTGCAGCTAAGCCCCCCGAGTGGGAGGATTGCTCACCACTCGATAGAATTTTACAAACTTAGGCGAGTACTGGACTGCAGCTAAGCCCCCGAGTGGGAGGATTGCTCACCACTCGGTAGGATTTTACAAACTTAGGCGAGTACTGGACTGCAGCTAAGCCCCCAGTGGGAGGATTTCTCACCACTCGGTAGGATTTTACAAACTTAGGCGAGTACTGGACTACAGCTAAGCCCCCGAGTGGGAGGATTGCTCACCACTCGGTAGGATTTTACAAAGTTAGGCGAGTACTGGACTGCCGCTAAGCCCCCGAGTGGGAGGATTTCTCACCACTCCGTAGGATTTTACAAACTTATGCGAGTACTGGACTGCAGCTAAGCCCCTTAGTGGGAGGATTGCTCACCACTCGGTAGGATTTTACAAACTTAGGCGAGTACTGGACTGTAGCTAAGCCCCCGAGTGGGAGGATTGCTCACCACTCGGTAGGATTTTACAAACTTAGGCGAGTACTGGACTGCAGCTAAGCCCCCGAGTGGGAGGATTGCTCACCACTCGGTAGGATTTTACAAACTTAGGCGAGTACTGGACTGCAGCTATGCCCCCGAGTGGGAGGAATGCTCACCACTCGGTAGGATTTTACAAACTTAGGCGAGTACTGGACTGCAGCTAAGCCCCCCGAGTGGGAGGATTGCTCACCACTCGGTAGGATTTTACAAACTTAGGCGAGTACTGGACTGCAACTAAGCCCCCGAGTGGGAGGATTGCTCACCACTCGATAGGATTTTACAAACTTAGGCGAGTACTGGACTGCAGCTAAGCCCCCCGAGTGGGAGGATTGCTCACCACTCGGTAGGATTTTAGATACTTAGGCGAGTACTGGACTGCAGCTAAGCCCCCGAGTGGGAGGATTTCTCACCACTCCGTAGGATTTTACATAATTATGCGAGTACTGGACTGCAGCTAAGCCCCTTAGTGGGAGTATTCCTCACCACTCGGTAGGATTTTACAAACTTAGGCGAGTACTGGACTGCAGCTAAGCCCCCAAGTGGGAGGATTGCTCACCACTCGGTAGGATTTTACAAACTTAGGCGAGTACTGGACTGCAGCTAAGCCCCCGAGTGGGAGGATTGCTCACCACTCGGTAGGATTTTACAAACTTAGGCGAGTACTGGACTGCAGCTAAGCCCTCGAGTGGGAGGATTGCTCACCACTCGGTAGGATTTTACAAACTTAGGCGAGTACTGGACTGCAGCTAAGCCCCCGAGTGGGAGGATTGCTCACCACTCGGTAGGATTTTACAAACTTAGGCGAGTACTGGACTGCAACTAAGCCCCCGAGTGGGAGGATTGCTCACCACTCGATAGAATTTTACAAACTTAGGCGAGTACTGGACTGCAGCTAAGCCCCCGAGTGGGAAGATTGCTCACCACTCGGTAGGATTTTACAAACTTAGGCGAGTACTGGACTGCAGCTAAGCCCCCAAGTGGGAGGATTTCTCACCACTCGGTAGGATTTTACAAACTTAGGCGAGTACTAGACTACAGCTAAGCTCCCGAGTGGGAGGATTGCTCACCACTCGGTAGGATTTTACAAAGTTAGGCGAGTACTGGACTGCCGCTAAGCCCCCGAGTGGGAGGATTTCTCACCACTCCGTAGGATTTTACAAACTTATGCGAGTACTGGACTACAACTAAGCCCCTTAGTGGGAGGATTGCTCACCACTCGGTAGGATTTTACAAACTTAGGCGAGTACTGGACTGTAGCTAAGCCCCCGAGTGGGAGGATTGCTCACCACTCGATAGAATTTTACAAACTTAGGCGAGTATTGGACTGCAGCTAAGCCCCCGAGTGGGAGGATTGCTCACCACTCGGTAGGATTTTACAAACTTAGGCGAGTACTGGACTGCAGGTAAGCCCCCGAGTGGGAGGATTTCTCACCACTCCGTAGGATTTTACAAACTTAGACGAGTACTGGACTGCAGCTAAGCCCCCGAGTGGGAGGATTGCTCACCACTTGGTAGGATTTTACAAACTTAGGCGAGTACTGGACTGCAGCTAAGCCCCCGAGTGGGAGGATTTCTCACCACTCCGTAGGATTTTACAAACTTATGCGAGTACTGGACTGCAGCTAAGCCCCTTAGTGGGAGGATTGCTCACCACTCGGTAGGATTTTACAAACTTAGGCGAGTACTGGACTGCAGCTAAGCCCCTGAGTGGGAGGATTGCTCACCACTCGGTAGGATTTTACAAACTTAGGCGAGTACTGGACTGCAGCTAAGCCCCCGAGTGGGAGGATTGCTCACCACTCGGTAGGATTTTACAAACTTAGGCGAGTACTGGACTGCAGCTGAGCCCCCGAGAGGGAGGATTGCTCACCACTCGGTAGGATTTTACAAACTTAGGCGAGTACTGGACTGCAGCTAAGCCCCTGAGTGGGAGGATTGCTCACCACTCGGTAGGATTTTACAAACTTAGGCGAGTACTGGACTGCACCTAAGCCCCCGAGTGGGAGGATTGCTCACCACTCGATAGAATTTTACAAACTTAGGCGAGTACTGGACTACAGCTAAGCCCCCGAGTGGGAGGATTGCTCACCACTCGGTAGGATTTTACAAACTTAGGCGAGTACTGGACTGCAGCTAAGCCCCCCAGTGGGAGGATTTCTCACCACTCGGTAGGATTTTACAAACTTAGGCGAGTACTGGACTACAGCTAAGCCCCCGAGTGGGAGGATTGCTCACCACTCGGTAGGATTTTACAAAGTTAGGCGAGTACTGGACTGCCGCTAAGCCCCCGAGTGGGAGGATTTCTCACCACTCCGTAGGATTTTACAAACTTATGCGAGTACTGGACTGCAGCTAAGCCCCTTAGTGGGAGGATTGCTCACCACTCGGTAGGATTTTACAAACTTAGGCGAGTACTGGACTGTAGCTAAGCCCCCGAGTGGGAGGATTGCTCACCACTCGATAGAATTTTACAAACTTAGGCGAGTACTGGACTGCAGCTAAGCCCCCGAGTGGGAGGATTGCTCACCACTCGGTAGGATTTTACAAACTTAGGCGAGTACTGGACTGCAGGTAAGCCCCCGAGTGGGAGGATTTCTCACCACTCCGTAGGATTTTACAAACTTATGCGAGTACTGGACTGTAGCTAAGCCCCTTAGTGGGAGGATTGCTCACCACTCGGTAGGATTTTACAAACTTAGGCGAGTACTGGACTGCAGCTAAGCCCCCGAGTGGGAGGATTGCTCACCACTCGGTAGGATTTTACAAACTTAGGCGAGTACTGGACTGCAGCTAAGCCCCCGAGTGGGAGGAATGCTCACCACTCGATAGGATTTTACAAACTTAGGCGAGTACTGGACTGCAGCTAAGCCCCCCGAGTGGGAGGATTGCTCACCACTCGGTAGGATTTTACAAACTTAGGCGAGTACTGGACTGCAACTAAGCCCCCGAGTGGGAGGATTGCTCACCACTCGATAGGATTTTACAAACTTAGGCAAGTACTGGACTGCAGCTAAGCCCCCCGAGTGGGAGGATTGCTCACCACTCGGTAGGATTTTACAAACTTAGGCGAGTACTGGACTGCAGCTAAGCCCCCGAGTGGGAGGATTGCTCACCACTCGGTAGGATTTTACAAACTTAGGCGAGTACTGGACTGTAGCTAAGCCCCCGAGTGGGAGGATTGCTCACCACTCCATATGATTTTTACAAACTTAGGCGAGTACTAGACTGCAGCTAAGCCCCTGAGTGGGAGGATTGCTCACCACTCGGTAGGATTTTACAAACTTAGGCGAGTACTGGACTATAGCTAAGCCCCCGAGTGGGAGGATTGCTCACCACTCGGTAGGATTTTTTTGAGCTTAGGCGAAACGTATTGGCGGCTAAGCCTCCCGAGTGAGAGGCTTGCTCATCACTCAGTAGGATTTTCTTTCGAACTTAGGCGAAACGGATTCGTGGATAAGCCCACCCACTGGGGGATTTCAGAGGTAAATAAAAACAACAACAATCGTGCGAGAAGACTGAAAAGATCTTGTCTTAGACGAACAAATTACAAAGGTACTTCTTATTACATTTTATTCGAACGAGTGTTTAAGTATAAAAGGGGACAAGCAGCTCCGCGTTCAAAGCCCGTGGCTCGTCCTTCTGATGCTCAACACTGTAAAGATGGTATGCTCCATTGTGGAGAACTTTGGTGATGATGAAGGGGCCTTCCCAAGCCGGGGCGAGCTTGTGTGGTTTCTGTTGATCCACTCGAAGAACCAGGTCTCCCTCTTGAAAGGTTCGACCCCTCACGTTTCTAGCGCGGAATCGACGCAAGTCTTGCTGATAAATGGTCGACCGGATCAAGGCCATCTCTCTTTCCTCCTCTAAGAGATCGACTGAATCTTGCCGGGCCTGCTCTGCTTCTTCTTCGGAGAAGAGCTCGACTCGGGGTGCGTTGTGGAGCAGGTCACTTGGCAGAACAGCTTCGGCTCCATAGACCAAAAAGAAAGGAGTTCGTCCAGTCGACCGATTGGGAGTTGTCCTCAAACCCCAAAGAACTGACAGAAGTTCATCGACCCAAGCGCCTACTGCGTGTTTGAGATCACGCATCAGTCGGGGTTTCAGTCCTTTGAGAATTAGGCCATTCGCCCTTTTTGCTTGTCCGTTCGACTGCGGGTGAGCGACTGAAGCATAGTCGACTCATGTGCCTTGAGAAGCGCAGAAAGCTCTAAACTCATTAGAATCGAAGTTCGACCCGTTGTCAGTGATGATGCTGTGTGGAACTCCATATCTAAATGTCAATTCTCTGATAAAACTTACAGTGGTGCTGGCTTCAAGATTTTTGATAGGTTTAGCTTCGATCCATTTGGTAAATTTGTTGACTGCTACTAGCACATGAGTGAAGCCACTCCTACCAGTTCTCAGTGGTCCAACCATATCCAATCCCCAAACAGCAAAGGGCCAGACGAGGGGAATGGTCTTCAGGGCTGACGCTGGCTTGTGAGACATGTCAGAGTAAAACTGACAACCTTCACATCTATCGACTATATCTTTTGCCATTTCATTTGCTCGTGGCCAATAGAATCCGGCTCGGTATGCTTTAGCCACGATGGCTCGATAGGACACATGGTGACCACAGGTCCCCGTGCGGATGTCGTTGAGGATCATTCGACCTTCTTTTGGTGTTATGCATCTCTGACCGACTCCAGTCACGCTTTCCCTGAACAGTTGTCCTCTTATCATAGTAAAGGCCTTGGATCGACGGACGATCTGTCGAACCTCTTCTTCGTCCTCTAGGAATTCCTTCCTAAGGATGTACGCAATGTATGACACTGTCCAGTCGGGAGTAATGACCAGAACCTCCACGATTAGGTCGACCACGGCTGGGACCTCGACTTCAGTCGGATCTGTGGCGCTCTTGGGCTGCGGGGTCTCTTCAGTAAAAGGATCTTCCTGAACTGTCGGTGTGTGAATATGTTCCAAAAACACATTGCTGGGAATGTCTTCTCTCTTGGAACCTATCTTTGCCAAGTCATCGACTGCTTGATTTTTTAGACGGGGTATGTGATGGAGCTCTAACCCCTCAAACTTCTTTTCCAACTTCCTCACCGCATTGCAGTAACCAGTCATAGCTGGGCTTCTAACGTCCCATTCTTTCCTCACTTGATTGACCACCAAATTTGAGTCGCTGTAAACCATGAGGCGATGGACTCCAAGTGAAATGGCCATACGTAACCCATGTAGGAGTGCTTCATATTATGCTTCGTTATTGGAGGAATCGAAGTGAATCTGGAGGACGTATCTGAGCTTGTCTCCTCGGGGGGATACCAGTACCACCCCAGCACCAGAACCATTCAGCATTTTGGATCCATCAAAGAACATGGTCCAGTGCTTCGAGTGAACTTGAGTCAGCAGTTGTTGTTCGATCCACTCGGCGAGGAAATCTGCCATTGCTTGGGACTTGATAGCTTTCTTTGCCTCAAACTTGATATCTAAGGGAAGGAGTTCAATTGCCCATTTTGCCACTCGACCTGTTGTGTCTCTGTTGTGCAGAATCTCCGACAGTGGAGCGTCGCTGATGACTGTAACAGAGTGATCAGAGAAATAGTGTGCAACCTTCTTCGTGGTCATGTAAATCCCATGAACAAGCTTCTGATAGTGTGGATATCTCTGCTTTGACGGAGTCAGGACTTCGGAAATATAATAAACCGGGCGCTGGACTTTATAAGCTTTTCCCTCTTCTTCCCGCTCGACCGTAAGAACTGTACTGACGACTTGTCCAGTGGCTGCTATATAAAGCAGTAAAGGCTCTTTGCTAATTGGGGCAGCAAGCACCGGCTGGGTGGAGAGCAGGGCTTTTAGCTCTGCAAATGCTGCATCAGCTTCAGGAGTCCACTCGAACTTATCTGATTTCTTCATCATTCGGTAAAGAGGTAGTGCCTTTTCACCGAGGCAAGAGATGAATCGACTTAGGGTGGCCAAACAACCAGTAAGCTTCTGGACATCATGCACATGCACAGGGCGTTTCATCCGGAGTATAGCACCCACTTTCTCTGGGTTAGCATCGATCCCTTGTTCGAAAACGAGAAAACTGAGTAATTTTCCGCCTGGAACTCCAAACGTGCACTTTGATGGATTAAGCTTGATATCATACCTTCTGAGGTTGGCAAAGGTTTCAGCAAGGTCAGCCAGTAGGTCGGAACCTTCACGTGACTTGACCACAATGTCATCCATGTATGCTTCCACATTCCGACTGATCTGAGTGAGAAGGCACTTCTGAATCATCCGCATGAATGTGGCTCCAGCGTTCTTCAAGCCGAATGGCATAGTGACATAATGAAAGTACCCAAATGGGGTGATGAAAGCTGTTTCTATCTCGTCGGATCCGTACGGACGGATCTGGTGGTACCCGGAGTAGGCGTCCAAAAAGGACAAATGCTCGCACCCCACAGTCGAGTCGACTATCTGGTCGATGAGAGGGAGTGGAAAGTGATCTTTCGGGCAGGCCCGATTGATATGTTTGAAGTTGATGCACATGCGAAGTGAGTCGTCCTTCTTTGGGACCATGACAACATTGGCTAACCACTCGGAGTGGTAAATCTCATGGATAAACTCAGCTGCCAAAAGCCGAGCCACCTCTTCACCGATTGCCTTCCTCTTCTGTACGGCGGACCGTCCAAGATGTTCTTTGACTGGTTTCACTTTTGGGTCGACTCGCAAATGATGCTCAGCCAGTCCCCTGGGAACACCTGGCATGTCCGAAGGTTTCCATGCAAAGATGTCCCAGTTCTCACGGAGGAACTGGGTGAGTGCTTCTTCCTATTTGGAGTCGTGTGTTGTTGAAATGTGAGTCGGAGCAGCATTGGGATCCGTTGGGTGAATGTGGATCGACTTTGTTTCGCCAGACGACTGGAATGCTGAATCTGTGGCGGGCTTCTTGGCTCGCAACAAATCACTCAGATCTGCACTTTTTTTATATTCTTGCAATTCTACTACGGCCATCTATGCATCGGCGATCTTTGAGCCATTCTAGAAGCACTCTTCCGCCTTCTTGCGACTACCAGTGATAGTGATCACCCCTTTGGGACCAGGCATCTTCAACTTGAGGTACACATAACATGGTCGAGCCATAAAACGTGCATAAGCTGCCCTGCCCAGAATAGCATGATATGCACTCTGGAAATCCACAACTTCAAATGTCAACTTTTCTTTGCGGTAATTCTTGGAATCACCGAAAACCACGTCGAGAGCAATCTGGCCGAGTGATGCAACCTTCTTGCTAGGAATGACCCCATGGAAACTCATATTACTTTCACTGAGTCTGGACATCGGAATGCCCATTCCTTTCAACATCTCTGCATATAGTATATTCAGGCCACTGCCACCATCCATCAGCACCTTAGTTAGTCAGGTGCCTTTGACTACTGGGTCGACCACCAACGCTTGCCTCCCAGGGGTGGCTATGTGCACTGGGTGATCGGACTGGTCGAATGTAATGGCAGTCTGGGACCACTTCAAATAACTGGGTGTCACCGAAGTGACCATGTTCACTTCTCTGTTGATGACTTCCAATCGACTTTTACTCTCAACATCAGCAAAAATCATCAGAGTGGAATTCACATGGGGATAACCATCATCATCCTCTTCCTCATCCTCAACCTTGTCAGCTTCTTTCTCCTTTTCCTTGGGCTGTTTCTCTCGGAATTGTTGGATTAGGAGTCGACACTGCCGAGTGGTATGCTTCGGGTAAATGAAATTACCCTCTTCATATTTTTTGGTGTGGATGTGGCATGGCAAATCCAGCACATCATTTCCATCTTGATCTTTTACTTTCTTGGGGTTCCACGGCCCTTTGTGCTTCCCCTTGAACTTTCCTTGAGCGGCTGGCTCGGCTTTGTGCTTCTGTTTCTGACTGGAGTTTCCTCCTCCGGTTTCATGGGTGACTGCTTTGTGTTTGCCACTCCGGAGTCGGTCTTCTTCTTCACCGTTGGCATACTTGGTGGCAGTCTCCATCATTCGAGTCAGAGTCATATCTCTTGTCCGACCGAATTTTAAATTCAACTCCCGATACTTGACACCTTCTTTAAAGGAACAAATTGCTTGATGATCAAACACATTCTCCACCGTGTGGTGCAATGTGATCCATCTCTGGATATAATCCCTCAAAGTCTCATTCGGTTTCTGAACGCAACACTGTAATTCGGTCAACCCTGTCGGCCTTTTGCAAGTACCTTCGAATGTTCTGACAAATACTCGGGCAAGATCTTCCCAAGTATAAATACTGCTAGGTGCTAACTGGTTCAGCCATGCTCTAGCCGAGCCCTCCAACATCAGAGGAAGGTGTTTTATGGCCACTTCATCATTGCCGCCGCCAATCTGGACAGCCACTCGGTAGTCTTCAAGCCAAGTGTCCGACTTGGACTCACCAGTGAACTTACTGACTCCAGTCGCCAACCTGAAGTTGGGGGGAATCACTGCAGCCCTGATGGCTCTGCTGAAGCACTCCAGACCTGAGACATGCACCCTGCTGCTGGTTGGTAGATCTCTGTCATGACCTTCTCGGTGAGCCCTGTTTCTGTCGACCAAGCCCTGAACGAGAATAGATCTTGCATCGAAGCCTGGTTCTCTGGGGTCGACTGGGATCCCTTGCCCCATACTGTGAGGGCGCCTGTCATCATGTTGCCGAGGCACGTATGACCCACTCCTTATGGGAGGCGTAGGCACTCGACCCCGATCATCGCGATTGACTCGGTGATCATACTGCTCACGGTTTCTGTACTGATCTCGTCGATCTCCACGTCCCTCACGCCTCGGGGGTGATCTTGGGCTGTGAGCCGAGTAAACTATGTCTGCAACCACGGATCTGCTATGCATCTTATTCCACGACTGAGACACTGCTGTATTCTGCTCTCCCGCCGCACGGAGCAAGGCCTTGATCTGCACTAGATCTCGACCAGCTTCTGACTGGGAAGGTTGGATCGACTCCGCTATCCGGGCTGCGGCTGCGAGATTCTGGATCGGAGTTCGGTATACCTGAGTCGGAGGCGGAAAAAGTTGGCGTCGACTGGTTTCGGGAGCACGCCGTCGAGCACGCTCATCGAGTGCGCGCTGGAGATTCTCCAGTCGAGTGTGCTCAGCCAAGTTGGTCAGGCGTGCCTCCTCCAAGGCCTGGGCCTCAGGGGTTTCTCCAACGATAGGAGTGTGAAGTGCATCCATGTTCTGACGGCGAAGTTCTTCTCTCCGCTGCGAAGAGAGGGGTTCGGGGCGGTACTCTTCATGAATACGCGACGGATCACCGCCCCCGTCGCCTCCGTCTTCACGGGTGAAGCCAGGAGGACTGCATGGTCCAATGACCATCAAAACTTCCGCCGCTGGGTCACTGCTGTCGCGCTCGGATGCGGTCTCTACGGAGCCAGTCGACAGATCGAACATGCCGTAGAGGGTTTTGTCGGGCTCAATTGCCGTGACTTGTGGGGTGGCCGACTGGCGAGCCACCACATGCTTCACCCACCGCTGAAGCCTTGATCGATCGGAACGTTTGCTCTAGCGGGCCGCAGGGAGGGGAAGAGCTACAGGGGCCGCTTGATACTGGGTCGACGGCTGCCGCAGGAGGACGTCGTGGACGCACACGTGAAAGTGCGTTGCTCCGCGGGTGGGAGCACGTCAACGTCGAGTGGAGCCTCCTGAAGCCAAGCGGAGTCGTCGGCGACAAACACGAGCGCGCCGAGACGGATCCCACGGCCCTTAGCCAAACCTCCGCTTGAAACCATGATGAAGGGGATCGGATAATGCAACCTCTCCAACAAGTCGCTAAGACACCTGCCCCATGGTGGGCACCAACTGTCGTGGTTCTAAGTATGATAGTAGAATGGGGGTAGGAATGTAGAGGCAAGATCCTAGCTATGGAGGAGTTGTACACGCGAGTTTTACGAGTTCAGGCCCTTCTCGGAGGAAGTAATAGCACTACGTCTCGGAGCCCGGAGGTGGTCGACTGGATTATGTGCGTGTGAGTTACAGGGGGTGCGAACCCTTGTCCCTGAGGAGGGGGGTGGCTTATATAGATTTCGCCAAACCTCTCCCGCCCTCGGTTACAAAGGGTTTAAGGTACATAAAGGTAGAGACGTTACTGGTAACGCCTGTAAAAGTACATAAATGACCATTAAAGCTATGACTTAAATCCCGACCGTTGCAGAGTGAGTGGCTCTTAGTCTTCTGCTAGTTGAATGGTTGTTCGTATGGTCGAGTGTCTTCAAGACTGTCGAGTGGAACATGGCTTTATGGTTGAGTGGGCGATGATTTTTCTTCGACTGCTTCTGGTTCTTTAAGAGAGGTCCTTGGGGAGGGTATCTTGATCAGATCCATGACCCTACCCTAGGTACATAGCTTCATCACCTGCAACTGTTTCGGAAGTATCTGTGAGTCACGGGGACTCAACAATCTCACACCCGCGAGATCAAGACTATTTAAGCTTATGGGTAGGAAAAGGTAGTGAGATGGAGCTGCAACAAGCACTAGCATATATGGTGGCTAACTTACGCAAATCAGAGCGAGAAGAGAAGCAAAGCACGGTCGTGAACTAGAAGTGATGAAGAAGTGATCCTGAAACTACTTACGTTCAAACATAACTCCAAAGCCGTGTTCACTTCCCGGACTCCACCGAGAAGAGACCATCACAGCTACACACGCGGTTGATGCATTTTAATTAAGTTAAGTGTTAGGTTTTCCACAACTGGATATTAACAAATTCCCATCTGCCCATAACCACGGGCACGTCTTTCGAAAGTTCAAAACCCTGCAGGGGTGTCCCAACTTAGCCCATCACAAGCTCTCACAGTCAATGAAGGATATTCCTTCTCCTAGGACGACCCGATCAGGCTCGGAATCCCGGTTACAAGACATTTCGACAATGGTAAAACAAGACCAGCAAAGCCACCCGGATGTGCCGACAAATCCCAATAGGAGCTGCACACATCTTGTTCTCAGGGCACACCAGATTGTCCAAACTTCCGGTAGGCCAACCCAGAGTTGCCCCTGGTGGCCACCGGCGGCTGACAAGTTGGACCAACACTCAGAGGAGCACTGGCCCGGGGGGTTTAAAATAAAGATGACCCTTGAGTCTGCAGAACCCAAGGGAAAAAGGCTTAGGTAGCAAATGGTAAAACCAAGGTTGGGCCTTGCTGGAGGAGTTTTATTCAAGGCCAACTGTCAAGTGCTTCTCATTATAACCCAACCGCGTAAGGAACACAAAATCAAGGAACATAACACCGGTATGACGGAAATTAGGACGACAAGAGTGGAACAAAACACCAGGCATAAGGCCGAGCCTTCCACCCTTTACCAAGTATATAGGTGCATTAAAGTAAAAAAGATATAATAATGATATCCCAACAATAATCATGTTCCAACAAGGAACAAACTCCATCTTCACCTGCAACTAGCAACACTATAAGAGGGGCTAAGCAAAGTGGTAACATAGCCAAACAACGGTTTGCTAGGACAAGGTGGCTTAGAGGCTTGACATGGAAATATGGGAGGCATGATAAAGCATGTGGTAGGTATCATGGCATAACAATAGAGCGAGCAACTAGCAAGCAAAGATAGAAGTGATTTCGAGGGTATGGTCATCTTGCCTACAAGGTTCTCCGAGTTGACGTAAGCTTGATCCTCGTAAGCATACTCAACGGGTTCCTCGATCACGAACTCGTCTCCCGGCTCTACTGAAGGCAAGAACACAAGCAAAAGAGACCACAATCAACCACGGTGCAATGCGCAAGCAACATGATGCAAAACATGGCATGATATGCGGGACGTGATATGCAATGCATATGCATGCTCCGGAAGGAAAAGATCGAACCATGCCTCAACTTGGCAAACCAAGAGTGCCGCTGGAAAGATGAGATGATTTTGGTCGAAATCGATATAAAGATCACCGGAATCGGATGCATGATTTGCAAACAGCAAGCGAAAGAAGAATGGCACAATTCTGCGATTAACAGCACGATGCCATCTAGAATGAAACAAGAACCTAAGCTACTGCACTCCAACATAACTACAAAGCACATGGCAGTGATCTACTCAAGATGCTTGACAAAAGATGAACACTAAGCTACGACTAAATCACACGAGCAGGTTCAAACAAGCATGGCAAAAGTGCAAAAGATAACAACATCACAGACTTGGTGAAAATACTAACATGTCAGGAAATAACATCAGGAAGCAATGTTTAGAGCAAGATAACAACATGCTACAGGAACAGAACATAGCAATGCAAGGCATGGCATGAATCTACTCAAAGCACATAACAAAAGTCACTTACTGACCATAAGCCAAAAAGGATCATAAGATATGATGGCACCCATGTAAACATAGCAAGTTTTGTTAACCGATCCAGACTTAGCAGAAAACTGGACATGGCAAAAACAGAATTATGAAGGCATGTTTGCGAGCTCGATGCACTCAACACAAGGCATTGAATGACAAGCTAAGCATAATAACAGCAAGAAAAGACATGATCAAGGAGCTAACCAGGGCAAGAACACTCTCATAGCAAGCATGGATCAACTACAACAACCTTGGCAAAATTGATTAACACGTAAACAATCTGCCTGGAACATTTTATAGTAAAAGTAGAGCAAGATTGAGTCATGCTAGGGTACTCCATGCTACCTCTTGAGCACTGCGTTGGTTTTCCCCGAAGAGGAAAGGATGATGCAGCAAAGTAGCGTAAGTATTTCCCTCAGTTTTTGAGAACCAAGGTATCAATCCAGTAGGAGGCTACACGTGAGTCCCTCGTACCTGCACAAAACAAATAAATCCTTGCAACCAACGTGAATAGGGGTTGTCAATCCCTACACGGCCACTTACGAGAGTGAGATCTGATAGATATGATAAGATACTATTTTTGGTATTTTTGTGATAAAGATGCAAAGTAAAATAAAGGCAAAGTAAAGAGCAAAGGAATAACTAAGTAGTAGGAGATTAATATGATAAACATAGACCCGGGGGCCATACGTTTCACTAGTGGCTTCTCTCGAGAGCATAAGTATTCTATGGTGGGTGAACAAATTACAGTTGAGCAATTGAAAGAATTGAGCATATTTATGAGAATATCTAGGTATGATCATGTATATAGGCATCACGTCCGAGACAAGTAGACCGACTCCTGCCTACATCTACTACTGTTAGTCCACTCATCGACCGCTATCCAACATGCATCTAGAGTATTAAGTTAAAAACAGAGTAACGCCTTAAGCAAGACGACATGATGTAGAGGGATAGACTCATGCAATATGATGAAAACCCCATCTTGTTATCCTCAATGGCAACAATACAATACGTGCCTTGCTGCCCCTACTGTCACTGGGAAAGGACACCGCAAGATTGAGCCCAAAGCTAAGCACTTCTCGCATTGCAAGAAAGATCAATCTAGTAGGCCAAACCAAACTGATAATTCAAAGAGACTTGCAAAGATAACAAATCATACATAAAAGAATTCAGAGAAGATTCAAATATTGTTCATAGATAGACTTGATCATAAACCCACAATTCATTGGTCTCAACAAACACACCGCAAAAAGAAGATTACATCGAATAGTTCTCCACAAGAGAGGGGGAGAACATTGTATTGAGATCCAAAAAGAGAGAAGAAGCCATCCAGCTAATAACTATGGACCCGTAGGTCTGAGGTAAACTACTCACACTTCATCGGAGGGGCTATGGTGTTGATGTAGAAGCCCTCCGTGATCGATGCCCTCTCTGGCGGAGCTCCGGAACAGGCCCCAAAATGGGATCTCGTGGATACAAAAAGTTGCGGCGGTGGAATTAGGTTTTTGGCTCCGCATCTGATCGTTTGGGGGTACGTAGGTATATATAGGAGGAAGGAGTACATCAGTGGAGCAACAGGGGGCCCACGAGGGTGGAGGGCGCGCCTGGGGGGGGGGGGGTAGGCGCGCCTCTACCTCGTGGCCTCCTCTTTTGTGTATTGACATAGGGTCCAAGTCTCCCGGGTCTTGTTTGTTGAGAAAATCACGTTCCCGAAGGTTTCATTCTGTTTGGACTCCGTTTGATATTCCTTTTCTTAGAAACCCTAAAATAGGCAAAAAAAAACAACAATTCTGGGCTGGGCCTCCGGCAAATAGGTTAGTCCCAAAAATAATATAAAAGTAGATAATAAAGTCCAATAATGTCCAAAATAGTAGATAATATAACATGGAACAATCAAAAATTACAGATATGTTGGAGACGTATCAAGCATCCCGAAGCTTAATTCCTGCTCGTCCTCGAGTAGGTAAATAATAAAAACAGAATTTTTGATGCGGAGTGCTACTTGGCATAATTTTAATGTAATTCTTCTTAATTGTGGCATGAATATTCAGATCCAAAAGATTCAAGACAAAAGTTCATATTGACATAAAGTTAATAATACTTCAAGCATACTAACAAAGCAATTATGTCTTCTCAAAATAACATGGCCAAAGAAAGTTCATCCCTACAAAATCATATAGTTTAGTCATGTTTCATTTTCGTCACACAAGAATGCTCTCATCATGCACAACCCCGATGACAAGCCAAGCAATTGTTTCATACTTTAGTTATCTCAAACCTATAAACTTTCACGCAATATATGAGCGCGAGCCATGGACATAGCACTATGGGTGGAATATAATATAATGAGGGGGGTTATGTGGAGAAGACAAAAAGGAGAAAGTCTCACATCAACGAGGCTAATCAATGGGCTATGGAGATGCCCATCGATTGATGTTAATGCAAGGAGTAGGGATTGCCATGCAACGGATGCACTAGAGCTATAAATGTATGAAAGCTCAATAAAAGAAACTAAGTGGGTGTGCATCCAACTTGGTTGCTCACGGGTCTCCTCTTTTGTGTCTTGACGTAGGGTCCAAGTCTCCCGGGTCTTGTTTGTTGAGAAAATCACGTTCCCGAAGGTTTCATTCCGTTTGGACTCCGTTTGATATTCCATTTCTTCAAAACCCTAAAACAGGCAAAAACATCAATTCTGGGCTGGGCCTCCAGTTAATAGGTTAGTCCCAAAAATAGTATGAAAGTGGATAATAAAGCCCAATAATGTCCAAAATAGTAGATAATATAGCATGGAGCAATCAAAAATTATAGATACGTTGGAGACATATCACTCCATAATTGCAAACAGGGGCATGGATGGATAGAGCACAACCATATGCCCAAATCATCCTTACTGAACATACTCAAAAGAATCATGGATCTCTCTGTAGCAACATGAATACATGGCATAAAAATAACATCAGGGAAATGACTTAGTGAAATTCAAGTCCCTGAAATCAGCAACATCACGAGAGCTAGTTTGCATGCTTGTGCTAGTCACCACATTGATCACAAAAATACATGGCATACACCCCTGTAAAGATGGCATGGCATAGCCCAATACACATGTAGAGCTCATGACCATATGCAGCACACAAAAATCATGGAAAAAATGACAAATGCTCATAAACTGATAAGAATCAGGAACTAACTTTTTATAGCACTCTTGCAACAGTCATTTGGGCATCAATATGGACTCAAACAAGCATGGTGCAATGGAACAAAATGAAGAGGACATCCTGATGAACATTTTGATATATCATGCATGCAAAACGGAGCTACGGATGCAGAGTTATGGCATGATGAACAAAGGCATAGAATATCACTGGGAAAAGACTTAGAAGAATTTATACCCTCTGGAAACTGGACGAGATGATGCGGGATGGAGTGGATCGGAACGGGGAGAGGACGTTTGGTTGGAGGAGGTGGTGGATCTGGTCCACCTCTAGATCTAGGCGACGGAGGAGGACGCCGGCGAGGCGATGCGCTCCGGCAATGGCCGGCGACGAAGACGCGACGGCGTGACGAGGAGCAGGTGGCGAGGCCGAGCGGGCGCGGTGGAGGAGGAGGCGGCGCGGGCATGTCCGGCGTGGGGGCGGTTTTGTCTGGCGGCGCGGAGAGGAAGATCTAGGGTTTCATCTGCATGAAATTTCGGGGAGGCACACATATATATATAGGTAGAGGGAGCTAGGAGAGTCCAAATGAGGTGCGGTTTTCGGCCACGTGATCGTGACCGAACGACCGAGAGGATGGAGGGGGTTTGGATGGGTTTGTGGGATGACTTGGAGGGGTGTTGGGCTGCAACACACACGAGGCCTTTACGGTTCCCCGGTTAACCGTTGGAGTATCAAACGAACTCCAAATGGCACGAAACTTGACAGGCAGTCTACCGGTAGTGAACCAAGGACACTTGGCAAATCTCGGTTCAATCTGAGAATGTTCAACACCCGCACATGAAAAGAGGCAAAAGGAGGGCGCCGAAGGACATAAGAGTGTCGGATTGCAAAACGGACAACGGGGAAAATGCTCGGATGCATGAGATAAACACGTATGCAAATGCGATGCACATGATGACATGATATGAAAAGCATGACACACAAACAAATGACATGGCAATGACGGCGGATAACTGGGAGACACCTGGCGCAACGGTCTCGGGGCGTTACAAGTGCTTAGGCGAAGCCCTGCGTCAGTAACTTCATCATCACCGTCATCACGCCGTCATGCTGACGAAACTCTCCCTCGGCCTAAGTTGGATCAAGAGTACGAGGGACGCCACCGAGCTGAACGCGTGCAGATCGCGGAGGTGCCGTGCGTTCGGTACTTGATCGGTTGGATCGCGAAGACATTCGACTACATCAACCGCGTTACTTGACACGTCCGCTTTCGGTCTACGAGGGTACGTGGACACACTCTCCCCTCTCGTTGCTATGCATCACCTAGATGGATCTTGCATGTGCATAGGAATTTTTTGGAAATACTGTGTTCCCTAACATTAACTTAGTACCCAGTGCCAGTTTTTGTCTTTTGCCTATTTTTTTGTCTCACATAAAAACCATACCAAACGAAGTCCAAACACGATGAATCTATACGGTGATCTTTTATGGACCATAAGAGACCCTTTAAACATCGGGGGAAGGCCCGAAGGCCCGCAGATGGGCCATAGGCTCAAGGCTCGGGGCGCACCACCCGAGCTTATGGGGCCCAAATGCGTCGGTCTGACCTAATTCCAGCGCTATAAATTCCCTAGATTCCAAAAAACCCAAATCAAGACCCAAAACAATTTTATCGCCACCGCAAACCTCTATTCTTCGGTGATCCCATTTGGAGGCCTTCGCTGGTACTCTGCCAGAGGGGGAACCGCTCACGGAGGCCATCTTCATCAACCTTGTTGCCTCCATGAGGATGTGTGAGTAGTTCTGTCAGGACCCGATCCTAAGTCACACCGAATGTAACACATCATATCATTTTGCTGCCTCACGCATGGTGTTCCCACGGCTGCAGCCTTACCTAGGCTGGGACCGTTTGTGCCTTTTGACTCACGTATATGATTGTGCCGCTAGCATCCATATGACAGAAAACTAGTCATAAACCCAAGGTGGAAAAAGCCTACAGGGACATGCAAACATGAACCAGCAATGCACGTGACCGTTAGCAGCGAGTGTATCTGGGCTGTAGCAAGCTATCAGGACTTCGGTAAACACCACGTGACATTTACCCGAAGGGACAGACACAGGAGCAAACAAGGACACATGCCGGTCAACCCATGTGTTCTGGAGCAGTAGCGAACTACCATGGATCAGTGGAAGCACTAGGAGACATTTCCCCATAAGGAAGGTGTAACACCCTGGATGTAACTTTCCATATTTGTAATTCCGACTCTTGCCATTTTCGGCTTTAATTCATGAGATTTCCCTTCGTGGTTGGGGTTTTGTCTTCGTTTTGCATTTTGTTCATGTCATGCATTTCATATTACGTCATCATGTGCATCGCATTTGCATTCGTGTTCGTCTTATGCATCCGAGCATTTTCCCCTTTGTCCGTTTTGCAATCCGACACTCCCACATGCACCGGCGCACCCCTCTTGTCTCCTTTCGTGAGCAGGTGTTAAACGTTCTCAGAATGGACCGAGATTTGACAAGCGGCCTTGGTACACCACCGGTAGACCGCCTGCCAAATTTCGTTCCATTTGGAGCCTGTTCGATGCTCCAACGGTTAACCAGGTAACCACGAAGGCCTCTTGTGTGTTGCAGCCCAACACCCCTCCAAACGGCGCAATAACCTATCTAAACCATCTCCATTGTCAGGACCCCGATTCCAAATCACATCAATCTAGCCGGTAACACCTCATATCACTTTGCGGCCTCACGCACGGTATTCCCACGGGTGTCGCCTTACCATGGCCCGGGACCGTTCGCGCCTTTTGGCTCACGTATATGATAGTGTCGATAGCATCCATATGACAGAGAACCCGGGCCGACATGGCTAGTCATGAACCCAAAGCGGCACAGGCCTATGGAGACAGGCATACATGAATCACATCAAGCATGTCGGTCATCAGCGAGTGATTCTGGGCTGTAGCACTGGGCTAACAGGACTCTGGATGTCACCGCGTGACATTTCCCAGAAGGGACAGACATAGGAACGATGTGAAACACATGCCGGCCAGTCAAGTGTCATGAGCAGTAGTGCTGGGCTAGCAGGACTCCGGTGAACCGGGCTGTAGCAGACTACTATGGCTCATGGAAGCACAAGACTACATTTCCCCGTAAGAGAGGCTGCCAAGGATAAACAACTAGATTGTCGGATCCCACACATACAAAGCATTTCAATCATACATGCAATATACTCGATATGAGTAAATACAACATGGCATCACAACATAACTCTACGACTCAAGTATTTATTCATTAGGCTCCGAGGAGCCAGAAATACAAACATGGGTCTCATGACCCAACATTCAGAGCATACAAGTCAAACACATGCGAAAGCTTAACATGTCTGAGTACAGACATCTACAAATGGAAAAAGGCTAAGAAGCCTGACTATCTACCAGATCCTGCCGAGGGCACAAGATCGTAGCTGAGGTATCAAGCTAAACGTCGAAGTCCATGCGAAACTACTAGCGAGACTGAAGTCTCTCTGCAAAACATAAATTAAGCAAACGTGAGTACAAATGTACCCAGCAAGACTTACATCAGAACTATCCACATATGCATCAGTATCAATAAAGGGGGTGGTGGAGTTTAACTGCAGCAAGCTAGCTTTGACTCAGTGGCTAACCTGAACTACGATTGCAAGCAACTCTTTTGAGGTGGCGCACACGAGTCCACATGTTCACCATTCAAATACACCACTATGGAACCGCTCCCGTCTCCCTACGAGAAGGCCATCCATAGCACTCACACTTATCTTGCGAGTTTTAGAGTATCCACTTTCACTTGTCTATGAACTATGCAAGGGGTCCAAGTTTCCATATCCGAGGAATCCGGCTATTCGAATAGATAATGATAACCCTGCAGGGGTGTACTTCTTCACACACGCTCCCACCACTTACCACCATATACACGTCATGTATCTCGGCAACCTTCAAGCGGAAGCCTGGCGAGGGTGTCGGCCACGGCCTACCTAAACACTTAAGTCTCTAGTCCAGGTTTATCGCCTATCCAGGTTCCATCCGCAGGGAGTCCGGCCGAGGTTTCCACATACGGCCCCGAACGATGTGAACAGGGTTCCCGAGACACCAAACGGGCGCCCGTTACACCGTGCCACGGTGTATCTACCGCAACATAGCCCACCCCTAGGGTCAGCGCTATGCACGGCCGCCAACACATAACCTACAAACACCAGAAACTTGTTGCAACTCCTGGACAGAGTACTAGGGTGATTAAGAAGCCGAGAGGGTCAACTAAGGATCCCAATGAGTGGTAGTAGCTGTTCATGGATCACAGACACAGAACTCAGTTCCTGAGGACGGTTTCAATGAGACAACCCACCATGTACTCCTACATGGCCTCTCACCGCTACATTTACCAAATCGTGTTCACACACTTAGCTCTCAACGATAGGACATGTTCATCACCATTCCAATTCATTCCCGATGAATCAGACCTGACACAACTCTAAGCAATAGCAGGCATGACAAGCAAACATGAATGAGTAGGCACATCGGGGCTCAAACAACTCCTACTCATGCTAGTGGGTTTCATCTATTTACTGTGGCAATGATAGGTCATGCAAAGGAAAGGGGTTCAACTACCGCAGCATGTAACAGTGGAATCGTTGTTGTCCTAATGCAGTAAAAGAGAGCAGGAGTGAGAGAGTGGGTTTGTATCAGAATGAACAAGGGGTTTTTGCTTGCCTGGCACTTCTGAAGATATCATTGGGTCTTCATCAGTGTCAACGATCACAAAGTCGGTACAACGTCTATCGACAGGGGACAAACACCGGCAACCGAGAAAGAACTCAATCAACACATGACGATATGCAACAATATGATGCATGCTATGACATGGCAATATGAATGTGTTTTGCACTAATGCATCTAGCAACAATTTAAATGAAGTCCATATGGACCAAGGGTTCACATGCAAACTCCATATTTAGCATTTAAAATGCCATTATCATGTTTTCACTTATACAGTGGCTATAAGTTTGTTGAACATGCATGAAAGTAGCATAAATGGATAGATTGGATTTTTCTGATAATTTTTCATATATAAATTATTTCATTTGGAGTTACGGTTGAATTTGTATGATTTTTGGAAGTTTTGGACATTTTCTGAATTAAATAAATCATTTCTGATTTATTTAAAATCCAGAAAGCATTACTGTGTCAGCCTGACGTCAGAATGATGTCATCAAGTCAACAGCGTCAGCCCAGGTCAAACCTGACGCTGGGGCCCACTGGTCAGTGACTAGGCTAATTAACAGAGACTGTTAGTGCTAATTTAATCCTAACTAAAATGTCAGTGGGGCATGGGCCCACATGTCAGTAGCTAAGTTAAATTAGCTAGGATTAGTTAATCCTAATCAAGGTTTGTTAGTAGGGCGGCCCCACCTGTCATTGAGCCCGGGGAGGTCAAACCCCCTGGTCAACTGGGGCTAACGCGCCGGCGTTTAGCCGCCGGCGGCAGCAGACGCGGCGGAGGGCGCGGGATTGCTCCTCCGGCGCCCGATCGAGCAGCGGAGGGCACGCACGGGGAGCTGGGGCTCGCCCGCATCTAGGCCGGCATGCGGCAGCAGTGGGGACGGCCGGAGCTCGCCGGAGACGAGCTCGGGGCGGCGCCAGCGTTCGGGAGTTTGTGGCTACGGGGCTGCGATGCACTAGGGGGCCAACTAGCGGCTGCGTTGGCCTCTCCGTTGCTCCAGGAGCACGCCGGAGGCTCAAGCTTGAGTGGATACGCATGGTGGCTGCGAGAGCAACGTCCATGGCGGACGGCGGCGCTCGGATACGGCAGTTGGCATAGCTAGAGGACGGAAACGATCTCGGGGAGGAGAGGGAAAGGTTTCGGGGAGGCGGAGACGACAGCGAATCGCCGGTGAGGTTGCCGGTGGCCGGAGGTTGGGGATGAGCTCGGGGAAGACGCTACAGGGCTCCCACGGTCGAATGGGTTGGTGTAGATGATGCAGAAGGCGATGGCGGTTCCTCTGGACCCATCGGGGAGGCACGGGATGGACGGTGGCCGCGGTAATTTGCATCGGCGACGATGAGCTCCGCTCGGGTGTGCTCGGGAGAGGGAGCAGAGGGCGAGGGGGAGAGCAGAGAGTGAGGGGGAGGAGCGAGGGGTCACGGGGAGTCTCCGTGGCGTCGCTAGAAGCCCAGGGAGGAAGCAGGACGTGGCCAGGGCGAGCGCGTGCGCGGTGACACGCCCTCCTGCCCACTGGCAGGAGGTGGAAGACGACAGGGAGGTGGAGGTGGGCGGGGCTGGCTTTGCCCGGCTGGGCTGCTACAGTGGTGGGCCGGCTAGGTGGGCTGCAGGTAAGGCCAGGTAAGTGCTCTGCCTTTCCTATTTTCTGTTTGTTTTCTGTTTTCTATTTTTGAAGTTTGTTTTGACTTTGGTTTTCAAACAAACCAATTTTTATGCTTCTAAAAATTATTATGTGGACTTAGGAAACTAGTTCAGAGCCACATGCAAATTTTCAAAATTATTGGGCTTATATCTATTTTATAGTAAATATAAACCCAAATCAAATAGCTAGTGATTTAATTCAAAGGCCCAAGAATAATTATTTCTGTGATTCCAAGAATTTGGTTTGAGTTATAGCTCTTGCCAATATTTTCAGAGGTTAGCAGGAACATTTTGTTGGGCTCATTTGAAATATTTTAATGTTGATCATTTTTAAAAGATTTCTGAGGCTTGAGAATTCCCTCAATTCAATTTCCTTGAATTTAAGATGATGCATGGATGCATATGCAATGACAAGCAAATGCCAAAGCTAGGGCTGTGACAACTCACCCCCACTAACAAGGATCTCGTCCCGAGATTCAAGACGTGAGGTAAGAAGACAGAGGGGACACAAAGCTAACACGATCTTCACGATCCAGATGTCTTTCTCGAGGATGTTGATTCATTGCATCACCTTGATCTCGACGTCTTGCTTTGAGAACTACAACTAACATGACAATGAGAGGAAAGGGGAAACTCTAGAAGGATTGATCTTATCAAAGATCGAACAACTTAGGATCAACTCGTGGAGCGAGACGCTGAAACAACTCTCGAGCTGAGACACGAAGCATACTTCGAGAGGAATGGAGTGAAACACATGACAGAGGTTCACTAGGTAGGCAACAATTCCACACCTAAGAGGGTGGTGGTCGGTTGCCAACATAGCGAGGAATTGAGTTGCCATGCCACCAAAACGAGACATCTTGGAGGAGGGTGACCCGTAGAATCATCCCTTAAGTGGCAAAAAGAATTACTTTTGATCCAGAGATCAATAAAATTATCTATACCAGCCTAGGGAAAAACTCGAGCAATCATTTGGCGGAGTAAGTAGGAATGGCATATCGAGACTAGAATGGATGATGTGGACTACCTTGTTTAAGACAATGCAATGGATGATTTTTGCTTATCACCGGAAATGCAAGGGACCCATGGTAAGTCCACTTTTGAAGATGATCCTGAACAACAACTACTGAGGTGCAAGCTGGGAACAAAATGCAAATGTTGGGAATGATTATGGTAACTGGGGAAGAGCTCAACAGTCGAGAGTGAGTCCATTGTTTGAAAAGGTTATAACATAACTGAGGAAACTGGAAGCAAATCCCAGTTAACGCCAACGGTAAAACCTGGTTCTTGCGCGTGCTCTCAAGAACTTGAGCATCTCCATATTCATAAAGGTTTTACCAATATCCGTGTCAAGGATCCTGGCAACACAACATACCACCATGATGAATGGTGGTGGATAATGCAGATGCAAAGGAAGATAACACTTTCTCAGATTTCACCTTAGCGAGGCCAAGGGAACAGAATCTGGATGATCGACCGAGAGACATTTAGCACTCCGCTTCTAATGTTCTCCTTGATGTGCTAGGATAACCCATTTATTGATACGGTTTGGTATCTAGGACATCAAGTAAAAGGTCGGACTTCGGGAGCACAAGAATCCGTAAGGATTAACTATGGAGGCAGATCCTGCGAGATCCTTATGGGGAGGTGACTAACTTCTTCAACCAGGATACTACAATAATAGGCCTTCCGGTTAGGTGTGTTGGCCACGACATCCACGTTACCGGTTATAGAGGGACCAACAATATAGGTCTTGGAGTACATTCCAACCATCATATCTGCCCGAGATTCAGATCTGGTTGGTGTTAGGATATTCCAGACTCATCGAGTCTAGAAAGAAAATGAAAGTTTGCAACACAAATCGACGTGATGTCATTGCGAGATTATCAGGAAATGGACTATGGTAGTAAGCTCCAAAACATGAGCCGGTTTTGCTACAAACCTGTGAACACGCTGTCCCAGACAAGCATGACCACATAGTAGTCTTATAATAAAACACTACCGAGTCCAGATGGGGAACCATCATCGAGGATATCGAAGTCCTTGCGTAAGTCTAGCTCTTAAGAAGAAACTTCTTCTCCTTGAACAAATCAATGAGTGGCTTGGTGTGCTAGGGATTCATATAGAATGAAGGTTGCAAGTCTCCAGACCACAGAATACTTCGCACGTATGCATGACTGACTTGGGATGATTCCAGAGAAGGCGAGACAAACTTTCCCAAATTCATAGCGGCAACTTGCTTCAAATGCACGTGAACTAGAGGAAGTCACTTCTAATACCAAACATATGCTTCATGAGCTAGCATGAAGAAATGCTTTCAAAGTTTCCAGCACTAGCTTAATGTTCAACATGAATCATGGATAAGATGAAAATATTGTCGATGGGCTCAACAACAGGTCATCCAGATTTCCATGAAGATGGAATCCCATAATTAGGTGAACAAGGTGATAGCATTGGTCAAACCCAAAAGATATAATGGTGTATGCTCGAGGAAACAACCACGAATAAGACAACATTATGAACATCGTTGGTTCTCATTTGACTTGACGATAGCCCACATTCAAATGAAGGTTTGGACAAGACGATAGATTCAACAAGCGATCCCGAGGAACAATCGACGAAAATATCATCTTTCTTCAACACACACACACACACACACAAGGATATCCCTTTGGAATGAACTAAGCCGGACAAGCTTTCATCTTCCAACTCTCCAAGTTGTTGTTCAGCTTAACCAACTAGCTTAGGGTATCCAACACAGATTCTTGGAGAAGGGGTGGTTTATAGAAAAACCAACATGATCACGAACTCAACATAGCGATCAGGGAACAACCTGGTAATACTTCCGAGAAGATATTCGGAAAATCACGAACCACCGATATGTTATTAAGCTCGAGAACAATCTTGCTTTTCAGGGCAAGACGATATGATCAAGGAGCAAGGGATTGTCACAATCCTAACTCATTGGTCGATGAGTGCACCCAGAGATATGGACTAGGTAGCACGATCAATCTTAGGATGATGATTCAATAACCAACACGCTAAGAAAGAAATTATTGTCCATTAGCTACCTAGCAACTAGTTGCTAGGAGTATTGATTTCGCACATCATGGTTCACTTGTCGGCATTCCGATCGCGACAACACGGGACCGAGGAATGAAAAATGATGGTAAGAAGTACCACTGCGTCAAGAATTCATGAGAGAGGGTGCAATTCTCATGACAATCCTGACATAAAGGGGGTAATACTCCAGGGTAGAACAGAGCAAAAGCTGAATTGGCATTTGATCTGTAGAACACAACTACTTTGACCCAATCCTGGATATGGATGAGGTACTGCAGTTTACTTCTCCTAGTCATTCCAGAATAGAATGGCTTGACGGATCACATGAACAATAGGCATTGATAAAACGGATGCACAATTACTCCTGACTATCAATTGATAGACGAAGATCAGCAAACAACTAAAGAGGGACAACTCAAGGAACATATAACTTTATGAGTTGTGGATGCATAGATTAGCATGTCGAACGAGTTCAACATATTTCTTCCGGATAACCCATGCAGAAGAAGAAGGACTGGCAGATTCACAATTTGAATGTAGAACTCTACAAGAGCACCCTAGTTGTGATCTTTTGATTCAAACGAATTTCTGCCAAGGATGGTTCATGGTATTTGAAAGAATGATATACCACGGACCTCAAAGACTATCATAAAGATTACTAATATCCTAAAGGTATGCGCAACACTATCAACACGAGGTAAGTAGAGTGGATCTTGGGACAAGAAACCAGGAATAGAATGCCTACTAACTAAACGGCATCACAGGATGATTTCGAGAATGGTGGCCAGAATCATCACACTGGGGATGCAAAGCATTGCTAGATTAGTGGGTGGTTCGCCAGAATGCCTAGGGTCATAATAGTAGCTCCAACATATATGTCAAGGCAATGGAGTACCTCAACAGACCGATTAGTGTGCTTAATCTGGCCCAAACGGACATCAAAAACGGGATGAAGTGATTTGCAATTGCATCAGATTGTTTAGAAACCTGGGATGACTCGGATAGCATAACGGTTGTAATTGCTCAAAATGATTTGAGACATCCTGCGAAATGGTGGCATAACCACTCAAAAGCACAATATCAAGGTTCCGAGACCAACTATGAACACGCAGAAGTAGTAGAGACTGAACTGGGCTTGAATCCAACAATCTTAAGAGTCTACGGATTAGTAACACGTGATCCTGATAGAAAGATGAGAACCCTAGTTCTTAATCCCCGTAGAAGAGTAGAGGATGACTCAGATCAGAAGGACATAAGGTAAAGGAGTAAAATGAGCCTTACGTTCCCTTCCACAATCAATTCCCTTACATAGCTAAAGCATTTCTAGACTCGACTTCGACCAGTTTGGCTTGGTAATCCTACAGGCAGTCAGGCTCTGATACCAACGCTGTCAGGACCCCGATTCCAAATCACATCGATCTAGCCGGTAACACCTCATATCACTTTGCGGCCTCACGCACGGTACTCCCACGGGTGTCGCCTTACCATGGCCCGGGACCGTTTGCGCCTTTTGGCTCACGTATATGATAGTGTCGCTAGCATCCATATGATAGAGAACCCGGGCCGACATGGCTAGTCGTGAACCCAAAGCGGCACAGGCCTATGGAGACAGGCATACATGAATCACATCGAGCATGTCGGTCATCAGCGAGTGATTCCGGGCTGTAGCACTGGGCTAACAGGACTCCGGATATCACTGCGTGACATTTCCCTGAAGGGACAGACATAGGAATGAAGTGAAACACATGCCGTCCAGTCAAGTGTCCTGAGCAGTAGTGCTAGGCTAGCAGCACTCCGATGAACCGGGCTGTAGCGGACTACTATGGCTCATGGAAGCACAAGACTACATTTCCCCATAAGAGAGGCTGCCAAGGATAAACAACTAGATTGTCGGATCCCACACATACCAAGCATTTCAATCATACACGCAATATGCTCGATATGAGTAAATACAACATGGCATCACAACATAACTCTACGACTCAAGTATTTATTCATTAGGCTCCGAGGAGCCAAAAATACAAACATGGGTCTCATGACCCAACATTTAGAGCATACAAGTCAAACACATGCGGAAGCTTAACATGTCTGAGTAAAGACATCTACAAATGGAAAAAGGCTAAGATGCCAGACTATCTACCAGATCCTGCCGAGGGCACAAGATCGTAGCTGAGGTATCAAGCTAAACGTCGAAGTCCACACGAAACTACTAGCGAGACTGAAGTCTCTCTGCAAAACATAAATTAAGCAAACGTGAGTACAAATGTACCCAACAAGACTTACATCAGAACTATCTACATATGCATTAGTATCAATAAAGGGGGTGGTGGATTTTAACTGCAGCAAGCCAGCTTTGACTCAGTGGCTAACCTGAACTACGATTGCAAGCAACTCTTTTGAGGTGGCGCACATGAGTCCACATATTCACCATTCAAATACACCACTATGGAACCGCTCCCGTCTCCCTATGAGAAGGCCATCCATAGCACTCACACTTATCTTGCGAGTTTTAGAGTATCCACTTTCACTTGTCTATGAACTATGCAAGGGGTCCAAGTTTCCATATCCGAGGAATCCGGCTATTCGAATAGATAATGATAACCCTGCAGGGGTGTACTTCTTCACACATGCTCCCACCACTTACCACCATATACACGTCATGTATCTCGGCAACCTTCAAGCGGAAGCCTGGCGAGGGTGTCGGCCACGGCCTACGTAAACACTTAAGTCTCTAGTCCAAGTTTATCGCCTATCCAGGTTCCATCCGCAGGGAGTCCGGCCGAGGTTTCCACATAAGGCCCCGAACGATGTGAACAGGGTTCCCGAGACACCAAACGGGTGCCCGGTACACCGTGCCACGATGCACTAGGGGGCCAACTAGCGGCTGCATTGGCCTCTCCGTTGCTCTAGGAGCACGCCGAAGGCTCAAGCTCGAGTGGATACGCATGGTGGCTGCGAGAGCAACGTACATGTAGGACGGCGGCGCTCGGATACGGCGTTTGGCATAGCTAGAGGACGGAAACAATCTCGGGGAGGAGAGGGAAAGATTTCGGAGCTCACAGTGATCTCAAGGGAGGACTAAGCGGGCTCGGGGAGGCGGAGACGGCGGTGAATCGCCGGTGAGGTTGCCGGCGGCCGGAGGTTGGGGATGAGCTCGGGGAAGACGCTACAGTGCTCCCGCGGTCGAATGGGTTGGTGTAGATGATGCAGAAGGCGATGGCGGTTCCTCTGGACCCATCGGGGAGGCACGAGATGGACGGTGGCCGCGGTAATTTGCATCGGCGACGACGAGCTCCGCTCGGGTGTGCTCGGGAGAGGGAGCAGAGGGCGAGGGGGAGAGCAGAGAGTGAGGGGGAGGAGCGAGGGGTCACGGGGCGTCTCCGTGGCGTTGCTAGAAGCCCAGGGAGGAAGCATGAGGTGGCCAGGGCGAGCGCGCGTGCGGTGACACGCCCTCCTGCCCACTGGCAGGAGGTGGAAGACGACAGGGAGGTGGAGGTGGGCTGGGCTGGCTTTGCCCGGCTGGGCTGCTACAGTGGTGGGCCGGTTAGGTGGGCTGCAGGTAAGGCCAGGTAAGTGCTCTGCCTTTCCTATTTTCTATTTGTTTTCTGTTTTCTATTTTTTGAAGTTTGTTTTGACTTTGGTTTTCAAACAAACCAATTTTTATGCTTCTAAAAATTATTATGTGGACTTAGGAAACTAGTTCAGAGCCACATGCACATTTTCAAAATTATTGGGCTTATATCTATTTTATAGTAAATATAAACCCAAATCAAATAGCTAGTGATTTAATTCAAAGGCCCAAGAATAATTATTTCTGTGATTCCAAGAATTTGGTTTGAGTTATAGCTCTTGCCAATATTTTCAGAGGTTAGCAGGAACATTTTGTTGGGCTCATTTGAAATATTTTAATGTTGATCATTTTTAAAAGATTTCTGAGGCTTGAGAATTCCCTCAATTCAATTTCCTTGAATTTAAGATGATGCATGGATGCATATGCAATGACAAGCAAATGCCAAAGCTAGGGCTATGACAACTCACCCCCACTAACAAGGATCTCGTCCCGAGATTCAAGACGTGAGGTAAGAAGACATAGGGGACACAAAGCTAACACGATCTTCACGATCCAGATGTCTTTCTCGAGGATGTTGATTCATTGCATCACCTTGATCTCAACGTCTTGCTTTGGTAACTACAACTAACATGACAATGAGAGGAAAGGGGAAACTCTAGAAGGATTGATCTTATCGAAGATCGAACAACTCAGGATCAACTCGTGGAGCGAGACGCTGAAACAACTCTCGAGCTGAGACACGAAGCATACTTCGAGAGGAATGGAGTGAAACACATGACAGAGGTTCACTAGGTAGGCAACAATTCCACACCTAAGAGGGTGGTGGTCGGTTGCCAACATAGCGAGGAATTGAGTTGCCATGCCACCAAAACGAGACATCTTGGAGGAGGGTGACCCGTAGAATCATCCCTTAAGTGGCAAAAAGAATTACTTTTGATCCAGAGATCAATAAAATTATCTATACCAGCCTAGGGAAAAACTCGAGCAATCATTTGGCGGAGTAAGTAGGGATGGCATATCGAGACTATAATGGATGATGTGGACTACCTTGTTGAAGACAATGCAATGGATGATTTTTGCTTATCACCGGAAATGGAAGGGACCCATGGTAAGTCCACTTTTGAAGATGATCCTGAACAACAACTACTGAGGTGCAAGCTGGGAACAAAATGCAAAGGTTGGGAATGATTATGGTAACTGGGGAAGAGCTCAACAGTCGAGAGTGAGTCCATTGTTTGAAAAGGTTATAACATAACTGAGGAAACTGGAAGCAAATCCCAGTCAATGCCAACGGTAAAACCTGGTTCTTGCGCGTGCTCTCAAGAACTTGAGCATCTCCATATTCATCAAGGTTTTACCAATATCCATGTCAAGGATCCTGGCAACACAACATACCACCATGATGAATGGTGATGGATAATGCAGATGCAAAGGAAGATAACACTTTCTTAGATTTCACCTTAGCGAGGCCAAGGGAACAAAATCTGGATGATCGACCGAGAGACATTTAGCACTCCGCTTCTAATGTTCTCCTTGATGTGCTAGGATAACCCATTTATTGATACGGTTTGGTATCTAGGACATCAAGTAAAAGGTCGGACTTCGGGAGCACAAGAATCCGTAAGGATTAACTATGGAGGCAGATCCTGCGAGATCCTTATGGGGAGGTGACTAACTTCTTCAACCAGGATACTACAATAATAGGCCTTCCGGTTAGGTGTGTTGGCCACGACATCCACGTTACCGGTTATAGAGGGACCAACAATATAGGTCTTGGAGTACATTCCAACCATCATATCTGCCCGAGATTCAGATCTGGTTGGTGTTAGGATATTCCAGACTCATCGAGTCTAGAAAGAAAATGAAAGTTTGCAACACAAATCGACGTGATGTCATTGCGAGATTATCAGGAAATGGACTATGGTAGTAAGCTCCAAAACATGAGCCGGTTTTGCTACAAACCTGTGAACACGCTGTCCCAGACAAGCATGACCACATAGTAGTCTTATAATAAAACACTACCGAGTCCAGATGGGGAACCATCATCGAGGATATCGAAGTCCTTGCGTAAGTCTAGCTCTTAAGAAGAAACTTCTTCTCCTTGAACAAATCAATGAGTGGCTTGGTGTGCTAGGGATTCATATAGAATGAAGGTTGCAAGTCTCCAGACCACAGAATACTTCGCACGTATGCATGACTGACTTGGGATGATTCCAGAGAAGGCGAGACAAACTTTCCCAAATTCATAGCGGCAACTTGCTTCAAATGCACGTGAACTAGAGGAAGTCACTTCTAATACCAAACATATGCTTCATGAGCTAGCATGAAGAAATGCTTTCAAAGTTTCCAGCACTAGCTTAATGTTCAACATGAATCATGGATAAGATGAAAATATTGTCGATGGGCTCAACAACAGGTCATCCAGATTTCCATGAAGATGGAATCCCATAATTAGGTGAACAAGGTGATAGCATTGGTCAAACCCAAAAGATATAATGGTGTATGCTCGAGGAAACAACCACGAATAAGACAACATTATGAACATCGTTGGTTCTCATTTGACTTGACGATAGCCCACATTCAAATGAAGGTTTGGACAAGACGATAGATTCAACAAGCGATCCCGAGGAACAATCGACGAAAATATCATCTTTCTTCAACACACACACACACACACACAAGGATATCCCTTTGGAATGAACTAAGCCGGACAAGCTTTCATCTTCCAACTCTCCAAGTTGTTGTTCAGCTTAACCAACTAGCTTAGGGTATCCAACACAGATTCTTGGAGAAGGGGTGGTTTATAGAAAAACCAACATGATCACGAACTCAACATAGCGATCAGGGAACAACCTGGTAATACTTCCGAGAAGATATTCGGAAAATCACGAACCACCGATATGTTATTAAGCTCGAGAACAATCTTGCTTTTCAGGGCAAGACGATATGATCAAGGAGCAAGGGATTGTCACAATCCTAACTCATTGGTCGATGAGTGCACCCAGAGATATGGACTAGGTAGCACGATCAATCTTAGGATGATGATTCAATAACCAACACGCTAAGAAAGAAATTATTGTCCATTAGCTACCTAGCAACTAGTTGCTAGGAGTATTGATTTCGCACATCATGGTTCACTTGTCGGCATTCCGATCGCGACAACACGGGACCGAGGAATGAAAAATGATGGTAAGAAGTACCACTGCGTCAAGAATTCATGAGAGAGGGTGCAATTCTCATGACAATCCTGACATAAAGGGGGTAATACTCCAGGGTAGAACAGAGCAAAAGCTGAATTGGCATTTGATCTGTAGAACACAACTACTTTGACCCAATCCTGGATATGGATGAGGTACTGCAGTTTACTTCTCCTAGTCATTCCAGAATAGAATGGCTTGACGGATCACATGAACAATAGGCATTGATAAAACGGATGCACAATTACTCCTGACTATCAATTGATAGACGAAGATCAGCAAACAACTAAAGAGGGACAACTCAAGGAACATATAACTTTATGAGTTGTGGATGCATAGATTAGCATGTCGAACGAGTTCAACATATTTCTTCCGGATAACCCATGCAGAAGAAGAAGGACTGGCAGATTCACAATTTGAATGTAGAACTCTACAAGAGCACCCTAGTTGTGATCTTTTGATTCAAACGAATTTCTGCCAAGGATGGTTCATGGTATTTGAAAGAATGATATACCACGGACCTCAAAGACTATCATAAAGATTACTAATATCCTAAAGGTATGCGCAACACTATCAACACGAGGTAAGTAGAGTGGATCTTGGGACAAGAAACCAGGAATAGAATGCCTACTAACTAAACGGCATCACAGGATGATTTCGAGAATGGTGGCCAGAATCATCACACTGGGGATGCAAAGCATTGCTAGATTAGTGGGTGGTTCGCCAGAATGCCTAGGGTCATAATAGTAGCTCCAACATATATGTCAAGGCAATGGAGTACCTCAACAGACCGATTAGTGTGCTTAATCTGGCCCAAACGGACATCAAAAACGGGATGAAGTGATTTGCAATTGCATCAGATTGTTTAGAAACCTGGGATGACTCGGATAGCATAACGGTTGTAATTGCTCAAAATGATTTGAGACATCCTGCGAAATGGTGGCATAACCACTCAAAAGCACAATATCAAGGTTCCGAGACCAACTATGAACACGCAGAAGTAGTAGAGACTGAACTGGGCTTGAATCCAACAATCTTAAGAGTCTACGGATTAGTAACACGTGATCCTGATAGAAAGATGAGAACCCTAGTTCTTAATCCCCGTAGAAGAGTAGAGGATGACTCAGATCAGAAGGACATAAGGTAAAGGAGTAAAATGAGCCTTACGTTCCCTTCCACAATCAATTCCCTTACATAGCTAAAGCATTTCTAGACTCGACTTCGACCAGTTTGGCTTGGTAATCCTACAGCCAGTCAGGCTCTGATACCAACGCAGTCAGGACCCCAATTCCAAATCACATCGATCTAGAGGGTAACACCTCATACCACTTTGCGGCCTCACGCACGGTATTCCCACGGGTGTCGCCTTACCATGGCCCGGGACCGTTTGCGCCTTTTGGCTCACGTATATGATAGTGTCTCTAGCATCCATATGATAGAGAACCTGGGCCGACATGGCTAGTCGTGAACCCAAAGCGGCACAGGCCTATGGAGACAGGCATACATGAATCACATCGAGCATGTTGGTCATCAGCGAGTGATTCCGGGCTCTAGCATTGGGCTAACAGGACTCCGGATGTCACCGCGTGACATTTCCCTGAAGGGACAGACATAGGAATGAAGTGAAACACATGCCGTCCAGTCAAGTGTCCTGAGCAGTAGTGCTAGGCTAGCAGGACTCCGATGAACCGGGCTGTAGCGGACTACTATGGCTCATGGAAGCACAAGACTACATTTCCCCATAAGAGAGGCCGCCAAGGATAAACAACTAGATTGTCGGATCCCACACATACCAAGCATTTCAATCATACACGCAATATGCTCGATATGAGTAAATACGACATGGCATCACAACATAACTCTACGACTCAAGTATTTATTCATTAGGCTCCGAGGAGCCAAAAATACAAACATGGGTCTCATGACCCAACATTTAGAGCATACAAGTCAAACACATGCGGAAGCTTAACATGTCTGAGTACAGACATCTACAAATGGAAAAAGGCTAAGATGCCAGACTATCTACCAGATCCTGCCGAGGGCACAAGATCGTAGCTGAGGTATCAAGCTAAACATCGAAGTCCACACGAAACTACTAGCGAGACTGAAGTCTCTCTGCAAAACATAAATTAAGCAAACGTGAGTACAAATGTACCAAACAAGACTTACATCAGAACTATCTACATATGCATTAGTATCAATAAAGGGGGTGGTGGATTTTAACTGCAGCAAGCCAGCTTTGACTCAGTGGCTAACCTGAACTACGATTGCAAGCAACTCTTTTGAGGTGGCGCACATGAGTCCACATATTCACCATTCAAATACACCACTATGGAACCGCTCCCGTCTCCCTACGAGAAGGCCATCCATAGCACTCACACTTATCTTGCGAGTTTTAGAGTATCCACTTTCACTTGTCTATGAACTATGCAAGGGGTCCAAGTTTCCATATCCGAGGAATCCGGCTATTCGAATAGATAATGATAACCCTGCAGGGGTGTACTTCTTCACACACGCTCCCACCACTTACCACCATATACACGTCATGTATCTCGGCAACCTTCAAGCGGAAGCCTGGCGAGGGTGTCGGCCACGGCCTACGTAAACACTTAAGTCTCTAGTCCAGGTTTATCGCCTATCCAGGTTCCATCCGCAGGGAGTCCGGCCGAGGTTTCCACATACGGCCCCGAACGATGTGAACAGGGTTCCCGAGACACCAAACGGGTGCCCGGTACACCGTGCCACGATGCACTAGGGGGCCAACTAGCGGCTTCGTTGGCCTCTCCGTTGCTCCAGGAGCACGCTGAAGGCTCAAGTTCGAGTGGATACGCACGGTGGCTGCGAGAGCAACGTCCATGTAGGATGGCGGCGCTCGGATACGGCGTTTGGCATAGCTAGAGGACGGAAACAATCTCGGGGAGGAGAGGGAAAGGTTTTGGAGCTCACAGCAATCTCAAGGGAGGACTAAGCGGGCTCGGGGAGGCAGAGACGGCGGCGAATCGCCGGTGAGGTTGCCGGCAGCCGGAGGTTGGGGATGAGCTCGGGGAAGACGCTACAGTGCTCCCGCGGTCGAATGGGTTGGTGTAGATGATGCAGAAGGCGATGGCGGTTCCTCTGGACCCATCGGGGAGGCACGGGATGGACGGTGGCCGCGGTAATTTGCATCGGCGATGACGAGCTCCGCTCAGGTGTGCTCGGGACAGGGAGCAGAGGGCGAGGGGGAGAGCAGAGAGTGAGGGAGAGGAGCGAGGGGTCACGGGGCGTCTCCGTGGCGTCGCTAGAAGCCCGGGGAGGAAGCAGGAGGTGGCCGGGGCAAGCGCGCGTGCGGTGACACGCCCTCCCGCCCACTGGCAGGAGGTGGAAGACGATAGGGAGGTGGAGGTGGGCTGGGCTGGCTTTGCCCGGCTGGGCTGCTATAGTGGTGGGCTGCAGGTAAGGCCAGGTAAGTGCTCTGCCTTTCCTATTTTCTGTTTGTTTTCTGTTTTCT
Organism: Triticum monococcum; assembly: GCA_034509565.1. Classification (NCBI taxonomy): domain Eukaryota; kingdom Viridiplantae; phylum Streptophyta; class Magnoliopsida; order Poales; family Poaceae; genus Triticum; species Triticum monococcum. The sequence continues at coordinate 237,416,834 of CM067843.1, forward strand.
ATTTTTTGAAGTTTGTTTTGAGTTTCGTTTTCAAACAAACCAATTTTTATGCTTCTGAAAATTATTATGTGGACTTAGGAAACTAGTTCAGAGCCACATGCAAATTTTCAAAATTATTGGGCTTATATCTATTTTATAGTAAATATAAACCCAAATCAAATAGCTAGTGATTTAATTCAAAGGCCCAAGAATAATTATTTTTGTGATTCCAGGAATATTGGTTTGAGTTATAGATCTTGCCAATATTTTCAGAGGTTAGCAGGAACATTTTGTTGGGCTCATTTGAAATATTTTAATGTTGATCATTTTTAAAAGATTTCTGAGGCTTGAGAATTCCCTCAATTCAATTTCCTTGAATTTAAGATGATGCATGGATGCATATGCAATGACAAGCAAAGGCCAAAGCTAGGGCTGTGACATCCATGTCCTCCATTGTCGGATCACAATCGTGTGGGGGAAAACTACACCTCGTTTGGACACTCCTACCTCCTTCTATCTAAAAATAGGTGCCCCTCCCCAAATTTTCACGCAGATGAAACCCTAGCTAAGCTCCCACGCCGCCACCGGACATGTCCGTCGCCCGCCGGACGTCCCGCGCCGCCACCCCGCGCCAGTGAGGCGCCGCCACGTGTCCCACTACCCCCCACCGCCGCCGCTGCCCGCTCGGCCCATGGGGAGCCCGCCTCGGGCCGGACCGGGCCCGAGCGCCCCGCGCCCTACCGCCGCTCCGCCACTGCCTGTCCTCACCAACTCCGGCCGCCAGCGCCGCCCAACTCCGCCACCTGCGCCTGAGCGCCTCGCCGCCTCCCGCTCCTCTCGCCTTGCTGCTTCCTCCGCATGGCCGCGGCGCCGCCCGGATCCGCCTCGCGCCGGCCCCGCCTCGCCGCTCGTCGCCAACTCGGGCCAGATCCGGGCCGGTGCCGCCTGGATCCGGCGCCCCCGACCCCCTCCAGCGAGCTCCCCAGCTCCGGTGACGTTCTGGCCAGATCCGCCGCCGCCTCAGTTTCTGTGTCGCAGTCAACCCCAATCCGCGAGGTGATGAATTCGTCTAAGTCCTTTTTTTGCAGTATTTTTATGCCATGTTCATCGCATCATATCTCCACGCTCGTTGCTCCAAATGATGCATATGATATATCAAATTGTTCGTCTTGTTGAGCTCTTCATGGTAGAAACATTGCCATGCATGTTACTGCCTTTTGTGATGTCTTTTGCATTGATGCAAGAGTGCTATAAAATGTTAGGAGCTGGTACTTATCAGATTATGAGGTTTTTCATTTTTGTTGCATTTGATGTGTGCATTATATGGGCATGAGGTCTTCATGAGTTTTGAACTACACCATTCCATCTTTACAGAGGTGCTTGTCTTGTATTTTTTGTGATCAATGTGGTGACTAGCACAAGCATGCAAACTAGGCTTCGTGATGTTGCTGTTTTTAGGGACTTAGGATTTTGCTAAGTCTTTTCTGCTATTATTTTGATGCCATGTAAACTTGATGATACAGTTAGATACATGCTTATTTTGAGATACTTCATTAAGGGTGTTTTGAACATGTGGTTATGCTCTATCCATACATGCCCCTGTTTGCAATTATGGAGTTGTCTAGCATGTCTTGTTCTTGCTCTACTTTTGGTATAAAATGTTCCTGGCAGAATGTTAACATGTCAATCAATTTTGCCATGGTTGTTGCTAGTGATCCATGCATCCTATGAACTTGCTCTTGCCATGGTTAGCTTCATGAACATGTCATCTTGTTGTTGGTATGCTTGTTTTGTCATGCAATGATTTGTGGTGAGTGATTTGAGCTCGCAAAGTTGCTATCATAATTCTGTTTATGTCATGCTCTGTTTTTCTACTAAGTCTGAAACTGTTAATAAAACTTGCTATGTTTACATGGGTGCCATCATATCTTCTGTACCTTTTTGGCTCATGATAAGTAAGGGACTTTTTATATATGCTTTTAGTCGAATCATGCCATGCCTTGGTTTGCTATGATATGTTCTTGTAGCATGTTGTTTGCTTGCTCTAAACTTTGCTTCATGATGTTGTTTTTGACATGTTAGTATTTTCACCAAGTTTGTGAAGTTGATATCTTTTGCACTTTTGCCATGCTTGTTTCAACCTGATCTAGTGTGATTTAGCTGTAGCTCAGTGTTCATATTTTTTCAAGCATATCTTGTACATCACTGCCATATTCCTTGTTGCTATGTTGGAGTGCAGTAGCTTAGTTTCTTGTTGCATCCTAAGTGCCATCGTGCTGTTAATTACAGTGTTGCACCATCCTTGTTTTGCTTCCCATTTGCAAATCATGCATCTATTTCCAGTGATCTTTATATTTATTTCAACCGAAATCATCTCATCTTTCCAGCGGCATAATTGGTTTGCCAAGTTGATGCCTTGTTCATTATTTCTCTTCTGGAGCACGCATATGCAATGCATATCATGTCTTGCATATCATGCCATGTATTGCATCATGTTGCTTGTGCATTGCACCGTGATTGATTGTTGTTCCATTGCTTGTGTTCTTGCTTTGGGTAGAGCCGGGAGACGAGTACGTGAACGAGGAACCTATTGAGTATGCTACCGAGGATCAAGCTTTCGACAACTATGAGAACTTTGCAGGCAAGATGACCATACCCTCGAAATCACTTCTATCATGCTTGCTAGGTGTTCGCTCTATTGCTATGTCGCGCTCCCTACCACTTGCTATATCATGCCTCCCATATTGCCATGTCAAGCCTCTAACCCACCTTCCTAGCAAACCGTTGTTTGGCTATGTTACCGCTTTTGCTCATCCCCTCTTATAACGTTGTTAGTTGCAGGTGAAGATGAAGTTTGTTCCATGTTGGAGCATGGATATTGTTGGGATATCATTATTACATCTTATTTACTTTAATGCATCTATATACTTGGTAAAGGGTGAAGGATCGGCCTTATGCCTGGTGTTTTGTTCCACTCTTTCCACCCTAGTTTCCGTCATACCGGTGTTATGTTCCTTGATTTTGTGTTCCTTACGCGGTCGGGTGTTATGGGAACCCCTTGATAGTTTGCCTTGAATAAAACTCCTTCAGCAAGGCCCAACCTTGGTTTTACCATTTGCCTACCTACCACCATATACCTTTCCATTGGGTTCTACAGACTCAAGGGTCATCTTTATTTTAAACCACCTCGGGCCAGTGCTCCTCTGAGTGTTGGTTCGAAACGGGCAACCTGCGGGGCCACCTCGGGGCAACTTGAGGGTTGGTTTTACTCGTAGCTTGACCTATCTGGTGTGCCCTAAGAACAAGATACGTGCGACTCCTATCGGGATTTGTCAGCACATCGGGAGGCTTTGCTGGTCTTGTTTTACCATTGTCGAAATGTCTTGTAACCGGGATTCTGAGACTGATCGGGTCTTCCCGGGAGAAGGAATATCCTTCGTTGACCATGAGATTTTGTGATGGGCTAAGTTGGGACACCCCTGCAGGGTATAAACTTTCGAGAGCCGTGCTGTGGTTATGTGGCAGATGGGAATTTGTTAATATCCGGTTGTAGAGAACTTGACACTTAACTTAATTAAAATGAATCAACAACGTGTGTAGCCGTGATGGTCTCTTTTCGGTGGAGTCCGGGAAGAGAACACGGTCTCGTGTTATGCTTGAACGTAAGTAGCTTCAGGATCACTTCTTGATCACTTATAGCTTCCCAACCGTGCGTTGCTTCTATTCTCGCTCTTATTTGCGTATGTTAGCCACCATATATGCTTAGTGCTTGCTGCAGCTCCACCTCCACCTCACTACCTTCTCCTACCTATAAGCTTAAACAATCTTGATCTCGTGGGTGTGAGATTGCTGAGTCCTCGTGACTCACGGATACTTCCAAACTATTGCAGGTGCTGATGATACCAGTCCAGGCGATGCTACCGAACTCAAGTGGGAGTTCGACGAGGATTCGGGCCATTATTATGTTTCTTTTCCCGATGATCAGTAGTGGAGCCTAGTTGGGACAACCGGGGATCTAGCATTTGGGGTTGTCTTCTTTTATTTTGGTTCCGTAGTCGGACCTTTGATTGTACTTTGGATGATGTATGGATTATTTATGTATTGTGTGAAGTGGCGATTTTAAGCCAACTCTTTATCCCTTTCTTATTCAGTACATGGGATGTGTAAAGATTACCCCTTTTGCGACAAGCCTACCATGCGGCTATGCCACTAAGTCATGCCCCGACATGTGGGAGATATACCGCATTGTGGGTGTTACAGAAGGCTGCCAAGAATAAACAACTAGGTGTCAGATCCCACACATAGCAAGCATTTCAATAACATGCACACAACATGCTCGATATGTGTAAATACAACATAACATCACAACTAAACTCTACAACTCAAAGTATTTAATTAAGAGGCTCCGAAGAGCCATACATAGTGTGATATTATAAACATCGGTCTCATGACCCAACATACAAAGTCATACAAGCAACAAGCACATGCGGAAGCTTATCCCATCTGAGTATAGACAGCTGAAAAGAAACAAGGCTAGAAATCATGTCTATCTACAAGACCCTCCATAGGAGCCAGACCTCTGTTTGGGATTCCCAAGCTAATCGTCGAAGCCCACGAAGAACTACTAGTAATACTGAAGTCTCTCTACAAAACATAAATTAAGCAAACGTGAGTACAAATGTACTCAACAAGCAAATGCATTGGTATCAAGAAGGGGGGTTGTGGAGTTTAACTGCAGCAAGCCGGCTTTGACTCAGTGGCTATCATGTACTACGATTGCCAGTATTTTTTTGAGGTGGGAAAGTGCACACGAGTCCACATATTCACCATATCAATACACCACTATGGATCTGTTCCCATCTCCCTACGAGAAGGCCATCCATAGCACTCACGCTTATCTTGCACATTTTAGAGTATCCAATTTAAGTTATCTATGAACCATATCACCTTTCCAAGTAGTCCATATCCGAGGACGCGACTATTCGAATACATCATTAACCCTGCAGGGGTGTACTTCTTCACACACGCTCTCACCACTTACCACCATGTACACGTCATGTATCTCGGCAACCTTCAAGTGGAAGTCTGGTGAGGGTGTCGGCCATGACCTGACTAACCACATAAGTCTCTAGTCCAGGTTTATCGCCTATTCAGGTTCCATATGCAAGGAAGTCTGGTGGAGGTTTCCACTACGGCCCCAAACAATGTGTGTAGGGTTCCCGAGCCCACCAAACGGGTGCTCCGGTACACCGTGCCACTTGCCTGCCACATCACAGCCCACCCCTAAGGCCAGCGCTGCACACGGCCTCCAGTACACTACAAACACCAGGAACTACTTGCAACTCCTGGATAGAGGAAAATGCGATTAATAAGTCGAGAGAGCTTGGAGTGTCTGGAGCCCAATGTGTGGTAGTAACTGTCTTGGATCACAAACACAGAACTCAGTTCTTGAGACCGATTTCAATGAGACAACCCACCATGTACTCCTGCATAGCCTCTCATCGCTACCTTTACCAAATCGTGTTCACACACTTAGCTCTCAATAGTAGGACATGTTCACCACTATCCCCATCCATCCCAGATGATTCAGGCCTGGCATAACTCGAAGCATAGCAGGCATAACAAGCAAGCATGAACGAGTAGGCACATCATGGCTCAAACAACTCCTACTCACGCTAGCGGGTTTTTTACTAATTACTGTGGCAAAGACAGGTCATGCAGAGGAATGGGTTCAACTGCCACAACATGTAACAGTTGAATCATTGTTGTCCAAATGCAGTAAAAGAGAGCAGGGGCGAGAGAGTGGGATTGTATTGGAATGCTCAAAGGGGGTTGCTTGCCTGGCACTTCTGAAGATAGCATTGAGTCTTCATTAGTGACATCGATCTAAACATCGGAAAACATCTATCGAGAGGGAACAAACACAGGCAAACAAGAGGGAACAAAATCAATGCAATGCAACAATATGATGCATGATCATGACATGGCAATATGCTAGTGTTTGAGCTAATGCAAATGCTACCATATTAGTTGAAGATCATTTGAATCAAAGATTCAAATTCAAACACCAAAAGAAGCATTTAAAATGACCTTTAATTGATTTGACCTGATCAGCATGTATAAGTTGCTCAAACATGCATGAAAACACCGTAAACAGATTCTTTGGATTTTTCACATCATTTTTCATATATAAATTATTTTCATCTGACTTATAGATCAATTTCTATGATTTTTCAAGGTTAGTATTTTCTGAAATTCATAAACATTTTCTAATTTATTTTAATTCCAGAAATACTTTACTATGTCATCATGGCGTCATTCTCACATTAGCTAGTCAACAGGGCCATCCAGGTCAAACCTGACCAGTGGGTCCCACTGGTCAGTGTCAATGTGCTGGCTAGGGTCACAGACATGTGGGCCCGGTCAAAGGCCACGTCAGCACAGTCAATGCTGACGTGTGGGTCCACTGGTTTTATTAATTAACCTAATTATTTTGGTTAACCAGTAAACTAATAAAGTGGGACCCGCTGTCAGTGTCTAGTGTTAAACTAATAGTGTTAATTAGTCCCGAATCTAATGACGACCACGTCGGCTATCCTTCGATTAGCCGCCGATGCTAAGAAGGACACGGCGGAGGTCCACGTCCGGCCGTTTTCGGCGAGGGGAGGTCGCGTGGATAGGTTCTATCGTAGCGGCGCGATGAGGCGTGTCGGACAGTGGCAACGACGCGTGGTGGGGTGGCCAGAATCATCAACGGTGATGAGTGAGGCGGCGGCGGGAGCACGGCTGTGTTCGGGCACGGGGTTGCGGCTCACAAGCGGGCGAGCTAAACGGCTAGGCGGCATCTACAAAGCATAAGGAGCATGCCGACATGCTCAGACACGTCGGGCGTGAGCTCCAGTGATGACGGTGATGAACGCGGCAGCGAGAAGCTTCGGCCATGGCGGCAGCGCTAGCTAGAGGATGAGCAGAGCAACGGGGTTAGGGGAGGAGAAAGAGGAGCTCATGTCGACCATGATGAGAAGGTCAGTGGGCGCGGGGGAGGTCCGGAGTGAGCGGGGCTGCGGTGGCGTTCTCGACGACCCGAGGAGAAAGAAGAGGTCGGGGCAGCGCTTCGGGGCGTCCGGCGTCGCGCGAGCTGATGGAAAGGTCGAGGGTGTCGACCGGGAGCTCCGGGACATGGCAGCGAGGCCCGGGGTGCACGGTGGCTACGGGTGCGGCGGCGCTTCGCTCTCTGGTGCACTCGGGGAAGAGAGGGGGAGGAAGCCAGAGGAGGGGGACCCGAGGGAGAGGGAGGGAGAGCTGAATGGCTCTGGGGGTCACGTGGAGTCATCCAGACGCATCAAGTAGGGGGCAGGGAGGGAGGGAGGAGGTAACCGCGGCATCTGGCTGCGTGCGCCGGGCACGCGCCCTCGCCTACTGGCGCGAGGAGGAAAGTGATAGGAGAGCACCTGGTGGCCCGGGCCGCCAGGTAAGCACGTAAGTTCTTCTGCTCTGTTTTTTATTTAGCCACTATTATGAATTCGAACAATGCCAAAACATTCTGAATAATTGTATGTTACTTCTTTGGACTATTCCAAAAGCACATAAAATATATCACATACATTTGAAAATATATTCCATATATTAAGAAAATAGGTATAAATTCAAATACAATAGTGATTTAAATTCAGAGCCCAAATAATCCCTTAAAATGTTCCAAAATTTTGGTTTGATATATAACTCTTGCCAAAAATTCTCAAAACTATTTTTAGGGTATTTTAGATTCACTGAATGCATTTTCAGGGTTCTTTCCCTTTAATTAAATTTTTGACGCTTCCACTTTCATCAATTCAAGTTTCTTGAAAATAACATGATGCATGATGCTCACTGATGCAACTAATTACAAGCATTATTCTAGGGATGTGACAAGTTCCCACAGGACCTACGGGTCCATAGCAGTAGCTAGATCTCTCTCTCTCTCTCTCTCTCTCTCTCTCTCTCTTTGATCTTCAATACAATGATCTTTTCGGAGATATGTTCGACGTAATTGTTGCGGGTGTTTGTTGGGAACCGATGAATTGTGGGTTTATGATCACATTAATCATTGAAAGTATTTGAGTCTTTTGTTAGATTTATCTATGTGTGATTTTATAGCCTTGTATTTTTCTCTGATCTATCTCTTTTGGCCAATTAGATTGATTTATCTTTAGTGGGAGAGGTGCTCGGTAGTAGGTTCAATCTTACGGTGTTCTTACTTATGACAGGAGGAGTTGCAAGGCACGTATTGGTTGTTGTTACTAAGGGTAAAACGATGGGACTCGAACATATTATTTTCTCTTTCTTTGTCCATGTTATGTTATCATGCTTCAAGCATTACTCTATTTGTTATGAACTTAATACCTTAAGATGCATGCTGGATAGTGATAATGGGGTGGAGTTATAGTAGTAGATGCAGATGGATGTCGGCCTACTTGTCTCGGACATAATGCCTATGTATTGATCATGCCACGAAGAATCATCATAACTATGCGCTATTCTATCAGTTGCCCAATAATAATTTGTCTACCCAACGTACTATGCTCGTGAGAGAGATGCCTCTAGTGAACGCTATGGCCCCCGGGTCCATTCACTTTATATTTACTAAAACCCTAAAAATACTTCCTGCAATTTATTTACTTTTATTTTCCTTTTTATTTATCTGTCCACCACTATCAGATTTAATCCTTTCAATTAACGTGGACAAGTGTATTAACAACCCTCTTGTCCGCTTGGGTGCAAGTATTTGCTTTATGTGTGTGCAGGTACTGCTTATAGTGTTTGCGTGGTGTCTCCTACTGGTTCGATAAACCTTGGTTCTTAAGTGAGGAAGATACTATCTGCTACTATACTACATCACCCTTCCTCTTCCGGGAAATCCCAACGCATATCACAAGTAGCAGTTGTCGACAATCGGCCTGGCAAGGTCAATGTGTTTATTCCTCCTGAAGATGTGACGGAGGAAGATGGCGGTGACAGATTCTAAAGTGTGTGCATGCGGTCCATGAAAAGGGTCTGCTAGACCGGTTGGTGCTCTCGGCTCGCTGTTGGGCTACTTGGTGAGGCCACCGTATTAGATGATGTGCGTTGGTGCAAGGTCATGACACATCATTAAACTTGTAGGTGTAGCAATGGAGATCGCCAGAAAGGTGGCTTTAGGTTGATCCACGTATTGTCTATGCCAGACTGCGGAATAATTTATAAAGATGACTATGTGCATCCTTGAATGCAGAGGCTGGGGTTTTGACCTCCTTTTCGAAAAGAAAATAATAATAATGTTGCATCATTTTGAAACAATCATGAAAAAAGCTACAAATGCATGCACATTTAAGTTCTCAAGTTTTTCTAGATTTTCAGCATTTTAATAGGTATTTCTCCAGTAGATCGATGCATGGCTCCTTTGATAAGACACTGGTGCAGAGACCTGCTATACAAATGGTTTTTAACCCCTTTCCACAATGGCGTTTGGAACCGTCGCCAAGTGAGTGTGGGCAATAGAGGGGTCCTTCCCACACGACCCAGAAACCGTCGGGGATAGGCCCTACTAGCACACAGGCTGGGGTAAAATGAGCTCGTGTGCGATCTGGCGAGGCATCGAAACCCAATCGTTTCCATTCGTATGTACATCCCACATGGTGAGCCCCACAAAAATATTTCCATTCGTATGTATATCACACACATGTTTTTTGTGTGGAAACATTTGTGCAAGGTGGCCTAACGCAAATAGTTCTTTGCCGGAAGCCGTGTGTGATTGTTAGTTGATCGAACATGCCTACTTTCTAGAAACCATGTGGGTTGTTTGAGTTCATCGCCCACGGTGTTGTCTATGTAACCGTCTGCAATAGAAAACCCCAGTAAGTAGGGTAATTAGCCTATTATTGATAATCCATATAGTAATCAAACTGATATTTCTTATAAAATACACCAGATATTTCATATACGTATAACGACAACCAGGATTTCATAATCGAACTACATCAGATAGCTTCGGCACTTAGTTATGCCATTACACAACAGCACCAAGTTTCACATGCAATCTCAAAAACCTTTGGAAAGTAGCAACATACATGGTGAATAGACAAATGAATCTCATCTGGGAAACTGCAGAAGCGGAAGGCAAATATTGAGCCTTCAGTGATGTTGAATGTCGTTCAACTTTAGGCCAGTGGCTATGGATAATTACCCGCCCAACCTTCATCCTCTTCAGGAAGATTGCACTTTTGTACCGTGGGTGTTGAATGAATACCTTCCTCACTTCTTGACTATGCAAGTGGTTTGAGAGGTAATCATCGGTGAACTGCTTTGAAAAGTACTGAAAACAAAGATATGCATAAATCGTTGTTATAAATTTTGAAATGGTGCAAGGCGTAAAAACAAGGTAAAAGAGTTAGTATCATCCTATAGTTGTCGGATGCCTTATTCATTGCGCAAACAAATATCTTACTGTTATTCGTTGCAAGTTTCTTCAACCTAACAATCTTTCTAAGTTTTAACTTGACTGATACTCATCAACATCTCATTTCCCCATATGCAAAATGGAACGAACAATGGATCTAAGCCTCTGACAGCAGGACCTACATGTGCAAGACCAATTTGTAAGAAACCTAAATATTAGAATGATTCCTGCAACTGCACAATAATGTGCTATTAGCGAAAGGACCATGCATGAGCAAACCTCGATGGTAAACCACAGTGTCTCCCATTGTTTCCCTGCGACACACATACGGAAGATCTTGATCAGGTTAACTGAGAGTTGCCATACTATCATTAGAATTGTACCCATAGCAAATGAAAATCAAATTGCAGAATTGAACCAGACAGTTAAACGGATAGCAGACCAAATGAACCAAAACAATTAACTGAGCACGACATTGCAGTATAGAAACTTGTACTAGAAGATAAGACAATTAACAAAACAAAGAATGCTTGAGAACAGTACTACAAAATAAAGCAATTGTTGGACCAAACCTTTAACTGAACATTACATTTTAGAGGACTGAACTGTTAACTGAACATTACATTTCAGAGGACCAAACTGTTAACTGAACATCAGATTGCATATTAACATTAAAGAGGACAAATCACTAGAAGGCACTGGCGGTGGCCTCAAGAAAACACCACAAACTATATTTTAAAGTAGAAAACCGCGTGGCGGTGTCGATGGTGGCCTCAAAGACGAGGTGCTCCTCCAAGATCTGGCGGTCGGCACGCATGGCAGCCATAGCGACCTCGTGGGTGCGTGCAACCAGGATTTGCTTCTCCGCTGCCACATGCTACTGAGCTCCATGTTATACTGCGTGCAAAATGGCTGTGGGCGACGCTTAATTGGAGGACGACGACAGTGATTTCGGTGGAAGGTATTGCGCCATCGGTCGGGGCATCTGGGACGAGAAAGGAGGAGGATGGTGTAGATTACCTGACCATATCGACGAGGCCGCACAACAACAAGAAGGGCCGGCATCCAGGAGGCCGCACAACAAGAAGAAGGGTTGCCGGCGAGGAGGCGGCGTTGCAAGAAGAAGGGTTACTGGCGAGGAGGCGGCGCTAAAAGAAGAAGGGTAGCCGGCGAGGAGGTGGCACTTTAAGAAGAAGGATCGCCGGCGAGGAGGCTGAGCTGCCAGTAAGCAATAGTGAAGGTTTAAACTTGGAAAGCAAGGAGGAATAGTGGAAATGTGGCTTTTGGTGGGAGGGAGGGGGCGGGGAGATAGATATTTCTGCGGTGGCAGAAAAATTTCGCTCGATGCCACGAGAAACTGGCGCGCAAGTGTGGTTCAAGTGCGGGCGTTGGACTATAGATGACGAAGCTTCCTGCGTAAGCCAGACAAGATTGTGCGCCAAGATATTTTATATCGCATCCCACACGATTCTTTCTAGTAAACTGTTTGTGGTATACCTGATTTTTTCATTATGTTTTGAAAGACAAAATGGTGTTACAGTGGGAAATGATGGTGTTTGAATTGCTAGAACATTTATGTACAGTGAACATGCAACTACATGAGTGTCGTGTTTAAATTTGGAATTATTCTGGGTTCATTTGGCATTTGTAAGCCTTATTTGAGTTTCTAGGCATTTAATGTGCATAATTCAAATTTGAACTACAAGCACATGCTCCAGTGCACCAAAGTTTGTTGAAAAATCACATGTGTGTCTTTGGGTGAATTTATAGGTCCCATGCAAGAAATGGGAATGAAATTCAAACATCTGGGCGCCGTGGCTCGGCCGGGAACATTGAGAAACTTGGTTTGTAAATTCTTAGAAATTCAAAACTCGCTTGAAAATCATGAAACTTGGCATGGTGTCATTTCATGGCACCAACATGCTGTGGTAAAAAAATTTGGCCGCATTTGAACAAGTTTAGGTATAAGCTTCTTGCAAACCGGAGCTTCTCTCGAGAAGACTCATGGTTCTCGAGGAGGGACGTGTCACCTTTGTGTGCAAAGCAATATACGCTACCTCTCCCCCTTGATTTTTTTATAGAGGCAAAATAGAACTATATGAGTGCCGTGTTAAAAATTCGAATTATTTCGGGATCGTTTGGACTTTTTTATACATTAATTGAATTTCTAGTCATTTAATGTGCATAGTTCAAATTTGAACTACAAGCACATGCTCCAGTGCACCAAAGTAGGTTGAAAAATCACATGTGTGTCCTTGAGTGAATTTATAGGTCCCATGCAAGAAATGGGAATGAAATTCAAACATCTAGGCGTCGTGGCTCGGCTGGAAAGATTGGGAAACTTGGTTTTTTAATTCATGTAAATCCAAAACATGCCTGAAATCATGAAACTTGGCATGGTGTCATGACATGGCACCGACATGCTGTGGTAATTTTTTTAGCTGAATTGGGACAAGCTTTGGTATAAGATTCTTGGAAACCGGAGCTTCTCTGAAGAAGGCTCATGGTTCCGAGAGGGAATGTGTCATCTCCGTGTGCGAAACGACATGCATTGCCTTCTCTCGCCTTAATTTTTTTACACATGCAGATTAGACCAAATAAAAGTATCATGCTAAATTTTGGAATTATTCCAGGTTCATTTGGCCTTTTTATACATTAATTGAATTTCTAGGCATTTAACATGCATAATTCAATTTTGAACTATAAGCACATGCTCGAGTGCACCAAAGTTGGTTGAAAAATCACATGTGTGTCTGTCGGTGTCAAAACCGGCGGATCTCGGGTAGGGGGTCCTGAACTGTGCGTCTAGGCCGGATGGTAACAGGAGGCAAGGAACACAATGTTTTACCCAGGTTCGGGCCCTCTTGATGGAGGTAAAACCCTACGCCCTGCTTGATTAATATTGGTGATATGGGTAGTACAAGAGTAGATCTACCACGAGATCAAGGAGGCTAAACCCTAGAAGCTAGCCTGGTATGATTGTTGTGTATGAAGTTGTCCTACAGACTAATACCCTCCGGTTTATATAGACACCGGAGAGGGTTAGGGTTACACAAAGTCGGTTACAATGGTAGGAGATCTTGAATATCCGCATCACCAAGCTTGCCTTCCACGCCAAGGAAAGTCCCATCCGGACACGGGACGAAGTCTTCAATCTCGTATCTTCATAGTCCTGGAGTCCGGCTGAAGGTATAGTCCGGCTACCCGAACACCCCCTAATCCAGGACTCCCTCAGTGTCCTTGGGTCAATTTGTAGGTCCCATGTAAGAAATGGGAATGATATTCAAACATTTGGGCATCGTGCCTTGGCTGGACATATTGAGAAACTTGGTTTTTTAATTCCTGTAAATCCAAAACACGCCTGAAAATCATGAAACTTGGCATGGTGTTATGACATGGCATCAACATGCTGTGGTAAATTTTTTGGCTGAATTAGGACAAGCTTTGGTACAAGCTTCTTGCAAACCGGAGCTTCTCTCAAGAAGGCTCATGGTTCCGAGAGGAAACGTGTCACCTCCTTGTGCGAAAAGACATACACTGCCTTCTCCCGCCTTAATTTTTTTTACACAGGAAGCTTAGACCAAATAGGAGTTTCGTGCTAAATTTTGGAATTATTCCAAGTTCGTTTGGCCTTTTTATACATTAATTGGTTTTCCAGGCATTTAATGCACATAATTCAAATTTGAAGTACAAGCGCATGCTCCAGTGCACAAAAGTTAGTTGGAAAATCATTTATGTGTACTTGGGCGAACTTCTAGGTCCCATGGTAGAAGTCGGAATGGAATTCAAACATCTGGGCGTCTTGGCTCGGCCAGAAACATCGAGAAACTTGGTTTTAAAATTCCCGTAAAGCCAAAACTCGCCTGAAAATCATGAAACTTGGCATGGTGTCATGACATGGCACCAACATGTTGTGGTAATTTTTCTGTCCTATTTGCGAAGGCGCACACATTAACAATCAACAAAGTCATTTTGGAACAAGTGCTGTCATGTTACAAATCTAAAACACAAGTATTATTGAAACCATGGGCGCTCTACTTACGAATTACGTGCCGCCATGCGTCCCCTTTTTCATTGGCTAGGAGGTGTCGTGCGGGGTAGCTATTTGAGTACGGGAGGCGTGCGATCAGACCCCTACGCGTGCTCATCGGGAGGAGAGCCCTTTGACCTCCATATGTCGCCCAGCTCCCTCCCAACGTCTCCATTAATGGCGCTCGAGCCCCTGTTTCACGACATGGCTATGTCTCACTCAACTGAGATTTATGAGAGAAAAAAGAAAATCCGAAAAGAAAGTTTTCCACGGATCTTGTTGTAAGATCCGACGGACCTATATAGCATCGACTGTGACTTATAGCAAGACTGATGAATATAAGGACAATGACACTGGATAATAATTGTCTTACATATTTAGGAAGATAATTAAAAAATCCACATGTAGCAACGCCCGAAATACACAAGGGCAAAAGAAGAAGGAAGACAACAATCTGGCTCACTGATCTCTACTTTCTTGATGCAATGCTGCAGGCCGCGGGAACTTCTCTCCGCGGCGAGCGGCGATGAGCACTTTCGTGTCCTCAAGATGCTCCTTGAGAGCATCCACGGATTCCTCCACCAGCCTTTGGTGCTCGATGCGGAGCAGGTCATTCTCATCCATAAGTTTCTTGACGATGACGCCGGTCCTCTTCAACAAGACAGTGGTCTCCTCCTACTGCTTCGCACTTCTGACGATCTTCACCCTCAGCAGGTCATGCTCGGCCCGGAGTTTCGCATTGCCCTCACTTAGTTGCTGGATGATGCCGGTAGCCTGTTCAAATGAGGCTTTCATGTCATCCTGCAACCTCGCCCAGCCGAAGATCTGATCTGTCTGCCTATGGACGATCACATTCATGCGCCTGTAAGAGTCCTCACCTACCCGCGAGACATTTTCCCAGGCCGCCGCAGCACGGGAGGACATCTCTGCTGCATTCGCGACACGGCGGGACATTTCTACTAGTTCCGCGGCGCGGCCGGACCAGTCTGCTGCATCAACGGCGCGGTGGGACCTTTGTGCTGCTTTGGCGGCACGACGGGACCTCTGTGCTGCTACAACCACGTGGCAGGACATGTTGATTGCTTTCGCGGCGAGGCGGGACATCTCTCATGCTTCCGCTTCCATGCTCGCCTCTCCCTGGTGGTAATGTCTCGACCCAGAACTCACCCTGGCCATGGCAGACTCAAGGGAATGTTGATGAATGACTTGTTTGTTTTTGTGGATGAGGAGTTGAGGAGGAATGTGCAGTCATCTTGGAGTAGTAGTATTTATAACCGAGTACTAATACGCTCCTAAGTGGGAAACCGTTTAGGTTTTGATCGATGTGAACATGTTTGCAATTAAATATAGCGTGGTAGTAATTTGGAATGTGATGGTACGCAGGCTCAAAATTTATTGACGGTTCTATAATTTCTAAGTGCGGCACTATTACCAGACGGCGTAACGTGGGAACACTTTCTCGGCCGTGTACGTGGCATTTTGCACCATAGGGTGCACCACAATAGGCAATTTCAGCACCCACGTCTTGTTCCAACAACTGTGCGCGCTCGTTATTACCTACCATCGTGCATGCTTCTTTTAATTAGAATGTGTGCCCGTCTACCACACTGATACGTCTCCAACGTATCTATAATTTTTGATTGCTCCATGCTATATTATCTACTATTTTGGACATTATTGGGCTTTATTATCCACTTTTATATTATTTTTTGGGACTAACCTATTAACCGGAGGCCCAACCCAGAATTGTTATTTTTTTGCCTATTTCAGTGTTTCGGAGAAATAGAATATCAAATGGAGTCCAAACGAAATGAAACCTCCGGAAACATGATTTTCTCATCAGATAAGATCCAGGAGACTTGGACCCTCCGTCAAGAAAGCCACGAGGTGGTCACGAGGGTGGAGGGCGCCCCCCTAGGGCACGCCCCCTGCCTCGTGGGCCTCTCGAAGCTCCACCGACGTACTCCTTCCTCCTATATATACCTATGTACCCCCAAACGATCGGGGATGGAGCCAAAAACCTAATTCCACCGCCACAACTTTCTATATCCACGAGATCCCATATTGGGGCCTGTTCCGGAGCTCCGCCGGAGGGGGCATCGATCACGGAGGGCTTCTACATCATCATCCAAGCCCTTCTGATGAAGTGTGAGTAGTTTAATTCAGACATACGGGTCCATAGTTAGTAGCTAGATGGCTTCTTCTCTCTTTTTGGATCTCAATACAATGTTCTCCCCCTCTCTCGTGGAGATCTATTCGATGTAATCTTCTTTTCGCGGTGTGTTTGTTAAGACTGATGAATTGTGGGTTTATGATCTAGTCTATCTATGAATAATATTTGAATCTTCTCTAAATTCTTTTATGTATGATTGGTTATCTTTGCAAGTCTCTTCGAATTATCAGTTTGGTTTGGCCTACTAGATTGGTTTTTCTTGCCATGGGAGAAGTGCTTAGCTTTGGGTTCGATCTTGCGGTGTCCTTTCCCAGTGACAGAAGGGGCAGCAAGGCACGTGTTGTATTGTTGCCATCGAGGATAAAAACATGGAGTTTTTATCATATTGCATGAAACTATCCCTCTACATCATGTCATCTTGCTTAAGGCGTTACTCTGTTTTTAACTTAATACTCTAGATGCATGCTGGATAGCAGTCGATGAG
Source organism: Triticum monococcum (assembly GCA_034509565.1). Classification (NCBI taxonomy): domain Eukaryota; kingdom Viridiplantae; phylum Streptophyta; class Magnoliopsida; order Poales; family Poaceae; genus Triticum; species Triticum monococcum. Next base: position 237,433,914 of record CM067843.1, read on the forward strand.
TGGAGTAATAGTAGTAGATGCAGGCAGGAGTCGGTCTACTTGTCTCGGACGTGATGCCTATATACATGATCATACCTAGATATTCTCATAACTATGCTCAATTCTGTCAATTGCTCAACAGTAATGTGTTCACCCACCGTAGAATACTTATGCTCTTGAGAGAAGCCACTAGTGAAACCTATGGCCCTCGGGTCTCTTTCTCATCATATCAATCTCCATCACTTTATTATTGCTTTGCTTTTTTACTTTGCCTTTTACTTTTCACTTTGCATCTCTATACCAAAAATACCAAAAATATTATTTATCATCTCTATCAGATCTCACTTTCGTAAGTGAAGGGATTGACAACCCCTAAGCACGTTGGTTGCGTTGAGCTATTGTTTTTGTGTAGGTACGAGGGACTCGCGCATAGCCTCCTACTAGATTGATACCCTGGTTCTCAAAAACTGAGGGAAATACTTACACTACTTTGGTGCATCATCCTCTCCTCTTCGGGGAAATCCAACGCAGTGCTCAAGAGGTAGCACGCGCACACGTTGATCTGTCTAACTGTTTCTGTTTGTTGTGGCTAATCGCAAACAATTCATACGTGTGAAGTGTATGCCGTCAATCGCAGACACTTTGATCTGACTGACCATTTGCTCTATTGCCTAATCACAAACATTTAATCTTTCTGAAGCGTATGCCCTCAATCGCACACACCTTAATCTAGCTGCCCGTTTCTATTGTTCTACCTCATCACAAATAGTTAATCTAAGTGAACTATATGCCATATATCACACACGCCTTCATATGGCTGCCCATTTCTGTACTTCTTCCTCATCGCAAACAGTTAATTGAACTAAACCGTATGCCCTGCATCGCACATGCAACTAAAATTGGAATCGTGTTCGATGGCTCCGCCATCACAAACATTTTGCATCTTTTTTGACGGGTCTTTACATCACCGTTTGCGATTAATTGCATCGCACACAGTTTCATCAAAGGGTCTCTGATCGTAGTGTCGCGTTAGCAGCATCCTATAGTAGTGAGAGCATCTACATTCAAAATTAGCAAATTCGGGGCCCTAAACATTTATGGGCGTGCTTGTGCACACCGCTGATGGCTTTGGACACCCCCTCATATTGGTTGTCCGGCGGTGACAATCATCAAATGCAAACCCTTAAACCCATGCAGGCCTATCATATCCATGAATATCACACGTAAAAAAAATACTTGTTGGTAACGAAAATACATAGTTTGAACATAAAATTTATTTGAAGTGCACAATTAAAAAATTACCACTTTGGTTTTCATTGTGGGTCCACATATACTCCACAAGATCAGTAAATAGATCTGCGTGCACCTGGTGGTCTCGAAGATCTGATGCAGCTGCAGAAAATTGACAAGCTGATTTGCATCTTGTTGTTCCAAGATGTGGACTTGTTCTCTAGGCTTGTCAAAATCATGGGTTTGGGCAACCCCATCACCTTCATCCTGGACAATCATATTATGCAAAATGACACAACATGTCATTAGCTGTCACAAAGTCTCTCATTCACACATCATTCTAGTTCCACGAACAATTCCCCAATGATCTTGGGGCACCCTGAATGCCTTTCCACATCCTTCCTAAATGTTTCTTGCATTCTTGCAAAGTTGCTTTGTTTGTTGCCTTGGGATCAGATATGGTCTTCAAAACACCGTCCATTAAGGATGGATACCATCGACAAGGTAGAACCCAAGGTTGTAGTCATGATTGTTGACATTGTAGTTGCATGGCAGAGATTCCCCATCACAAAGTCTCCTAAACACGGGAGATCACTGGTGCACATAGGTGTCGTTTTGAGAACAAGGCATTCCAAAGAAAGAATGCCAAATTCACTAGTCATGTGATGCCACTACTTCTAGTATGATGGTGGCCTCTTTGGTGTGACCTTGGTACATCCCGCGCAAACCTTTGGGGCAGCTCTTCCATTGCCAATGCATGCAATTAGTTCAACTGGCATACCTAGAAAACCTCTTGCCTCTCTAATAGCCAGCAACCTTTCTATATCATGCACATTTGGTTCTCTCAGATACTCAGCTCCAAACACCTTCACTACGACACGGGAAAAGTTCACAATTGTCTTTAGGCATGTGCTCTTCCCCATTCTGACCATCTCACCAACAACATTGATAGTAGTACCAAGTGCAAGCATCCTCATAACAGTCATGCATTTCTTGTTCGCAATAATTCCCGGTGAGCTTGAAGTAGGGATCTATTGTTGGGGAAAATAGCATGCAATTTCAAAAAAAATTCCTATGATCAAGCAAGATCTATCTAGGAGATGCATAGCAACGAAAGGGGGAGAGTGTGTCCACGTACCCTCGTTGACCGAAAGTGGAAGCGTTAGGTTAAAGCGGTTGATGTAGTCGAAACATCTTCACAATCCAACCGATCTAGTACCAAACGTACGGCACCTCTGAGTTCAACACACGTTCAGCTTGATGACGTCCTTCAAACTCTTGATCCAGCAGTGGGTCGAGGGAGAGTTTCGTCAGCACGACGGCGTGGTGATGATGATGGTGATGTGATCCACGCAGGGCTTCGCCTAAGCACTACGACGCTATGACCGGAGGAGTAAACTGCGGAGGGGGCACCACACACGGCTAAGAGAATAACTGTTGTGCTTTGGGGTGCCCCCCTTGCCCCCGTATATAAAGGAGAGGAGATGGAGGCCGGCCACCAAGGGGCGTCCCAAGGGGGGTCCTACTAGGACTCCACTCCTAGTAGGATTCGCCCCCTTTTCGCTCTCATGGAGGGGGAAAGAGGGAAGGAGAGGGAGAGGGAGAGGGAAAGAGGAAAGGGGGGCACGCCCCCTTCCCCCTTGTACAATTCGGACTCCCTGGGGGCGCCACGCTGCGGGCTCCCCTCTCTTTCTCTCCTATGGCCCATGAAGGCCCATTACTTCTCCGGGGGGTTCCGGTAATCCCTCTGTTCTCCGATAAATATCCGAAGCGTCCCAAAACCATTGCGGTGTCCGAATACCTTCATACAATATATCAATCTTTACCTCTCGATCGAGACTCCTCGTCATGACTGTGATCTCATCCGGGACTCCGAACAATCTTTGGTCACCAAAACACATAACTCATAATACAAATCGTCATCGAACGTTAAGCGTGCGGACCCTACGGGTTCGAGAACTATGTAGGTATGACCGAGACACATCTCCGGTCAATAAACAGTAGTGGAACCTAGATGCTCATATTGGTTCCTACATATTCTATGAAGATCTTTATCGGCCAAACCATAATGACAACATACGTAATTACCTTTGTCATCGGTATGTTACTTGCCCGAGATTCGATCGTCGGTACCATCATACCTAGTTCAATCTCGTTACCGGCAAATCTCTTTACTTGTTTTGTAATGCCTCATATCGTAACTAACTCATCAGTCACATTGCTTGCAAGGCTTATCATGATGTGCATTACCGAGAGGGCCCAGAGATACCTCTCCGATACTCGGAGTGACAAATCCTAATCTCGATATATGCCAACTCAACAAACACCTTTGGAGAAACCTATAGAGCATCTTTATAATCACCCAGTTACGTTGTGACGTTTGATAGCACACAAGGTGTTCCTCCAGTATTCGGGATTTGCATAATCTCATAGTTAGAGGAATATGTATAAGTCATGAAGAAAGAAATAGCAATAAAACTTAACGATCATTATGCTAAGCCAACAGATGGGTGTTGTCCATCACATCATTCTCCTAATGATGTGATCCCATTCATCTAATGACAACACATGTCTATGGTCAGGGAACTTAACCATCTTTGATTAACAAGCTAGTCAAGTAGAGGCATACTAGGGACACTTTCTTTTGTCTATGTTTTCACACATGTATCAAGTTTCTAGTTAATACAATTCTAGCATGAATAATAAACATTTATCATGATATAAGGAAATATAAATAACAAATTTATTATTGCCTCTAAGGCATATTTCCTTCATCTATGCCTCCACTCCCTCCACAACACACAAGAACAATGGTTTGCGCATACAAAAGGGTCGAGGAAACCATTCATCAAGTAAAGCAGGTTCAGGAGAAAAGTAGTCCTTGCTGAGTAGCCGTGCTCTAGAGACACTATCCCGCTTCAGTACTCCTCTCCCTTTGACCGAGCCCTTGTTGAGAATGTGCTCCAGCTCTCGATCCATTTCCTATTGGATGCTCATGATCATGATCATCTCCGCTTCTTCTTTTTTGAATCCGATGAATCAAAGAACTCCTTTTGAATTATTTCATCAAGCTCTAAGGGTCCATACTCCTCGTCCGACGAACCATCTGAATCCATCATTTTGCGTACAAAACAATCGCAAAAGAAGGGTTGGACATTTTGTTAAACACATGGAGGGGAAGGTGCAGTCTGAGAGTAGCCAGAGCGTACCGAAGAGGTGTCCTGGGTGGCGATCGTGTCCGTGCTGGCTAGAACAGAGGGGATGACTGTTTTGGCGGTGCTACCGGTGCTACGGGATCAGTATGGCGGCAGAGCAAGAGTGGTGATGGAGCTAGGGTGGACCGTCATGGATGAGGGAAAAGAGAGGAGAGGAACAAGGACGAATTGGCAAGGCCGGAGGGGGATTTGGTGCAATTTTAGGTGGGATCGGCTCCCCGGGCCTCCCCATATTTGGGGCTGCATATGAGGGGTGTCGATTATCCTGGGCATAAGAAGCCGGTATGAGGCGTTTTTTTGGGTCAATTTCTTTTACTGTTCAATGACTGCAAAGGGGGGAGGGCTTGGGGAGTCTGGCTATAGATGGGGGGAGGAGGTTGGGGAGTCCCGTTGTAGATGCTCTAACGAAAAACATGATTGCTTTCTCAACAACAAAAGGAACACGTACAAGTGTGGTCCCATAGGAGAAATGCATAGGGAGAGAGCGTACAATATGGCTTGCACCATCGTGTTGACGACAACAGTATCGAGGAAAAATGAATATGACTAGTGATGACCCGCAAGTATAGGGGATCAATTGTATCTCTTTTCGATAAGTAAGAGTGTCGAACCCAACGAGGAGCAGAGGGAAATGACAAGTAGTTTTCAGTAAGGTAATGCCTGCAGGTGCTAAAATTGTAAGTAACGGAGTAGTTTGATAACAAGATAATTTGTAACGAGCAAGTTACAATAGTAGTAACAAAAGTGCAGCAAGGTATCCCAATCCTTTTGAGGCAAAGGACATGCCAAAACGGTCTCTTATGATAAGCAAAGCGTTCTTGAGGGTACACGGGAATTCCAGCTAGTCACTTTCATCATGTTGGTTTAATTCGTGTTCGCTACTTTGATAATTTGATATGTGGGTGGACCGGTGCTTAGGTGTTGTTCTTACTTGAACAAACCTCCTACTTATGATTAACCCTCCCACAAGCATCCACAGCTACGAGAAAAGTATTAAGAATAAATTCTAACCATAGCATTAAACTTTTGGATCCAATCGGTCCCTTACGGAATAGCGCATAAACTGGGGTTTAAGCTTCTTACACTCTCGCAACCCACCATCTAATTGCAACTCCACAATGCATTCCCTTAGGCCCAAATGTGGTGAAGTGTCATGTAGTCGACGTTCACATGACACCACTAAGGGAATAACAACATACATACTATCAAAATATCAAACACATATCAAGTTCGCATGATTACTTGCAACATGATTTATCCCGTGACCTCAAGAACAAAAGTAACTACTCACAAATGATAAACATGTTCATGATCAGAGGAGTATTAAATAACATAATGGATCTGAACATATAAACTTCCACCAAATAAACCATATAGTAATCAACTACAAGATGTAATCAACACTACTAGTCACCCACAAGTACCAATCTATAGTTCCGGTAACAAGATTGAACACAAGATATGAACTAGGGTTTGAGAGGAGATGGTGCTATTGAAGATGTTGATGGAGATTGCCCTCCCCAAGATGGGAGAGTTGTTGGTGATGATGATGACGATGATTTCCCCCTCTGGGAGGGAAGTTCCCCCGGCGGAATCACTCCCCCGGAGGGCAAAAGTGCTCCTGCCCAAGTTCCGCCTCGAGGCAGCGGCTCTTCGTCTTGGAAGTCCTCCCCCTATTTTTCTAGGTCAAATTGACTTATATACCAAAATATGGGCATTGGAGGTGGGCCGAGGAGGCCACAACCTACCAAGGCGCGCCTGGGGGGCCTGGCGTTCCCAGGTGGGTTGTGCCCACCTAGTGGCCCCCCTCTGGTGTTTATTGGCTCCAGTATTTCTTAAATAATCCATACAAAATCTTTGTGAAGTTTCAGCTCATTTGGAGTTGTGCAGAATAGGTGGCCTGACATAGCTTTTCCAGGTCCAGATTTCCAGCTGTCGGAATCCTCCCTCTTGGTGTGTTCCTTGCAAATTATGAGAGAAAAGGCATTAGAATTACTCCAAAAGCATTATTATGGATAAAAACATTATAAATAATAGTAATAAAACATTATGCAAAATGGACGTATCAACTCCCCCAAGCTTAGACCTTGCTTGTCCTCAAGCGAAAACCGAAATCGAAAAACATGTCCACATGCTTTGAGAGAGAGGTGTCGATAAAAACAAAATATGGACATAGAAGCATCATGTTGATTATTATAACAGCAACGACATTAAACATAGGAATTTTATCTTAAAACTTTTATCATATACTTCTCATGAATAAGTAATAGTTCATCACACAATCAAAGTATAAAGCAAAAACTCTATTCGAAACCGACAAACTATGTTCTCAGTCAACTTTGCAACTACAACTCATCATATTTTCAGGAAGGGTCACGTGTTGGAGCCTTTAGGCAAGTCCACATACTCAACCATCATATAGTCTTCTATGATTGCTAACATTCACCTCATACCCATGAGCAAAACATTTCAACCGGACACGTAGAAACATATGGGCTTATAGTTTCGCCTCCCAACATACTCACCTCAAGGGTGATGTCAACAATAATAACTCATGCTATCTATATTCAACTGGACATATGTGCCTAGATCTTTCTTCACCACATGATGCTTGCCAAAGGAGAAAAATAAAAGGAATAGAAGGAAAACTTTGACGCTTTGCATAAAAGTAAAAGATAGTCCCTTCGCAGAGGGAGGCAGAGGTTGCCATGCGCTTATTTGTTTGTATGCTCAATCCCTTAGTGCAAGAGAATGTCACGTTGTATTGCCACTTAAGATGACAACCTTTATTATGCAGTATGTCTCTTGTATTCTTTGTCATCCAAGTTCATACAACGCTCAATTTTCTCTTACACTAAATGATCTCACACTTTTAAAAGCAATTTTTATTGCCTTTATGCACCGTTGACAACTTACTTGAGGGATCTTGCTCAATCCCTAGGTAGGTATGGTGGACACCTGAAAAAGATTCAGGTTTAAGGGTTTTTGGATGCACAAGTAGTATCTCTACTTAGTGCGGAATTTTTGGCTAGCAAAGATAGGGGCAAGCTCCACATGTTAAAGGATCTATGGCAATATGACTTCCATGTGAATATAAACAAACATAAATCATTAAGTTGACTTCCTTGTCCCATGTCAAGAATTTTGGCATATAATATTTTGATGAGGCCAGGCTCACAATCACAAAAGATTTCTAAGATAGTATATCTATACGTGAATCTTCTCTTCCCTTATTAATTCTTTCATGAGTTGCATCATTGACTAATGCTATGTTTGTCAATCTCTAATAAAATTTTCTACTTATACTTTTCCTTATGTGGTGCCATCACCTACCATAGGATTAGTATATAATCTTATTTATTTATTTCCTTTCTCTTTTTCTTTCTTTCTTATTTGCAACATGAAAGTAAAGAAAGCAAAAACTCAAACTAACTTTATTATATAACTTGCAAACGATTACAAGGGTAGATCACTAAGCAAACTCTCAAAGAAGAAATGATCGAACTAAACTTTATTTTTCCTAAAAGCGATCGAACTAAAATAAGTAAAAGCAAAAAGATAGTGGGATGATACGATACCGGGGCACCTCCCCCAAGCTTGGCGGAAGCCAATGGGACTACCCATACCCGATACTCAGTTCTCCTTTGGTGTCGAAGAAGATGATGGTGGTGATGATGAAGAAGAAGGTAATGGTGGTGGTGAGAAGGTAGAAGGTTTCCCCTTCGCTTCCTCCAGCTTCTAACGGAGGATAAAATTTTCCATCATCAACTCGCAATTATCTATCTCGAGTTTTATTATCCTCTTGCATAATGCCTCCATGCTCTTGTTTTTTAACCGGGGAGGAACCGATTCATCTCCTTCTTATTTGGAGGTCCAGCTATAATGCCCCTCATCCCCATTGGACTTTGAGTTTGCGATGAGATCACCAACGTAGCTCTCACCCTCAGAGTCTTGGGATGACATATTTTTAAACTGTGCAGGAAACATCAAGAAAAGAGGACAAAGGATTTCTCCGTGATACGGTGATCAACAGGTTCGGGAAGCATATATAGATTTTTTATCTTGGAGGACAAGTACATGGAAGAAAAACGGAGTACGGAAGGTGTCCAAGGTGGGCACAACCCACCTGGGCGCGCCAGGCGCCAGGCTTGCCTGGCGCGCCCTGGTATCTTGTGCCCACCAGGGGACGCTTCCTGGAAGTTTCTTTATTTCCAAAATTTTAAAATATTCCAAAACTGATAAAAAATATTTTTATGGATTTTTCAGAGTATGTTTACTTACAGTATCACGTACCTCTTTATTTTCACGATTCTGGAGTGTTCCGAAGGACACTTTTATGTGTTCTTCCGGTGTCAAAGTTTGGATAATATTACTTTCAACATTAATAGGCATATGTGAGATATAATGCTTTATTTGTTACCCATTGACAACCTTCGGGTTAGTACCTTCGAAGTTATTTATTTTGATGGCTCTAGACCGGTAAACCTCCTCGATGATGTATGGGCCTTCCCGTTTCGAGAGGAGCTTTCCTGCAAAAATTCTAATATGAGAGTTGTACAGAAGAACATATTCTCCAACTTTAAACTCACGCTTATGAATTCTTTTGTCATGCCATCTTTTAACTTTTTCTTTGAATAACTTTGAATTCTCATAAGCTTGGGTTCTCCATTCATCTAAGGAGCTTATATCAAATAGCAAGTTTGAAATCATAGTTCAGTTGTTTAAATGCCCAATATGCTTTATGTTCTAACTCAAGAGGCAAATGACAAGGTTTTCCATAAATCAGTTTATAAGGAGACATACCCATAGGATTTTTATATGTTGTTCTATAAGCCCAAAGTGCATCATCTAATTTCTTAGACCAATTCTTCCTGGACCTATTAACAGTCTTTTGCAAAATTAATTTTGTTTCTCTATTTCTAAGTTCAACTTGACCACTAGACTAAGGATGATAGGGTGATGCAATTCTATGGTTAACATCATACTTAGCAAGCATCTTACGAAAAGCACCATGAATAAAGTGTGAACCACCATCAGTCATTAAATATCTAGGGGGCCCAAACCTTGGGAAAATAACTTCCTTAAGCATTTTTATAGAGGTGTTGCGATCAACACTAATGGTTGGAATGGCTTCTACCCATTTAGTAACATAATCAACGGCAACCAAAATATGTGTATACCCATTAGAGGAAGGAAAATGTCCCATGTAATGAAATCCCCAAACATCAAATGGTTCAACAGCAAGTGAATAATTCATAGGTATTTCTTCACGCTTACCGGTATTACCTATTCTTTGACATTCATCACAAGAAGAGACAAACTTACGGGCATCCTTGAAGAGAGTAGGCCAATAAAATCCAGATTGCAATACCTTGTGAGCAGTTCTATCTCCAGCATGATGCCCTCCATAAGCCTCGGAGTGACATTTCCATAGGATTTGTCCCTGTTCATGCTCAGGTACACAACGTCTAATAATACCATCTACTCCTTCTTTATAAAGATGTGGGTCATCCCAAAAATAATGTCTTAAATCAAAAAAGAATTTTTTTGTCTTTTGCTGGTATGTAAAGCTAGGTGGTAAATATTTAGCAACAATGTAATTAGCATAGTTAGCACACCAAGGAGTACTATTAGCAACATTTATTGCAGCTAACTGCTCATCAGGAAAACTATCATCAATAGGTAGTTGGTCATCAAGCACATTTTCAAGCCTAGACAAATTATCAGCTATGGGGTTCTCAGCTCCTTTTCTATCAAGGATATGTAAATCAAATTCTTGTAACAAGAGAGCCCAAAGAATAAGCTTAGGTTTAGCATCTTTCTTTTCCATAAGATATTTAATAGCAGCCTGGTCTGTGTGAACAGTTACTTTGGAATCAACAATATAAGATCTAAATTTATCACAAGCAAACACCACTGCTAAGAATTCTTTTTCAGTAGTAGCATAATTTATTTGAGCATTGTCTAGAGTTTTACTAGCATAATGAATAACATTAAGTTTCTTATCAACTCTTTGTCCTAGAACAGCACCAACAGCATAATCACTACCATCATACATAATTTCAAAAGGCAAGTTCCAATCAGGTGGCTGAACAATAGGTGCAGATATTAAGGCTTTCTTGAGTGCTTCAAAGGCTTCAAGACAGTCATCATCAAAGACAAAAGGAATATCCTTTTGCAAAAGATTAGTAAGAGGCCTAGAAATTTTATAGAAGTCTTTGATAAATCTCCTATAGAAACCAGCGTGACCTAGGAAACTACGAATACCTTTGATGTCCTTAGGACTTGGCATTTTCTCAATTGCATCAACCTTAGCTTAGTCCACTTCAAATCCTCTTTCGGAAATTTTATGACCCAAGACAATGCCTTCATTAACCATAAAGTGGCACTTCTCCCAATTCAAGACAAGATTTGGTTGTTCACATATTTGCAAACTCGCTCAAGATTGCTTATACAATCATCAAAAGACTTCCCATAAATAGAAAAGTCATCCATGAAAACCTCAACAATCTTTTCACAAAAGTCAAAGAATATAGCAGTCATACATCTTTGAAAGGTAGTAGGTGCATTACATAAACCAAAAGGCATAACTCTATAAGCATAAGTTCCAAAGGGACAAGAAAAAGTAGTCTTTTCTTGATCAGGTTGAGAAACAGGTATTTGTGAAAAGCGAGAGTATCCATCTAGGAAGCAAAAGTGTGTGTGCTTATGATACGTCCATTTTGCATCATGCTTTTATATCGATATTTATTGCATTATGCGATGTTATTACACATTATTTCACAATATTTATGCCTATTCTCTCTTAATTTACAAGGTTTACATGAAGAAGGATAATGCCGGCAGCTGGGATTCTGGGCTGGAAAAGGAGCAAATATTAGAGACCTATTCTACACAGCTCCAAAAGTCCTGAAACTTGATGGAAGCTATTTCCAGAATATATAAAAAATACTGAGCGCAAGAAGTTCCAGAGGGGGCCAAACCCTAGACACGAGGGTGGGGGCGCCCTACCCCCCTGGGCATGCCCCCTGCCTCGTGGGCCCCCTGGTGGCCCTCCGATGCCCATCTTCTGCTATATGAGGTCTTTTGTCGAGGAAAAATTGTAAGCAAGATTTCGGGACGGGACTCCGCCACCACGGGGCGGAACCAATCTAGGGCTCCGGCGGAGCTGTTCTGCCAGGGAAACTTCCCTCCGGGAGGGGGTATTCATCACCATAGTCATCACCAACGATCCTCTCATCGAGAGGGGGTCAATATCCATCAACATCTTCACCAGCACCATCTCATCTCATCTCAAGACCTAGTTCATCTCTTGTATCCAATCTTTGTATCCAAACCTTAGATTGGTACATGTGGGTTGCTAGTAGTGTTGATTACTCCTTTCAATTGATGCTATTTGGTTTACTTGGTAGAAGATCATATGTTCAGATCCATTATGCATATTAATACCCCTCTGATTATGAACATGAATATGCTTTGTGAGTAGTTACGTTTATTCCCGAGGACATGTGAGAAGTCTTGCTATTAGTAGTCATGTGAATTTGGTATTCGTTCGATATTTTGATGAGATGTATGTTGTCATCCCTCTAGTGGTGTCATGTGAACGTCGACTACATGACACTTCACCATTGTTTGGGCCTAGAGGAAGGCATTGGGAAGTAATAAGTAGATGATGGGTTGCTAGAGTGACAGAAGCTTAAACCCTAGTTTATGCGTTGCTTCGTAAGGGGCTGATTTGGATCCATATGTTTCATGCTATGGTTAGGTTTACCTTAATACTTTTGCTGTAGTTGCGGATGCTTGCAATAGGAGTTAATCATAAGTGGGATGCTTGTCCAAGTTAGGACAGTACCCAAGCACCAGTCCACCCACATATCAAATTATCAAAGTACCGAACGCGAATCATATGAACATGATGAAAACTAGCTTGACGATAATTCCCATGTGTCCTCGGGAGCGATTTCCTTCATATAAGAGTTTTTCTAGGCTTGTCCTTTGCTACAAAAAGGATTGGGCCATCTTGCTGCACCTTATTTACTTTTATTACTTGCTACTCGTTACAAATTACCTTATCACAAAACTATATGTTACTGATAATTTCAGTGCTTCTAGAGAATACCTTACTGAAAACTGCTTATCATTTCCTTCTGCTCCTCGTTGGGTTTGACACTCTTACTTATCGAAAGGACTACGATAGGTCCCCTATACTTGTGGGTAATCAAAACTCTTTTCTGGCGCCGTTGCCGGGGAGTGAAGCGCCTTTGGTAGGTGGAACTTGGTAAGGAAAAATTTATATAGTGTGCTGAAATTTACTGTCACTTGTTACTATGGAACATAATCCTTGGAGGGGTTTGTTCGGGGTATCTTCACCTCGTCCGGAACCACAATTAGTTACTCCTCAACCTACTGAACCTACTGAAAATGTTTACTTTGAAATTCCTTCGCGTATGATAGAGAAACTGCTAGCTAGTCCTTTTGCAGGAGATGAAAGATTGCATCCCGATTTGCACTTAATCTATGTGGATGAAGTTTGTGGATTATTTAAGCTTGCATGTATGCCCAATGATGTTATCAAGAAGAAGGTCTTCCCTTTATCTTTGAAGGGAGATGCATTGACATGGTATAGGCTATTCGATGATATGGGATCATGGGACTACAAACGGTTGAAATTGGAATTCCATCAGAGGTTTTATCCTATGCGTCTTGTTCATCGTGATCGTAATTATATATATAATTTTTGGCCTCGCGAAGGAGAAAGCATCACTCAAGCTTGGGGGAGGCTTAAGTCAATGTTATATTCATGCCCCAATCATGAGCTCTTAAGAGAAATGATTATTCAAAATTTTTATGCTCGGCTTTCTGACAACAATCGCTCCATGCTCGATACTTCTTGTACTGGTTCCTTTATGATGAAGACTATTGAATTCAAATGGAATTTATTGGAGAGAATTAAATGCAACTCTGAAGATTGGGATCTCGATGAAGGTAACGAGTCAGGTATAACACCTGAGTTTGACTGTGTTAAATCTTTTATGGATACGGATGTTTTCCGTAAATTTAGCACTAAATATGGAGTTGACTCTGAGATAGTAGCTTCTTTCTGTGAATCCTTTGCTACTCATGTTGATCTCCCTAAGGAGAAGTGGTTTAAATATAATCCCCCCATTGAAACAAAAGTAGTTGCACCTATTAAAGTTGAATAAAAGACTATCACTTATAATGATCCTGTTGTTCCTACTACTTATGTTGAGAAGCCACCTTTCCATGTTAGAATAAAGAATCATGCTAAAGCTTCAACTATGGTCAAAAAAAGTAATATTAAGACACCTAAACCCCCTAAGCAAATTAAAGTTGAACCTAAAATTGCTATGGTTAAAGATCTCTTGGCTGATAATATTGATGGGCATGTTATTTACTTCTGTGATGAAGCTACTAGAATTTCTAGACCTGATGCTAAAGATAAAAATAGACCCGTGGTAGGCATGCCTATTATTTCTGTTAAAATAGGAGATCATTGTTATCATGGCTTATGTTATATGGGTGCTAGTGCTAGTGCAATACCTATTTCCTTATACAAAGAAATTATGCATGATATTGCACCAGCTGAGATAGAAGGTATTGATGTTACCATTAAGCTTGCCAATAGAGATATTATTTCACCAGTTGGGATTGTTAGAGATGTTAAAGTCTTGTGTGGGTAGGTTAAATATCCTGCTGATTTTCTTGTTCTTGGTTCCCCACAAGATAGCTTTTATCCCATTATATTTGGTAGACCCTTCTGGAATACTGTCAATGCTAAGATAGACTGCAATAAGGATATTGTTTCTGTTGGTTTAGGGGATATGTCTCATGAGTTTAATTTTGCTAAATTTCGTAGACAACCCCATGATAAAGAATTGCCTAGTAAAGATGAAATTATTGGTCTTGCTTCTATTGTCATGCCTCCTACTGATCCCTTAGAATAATACTTGCTAGACCATGAAAATGATATGTTCATGAATGAAAGAAGGGAAATAGATGAAGTATTCTTTAAACAGGGACCTATTATGAAACACAACTTGCCTATTGAAATCCTAGGGTATCCTCCTCCACCCAAGGGTGATCCCGTGTTTGAGCTTAAACCATTACTTGATACTCTTAAATATGCTTATCTTGATGAAAAGAAAATATATCATGTTATTACTAGTGCTAACCTTTCAGAGAAGGAGGAAGAGAAATTATTGAAAACTCTGAAGAAGCACCGTGCTACTATTGGATATACTCTTGATGATCTTAAGGTCATTAGTCCCACTCTATGTCAACACAAAATAAATTTGGAGGAAGACGCTGTGACGCCCTCGATTCAATCGTACACTAACCATACACGCAAATGTGTACGATCAAGATCAAGGACTCACGGGAAGATATCACAACACAACTCTAGACACAAATTAAAACAATACAAGCTTTATATTACAAGCCAGGGGCCTCAAGGGCTCGAATACATCAACTCAAATACACAAGAGTCAGCGGAAGCAACAATATCTGAGTACAGACATAAGTTAAACAAGTCTGCCTTAAGAAGGCTAGCACAAAAGCATCTACGATCGAAAAGGCAAGGCCTCCTGCATGGGAGCCTCCAAACTACTCCAATTTGTCAGCGGCCGTCACGTTGTAGTAGGCATGCTCGGGGTAGTAGTAATCATCAATGTCGGGGGTTGCTGGTCCCTCGCACACCTATGGGGATTGGTGGACCGAGCTCCTTTTGGTTCGGCAGGGGGCAGTGGATGCACAAAGAGCAGATCGAGGCGAACGCACGAGCGAGACGATCGGTTTACCCAGGTTCGGGCCGCACGGATGCGTAAAACCCTACTCCTGCTTTGGTGGTTGTATTGAGTTCTTGCTTGGGAGCGGCGAGTGCTACAGTACACTCAAGCAGCTGGCGAGACCGAGTGTGAGAATGGCCGTCCTCCCCTCTCTGTTGCGCATGGGCCTCCTTTTATATGTCTAAGGGGTCACCGACACATGGCAACAGAGGTGAGGGTAAAAATGTAAAAGGGGTGGTAGTTGGTGCCACTGCCTGCTACAGTCGTATCCTACCTACCCCTGACGGCAGGGGACAAAGGCATTAAATGCCTGTCTGTGTCGCTTAGATGGGGCGGAAAGGGACCGTCAGGGGCGCCACCGTTTGCCACGATGGCTCCTTGTCAGCGCTTGCTTGCCACCGCATGCCCCCGGCTGCACAGTCTCCCGCCACGTACGCCAGGAATGGTCCCAGGGCGACACGTTGGTGGGTGAGCTGGAGCGCGGGCTACGGGGTAGTAGCTTGCCGCGGCAAGCGCATTGCCGCAGATGTTGTCTTGTCGCGTCCGGGAGCTTGTCGCTAACCGGGCCTTGTCGGGGCGTGCAGTGCGCCGCAGCGAGCTTCTTGAGGTGCTTTGGTTGGTCTTCCCGGGAAGCTCCTCTTGCCGGGGTCTCGTCTCCTTCCCGGCAAGCTCCTCTTGCCGGGGTCTTATCTCCTTCCCGGCAAGCTCCTCTTGCCGGGGTCTTGTCTCCTTCCCGGCAAGCTCCTCTTGCCGGGGCCTTGGATACTTTGTTCTTGAATGGCTCCAAAGGAACCACGGAGGGTCTTGGCGGTCGCCCGGCAAGCCTTGCCGTGGGTCGCTGCGACTGCCCGTGCACAAGTTCGGGATACTAAGGTACCCCTACTTTAGTACACCGACAGGAGCCCCCGGGCCTGGGCTATACACTGTGCCGAGCGCTGTTGGGCCAGGCCCAAAACAGTGCACGGGCACGCGCAGCCTAGGGCACGCCATAACTCACTCCGCATCCTCCGTGCTCTCCCCGCATGGCACGCGTCAAATGTGGCATCGTGGGAGAGATCGTGGGCGGTTTTCGAGGTGCCCACTCCCCACGATCACAGGGTGGGGAGAGGCCGCCCCATCTGCCGCCTCAGTTCTGCACGCCTGCCACGCGGCTCCCATGCACTTGGGATCGCGGACGGCGGAGGCGGGAAACGGGGTCGTCGTGGGTCGAGGCAGCGGGTCGGCCCCAACTCCTTGCCTTCCTACGTCTTGATTCACTGAGCGGGGCGGCCGAGCCCCCACCTCGCTCCTTTATAAAGAGCGGGAGGGGAGGACGGAAGCCTGCATTCTCCCATCTTCTCCTCCCTTCAGCTCCTGCTCCCCTTCGTCCCATTCGCCATGGAGAAAGGGAACCCCGGTCCTTCATCAGTGGCGGCGAGGGTTGCCGCCAGGCAGCGCCTCCCTCCCTCTCCCGCACCCGTGGTGGCGGAGCCAGCCGTAAGGGGAAGAGGGAGGGGGCGAGGTCATGGACGAGGTCGAGGACGAGGCCGTGGCGCTCGGGGAAGAGGTGGACGAGGCGGCGCGTCGGCTTCGCCTCCGCCGGTGGCTCTTCTTCCCGCGGTGGCCCATGCTGGGGACGACCCTTGCGAGTTCTTCGTCAGGCTGCGCCGGGCGCCTCGTCGTCGCCTCCGACTCCCAGATCCGTTTGCGGAAGTGGTGGAGTTGGACCCGCCCGAGACGCTGAGACTACACATCAGGGGTTGTGGGATCAGCGGCACGCGAGTCCGCGTCGAATTCCCAGCCCCTAGTGTGATGTATCTTCGTCGAGGGTGGAAGACGTTCGCCCGCATCCACAGCTTGACGCCGGGGCTCACCCTCCACTTCAAGTTGGTGGAGGGCGATCTCCTCTCCGTCAAGGTCTTCGGGTGCTTCGGCGTCCGGGCACGGTGCTGCGTGGAAAGCTCCTCCGACAGCGAAGGCTCCTCCTCGAGCAAGAGTGACGAGGAGGGGAGCAACAGCGACGACGAGGGGAGCGGGCGGCAGGATGGCGGGTCTGACTAGGTGTCGGGCGCCGCTCCGTGCGGCACCGGCAACCCCATCATCCGTGTCGCCGGCTCCTTGAACTCCCCGGGGTCGTCTCCTAGGGCAGCTGGCGTAGGGAGGCTGCGGAAGAGGAAGAGGGCCGGCGGCAAGGCCGTCAGGTCGGAGTACGATGGCATGGTGCCCTCGACAGCGTGCTGACGTCCTGCCGCCTCGTCTTCGAGCCCCGCTTCCGGCGCTGCCATCACCGTCCAGCCTTGACGGCCCCCGGGGTGTTCTCTTGGTGTCTTCTGGCACCCGTAGTTCGCCTAGGCGCTCCTTTTGCCCTTCTCGCCTCCTTGACCTACCTCCTGAAGAGAGGGATAGGAAAAGGATTACGGGCATCTTATCTTTTTAATTTGTAAGCCCTCGAGCCTTAGTTGCATTTAAAACTTGTAATCCTCTCTTTCATGTTTTTCATCCTCTATGGACTGTACCTGCGAGGAATGTTTTTAATGGAAAGGGGATGTTTGCCGGGTCATTTGTCTCGCGGGTAGCACCCACGCCAAGGAGCAAATCCTTGGTATCTTTCAGATAGACACTCCTTCCCCGGCAACAGGGCTTGCCGGCTTCCCACGTCACTCGACCTTTCTCACGCTTTTGACGGAGGCAGGGACGAGGCGGGTGCGGCCCCTCGTTTCATCTCCTTTGCTGCCGCGACTACGACCAAAACTTGGCCCTGGGGCCCCAGGGCCCAGAGCTAAGGGAGCACGGTAGCTTTGGGAAGAAACAAGGTTTCGTATTCCCAGTCCTTAAGAGAATGCATGAAGAGGGATGAAAGACTTATCTGAGATTGCAGCCCCCGGCAACTCTGGCTTGCCGTGGGTGAACCTTGGTACTTGCAGCCCCCGGCAACACTGGCTTGCCGGGGCCTAGATGCCGGCACGTCCTTCTTCTCTTTTTCGTCCTTAGGCGGTCCGGCAAGGATACGCAAGTCCTGCGAACCAAAGGAAACGAAAGCAAGGGAAAGGGACGCATACTAGACCTCTAAGTTAGGGGTTAGTCGCTGTTAAGCACTATCAACCCTAACCGAGGACCTGACTCGACCTAGCATGCATGCTATAACTCTGGGTGCCAGCGCTTCATTTACTTGTGCTCAGGGTCTGTGCCTGGCTTTGTACAAAGGATTACATGCAACAGCGGCAAGACTTGTACAAAAGGGTGGTTGCCGGACGGGGTCCGACAACCGCGCCTTACGGGTAAAACTTACGAAGATGCTCGATATTCCAGGAGTTGCTCACTGGTACGCCATCTTCGGTCTCCAGGCGGACAGCGCCAGGCCTGGTGACTTGTTTCACCCGATAAGGGCCTTCCCACTTCGGCGTCAACTTGTTGGAATTCTTGGCGGACTAAACGCGCCGAAGAACAAGGTCGCCTTCCTTGAGGCTTCGGGCGTTAACTTTGCGGCTATGATAGCGGCGCAAAGCTTGCTGGTAGCGAGCGGCTCGCACAGCAGCCTGAAGACGATCTTCCTCAAGGAGCAGCGCGTCAGCTTGCCGCAGCCGCTCTTGCTCAAGCTCATCATAAGAGAGCACTCGAGGTGACCCGTATACGAGTTCCGTGGGGATAACTGCCTCCGATCCATAGGCTAGAGCGAAGGGTGTCTGGCCGGTGGCTCGATTTGGCGTCATTCTGATCGGCCAAAGAACCACCGGCAGCTCCGCACCAAAGCCTCTGCCGGAGAGGCGGGCGGTGGCGGCGGACGGCGCAAGGAGTGAGATATGCTCGGACTTCTAACTGGGTTAGAAGGAGCAGTACCTCATCCAAGTGACCGTGCCACGCATATGCCGGCATGTTGGCGTGCATGCTGATCCTGAGCACTCCGGGATCCGTCAGCTTGATCTTGGCCCAGCAGACGTATGGTACCGTGGGTACCATGACGCTGCTGGTCCCACGCCTCCTGGAACGGGCGCGGTGCGTGTACGGACGCCGAGGTCTTGGAGTGCGCACGGTCGTTGTGGGAGGCGACCGCGCCGCCGACGTGCGGCGTAGCCTGGTCCTTGGACCTGGTAGCGCCATGGGTCTCCCCATCGGCGCCGATTCTTCCGCCGGCGCCTACTCCACCAGCCGTTCGCTCCGGCGATGGCGGGCTCGGCGCAGACGGAGCCGCTACCTCCGAAATCTTCTTCTTTGGCGGCATGTTGATGGAGACGATGAAGATTTGGCTCGTGCGAATGCCGGATCAGGCTCGCACAACCTCGACGCACCCCCTACCTGGCGCGCCAAAGATGTCGGGGGTTGCTGGTCCCTCGCACACCTATGGGGATCGGCGGACCGAGCCCCTTTTGGTTCGGCAGGGGGCGGTGGATGCACAAAGAGCAGATCGAGGAAAATGCACAAGCGAGACGATCGGTTTACCCAATTTCGGGCCGCACGGATGCGTAAAACCCTACTCCTACTTTGGTGGTTGTATTGAGTTCTTGCTCGGGAGCGGCGAGTGCTACAGTACACTCAAGCAGCTGGCGAGACTGAGCGTGATAATGGCCGTCCTCCCCTCTCTGTTGCGCATGGGCCTCCTTTTATATGTCTAAGGGGTCACCGACACGTGGCAACAGAGGTGAGGGTAAAAATGTAAAAGGGGTGGTAGTTGGCACCACCGCCTGCTACAGTCGTATCCTACCTAGCCCTGACGGCAGGGGACAAAGGCATTAAATGCCTGTCTGTGTCGCTTAGACGGGGCGGAAAGGGACCGTCAGGGGCGCCACCGTTTGCCACGATGGCTCCTTGTCAGCGCTTGCTTGCCACCGCATGCCCCCGGCTGCACAGCCTCCCACCACGTACGCCAGGAATGGTCCCAGGGCGACATGTTGGTGGGTGAGCTGGAGCGCGGGCTGCGGGGTAGTAGCTTGCCGCGGCAAGCGCCTTGCCGTGGATGTTGTCTTGTCGCGTCCGGGAGCTTGTCGCTCACCGGGCCTTGTCGGGGCACGCAGTGCGCCGCAGCGAGCTTCTTGAGATGCTTTGGTTGGTCTTCCCGGCAAGCTCCTCTTGCCGGGGTCTCGTCTCCTTCCCGGCAAGCTCCTCTTGCCGGGGTCTTATCTCCTTCCCGGCAAGCTCCTCTTGCCAGGGTCTTGTCTCCTTCCCGGCAAGCTCCTCTTGCCGAGGCCTTGGATACTTTGTTCTTGAATGGCTCCAAAGGAACCACGGAGGGTCTTGGCGGTCGCCCGGCAAGCCTTGCCGCGGGTCGCTGCGACTGCCCATGCACAAGTTCGGGATACTAAGGTACCCCTACTTTAGTACACCGACAATCAGTGGCATCGTCTGGCTCCTGGGATCCGTCATCTGGTCGCAAAAATCAGGTATGGGGGAAAAAGAGGTAGCAAAGCAACCGTGAGTACTCATCCAAAGTACTCGCAAGACTTACATCTGATCTAAACTAAGTATGCATCTGTATCAAACGAATGGGTTGTATCTATGGACTAAACTGTAGAATGCCAGAAGAGAAGGGGAAAACCTAGCCTATCGAAGACTAGCATCTTCATGCATCTTCAAGCATCTCCAAGCATCTTGTAGCATATAGAAGAGTACAGATCAACATAATGTAAAGTAGTAGTAGTGTTATCAACCTCGGCCAGAGATCCTTTCTCGACTCCCTACAAGAAAAGCAATCCCAGAGCCATACTATCCATTCTCATATCCATTTCTCATCTCAATTATCCAGTTCTAGTTGTATCGATCGGGATACAACTCCAAGTGTCCGTTACCGTAGGACAGGCTATCGATAGATGTTTTCCTCCCTGCAGGGGTGCACCAACTTACCCACCATGCTCGATTAACTCTGGCCGGGCACACATTCCTGGGTCATGCCCGGCCTCAGTAAAACAATACGCCGCAACCCGACCTAGGCTTAATAGAGAGGTTAACACGCCGGACTAAACCTATGCCCCTAGGGGTCTTGGGCCATCGCCTCGGGAATGTCTGCATGTTGCGTGGGCGGCCGGTGAGCAGACCTAGCTATCTCCTTAAAAAGGCAGGTGCTTACCAGTCTAACCCGGTGCGCGCCGCTCAATCGGTGACGTCTATTAAGCTTCGGTTGATGCATATGATGCAGAACACCCATACAATGCCCATGTGATGGTTAGTGCTATCAGGCCAGAGGCCCCTCGGATCAAATATCCAAACCGTTAGTGTGTTGGTAGTGCGGTCATGAGCAGAGACTCATGAAAGATGTGACCCCGTCGCCCCGTCTCGAGTACTTGCGGCAAGGGATAAGAATGCCCGGCCATGCCTCGTAAGTATCTCGCGGGCACCTTCCAGGTCAACCCGACTCCACATCACTTGCTATTAAGCTCGCGCAGGTATCCCTCGGGGCCGACTCGTCTTTAGTAACATGGTTCAGTGTAAAGTCATAGTAACCATAGTAACTGTGTGTCTAACACCAAGGGGAAACCCGAGGAATCACCCCCGGAGAATTCCACTCGATGCTATCATCAAGGTGAACGTAAGAGGATCCACCCTTGAGGTTCACACTTGAGGGGTTGCACGATAGAGCCGTAACAGAAGTGATTAAGGAGGAAATCTCCCTCGATGACCTCGACCGTATAACTAGACTACAGAGATCTCATCAAGAGTGATGTAAGAGGTTCCACCCTCGGCACTCGATGGTAACTCTATAGAGTCGTACAACTAGGGGGTGATGTGTGGTGTCGGGGCCTGGACGTCGATCACGTTGATCGAGTCATCGAACATAAGGTGAGGCAGCTGGGACAAGGTAGGGTCACTAATGGATCTCTAACCAGCCTATACTAAGCAGTTTACGATAAGCAGGTCAGGTATGAAAGCAGGTAACAAAAACAGGCTATGCATCAGAGTAGGATCATACAGAAAGCAGTAGCAGTTCTAATGCAAGCATGAGATGGAAAGAAATGGGCGATATCGGAATGCTCAAGGAAGGTTTGCTTGCCTGGAAGCTCTGCTGAAAAAGAAGAAGTGTCGTCGACGTAGTCGATCACAGGGGCGCCATCGGTCTCGAGGTCTATCGGATAGAAGAGGGGGAAGAAATAGTAAATACAGAGCAAATAGATGCATCAATAAGCATTACATGACGATAGGCCGAGCTAGGGTTGTCCTAACGTTGTACTACACGTTGCAGACGGAGGGGATAAACATCCGAGGATGAATTCCTGGCGTTAGACGAATTCCGGACAGATGGAAGAGAGGGGACGGTTCCATGTTCAGCATGCTAGGGGCATGTGACAGGTGAATGGACCACGCATTCGGATTCGTGGGATTTTTCTAAACAACTTTGGTATAGAAAACATTTTCATCGGAGTTACGGTTTATTTTCTATGAATTTTCAAAGTTCTATAGTATTTTCTGGAATTAATTAAATTAACAGAAAAGAAAATATGACGTCAGCATGACGTACTGATGATGTCAGCAGTCAACAGACTTGCTGACCAGGTCCAACCTGACCTGTGGGTCCAGTGCGACCCACATGTCAGCCTCTGTTAGCTTAACAGTGGATTAAACTAATCTAACCAGCTAATTAGAGGGGTGGGCCCCTGGTGTCAGTGACTAGCTAATGATTAAAACTAATTAACAGTTTTATTTATTTATAAAACGTTTTAAACAAGTGGGGCCGACATGTCAGTGGCTGGGGCTGCCCAGTCAGCACGTTGACTGGGACAACCCAGTCAACGGGGCCCCCAGGACCCATTGGTCAGCGACCCAGGGGCGGGGCCCATCGATCCACGTCGGCATCGGCGCCGGAGAGAGCTCCGGCGGCCAAATCCGCAGCGGCGCGTCTCCGGAGTCGTTTGAAAAATCGCCACAGGGGGTCGTTTCGCGCGCAGCTACTCGCGTTCGAACGGGCGCACGCTTGCGCGCCGAACGGTGGGGGGGCTTCCCTGGAAACGGCTGAAGACGGCGGTGTCGAGCGGCGGAGCGGATGCCGAAGTCGGCAACAGGGGGCACGAATGGAGGCATGGGTGGGCTCTTTCGAATGCTCGGTCGACGCTGCGCCCAGCGCTGGGGGGCTGGAGCTGGCCGAAGCAACGACGGGTAGCGGCAGTGGCACTTAGGCCTCATTCGAATCGCGTCGGGAGCGGCCTAGGGGAGCGGTTGGGGCTGCAACTCGGTGATGTGCGTGCCCTGGAGGGCGCAAGTGGATCGCGCGCGGGGGGGGGGGGGGGTACTGGAGCACGCACGGCGGCCATGGCGGGTGGCGGAGATCGGCAATGCGATGGAGCGGCTACGGCTAGGCAGAGGGACATGGGAGAGCGGGGAGAGGAGGGTGAGCTCAGAGTGGAGCCGTAGGGAGTGGCAGCGAGCTCGGGGACGGCGTGAGGTAGCCGGAATCGAAGACGTTGGCGGCAGTGCTCGAGGAAGAAGAAGAAGAAGAAGAAGAAGACGGGACGGCGATGTAGTGGCTCCCGTCCCCAACGGCTTGCTGTAGAGGACGTAGTCGACGACGGAGGTGCTCAAGAACGGGTTGGCGAGGCGAGGCGTGGACGGTGGCCGTGTGGTCGACGGAGAACGGCGGCGAGCTCTCGGGCAAGGTGGGGAAAAGAGAGAGGCGAGGCGCGTGGGGCAAGTGGGGGCAGGGGAGAACAAACAAGGACGCTAGGGGGAGTGGGGTGAGTGGAGGCGGGGATCAAGGAGGCGGGGAGGCGCGGGGCCTTATCGCCTCCCTCGTCGTCGACGGTGAAGCGGTTTGGCAGGGACGCGTGGGAGGAGCCCCGGTTGGCTGAACAGGGGAGGAAGAGAGCGACCGGGGGAGGTGGGCCGCCTAGGATGTGCCGGCTGGTCCATATGGCCCAAGGCACAGGGAGGGAGGGGCTTCCTCTTCTTATTTTTCTCCTTGCTCTTCCTTTTTCTTTTTCTTTTTAAAGCTTTTCTGTTTTAGCTATTTTAGGCCACCTAGGCATTTTGCAAAAATGTTGGTTCACCACCAATATTACCAGAAGAATATGTTCCACATGATGAACATTTTAGTATTCATGTCTGAGCATTTTTGAATTTCACACATAAATTCAAACTGAATTCAACTGGAATTTGAAATGGAATATTGATTAAAGTGAGTAAGCACTATTATAGCAAAATGATTAGCTTGATCTCTGGGATTACTGTAGCATCATTACACCAGGGTGCTACAACTCTCCTCCTCTAAAAGAAATTCTCATCCCGAGAATTAATAGGTAGAAGGGAACATGTCGGGGTATTCAGCCCGGAGGTTATCTTTGCATTCCCAAGTGGCTTCATCTTTAGTATGATTCGACCATTGCACCTTGAGAAACTTGGTACCTTCTGGCGGGTTCGACGTTCAGCTTCTTCAAGAATGCGGATCGGGTGCTCTTTGTATGTGAGATCATCCTGAACTTCTATCAATTCCAGATCCACTTCACGTTCCGGATCCTTGAAGCATCGACGAAGTTGCGACACGTGGAAGACGTCATGGACGTGAGAGAACTGAGGTGGAACTCCAATTGATCAGCCACCAGTCCACAATGGGCGAGGATACAGAAGGGACCAATGTAGCGCAGATCTAGCTTGCCCTTGACTCCGAACCGATGAGTGCCTCTCAAAGGAGTGACACGCAAATAAGCTTGTTCACCAGGTTGATAAGTTGAACCCCAGTGTTTCCGGTCATAGTTGCTCTTCTGACGGGACTGGGCCACCTTGAGATTATCCCAGACAATGCAAACCTGCTCTTTAGCTTGTTGAATAATGTCTGGACCAATGAGCGTCTGTTCCCAAGTTTCTGACCAATTCAGAGGGGTTCGGCACTTAAGTCCATATAGCACTTCGAAGGGTGCCATCTTCAAGCTGGCTTGATAATTGTTGTTATAAGAGAACTCTGCATAAGGGAGAGATTCTTCCCACTTCTTGCCAAAAGAAATAACACAAGCTCGAAGCATGTCTTCAAGAATTTGATTGACTCGCTCGACTTGGCCTTGGAATTGGGGATGATAAGCAGTGTTCCAGGTAATATGAGTTCCCATTGCCTCTTGGAAACTATCCCAGAACTTCGAAGTGAGTATACTACCGCGGTCTGAACTGATCTCCTTCAGAATGCCGTGGAGTGACACAATTCGGGAGATATACAAGTTTGCTAATTGACTAGCAGTGATTGTCTCCTTGACTGGCAGAAAGTGAGTAACCTTCAAGAATTGGTCGATAACGACGAAGATAACATCATTACCTTTCTAAGACTTGGGAAGGCCAGTGACAAAGTCCATCTGAATCTTATCCCATTTCCATTCAAGAATAGGGAGAGGTTGTAGAAGTCTAGCCGGTTTCTGATGTTCTGCTTTGACGCGACGGCAAATGTCACATTCTTCGATATATCGAGCAATGTCTTGCTTCATTTTAGACCACTAGTACTTCTGATGGATGTCTAGATACATCTTGGTACTTCCCGGATGAATAGAGAGAGGGGTGTCATGCGCTTCTTTCATCACCTTCTCTGTCGTAAGATCGAACCGGGGTACTACAATGCGATATCTGAAGTATAAGGTTCCATCTTCACCAAGTGAGAAATCTCTTGATTTCTCTAAGACAAGATCCTTTTTCATCAGATCAACATGATCATCTTTGGCTTGAGAAGACTTGATTGCTTTCAAAAGAGTTGGTTCCAAGACAAGGTTATTCAGAGAACCCTGTGGAACTAGTAGAAGGTTCAGCTTGCATAGCTCTTCATAAAGGTGGGGTTGAGCTTTGTAGACCATGTGATTATTGCAATAAGACTTACGGCTCAGGGCATCGGCCATTACATTAGCCTTACCAGGGGTATAGGATATACCACAGTTGTAGTCAGCAATAGCTTCCATCCATCAATGCTAACGGAGGTTCAGATCTGGCTGAGTAAACAGGTACTTCAGACTCTGATGATCGGTGAAGATCTCACAATGATTACTGAGAAAGTACTATCGCTATAGCTTCAGTGCAAAGATAACCGCAGCAAGCTCGAGGTTGTTAACTGGGTAGTTCTCTTCATGAGGACGCACTTGACGGGAGGCATAAGCAATTACTCTGCGCTCTTGCATTAGGACATAGCCTAATCCTTGTCGTGAAGCGTCACAATAGATGACGAAGTCCTTGCGAGAATCAGGGGGAGCCAGCACTGGGGACGAAGTCAGCTTGTCCTTGAGTGCCTAGAAACTTTCCTGACATCTGTCTGTCCAATCGAACTTAATGTCCTTGTGAAGCAGATTAGTCAGGGGCTTGGCGATCTTGGAGAAGTTCTCGACAAAGCATTGACAATAGTTGGCTAGTCCGAGAAAGCTTCTAACTTGCTTGACAGTCTTCGGAGGGGTCCAGTCAAGAATAGCCTGAACATGCTCTGGGTTGACGGCAATACCATCCTTGGAGATAAGATGACCAAGGTAGGTGACGTCGGGTAACCAGAAGTCACACTTGGAATACTTGGCATAAAGTTGATGCTCTCGAAGCTTTTCCAGAACAAGTCGAAGATGTTCAGCATGCTCTTCTTTGTTCTTCGACTATACAAGAATATCATCCAGATAGACTACGGCAAACTTGTCGAGGTAATCCATGAATATGTAGTTCATCAGACGAGAGGATGTAGCTGGAGCACTGGTTAAACCGAATGACATGACGGTGTACTCATAAGAACCATAACGAGTCACGAATGCGGTCTTTGGAATATCCTCTCCACGAACATGGATCTGGTGGTAACCCAACCTCAAGTCGAGTTTAGATAATATCAATGAACAAGCCAGTTGATCATACAGATCATTGATCCAAGGAAGGGGATATTTGTTCTGAATTGTAGCTTGGTTGATAGGACGATAGTCTTGGACCAAATGGTTCGTTCCATCCTTCTTCTTCACAAAGAGAGAAGGTGCTCCCCAAGCAGAGGAACTCGGACGAATGAAACCACTGCGAAGAGATTTGTCAATTTCCTCCTTAAGTTCAAGGAGTTCGTGAGGCGCCATCTTGTAGGGTCGTTTGGCGATAGGAACGGTGCCTGGTTTCAAGTCGATGATGAACTCGACAGCCCGGGCAGGGGGTATTCCTGTGGTTCTTCTAGGAAGACATCGAGGAAGTCACGAACAACTAGAATCTTTTCAATTCCCTCAAGAGGTGCTGCATTCAACGCATTCAAGGCATAAAGTCGTGCTTCAGCGTTTTGAACAATCTGAGCATGGTAGCTTACTATCTCATCGGAAGGATGTAGGAGATGAACGACTTTGATGGCACAAACGATAGAGGCAGTATGTGCTTTCAACCATTCCATTCCCAGAATTAGGTCAATGTTGGAAGACTCCAGAATAATGGGAGAAACATGAAATTCCAACCCTTCAATTTCAACGAGGACGTCGCGACCAATCATGGTAGTTCGGCACTGACCCGCAGGGGTGCGTACCACTATCCGAGTGTTCATGGGCTCGCATCGGATGTCGTGTGCGTAAGAAAAATTTTCGGACATGAATGAATGTGATGCTCCTGAATCAAATAAAACATAAGCTGATACCGAATTTACAAGAAGAGTACCCATCACAGTGGCAGGCTGGTCTTGAGCTTCATTCAGATCAACATGATTAGCCTGACCATGACCATAAGGTCTGGCATTGTTGTTATGGGGCTGATTGTAACGGCCAGTTGAAGGCAGAGCCAGCTGGTTCCTTTTTTGATTGCACTCTTTGGCGAGGTGACCTGGACGGCCACATCTGAAGCAAAGACCATCATTGGGATTGGTAGCAGGAGCTTGGGTGGTACAGCTCGAAGAGGCTGCCTCTGCGGTGGAGGAGGCAGACGAGGTGCAACATAGGACTGTCTTGGTGCAGGTGCTGTTGGAAGATACATGTTGTGGGGAATCCATATCCGACGCTTCTGCGCTGACGGGCCCAAAGATGGGCCAGCGTCATGGCTGCGCCTAAGGGATCCCTAGTGTTCCTGCAGACCTCTCTCAACCTGAATAGCCTTGTTCACCAAGGTGGCAAAGTTGGCAAAGTCATGAATGAGCAGTGCTAGCTTGATATCAGGGTGAAGTCCATCATGAAACTTCTCTTGCTTACGAGCATCAGTTGAAATGTCTTCTTCAGCATAACGTGACAAGTCCAGAAATTCCCGCTGATAAGCATCTACAGTCTTGTTGCCTTGGGTGAGGTTGCGGAAATCCCACTTCTTCCTGTCCATGATTCCTTGAGGAATGAAGCGGGCACGGAAAGCAGCTTGGAAATCCAGCCATGTGATGACCGTTCCAGTAGGCAGGGTACGCCTGTGGCTGTCCCACCATTGAGCAGTGGGATCCTTCAGAAAGAAAGATGCAAATGTGACATAGCTAGCAGGGGCCACACTGGCAGATTCCATTTCATACATGATGTCACGGAGCCAGTCATCAACATCGAGGGGTTGAGTTGAGATACGGTAGATAGTTGGGTTGAGGTGCAAGAAGTCCTACAGAGTTACTGGGGTTGGCTGTTGATTCATGTTCGGGCGAGGAAACAGAGCCATCATTCCTTCCATGAACTGGCGGTTCAGCTCAAATTGTTGCATCATTCCAGCAAAGAATTCGGGCGGCGATGGATCGTTGGCACCATGACCACGACCAGCAGGTCTAACCATCCTGCTAACATGTAACAGGGGTAGTTCAGCATCGAGCATTTGCAAATACAATGATTATTCATGATGAAACAAGCATAATGAAAGAGGCACGATGGATACCACATAGTAGTCAACACGATAGTGTGTGTACTATTTAGATTACTATTCTAAGAAACAACTAAGGCTTATCCAACTTTGGGGTGAATGTGGTCACGGGATCCTAATGTTAGAGTTAGTAAATTCGTTTAACCCGAATGGAAGAGAGATCAGAGTCCCAGAGTATAAATGAGGAATAAAAGATCCTAATACCACCCATATGGCGATGTGGGCCCGTAAGCCACACAACCATGTTAGTAAAAGTTTTTGTAGTGACTAGACTCAACTTTGGCCAAGGAGTTGGAAAGGGGGCTACCTACAGGCAGTCGGCTCTGATACCAACTTGTGACACCCTTGATTCAATCGTACACTAACCATACACGCAAATGTGTATGATCAAGATCAAGGACTCACGGGAAGATATCACAACACAACTCTAGACACAAATTAAAACAATACAAGCTTTATATTACAAGACAGGGGCCTCGAGGGCTCGAATACATCAGCTCAAATACACAAGAGTCACCGGAAGCAACAATATCTGAGTACAGACGTAAGTTAAAAAAGTCTGCCTTAAAAAGGCTAGCACAAAAGCATCTACGAGCGAAAAGGAAAGGCCTCCTGCCTGGGAGCCTCCTAACTACTCCAAGTCGCCAGCGGCCGTCACGTTGTAGTAGGCACCCTCGGGGTAGTAGTAATCATCAGTGGTGTCATCTGGCTCCTGGGATCCGTCATCTGGTCGCAACAATCGGGTTTGGGGGAAAAAGAGGTAGCAAAGCAACCGTGAGTACTCATCCAAAGTACTCGCAAGACTTACATCAGATCTAAACTAAGTATGCATCTGTATCAAACGAATGGGTTGTATCTGTGGACTAAACTGCAAAATGCCAGAAGAGAAGGGGAAAACCTAGCATATCGAAGACTAGATTCTTCAAGCATCTTCAAGCATCTTGCAGCATATAGAAGAGTATAGATCAACATAATGTAAAGTAGTAGTAGTGTTATCAACCTCGGCTAGAGATCCTTTCTCGACTCCCTGCGAGAAAAGCAATCCCAGAGCCATACTATCCATTCTCATATCCATTTCTCATCTCAAGTATCCAGTTCTAGTTGTATGGACCGAGATACAACTCCAAGTGTCAATTACCGTAGGATAGGCTATCGATAGATGTTTTCTTCCCTGCAGGGGTGCACCAACTTACCCACCACGCTCGATTAACTCTGGTCGGGCACACTTTCCTGGGTCATGCCCTGCCTCGGCCAAACAATACGCCGCAACCCGACCTAGGCTTAATAGAGAGGTCAGCACGCCGGACTAAATCTATTCCCCCAGGGGTCTTGGACCATCGCCCCGGGCACGCCTACACATCGCGTGGGCGGCCGGTGAGCATACCTAGCTACCTCCTTAAAAAGGCAGGTGCTTACCAGTCCAACTCGGCGCGCGGTGCTCAATCGCTAACGTCTATTAAGCTTCGGCTGATGCATACGACGTAGAAATCCCATACAATGCCCACGTGATGGTTAGTTCTATCAGGCCAGAGACCCCTCGGATCAAATATCCAAACCGTTAGTGTGTTGGTAGTGCGGTCACGAGCAGAGACTCACGAAATATGTGACCCCGTCGCCCCATCTCGAGTACTTGTGGCAAGGGCTAAGAATGCCCGGCCACGCCTCGTAAGTATCTCGCGGGCACCTTCTAGGACAACCCGACTCCACATCACTTGCTATTAAGCTCACGCGGGTACCCCTCAGGGCCGACCCATCTTTAGTAACATGGTTCAGTGTAAAGTCATAGTAACCATAGTATCTGTGTGTCTAACACCAAGGGGGGAACCCGAGGAATCACCCCCGGTGAATTCCACTCGATGTTATCATCAAGGTGAACATAAGAGGATCAACCCTCGAGGTTCACACTTGAGGGGTTGCACGTAACAAAAACAGGATATGCATCAGAGTAGGATCATACAGAAAGCAGTAGCAGTTCTAATGCAAGCATGAGAGGGAAAGTAATGGGCGATATCGGAATGCTCAAGGAGGGTTTGCTTGCCTGGAAGCTCTGCTGAAAAAGAAGAAGTTTCGTTGACGTAGTCGATCATAGGGGTGGCATCGGTCTCGGGGTCTATCAGAGAGAAGAGGGGGAAGAAACAGTAAATGCAGAGAAAACAGATGCATCACTAAGCAATACATGACGATAGGAAGAGCTAGGGTTGTCCTAATGTAGTACTACACATTGCAGACGGAGGGGATAAACATCCGAGGATGAATTCCTGGCGTTAGACGAATTCCGGATAGATGGAAGAGAGGGGACGGTTCCATGTTCAGCATGCTAGGGGCATGTGACAGGTGAATGGACCGCGCATTCGGATTCATGGGATTTTTTAAGCAACTTTCATATATAAAACATTTCCATCGGAGTTACGGTTTATTTTCTATGAATTTTAAAAGTTTTATAGTATTTTATGGAATTAATTAAATTAACAGAAAAGAAAATATGACATCAGCATGACGTGTTGATGACGTCAGCAGTCAACAGACTTGCTGACCAGGTCAAACCTGACCTGTGGGTCCAATGGGACCCACATGTCAGCCTCTGTTAGCTTAACAGTGGATTAAACTAATCTAATCGGCTAATTAGAGGGGTGGCCCCTGGTGTGAGTGACTAACTAATGATTAAACTAATTACCAGATTTATTTAGTTATAAAACGTTTTAAACAAGTGGGGCCCACATGTTAGTGGCTGGGGCTGCCCAGTCAGCATGTTAACTTGGTCAACCTAGTCAATGGGGCCCCCAGGACCCACTAGTCCGCGACCCAGGGGCGGGGTCCATTGATCCACGTCGGCGTCGGCGCCGGAGAGAGCTCCGGCGACCAAATCCGCGGCGGCCCGTCGCCGGAGTCGTTCGGAAAATCGCCACAGGGGGTCGTTTTGCGTGCGGCTACTCGTGTTCGAACGGGTGCACGCTTGTGTGTCGAACTGTGGGGGGGGCTTGGCCGGGAATGGCCGAAGACAGCGGTGGCGAGTGGCGGAGCGGACGCCGGAGTTCGGCGTCGACGGAGTCAGCAACAGGGGGCACAAACGGAGGCACGGGTGGGCTCTTTCGAATGCCGGGTCGACGCCGCGCCCAGTGGTGGTAACTGGCGATGCTGGGAGCCAGAGCTGGCCGGAGCAACGACAGGGAGCGGCGGTGGCGCTCGGGCCCCATTCGAATCGCGTCGGGAGCGGCCTGGCGGAGCGGTTGGGGCTGCAGCTCGTGCTGTGTGTGCCCTGGTGGGCGCCAGTGGCTCGCGCGGGGGGGGTGCGAGACCATGCACGGAGCGCGGACGGCAGCCATGGCGGGCGGCGGAGGTCGGCAATGCGATGGAGCGGCTACGGCTAGGCAGAGGGACATGGGAGAGCGGGGAGAGGAGGGCGAGCTCACAGTGGAGCCGTAGGGAGTGGCAGCGAGCTCGGGGGCGGCGCGAGGTAGCCGGAATCGAAGACGATGGCCGTGGTGCCCGAGGAAGTAGAAGAAGAAGACGGGACAGCGATGTAGTGGCTCCCGTCCCCAACGGCTTGGTGTAGAGGACGTAGTCGATGACGGAGGTGCTCGGGAACGCGTTGGCGAGGCGCGGCGTGGACTGTGGCCGCGTGGTCGATGGAGAACGGCGGCGAGCTCTCGGGCAAGGTGGGTAAAAGAGAGAGGCGAGGCGCCTAGGGCAAGTGGGGGCAGGGGAGAACGGACGAGGACGCCAGGGGGAGTGGGGTGAGTGGAGGCGGGGAACGAGGAGGCGGGGAGGCGCGGGGCCTTATCGCCTCCCTCGTCGTCGACGGCGAGGCGGTTTGTTGGGGACGCGCGGGAGGAGCCCCCGTCGGCTGAACAGGGGAGGATGAGAGCGACCGGGGGATGTGGGCCGCCTGGTCCGGATGGCCCAAGGCCCAGGGAGGCAGGGGCTTCATCTTCTTCTTTTTCTCCTTGCTTTTCCTTTCTCTTTTTATTTTTAAAGCTTTTCTGTTTTAGCTATTTAGGCCACCTAGGCATTTTGCAAAAATGTTGGTTCACCACCAATATTACCAGAAGAATATGTTCCACATGATGAACATTTTAGTTTTCATGTCTGAGCATTTTTGAATTTAACACATAAATTCAAATTGAATTCAACTGGAATTTGAAATGGAATATTGATTAAGGTGACTAAGCACTGTTATAGCAAAATGATTAGCTTGATCTCTGGGATTATTGTAGCTTCATTACACCAGGGTTGTTACAGACGCCACACCAGTTATTGATCATCAACGACGGCTGAATCCTAAGATGAAAGAAGTGGAAAGAAAGGAAATATTAAAGCTCATTGAGGCATGTATAATTTATCCCGTTGCTGTTAGTCAGTGGGTAAGTCCTGTCCATTGTGTCCCTAAGAAGGGAGGTATTACTATTGTTCCTAATGATAAAGATGAATTGATTCCGCAAAGAATCATTACAAGTTATAGCATGGTAACTGATTTCCACAAATTAAATAACGCTACTAAAAAAGATCATTACCCTTTGCCTTTTATTGATCAAATGCTAGAAAGATTATCCAAACATACACATTTTTGCTTTCTAGATGGTTACTCTGGCTTCTCTCAAATACCTGTGTCAGCTGATGATCAATGAAAGACCACTTTTACTTGCCCTTTCGGTACTTTTGCTTATAGGCGTATGCCTCTTGGTTTATGTAATGCACCTGCTACCTTTCAAAGATGCATGATGGCTATATTCTCTGACTTTTGTGAAAAGATATGTGAGGTATTCATGGATGATTTCTCCATTTATGGATCCTCTTTTGATGATTGCTTGAGCAACCTTGATCGAGTTTTGCAGAGATGTGAAGAAACTAATCTTGTCTTGAATTGGGAGAAGTGCCACTTTATGGTTAATGAAGGTATTGTCTTGGGGCATAAAATTTCTGAAAGAGGTATTGAAGTTGACAAAGCTAAAGTTGATGCTATTGAAAAGATGCCGTGTCCCAAGGACATCAAAGGTATAAGAAGTTTTTTGGGTCATGCCGGTTTTTATAGGAGGTTCATTAAGGACTTCTCAAAAATTTCTCGGCCTCCGACTAACCTATTACCAAATGATATTCCTTTTGTCTTTGATAATGATTGTGTAGAAGCATTTGAAATACTTAAGAAAGCATTGATTTCTGCACCTATTATTCAGCCACCTGATTGGAATTTACCCTTTGAAATTATGTGTGACGCTAGTGATTACGCTGTAGGGGCTATTCTAGGGCAAAGAGTTCATAAGAAATTAAATGTTATTCAATATGCTAGTAAACATCTAGACAATGCCCAGAGAAATTATGCTACCACTGAAAAGGAATTTTTAGAAGTTTTTTTCTTGTGATAAGTTCAGACCTTATATTGTTGATTCTAAAGTAACTATTCACACCGATCATGCTTCTATTAAATATCTTATGGAAAAGAAAGATGCTAAACCAAGACTTATTAGATGGGTTCTTGTCGGTGTACAAAAAGAGGGGTACACTTTTTGTACCCCTATAACCGTGCACGGGCAGTCTTAGCCACGGGCACCACCACACTAAGCAAAGCAAGAGAGGTGAGCCAAGGTAAGGCCGAAGCTCAGGAGAAGCAGAACGACGCCAAGACCAAGACCACAAAGAGCAAAGGGGACGAAGTGGACCCCCCCCCCCCGGCAAGATCCTTGCCGGGAGGCGGTTTAAGCAAACCCGACAAGACCCTTGCCGTGGCAGCTCGCCCCACACCTACGGAGTAAGTCACCCTTGAGTCCACTGCCCCCATGGGGCAAGGATTCGGGAGACATCCCCGTGGTGGCATGCGGATCTTTGTGAAGACATTCAAGATCAGATACACCCTTTAGAAGATGATGATCCTTGGCGTGATCCCAGCCAAGGAGGACCACAAGGCCCCCGGCAAAAGCCTTGCCGGGGATGACAGTAGGCGCCACGGCAAGACCCTTGCCGAGGCCCCGGCAAGGCCCTTGCCAAGAAACACCCGTAGGGCCACCATCAGGCACACACCAGTCAAACCTCCACCGCCATTCGCATGCAGCTGCCGACCCAACTAGCTGGGCAGGCACCTGCGTGGCGGCATGCGGATCTTCGTGGAGACCCACCACTGCGCCACCTCAGCTGCCCGCCTGCCTACATGGCACCGTGGGCGCCGCTGGCCAGGGCGCGTGTCGACACGAGAGGGAGCGGCAACGGACAAGACAGGGGTCTCCCCCGTCCCCGATAAAGCAGGGACACCTGGGCAAGACGCATTAAATGCGCCTTGTCATGTAATGCAAGGGATAACCTCACATCACTGTACCCTTTCCACCTCCTGTGTGCCACTGTGGCAACCCCTTTCCTATAAAAGGAGGCCCGAGGCGACCAGGAGGAGGATTCGGCTTTTTGGAGCTCCTCACGCCCCATAGCTAGCTCAGGAACACAGATATACAATCCACCAAAGCAGGAGTAGGGTTTTACGCATCCTCGCGGCCTGTACCTGGATAAACGAACCGTGTGCTATCTATTTGATCCGCTCTTCTCTCGACCCCGCGCCCTGCAACCGTAGTAGGGGTTCTTGTGATCCCATAGGTGTCGTTCCCACCGACATCTTTGGCGCGCCAGGTAGGGGGCGCAGTTGTGAGAATCGGCTTTAGCAGTTAGTTCGATGCTTCTTCATCGTCATGCCACCCAAGAAGAAGACGACGGTGGCGGTTGGCCCGTCGGAAGCCGGACATCCCGTCCCGACACGGGCGAGCAGCGAACCGGTCACAGAAAGGACTCGGGGCGCCGTTCGCGAACACCAACACCGTCCCAGCAGCCGGAGTTTGGGAGGCGGCGATGTTCGTGCGCCTGGTAACGGGCCGCACGCTGCCAAATCCAAAGACGGAGCCAGGCCCTCCGTGGGTGGCGCGGGGCCTTCCAAGATCGCTGCCACCCCGCCCAAAGGCGATGCGAGGGCCTCCAAGACTCCCACGCCGGCGCCGATGGCGCACTCCTCTCAAGCGGCGCGACGAATGGCGTAATCACGCCGAAGACCCCGGGCGTCGCCGCAGGAAGAGCCCCGAGCGCCACTCCCGGGAGGTAGAAGCCCTGCCCGCTCGCCGAGGCGCTGGTGAAGATGGCGTGCGACCGCGGGGTCGTGATAGAGCTCCTTCTGACATGGTCAGAAGTTGAAGCGTGTCGCGATCCGGGCAGGTTTCGCTGCCACCAACGCCAGCAGAAGCCATGGCGCGCACGCAGTTTCTCCTCGATTTTCCTCCCACTACAGGGAAACTCGACGAATGGAGAGCCACTATCCAAAGCCTAGTTGCGGTGGCCAACAAAGACGAACTGAGTCTGGTGGAGCCCCCGGGTCGACGCTCCAACGGAGTCCCACGCAGCAGTGGCAGGAAAGCCAGCAACGTCGCGACCATGGTGCACTCGCCTCCTCCTCGCCCGGTACCGCGGACGCCAGCCCGTCGCGACGTTACGGGCGACGAAATGTCCATAGCGTCGTCCGACCCGCGGACCCACTGTGACCAGCGCTAAGTCCTTCGGGAACAAGAACATGAAGACGCTCGAACCACTATCGAGCGCCGGCACGGAGCGCGCCACCAGTCAGACAGGCGAGCAGGGCCTTCTATGAACCACCCGGTACTGGAGAGCCCTGGAGGCCTACCTTACGAGGTATGTTGTCCGGCTTTTACCCGTGAGCTGCGGCAGTTCCAGTGGCCCACTCACCGCACCTTCAAACCTGATGTGGGCGAAAAGTACAATGGCAAGACCCACCCGTCCGAGTTCCTCAGCATCTACCCCATTGCGATGCAAGCTGCCGGAGCTCGCGATGATAAGGTGCTTGCGAATTACTTTCCGTTGGCTCTTAAACCCAACGCCATGTCATGGTTGATGCACTTGCCGGTAGACTCTATTTCCTCCTGGTCGGATTTGTGCCATGAGTTTGTGGGCGCCTTTACTGGAGGCCACCAAGCCCATGGCCAAGCGAGCGACCTGCATGCCATTCCCCAAAAGGGAGGCGAGAGTCTCTGCAAATATATACAGAGGTTCAGCCGGATACAGTACAATATCCCTGATGTTCACCCTACCGCCATCATCAGCGCGTTCCATCAGAACGTGCGTAACCGCAAGATGCGCGAAGAGCTGGCAATGAACAAGGTGAACAATGTAGCAGAACTCTATGTTCTTGCTGACAGATGTGCCCGGGCTGAAGAGGGAAGGAAGTACCCAGGCGAAGACGCCGACGTGGAAACCGACTCCTCGGATGAAGATACTGTCGCCCCGGTGAAGAAGGGCTGGCACCGCAACAGGAAGCGCAAAGGTAAAGCCGCGCTTGCCGTCGAGGGATCTGATGACACCGGCTCCACCAAGAAAACCAAGGCAGATGACCCCGGCAAGGAAATTGCCGGGTGTGTCGCCTGCTGGGCCTTGGTGGTTGCCGAGAAGCCAGGAAACTCCGACAAGCGATATTGCAAGATCCATCGCACCAAAGGCCATGCTCTCGAAGACTGCTGACAGGTTGAGCTCCTCGCTGAGAAGCAGAGGGCTGAATATGAGAGGCGGGACAAGGAGAAGGGCCAAGACAGTGCTAAGGGGTCCAGCAAGAAGCGTGACGGCCAGGCGGGCCGTCGCGGCGAGGATAAACAACAAGAGAGGCCCGCCCGGGGCCGTGACAAAAAGCCAGAAGATGACGATCACGAAGAGGACGACAAATCCGGGGACCAAGAGTTTCAGAAAGCTACAGAGGCCATGTGCGTTGACGGCGGTGCCTCGCTACATACTTCTCACCGCTAGCTTAAACAGTGGGCGCGAGAGATTACAGCGGCAAAGCCGTCGTTTGATGCCCAAAGGCCACTGAAGTGGTCCAGCACACCTATCATTTTTGACACTGACGATCACCTTGATCGCACTACTGTGGTCGGGTGCTTGCCATTGTTGGTTTCACCAACAATACGCAACCTCAAGGTGAAAAAGATGCTAGTCGATGGCGGGGCCGGTCTGAACTTGATCTCGCCTGCCGTGATTGAGAAACTACAGATTCCTGATGGAGACCTCGAAGAGACAGGCACGTTTCAGGGGGTCAACCCGGGAAGAAGCCAGCCTAAGGGAAAGGTCACGCTGCCCATGACTTTTGGAAGCAATCTGAACTACAGGACGGAGAGGATCGTGTTTGATGTTGCCAAGATCCCCTTGCCTTACAACGGGATCCTTGGCCGCCCAGCGCTGGCCAAGTTCATGGCGGCGTCATACTACGCCTACAACACCCTGAAGATGCCAGGACCTGTGACGATCATCACCATCCCCTCCTATAAGAAAGATGCGTTGATTTGCGCTGACCAACTATACCAGCAAGCAGTTGCAGCAGCTGCCACCACTAGGGCACTTGCTCCTGCCGCTGGGACCCCGGGAGGGAAGAAGAAGAAGACCGGTGAGACCTCGGACACCCACTCCGGAAAGCGCACCTCTTCGGAGTGTAGCGCTCCCGTCGAGGACGGCCAGAGAGCTCCACCGGCGGAAACAAGAAGCCCAGGGCCATACCGCCGGGAACCAAGAAGGTTTCTGTCAATGAGGACGGCATGGGAAGGGCTTTCACCATAAGCTCCACCCTTGACGACAAATAGGAAGACACGCTTGTCACCTTCCTGTGGGCGAATGTCGATGTGTTTGCATGGCAAGCTTCCGACATCCCCGGCGTTCCCAGGGAGGTGATTGAGCACCACCTTGCTGTCTGTCCTCATGCGCGGCCCGTCAAGCAGAAGGTCAGAAAGCAAGCTTTGGAACGACAAGAGTTCATCACAGAGGAGATCCGGAAACTGGAAGCAGCGGGTTTGGTAAGAGAAGTGCTCCATCCAACGTGGTTGGCCAATCCGGTCGTAGTGCGCAAGGCTAATGGGAAGTGGAGCCTGTGTATTGATTACACAGATATCAATAAGGCTTGTCCTAAGGATCCCTTCCCGTTGCCGCGCATCGACCAGATTGTTGACTCCACAGCTGGGTGTGATCTGTTGTCATTCCTCGATGCCTACTCCGGCTACCACCAGATCTTCATGACAAGAGAAGACGAAGAGAAAACAGCATTCATCACCCCATGTCGTATGTATTGTTTCATGCGGATGCCTTTCGGGCTGAAGAGTGCTGGTTCGACGTTTGCAAGGGCGGTCCAGATTGGTTTTGAACCCCAGCTCCATAGAAATATGGAAACATATATGGATGACATAGTGGTCAAAACCAAGGACAGGGCAACCCTCATACCGGATTTGCAAGAAACATTTGCAAACCTGCGCAAGATCAATCTCAAGCTGAACCCTGAGAACTGCGTCTTTGGCATCCCGTCCGGCAAGCTTCTCGGGTTCTTAGTATCACAGCGTGGGATAGAGGCCAATCCGGACAAGATCAAAGCTATAGAGCAGATTGAAGCACCCAGGCAAATCAAGGATGTGCGTCGTCTTGCTGGTTGCGTCGCCGCCATGGGCAGATTCATTTCCAAGTCTGTCGAGCGCGCCCTTCCCTTTTTCAAGATCCTGAAAAAGACGGGCCCGATGGAGTGGATGCCAGAAGCCGAAGCAGCATTGCAAGATTTGAAGAAGTACCTCTCCTCCGCGCCAATACTAGTTGCGCCTAGGCCACAGGAGCCGTTGCTGCTATACCTGGCGGCAACGAACCAGGTGGTCAGCGCCGCACTGGTGGCACAGAGAGAGGTTGACGACAAGGTAATGGCAGCGACAGAACCCGACACCACCAATGCAGAGACGACACAGCCAGTTGAAGTGCCGCCGAAGAAGAAAATGATGCAGCACTCGGTCTACTTTGTTAGTTCCCTCCTGCAGGGAGCTAGATCAAGGTACTCCGGCGTGCAGAAACTGCTCTTCGGCCTTCTTATGGCCTCGAGGAAGCTACGTCACTACTTCCAGGCACACGAGATCACTGTCGTCACTCGCCTCCCTCTGTAACGGATATTGCACAATCCAGATGCAACGGGAAGAATTGTGGAATGGGCACTGGAGCTGTCCAGCTTTGGCCTCAAGTTTGAAAGTACTTCAACGATTCAGAGCCGAGTCCTAGCGGAGTTCATTGCAAAGTGGACCGCAACGCCTGACAAAGAAGCCCAAGAGACTGCTCTCCCCGGCAAGGAGGCAAGTTGCAGTTGGATCATGTACTTTGATGGAGCTTTCTCCTTACACGGCGCCGGGGCTGGCGTACTGCTTGTTGCGCCCACCGAAGAGCACGTTAAGTACGTGATCCAGATGCACTTCCCCAGGGAGGTGTCAACAAACAATACGGCAGAGTACGAAGGGCTGCTTGCCGGTCTTAGGATCGCGGCAGACCTTGGAATCAAGAAGCTCATTGTCAAGGGCGACTCACAGCTCGCCATCAAGCAAGTCAACAAGGACTACCAGAGCCCGTTGATGAAGGCCTACGTCGATGAAGTGAGAAAGCTGGAAGAGCGTTTCGACGGTATACATGCTGAATACATTCCCCGAGAGGAGAACGATATCGCCGATTACCTGTCAAAACGCGCTGCCCTCAAGCTACCTATGGAACCAGGTACCCTTGTGCTCCAGCTAACTCAACCATCCGTTGATCCATCAACAGAGCAGAACAAGAGGAGGAAATGAGGACCCGGCAAGTACTTTCCCGCCGAGCTCCCCAGAGCCGCCAGCAAGGATGTTGCCGGGGACACTGAACCCGCCACAGGACGGCTAGCTCCGGCGGAGCGTCAAGCTCTTGCCGTCGAGACAGCCGCTCCCATAGCGGAGGAAATGCCTTTAGTCCTCGCCGTCGAGCCCCAGGCTCCAGCGTGGGCACATCATACCGTCCGATTCCTCCAAACAGGGGAACATCCTGAAGAGCAGGAAGAAGCGGAAAAAGTAGCCCGTCGCTCTACCATGTATCAGTTCGTCGATGACGTCCTGTACAGAAAGAGGCCGAACAGTGTGAAATTGAAGTGTATCCCTCGGGAGGAAGGACTGGAGCTGTTGGTGGAGATACATGGAGGCATATGTGGATCCCACATCGGGTCAAGGGCCCTTGCCGGCAAGGCATTTCGGCAAGGCTTCTTCTGCCCTACCGCCCTCCAGGATGCGACGACACTAGTCACCAGGTGTGAAGCGTGTCAGTTCCATTCAAAGAAGCTTCATCAGCCAGCTCAAGCCCTTCAAACCATTCCTCTCTCCTGGCCCTTCTCGGTTTGGGGGCTCGACATACTGGGCCCTTTCCCCCGCGATGTCGGGGGCTTTGAGTACTTGTACGTTGCAATCGACAAGTTCACAAAGTGGCCGGAGGTGGAGGCAGTGAGGAAGGTCACAGCTCAGTCAGCCGTCAAGTTCTTCAAGGGACTAGTGTGCCGTTTTGGTGTACCCAACAGGGTCATCACCGACAACGGCACATAGTTCACAAGCCGCACCTTCATGCAATATATCCAAGGCCTCGGCAGCAAAGTCTGTTTCGCTTCCATTGCTCACCCACGAAGCAATGGTCAAGCTGAGAGGGCAAACACTGAAGTACTGCGAGGCTTAAGGACCAAGACCTTTGACAGGCTGCACAAGAGTGGAAGGCGCTGGATTGATGAGTTGTCGATGGTTCTTTGGTCGATCAGGACGACGCCAAATCGAGCCACCGGCCAGACACCCTTTGCCCTAGTATACGGGGCAGAAGCAGTTCTCCCCACTGAACTCATATACGGATCACCTGAGTGCTCGCTTATGATGAGCTTGAGCAAGAGCAACTGCGGCAAGATGACGCAATGCTCCTTGAGGAAGATCGTCTTCGGGCGGCTGTGAGAGCAGCATGCTACCAGCAAGCCTTGCGCCGCTACCATAGCCGCAAGGTTCATGCCCGAAGCCTTGAGGAAGGCGACCTTGTCCTTCGGCGCGTTCAATCGGCCAAGAATTCCAACAATTTGACGCCAAAGTGGGAAGGCCCTTATCGGGTAATACGAGTCACCAGGCCCGGCGCAGTCCGCCTGGAGACCGAAGATGTCGTTCCGGTGAGTAACTCCTGGAACATTGAGCATCTTCGCAAGTTTTACCCGTGAAGCGCGGCTTGCCGGGCCCCCCAGCAAGCCACCTTTTGTACAAGCATTGCCGATGATGCATGTAACCCTTTGTACAAAGCCACGCGCAGACCCTGAGCATAAATAAATGAAGCACTGGGGCCCTAAGTTATAGAATGCATGCTAGGTCGAGTCTCGTCCTTGGTTAGGGTTGATAGTGCTTAGCAGCGACTAACCCCTAGCTTAGAGGTCGAGTGTGCGTCTCTTTGTCTTTCATTTGTCTTCTTTGGTTCACAAGACACACGGATATCCGTGCCGAACCACTTGGGGAGGAAAAGAAGATGAACAGACCAACATCTAGCCCCCGGCAAGCCAGCATTGTCGGGGGCTGCAAGAGCAAAGATTCACCCACAGCGAACCAGGGTTGCCAGGGGCTGCATATTCAGATAAGTTCTTCATCCCTTACCATGCATTCCATTATGGACTGAGGTATGTGAAACCTCGTTTTCCCCTAAGCTACCGTGCTCCCATAACTCTAGGCCCTAGGGCTCGTTCCTGGGGCCAAGTTTGGTCGTAGTCGCGGTAGCGAAAGGATGAAACCAAGAGCCAGAACCCGCCTCATCCCTGCCTCCGCCAATGGCGTGAGGAAGGTCGAGCGAAGTGGGGAGACGGCAAGGCCTATTGCCGGGCAAGGAAATGTTTATCTTGAAGATATCAAGGATTTACTCCTTGTCGTGGGTTCCACCCGCAAACAAATGACCCGGCAAGCATCCCTTTTTCATTAAAAACATTCCACTCAGGTACAGTCCATAGGGAATGAAAAACATGAATGATGGGATTACAAGTTTTAAATTTAACAAAGGCCCGAAGGCTTACAAACTAAAAGGAGATAAGGTGCCTGTAATCCCTTTCTTGTCCCTCTCCTCAGGAGGCAGGTCAAGGAGGCGAAAGAGACAAAAGGAGCGCCTAGGCGAGCTACGGGTGGCAGAAGACACCAAGAGAACATCTTGGTGGCCGTCCAAAGGCTGGATGGTGATGGCGGCGCTAGAAGCAGAGCTCGAAGACGAGGCGGCAGGACGTCAGCACGCGTCGAAGGCGTCGGTGCCCGCGTACTCCGACTTGATGGCCTTGCCGCCCGCCCTCTTCCTCTTCGGCAACCTCCCAACGCCAGCCGCCCAAAGAGATGACCCCGAGAAGTTCAGGGAGCCGGCAACGCGGATGATGGGGTCGCCGGTGCCGCACGGAGCGGCACCCGACACCTAATCGGACCCGTCATCCTGCCGCCTACTACCCTCGTCGTCGTTGCTGCTGTCCTCCTCGTCACTCCCGCCCGAGGAGGATTCTTCACTATCAGAAGAGCTCTCCACGCAGCACCTTGCACGGGTCCCAAAGCACCCAAAGACCTTGATGGAGAGAAGGCCACCCTCCATCAGCTTAAAAAGGAGAGTGAGCCCCTCCGTCAAGCGGTGGATATGGGCAAACATCTTCCATCCCCTACGGAGATACATCACGTGAGGGGCGGGGAAGTCGACGCGGGCCCGCGTGCCACTGATCCCGCAGCCCCTCATGTGCAGCCACAACGACTCCGGCGGATCCAGCTCCATCTCCCGCGCGAATGGACTCGAAAGACAAAGGCGACGGCGAGGCGGCCGGCGCAGCCTGACGAAGAACTCGCAAGGGTCATCCCCAACGTGGCCCTCCATGGGGGGAGGAACTGCTGGCAGAGGCAAGGCCGACGTGCCCCCCCGTCCTCCTCTTCCCCGAGCGCCTCGGCCTCGCCCACGTCCTCGCCCCCTCCCCCTTCCCCTCGCGGCTGGCTCTGCCACCGCGGGTGCAGGAGAAGGAGGGATGCGTTGTCGAGCGGCGACCCTCGCCGCCACCGTTGAAGGACCAGGATTCCCTCTCTCCATGGCGGATGGAAGAGGGGAGCAGAAGCCGAAGGAAGGAGGAGATGAAGGAATGCGGGACGCCATCCCCCCTCCCACTCTTTATAAAGGAACGAGGTGGGGGCTCGGCTGGCCCGCTCAGCCAATCAACACGCGGAAGGCGCGGGGAACTGGGACCGACCCGCCGCCCCAGCCCGCGGCGGCCCGGTTTCCCGCCTCCACCGTTCGCCACCCCAAGCGCATGAGAGCCACGTGGCAGGCGTGCAGGACCGAGGCGACGGGTGAGGCGACCTCTCCCCACCCCGTGATCGTAGGGAGTGGACGCCTTGAAGACCACGCCTCGGCCCTGTTCAGGAAATGGGTCGCGCCTCCATGCCTCCCTCCGTTTATGGGGAGGGTGCGAACCGCCCCCTTTACTATGACGTGACACATGCATGCAGAGCTCAGCCCCACGCATGCCGCCCATGTCACACACGCCTCCCCACGCCGCGCCACGCGTGGGAAGCGTGGGAAGCACAGCGCGCGAAGAAACTTACCGCGGTAAAAACCGCCCCGCCTGCCCGCGCACCGTTTTTGGGCCTAGCCCAACGACGCGATTGTGCTTACGTGTGGCCCAGGCCCGGGGGCTCCTGTCGGTGTACAAAAAGAGGGGTACACTTTTTGTACCCCTATAACCGTGGACGGGCAGTCTGAGCCACGGGCACCACCACATTGAGCAAAGCAAGGGAGGTGAGCCAAGGTAAGGCCGAAGCTCAAGAGAAGCAGAACGACGCCAAGACCAAGACCACAAAGAGCAAAGGGGATGAAGTGGACCCCCCGGCAAGATCCTTGCCGGGAGTCGGTTTTAGCAAACCCGGCAAGACCCTTG
Source organism: Triticum monococcum (assembly GCA_034509565.1). Lineage (NCBI taxonomy): Eukaryota > Viridiplantae > Streptophyta > Magnoliopsida > Poales > Poaceae > Triticum > Triticum monococcum. The sequence goes on from CM067843.1 coordinate 237,478,538, forward strand.
CCATGGCAGCTCGCCCCACACCTACGGAGTAAGTCACCCTTGAGTCCACTGCCCCCATGGGGCAAGGATTCGGGAGACATCCCCGTGGTGGCATGCGGATCTTTGTGAAGACATTCAAGATCAGATACACCCTTTAGAAGATGATGATCCTTGGCAGGATCCCAGCCAAGGAGGACCACAAGGCCCCGGGCAAAAGCCTTGCCGGGGATGACAGTAGGCGCCACGACAAGACCCTTGTCGGGGCCCCGGCAAGGCCCTTGCCAAGAAACACAGGTAGGGCCACCATCAAGCCCACGCCAGTCAAACCTCTAGCGCCGTTCGCATGCAGCTGCCGACCCAACCAGCTAGGCAGGCACCTGCGTGGCGGCATGCAGTTCTTCGTGGAGACCCACCACTGTGCCACCTCAGCTGCCTGCCTGCCTACATGGCACCGCGGGCGCCGCTGGCCAAGGCGCGTGTCGACACGAGAGGGAGCGGCGACGGACGAGACATGGCTCTCCCCCGTCCCTGATAAAGCAGGGACACCTGGGCAAGATGCATTAAATGCACCTTGTCATGTAATGCAAGGGATAACCTCACATCACTGTACCCTTTCCACCTCATGTGTGCCACTGTGGCAACCCCTTTCCTATAAAATGAGGCCCGAGGTGACTAGGAGGAGGATTCGGCTTTTTGGAGCTCCTCACGCCCCATAGCTAGCTCAAGAACACAGATATACAATCCACCAAAGCAGGAGTAGGGTTTTACGCATCCTCGCGGCCCGAACCTGGATAAACGAACCGTGTGCTATCTGTTTGATCCGCTCTTCTCACGACCCCGCGCCCCGCAACCATAGTAGGGATTCTTGTGATCCCATAGGTGTCATTCCCATCGACAGTTCTCCTGCTACAAGAATTTGATTTGCCTATTATTGATAGAAAGGGAGCTGAGAACCCCGTTGCGGACAACTTGTCTAGGTTAGAGAATGTTCTTGATGACCCACTACCTATTGATGATAGCTTTCCTGATGAACAATTAAATGTCATAAATTCTTCTCGAACTGCTCCATGGTATGCTGATTATGCTAATTATATTGTTGCTAAATTTATACCACCTAGTTTCACATATTAGCAAAAGAAAAAGTTCTTCTATGATTTGAGACATTACTTTTGGGATGACCCACATCTTTATAAAGGAGTGGATGGTATTATTAGATGTTGTGTACCTGAGCATGAAAAGGAACATATCCTACGCAAGTGTCACTCCGAAGCCTATGGAGGACACCATGCTGGAGATAGAACTGCACATAAGGTATTGCAATCCGGTTTTTATTGGCCTACTCTCTTCAAGGATGCCCGTAAGTTTGTCTTGTCTTGCGATGAATGTGAAAGAATTGGTAATGTTAGTAGACGTCACGAAATTCCTATGAATTATTCACTTGTTATTGAACCATTTGATGTTTGGGGCTTTGATTATATGGGGCCTTTTCCTTCCTCTAATGGGTATACACATATTTTAGTTGTTGTTGATTACGTTACTAAGTGGGTGGAAGCTATTCCAACTAGTAGTGCTGATCACAACACCTCTATTAAGATGCTTAAAGAAGTTATTTTCCCGAGGTTTGGAGTCCCTAGATATTTAATGACTGATGGTGGTTCACACTTTACCCATGGTGCCTTTCGTAAAATACTTGCTAAGTATGATGTTAATCATAGAATTGCATCTCCTTATCACCCACAGTCTAGTGGTCAAGTAGAATTAAGTAACAGAGAGCTCAAATTAATTTTGCAAAAGACTGTTAATAGATCTAGAAACAATTTGTCCAAGAAACTTGTTGATGCATTGTGGTCCTATAGAACTGCATATAAAAATCCTATGGGTATGTCTCAGTATAAAATGGTTTATGGTAAAGCGTGTCACTTACCTATTGAGCTAGAACATAAGGAATATTGGGCCATTAAAGAGCACAATTATGATTTCAAACTTGCTGGTGATAAGAGGCTTTTTGACATTAGCTCACTTGATGAATGGAGAATCCAGGCCTATGAGAATGGTAAACTGTTTAAAGAAAAAGTTAAAAGATGGCATGACAAAAGGATACAAAAGCGTGAGTTTAATGTAGGTGATTGTGTATTGCTATACAACTCTCGTTTAAGATTTTTTGCAGGCAAACTTATCTCTAAATGGGAAGGCCCTTACGTCATCGAGGAGGTATATCGTTTCGGTGCCATAAAAATCAACAACTTCGAAGGCACAAATCCGAAGGTGGTGAATGGTCAAAGAATCAAACATTATATCTCAGGTAATCCCATAAATATTGAAACTAATATTATTGAAACCGTAACCCCGGAGGAATACATAAGAGACACTTTCTAGAACGTCTCAGACTCTTAAAAAGGAATAGGTACGTGGTACGGTAAGTAAACCGACTCCAAAACAGTTCTAATGGCAATATTTCTTTGTTTTGGAATATTTAAGAAAATAGGAAAATAAGAAGCAGACCGGAAAGGACACGAGGCTTCGACGAGGGTGGGAGGCGTGCCCTAGCTCCTTGGGCGCGCCCCCTATCTCGTGGGCACCTCGTGCTCCTTTCGGACTCTGTTTTCTTGCACGATACTACTTTTGGTCGGTAAAAATTCATTATATAATCTCCCGAAGGTTTTGACCATCGTATCACGCAAATATCTCTTGTCTTTGTTTCGAGCTATCCTACTGTACATCAGAGCAACATGTCGTCCCAGGATTCGGAAGGAGAAAGCTACGTGGCTGATTACCTTGCAGATCCTAAGGTCTATGGGGATGTGGAGCGTGGTGGCTGGACTACGAAAGAAGAAGAAGAGGACTATGAACCCAAGGGAAAGGAGGAGACGAGCTCAGATGAAGATGAAGTCTCATTACCTCAACCTGGGGACATGCATGTGGAGTTCAAAAAGTCAAGCCTCCCTGATAGAGCAAAGAAACTTAAGATCGAGTTTATCCCTTTTCGCCTCTTTCAGGAAAATAAGCAGGAATTATGCAAAAAGATACTAAGACTGGAGCAGGAGATCGATGACCTGAGGGATCAAAATTCTGTCCTCAAGCGCAAATTAAGGAAGAAGCCTACGCCACCAACAAAACCATCACCTTCTTCACCAATAAAGAAGAACTGAGCCTTGGGTATGGGCACTCCCCTTGGCAACTGCCAAGTTTGGGGGAGTGCCCCGTTATCGTATCATCATCACTTTTATCTTTACCGTTTTTCTTAGTCTGATCCTTTTGATAATATCTTGATCTAGTAGAATAAAGTTTTAGTATGATCTAGTTGTGAGTTTTGTTTTATGATCCTTCTATGTAATCGAGTCCGTGAGCTATATATAATAAAGATTAGTGTTGAGTCAAGGGCTTGATTATTTTGCCATGATCTTGAGGGAATAATATAAAAAGAGAAAGAATAAAAAGAAATAAAGAGAGCATATGGATCTGGAGAGTAAAGACTTCACATATAAGAGTATGATGAATAAAAGTTGTTGAGAGTTGACAAACATAGTTTTGGTCATTTTTGCAATTAATAAAAAGTAATAAAGAAAGAGAGGTTCACATATAAATACACTATCTTGGACATCTTTTATGATTGTGAGCACCCATTAATGTATGACATGCTAAGAGTTGACGTTGGACAAGGAAGACAACGTAATGGGCTATGTTTTCTTACATCTGAGATAAATTATATTGTCGTGGATCATCCAACATGTTGAGCTTGCCTTTCCCTCTCATGCTAGCCAAGTTCTCTGTACCAAGTAGAAATACTACTTGTGCTTCCAAATATCCCTAAACCCAGTTTTGCCATGAGAGTCCACCATATCTACCTATGGATTGAGTAAGATCCTTCAAGTAAGTTGTCATCGGTGCAAGCAATAAAAAATGCTCTCTAAATATGTATGACTTATTAATGTGGAGAAAATAAGCTTTATACGATCTTGTGATGTGGAAGAAATAAAAGCGACGGACTGCATAATAAGGGTCCATATCACAAGTGGCAATATAAAGTGGCGTTCTTTCGCATTAAGATTTTGTGCATCCAACCATAAAAGCGCATTACAACCTCTACTTCCCTTTGCGAAGGGCCTATCTTCTACTTTTATCTTCTACCTTACATAAGAGTCATGGTGATCTTCACCTTTCCTATTTACATTTTATCCTTTGGCAAGCACAATGTGTTGGAAAGATCCTGATGTATATAGCTAATTGGATGTGAGTCTTCATGAACCATTATTGTTGACATTAACCTTGAGGTAAAACGTTGGGGGGCAAAACTATAAGCCCCTATCTTTCTCTGTGTCCGATTAAAACTTCATACCCATAAATATTGTGTGAGTGTTAGCAATTGTGAAAGACTAAAAGATGGTTGAGTATGTAGAGTTGCTGAAAAGCTCTTATATTGACTCTTTCCTATATTATGATAAATTGCAATTGCCTCAATGACTGAGATTAGAGTTTGTTGGTTCTCAATGAAGTTTATGATTCATACTTGAAATTGTGGTTGAATTGTTACTTTAGCATAAGAGATCATTTGACAATATATATATATATGTGTGTGTGTGTGTGTGTGTGTGTGTTGCTGCTCTAAGAATGATCATGATGCCCTCATGTCCGTGTTTTATTTTTATCGACACCTCTATCTCCAAACATGTGGACATATTTTGTCGATTTCGGCTTTCGCTTGAGGACAAGCGAGGTCTAAGCTTGGGGGAGTTGATACGTCCATTTTGCATCATGCTTTTATATCGATATTTATTGCATTATGGGCTGTTATTACACATTATGTCATAATACTTATGCCTATTCTCTCTTATTTTACAAGGTTTACATGAAGAAGGAGAATGCTGGCAGCTGGGATTCTGGGCTGGAAAAGGAGAAAATATTAGAGACCTATTCTGCACAGCTCCAAAAGTCCTGACACTTCACAGAAGATATTTCTAGCATATATAAAAATACTGAGCGCAAGAAGTTCCAGAGGGGGGCCACACCCTGGCCATGAGGGTGGGGGTGCACCCTACCCCCTGGGCGCACCCCCTGCCTCGTGGGCCCCCTGGTGGCCCTCCGATGCCCATCTTCTGCAAGCTTTCGAGACGAGACTCCGCCGCCATGAGGCGGAACCTTGGCGGAACCAATCTAGGGCTCCGGCGGAGCTGTTCTGCCGGGGAAACTTCCCTCCGGGAGGGGGAAATCATCACCATCGTCATCACCAACCATCCTCTCATCGAGAGGGGGTCAATCTCCATCAATATCTTTACCAGCACCATCTCATCTCAAACCCTAGTTCATCTCTTGTATCCAATCTTTGTATCCAAACCTCAGATAGGTACATGTGGGTTGCTAGTAGTGTTAATTACTCCTTGTAGTTGATGCTAGTTGGTTTACTTGGTGGAAGATCATATGTTCAGATCCATTATGCATATTAATACCCCTCTGATTATGAACATGAATATGCTTTGTGAGTAGTTACATTTGTTCCTGAGGACATGGGAGAAGTCTTGCTATTAGTAGTCATGTGAATTTGGTATTCGTTTGGTATTTTGATGAGATGTATGTTGTCATCCCTCTAGTGGTGTCATGTGAATGTCGACTACATGACACTTCACCATTGTTTGGGCCTAGAGGGAGGCATTGGGAAGTAATAAGTAGATGATGGGTTGCTAGAGTGATAGAAGCTTAAACCCTAGTTTATGCGTTGCTTCATAAGGGGCTGATTTGGATCCATATATTTCATATATGGTTAGGTTTACCTTAATACTTTTGTTGTAGTTGTGGATGCTTGCAATAGGAGTTAATCATGAGTGGGATGCTTGTCCAAGTAAGGACAGTACCCAAGTACCGGTCCACCCACATATCAAATTATCAAAGTACCAAACGCGAACCATATGAACGTGATGAAAACCAGCTTGACGATAATTCCCATGTGTCCTCGGGAGCGCTTTCCTTCATATAAGAGTTTGTCAAGGCTTGTCCTTTGCTATAAAAAGGACTGGGCCATCTTGCTGCACCTTATTTACTTTTATTACTTGCTACTCGTTACAAATTACCTTATCACAAAACTATCTATTACTGATAATTTCAGTGCTTGCAGAGAATACCTTACTGAAAACTGCTTATCATTTCCTTCTACTCCTCATTGGGTTCGACACTCTTACTTATCGAAAGGACTACGATAGATCCCCTATACTTGTGGGTCATCAGCTTAGATAATCTTTCAAGCATTTGGTCAATAAAAGGCAAGGGGTAATGATCTTTTCTAGTTGCTTTGTTTAATTTTCTGTAATCAATTACCATTTTATAACCTGTAACAATTCTTTATGGAATAAGTTCATTCTTATCATTAGGAACAATAGAAATACCTCCTTTCTTTGGGACACAATGAACAGGACGTACCCATCTACTATCAGCTATAGGATAGATTATACCTGCTTCCAGAAGTTTTAAGATTTCCGTTCTTACCACTTCCTTCATTTTTGGATTCAACCGACGTTGGTGATCAACAATGGGTTTAGCATCAGGTTCCATTTTAAGTTTGTGCTGACATAGAGTGGGACTAATTCCCTTTAAATCATCAAGAGTATATCCAATAGCAGCCTGATGCTTCCTTAGAACTTTCAATAATCTTCTTCTTCATGTTCTGAAAGGTTAGCACTAATAATAATATGATATATCTTATTTTCATCGAGATAAGCATATTTCAAAGTGCCTGGCAATTGTTTTAATTCAAACACAGGATCACCTTTATATGGAGGAGGACCTCCTAGAGTTTCAATAGGAATATTGTGTTTAAGCAGAGGACGTTGTTTAAAGAAAACCTTATCTATTTCATTTCTTTCATGCATATGTAAATTATTTTCATGGTCTAGCAAATATTGTTCTAAAGGATTAGTAGGTGGAACAACAATAGAAGCAAGACCAATTAATTCATCCTTACTAGGCAATTATTTTTCATGATGATTTCTACTAAACTTGGAAAAATTAAACTCGTGAGACTCATCACCAAAGCTAACACCAATAGTTTGTTTCTTACAATCTATCTTAGCATTAACTGTATTCTAGAAAGGTCTACCAAAGATAATGGGACAGAAGTCATCTTGTGTGGAACCAAGAACAAGAAAATCAGTAGGGTATTTAATTTTCCCACACAAGACTTCAACATCTCTAATATCGCAACTGGTGATATGGTGTCTCTATTAGCAAGTTTAATAGTAACATCTATTTCTTCTATCTCAGCAGGTGTTATGTCTTTCATGATTTCTTCATATAAAGTGTAAGGAATAACACTCACACTAGCACCCATGTCACATAAACCATGATAACAGTGATCTCCTATTTTAACAGAAATAACAGGCATGCCAACAACATGTCTATGTTTATCTCTTTTATCATGTTTAGCAATTCTAGCAGGTTCTTCACAGAAGTAAATAACATGCCCATCCATATATTCTTCCAAGAGATCTTTAACCATAGCAATACTTAGTTCAACTTTAATTTGTTCATCAGGTTTAGGTGTTCTAATATAGCTTCTGTTAACCACGGTTGAAACTTTAGCACGTTCCTTAAACCTAACAGGGAAAGGTGGTTTCTCAAAATAAGCAGAAGGAACAACTGGATCAACATTATAAAGTATAGTTTCTTCTTTAACTGGTACTGGTTCTTTAATTTCTTCTTTAATGGGTGGGTGATATTTAAACCACTTCTCCTTAGGGGGTTCAACATGAGTAGCAAATGATTAACAAAAAGAGGCTACTATCTCAGAGTCAAGTCCATATTTAGTGCTAAACTTTTGAAAAGCATCAGTATCCATAAAAGATGTAACACAATCATACTTAAGTTTAATACCTGACTCTTTACCTTCGTCGAGTTTCCAATCTCCAGAATTGCGTTTAATTCTTTCCAAAAGATCCCATCGGAATTCAATAGTCTTCTTCATAAATGAACCAGCACAAGAAGTATCAAGCATTGTTTGATCATTACGAGAAAGCCGAGCATAAAAATTCTGGATAATAATTTCTCTTGAGAGCTCATGATTGGGGTATGAATATAATATTGACTTAAGCCTCCCCCAAGCTAGAGCGATACTTTCTCCTTCACGAGGCCAAAAATTATATATAATTCCGATCACGTTGAACTAGAAGCATAGGATAATTTTTTTGGTGGAACTCTAATTTCAAATGATTCCAATTCCATGATCCAATATCATCACATAGCCTATACCATGCCAATGCTTTTACCTTCAAAGATAATGGGAAAACCTTTTTCATCACTTCATCCCTGGATAAACCAACAAGCTTAAACAATCCACAAATTTGTTCCACATATATCAAGTGCATATCAGGATGTTCGGTTCCATCTCCTGCATAAGGATTAGCAAGAAGTTGTTCTATCATACCCGAAGGAATTTCATATTCAATATTTTCAGTAGGTGCAGTAGGTTGAGGGGTAGCTAATTGTGGTTCCGGACGAGGTGAAGAAACCCCGAACAAACCCCTCAAAGGATTGTTTTGTTTTCCATAGTAACAAGTGACAATAAATTTTAGCACACTATATAAATGTTTCATTACCAAATTCCACTTACCAAAGGCGCTTCACTCCCCGGCAATGGCGCCAGAAAATAGCCTTGATGACCCACAAGTATAGGGGATCAACTGTAGCTCTTTTCGATAAGTAAGAGTGTCAAACCCAACGAGGAGCAGAAGGAAATGACAAGTAGTTTTCAGTAAGGTAATGTCTGCAGGTGATGAAATTGTAAGTAACGGAGTAGTTTGATAGCAAGATAATCTGTAACGAGCAAGTAACAATAGTAGTAAAAAAAGTGCAGAAAGGTAGCCCAATCCTTTTGAGGCAAAGGACAGGCCAAAACGGTGTCTTATGATAAGCAAAGCGTTCTTGAGGGTACACGGGAATTTCATCTAGTCACTTTCATCATGTTGGTTTAATTCGTGTTTGCTACTTTGATAATTTGATATGTGGGTGGACCGGAGCTTGGGTGTTGTTCGTACTTGAACAAACTCCTACTTATGATTAACCCTCCTGCAAGCATCCACGACTAGGAGAAAAGTATTAAGAATAAATTCTAACCATAGCATTAAACTTTTGGATCCAATCGGTCCCTTACAGAATAACGCATAAACTGGGGTTTAAGCTCCTTCCACTCTCGCAACCCACCATCTAATTGCTACTCCATAATCCATTCGCTTAGGCCCAAATGTGGTGAAGTGTCATGTAGTCGACGTTCAAATGACACCACTAAGGGAATAACAACATACATACTATCAAAATATCAAACTCATATCAAGTTCACATGATTTCTCCCGTGACCTCAAGAACAAAAGTAACTACTCAAAATTATAAAAATGCTCATGATCAGAGGATTATTAAATAGCATAATGGATCTGAACATATAATCTTCCACCAAATAAACCATATAGTAATCAACTACAAGATGTAATCAACACTACTAGTCACCCACAAGTACCAATCTATAGTTCCGGTAACAAGATTGAACACAAGAGATGAACTAGGGTATGAGAGGAGATGGTGTTGTTGAAGATGTTGATGGAGATTTCCCTCCCCAAGATGGGAGAGTTGTTGGTGATGATGATGACGATGATTACCCCCTCCGAGAGGGAAGTTCCCCTGGAGGAATCTCTCCGCCGGAGGGCAAAAGTGCTCATGCCCAAGTTCCGCCTCGAGGCGGCGACGCTTCATCCCGAAAGTCCTCCCCCTATTTTTTCTAGGTCAAAATGACTTACATACCAAAAGATGGGCACCAGAGGTGGGCCGAGGAGGCCACAACCCACCAGGGCGCGCCTGGGGGGCCTAGCGCGGCCAGGTGGGTTGTGCCCACCTGGTGGCCCCCTCTGGTGTTTATTAGCTCTAGTATTTCTTAAATAATGCATAGAAAATCTCCGTGATGTGAACATGTTTAGGTTTTGATCAATGTGAACATGTTTGCAATTAAATATAGCGTGGTAGTAATTTGGAATGTGATGGTACGCAGGCTCAAAATTTATTGACGGTTCTATAATTTCTAAGTGCGTAACGTTTGCACACTTTCTCGGCCGTGTACATGGCATTTTGCACCATAGGGTGCACCGCAATAGGCAATTTCAGCACACGTCTTGTTCGAGCAACTGTACGCGCTCGTTATTACCTACCATCGTGCACGCTTCTTTTAGTTAGAATGTGTGCCCGTCTAGCGCACACACGTTGATCTGTCTAACTATTTATGTTTGTTGTGGCTAATCGCAAACAATTCATCCGTGTGAACTGTATGCCATCAATCGCAGACACTTTAATCTAACTGACCAATTGCTCTGTTGCCTAATCACAAACATTTAATCTTTCTGAAGCGTATGCCCTCAATCGCACACACCTTTATCTAGCTGCCCATTTCTATTGTTCTGCCTCATCACAAACAGTTAATCTAAGTGAATTGTATGCCATATATCGCACACACCTTCATCTAGCTGCCAGTTTCTGTTCTTCTTCCTCATCGCAAACAGTTAACTAAAATGAACCGTATGCCCTGCATCGCACACACAACTAAAATCGGAATCGTGTTCGATGGCTTCTCCATCGCAAACATTTTGCATCTCTTTTGATGGGTTTTTTACATCAGCGTATGTGATTAATGCATTGCACACAGTTTCATGAAAGGGTCTCTGATCGTAGTGTCACGTTAGCAGCATCCTGTAGTAGTGAGAGCATCTACATTCAAACTTAGCAAATTCGGGGCCCTAAACGTTCATGGGCGCGCTTGCGCACGCCGCTGACGGCTCTGGACATCCCCTCATATTGGTTGTCCAGCGGTGACAATCATCAAATGAAAACCCTCAAACCCATGCACGCCTATCATATCCATGAATATCACACGTAAAAAATACTTGTTGGTAACGAAAATACATAGTTTGAACATAAAATTTATTTGAAGTGCACAATTCAAAAATTACCTCTTTGGTTTTCATTGTGGGTCCACATATACTCCACAAGATCAGTAAGTAGATCTGCGTGCACCTGGTGGTCTCGAAGATCTGATGCAGCTGCAGAAAATTGACAAGCTGATTTGCATCTTATTGTTCCAAGATGTGGACTTGTTCTCTAGGCTTGTCAAAATCATGGGTTTGGGAAACCCCATCACCTTCATCCTGGATAATCATATTATGCAAAATGACGCAACATGTCATTAGCTGTCACAAAGTCTCTCATTCACACATCATTCTAGTTCCACGAACAATTCCCCAATGATCTTGGGGCACCCTGAATGCCTTTCCACATCCTTCCTAAATGTTTCTTGCATTCTTGCAAAGTTGCTTTGTTTGTTGCCTTGGGATCAGATATGGTCTTCAAAACGCCGTCCATTGAGGATGGATACCATTGACAAGGTAGTACCCAAGGTTGTAGTCGTGATTGTTGACAGTGTAGTTGCATGGCAGAGATTCCCCATCACAAAGTCTCCTAAACATGGGAGATCACTGGTGCACATAGATGTCGTTTTGAGAACATGGCATTCCAAAGAAAGCATGCCAAATTCACTAGTGATGTGATGCCACTACTTCGAGTATGATGGTGCCTCTTTGGTATGACCTTGGTACATCCCGTGCAAACCTTTGGGGCAGCTCCTCCATTGCCAATGCATGCAATTAGTTGAACTGACATACCTAGAAAACCTCTTGCCTCTCTAATAGCCAGCAACCTTTCTATATCATGCACATTTGGTTCTCTCAAATACTCAGCTCCAAACACCTCCACTACGGCACGGGAAAAGTTCACAATTGTCTTTAGGCATATGCTCTTCCCCATTCGGACCATCTCACCAACAACATCGACAGTAGTACCAAGTGCAAGCATCCTCATAACAGTCATGCATTTCTGCTTAGCAGAGAACGGGAGTTGTTCACAACAATTCCCGGTGATCTTGAAGTAGGGATCTATTGTTGGGGAATGTAGCATGCAATTTCAAAAAAATTCCTATGATCACGCAAGATCTATCTAGGAGATGCATAGCAACAAAAGGGGGAGAGTGTGTCCACGTACCCTCATAGACCGAAAGTGGAAGCATTAGGTCAACGCGGTTGATGTAGTCGAACATCTTCACAATCCAACCGATCTAGTACAGAACGTACCACACCTCCGAGTTCAACACACGTTCATCTTGATGATGTCCTTCAAACTCTTGATCCAGCAGTGGGTCGATGGAGAGTTTCGTCAGCACGACGGCGTGGTGATGGTGATGGTGATGTGATCCGCGCAGGGCTTCGCCTAAGCACTACGACGCTATGACCGGAGGAGTAAACTATGGAGGGGGCACCGCACACGGCTAAGAGAATAACTGTTGTGCTTTGGGGTGCCCCCCTTGCCCCCGTATATAAAGGAGGGGAGGTGGAGGCCGGCCACCAAGGGGCGTGCCAAGGGGTGGTCCTACTAGGACTCCACTCCTAGTAGGATTCGCCCCCTTTTTCCCTCTCATGGAGGGGGAAAGAGGGAAGGAGAGGGAGAGGGAAAGAGGAAAGGGGGCCGCGCCCCCTTCCCCCTTGTACAATTCGGACTCCCTGGGGGGACACGCTGCGGGCTCCCCTCTCTTTCTCTCCTATGGCCCATGAAGGCCCATTACTTCCCCGGGGGGTTCCGGTAACCCCTCAGTTCTCCAATAAATATCTGAAGCGTCCCGAAACCATTCCGGTGTCCGAATACCTTCATCCAATATATCAATCTTTACCTCTCGACCATTTCGAGACTCCTCCTCATGACTGTGATCTCATCAGGGACTCCGAACAATCTTTGGTCACCAAAACACATAACTCATAATACAAATCGTCATTGAATGTTAAGCGTGCGGACCCTATGGGTTCGAGAACTATGTAGGCATGACCGAGACACATCTCCGGTCAATAACCAATAGTGGAACCTAGATGCTCATATTGGTTCCTACATATTCTACAAAGATATTTATCGGTCAAACCATAATGACAACATACGTAATTACCTTTGTCATCAGTATGTTACTTGCCCGAGATTCGATCGTCGGTACCAGCATACCTAGTTCAATCTCGTTACCGGCAAGTCTCTTTACTTGTTCCGTAATGCCTCATCCCATAACTAACTCATCAGTCACATTGCTTGCAAGGCTTATCATGATGTGCATTACCGAGAGGACCCAGAGATACCTCTCCGATACTCAGAGTGACAAATCCTAATCTCGATATATGCCAACTAAACAAACACCTTTGGAGACACCTGTAGAGCATCTTTATAATCACCCAGTTATGTTGTGACATTTGATAGCACACAAGGTGTTCCTTGGGTATTCGGGAGTTGCATAATCTCATAGTCAGAGGAATATGTATAAGTCATGAAGAAAGCAATAGCAATAAAACTTAACGATCATTATGCTAAGCTAACGGATGGGTCTTGTCCATCACATCATTCTCCTAATGATGTGATCCCATTCATCAAATGACAACACCTGTCTATGGTCAGGAAACTTAACCATCTTTGATTAACGAGCTAGTCAAGTAGAGGCATACTAGGGCCACTTTCTTTTGTCTATGTTTTCACACATGTATCAAGTTTCTGGTTAATACAATTCTAGCATGAATAATAAACATTTATCATGATATAAGGAAATATAAATAACAACTTTATTATTGCCTCTAAGGCATATTTCCTTCATCTATGCCTCCACTCCCTCCACTACACACAAGAACAATGGATTGCGTATACGAAAGGGTCGATGAAACCATTCATCAAGTAAAGCAGGTTTAGGAGAAAAGTAGTCCTTGTAGAGTAGCCGTGCTCCAGAGACCCTATCCCGCTTCAGTACTCTTCTCCCTTTGACCGAGCCCTTGTTGAGATGTGCTCCAGCCCTCAATCCATTTCCTATTGGATGCTCATGATCATGATCATCTCTGCTTCTTCTTTTTTGAATCCAATGAATCAAAGAACTCCTTTTGAATTATTTCATCAAGCTCTAAGGGTCCATACTCCTCGTCCGACGAACCATCTGAATCCATCATTTTGCCTACAAAACAATCACAAAAGAAGGGTTGGACATTCTGTTAAACACATGGAGGGGAAGGTGCAGTCTGAGAGTAGCCGGAGCGTATCACAGAGGTGTCCTGGGCGGCGATCGTGTCCGTGCTCGTGAAAACAGAGGGGATGAGTGTTTTGGCGGTGCTACCAGTGCTACGGGCTCAGTATGGCGGCAGAGCAAGAGTGGCGATGGAGCTAGGGTGGACCGTCGTGGATGAGGGAAAAGAGAGGAGAGGAAAAAGGACGAATTGGCAAGGCCGGAGGGGGATTTGATGCAATTTGAGGTGGGATCGGCTCCCTGGGCCTCCCCATATTTGGGCTGGATATGAGGGGTGTCGATCATCTTGGGCATAAGAAGCGGTATGAGGCGTTTGTTTGGGTCAATTTCTTTTACTGGTCAATGACTGCAAAGGGGGAGGGCTTGGGGAATCTGGCTATAGATGGGGGGAGGGGGTTGGGGAGTCCCGTTGTAGATGCTCTAACGAAAAACATGATTGCTTTCTCAACAAAAAAAGGAACACGTACAAGTGTGGTTCCATAGGAGAAATGCATAGGGAGAGAGCGTACAATATGGCTTGCACCATCGTGTTGACGACAACAGTATCGAGGAAAAATGAATATGACTAGTGATGACCCGCAGGTATAGGGGATCAATTGTAGCTCTTTTTGATAAGTAAGAGTGCCGAACCCAACGAGGAGCAGAGGGAAATGACAAGTAGTTTTCAGTAAGGTAACGCCTGCAGGTGCTGAAATTGTAAGTAACGGAGTAGTTTGATAACAAGATAATTTGTAACGAACAAGTTACAATAGTAGTAACAAAAGTGCAGCAAGGTAGTCCAATCCTTTTGAGGCAAAGGACAGGCCAAAACGGTCTCTTATGATAAGCAAAGCATTCTTGAGGGTACACGGGAATTTCATCTAGTCACTTTCATCATGTTGGTTTAATTCGTGTTCGCTACTTTGATAATTTGATATGTGGGTGGACCGGTGCTTAGGTGTTGTTCTTACTTGAACAAACCTCCTACTTATGATTAACCCTCCAGCAAGCATCCGCAACTATGAGAGAAGTATTAGGAATAAATTCTAATCATAGCATTAAACTTTTGGATCCAATCGGTCCCTTACGGAATAGCGCATAAACTGGGGTTTAAGCTTCTTCCACTCTCGCAACCCACCATCTAATTGCAACTCCACGATGCATTCCCTTAGGCCCAAATGTGGTGAAGTGTCATGTAGTCGACATTCACATGACACCACTAAGGGAATAACAACATACATACTATCAAAATATCGAACACATATCAAGTTCACATGATTACTTGCAACATGATTTATCCCGTGACCTCAAGAACAAAAGTAACTACTCACAAATGATAAACATGTTCATGATCAGAGGAGTATTAAATAGCATAGTGGATCTGAACATATAATCTTCCACCAGATAAACCATATAGTAATCAACTACAAGATGTAATCAACTCTACTAGTCACCCACAAGTACCAATCTATAGTTCCGGTAATAAGATTGAACACAAGATATGAACTAGGGTTTGAGAGGAGATGGTGATATTGAAGATGTTGATGGAGATTGCCCTCCCCAAGATGGGAGAGTTGTTGGTGATGATGATGACAATGATTTCCCCCTCTGGGGGGGAAGTTCCCCAGGCGGAATCGCTCCCCCGGAGGGCAAAAGTGCTCCTGCCAAAGTTCCGTCTCGAGGCAGCGGAGCTTCGTCCCGAAAGTCCTCCCCCTATTTTTTCTAGGTCAAAGTGACTTATATACCAAAAGATGGGCACTGGAGGTGGGCCAAGGAGGCCACAACCTACTAGGGCGCGCCTGGGGGGCCTGGTGTTCCCAACTGGGTTGTGCCCACCTGGTGGCCCCCCTCTGGTGTTTATTGGCTCTGGTATTTCTTAAATAATACATAAAAAATCTTCGTGAAGTTTCAGCTCATTTGGAGTTGTGCAGAATAGGTGGCCTGACATAGCTTTTCCAGGTCCAAATTTCCAGCTGCCGGAATTCTCCCTCTTGGTGTGTTCCTTGCAAATTCTGAGAGAAAAAGCATCAAAATTACTCCAAAAATCATTATTATGGATAAAAACATTATAAATAATAGTAAGAAAACATGATGCAAAATGGACGTATCAACTAGCACCAAAGAAAAATGGCAAGTTCGATAACCATATGTGGTTAGATCTGTTTTGCATGCCGCTACTCATGCTTCCAGGAACACATACTAGTGAAGTCCTCTAGTATGGGCGTGTTTGGTTGCTCGCATAAGGCTCAATCAGGCCCATTGTGTGCAACATATTTATGTGTCGCCCTATTTGGTTATATACAAATATTGTTGGGCCTACATGGCACGGTTCTTAATGCACGTCTGGGCCTGTATCGCTGGGAACTACCAAATCGGCAGTTTCCATTGAGCCATGCCCGAGCGATGCTCTGGAGTGCACGTGGGTGGCTATCGTAGTACGCATGTGCACATGGTTTGTGGTAACACCTTCATTTAGCCTCTTCTTTTCTACACAACTGTGCTTCGATTCGAGATAAGCTCTACACGTAAAGATGCACCTCGATGTTCTGATTCCATTCAAACAATCAGATCATAGTTTCGTTCACTGTATATGTTGAATTTTGTGTTCATATTTGGATCTTTTTGGGCGCATTTTGACAAATTCGTGTCACATGGTCGACCATTTAAAGTTTCCTTTGACGAGTAGCTTCACCTCGCTGCCTCACACGACTTTCGTGTTGTGAGTTTTCTATTTCACAAATTATAGACGAGTAGATCTACATGTGACCAGTGTACTATAATATGCATGTCATCGTCCTAATATCCCTCACTTCTGATCCCGTTCACTAGTCTCTTCTAATCTACACAATCGTGCTTTGATTCAAGATAAGTTGTACACGAAAAAGATGTTGGGCCACGTTGTGGTTCCATTCAGACGATTGGTTTGTAATTTCATTGACTAGAGATGTATAATTTTGTGTTTATGTTTGAAACCATTTTGGATGAATTTTGATGAATTCATCACACACGATTCATCGTTTCCTTTGATGGGTAGCTTCATCTTTCTATTACAAATGACTTTCATGTTGTATGTTTTCTATTTCAACGGTCGTAGACGAATATGCATGTATCTATTCCAAATGTGTGGGTTGTTAGGTTGATCTCCTCTGTGTGGGCTCAATGGCCGACCGAGCCCTTAGATCTGCGCCCTGATCGGGGCGCCCAACCCTCATATGGTCGGTGGTCCCTTGTGACCCACACATATATAAACAGATGTGGGGGCCGGGGCACGACTAACGAAATTCATCGCTGCCACAATCCCCACCAACACTCCCTACCGATCTAGGGTTAGCGCGGTGCTCACGGGAAGCACACCACCACCGCCATCTTCCTCTCGCCACCATCGTGACCATCTCACCATGATGGCCTATAGCTCGAGCTCATTAGCCAAAGGAGAAGGTAGGTTTACCAGGAGTCTCTAGCCTACCTGATCCAGAGGATCTAACAATGGTTTCAAAGCCATACATAGGCTAAGATTTTTGGTACAAAGAAAAGAAATCAGAGAAAAAAAGAGTCCCCCCCTTGAAGCCTAACCCTAAAAGAACAAGAGGGGCAAAAGGGAAAAGTAATCGCGCCGCCACAAGGCCTTGCCGTTCCTCTCTATTCAGACGTGCATCAGCAAGCCGAGGCGTCCAGAACAAGAACCACCAGAGCTAGCCACTGCTCGCCGGAAAAGAAAGGAAGAAAAAAAGGGTGGGGGTAACCACCACGGCCAAATCCCTCGATGACGGTGCACTCACCGCAGAGGGAGGATGCGCGACTAGCGAGGAGGATGGCCACGACGCAGAGTTGCCACGCTCCTCTTCCTCTTTCTCTCGCTAGAAAGGAAAAACATGCATCCTCTCTGTCTCTCTCTTGGAAATGGAAAAGGGAGGGAGGGGAAGGGGCTGGCTCGTTGGGGTGCCGCCCTGGCTCGCCGCGTCGGCGTGGCTTGAGGAGCTGTCACCGAGCGAGAGGGCGAGAGAGGAGCGAGTGGTCGAGAGCGGCACGCGGGGGAGGATGTTGGCGAACGCAGTAATTTCAAAAAAATTCCTACACACACGCAAGATCTATCATGATGATGCATAGCGACGAGAGGGGAAGAGTATTGTCCACGTACCCTCGTAGACCATAAGCGGAAGTGTTATGACAAAGCGGTAGATATAGTCGTACGTCTTCACGATCCGACCGATCCTAGTACCGAAAGTATGACACCTCCACGATCTGCACACGTTTAGCTCGGTGACGTCCCACGAACTCTTGATCTAGCTGAGTGTCGAGGGGGAGCTCCGGCAGCACGACGGCGTGATGACGGTGATGATGAAGCTACCGGCACATGGCTTCGCCTAAGCACTACGACGATATGACCGAGGTGGATTATGGTGGAGGGGGGCACCACACACGGCTAAGAGATCAATGATCAACTTGTGTGTCCATGGGGTGCCGGCCTCCTTGGCGCGCCCAAGGGGGAGTCCTACTCCCGGTGGGAGTAGGATTCCCCCTTCCCTAGTTGGAGTAGGAGAGGGAACGAAGGGGGAGAAGGACAGAAGGAAAGGGGGGCCCGCCCCCCTCCCAATTCGGATTGGGCTTGGGGGGCCCACCTTGGCCGCCTCCTCCTCCTTTCCACTATGGCCCACTAAGGCCCATTGACTCCCCGGGGGGTTCCAGTAACCCCCCGGTACTCCGGTATATGCCCGAACTCTCTCGATACCTTTCCGATGTCCAAACATAGTCATCAAATATATTGATCTTTATGTCTCGGCCATTTCAAGACTCCTCATCATGTCCGTGATCACACCTGGGACTCCGAACTACCTTCGGTACATCAAAACACATAAACTCATAATACCAATCGTCATCAAACGTTAAGCGTGCGGACCCTACGGGTTCGAGAACTATGTAGACATGACCGAGACACATCTTCGGTCAATAACCAATAGCAGAACCTAGATGTTCATATTGGCTCCCAAATATTCTACGAAGATCTTTATCGGTCAAACCGCATAATGATATACGTTGTTCCCTTTGTCATCGATAAGTTACTTCCCCAAGATTCGATCGTCGATATATCAATACCTAGTTCAATCTCATTACCGGCAAGTCTCTTTACTCATTCCGTAATGCATCATCCCGCAACTAACTCATTAGTCACATTGCTTGCAAGGCTTATTTTGATGTGCATTACTAAGAGGGCCCAGAGATACCTCTCCAACAATCGGAGTGACAAATCCTAATCTCGATCTATGCCAACTCAACAAACACCATCGGAGACACCTGTAGAGCACCTTTATAATCACCCAGTTACGTTGTGACGTTTGGTAGCACACAAAGTGTTCCTCCGCTATTCGGGAGTTGCATGATCTCATAGTCATAGAAACATGTATAAGTCATGAAGAAAGCAATAGCAATAAAACTAAACAATCATCGTGCTAAGCTAACAGATGGGTCAAGTCAATCACATCATTCTCTAATGATGTGATCCCATTAATTAAATGACAACACATGTCTATGGTCAGGAAACTTAACCATCTTTGATTAACGAGCTAGTCTAGTAGAGGCATACTAGGGACACTCTGTTTGTCTATGTATTCACACATGTACTAAGTTTCCGGTTAATACAATTGTAGCATGAATAATAAACATTTATCATGATATAAGGAAATATAAATAACAACTTTATTATTGCCTCTAGGGCATATTTCCTTCAGTCTCCCACTTGCACTAGAGTCAATAATCTAGATTACGTTGTAATGATTCTAACACCCATGGAGTCTTGGTGCTGATCATGTTTTGCTCGTGAGAGAGGCTTAGTCAATGGGTCTGCAACATTCAGATCCGTATGTATCTTGCAAATCTCTATGTCTCCCTCCTTGACTTGATCATGGATGGAACTGAAGCATCTCTTGATGTGCTTGGTTCTCTTGTAAAATCTGGATTCCTTTGCCAAGGCGATTGCACCAGTATTGTCACAAAAGATTTTCATTGGACCCCATACACTAGCTATGACACCTTGATCGGATATGAACTCCTTCATCCAGACTCCTTCATTTGCTGCTTCTGAAGTAGCTATGTATTCCGCTTCACACGTAGATCCCACCACAACGCTCTTCTTGGAACTGCACCAACTGACGACTGCACCATTTAATAAAAACACGTATCTGGTTTGCGACTTAGATTCATCCAGATCAGTGTCAAAGCTTTCATCGACGTAACCGTTTACAATGAGCTCTTTGTCACCTCCATATACGATAAACATATCCTTAGTCCTTTTCAGGTATTTCAGGATGTTCTTGACTACTGTCCAGTGATCCACTCCTGGATTACTTTGGTACCTCCCTGCTAAACTGATAGCAAGGCACACATCAGGTCTGGTACACAACATTGCATACATGATAAAGCCTGTGGCTGAAGCATAGGGAACACCTTTCATTTTCTCTCTATCTTCTGAAGTGGTCGGGCATTGAGTCTGACTCAACTTCACACCTAGTAACACAGACAAGAACCCTTTCTTTGCTTGATCCATTTTGAACTTCTTCAAAACTTTATCAAGGTATGTGCTTTGTGAAAGTCTAATTAAGCATCTTGATTTATCTCTATAGATCTTGATGCCTAATATATAAGCAGCTTCGCCGAGGTCTTTCATTCAAAAATTCTTATTCAAGTATCCTTTTACGCTATTCAGAAATTCAGTATCATTTCCGATCAACAATATGTCATCTACATATAATATCAGAAATGCTACAGAGCTCCCACTCGCTTTCTTGTAAATACATGCTTCTCCCAAAGTCTGTATAAAACCATATGCTTTGATCACACTATCAAAGCGTATATTCCAACTCCGAGAGGCTTGCACCAGTCCATAAATGGATCGCTGGAGCTTGCACACTTTGTTAGTACCTTTTGGATCGACAAAACCTTCTAGTTGCATCATATACAACTCTTCTTTAAGATACCCATTAAGGAATGCAGTTTTGACACCCATTTGCCAAATTTCATAATCATAAAATGCGGCAATTGCTAACATGGTTCGGACGGACGTAAGCATCGCTACGGGTGAGAAGGTCTCATCGTAGTCAACTCCTTGAACTTGTCAAAAACCTTTTGCAACAAGTCGATCTTTGTAGACAGTAACATTACCGTCAGCGTCAGTCTTCTTCTTGAAGATCCATTTATTCTCTATGTCCTTCCAATCATCGGGCAAGTCAACCAAAGTCCACACTTTGTTCTCATACGTGGATCCCATCTCAGATTTCATGGCCTCAAGCCATTTTGCGGAATCTGGGCTCATCATCGCTTCCTCATAGTTCGTAGGTTCGTCATGGTCAAGTAACATGACCTCCAGAACAGGATTACCGTACCACTCTAGTGCGGATCTTACTCTGGTTGACCTACGAGGTTCGGTAGGTACTTGATCAGAAGTTTCATGATCATCATCTTTAGCTTCCTCACTTACTGGTGTAGGAATCACTGGAACTGATTTCAATGATGAACTACTTTCCAATAAGGGAGCATGTACAATTACCTCATCAAGTTCTACTTTCCTCCCACTCACTTCTTTTGAGAGAAACTCCTTCTCTAGAAAGGATCCATTCTTAGCAACGAATATCTTGCCTTCGGATCTATGATAGAAGTTGTACCCAACAGTCTCCTTTGGGTATCCTATGAAGAAACATTTCTCCGATTTGGGTTCGATCTTATCAAGTTGAAGCTTCTTCACATAAGCATCGCAACCCCAAACTTTAAGAACGGCAACTTGGGTTTCTTGCCAAACCACAGTTCATAAGGTGTCATCTCAACGGATTTTGATGGTGCACTATTTAACGTGAATGCAGTCGTCTCTAAAGCATAACCCCAAAACGATAGCGGTAAATCAGTGAGAGACATCATAGATCGCACCATATCTAATAAAGTGCGGTTACGATGTTCGGACACACCATTACGTTGTGGTGTTCCAGGTGGCGTGAGTTGCGAAACTATTATGCATTGTTTCAAATGAAGTCCAAACTCACAACTCAAATATTCACCTCAGATCGCAGAAACTTGATTTTGTTGTTACGATGATTTTCCACTTCACTCTGAAATTCTTTGAACTTTTCTAATGTTTCGAACTTATGTTTCATTAAGTAGATATACCCATATCTGCTCAAATCATCTATGAAGGTAAGAAAATAATGATATCCACCGTGGGCCTCAACATTCATTTGACCACATACATCAGTATGTATGATTTCCAACAACTCTTTTGCTCGCTCCATTGTTCCAGAGAACGAAGTTTTAGCCATCTTGCCCATGAGGCATGGTTCGCAAGTACCAAGTGATTCATAATCCAGTGATTCCTGAAGTCCATCAGAATGGAGTTTCTTCATGCGCTTTACACCAATATGACCCAAACGGCAGTGCCACAAATAAGTTGCACTATCATTATCAACTTTGCATCTTTTGGCTTCAATACTATGAACATGTGTATCACTACTATCAAGATTTATTAAAATTAGACCACTCATCAAGGGTGCATGACCATAAAAGATATTACTCATATAAATAGAACAACCATTATTCTCTGATTTAAATGAATAACCATCTCTCATCAAACAAGATCCAAATATAATGTTCATGCTCAACGCTGGCACCAAATAACAATTATTTAGGTCTAAAACTAATCCCAAAGGTAGATGTAGAGGTAGCGTGCCGACGGCGATCACATCGACTTTGGAACCATTTCCCACGCGCATCGTCACCTTGTCCTTAGCCAATCTTCGCTTAATCCATAGCCCCTGTTTCGAGTTGCAAATATTAGCAACAGAACCAGTACCAAATACGTAGGCGCTACTGCTAGTAAGGTACACATCAATAACATGTATATCAAATATACCTTTCACTTTGCCATCCTTCTTCTCCACCAAATACTTGGGGCAGTTCCACTTCCAATGACCAGTCCCTTTGCAGTAGAAGCACTCAGTCTCAAGCTTAGGTCCATACTTGGGTTTCTTCACTTGAGCAGCAACAGGCTTACTGTTCTTTTTGAAGTTCCCCTTCTTCCCTTTACCTTTTTTCTTGAAACTGGTGGTCTTGTTGACCATCAACACTTGATGCTTCTTCTTGATTTCTACCTCCGCAGCTTTTAGCATTGCGAAGAGCTCGGGAATAGTCTTATCCATCCCTTGCATTTTATAGTTCATCACGAAGCTCTTGTAGCTTGGTGGCAGTGATTTAAGAACTCTGTCAATGACACTGTCATCAGGAAGATTATCTCCCTGCTGAGTCAAGTGGTTGTGGTACCCAGACATTCTGAGTATATGTTCACTGACCGTAAGCGGAAAAGTTAAGACAACGCGGTTGATGTAGTCATACGTCTTCACGATCCGACAGATCCTAGTACCGAAAGTACGACACCTCCGCGATCTGCACACGTTCAGCTCGGTGACATCCCATGAACTCTCGATCTAGCTGAGTGTCGAGGGAGAGCTTCGTCAGCACGATGGCATGATGACGGTGATGATGAAGCTACCGGCGCAGGGCTTCGCCTAAGCACTACGACGATATGACCGAGATGGATTATGGTGGAGGGGGGCACCGCACACGGCTAAGAGAGTAATGATCAAATTGTGTGTCCATGGGGTACCCCCTCCCCCGTATATAAAGGGGTGGAGGAGGGGGGAGGGCCGGCCTCCTAGCCGCGCCCAAGGGGGGAGTCAAAGAGAGAAGGAAAGGGGGGTCGGCCCCTCCCAATTCGGATTGGGATTTGGGGGCGCGCCCCCACCTTGGTCGCCTGCTCCTCCTTTCCACTATGGCCCATTAAGGCCCATTGACTCCCCGGGGGGGTCCAGTAACCCCCCGGTACTCCGGTATATGCCCGAACTCTCTCGAAACCTTTCCAATGTCCAAACATAGTCATCCAATATATCGATCTTTATGTCTCAACCATTTCGAGACTCCTCGTCATGTCTGTGGTCACATCGGGACCCTGAACTACCTTTAGTGCATCAAAACACATAAACTCATAATATCAATCGTTACCAAACATTAAGCGTGCGGACCCTACGGGTTCGAGAACTATGTAGACATAACCGAGACACTTCTCCGGTCAATAACCAATAGCGGAACCTGGATGTTCATATTGGCTCCCACATATTCTATGAAGATCTTTATCGGTCAAACCGCATAACGATATACGTTGTTCCCTTTGTTATCGGTATGTTACTTCCCCGAGATTCCATCGTCGGTATCTCAATACCTAGTTCAATCTCGTTACCGGTCAGTCTCTTTACTCGGTTCGTAATGCATCATCCCGCAACTAACTCATTAGTCACATTGCTTTCAAGGCTTATTTTGATGTGCATTACCGAGAGGGCCTAGAGATACCTCTCTGACAATCGGAGTGACAAATCCTAATCTTGATCTATGCCAACTCAACAAACACCATGGAGACACCTGTAGAGCACCTTTATAATCACCCAGTTACGTTGTGACGTTTGGTAGCACACAAAGTGTTCCTCCGGTATTCGGGAGTTGCATGATCTCATAGTCAGAGGAACATGTATCAGTTATGGAGAAAGCAATAGCAGCAAACTAAACGATCATCGTGCTACGTGATGACCCACAAGTATAGGGGATCTATCATAGTCCTTTCGATAAGTAAGAGTGTCGAACCCAACGAGGAGCAGAAGCAAATGATAAGCGGTTTTCAGCAAGGTATTCTCTGCAAGTACTGAAATAATTGGTAACAGATAGTTTTGTAATGAGATAATTTGTAACGAGCAACAAGTAACAAAAGTAAATAAAGTGGAGCAAGGTGGCCCAATCCTTTTTGTAGCAAAGGACAAGCCTAGACAAACTCTTATATAAGGAAAAGCGCTCTCAAGGACACATGGGAATATCGTTAAGCTAGTTTTCATCACGTTCATATGATTCGCGTTCGGTACTTTTATAATTTGACATGTGGGTGGACCGGTGCTTGGGTGTTGTTCTTACTTGAACAAGCATCCCACTTATGATTAACCTCTATTGCAAGGATCCGCAACTACAACAAAAGTATTAAGGTAAACCTAACCATAGCATGAAACATATGGATCCAAATTAGCCCCTTACGAAGCAACGCGTAAACTAGGGTTTAAGCTTCTGTCACTCTAGCAACCCATCATCTACTTATTACTTCCCAATGCCTTCCTCTAGGCCCGAATAATGGTGAAGTGTTATGTAGTCGACGTTCACATAACACCACTAGAGGCTAGACAACATACATCTCATCAAAATATCGAAAGAATACCAAATTCACATGACTACTAATAGCAAGACTTCTCCCTTGTCCTCAGGAACAAACGTAACTACTCACAAAGCATATTCATGTTCATAATCAGAGGGGTAATAATATGCATAAAGGATCTGAACATATGATCTTCCACCAATTAAACCAACTAGCATCAACTGCAAGGAGTAATTAACAATACTAGCAACCTACTAGCACCAATCCCGGACTTGGAGACAAGAATTGGATACAAGAGATGAACTAGGGTTTTGAGATGAGATGGTGCTGATGAAGATGTTGATGGAGATTGCCCTCTCCCGATGAGAGGAGTGTTGGTGATGACGATGGCGATGATTTCCCCCTCCGGGAGGGATGTTTCCTCGGCAGAACAGCTCTGCCGGAGCTCTAGATTGGATCTGCCAAGGTTCCGCCTCGTGGCGGCGGAGTTTCGTCCAGAAAGGTTGCTTCTTATTTTTTTCGAGAAAGACTTCATATAGGAGAAGATGGTTATGGGAGAGCCACCAGGGGGCCCACGAGGTAGGGGGGCATTCCCCCACCCTCGTGGAAAGGGTGTGGGCCCCTGGTCTTCATCTTTGGCGAGGATTTTTCATTATTTATTATAAGGTATTCCGTGGAGTTTCAGGACTTTTGGAGTTGTGCAGAATAGGTCTCTAATATTTGCTCCTTTTCCAACCCAGAATTCCAGCTGCCGGCATTCTCCCTCCTTATGTAAACCTTGTAAAATAATAGAAATAGCCATAAGTATTGTGACATAATGTGAAATAACAGCCCATAATGCAATAAATATCGATATAAAAGCATGATGCAAAATGGGCGTATCAACTCCCCCAAGCTTAGACCTCGCTTGTCCTCAAGAGAAAGACGATAACAATAAATATGTCCCCATGTTTAGAGGTAGAGGCGTCGATAAAAATAAAATACGGACATGATCATGATTATTCTCATAACAGCAACATACATAGATATTGTCTTATGATTACTTATGTTCAAGTGATGATCTATTCATAATGCAAAAGTATGAATCAGAAACCTTATTGAGAACCAACAAACCATAACCTCGGTCATTGAAGCAATTGCAATTTATCATAACATCAGAAAGAGTCTATGTCAGAGCTAAAAAAGCAAGTCCACATAATCAACTATCATCTAGTCCTTCATAATTGCTAACACTCGCGCAATACTTGTGGTTACGGAGTTTTAATCGGACACAGAGAAAGATAGGGACTTATAGTTTCGCCCCACAACCTTTTACCTCGAGGGTAATGTCAACAATAGTAACTCATGCCCCCCTACATCCAATTAGATATATCTATCAGGATCTTTCCAACATACTGTGTTTTCCAAAGGATAATATGTAAAAAAGGAAAGGTGAAGATCACCATGACTCTTGCATAAGGTAGAAGATAATAATAAAAGATAGGCCCTTCGCAGAGGGAAGTAGAGGTTGCCATGCGCTTTTATGGTTGGATGCACAAAATCTTAATGCAAAAGAACGTCACTTTATATTGCCCCTTGTGATATGAACCTTTATTATGCAGTCCGTCGCTTTTATTACTTCCACATCACAAGATCGTATAAAGCTTATTTCTCCCACACTAGTCATACATATTTATAGAAATTTTTATTGCTTTGCACCGATGACAACTTACTTGAAGGATCTTATTCAATCCATAGGTAGATATGGTGGACTCTCATGGCAAAACTGGTTTAAGGGTATTCAGAAGCACAAGTAGTATCTCTACTTGGTGCTGAGAATTTGGCTAGCATGAGGGGGAAAGGCAAGCTCAACATGTTGGATGATCCATGACAACATACTTTATCTCAGATATAAGAAAACATAACCCATTACGTTGTCTTCCTTGTCCAACATCAACTCTTTAGCATGTCATATTTTGATGAGTGCTCCCAATCATAAAAGATGTCAATAATAGTATATTTACATGTGAAACCTCTCTTTCCTTATTACTTCCTATTAATTGCAACGATGACCAAAGCTATGTCTGCCAACTCCCAACAACTTTTAATCATCACACTCTTTCTATGTGAAGTCATTACTATCAATAAGATCAATATGATCTCTTTGTTTCTTCTTATTCTTTTTCTCTTTTCTTTTATTCATCCAAGATGATAGCAAGAAAATCAAGCCCTTGACTCAACACTAATCTTTATTATATAGCTCATGGACTCGATTACATAGAGAGATCATAAGGCAAAACTCAAAACTAGATCATGCCATCAACTTTATTCTACTAGATCAAAATACTACTAATAGGATCGAACTAAGGAAAACGGTAAAGATAGGAGTTGTGATTGTGATATGATACCGGAGCACCTCCCCCAAGCTTGGCGGTTGCCAAGGGGAGTGCCCATACCCATGTTATTATATCTCCTTGGTTGGTGAAGATGGAGGTGATGTTGACTTAGTTGATGGCATAGACTTCTCCCTTAATTTACGCTTGAGGACGGCATTTTGATCCGTTAGATCATCAATCTCCCACTCCAGGATTAATATCTTTTTGCATAGGTCCTGCTTATTTTCCTGCAAGAAACGAAAAGGGATAAACTCGAATTTTGGTTTCTTTACCCTATCAAGGAGACTTGACTTTTTGAACTCCACGTGCATATCCCCAGGTTGAGGTAATGGGGCTTCATCTTCATCTGAGCTCGTCTCCTCCTTCCCATTGGGTTCATAGTCCTCTTCTTCCTCCTGGTCCAACCATCGTGCTCCACATCTCCATAGACCTTAGGATTAGCTAAGTAATAATCCACATAGCTTTCTCCTTCCGAATTCTGGGAAGACATGTTGAACTAATATGCAGCGGGACAGATCGAAACAAAAACAGAGGATAATTGCGTGATACGGGAGTCAAAACCTTCGGGAGAATATATAGTGAATTTTTACCGACCAAAATATGTATCATGCAAGAAAACGGAGTTCGGAAGGCACACGAGGTGCTCACGGGGTAGGGGGCGCGCCCTCCACCCTCATGGGGCCCTTGTGTCCTTCCCGGACTGCTACTTAATTTTTCTATTTTTCTAAATATTCCAAAACGGAGAAATATTGCATTAAAAACTGTTTTGGAGTCGGTTTACTTACCGTACCACATAACTATTCCTTTTCGGAGTCCGAAACATTCTAGAAAGTGTCCCTTATGTATTCCTCCGGGGTTACAGTTTCAATAATATTGGTTTCAATATTTATGGGATTACCTGAGATATAATGTTTGATTCTTTGACCGTTTACCACCTTCGGAGTTGTGCCTTCGAAGTTGTTGATTTTTATGGCACCGGAACGATAGACCTCCTCGATAACATAGGGGCCTTCCCATTTAGAGAGGAGTTTTCCTGCAAAAAATCTTAAACAAGAGTTGTATAGCAATACATAATCACCTACATTAAACTCACGCTTTTGTATCCTTTTGTCATGCCATCTTTTAACCTTTTCTTTAAACAACTTGGCATTTCATAAGCTTGGGTTCTCCATTCATCAAGTGAGCTAATATCAAATAACCTCTTTTCATCGGCAAGTTTGAAATCATAGTTGATCTCTTTAATAGCCCAATATGCCTTATGTTCTAGTTCGAGAGGTAAGTGACATGCTTTTCCATATACCATTTTATACGGAGACATACCCATAGGATTTTTATATGCAGTTCTATAGGCCCATAATGCATCATCAAGTTTCTTGGACCAATTCTTTCTAGACCTATTGATAGTCTTTTGCAAAATTAATTTGAGTTCTCTATTACTCAGTTCTACTTGACCACTAGACTGTGGGTGATACGGAGATGCAATTCTATGATTGACGTCATATTTAGCAAGCATTTTACGGAAAGCACCATGAATAAAATGTGAACCACCATCAGTCATTAAATATCTAGGGACTCCAAACCTCGGAAAAATAACTTATTTAAGCATTTTAATAGAAGTGTTATGATCAGCACTACTAGTTGGAATAGCTTCTACCCACTTAGTAACGTAATCAACAGCAACTAAAATATGTGTATATCCATTAGAGGTAGGAAAAGGTCCCATATAATCAAAGCCCCAAACATCAAACGGTTCAATAACAAGTGAATAATTCATAGGCATTTCTTGACGTCTACTAATATTACCAATTCTTTGACATTCATCACAAGATAGGACAAACTTACGGGCATCCTTGAAGAGAGTAGGCCAATTAAAACCGGATTGCAATACCTTATGTGCAGTTCTATCTCCCGCATGGTGTCCTCCATAAGTTTCGGACTGGAACTTGCGTAGGGTCTGTTCCTATTCATGCTCAGGTACACAACGTCTAATAACACCATCTACTCCTTATTTATAAAGATGTGGGTCATCCCAAAAGTATTGTCTCAAATCATAGAAGAACTTTTTCTTTTGTTGGTATGTGAAGCTAGGTGGTATAAATTTAGCAACTATGTAATTAGCATAATCAGCATACCAAGGGGTACTACGAGAAGTACTTATGACATTTAATTGTTCATCAGGAAAGCTATCATCAATAGGTAGTGAATCATCAAGAACATTCTCTAACCTAGATAAGTTGTCTGCAACAGGGTTCTTGACTCCTTTTCTATCAACAATATGCAAATAAAATTCTTGTAGCATGAGAACCCATCTAATAAGTCTAGGTTTAGCATCTTTCTTCTCCATAAGATATTTAATAGCAGCATGATCAGTGTGGATAGTTACTTTAGAATCAACAATATAAGGTATGAACCTATCACAAACAAATACAACTGCTAAAATTTCTTTTTCTGTAGTAGCATAATTTCTTTGAGCATTGTCTAGAGTCTTACTAGCATAATGGATAACATTTAATTTCTTATCAACTCTTTGCCCTAGAACAGCACCGACAGCATAATCGCTAGCATCACACATAATTTTAAAGGGTAAATTCCAATCGGGTGGCTGAACAATAGGTGCACAGACTAATGCTTTCTTAAGTATTTCAAATGCTTCTACACAATCATCATCAAAGACAAATGATATATCTTTTTGTAATAAATTAGCCAGAGGCCGAGAAATTTTTGAGAAGTCCTTAATGAACCTCCTATAAAATTTGGCGTGACTAAGGAAACTTCTTATACCTTTGATGTCCTTGGGACATGGCATCTTTTCAATAGCATCAACCTTGGCTTTATCGACTTCAATACCTCTTTCAGAAACTTTATGCCCCAAGACAATACCTTCATTAACCATAAAGTGGCACTTTTCCCAATTCAAGACAAGTTTAGTTTCTTCACATCGCTGCAAAACTCGATCAAGATTGCTCAAGCAATCATCAAAAGAAGATCCATAGACGGAAAAATCGTCCATGAAAACCTCACAAATGTTTTCACAAAAGTCAGAGAATATAGCCATCATGCATCTTTGAAAGGTAGCAGGTGCATTACATAAACCAAAAGGCATACGTCTATAAGCAAAAGTACCAAAAGGGCATGTAAAAGTAGTCTTTGATTGATCTTTAGCCGACACAGGTATTTGAGAGAAACCAGAATAACCATCTAGAAAGCAGTAATGTGTATGTTTGCATAATCTTTCTAACATTTGATCGATAAAAGGTAAGGGGTAATGATCTTTCTTAGTAGCCTTATTTAATTTGCGGAAATCAATCACCATCCTATAACCTGTAATAATTCTTTGTGGAATCAATTCATCTTTATCATTAGCAACAACAGTAATACCTCCCTTCTTAGGGACACAATGAACGGGACTTACCCACTGACTATCAGCAACAGGATAAATTATACCTGCCTCCAGAAGCTTTAGTATTGCTTTTCTTACCACTTCTTCCATTTTAGGATTCAGACGTCATTGAGGATCACGAACCGGTTTGGCATCTGCTTCCAAATTTATTTTATGTTGACATAGAGTGGGACTAATGCCCTTAAGATCATCAAGAGTATATCCAATAGCAGCACGGTGCTTCTTTAGAGTTTTCAATAATCTTTCTTCTTCATGCTCTGGAAGGTTAGCACTAATAATAACAGGATATATCTTCTTTTCATCAAGATAAGCATCTTTAAGATTATCAGGCAACGGTTTAAGCTCAAACACGGGATCACCCTTAGGTGGAGGAGGATCCCCTAGGATTTCAACAAGAAAATTGTGTTTCAGCATAGGTTCCTGTTTAAAGAATACTTCATCGATTTCCCTTCTTTCATTCATAAACATGTCATTGTCATGGTCTAACAAATATTGTTCTAAAGGATCACTAGGAGGTACGGCAATAGAAGCAAGACCAATAATTTCATCCTTACTAGGCAATTCTTCTTCATGCTGTTGTTTACTAAATTTAGAGAAATTAAACTCATGAGTCATATCATCTAAGCCGACAGTAACAACATCCCTTGTGCAATCTATGGTAGCATTAACAGTATTTAAGAAGGGTCTACCAAATATAATGGGACAAAAGCTATCTTGTGGGGAACCAGGAACAAGCAAATTACCAGGATATTTAGTTTTCCCACACAAGACTTCAACGTCTCTAACAATTCCCATTGGTGAAATAGTATCTCTATTAGCAAGTTTAATAGTAACATCAATTTCTTCTAACCCAACAGGTGCAATGTCATGCATAATTTCTTTGTATAAGTCAATAGGTATTGCACTAGCACTAGCACCCATATCACATAAGCCATGATAACAATGATCTCCTATTTTAACAGAAATAACAGGCATGCCTACCACAGGTCTAGCTTTATCTGTATCACGGGGTTTATCAATTCTAGCAGTTCCATTATAGAAGTAAATAACATGCCCATCTATATTATCAGAAAAGAGATCTTTAACAATAGCAATATTAGGTTCTACTTTAACTTGCTCGGGACGTGTATATGTTTTAATATTGCTTTTATGAACCACAGTTGAAGCTTTAGCATGATCCTTTATCCTAACAGGAAAAGGTGGTTTCTCAACATAACAAGTAGGAACAGTAGGATCATTATAAGTGACAGTCTTTTCTTCAACTTTAATAGGTGCAGCTACTTTTACTTCTATGGGAGGATGATATTTAAACCACTTCTCCTTAGGGAGATTAACATAAGTAGAAAAAGATTCACAAAAAGAAGCTACTATCTCAGAATCAAGTCCATATTTAGTGCTAAACTTACGGAAAATATCGGTATCCATAAAAGATTTAACACAATCAAACTTAGGTGTCATACCTGACTCCTTACCTTTGTCGAGATCCCAATATTCAGAGTTACATTTAATTCTATCCAATAAATCCCATCTAAATCCAATAGTCTTCATCATAAAAGAGCCAGCACAAGAAGTATCGAGCATGGTGCGATTATTTTCAGAAAGCCGGCCATAAATTTTTTGAAGGATTGTTTCTCTTGGGAGCTCATGATTGGGGCATGAATATAACATTGATTTAAGCCTCCCCCAAGCTTGAGCGATCCTTTCTCCTTCGCGAGGTCAAAAATTATATATATAATTGCGATCACGATGAACAAGATGCATAGGGTAATACTTTTTATGAAATTCCAATTTCAATCTTCTATAGTTCCATGATCTCGTATCATCACATAGCCTATACCATATCAATGCATCTCCCTTCAAAGATAAAGGGAAGACCTTCTTCTGAGCAACATCATCGGGTATACTTGCAAGCTTAAATAATCCACCAACTTCATCCACATATATTAGGTGTTCATCAGGATGCTTTGTTCCATCTCCTGTAAAAGGATTAGCTAGCAGTTTTTCTATCATACCCGAAGGATACTCATAAGGAATTTCATTTTCAATAGGTTCAGTAGGTTGAGGATCAACTCTTTGCTCTACTGGTCGGGGTGAAGATGTTGGGGAACGTAGTAATTTCAAAAAAAATTCTACGCATATGCAAGATCATGGTGATGCATAGCAACGAGGGGAGAGTCTGATCTACGTACCCTTGTAGATCGCAATGGAAGCGTTGACACAACGTAGAGGAAGTAGTCGTACGTCTTCTTCCCGATCCGACCGATCCAAGCACCGTTACTCTGGCACCTCCGAGTTCTTAGCACACGTACAGCTCGATGACGATCCCCGGGCTCCGATCCAGCAAAGCTTCGGGGAGGAGTTCCATCAGCACGACGGCGTGGTGACGATCTTGATGTTCTACCGACGCAGGGCTTCGCCTAAGCACTACAACGATATGATCGAGGTGGAATATGGTGGCAGGGGGCACCGCACACGGCTAAGGAACGATCTCAATGATCAACTTGTGTGTCTAGAGGTGCCCCCTGCCCCCGTATATAAAGGATCCAAGGGGGAGGGGCTGGCCGGCCAAGAGGAGGGCGCAGGAGGAGTCCTACTCCTACCGGGAGTAGGACTCCCCCCCCCCCAAATCCTAGTCCTAATAGGATTCCTCGAGAGAGAGACAGAGAGAGAGAAGGGGGCCGGCCACCTCTCCTAGTCCTAATAGGACTAGGGGAGGGGGGAGGCGCGCAGCCCACCTTGGGCTGCCCCTTTCACCTTTCCACTAAGGCCCACTAAGGCCCATATGGTTCCCAGGGGGTTCCGGTAACCTCCCGGTACTCCGGTAAAATCCCGATTTCACCCGGAACACTTCCGATATCCAAACATAGGCTTCCAATATATGAATCTTTATGTCTCGACCATTTCGAGACTCCTCGTCATGTCCGTGATCACATCCGGGACTCCGAACAACCTTCCGTACATCAAAATGCATAAACTCATGATAACGGTCATCGTAACGTTAAGCGTGCGGACCCTACGGTTCGAGAACAATGTAGACATGACCGAGACACGTCTCCGGTCAATAACCAATAGCGGGACCTGGATGCCCATATTGGCTCCTACATATTCTACGAAGATCTTTATCGGTCAGACCGCATAACAACATACGTTGTTCCCTTTGTCATCGGTATGTTACTTGTCCGAGATTCGATCATCGGTATCCAATACCTAGTTCAATCTCGTTACTGACAAGTCTCTTTACTTGTTCCGTAATACATCATCCCGCAACTAACTCATTAGTTGCAATGCTTGCAAGGCTTAAGTGATGTGCATTACCGAGAGGGCCCAGAGATACCTCTCCGATAATCGGAGTGACAAATCCTATTCTCGAAATACGCCAACCCAACATCTACCATTGGAGACACCTATAGAGCTCCTTTATAATCACCCAGTTACGTTGTGACGTTTGGTAGCACACAAAGTGTTCCTCCGGCAAGCGGGAGTTGCATAATCTCATAGTCATAGGAACATGTATAAGTCATGAAGAAAGCAATAGCAACATACTAAATGATCGGGTGCTAAGCTAATGGAATGGGTCATGTCAATCAGATCATTCAACTAATGATGTGACCTCGTTAATCAAATAACAACTCTTTGTTCATGGTTAGGAAACATAACCATCTTTGATTAACGAGCTAGGTAAGTAGAGGCATACTAGTGACACTCTGTTTGTCTATGTATTCACACATGTATTATGTTTCCGGTTAATACAATTCTAGCATGAATAATAAACATTTATCATGATATAAGGAAATAAATAATAACTTTATTATTGCCTCTAGGGCATATTTCCTTCAGTCTCCCACTTGCACTAGAGTCAATAATCTAGATTATACAGTAATGATTCTAACACCCATGGAGTCTTGGTGTTGATCATGTTTTGCTCGTGGAAGAGGCTTAGTCAACGGGTCTGCAACATTCAGATCCGTATGTATCTTGCAAATCTCTATGTCTCCCACCTGGACTAGATCCCGGATGGAATTGAAGCGTCTCTTGATGTGTTTGGTCCTCTTGTGAAATCTGGATTCCTTTGCCAAAGCAATTGCACCAGTATTGTCACAAAAGATTTTCATTGGACCCGATGCACTAGGTATGACACCTAGATCGGATATGAACTCCTTCATCCAGACTCCTTCGTTCGCTGCTTCCGAAGCAGCTATGTACTCCGCTTCACATGTAGATCCCGCTATGATGCTTTGTTTAGAACTGCACCAACTGACAGCTCCACTGTTTAAAGTAAATATGTATCCGGTTTGCGATTTAGAATCGTTCGGATCAGTGTCAAAGCTTGCATCAACGTAACCTCTTACGGTGAGCTCTTTGTCACCTCCATATACGAGAAACATATCCTTAGTCCTTTTCAGGTATTTCAGGATGTTCTTGACCGCTGTCCAGTGATCCACTCCTGGATTACTTTGGTACCTCCCTGCTAAACTTATAGCAAGGCACACATCAGGTCTGGTACACAGCATTGCATACATGATAGAGCCTATGGCTGAAGCATAGGGAACATCTTTCATTTTCTCTCTATCTTCTGCAGTGGTCGGGCATTGAGTCTGACTCAACTTCACACCTTGTAACACAGGCAAGAACCCTTTCTTTGCTTGATCCATTTTGAACTTCTTCAAAATCTTGTCAAGGTATGTGCTTTGTGAAAGTCCAATCAAGCGTCTTGATCTATCTCTATAGATCTTTATGCCTAATATGTAAGCAGCTTCCCCGAGGTCTTTCATCGAAAAACTTTTATTCAAGTATCCCTTTATGCTATCCAGAAATTCTATATCATTTCCAATCAGCAATATGTCATCCACATATAATATCAGAAATGCTACAGAGCTCCCACTCACTTTCTTGTAAATACAGGCTTCTCCAAAAGTCTGTATAAAACCAAATGCTTTGATCACACTATCAAAGCGTTTATTCCAACTCCGAGAGGCTTGCACCAGTCCATAAATGGATCGCTGGAGCTTGCACACTTTGTTAGCTCCCTTTGGATCGACAAAACCTTCTGGTTGCATCATATACAACTCTTCTTCCAGAAATCCATTCAGGAATGCAGTTTTGACATCCATCTGCCAAATTTCATAATCATAAAATGCGGCAATTGCTAACATGATTCTGACAGACTTAAGCATCGCTACGGGTGAGAAGGTCTCATCGTAGTCAACCCCTTGAACTTGTCGAAAACCTTTTGCGACAAGTCGAGCTTTATAGACAGTAATATTACTGTCAGCGTCAGTCTTTTTCTTGAAGATCCATTTATTCTCAATTGCTTGCCGATCATCGGGCAAGTCAACCAAAGTCCATACTTTGTTCTCATACATGGATCCCATCTCAGATTTCATGGCTTCAAGCCACTTTGCGGAATCTGGGCTCACCATCGCTTCTTCATAGTTCGTAGGTTCATCATGATCTAGTAGCATGACTTCCAGAATTGGATTACCGTACCACTCTGGTGCGGATCTCACTCTGGTTGATCTACGAGGTTCAGTAGTATCTTGTCCTGAAGTTTCATGATCATCATCATTAGCTTCCTCACTAATTGGTATAGGTGTCACAGAAACAGTTTTCTGTGATGTACTATTTTCCAATAAGGGAGCAGGTACAGTTACCTCGTCAAGTTCTACTTTCCTCCCACTCACTTATTTCGAGAGAAACTCCTTCTCTAGAAATGATCCATTCTTAGCAACGAATGTCTTGCCTTCGGATCTGTGATAGAAGTTGTACCCAACAGTCTCCTTTGGGTATCCTATGAAGACACATTTCTCCGATTTGGGTTCGAGCTTATCAGGTTGAAGCTTTTTCACATAAGCATCGCAGCCCCAAATTTTAAGAAATGACAACTTTGGTTTCTTGCCAAACCATAGTTCATAAGGCGTCGTCTCAACGGATTTTGATGGTGCCCTATTTAACGTGAATGCGGCCGTCTCTAAAGCATAACCCCAAAACGATAGCGGTAAATCAGTAAGAGACATCATAGATCGCACCATATCTAGTAAAGTACGATTACGACGTTCGGACACACCATTACGCTGTGGTGTTCCGGGTGGCGTGAGTTGTGAAACTATTCCACAATTTTTCAAATGTACACCAAACTCGTAACTCAAATATTCTCCTCCACGATCAGATCGTAGAAACTTTATTTTCTTGTTATGATGATTTTCAACTTCACTCTGAAATTCTTTGAACTTTTCAAATGTTTCAGACTTATGTTTCATTAAGTAGATATATCCATATCTGCTTAAATCATCTGTGAAAGTGAGAAAATAACGATATCCGCCACGAGCCTCAATATTCATCGGACCACATACATCGGTATGTATGATTTCCAACAAATCTGTTGCTCTCTCCATAGTACCGGAGAACGGTGTTTTAGTCATCTTGCCTATGAGGCACGGTTCGCAAGTACCAAGTGATTCATAATCAAGTGGTTCCAAAAGCCCATCAGTATGGAGTTTCTTCATGCGCTTTACACCGATATGACCTAAACGGCAGTGCCACAAATAAGTTGCACTATCATTATCAACTCTGCATCTTTTGGCTTCAACATTATGAATATGTGTATTACTACTATCGAGATTCATCAAAAATAGTCCACTCTTCAAAGGTGCATGACCATAAAAGATATTACTCATATAAATAGAACAACCATTATTCTCTGATTTAAATGAATAACTGTCTCGCATCAAACAAGATCCAGATATAATGTTCATGCTTAACGCTGGCACCAAATAACAATTATTTAGGTCTAATATTAATCCCGAAGGTAGATGTAGAGGTAGCGTGCCGACCGCGATCACATCAATTTTGGAACCGTTTCCCACGCGCATCGTCACCTCGTCCTTTGCCAGTGTTCGCTTAATCCGTAGTCCCTGTTTCGAGTTGCAAATATTAGCAACAGAACCAGTATCAAATACCCAGGTGCTACTGCGAGCTCTAGTAAGGTACACATCAATAACATGTATATCACATATACCTTTGTTCACCTTGCCATCCTTCTTATCCGCCAAATACTTGGGGCAGTTCCGCTTCCAGTGACCAGTCTGCTTGCAGTAGAAGCACTCAGTTTCAGGCTTAGGTCCAGACTTGGGCTTCTTCTCCTGAGCAGCAACTTGCTAGCCGTTCTTCTTGAAGTTCCCCTTCTTCTTCCCTTTGCCCTTTTTCTTGAAACTAGTGGTCTTGTTAACCATCAACACTTGATGCTCCTTTTTGATTTCTACCTCCGCAGCTTTCAGCATTGCGAAGAGCTCGGGAATAGTCTTGTTCATCCCTTGCATATTATAGTTCATCACGAAGCTCTTGTAGCTTGGTGGCAGTGATTGGAGAATTCTGTCAATGACGCAATCATCTGGAAGATTAACTCCCATCTGAATCAAGTGATTATTATACCCAGACATTTTGAGTATATGCTCACTGACAGAACTGTTCTCCTCCATCTTGCAGCTATAGAACTTATTGGAGACTTCATATCTCTCAATTCGGGCATTTGCTTGAAATATTAACTTCAACTCCTGGAACATCTCATATGCTCCATGACGTTCAAAACGTCGTTGAAGTCCCGATTCTAAGCCGTAAAGCATGGCACACTGAACTATCGAGTAGTCATCAGCTTTGCTCTGCCAGACGTTCATAACATCTGGTGTTGCTCCAGCAGCAGGCCTGGCACCCAGCGGTGCTTCCAGGACGTAATTCTTCTGAGAAGCAATGAGGATAATCCTCAAGTTACGGACCCAGTCCGTGTAATTGCTACCATCATCTTTCAACTTTGCTTTCTCAAGGAACGCATTAAAATTCAATGGAACAACAGCACGAGCCATCTATCTACAATCAACATAAACAAGCAAGATACTATCAGGTACTAAGTTCATGATAAGTTTAAGTTCAGTTAATCAAATTACTTAAGAACTCCCACTTAGATAGACATCCCTCTAATCCTCTAAGTGATCACGTGATCCAAATCAACTAAACCATAACCGATCATCACGTGAGATGGAGTAGTTTTCAATGGTGAACATCATTACGTTGATCATATCTACTATATGATTCACGCTCGACCTTTCGGTCTCTGTGTTCCGAGGCCATATCTGCATATGCTAGGCTCATCAAGTTTAACCTGAGTATTCTGCGTGTGCAAAACTAGCTTGCACCTGTTGCAGATGGACGTAGAGCTTATCACACCCGATCATCACGTGGTGTCTGGGCACGACAAACTTTGGCAACGGTGCATACTCAGGGAGAACACTTCTTGATAATTTAGTGAGAGATCATCTTATAATGCTACCGTCAATCAAAGCAATATAAGATGCATAAAGGATAAACATCACATGCAATCAATATAAGTGATATGATATGGCCATCATCATCTTGTGCTTGTGATCTCCATCTCCGAAGCACCGTCATGATTACCATTGTCACCGGCGCGACACCTTGATCTCCATCGTAGCATCATTGTCGTCTCGCCAATCTTATGCTTCCACGACTATTGCTACTGCTTAGTGATAAAGTAAAGCATTACATCGCGATTGCATTGCATACAATAAAGCGACAACCATATGGCTCCTGCCAGTTGCCGATAACTCGGTTACAAAACATGATCATCTCATACAATAAAATCATGCCTTGATCATATCACATCACAACATGCCCTGCAAAAACAAGTTAGACGTCCTCTACTTTGTTGTTGCAAGTTTTACGTGGCTGCTACGGGCTTAAGCAAGAACTCATCTCACCTACACATCAAAACCACAACGATAGTTTGTCAAATAGACTCCGTTTTAACCTTCTCAAGGACCGGGCATAGCCATACTCGGTTCAACTAAAGTTGGAGAGGCAGTCGCCCGCAAGCCATCTATGTGCAAAGCACGTCGAGGGAACCGGTCTCGCGTAAGCGTACGCGTAAGGTTGGTCCGGGTCGTCTCGTCCAACAATACCACCGAACCAAAGTATGACATGCTGGAAGGCAGTATGACTTGTATCGCCCACAACTCACTTGTGTTCTACTCGTGCAAATAACATCAAACCATAAAACCTAGGCTCTGATACCACTGTTGGGGAATGTAGTAATTTCAAAAAAAAAATCCTATGCACATGCAAGATCATGGTGATGCATAGCAACGAGGGGGAGAGTCTGATCTATGTACCCTTGTAGATCGCAACGGAAGCGTTGACACAACATAGAGGAAGTAGTCGTACGTCTTCTTCCCGATCTGACCAATCCAAGCACCGTTACTCTGGCACCTCCGAGTTCTTAGCACACGTACAGCTCGATGACGATCCCCAGGCTCCGATCCAGCAAAGCTTCGGGGAGGAGTTCCGTCAGCACGACGGCGTGGTGACGATCTTGATGTTCTACCGACGCAGGGCTTCGCCTAAGCACTACAACGGTATGATCGAGGTGGAATATGGTGGCAGGGGGCACCGCACACGGCTAAGGAATGATCTCAATGATCAACTTGTGTGTCTAGAGGTGCCCCCTGCCCCCGTATATAAAGGATCCAAGGGGGAGGGGCTGGCCGGCCAAGAGGAGGGCGCAGGAGGAGTCCTACTCCTACCGGGAGTAGGACTCCCCCCCCCCCAAATCCTAGTCCTAATAGGATTCCTTGAGAGAGAGACAGAGAGAGAGAAGGGGGCCGGCCACCTCTCCTAGTCCTAATAGGACTAGGGGAGGGGGGAGGCGCGCAGCCCACCTTGGGCTGCCCCTTTCACCTTTCCACTAAGGCCCACTAAGGCCCATATGGTTCCCAGGGGGTTCCGGTAACCTCCCGGTACTCCGGTAAAATCCCGATTTCACCCGGAACACTTCCGATATCCAAACATAGGCTTCCAATGTATGAATCTTTATGTCTCGACCATTTCGAGACTCCTCGTCATGTCCGTGATCACATCCGGGACTCCGAACAACCTTCCGTACATCAAAATGCATAAACTCATGATAACTGTCAACGTAACGTTAAGCGTGCGGACCCTACGGTTCGAGAACAATGTAGACATGACCGAGACACGTCTCCGGTCAATAACCAATAGCGGGACCTGGATGCCCATATTGGCTCCTACATATTCTACGAAGATCTTTATCGGTCAGACCGCATAACAACATACGTTGTTCCCTTTGTCATCGGTATGTTACTTGTCCGAGATTCGATCGTCGGTATCCAATACCTAGTTCAATCTCGTTACTGACAAGTCTCTTTACTCGTTCCGTAGTACATCATCCCGCAACTAACTCATTAGTTGCAATGCTTGCAAGGCTTAAGTGATGTGCATTACCGAGAGGGCCCAGAGATACCTCTCCGACAATCGGAGTGACAAATCCTATTCTCGAAATACGCCAACCCAACATCTACCATTGGAGACACCTGTAGAGCTCCTTTATAATCACCCAGTTACATTGTGACGTTTGGTAGCACACAAAGTGTTCCTCCGGCAAACGGGAGTTGCATAATCTCATAGTCATAGGAACATGTATAAGTCATGAAGAAAGCAATAGCAACATACTAAATGATCGGGTGCTAAGCTAATGGAATTGGTCATGTCAATCAGATCATTCAACTAATGATGTGACCTCGTTAATCAAATAACAACTCTTTGTTCATGGTTAGGAAACATAACCATCTTTGATTAATGAGCTAGTCAAGTAGAGGCATACTAGTGACACTCTGTTTGTCTATGTATTCACACATGTATTATGTTTCCGGTTAATACAATTCTAGCATGAATAATAAACATTTATCATGATATAAGGAAATAAATAATAACTTTATTATTGCCTCTAGGGCATATTTCCTTCAGAATATACCCCGAACAAGCCCCTTAGAGGATTACTTTCCATAAAAACAAGTGACAGTAAATTTCAGCACACTATATAAATTTTTCCTTACCAAATTCCACCTACCAAAGGCGCTTCACTCCACGGCAACGGCGCCAGTAAAGAGTCTTGATGACCCACAAGTATAGGGGATCTATCATAGTCCTTTCGATAAGTAAGAGTGTCGAACCCAATGAGGAGCAGAAGGAAATGATAAGCGGTTTTCAGCAAGGTATTCTCTGCAAATACTGAAATAAGTGGTAATAGATAGTTTTGTGAGATAATTTGTAACGAGCAACAAGTAACAAAAGTAAATAAAGTGCAGCAAGGTGGCCCAATCCTTTTTGTAGCAAAGGACAAGCCTGGACAAACTCTTATATAAGGAAAAGCGCTCCCGAGGACACATGGGAATATCGTCAAGCTAGTTTCCATCACGTTCATATGATTCGCGTTCGGTACTTTGATAATTTGACATGTGGGTGGACCGGTGCTTGGGTGCTGTTCTTACTTGAACAAGCGTCCCACTTATGATTAACCTCTATTGCAAGCATCCACAACTACAACAAAAGTATTAAGGTAAACCTAACCATAGCATGAAACATATGGATCCAAATCAGCCCCTTACGAAGCAACGCATAAAACTAGGGTTTAAGCTTCTGTCACTCTAGCAACCCATCATCTACTTATTACTTCCCAATGCCTTCCTCTAGGCCCAAATAATGGTGAAGTGTTATGTAGTCGTTCACATAACACCACTAGAGGCTAGACAACATACATCTCATCAAAATATCGAACGAATACCAAATTCACATGACTACTAATAGCAAGACTTCTCCCTTGTCCTCAGGAACAAACGTAACTACTCACAAAGCATATTCATGTTCATCATCAGAGGGGTAATAATATGCATAAAGGATCTGAACATATGATCTTCCACCAATTAAACCAACTAGCATCAACTACAAGGAGTAATTAACACTACTAGCAACCTACTAGCACCAATCCCGGACTTGGAGACAAGAATTGGATACAAGAGATGAACTAGGGTTTTGAGATGAGATAGTGCTGATGATGATGTTGATGGAGATTGCCCTCTCCCG
The DNA here is from genome assembly GCA_034509565.1 of Triticum monococcum. Classification (NCBI taxonomy): domain Eukaryota; kingdom Viridiplantae; phylum Streptophyta; class Magnoliopsida; order Poales; family Poaceae; genus Triticum; species Triticum monococcum. The sequence continues at coordinate 237,521,542 of CM067843.1, forward strand.
ATGAGAGGAGCATTGGTGATGACTATGGCGACGATTTCCCCCTCCGGGAGGGAAGTTTCCCCGGCAGAACACTCTACCGAAGCTCTAGATTGGATCCGCCAAGGTTCCGCCTCGTGGTGGTGGAGTTCCATCCCGAAAGGTTGCTTCTTATTTTTTTCGACGAAAGACTTCATATAGGAGACGATGGTCATCAGAGAGCCACCAGGGGTCCCACGAGGTAGGGGCGCGCCCTAGGGTGGCGCGCCCCCCACCCTCGTGGAAAGGGTGTGGGCCCCCTGGTCTTCATCTTTGGCGAGGATTTTTCATTATTTATTATAAGGTATTACGTGGAGTTTTAGGACTTTTGGAGTTGTGCAGAATAGGTCTCTAATATTTGCTCCTTTTCCAGCCCAGAATTCCAGCTGCCGGCATTCTCCCTCCTTATGTAAACCTTGTAAAATAAGAGAGAATAGCCATAAGTATTGTGACATAATGTGAAATAACAGCCCATAATGCAATAAATATCGATATAAAAGCATGATGCAAAATAGACGTATCACTAAGCTAACAGATGGGTCAAGTCAATCACATCATTATCTAATGATGTGATCCCGTTAACCAAATGACAACTCATGTCTATGGTTAGGACGCATAACCATCATTGATTCAACGAGCTAGTCAAGTAGAGGCATACTAGTGACATTATGTTTGTCCATGTATTCAGACATGTATTAAGTTTCCGGTTAATACAATTCTAACATGAATAATAAACATTTATCATGATATAAGGAAATATAAATAACAACTTTATTATTGCCTCTAGGGCATATTTCCTTCAGAGGAAATGACTAGGGTTCCCCTTGCCCCCGCTGCACGATCAGTTTTGATCGGGCGAAAAGCAAGGGCGATCGTCAGATTAGAACCGACGGCCACAGAGAAACCCTAGCCGAAACGGAGATAGAGGCCGCTAGCCGCGGGCGCCGCCGCGCGCACTGGGCCAAGGCCAGCAGCCGCGGGCGCTGCCGCGCGAGCTGGGCCGAGGCCGGCTGTGATGTAGCATTTTCTTTTATTAATTTATTATCTGTCATTTTTATACAGTTTTATTCAAAAGTGCAGAAAAATAAAAGGTCAAAGAAATGTTTCTAAAAAGTTCATGAATTTTTATTCATGTTTTTCGTTGCGTAAATAATTAATAGTGCTCTTTTACAAAGTAAATAAAAGTTTAAAAAGAATTAAGGTTTTAAGAGCATGTTAAAGTGATTATTAAAATGAATATGATTATGTTATTTTTATGACCAACATTGTTAATAACATGATCATGTTTTATTATTGAATTTAAAGGTCCATTTATTTCTAATATTTTGTCCAACGGTAATATAGATTTATTTGCATAGACAATTGTATGTTTAATTTGACCAACGTTAGATCAATGCATATGATTGTTATACTGATCTCACTTAAATTGTGATTTCAGGAGGCTTTCACTTGATGAGTTGCCTAAAAGATGTTCCGACACTCAGAGGTGACAATTACATTGAGTGGAGGAAGAAAGTAGAACTGGCATTTGTCTGTGGTGAGCTGGACTGGGTTATGGACACTCCATAGCCGGTCAGACCTACAGAGCCAGTAAGAGCGGCCACTGATGATGATGCTGCGCGGGATAGAAAGAGGGGGATTATGCTATTTTGGAGATGTCATACTCCATAGAAAACCAAAAGTGGGTCAATGCAAACAAAAAGTGCATGGCATTTATAAATAATACAATTGAGAGCACCATTGTAGGCTCCATTGCAGGGTACACTTCTGCAGGGGACTTGCTTACAAAAATAAAGAGCCAGTTCACTGGCTCTTCAAAGATATATGCTACCGAGGTGTTAAAGCAACTAGTGACATAACACTACACAGGTGGTAGTCATGGAATAAGAGAGCACATCCTCAGGATGAGCAATATGGCAGCAAAGCTAAAGCCCATGGATGAGGATCTGGAGATCAAACCAAAGCTCCTGGTCCACCTGGTCATGGCTTCACTTCCAAAGGAGTTTGAAACCTGTATTGTAAACTACAATATGTCACCTAGAACATGGGACATTGAAAAGACAATAGCAATGTGTGTCCAAGAAGAGGACATACTCAAAGCCTCACATGGTGGTTCACTCAACTATGTGAAGGGTCGCAAGAAAAAGAATTACAATCAAAACAACAGAAGTCCCCCCTCAAAGCCACATGGTAAAGCTCCCTATCAGCATCAGCAGAAGCCTTTCCCAGTGGACAAATACATATGTCTCCACTGTAAGAATACCTGGCATTACAAGATAGACTGCCCTGATTGGCTAAAGTCAATCATGGCAAAAAGAGGTAACAATATAGTTTCATTTGTAAATGAATCCCTGTATACACAATTTTCAAAATCCACTTGGTGGATTGACTCAGGAGCAATTGTTCATGTTGCAAATTCTTTATAGGGATTCCATTCGACGCGGACTACGCAGAGAAGCGAAAGACGCATTTAAGTGGCAAACGGAGTTGAAGCTATCGGTGACATCTCCTTGGAGTTAGCTGATGGATTCAATCTTCTACTTAGAGATGTTTTATTTGTTACATCATGTCATAGAAACTTAATTAGTGTTTCTTATTTGGACAAAGATAATTATGAACATTATTTTGGACATGAAAAGTGTGCCATATGGTTAAATAATGCTTATGTGGGTTATGCTTTACTACATGATGAGCTTTATTTGTTATCACTTCATGGAAAAGTTTATTCTATATGCAATGTGAAAGAACATGTTTCCGCGTCGAATAAAGAACAAAAGAAAACAAAGAGAACATTCGACTCATCGAAATTATCGCACTATCGCTTGGGCCATTTTCAAGGGGAGAATAGAAAGATTAGTCAAAAGTGAAATTCTTCCTCCATTAGAATTCTCAGACTTAGAACAATGCAGAGATTGCATTAAAGGAAAGTATATAAAACAAATCAAAAAAGGTGCAATCCATAGCACAAGCACACTAGAAATCATCCACACTGACATTTGTGGACCATTTCCGGTGAAAAGTGTGGATGGATATGACTCATTCATAACATTCACAGATGATTACTCTCGGTATGGTTATATTTATCCAATCAAAGAAAGATCGGAAGCGTTGGATAAATTTAAAATATTCGAAGCTGAAGTTGAAAATCAGCATGATAAAAGAATAAAGATAGTAAGGCCCGACCGTGGGGGAGAGTACTATGGTCGGCACACTCCATATGGCCAAGTCCCTGGACATTTTGTGAAGTTCTTGCAGGAGACTGGCATAGTAGCCTAGTATTCAATGTCGGGAGAGCCTCACCAAAATGGAGTAGCTGAAAGGCGCAACCGTACACTTATGGATATGGTGCGCAGCATGATGAGTTATTCCAACTTGCCATTGGGATTATGGATGGAGGCGCTTAAAACCGCCATTCACATTCTCAATAGAGTACCAAGCAAGGTGGTGCCCAAAACACCGTATGAGCTATGGACAGGAAGGGTGCCCTCCCTACAACACTTCAGGGTGTGGGGCTGCCCTGCTGAGGCCAAAATGTTTAATCCAAACATTGGAAAGTTAGATACCAAAATAGTGAGCTGCCACTTCATTGACTATCCAGACAGATCAAAGGGTTTTCGTTTCTACTACCCAGATAGATATACAAAGTTTGTAGAAACAAGACGTGAAGTCTTCTTTGAGGACGAAATGATGAGGGGGAGCTTGGTAGCTCAGAAAATTGATCTTGAGGAGAAGAGGGTGCATGCACCTAATCCAATGATTCAGGAGCCTTTTTTCTCACTACTAGTTGCAACTCCACCCATGACAACTATGGGGGTAGACCCAGAACCTGTCCGTCAGGAGCCGACTGAACCCATTGTTGAGCATGAAAGGGAGGTGCAACAACAAATTTTAGAAGAAGTCCCAGAAGTTGAGGCACATAATGTGCCAGAAACTAAGGCCCTTAGAAGGTCAACGAGACACAAAAAGTCAGCTATTTCTACTGATTATAAAGTTTATAACACGGAAATAGTTCATACAGAAAAAGATCCCACCTCATATGAAGACGCCATGAGAAGCCCTCATTCATCAAAGTGGATGAAGGCAATGGAAGACGAGATGAAATCGATGAGTTCCAAAGATGTTTGGGACTAAGAGGAAATTCCTAAAGGAGCCAAAACATTAGGCTGCAAATGGGTCTACAAAAATAAGTATGACTCTAAAGGGAATGTAGAAAAGTATAAAGCACGACTCGTGGCAAAAGGATTTACACAAAGAGAAGGGATATATTACAATGAGACATTTTCTCCAGTCTCATGTAAGGATTCCTTCAGAATCATAATTGTCGGAGTAAATAGCCATGGGTAGCCTAGCCGGCTTCCCCTGGCCCATCGGAAAAATCACGAGCCCGTCCGGCTCTCAAGAGGACTCAAGACCTGGGGCCGCCTCCCCCCTTGCCGGCTATCTTCTAGGCCGGCTTCGGGGGCGGCCCGCCCTTTACCCTCATGAAGAAAGTTGTGGGAGGGCCGACTGAGAGAAGCCGGCTGCAACGAGGCCGACTCCAAGAGGTCGGCTCCCATAAAGCGGTCAAGGCCGTACCCGCAAAGCACGCGTCCACCCCGCGATGATGAAGCAGGGCGTGGATACAGTGGAGCCTGCCACCCCCAAAACCCGGGGCACGCCTGGTACAGTGCGCCGTACGGGTAGCCACGACCCGTCCGGCACGGCACTGTTGCCACGGCGGCCCCGACGCTGTCCACGACAGGCCACCAGCGTGGCCCCCGAGGCGGTGGGCCCCTTCGGGCAGAGAGACACCGAAGGCGGCCGCACCTCCCCCCAAGTCGGCCTGATGGGGAGCCGGCCCCCCACAGCCGGCTCGCCATCCTCCTCGAAGGAGACGCCCATTAAGGAGACAAGATACTGCGGGGCTACAGTAATCGCCCGCCAGGGCAGCGGTACTGTAGCCACGCTTACCCCGACCAAGCCTGCGTCAACAGTACGGAGCAACAGTAACCAGCCACCAACCAGGCCCTGGACAGTGGGGCCTACCTGTCGACCAAGGAGCCTGCAGCCGGCGGGACCCACCAGTCGGCGGGCCCCAGCAGCCGGCGCAGAAGCCGACGAACACAGCCACAGACAGCTGGGCCCCGCGCCCAGCTGGATTACCATTGTACCCCCGGGGGGTAGGCCTATATAAACCCCCCCCCCCCCGGTGCACCCATGCAAAGGGTTAAACTCTCTAGATAGACTTAGACACCACACGAGGAGAAGAAGCAAGCTGTGCCCTTCTTCCTCCTCCCACCCAAACAGCTCAAGGAGCATTGTGTAGCTACTTGTTCATTTAGTCACCATGCGGAGACCCCGCAGAGCAGCAGTAGGGGTGTTATCTCCCCGGAGAGCCCTGAAGCTGGGTAAGATTCACCGGCGTGCATGTCTTCGCCTTATCCCGTTTCCAGGCACCGGCGATGTTCTATTGGCTCCCACAATGATAAGCCACCCGTTGGCATATGTCGCACCTACCACCCGACATTTGGTGCCCACCGTGGGGCCAGGTGCACCGTCGTCCGGAGACCTGTTCTGGACGGGAACCCTTTTCCTCCCTCGCGAGCGTAGCCAGCCCGGCTCGCCCGGTGGCGCTTGCCACGACGCGCTGCAAGGCATCACCGATATCTGCGCGGCGAGCGGCCTCGCCGATCTCTTCGACAAAGCCCGCATCTCCGACGAGCTTGCCTTCGATGCAGGCACCGACCACCTCGCCGATCTCCTTGGCCAGCTCCACGTCTCCAGCGAGCCTGCTGCCGATTTGGAGTCGGTTGGTTCCACCGACCCGATGCCTGTCGACTCCGACACGGCATCCTACGACACCTTCCCCACCAACGTTGCGATCTACAACGACCCGCTCCCTCCGGCCGGCGATTGCGATACTGTCACCACTGAGGTGATGGTTATCGGCCATGACGGCCCGGCCGACGAGGGCGCCCACGACGCCCCGCGTGCGGCGGCCCACGACTTGTCCGTCCCCCTCCCGGCTGATGCCGACGACGAAGTACTGGCGGCACGCCGCCTCGCCCTCCTCGCGGAGGGCCGGCGGCTGGCCTCCGTAAGACGCCTCACCGAGGCCTACCAGCGCGAAGTTGACCGCGCCGCCTTCGGCACGCCGGCTCCGGCTGGCCCAAGCCGGGTTGGTGCTGTCAGGCAACGCGGCGCCGTCATCGCCGACACGCTTGGAGTCGATCGCCTGGTCTACGCCACTCCGCTCGAGAACCTGCGCGCCGCCCAGGCGGCCGTAGATGAGCTGGACGGCTTGGAGGCCGAAGACCTCCCCCACATGACGCGGCGCATGCAGCAACTAATTGACGCGGCCGCTCAGCGGCACGAAGCCGACGCCTGCGCGGGGAGCCCTCCCCCGTGCCGCGATCACGGCGCGACTTCCCGGTCGCCGACTACGAGCAACACCCGCGCGCGGCGCGAGAAAGAGCCGGCTTCCAGCCGAAGCCGGACCCGAATCTCCATCGAGCGAGACGCGGACGGCCGCCCTCGAGCCATGGAGTGGCGGGGCACCCCGCCTCCACCTCGAGCTCGTGGAGAGAGATACCCCACCCCGCCTCCAGTGGCGCACCCGACTCTCAGCGGCCGGCTAGGTCGCCGCGAAGGAGTCGGTGAAAACGACGCCCGTCACCGGATCTACCGCCTGGCCAGATCCCTGGCGCTAGAAGAAGAAGATGATGTCGGCCCGCCCTGTTTTGGCCCCCGCATCCGCGACGAGCCCTTCCCCAAAGGGTTCTCGCTCCCGAGAGACACGCCTAAGTACAACGGCTCGGTGAAGCCGGAAGACTGGCTGACCGAGTACTCCACAGCCGTCAGCATCGCCAACGGCAACCGGCGCGTTGCCGTGAAGTACGTGCCCCTCATGCTGCAAGGCACGGCACGGACTTGGCTTAACAGCCTCAAGCCTCTCAGCATCAACAGCTGGGTAGATTTCACCGAAGCCTTCGTCCGCAACTTCACCAGCACCTACAAGCGGGCTCCCAAGCCCAGTCAGCTCTCCCTGTGCGTACAGGGCCCAGCCGAGTCCACTCGCGACTACGTCACGCGTTGGGCCGAGCTCCGCAATTCTTGTGAAGGGGTGCACGAGGTGCAAGCCATCGAATACTTCACTGCCGGGTGCCGAGAGGGCACCCTCCTCAAGCACAAGCTCCTTTGCGACGAGCCGACTACCCTCGACGAGCTCCTGAACATCGCCGACAAGTACACCACCGCCGACTCCTCGATGAAGACCGAGCTCCGGGTGGACGCGTCCGGGAAAGTGCTCAATCCGGCTCCCCAAGCACCGGCCGGAGATTCCGGCCGATGCCAACACCAGAATGATCAGAAGCGCAAAGGCCCTGCGCCGCCTCCCGCTAGCCGGCAGGTGGCCACGGTCGAAGATGCGCCGCCTGAGGGGCGGCCCGCGCCCAAGAAGCCCAAGGGTAGCCGGCCGGCTTGGCAGCCGGCCTTCTCCTACGAACAAACTCTTGACGCCCCGTGCAAGTTCCATAGCGGCGCGAAGCCGTCCAACCATACAACCCGAAAGTGTAACTGGCTCTCCCGAATCTCCAAGGGCGAAGGGCTCACGCCGACTCCGCCTGCCGGCCTGCCGCCACCGGCTCCGCTGCCCAAGGCTGCTTGGCCCGCGGTCGACGCCGTGCAGGACGAGTTCCCCGACGAGCAAGCATCTTACGTCGTCTTTACGAGCCAACCTGAAGACCGGTGCAGCAAGCGCCGAGAGCATCAAGAAGTCAATGCGGCCGCCGCCAACCCAGCCGGCCACATGCATTGGTCGGAGAAATCTATCAGCTGGAGCCGGGCCAACCACCCAGAGGTGATGCCGTCCCCCGGCTCCTACACTTTGGTCCTGGAGGCCACCCTCGCGACGGACACGCGCGCCGCCCGCTTCTCCCGCGTGCTGATCGACGGTGGAAGCAGCATCAACATCCTGTACCGCGACACCATGGAGAAGTTGGGTGTCAAGGCAAAACAGCTTGTGCCGACTCGAACGGTGTTTCACGGCATCGTACCCGGTTTGTCCTGCGCACCCATCGGCAAGATCAAGATCGATGTACTCTTTGGGGGCAAGGATCATTTCCGCCGGGAAGCAATCTGGTTCGAGGTGGTGGACCTGGAGAGCCCTTACCACGCCTTGCTTGGCCGACCCGCCTTGGCCAAGTTCATGGCGGTCCCCCACTACGCATACCTCAACATGAAGATACCAAGCTCCAAGGGCGTCATCACCATCACCGGCGACTACAAGAAGTCCGCCGACTGCGCCGCGGCCAGCAGTCGGCTGGCCGAATCCCTCGTGATTGCCGAAGAAAAGAAGACGTTGGACAGGGTCGTGGCCTTGGCCAGCAAGCAGCTAAACCAGCCTGCCGACTCCAAGGAGTATGATGCCCAAGGATCTTTCCAGCCGGCCAAGGAAACCAAGAAAATACAGCTCGACCCCGAGCACCCCGAAAGGTTTGCCGTCATTGGGGCAAGCCTAGACGGCAAAAAGGAAGGCGAGCTCGTCGATTTCCTCCGTGAGAATTGGGATATCTTTGCATGGTCCCCCAAGGACATGCCGGGTGTTCTGAAGGATTTCGCCGAGCACAAATTACATGTGCGGGAGGACGCAAAACCAGTCAAGCAGCCTCTCCGCCGACTATCAGAGGAGAAGAGAAGGATCGTAGGGGAGGAGATAGCCCGGCTTCTTGCAGCCGGCTTCATCATGGAAGTTTTCTTCCCAGAGTGGCTCGCGAACCCGGTTCTCGTGCTGAAAAAGAATAACAAGTGGCGCATGTGTATAGATTACACAAGCCTCAACAAAGCCTGCCCCAAAGATCCCTTCGCCCTGCCCAGAATTGACCAAGTGATAGACTCCACAGCCGGATGCGAGCTGTTGAGTTTTTTGGATGCTTATTCAGGATACCACCAGATAAAACTGAACCCGGATGACCGGCTGAAGACCGCCTTCATCACGCCATTCGGAGCCTTCTGCTACCTGACCATGACGTTCGGCTTGAGGAATGCCGGCGCCACCTTTCAGCGTTGCATGCAGAAGTGCCTCCTCACGCAACTCGGCAAAAATGCCCACGTCTACGTAGACGATATCGTGGTGAAGACGGAGAAGCGCGGCACTCTGCTAGAAGACCTGAAAGAGACATTCGAGAACCTGCGCCGGTTCCGAATCAAGCTCAACCCCGAGAAATGCGTGTTCGGAGTGCCAGCCGGCCAGCTCCTAGGCTTTCTGGTCTCCGAACACGGCATCGAGTGCAACCCAGTGAAGATCAAGGCCATCGAGAGGATGGCGGTCCCAACCAAGCTTCGAGAGATCCAGAAGTTCACCGGGTGCCTGGCCTCTTTGAACTGCTTCATCAGCCGGCTTGGAGAGAAAGCTCTCCCTCTCTACCGCCTCATGAAGAAAAGCACTCACTTCGAGTGGAATGACCAGGCCGACCAAGCTTTCCACGAGCTGAAGAAAATGCTGGCCACGCCGCCTGTCCTGGCGGCGCCGACTGAGAAGGAGCCCATGCTCCTTTATATTGCCGCTACTAGCCGGGTGGTCGGCACCGTCATTGTAGTCCAGCGCCCCGAAGAAGGCCGAGCCCAGCCGGTCCAGAGGCCGGTGTATTATTTGAGCGAGGTGATGTCTGCCTCAAAGCAGAACTACCCGCACTACCAGAAGATGTGCTACGGCGTGTACTTCACCGCCAAGAAGCTGAAGCCGTACTTTCAAGAACATCCCATCACGGTCGTATGCACTGCCCCGCTGGCCGAGATCATAGGCAGCCAGGATGCATCCGGCCGGGTGGCTAAGTGGGCCATCGAGCTGGCCCCATACACGATCTTCTACCAACCCCGCACCGCCATCAAGTCACAAGCACTGGCCGACTTCCTTGTCGACTGGGCCGACACCCAGTACTTACCGCCAGCTCCCGACTCCACCCATTGGCGCATGCACTTCGACGGATCCAAGATGCACACCGGCTTGGGAGCCGGCATCGTCCTTACCTCCCCTAAGGGAGACAAGCTCAGATACACGCTGCAGATCCACTTCGCCGCCTCCCACAATGTAGCCGAGTATGAGGCGCTCATACATGGGCTCCGGCTTGCTAAGGAACTCGGCATCCGCCGGATCCTGTGTTATGGCGACTCGGATTTGGTGGTTCAGCAATCATCTGGCGACTGGGACACCAAGGACGCAAACATGGCAAGCTACCGCTTCCTAGTGCAGCAAATCAGTGGGTACTTTGATGGATGCGAATTCCTCCACGTACCGCGAGCCGACAATGAGCCAGCAGATGCCCTGGCCCGAATAGGCTCCATGCGGCAAGCAATACCAACCGGCGTCGCCCTACAACGCCTCCTCAGGCCGTCCATCAAGCCGTCTCCGGAATCCGACTCCATCTTCGTGCCGCCTAACCCCGATGGGGCCGGGTCCGGCTCGAAGAATCAAGCAGTCGGCCCGGGGACTTCAGTACTCGGCTCGGGGGCTACAGTAGCCGGCTCGGGGACTGCCGCACCCGGCTCGGGGACTGCGGTAGCCGGCCCGGGGGCTGGCCCGGGGACTTCTTTAGCGCAGCAAGCGGCGGCCGACTCCAACACTTCATCACCCAGCTCGCCCACCCTGGTGGCTCTAGCCACATTGGCGGCAGGGGAAGTTGCAGCTCCATCATGGGTGCAATCCATCCTCAACTTCTTGGTGAACCAAGATCTGCCGGCTGACGAAACAGAAGCGAGACAAGTCCAACGACGAGCCGGATCATACACAATCGTCAACAGAGAACTTGTCAAGCGCAGTGTCACCGGAGTCTTACAGCGATGCGTCGAGCAGGAGAAAGGCATTGCAATCCTCAAAGATATACACCAAGGAGAGTGCGGCCACCACGCCGCCTCAAGATCACTTGTCGCCAAGGCCTTCCGCCATGGTTTCTTCTGGCCGACTGCTTTGGACGACGCCAAAGAGCTAGTCAAACACTGCAAAGGCTGCCAGCTTTTCAGTTCCAAGCAACACATGCCGGCTTCGGCACTCAAGACCATTCCCCTCACGTGGCCCTTTGCCGTCTGGGGACTGGATATGGTGGGCCCATTCAAGACAGCGCGCGGCGGCATGACACATTTGCTCGTCGCTGTGGACAAATTTACCAAGTGGATCGAGGCAAAGCCGATCAAGAAGCTGAATGGGCCGACTGCGGTGACTTTCATTGCAGATATAACAACCCGGTATGGCGTACCACACAGCATCATCACCGACAACGGCACAAATTTTGCCAAAGGTGCCTTGGCACGATTCTGCGCTACACAAGGTATCCGGCTGGACCTTGCGTCCGTCGCCCACCCGCAGTCAAACGGCCAAGTAGAGCGAGCAAACGGCCTCATCCTGTCCGGCATCAAGCCCCGACTGGTCGTACCTCTGGAGCGTTCAGCCGGCTGTTGGCTCGACGAGCTGCCGGCTGTCCTATGGAGTCTGCGTACTGCCCCAAACAGATCAACCGGCTTCACTCCTTTCTTCCTTGTATATGGTGCCGAGGCAGTCATCCCAAGAGACATCGAGTTCGACTCGCCTCGGGTAACCATGTACACGGAAGCGGAGGCCAAAGAAGCACGAGAAGACGGCGTCGACCTGCTGGAAGAAGGCCGGCTGTTAGCCCTCAGCCGGTCTGCCATCTACCAGCAGGGTTTGCACCGCTACCACAGCCGGAAGTCAGGCCAAGATCCTTCCAGGAGGGCGACCTTGTGCTCCAGCTGATCCAGCGAACAGCCGGCCAGCACAAGCTCGCAGCCCCCTGGGAAGGCCCCTTCGTCGTCAGCAGAGCTCTAGGCAACGATTCCTACTACCTCATCGACGCGCAGAAGCCGAAGGCACGCAAGAGAGACGACTCCGGCAAGGAGTCGGAACGACCATGGAACGCGAATCTCCTTCGAAAATTTTACAGTTGAAATGCAGTATGTATCATGTCCACTTTTGTATTAAGTACGAGACAATAGGCTCCCCGAGGAGGACTCGGGGACTGCCATCTTTTATTTTATGAATGAAAGTTATCATGCGTATGATATCGCCTGTTCATTTATTTATTTCGTCCGGCACCGGGTTCGACGAGTCGGCCTGGGGACTAGCCGACTGGAGTTATATTAGGAATCCTACCCGCGGTCAGACAAGTAATGTGCCGACACCCAGACTTGGCTCTTGCCAAAATCGCAGTCCGAAGAACCGGCTGCCCGGCTGGCAAGAGTCATAAGCCGGAAAGGGTGTGCACACGAAAAACGGCTAGGGACTAACGGATTTATATAACAAAAGCCGGCTTGCCGCCTACCGCCGACCGACTACCAGAGTAGCCGGCCGGCCGGCTTGCATTCAGTTCGCTTCAAATCCAAGAAAGCTCGAGTACTTGCCTTCCCAAAGAGGGAAGGCGGCAAAGGAAAAAGCCTAAGGATAAAAAGTGCACTCGAATGGAAACCAAAACATGCATACAATAATATTTACACAAAGGACCTCCAGAGAGGCCAGCATACAACATAGTTTGATACACCCCCAGTGGGTGGAGTTGCGAAAACCTAAAGTTGTTCGAAAAGACAAAAGCAGGAACTACAAGGACGACAGATCAAGCCGGCGGGGCCGCTGACGAGTCAGGCTGGGCGGTGGAGACGGTCGCGCTGGCTGAAGGAGCGGCCGGCTGACCAACCTCGGCATGATCACCGCCTCCGGCAGAGGGCGCGCTTCCGCGCGGCTCGTTGCTAGAGGCACGGTCGGCTTGAGGACGGTCGGTCATTCCACTGGCCGGCTCGGCATCTTCACCCTCCTCCTCCTCCTCGTCATCCTCGCCCTCGTCACTGGAGGCGATCTCCTCGGCCGAGTCCTCGCCCTCCGCCGGGTTTAGCCCGAACCACTCCTCCGGCTGGGCGACGCCGTCGTCATTAAGTTCCGGCGCGAAGACGCTGGTGTCGGTGCACTCGGCGATCGTCGAGGCGCGCTGGGCGATAGCCGGCCGTACCTCCTCCAGCTCCGCGTCGGCCTCCAGCCGCCAAGTCCGCAGCTGGTCCAGGCTTAGCCCTAGGTACCATGCACGGACGAACTCCAACGCACGCCCGGCTCCGAGACGGGCTGCCGACGCCTTCCAAGCCTCAAAGCGGTCGACTGCGACTTCTAGCCAGTCGGCGGTCCGGCTTGGGGTGCGGGGGATCATCTGGCCAGGCCAGAGCGCGGCCAGCACCTGCGCCCCAGCACGTTGGAGCCGGCGGAGCATCCGATGGGCCGGCTGCAGTCGCGCTTGGACGGCAATGAGCTGCTCCGCCAGCGTTCGATTTGCATCCGGTGCAATGGCAACTCTAGCCTGACGGCGCGCCTCGCGATGGGCCTCGATGGCTTGAGTGGCGAGGACGGAGTGGCAGGGAAAGTAATCTGCGCAAAGTAACAAGCACAAGTCAGAATAAAACTCCAGGCGGCCAGCAGATTGAGGGAGGGCAAGAAAAGTGGCTTACCATCGATCAAATCTTCGATTCGGCCGAAACCTTCCTCCAGCGCCTGACGCGTCTCGGCCCAGTTCGCCTCCTTGGTCTCGAACTCCGCCTTCAGGACGGCCTCGCTGTCCTGCGCCTTCTGCAGGGCCGCCTTGTGGCTCTCCTCCTGGTCGACCAGTTTCTTGACCAGGCGGTCGCGCTCCTGGACCAAGTCGGCGTACTCGGCGTCCTTGGCGCGAAGCGCGGTCTGCGCCTCGCCAAGCTCCCTCCGCAGGTCGGCGTTGGCCTCTGCATGAGCAAAAGACAAAGAGAAAAAGTCAGCAAGGGAAAGGTCGTCAAGGAAGATCCGACCCGACTGCTCAGCAGTCGGCCCGAATCTCGGGGACTACACCCAGTGGGTGTGCTGTCGCGCCCCCACAAGAAACAGATAAGAGCAAGGTACTTATGACGGCTGTGGGCCAGGTCATCGGTCCTCCGGCCCAGCTCCTGAGCCTGGGAGTTGAAGGCGGCAGCATGAGAGTTGTGATAATCCTAAGGATCAGACAGAAAACAGAGTTAAGATAGTCGTCGAGAAAGATCCGACCCGACTGCGCTGCAGTCGGCCCGAATCTCAGGGACTACACCCAGTGGGTGCACTAGCGCGCCCCCACGGAAAAAATCAGAGGACCAGCGCGGTCGACAAGTAAAAAACTTACCCGGATTGCAGACCGCGTCGACAAGAACTCCTGAGTAAATTGCTGCAGGAGGGCGGCCTGAGCCTGCAGCCGGCTCCGAACCCCTTGGGCCGCCACGTTCAACTCGCCACTTCCTCCGCTGGGAGTCCACCCGGACATGGCAGAACTGGCCGCCTCCAAGGCTTCTGCCGACTGGTTGGCACCCGCAGCTTCGCGCGTGTCCGGCGGGGCCGTGTTCCTTCCGGCGCGATGGGTCGCCGCCAGCTGAATCTCAAGACCGGCTCCGGCCTCGGGCGCGCCCCGGGCCGGCTCCTCCGGCGCCGCCGCCGACTGGCCGCCTTCGCCCGCTCCGGTTGGCGCTGCCGGCAGCGTCCTCTCCGCGAAGACCTCGAAGAGCTCCTCCCTCTGCACCGGTGGCTGATCCGGGGTGATCTCCTCTGCCATGGGCAGCGGGATGTCCGGGTCCAGAGTGCAGAGGGGGATGGCGAGCAGCGGAGGCCGGCTACGCGTGCCTTCCGCCTCCATTTCCGCGGTCGCCCGCTCCGTCGGAGTCTCGGCTGCCGTGTCGGCCCGCTCCTTCGCCGCCCGGGCGGCCTCCCGCTCCGCCGCCTCCCTCTCCTCTCGCGCTTCACGGGCGTTCCGCTCCGTGGCTTCCGCAAGGTCGGCGCGGGGGTCCACTCGGCGGGGCCCTGAAGATCCAGCACCCGGCCCAACCACAGAACCGCTTGGGCCCCGCTCAAGGGAGAACGGCGCCCTGCTCGGAAAATGGTGGAGGGTTAGAACAAAAGAAAACAAAGAAAAGTAAACGCGCAAGCGGCCGAAAACTTACGACGAAACCGCCTGAGGCTGCTTCACCGTCTTCCGGAAGCGGGCCGCCTTCGCCGCTGCCTTGTCCCGCTTCGTTGCCGCGGCGGAGGCCCTCGTCTTCTTCGGCCGGCTGCCGAAGAGAGGAAGCGCGGCCCGGTGTTTCGACGTCCCGCCACCGGCAGCCGACGCGGCGGACGAGCCCGCGCTGTGACGGTCGGCTGCCGGCTGGCGGCGCGGGACTTCTTCGGCATCGGCGTCATCCGGCCAGTCGTCAAAACTGGCCGAGAGCCCCGTGCCTCCGGGCTCGGCGACGTCCCCCGTGGCGGCGTCCTCCATGGCAGCCGCCCCCAGATCCGGGTCGTCAACGTCGTCTGCCACACGGTCGGGGGCAATACCGGCGTTCGACTCCTGCCGCCCCGGCTGGCGACGGAAGAAGAGGGTTCTGATAAGAAAGAACCACCTAGTCAGAGGCCGGCAGGTATAAAGCCGGCTGATGACAGAAAGAAGATAGAAAGAAAGACTTACCACGGGCGGTGGATGGGCGTGAGAGTACGGCGCCTTGCCGTATTGCCAGTCTTCGGCGAGCTTAAGGTTGGCGATGTAGTTTACCATAAGCGCGATTTCGGCATGGGGCATGTCCCATGTGCTCAGCCGGCACGGTTCGAAGCGGCCGCTCATCTGGCTCAGCATGTGGGGCCGGCTCTGAAGGGGGAGGATCCGGCGCTCGACGAAGGCAGCCACCAAGTCGGCTCCGCGCAGGCCTTCCGACTGGATCATTACCCGAAGCCGGGCGATGGCGGCGTTCCCAGCCGGTGACAAGGACTTGGATCTGAAGCCCCAGGACGGCTGCCTCCCAGCCGGCGGGCCGGCTACGTAAGCCGGCGGATTAACATGGTCTCCTTGCGGGGCGATGTTCTTGACGTAGAAGTATGATTTTTGCCAGAGCTTCACCGATTAGATTAAAGGGATATGCGGGAAGGGGTTGTTCTCGCCTGACCTCTTCATCGCGATGAAGGCCCCGCAGGAGGCGGGCACGCCGGCGATGACGGTGCCGAGCTTGTTCTGGAAGAACTCCGCCCAAAGCTCCAGTGTGGGCAGCACTCCCAAGAAGCCTTCGCAGAGGGCGACGAAGGCCGACAGCAGCATCACCGCGTTGGGCGTGAGGTGATGCCGCTGGAGGTGGTAGAAGTCGAGGAAGGAACGCATGAACCCACTCGCCGGCAGGCCGAAGCCACGGAGGAAGTGTGCGGGGAAGACGACCCGCTCGCCTTCCTCCGGCGCCGGTGAGATTTCCGCCTCCGGCACCAGACGAGCCTGCACGAGGTTGGCGGCGGGCAGGCGCCGGGTCCGGCGAAGGAACTCTCTGTGCTCGTCGTGGACGTTGGAGCCGTCCCACGAGCTCGACAGCGCCATGGACATGGAGGCGTGGGGAAGCTGCGACGGGAAGTTACGCCGGGCGCGAGAGGAAGAAGAAAGGAAAGGAGAACAAGGAGGCGCGGCGTGGGGGGTCGTGGGGATCGATCGTGCCCACTTCCCCCACGCCCCGTGTTTATTGCGCACTAAAGACACGAAGAAACGATCACGGGAAGGCGAGCGGTCCCCTCGGGCCACAGAAGATCTGCGCCCAGGCCGAGGCCAAGGAGTGGCGGGCCCGGGCCTGCGGCGGCGTCCCATCGCGCGCGTGCGACGGCAGGACTTCTTCGCCACGTGGCCCGTCGTGGGGCCCGCGGGCAGCCCGCGGGTCAACCACGGTCATATTAATAAACAAGAAAGTTCTCCGAAGTCGGCCTACAACGGCGAGGTCGGCTCCTCAGGGTATGAAGCTGACCAAGCTTCTCGTCCCTCTGTCTGCCGCGAAGCTCGCTCAGCTTCGGGGACTACTGTCGGAGTAAATAGCCATGGGTAGCTTAAACGGCTTCCCCTGGCCCATCGGAAAAAATCACGAGCCCGTCCGGCTCTCAAGAGGACTCAAGACCTGGGGCCGCCTCCCCCCTTGCCGGCTATCTTCTAGGCCGGCTTCGGGGGCGGCCCGCCCTTTACCCTCATGAAGAAAGTTGTGGGAGGGCCGACTGAGAGAAGCCGGCTGCAACGAGGCCGACTCCAAGAGGCCGGCTCCCATAAAGCGGTCAAGGCCGTACCCGCAAAGCACGCGTCCACCCCGCGATGATGAAGCAGGGCGTGGCTACAGTGGAGCCTGCCACCCCCAAAACCCGGGGCACGCCTGGTACAGTAATCGCCCGCCAGGGCAGCGGTACTGTAGCCACGCTTACCCCGACCAAGCCTGCGTCAACAGTACGGAGCAACAGTAACCAGCCACCAACCAGGCCCTGGACAGTGGGGCCTGCCTGTTGACCAAGGAGCCGGCAGCCGGCGGGACCCACCAGTCGGCGGGCCCCAGCAGCCGGCGCAGAAGCCGGCGAACACAGCCATAGACAGCTGGGGCCCGTGCCCAGCTGGATTACCATTGTACCCCCGGGGGGTAGGCCTATATAAACCCCCCGGTGCACCCATGCAAAGGGTTAAACTCTCTAGATAGACTTAGACACCACACGAGGAGAAGAAGCAAGCTGTGCCCTTCTTCCTCCTCCCACCCGAACAGCTCAAGGAGCATTGTGTAGCTACTTGTTCATTTAGTCACCATGCGGAGACCCCGCAGAGCAGCAGTAGGGGTGTTATCTCCCCGGAGAGCCCTGAAGCTGGGTAAGATTCGCCGGCGTGCATGTCTTCGCCTTATCCCGTTTCCAGGCACCGGCGATGTTCTATTGGCTCCCACAATGATAAGCCACCCGTTGGCATATGTCGCACCTACCACCCGACAATAATGGCATTAGTTGCTCATTTTGCTTTAGAGTTACATCAAAGGGACGTAAAGACGACATTGCTCAATGGGGATTTAAAAGAAAATGTCTACATGAAACAACCTAAGGGTTTTATCACGGAAGGCAAGGAAAATATGGGATGCCGCCTGAAGAAATCCATTTATGGATTAAAGCAAGCCTCTAGACAGTGGTATCTAAAGTTTAATCAAACGATTAAAAGTTTTGGATTTAAAGAAAATATTGAGGATAACTAAATTTATGCAAAGTTAAAAATTGGGAAATATATTTTCCTGATCTTGTATGTGGATGATATCCTGCTTGCTAGCAGTGATGTTAGTCTACTACAAGAAACAAAGAAATTCTTATCCTCAAATTTTGACATAATAGATCTTGGTGAAGCATCATATGTTTTGGGCATAGAAATTCACCGAGATAGGAACAATGGAGTCTTAGGACTATCGCAGAAAGCATATTTAGAAAAGGTTCTTAAAAAGTATAATATGCATGCGAGTAAAGCCACACCCGCTCCTATAGTCAAGGGCGATAGTTTTGGGAAATTCTAATGTCCCAAGAACCAGCACGAGATCGATCAAATGAAAGCAATACCATATGCTTCGATTGTTGGCAGCTTACATTACGCACAAGTGTGCACTTGCCCTGACTTAGCTTTTATCGCCGGGGTACTTGGTACATATCAAGGGAATCCAGGCATGAAGCACTGGAAGATGCTAAAGAAAGCATTACGTTATGCGGAAGGCACGAAGGGCTACATGCTAATATATAGGAGAAGTGATTCCCTAGAGATAAAAGGGTATTCAGACGCAGATTTTGCGGGGGACAAAGCTGATAGAAAATCCACGTCAGGATGCGTATTCACCCTCGCTGGGGGAGCTATTTCGTGGAGAAGCTCCAAACAGTTGGTAGTTGCATCATCCACGATGTATGCACAATTTATAGCATGCTTCGAGGCCACGAGGCAGGAGATATGGCTAAAGAAATTTATACCCGACTTGAAAGTGGTAGATTGTATTCACAAACCACTAAAGATGTACTGTGACAACCAACCCACAGTATTTTACGTCACAACAAGTCGAGTAATGCTACCAAAACAATAGAGATAAGGTATTATATTGTGAAAGATAAAATCCAGGATCAAACTATAAGTCTCGACCATGTAAGGACAAAGGATATGCTTGCGGATCCGCTAACGAAAGGCTTACCACCCAATGTGTTCAAGGAACACTTAGCCGGCATGGGTTTAAGGGAAAGCCTTATAATTCCTGGATAGGCCCAAAAGGAACAGAATTTGTTTCTGAACAAAACGTATGTTGTAGTTGTATGATTCTATCGGCAAGTAAGCTATGACGATGAAACATGCTCTATGTACCAATATGTGATGAAAAAAATAAACTAGAAAGTATAAGGTTAAAAGTAAAGTTGAGATCAAGGGGGAGAATGTTAGGTTGATCTCCTCCATGTGGGCCCAACGGCCCACCGGGCCCTTAGATCTGCGCCCTGATCGGGGGCGCCCAACCCTCATATGGTTGGTGGGCCCCTATGACCCGCGCATATATAAACAAAGGTGGGGGCCGGGGCACGACTGACGAAGTTCATCGCTACCATAATCCCCACCAACACTCCCTACCGATCTAGGGTTAGCGCGGTGCTCACGGGAAGCACACCACCGCTGCCATCTTCCTCTCGCCATCGTCGTGACCATCTCACCATGATGGCCTCTGGCTCAAGCTCATCAGCCAAAGGAGAGGGTAGCTTTACCAGGAGTCTCTAGCCTACCCGATCCAGAGGATCTAACATGGGTGTGCTGGCACATGTGCATGTGTTGTTCGTGTAAAGTCTGTGTGATGTCACATGTGCGTTCTATTGTAACCTTTATGTTCAACTGTAGTCATTAACTCCTAATCGCTATGCATGTGTGCAACTAAACACGAGGTAGAAATTGCTTTCATGGTGCAAAGACCCCATATACAGGCAACCAAACAACATGCAAACACCATATTTTGTCATGTATTTTCTTAACCTGGCTCCACTCAGCCTGGTCTGTTTTTTTCATGCAACCTCTGAAAATTGGTGCAGCCAACCAAACACGCCCTATATGTCCAATCGTACATAGCCATCCAGAAACACCCACTCATCTAGTCATCTAGGACACATACTATGTGTTAGAGTTATAGCCATGTAACCTTTCGTATTTACCCTATTGTATAAGGGGTTTCCTGCATATATTCCACACCTGTACATGTATATATATTGGCCTATGGCCACCTACAAATAAAAGTTGCATATTTTCTAACATAGCATTAGAGCTAGGTCAATTTTTTGCACATCGCAACTCGTGATGTTGATCAAGTTCGTGGCCGCCGCTGCTTCTATCTCTTGTCGCCGGCTCTCCACCTCCGATCCTCTCTCCTGCAGGTCCATGTTGGCCTGCTCTTTCCTTCATCCCGCCCGCTAGACCATTGTGTGTCATCTCCTCCGATCCAGTCAACGTCGCCCCGTCGCTGCAGGACCATCCGCCCGCTCGCCAGCCCAGATCGAGCCGAGCACGGACCTCCTGTCTGGATCGACCTCCTGCCTGGATCGCTGGATCGTGAGGCGGGATCGCTGGATCATGAGTGCCCAAGGTTCTGCCCACTGCTTTGCTAACCAATCAACGCAAAGAGCTAGTACTTCCATCCGCAGCCTGCATGTTGTTCCTTGCCCGTCGCTGCATCTCTCTTCAACGGCTCGGTTGTCTTCTGCTGCTGCTAGCTCCGGCACGTCCGGTTGTCATTTGTTGCGGCTCTCGTCAGGTCCCTCTGCTACGTTCGTTGCTGCCTATTGATCAAAAAAAGGGCACGATGTCTCAATCCTCAGGTTATGTTGTTGTTCCTCGTTGTCCGCTGATTTTTTATGATACCAACTATGTTGAGTTTGTCGGCTTCATGCGGATTCGCATGCGTGGCCTTCGTCTTTGGGGCGTTCTTTCTGGCGAGGTCCCCCAGTACGCCATGTATAGTTCCTCCTGTGGGTCCTACTCCGCCGACGCCACCGGTTCTGGATGCCAACGCTGATCAGGCTGCAAAGGATGCAGCTAAGCTGGCTGATGACACTGTCGTTCTTGCTTATGATGAGCAGGTTCGGACCTATGAGGACGCACTTCCGACTTATCATGTAGCTCTGTCTGCTTACACTCAATGGCTTGATGATGATGCTCGTGCCGCAGCTGTTTTGACCGCTAGTGTTTTGCCTCAGTTTGCCTCTGAGTTTCTTGGCCTCTCTACTGTATTTGAGATGTGGACTCAGCTTCGTCAGCACTATCAACCCTTTGGTGATGCCTTATACCTGTCTGTGGTTCGTCAGGAGCATGCTCTTCAGCAGGGTGACTCCACTGTTGATGAGTTCTATGCACAGAGTTCTGCTATCTTGCGACAGCTTGATTCTCTCCGCACCGCTGGTTGTCGTACTTTTCAGTGTTGCCAGGCTGTGCGGGCTGATTTGGAGTTTCATCGTGTCTACAAGTTCTTGTCTCGACTCCGTAAGGAGTTTGAGCCCCGGCGCACTCAGTTATTTGCTCGTGGTCGTATCCCCCTCATGGAGGCGCTTTCTGAGATCTGTGCTGAGGAGACCCGCCTCCGTGGCGCTGGTTTACTTGAGGTTCCCTCTGGCTTGCTACTCGAATCCCTACTATGCCTGCTGCACCGACTCCTTCCCACTCGAGTGCTCCGCCGCTCTTGCCTACTACTGCGGGCGGCCAGGGTCGGTCTCGTCCTCACTGCGGCTACTGCAAGATGGATGGTCATGCTGAGTCTCAGTACTTCCAGAAGAAGAAACACCTGCGTAAGGCGCGATCATCAGCTTCAGGGACTTCTTCTACTTCGACATCTTTAGCCACCGCCTTGACTGAGCAGGATATTCTGCGACTTAAGTGTATGCTTGCCGCTTTAGGTTCTCCTTCGACGCGTACTGCAGGTTCTGTGACTGATGCTTCCCGCACTGAGCAACCACCCTCTACACAGTCAGGTACATCCTCGTGGGTTCTGGACTCCGGAGTTTCTTTTCATATGTCTTCTCATTCTTCAAATTTGTCCTCTCTTAAATCGCTTGATTTTCCTATTCATGTACTCACTGCTGATGGTACTCCTCTTTTCGTTGCTAGTCGAGGCAATCTTACCACACCTTCTTACTCTGTTCCTGATGTTGCTCATGTTCCTCGACTTACCATGAATCTTTTTTCTGCCGGTCAACTTACCGATTCTGGTTGTCGCGTCATCCTTGACGTTGACTCTTGTTCTGTTCAGGATGGTCGAACGCACACTTTGGTTGGGGCTGGCCCTCGCCACCGTGACTCTCACGGTCTTTGGGAGCTAGACTGGCTTCATGTTCCTTCCGCTGCCACCACTATCGTCAGTCCATCCGCTTCTGTCGCTTCAGCTACCGGCTCCTTCCAGTAGTGGCATCATCGACTTGGTCATCTTTGTGGGTCCCGCTTGTCGTCATTATTTCGTCGAGGTCTTCTGGGGTCTGTCTCAGGAGATGTCTCTTTAGAGTGTCAGGGTTGTAGACTAGGAAAACAGATTCAGTTACCTTACCCTACTAGTGAGTCGGTGTCTCAGCATCCTTTTGATTTGGCCCATTCTGATGTATGGGGTTCGGCTCCCTTCGCTTCAAAAGGGGGCCATCGATACTATATTATTTTCATAGATGATTTCTCTTGTTACACTTGGCTTTATTTTATGACTTCTCGCAGTGAGGTTCTTTCCATCTATAAGCATTTTGCTGCCATGGTTCACACTCAGTTCTCTTCGCCTATTCGTGTGTTCCGTGCTGACTTCGCTGGCAAGTATATTTCCAAGATGTTGCGTGGTGTTCTTGCTGAGCAGGGCACTCTTCCTCGGTTCTCTTGTCCTGGTGCTCATGCTCAGAATGGCGTGGCTGAGCGAAAGCATCGCCACCTTCTTGAGACGGCTCGTGCATTGATGATCGACGCTTCTCTTCCACCTCATTTTTGGGCCGAGTCTATATTCACCTCCACCTATCTCATCAACATTCAGCCGTCCGCTGCTCTCCAGGGTGGTGTTCCTTTCGAGCGTCTCTTTGATCGTTCTCCTGATTATTCGACGCTTCGCTTCTTTGGTTGTGTTTGCTATGTTCTTCTTGCCCCTCGTGAACGCACCAAACTGACAACTCAGTCTGTTGACTGTGTCTTCTTAGGCTATAATGACGAGCATAAGGGCTATCATTGTTGGGATCCTATCGGTCGTCGGATGTGTATTTCTCGGGATGAAACTTTTGATGAGTCTCATCCTTTCTACATGCGTCCATCTTCCTCGACCATTTCAGTGGAGGATATCTCTTTCCTCACTTTTCCTGACACGCCTCCCTCTGTGACCAGTATTCCTATTCCTCGTCCTGCTATTGCAGATCCGACGCCATCCTCTCTAACGGATTCTTCCCCTCCCTTATCGCATGACTCTCCACCTTCATCACCGACACATTTCCCAGCTCCACCTTCATCACCGATACCTTCCCCTTCTCCACCTTCATCATCGCTACATTCCCTGTCTCCACCTCCAGTGATTCCACATCTTCCCTCCTTCCCTTTTCATTATACTCGTTGTCCACATGTTGTGGATAAATCCACTAACGTGCCATATACTTCTGGTGCGTCGTCCTCCTCATCCCAGCCGACTTATGGTCTTCGGGCTCGCCCTCGCCCTCCCCCTGACCGCTATTCTCCTAGTCGATATGCTCTTTCGGCTATACTTGAGCCTACGTCTTATCGCGATGTTGTTGTTCATCCTAAATGGCAGTTTGCGATGGCAGAGGAGCATGCTGCTCTTGAGCACACTGGCACGTGGGATCTTGTTTCTCTTCCTCCCGGTGTTTGTCCCATCACTTGTAAGTGGGTCTACAAGGTTAAGACTCGCTCTGATGGTTCTCTTGAGCGTTACAAAGCTCGTCTTATGGCTCGTGGTTTTTAGTAGGAGCATGGTCGTGATTACGATGAGACATTTGCTCTCGTGGCCCATTTGACCACTATCTGCACACTTCTTGTTGTGGCCTATATTCTCCATTGGTCTGTTTCTTAGCTTGATGTTAAGAATGCCTTTCTTAACAGTGAGCTGCATGAGGAGGTATACATGCAGCCACTACCTGGGTATTTTGTTCCTGATGGCATGGTATGTCGTCTTCGTCGCTCTCTCTATGGCCTTAAGCAAGCCCCCCGCGCCTGGTCTGAGCGTTTTGCCTTTGTGGTGACTGCCGCTGGTTTTTCAGCAAGTGCTCATGATCCATCATTGTTTGTCCACCTTTCTCCTCATGGTCGGACTCTTCTTCTTCTCTATGTTGATGGCATGATCATCACTGGCGACGAGCCCGGGTATGTTGCCTTTGTAAAGGCCCGTCTTAGTGAGAAGTTTCTTATGTCCGATCTTGGACCTCTTTGCTACTTTCTTGGGATTGAAGTCTATTCTACCTCTGATGGCTTTTTTATATCCCAGGAAAAGTATATACATGATCTTCTTGTTCGTGCTGCTCTTACCGATGAGCGCATTGTTGAGACTCCAATGGAGCTTAATGTTCACCTCCGTGATACTGATGGTGACCCCTTGCCTGATCCGACGCGTTATCGTCATCTTGTTGGGAGTCTTGTCTATCTAGCTGTCAATCATTCGAATATCTCTTAACGGGTTCATATTCTGAGTCAGTTTGTCTCCGCTCCCACTTCGATTCACTATAGTCACCTCCTTCGTGTTCTCCGATATCTTCGGGGCACGATCTCTCACCGTCTATTCTTTCCTTGCTCCAGTTCTTTACAGCTTCAGGCCTATTCGGATGCTACGTGGGCTAGTGATCCCTCTGATCGCCGTTCACTTTCTGCTTACTATGTTTTTCTTGGTGGTTCTCTCATTGCCTAAAAGACGAAGAAACAGACTGCAGTTTCCCGTTCGAGTGCAGAGGCTGAGTTACGAGCCATGGCTCTTTTGACGGCAGAGGTGACTTGGTTACAGTGGTTACTTCAGGATTTTGGTGTTTCTGTTACTACACCTACTCCGCTCTTGTCTAACAGTATAGGTGCTATTAGCATTGTGTGTGATCCTATGAAGCATGAGCTCACCAAGCATATTGGTGTTGATGCTTTCTATGTGCGCGCTGGTGTGCAGGATCAGGTTATTGCTCTTCAGTATGTGCCTTCCGAGTTACAATTGGCGGATTTTCTGACGAAGGCTCAGACTAGAACGCAGCATGGCTTCTATCTCTCCAAACTCAGTGTTGTTAATCCACCATGAGTTTAACGGGGGTGTTAGAGTTTTATATATAGGTAAATTATTTGGGGCACCTAGGTGCCTGGGCACCTTATGTTTTGGAAACCATGTTATATTTAATTTGTTTCCTAACTATTCTTCATGCAAGACTTTCCCTGCTTATATTTTATTTGATTTTTCTAATTACTATGCATGCAAGACTTGCCATACAATAAAACGTAAGAATGTTGATTTTGTTAGGATTGATACAGGTATCTGATACGCGTATTTTTGTTTCCTAACTATCTAATACAGGCATCTAATACCTACCAACGAAATTATGGACATACGTAGGTATGTATATATTCAATAATTCATTTTTTAAACTATTACATTTATTTGTTTCCCAATTATCTGAAATGGGTATCTTATACTTTTTTCGGAAAGGGGGACACCCCGGCCTCTGCATCAGAACGATGCATACGACCCTCTTATTAGAGAAATAAAAAGGTTCGAACAAGGTCTAAAAGTCTCCAAAAGAAGATAAGAAGGAGCTCACACAGAGCCAAATAAAAGACGCCACAACTGGCTGGCAAAAAGGAAATATAGGTAAACTAATTGCCTATCCTATTACATGACCGCCATCCAAACCGGTTGAATATATCTCGTGCTACCATCTCCCATCGGATAGATCTAGTAACCAAACGCTCCCTGGCCTCCATCGGAGTGAGTAGTGACCACGAACGGATCAGTGCCGTGGCTCGGAGAATAACCTGCAAAAAATGAATGTGTGTTGTCCTGTTAAAAACCAAATCATTTCTGCAATTCCAGATAGCCCACAGCAAGGCGCAAACTCCTACGCGAATATGTCTCGCTAAAGCGGGCTCTATCCCATTAAGCCACGTTCCAAATAACGTGTTGACAGAACTTGGTGGAGTAATATTAAAAGCAATATGGACCGTCCGCCATAAAACTTTGGCTAGTGGGCAATCAAGAAAAAGGTGTTTGATCGTCTCGTCCCGGTCACAGAAACTACACCTAGTAGGACCTGTCCAATTACGCTTTATCAAGTTGTCCTTGGTTAAAATAACTTGTTTATGGACAAACCACATAAACACTTTGATTTTCAAAGGAACTTTGACAGCCCAAACATGTTTGGAACTAGGAATGAAGCTTGAATTGATGACATCAAAATACATTGATTTAACTGTAAATACTCCAGACCTAGTGAGCTTCCAACGTAATTCATCGGGTTGTTGAGAGAATTGCACCGCCATTAGTCTACTTACTTGGCGGAGCCATTCTTTCCCAACGGTTGCCCACTAGCGCTCTTCTGAACTGAATATTAAGGAGGATAGATTGAAATACCGTTGCAACAAACACCTCACGTCGTTGAACAATACGATACAAAGACGGGTATTGAATGGCTAAGGGTGTCTCTCTGAGCCAAGTATCCTCCCAAAATCTCGTACTAGCGCCGTTACCAATAATAAACTTTGTCCTATTAAACATGGATTGTTTGACTTTCATAATCCCTTTCCAAAAAGGTGAGTCAGTCGGCCTTACTGTCACTTGAGACAAAGTTTTGGTTTGAAGATACTTGCTACGAAGGATTTGCGCCCAAGTGGCATTAGTTTCACTTGATAACTTCCACAGCCACTTGGTGAGAAGGCATCTGTTCTTAACTTCAAGATTCTCAATACCAAGACCTCCTTGGTCTTTCGGTCTACAGATGATATCCCATTTAGCTAGACGGTATTTTCTTTTTAGTTCATCACCCTGCCAAAAGAAAGTGATTGATAAAAGTCCAGTCTTTTCCTGACTCCAACTGGGACTTCAAAGAACGACAAAAGAAACATAGGCATACTTGTGAGAACCGAATTAATCAGTATTAATCGGCCTCCGTATGACATGAGCTTACCCTTCCAGCAACTCAGTTTCTTTTCAAATCGGTCCTCGATGCACTTCCATTCACTGTTTGTTAGCCTACGATTGTGGATTGGTATACCTAGGTAGGTGAAAGGTAAAGCCCCCAAATCGCACCCAAACAATTTCCTATATGCCTCTTGTTCGTCATTGGCTCTACCAAAGCAGAACAACTCGCTTTTAAAGTTCATCTTTAGCCCGGACAATTGTTCAAATAGGCATAACACCAGCTTCATATTTCTCGCTTTGGCCAAGTCGTGCTCCATAAAGATGATTGTATCATCGGCGTACTGAAGGATGGACACACCTCCATCAACAGGATGAGGTACCAGGCCACCTACTTGACCAGCCTCCTTAGCTCTTCCTATCATAATTGCCAACATATCAGCTACAATGTTGAACATGATAGGTGACATCAGATCCCCTTGTCTTGGGCCTTTATGTGTCTGGAAATAATGACCTATATCGTCATTCACTTTAATTCCAACACTTCCTTTTTCGTAAACGATTCAACCTGGCGGCGCCAGGCTTCATCAAAACCTTTCATACGCAAGGCCTGTTGGAGGAATGGCCATTTGACTTTATCGTATGCTTTCTCAAAATCCACCTTAAAAACAACTCCATCTAATTTTTTCGAATGGATTTCATGGGGCGTTTCATGAAGGACGACCACCCCTTCTAGGATGTTTCTGTCCGGCATGAAAGCTGTTTGGGAATGCTGCACCACAGAATGTGCAATCTGTGTGAGCCGATTAGTCCCAACCTTGGTGAAGATTTTGAAACTAACATTGAGAAGGCGGATCGGCCTGAACTGCTCTATTCTCACAACATCCGTTTTCTTAGGAAGCAGAGTTATTGTTCCAAAATTTATGTAAAATAATTGAAGCTGTCCAGTGAATAGATCATTAAACATTGGTAATAAATCCCCCTTAATAATATGCCAACACTTTTTGTAGAATTCCGCCGGGAAACCATCTGGCCCGGGAGCCTTATTGTTTTTTATCTGCGTTATAGCCTCATAAACCTCCTTCTCCGAGAACGGGGCAACCAAAATATCATTGTCAGTGGAAGTTAGTTGAGGCACGTCCTCAATTCTAGACTCATCGAGGGACACACTACTATCCTCCGGAGGTCCAAATAACTGCTTATAATATTCGGTTATGTAAATTTTTAGGTTGTCCTGCCCTAAGATAGTTCCTTCATCTTGTTCAAGCTGGAAGATTCTCTTCTTTCGATGCTTGCCATTAGCAATCAAATGAAAGAATTGAGTGTTCGCGTCCCCCTGGACAACTTTACGGACCTTTGCCCGCAGTGCCCACTTCAATTCTTCCTCGCGGAGAAGTTCTTTCAACCTCATCTCCGCATCTAGTTTAACCTGAAACTCTGTAGCTTGCAGAATCGAAGATTCGGCTTTTAAGTCTAGTGTCTGAATAAGTGAAAGGAGCCTTTCCTTTTCAACCTTATAAATTCCACTAAGGTGCTTAACCCAACCTCGTAAGAAACTTCTCAAATGCCTAATCTTATTCTGCCAACGCTCAACAGAAGTCCTTCCTCCTGCATCCTTAGCCCATTCCTGGGCAATCAGATCCAAGAATCCTTCTCGTTCGAACCAAGCCATCTCGAAAGAAAAGGTGTTTTTGTTTCCCACATGGTTTGGCTCACCTGAGTCCACGAATAAAGGTGTGTGATCTGAGACTCCTCGCGAGAGAGCCTGAACCGTTACGAGAGGGAACTTCTGTTCCCACTCGACGCTCGCGAGAACTCGATCCAGCTTCTCATATGTCGGGTTTGGCAACGCATTAGCCCAAGTAAACTTTCTACTGGAAAGCTCTATCTCTCTCAGATCCAAGCTTTCGATAATGGTATTGAACATAAACGGCCATCTGCCGTCAAAATTAGCATTAATCTTTTCCTCCCTCCTCCTAATTATGTTGAAGTCACCCCAACTAAAATTGGGAGCTGCTCGGATCCGCAGATTCGGACAAGGTCCGCCAAAAACTCTGGTTTTAGCTCGGGTTGCGCAGCACCATAAACCGCCACCAAAGCCCAGTTAAACCCATCGGCTTTGACCTGACCCGAAACTTAACCGCGAAGTCACCCATCACTACACTTCGGACTTCCAGCGAATCGCATCTCACTCCAAGTAAGATCCCACCCGATCTTCCTCGCGGAGGAAGGCAATGCCAATCAAAATCGACATCACCCGATAAAGTGTTGAGAAACTGCGGCGCGAAATTATCCCTACCAGTCTCCGATAGAGCAATAAAATCTAATCTATGCTCCAGAGATGCCTCAGCAAGAAACCTCCTTTTAGCCAAGTCCTTCAGACCTCTGCTATTCCAAAAGATTCCTCTCATATTTCATCATGAAATTTTTTGGTAGTATGAATCCTAGCACTCCTACGAACCGCAAAAACCGGATGAATCTTCCGCTTCCACTTACGTTTGGGTTTACTTTGGTCCTCCACCCGGTCCTCATAACCAGGCTCAGCGGGTCTAGCTACTACATCCTCTAGATTTACATCCTCTTCCTCAGACTCAGGAATAGATGGTGCAAGATCCGCACAAAAGTTCTCGAGCAGCCAGACCCCCAATGCATCAATTTCTGCATCATTCATGGGTTTTACCGCTGCTAGGTTTCGAATAGTTTCTAAGACGCGTTCCGCTTCTAGATCTAGGAGATCATTGACTGAGTTGGAAATTTCACTATTATTACTCCCTAGCGAAACTCCTAATTGGTTTGCATTATTTATAATCTCCTCATTAGAAAAATGCAAGATAGAATTAGACACGTTGACAGACATACCAGTAGTGACCTCAATGTCACGAAGCTTGGCCGCCCTCATAGCGCACCTCTGCTGCTTGTCATCAATCTCCGGGTGCTCCTGGATACGAGAACTCATCCGTCGCCCCACAGAGACCGGGTCTGGGATCCCACCAAAGGCAATGACCTCCTCCCGAGAATTACCTCGCGCTGAAGGGTCAGCCAAAGATAGCTGTAGTGGGCTCCTAAGCCCCACAGACGAGTGTCCGAGACCGAAGCCCTGGGCCGCCTGACAGCCAGGAGAGAGGGGCGCGGGCGTCGCCTACCCGGACCCTCCCCCTTCTCCAACCCTCTGGCCAGAGGGCGCAACCATCCTGCCTGCCGAAGGAGAAGGGGGAGTCGGGGCCGCCTGCCTCAGACCCCCACCCGGCACCACTGGAGATGCGGCCGCTCTAGCCGTCACCGGAGAGGAGGGAACTGAGGCCACCTGCCCTGGTCCGCCTCCCCCTAGCCTACCGTCGATGGCGTCGCCGGCGCCGCCGACACCAGAATAAGAGGAGATGGAATCGAGGCCACCTGCCCCAGACCCCCCCCCCTCAGCCATAACCTTCGAAGTAATCACAGGGAGAGCGTGGGAAAGAGAAGCCACCGGAGGCTCTACCTTCCCTCCCCCATCCAAGGATGTCGCCGAAGGCTTCCTCACCAAGCCTCCAATCAGGGGATTATCAGCAGTATCAAACTCCAAAACCGAAAGCGTGCACTCAAACACATCATCAGATTCCACCCGGTCACTCCATAGTCTGGGAGGGGCAGAAGCTGGTTCAAAAGACCCAAACCTCAGTGAACTCATAGGCACCGAGGAAGCTGGTGCCGGCTCTACCCCGGGCCTGTTCCCGAGCAACTGAGCAACAGGCTCCAATCCGTTGGACATCTCTCATCCAGCCTCATCAGTCGGTGTCCCTTTATCACCCGCACTGTCATCACCCTCATGCATGTCCACATCAGTCCCATTAATCGCCTCAGTAAACAAATCTGCATCCTCAAACACAATCTCGAGAGGAAACACCTCTCCCCTGTAAGTCTAGTTGACCACATCAGGGACGAACTCAATGTTCAGAACGCTCACTAGAAGTCGGGCCACCCCATGAGCACGGGTAAAGGACATATCCACTTTCTCAGTTTTTCCCACCATAATGCCCAAGCTAGCCACAACTCGAGCATCCTGCATTGGCTCAGAGGGAGCCCCAGAAAAGCGCAATCAAACCTGAGTAAGGGGTTTTCCCTTAGGCTCCACCTTATTCCACTCATGAAATTCCAGAATGCATTTAGTACCAGGAACTCTGCACAAACCAAATCTCAGCAACCTCTGCAAATCATCCACAGTTGGGAAGTCTACCTTGAATACATTGGCCTCAACACTGACAAGCTCCCACTGGAAATCACCTGGAGCCAATTCCTGAAGCCTCTGCATAATCTGAGCCTCAGAAACCTCTCCCTGGATAACTTTCACAATCCCAGTAGTTAAGCTCTGCGTCTCTACCGGGATCTCTCTCGCAGTCGGGGACTCGAAGAACATCAGCTCAACACAATATATTCCATACATAGTAAGAGCTGGAACCTAATCACGCAGAAACGGGCAATCCCCCGTGGCATGTGATGGCTTACCACACGTATCGCACAGCTCCGCCACACACTCAGCAATAAAGTGACCCTTCTCGCCACATCGATAACATACCATCTTCTCCTTCTTACGCGCCCACTTGGACGCTCTCTCTGAATCGGTCTTGTCGCCTTCCTCAGCAGTACCCCTAGTCCCAAGAACCTCCGCGTTGGCCAGTGCCGTCACGACCTCCATCGGCTGGCTAGGCAGGTCCGTCGTCTGAAGGGGTGCGGCTGCCACGGCAGGGGGCGGATGGTCAACAATGACCGGCGACAGAGGCTGTCTGTTACGGTACCTACCACGACCACCACCGCGACCACCACGAGAACCACGGTAGCTACCTCTCTGCCGGTAGTCTGGTCCAGAAGCTCCCTCGACAAAACCACCTGGAGGGCCGAGAAAAGGTCTCTTAGTAGAACCATCACTTTGCCAAGCATGACCACGACCACCTCCCATGGATGAGGAGCCACGGTGTTGGCCATCCCCATATGCATCAAAACCGTCATCCCCCCACTGTCGCTGGGGCGGATCAAAATTCTCAGTAGCAGCCGAGTTCTGCCTCGTCTAAGTAGGGCCCGAGCGTGTTTGCGTCGGCCTCGCAATGTAGTGTGGCGGCGGCGCGGCACGTGGCTGAGACCCGGCAGCAGTGCCCTGGGTTTGCTGCTTCTGAGTATAGGTGCCACGCCCGACAGGTGCCGTCGTCTGTGGCCTCGGCTGAACAGGACCTCGCCCCACGGCCATCGGTAGGGTTGCAGCCGGCACCGGCGGCCGAATTCCTTGACCACCGCGCCCGGCGGCTGGAGTTACAGCCGGCACCGGCGGCCTGAAACCTTGACCACCGCGCCCGGCGGATGGCACGGCTGCCACTGTCTGCGTAGGCCGCGGCCCTGGCGGGATTCCTCTTCCGGCCGTCCCCGTAGTTGGAGGCCCCTGTGCGGCGCCACGGCCAGCCGGCAGCACCGGCCCCTGGCCTTGTGTAACGCCGTCGCCCCGGGCTGCCGGTGTCGCTCCGGCGATCGCCTGCTTGCTAGGGCCGGCAGGCGCAGCATCCCCCCGCCCCGCCATCAGGGGAGGGATCCGAGTCGCCCGCCCTAGACCACAGCGACGGAAACCTGATGAACTTGCGCGGCGCCTATACCTAGGGCACAGCTTCGGCGGAGAGGAAACGCACAGCGATACACGCTCGTACATACGCATGCAAGGGCTATTAGCCTCGCCGCTCGTGGACCCTGTGGATACCGGGTTTGTCTGGGCCTCATACCCGGCCAACTCCGGCCCACACTGCGATGCCATCCGATGGGCCTCACACCCATCGTCAGGCCGCCCAACCAAGCCCAGCAACGAATTCAAACGCCGTCGCCTGGCTACCCCGATCGGGATCTCACCAGACGACCGCACCACCGTCGGCTCCGGCCGCCGGCCCTTCTTCCGGCGACTGGGCACTACTTTCCATTCCGACCAAGAAAATCACCGAATGTAAGGGCCGGAAGACGTACCTTTGGAAGCGGGCCATGCCATGGCCGGACCGCCGTCGCCGCCATCCTCCGATGCACGACGCGGCGAACGATCTCGATCCTCTCCGTCTTCTGCAGTCCAGTCCTTGCCGGGTCGTCCTGCGGGATCGTCTCATCCACCATCAGCGCGACCTCGTCCTCTGAATATCCAATCCTGAAAGCCTCACAGATGTGATCTGAAGGCGTAGGTGACGCCGCCTCCAGTAGGCAGGCATGAAGATGCCGTCCGTTGTCGTCACCCTCCTCCTCATCACTCTCCACTAGCGCCCAGAATCGTCCTCCGACTCACCGGTCGCCGCCGGCGCCTGGGTCGCGAGACCCGTCTCCAGTCGCCCCGCCCATCGCGAGACCCCTCAGGTCAAAATGGTGCTATTAAGGGTATCTTATACTTACTAACAAAAGTATGTACATACACGGGTATGTATATACCCAAGATTTTGTTATTTGACTAATTACATTTTATTTTTGTTTCCTAACTATCCAATACCTACTAAAGAAAATATTATAATATCCGGTCGACGTATATACCTCAAGTGGAAATACCCAATGTATCTGCACACTTATATACCCGGTTGTGTAAAAAAAAATCTTGGAAAATATTATACATACCCAGTCTACGTGACATATATCTAAAGTAAAACATGGCCACGTATATATCCGCCTACGTGACATAAAGGTTTCCTCTTTCCTGCACATATTCCACACCTGTACATGTATATATGCTGGCCTATGGTCATCTGAAAATACAAGTTGCATATTTCCTAACACTATGGAGCTGGTGCATCCTCTGTACGGCACCTAATACAGGAAATGAAGAACACGAGGTGTTGGTGCATCAACATCAAGCACGACACCATTACAACTAACTAACATATACTGTTCCTAAAAAAAACTAACATATACTGTTGATGACACCATTACAACTAACTAACATATACGCGAACAAACATATTGTCTTCACTAATAAATTATCAATACACTATCAAGTAAATTGTCCCCTCTTAATTATTATCGAAGCTCCGCTCTGTCTTTTCAAATGTTTCGTCACAAATTTGTTAAAAAAATGAAAGTCAAAACGGAATCAAGGGGTACAAGTAATCAATTTATAAAGAATAAATAATGACATTGCATATAGATAATACAATTTAAATGTAGTTCATCGGTCGGTCATGCCAATTTGCGAATAAGGTAGGGGAGGATGCCTGCATGGTTAAAGTATTCCAGCTCCACCTACATCACAAGAAAGGACAGGACAATGTAGGTTGTTTTAGAATATGTGCAAGAGGCATATTTTTATGTTTGGCCATAAGTTTAGAAAAATTAACAACATGTTACATGAATAAATATACATGGAGGCTAAATTTTACTTTGAAGACTATATCAATGCCTCAACCAGTTTACATTATGGCTTAGATATGACATACCTGTGTGTTAATGCAAAGTGTGCAAGTGAAGGATTTCCCATTTTGTGTCGTAACGATCACATCTTGGCCTGGACGGATCTCGGTAATCTTGCCAGGGAGGTCGATCGTGAAACGCTCATGCCCACTGAGGTTGAGTGAATCTGCATCCTCGCCAGCCTTGAAGCGGAGAGGGATGATCCCCATCCCCACCAAGTTACTCCGGTGGATGCGCTCGAAGCCCTTAGCGATCACTGCCTTGACGCCCTGTTCCAAAACACCACACAACTTGTTGATTAGTTTCATCCTGAGCAAGATTGAGGATCGGCATAGAGTCTCTCTATGGAGATGAATTGATTACCAGGAGCAATGGCCCCTTGGCGGCACTATCACGCGAGCTCCCGGCTCCATACTCATCACCGGCAAGAATGACCATGTCATGACCCTCCGACTTGTATTTCTGCATTGCATTAATTACAACGACAAACAAAAAAGTTGTAAGAAGTGGTTTTGAAAAGTGCACAGTTTTAGCAAAACATCAATAGTACACTTTTGGTGGATAGATTGTATATGAACCGAGGCGTTAATGTGGGTGATTAGATATTATTTCAGTGACTCCACAACTACTCAAATACAGGTAATTTTGATGCAACTTTAAAAATAGACGATCACATACCATGGCAGCGTCGAAAACGTAATGCTTCTCCCCCGTAGGGACATGGACAGTTTTAGGCCCCACCTCTCCCTCCAAAAGCTTGTTCACAATCCTAATGTTGGCAAATGCCCCTCTCACAACGATCTCGTCGTTGGCACGTCGGCTGCCATATGTGGTGAAGTTCTCAGGCTTCACGCCGCGCTCCAGCAGATACTTGGCGGCAGGGGTTCCTGGCTTGATGACCCCCGAGGGAGAGATGTGGTCGGTAGTGATGCTGTCCCCCAGGCTTAGTAGGCAGTAGGCATCCTTCACTGAGGGCGGGCCAGGCGGGGTCATGGTTATATTTTCCAGGTACGCCGGCTTGTGGATGTAGGTGGATTTCGGATCCCACGGGTAGAGCGTCTCTTTCGGGACCACTAAATTGTTCCATGCATCGTTGCCCTCCGTGATGGAATCATACGTGTCCACGAACATCTTCGGCAACACGTTGGACTTGATAACCTAGTCATCATGTAGCATTTCAGTTATAGATGAAGGATCTAATAAGTTATCATCACAAGATATTTTTTTCCATGAAATATTTAGTGGTACTATTCTCGCTTCATCAAAGAATTTTATCTCATATATTAGTAATCGGAGTGAGTAAATTTTACAACACATATTCTAGAGCGTGATTAATTTATCATCAATTTTAATCAGGTTAAACTTTACGTAATAAAGATAGCTAAAACATGGGCAGGAGTATTGAAGTTACACTACCTGCTCGATTTCTTCATTTGTGGGCCATACATCCTTGAAGTAAACCTCCTTGCCATCCTTTCCAATTCCAATAGGTTCGTTCTCAAAATCAATGTCAACCTAAAATGGCACAATTTGTAATGAGCCCTAGTTAACCATCATGCGAAGGAAAAGAGGGTTATGCCTATGTGAGCATCAAGGTGGGAGAATGTAATGGACTTACGGTGCCAGCAAGAGCATATGCAACAGCAAGAGGTGGTGAGGCGAGGTAGTTAGCTCGAGTTAGAGGGTGCACACGACCCTCATAGTTACGGTTGCCCGACAACACAGCAACAACAACAACATCTAACCAAATAATATAAACCATGAGTACAAACGCATTGCAGTGAAAAATATTTAGTGTGCATTGTATTACCGTTATCTACAATAGCATCTGATAAAGATTTATCAAGGTCGCCGGAGTTGCCGATACAAGTGGTACAACCATATCCGACAAGATGGAAGCCTTGATGGTTCAAATATTCTTGAAGGCCACTGCATGAATAAATCACAACATATTTTAATGTCATTCCCCATATATACACTATACGTTGCAACTATGATTCCATGTTTCTTCAAAAAGTCGCGGGGTGGCAAAAGGACATATATACCTGTGTTCCAAGTATTTGGTGACAACCAAAGATCCAGGGGCCAGGCTTGTCTTAACCCATGGCTTCACCTGAAGAAAAGTTTTTTTGCACAGTCAAAAACAGATTGTCACCACAAGAGAAGAGACGAAGCACCAACAAAGTCATCCATCAAATAGAAGATGTGAACCCATTATGAAAGAACAGACCTCAAGACCCAATTCGCAGGCTTTTTTTGCCACAAGGCCAGCACCGATCATAACGCTAGGATTTGACGAGTTTGTGGAACTGCATACTGCTGCAAGAACCACACTGCCATGTGTGATTTCAGCGGGTTGTCCATGGAAGTCAAATTTCACAATTTTATTATGTTCTTCCTTAGGCACTGCATAACCCTGAAATGTTTTTGAAGAAATTATAGGTATTTGGCGACTAATGTTGGATATTTAATCTCATTCCTGTCATGCATTAGCCATATGCCGCTAAACCAAAAGCTTACCTTGAAACCAACCTCATTGCCCAGGCAAGTATGCCAATCAGATTTCATCTCCTTCAAAGGAACCCGGTCATGAGGCCTACAATTTGATTAATCAAACAATACATCATAATGCACCTCCCCATTAGCAGAACAGTTATATCATGAAATAACATGAAGGAGGATATCGAAGGAACTAAATGTCCTCTAAATAGAGAGGAACTATGCACCCAAATTGAAGCACGAGGAGCGAAAACTGCCTGAGACTTGAGCAAGAAGAGCAGCATCACCGACTCAGCCTTCAGTTATCTTTTCTCACCGCATGCGAGCAAAAGGTGTATGTACAATGATAGGTTTGTGACAAGTGGGGAGGATAAGATGGGCGACGGGCCTGGCGACTGGTGTGGCGACGGGCGAGAGCCACCGCCGACGCCGATCTTGCCTGAGCCTCCGCCGCCCTTCGCGCCGGTTCAGGAGTCGGGCCTGTCTGATGCCGGAGGAGGATCCTCTCCGCCGCCGATCTGCCAGGCGTTCCCAGCCGGGGACTCGGTGCTTCCGCCGCCGCCGCCGCTGCGGCTGTTACCGGAGTCTCCACCGGATGGGATCCGGCAGCCGCCCGCGGTGGATCCAAATCCGCGGCTCGATCCATCCCCTTCCCCGGTTTCTTCTTCGACGGAGGACGAGGATCGGGATCGGGATTCAAATATCCTACAAAATGGAGGGTTCGTTTTCGGGATAATCATGCGATGGGGCGATGGATCAATGGCATGATCTACTCACATCCGTCTCGTTGGACGACGATCCGTGATGATGAAGGAGATATTTTGGCCGGAAGGCATTTATCCGCGGAAGAAGATCTTCATATTGGTATGTGTTTCGTCATTGATTTGTTTCACATCGAGGTTATTGAGTGTGTGCAGGTACCCCCGGAGGTTCAAGAACAAGTTGTCACTGTTGATCTCACGGAGGATTCCGGTGGATCAAAGCCGACGCAAAGGTTTGGGGGTCGCTTTTGGATTCTTGCTGACGAGGAGGAAGATGAGGTGGACGTGCCGGTAACATCGGTCCGGCCGTTACCTTCGCTTGACTTGGGTTCTAGCCCCATGCCTAAACCTTCAGTGAGTATTAAGAAACCTAATTTGCTAGAGCGTCCGGTCCTTTCGCAGAAATCGAAATTGAAACCATGGTGTGGACCGTTACCGAAGGATGGGCCGACGGTTATCACTTTAGCTGACTTTTTCTGTCCAGAGTGCTGGACGAAAGTAACTAGACGGAAGAAGAAGGGGGGGGGGGGGGTCGGGCGGTGTCGCAACGTCCGCCGGAGATAGCCGGCGTTCGTGATTTTCGGGTGGAAAGGCACGATTGTCGGGTGGTAGGTGCGACATATGCCAACGGGTGGCTTATCATTGTGGGAGCCAATAAAACATCGCCGGTGCCTGGAAACGGGATAAGGCGAAGACATGCACGCCGGCGAATCTTACCCAGTTTCGGGGCTCTCCGGGGAGATAACACCCCTACTGCTGCTCTG
This sequence comes from Triticum monococcum, assembly GCA_034509565.1. NCBI lineage: Eukaryota > Viridiplantae > Streptophyta > Magnoliopsida > Poales > Poaceae > Triticum > Triticum monococcum. Next base: position 237,559,838 of record CM067843.1, read on the forward strand.
CGGGGTCTCCGCATGGTTACTAAATGAACAAGTAGCTACACAATGCTCCTCGAGCTGTTTGGGTGGAAGGAGGAAGAAGGGCACAGCTAGCTTGCTTCCTCTCCTTGTATGGTGTCTAGGTCTAGCTTGAGAGTCCAACCCTTTGCATGGATGCACCGGGGGGTTTATATAGGCCTACCCCCCGGGGGTACAATGGTAATCTAGCTGGGCGCGGGGCCCAGCTGTCTGTGACTGTGCTCGCCGGCTTCTGCGCCGGCTGCTGGGGCCCGCCGACTGGTGGGTCCCGCCGGCTGCCGGCTCCCTGGTCGACAGGCAGGCCCCACTGTCCAGGGCCTGGTCGGTGGCTGGTTACTGTTGCTCCGTACTGTTGACACAGCCTTGGTCGGGGTAAGCGTGGCTACAGTACCGCCGCCCTGGCGGACGATTACTGTAGCCCCGCCGTATCTTGTCTCTTTAATGGGCGTCTCCTTCGAGGAGGATGGTGAGCCGGCTATAGGGGGGCGGCTCTCCATCGGGCCGACTTGGGAGGAGGTGTGGCCGCCTTCGGTATCTCTTTGCCCGAAGGGGCCCACCGCCTCGGGGGCCACGCTGGTGGCCCGTCGCGGACGGCGTTAGGGCCGCCGTGGCAACAGTGCCGCGCCGGACGGGTCGTGGCCACCCGTATGGCGCACTGTACCAGGCGTGCTCCGGGTTTTGGGGGTGGCAGGCTTCACTGTAGCCACGCCCCGCTTCATCATCGCGGGGTGGACGCGTACATTGCGGGTACGGCTTTGACTGCTTTATGACAGCCGGCCTCTTGGAGTCGGCCTCTTTGCAGCCGGCTTCTCGCAGTCGGCCCTCCCACAGCTTTCTTCATGAGGGTGAAGGGCGGGCCGCCCCCGAAGCCGGCCTAGAAGATAGCCGGCAGGGGGGGAGGCGGCCCCAGTTCTTGAGTCCTCTTGAGAGCCGGACGGGCTCGTAATTTTTTCAGAAGGGCCAGGGGAAGCCGGCTAGGCTACCCATGGCTATTTACTCCGACAAAGATCGTTTGAATTTTCTTTTGGGCACAGTCGAACCGCAAGTGTGCGCCGATGCGGTGGGCTTGGCTAGTACTGGGCTCGAGGCCTAGGGGGCTGGCCAGGCCTGTTGTGCATTGGGAGACGGCGATGTGCATGTCGAGGCCTTGAGGCGATCGCCCCCGCATGCACGTCCATCTCCTTCTCTTTCTTGCGCCGCTAGGGTTCGTCGCTCGGGAACCCGAGGGTTTCCGCGAGCTGTGTCCCGCCGCTCGCTCCTGGTCTCCAGCGAATTGGTTCGCCGGCCGGCACTGTACCCGAAGTCGGCTTGGATGCCTCCAAAACCGCCGCCTCCGAGTGCCGCGCCGACTGCGCGAGTTCAGGCCGGGACCGTGGGAGGTTCTGCCCCGGCCGCGGCATCGCCTGTGCCTGGAGCCGCCAGGGCTGCTCCGCCTCGGATGGTGGCGCCCCAGCCCCGGGCGCCAGCACCGCCACCGCGGCCGCCTGCACCGACCCCGGCTGGGGCGCTGGCCCCGTCTGCAAGGGCGCCGGCCCCGCCTCGTGGGACGTTGCCTCCGCCGGTGGCGACTGCACCAGTGTCGCGTGCTGCACCGTCGCCTCCTCCCAGGGCCGAACCACCGCCGCCTCAACGGCCGTGGCCGAGGCAGATGGCGGGAGGCCGAGGCGGTTCCGGTCAGGGTTCAAACGGCCATGGGACGGGCGCGTCGCCGGGGGATGACCGGAACCCCGCGCGTGGTCAATGGGGCGACGACGGGCATGATGCTTATGGCGCTGGTCTGCACCGGGGCTCTTCATCCACCGGAGGTGGCCGTGGCTATGCTTGGGTGGACAACGGCAATGATAACCGGGGTTTTCAAGGACCGCCTGGAAATTTTGTCGAGGGTGCGGCCGGCCCTAACAACCGTGCTTTCCGAGGACGCTTTTGTGGAGGTCGGGGTGGGAACAGGCGGTACTACTAGCCTCGGCATTCTAAGACCGCTACTGTGACGGAGTTTCCGGATGGTGCATCGGATCTACCGCAGGTGGCGGTGGAGACGGTGCAGGCCTTGGCTGCAGTTTCTGTGCCAGAGCCCATGCAGACCGGCGATTCTACTTCTGAGCAAGGTTCGGACAAGGCCGAGAGTGACAAGTTGTCTAAGTTGGCGGCTAAGAAGAAGAAGCTCAATTGTTTCCGTTGTGGGGAACCGGGTCACTTTTTGGTGCACTGTACTGCGGAGTTATGTGACTTATGCCGGAAACCTAAGCACACAGCGGCTGAATGTCCTCTTATGTTGGGGCCTAAACCATCCGTTCAGATCTATGGAGTGTGTTGCTCGGAGTTGATGTTTTTTGAGTCTCCTTCTGCGGAGCCTTCGGCGCCCATAGTGGAAACGTCCTTCCCCGGTGTGGTGAAGGTGGTTAACGGGCCGTTGACCGAAGCTCAGATCATTCAGCAGTTAAGAGAGCTCGCTCCGGGTAATTTTCAGTGGTCCTTACTTAAGCTCACCGATAACTCTTATAAAGTGGATTTTCCGTCTAAGGAGGATCAGGTGAGGATTCTCAAGTTCGGTATGAGCAGGGTCACCGGGACTAGTTTTGTGCTTGAGTTTGATAAATGGACCAAGAAAGAGCCACAAGGCACGCCTTTAACTCAGATTTGGGTTCGTTTCTCTGGTGCTCCCTCTGACCCTCTGGACAGCTTCTTGGTCACTTGGAGCCTGGGTTCTTTGATTGGCAGGACTGAGCAGGTGGATATGCAGTTCACTCGGGCTCATGGGGTGGCACGGCTGCTTGTCAGTGTAGCCAATATTCAGTTCTTGCTAGACGTGGTGCCTTGGACGTACGCGGGTGTTTTGTATCAGTTGGACGTTGAGTATGAGGATCCTAATCTTTTCAATGAGTTTGAGGATGATAACCCCATGGACACTTCTGAGGGTGGAGGGGGTTCGGGGAACCAGGATGATATAGCTAAGAGTGATGATGATAAGGCTAAGGGGCCTTCGGGGCAGTCTGTTAATGGTGACTCCGCCCCTGTTGGGACTTCCAGGACAGTTCCGACTACCACTCTTCAGCTTGGCTCTTTTGGAGCGTTCTCGGCTCCGCCGAGGGTGTCGTGTGACAGGGCCCGTTCTGCGTCCACGGTGCCCAGTTGCTGGTGTCGAGGTCTGCTGATGGCGGAGGTGCCTCGGGACAGGATGGCCCGCCCTCGGCTGTGTCCTCTCCTTCGACACAGGCTGAGGCGGCCGAGCCGGTGGTCATGGGAGGAGAGGGCCAGCAGGAGGCTCGGCCCTCTGGGCCTTTGATGCTGGCGGTCCCAAGGGTCGGCGAGGCCCCCTTGGTGAGGTCGCCGGTTTGCGGGGGAGCGGGCGCGCAGGAGGCCGCCGTTTCCACTTCGGTTGCTCTGGAGGGTGGGCTGGCTGGTTTGGTTGCTGCGGCACCGGACTCCCTGGACCGCGCTAGGCCGAGTTCACCGGTCGCGGGCATCGGCGGGGTGGCAGCCCATGGGCCCTGCGAGCTCTCATCGTCGTTGGACGTGGCTCCGGTGGCCCCGGCGCTGGTCACCGCTGTTGGGGGACGGGCAGGAGGCTCTTCCCCCAGCGCAGCTTCTCGCGAGGAGGTCATCGCTTTCGGTGGGATCCCGGATCCTGTCTCTGCAGGGAGACGGGTCAGCGGGAGACTGCAGGAGCAGCCGGATGTTGATGACATGCAGCTCAGGTGCGCGCTGAGGGCGGCCAAGCTGCGTGACGTCGAGCTTTCTACTGGTATGTCTGTTAACAAGTCTAATTCTATTATGCATTTTACCAATGAAGAGATTGTGCAAAATGCGAACCAATTAGGAGTATCTCTTGGTACTAATGATCTAGAGATTTCTAAATCTGTTAATGATATGCTAGATCTGGAAGCTGAACGAGCGTTAGATTTGATTCGTAACTTGGCGGCGGTTAGGCCGATGAATGAATCGGAGATTGATGCGCTTGGGGTTAGAGTTCTAGATGGTTTGTGTGCTGATCTTGATCCTGCGGTACAGGAGGCGGAGGAGGAGGATGAGTATGGCCTCCCTGAAACTTCTAACCTTGAGGATGAGTCTTTGGTGATTGAGGATCAGTCCGAACGTGCCGAACCCTCTGATGTTCGCGTTAAGCCGAAATGGACCTGGAAACGGAAGGTTTATCCGGTGTCGGCTGCGCGTAGAAGTGCTAGGATCCGTACCTCTAAAAAAATTTGATGAAATATGAGAGGTATCTTTTGGAACAGCAGAGGTCTTAAGGACTTGGCTAAAAGACGGTTTCTAGCAGAGGCTTCTCTTGAATATCATTTAGACTTTATTGCTTTGTCCGAGACTGGACGAGGTAATTTTTCTCCACAATTTCTTAGTACCTTATCTGGGGGGGGTTGATTTTGACTGGCACTGTCTCCCACCTCGAGGAAGATCCGGTGGGGTCTTACTTGGGGTTAAGTGTGAAACGTTGGAGGTTCGGAGTGTAGTGCTGGGTGAGTTTGCGGTAAAGTTTTGGGTCAGAACTAAAACGGATGGGTTTGATTGGGTTTTGGTGGCAGTCTATGGGGCTGCGCAACCAGAACTCAAGCCAGATTTCTTGGCTGATTTGGTCCGTGTTTGCGGTAACGAGCAACTACCCGTCTTAGTGGGTGGGGATTTTAACATTATTCGAAGAAAGGAGGAAAAGAATAATGACAACTTTGACGGCAGATGGTCATTTATGTTCAATACTATCATAGAAAGCTTGGATCTCAGAGAGATAGAGCTGTCAGGTAGGAAATTCACTTGGGCAAACTCGCTACCGATTCCGACTTTTGAGAAGCTCGATCGTGTTTTGGTGAGCGTCGATTGGGAACAGAAGTTTCCTCTGGTAACGGTGCAGGCATTGACATGAGGTATCTCGGATCACACACCGTTACTAGTTGACTCTGGAGCTCAAACTCATATGGGTAATAAGAATATTTTTTCCTTCGAACTTGCCTGGTTTGAAAGAGAAGGGTTTATTGAGTTGTTAGCTAGAGAGTGGGCTAAAGACTCGGGGGGAAGGTCACCCATTGAGCGGTGGCAGTGCAAGATTCGTCATCTTCGAAGGTTCCTTCGTGGATGGGCTAAGCACACGAATGGGATATATAAGGCTGAGAAGGAAAGACTCCTTATGCTTATTCATTCCCTTGAGTTAAAAGCTGAAACCTCTATTTTAGATACTTTCGAGCTGGAGTCTAAAGTGGAGGCCGAGTTGAGGTTGAAAGCACTTCTCCGCGAGGAGGAATTGAAATGGGCTTTGAGAGCTAAGGTTCGTAAGGTTGTCCAAGGAGAGGACAACACTCAATTCTTTCATATGATTGCTAATGGAAAGCATCGTAAGAAGAGAAATTTTCAATTAGAACAAGATGAAGGGACGATAGTTGGTCAGGAAAACCTGAAAGTTTACATTACCAACTATTATAAGCAGTTGTTTGGCTCTCCGGAAGAGAGTTTTGTGTCCCTGGACGAGTCAAGAGTTGAGGATGTTTCCCAACTTGAGACGGAAGAGAATGAGATTTTGACTGCTCCTTTCATGGAGAAAGAGGTGTTTGAGGCTATTTCACAAATGAAGAACAATAAAGCGCCAGGACCAGATGGGTTTCCGGCGGAGTTCTACAAAAAGTGCTGGCATTTTATTAAGGGTGACCTGTTGCCGATGTTTCATGATTTGTTCAATGGCCAGCTTCATTTGTTCAAGCTCAATTTTGGAACGATAACTCTTCTTCCTAAGAAGACGGAGGCTATTCGCATTGAGCAGTTCAGGCCTATCTGTTTGCTTAATGTCAGTTTCAAAATTTTCACCAAGGTTGGGACGAACAGACTCACGCAGATTGCGCATTCAGTTGTGCATCCGTCCCAGACCGCTTTCATGCCAGACAGAAATATCCTTGAAGGGGTGGTTGTCTTGCATGAAACGCTCCATGAGATTCACTCAAAGAAACTAGATGGTGTGGTTTTTAAAGTGGATTTTGAAAAAGCATACGATAAAGTTAAATGGCCGTTCCTTCAACAGGCGTTGCGTATGAAAGGATTTGACAAGGCCTGGCGAGACCAGATTGAGTCCTTTACGCAAAAAGGGATTGTAGGGATTAAAGTGAATGATGATATAGGTCACTATTTCCAGACACATAAAGGACTAAGGCAAGGAGATCCCATGTCACCGATTCTATTTAACATAGTGGTTGATATGTTATCCATTTTAATAGGTCGGGCTAAGGATGCGGGGCAGGTTTCGGGCTTGGTTCCGCACCTAGTTGATGGTGGTATCTCCATTCTGCAGTATGCCGATGATACTATCATCTTTATGGAGCATGACTTGGTGAAAGCAAGGAGCATGAAGCTTGTGTTGTGCTTATTTGAACAATTGTCTGGACTCAAGATTAACTTCCATAAGAGCGAACTGTTTTGCTTTGGAAGAGCTAATGAAGACCAAGTAGCGTATAAGCAATTGTTCGGATGTGAGTTGGGTTCGCTACCGTTTACGTACCTAGGTATACCCATTCACCATCGTAAGCTGACGAACAAGGAGTGGAAATGCATCGAGGATCGTTTTGAAAAGAAACTGAGCTGTTGGAAAGGGAAGCTCATGTCATATGGAGGTCGATTAATTCTGATTAATTCGGTCTTAACCAGTATGCCCATGTTTCTTTTATCCTTTTTTGAGGTCCCGGTGAGGGTCAGGAAGAGGTTAGACTTTTATCGATCTCGTTTCTTTTGGCAGAATGATGAGTTGAAACGAAAGTATAGGCTTGCAAAATGGGATATCATCTGTAGGCCGAAGGACCAAGGCGGTCTAGGCATTGAAAATCTAGAGATCAAGAATAGATGTCTCCTTAGTAAGTGGCTATTTAAACTCTCGTCCGAGACAGAGGCTACATGGGCTCAGATTCTGCGGAATAAGTATCTTCAGGCTAAAACTTTGGCTCAGGTGACTGTGCGCCCGAATGATTCTCCGTTTTGGAAAGGGTTGATGAGAGTCAAGCCCCTATTCTTTAACAGGACGAAAATCTTAGTCGGTGATGGGGCTAATACGAGGTTCTGGGAGGATACGTGGCTTGGGGAGACGCCTCTGGCACTTCAATATCCTACTCTGTATAACATTGTTCAACGTCGAGAAGCCTATGTTGCAACTGTCTTACAGTCCACGCCTCTCAATATTAGCTTCCGGAGGACGCTAGTAGGCCATCGGTGGGAGGCATGGCTTCATCTTGTACGAAGGTTGATGGATGTCCAGCTGTCTCAGCAGCCAGATAGATTGTTTTGGAAACTGACTAAGGACGGCAGGTTCTCGGTCAAATCCATGTATCTGGATGTCATAAACACTAGTGTCATTCCTTGCTTGAAGCACGTCTGGAAAGTTAAGGTACCTTTGCGAATCAAAGTGTTTATGTGGTTTGTGCATAAACAAGTGATTTTGACAAAAGATAACCTGGCAAAACGCAATTGGGTGGGTTCTGCTAGGTGTAGCTTTTGTGATTGTAACGAAACTATAAGGCACCTCTTCCTAGATTGTCTGCTGGCTAAGATTCTTTGGCGTTCGATTCATATTGCTTTTAATATTACTCCACCTACCTCTATCAATATGTTATTTGAAACATGGCTTGATGGGGTTAACTTGGATGTAGCAAGACACATTCGTGTTGGAGTGTGTGCCTTGTTATGGGCAATATGGAACTGCAGAAATGATTTGGTTTTTAACAGAAAAACGAACTTTCACTTTTTGCAGGTTATCTTCAGGGCCACAGCATTAATCCGTATGTGGTCGTTACTCACTCCGGCGGAGGCCAATGGGCGTTTGGCTACTGCGTCTACCCGATGGGAAATGGTAGCTCGGGGTATTTTCAACCGGTTTGGATGGCGGTCATGTAATAGGATAGGCATGTAGTGCTCCTATTTTATTTGCCAGCCGGTTGTGGCTTTCTTGATTAGGCTCGCTGGAGCAGCTTGTTTTATTTTCGTACCTTCAGATATTCGACATTTTTGTGACTGTTTTTGTTTTTAATTATGGGCCGTATGCATCTTTCTGATGCAGAGGCCGGGGTAATACCCCTTTTCTAAAAAAATAATTGAAACATGAGTACTCAAACTTGGGAGCTTCCATATTTACTCAATGAGAACAACATAGTCGTAAAGACCACACACCTCTTTGGGCCGGCAACAGAAGGCTCCACCGTAGTAAGGTCCAGCTCAAGATCTGAAGAGTAAACTGGTCCCGTTTGAAGCTGCCATCATGAACACAAGTTTGTCCATATTCTGAGTAACATAAAACTCAAAAGCGAGCATCATAATGAGAAAACAAAGGCAAAGCCATACCTCATTGCAGTCTACAAACATCTTGTTAGCTCGCAAATATGCTTCAATCATTGATACCTAAATCAAAATGCAATATTTGATTAGTTTGCATAAGGATGCAACCAACTTAATACATAGTATGTAGTACGCATGTTTAAGTGCTTTACTATTTACCTAAAAGCAGTTGAGTGACTTCCATGGAGAAGTGGTCGTGCTTTGGAAATAAACTAGTATCATTTTTATTTTGTGGGTTTTTTCTTCAGGGAAGTCCATATTTAAACTCTAAATTGACACAAATGTCTAAGAAACAACCCTAAACTTCAAAACCACCTAAGTTACAACCCTGGACTTTCAGAACGGTGCAACTTTTAATCCTCACTCTGCTCAATCGGTTTTTGGTTAGTTTGACTGGTTTGAGCAGATGTCCCGCCTAGTCAACATCCACATGACCTGCCATGTCATGAGGAAAGGTCTTAAATATGTATTATCCTTGTATTTTTATCTGTTTGGCAAAGAAGTTTGAAACTTTCCCAAAATGATCATCACTGTACTGTTCATTTATACAATGTTTTCAATTGTTTCTCGACACTTCATTTTTGGTCAAAATTTGAACATAAAAGTTCCTGCTGTGTATTTTCCTTGTATTTTTTAATCTGTTTGGCAAAAAGCTTGAAACTTTTCCGGTTTGATCAGCATGGTAGTGTTTTTGTTAGAGAAGATTTTTATTTATTCTAGGATACTTCCATTTGTTGTCAAAATTTGAGCGAAAAAGGTCCTCAATGTGTATTTTGCTTGTATTTTTTAATATGAAAGGAAAAAAGTAAACTTTCATAGAATGATCAGCATGGTAAGTAGTGTTCCTGTTAGAGAATATTTTAATTTTCTAGGCACTTTTACTTTTGCTCAATCTTTTACAAAAAAGGTCCTAAATATGTTTTTTTTTCCTTGTATTTTTTAATCTGTTCAGCAAAAATGTTTCAACAAAAAAAGTTTGGAACTTTCCCAGAAGATCAGCATGGTATTGTTCATTTTGTTGAAAGTCTTCAATATTTTGGAAACTTTTATTTTTGGGTCAAAATTTGGCCAAAGACAGTCCTGAATATGTATTTTCCAAGAGTGGCTAGATGGCTCCCGAGCTCATCTGCTCCTGTGCATGAACAGTAAAAATCAAAAGAAATACTAGAAAATTTCAAAAAATTCCGCATTTTTTCCATGGAAGATGGTGTTAGTGCATGAGGTTCGTGCCAAATTTCAGCTCGTTTGGACATCTGAGCTACTCTCAGCAAAAAAACAAAACAAAATTGAGGTGTGTGAAAAGTTTACTGTTTGGGACCAATTTTTCTCGACACGTCTATTTTTGGGTCAAAAAAGTGTGTTGGCAACGTGGCGGCTGATGTGAATGCTAACTGGGTCGGTCAACTGGTCAAAACCATCCGAACTGCCCAGAAGCCCGTTTGAGGGAGTCAGGGTTGAAATTTGCATGGTTTTGAAAGCTTAGGGTTATATCTTAGATGGTTTTAAAGTTCCGGGTTGTTTCTTAAACATTTGTGTCAATTCAGCGCTGAAATATATACGGATTCGACTTCTCTCCATAAAATAAGAACGAAATATGGACTTCTCTTCTTTTTCGTAACTATTTGTTTCTAGGTCACTCGATGGGCTAAGTAACAAATTAAACTGGCAATAGCCAGAAAATCAAGCCCCAGGTTACTCATGTCTTTTAACTATTAGGCTTTTGGATACGGCGAAAGCTTTTAGCTTTCTTATGTGAATAGCTAGTTAATGGCCTAAGTGCCCGACCAAAAACGCCCTATAGTATGTGAGTTGTTTTATGGTACCCTCAAACTAATATAAGCCCTTCATTTGTTCTGATTGGATAGGATTGTTTGGCATTTCAGTATAGATGCCTTGGAGTACTACCGTTAAAACTTCTGGAGTACCACCACTTCGAGGGTAATTTGGTAATTAGGACTAGATTGTTATTTCTCCACTAATTAAGGGATAAAATCAACATGCTGGCGGCGCTTAAGCTAGCGACCGAGCCATGATTCACGGGATGCATAGAGAAGGACTTCTTCACATCCCAAAAACAAAATCACATCAGATCTCAAAAGAGATAAAACGCGATGAGGTGAAATAATGCAACTATTAGTAATTATGTGACTGTTGAAATTGGAAACATGAACCGATTACTTGACAACGCTAGAAACAGAGGTGCATGCACTGCGCAGGTCCAGCGGAGGCCGGAGGGCCGGGTTGCCGGCGGCTAAGTTGCCAGATTTTCATGCATGTGCGTGATAGGGCATGAGGACGGCTCCTCCAGGAGGATGCAGCAAGCCGGCAACCGTCGTTGTGCACGATCAGAGGCGGCGGGCGTGCGATTGATCAGATGAGTGTTTTTTCTTTTCTTTTTTAAGCTGATCGGATTAGGAAATTAGATCACGGGAATATCTCAACATTATACCTAAATTAAGGAGACAAAAAGTCTAAAGTGCTCTCTCAAATCAACGGTGCGATTTTGTTGGTACTCCCACCTCTATCTATGGAGTACCAGGGTACTGTAAAAAAAACCTAGTATGTAGTGTAATGAAGAAGCGCTATGGTTGGCTCACGGTACCAGTTTAACCACCTATATCATGCTTATTTAGCTATCAACAAATAGAAATGTGATGGAATAGACTAAGAGTAGTAGATAGTTAAACATACTGTTTCATCACTTCGCCCTATTAGTCTGAGGTAATCTAATGCCACTTGATCTACAGGGAAAAATCCCATGGTAGCGCCATATTCCGGAGTCATGTTTGCGATTGTGGCTCTAGCAGGCAAAGGGATGCTGCCCACACCCTCACCTGAATGTAATAGAGAAAAGGAGAAAACACTAATTAAATATGACCAATATATACGAACATGTTATCTGTCGCTATTTAGTACGAACGCCTACCGTAGAATTCAATAAATTTGCCAACAACACCATGCTTCCTTAGCATTTGGGTCAAAGTAAGGGCAAGGTCTGTAGTAGTGACACCATCCTGTAACTTTCCGGTCAGCTTGAATCCAACCACACCTGGTAAAACCATGCTCATTGGCTGCATATGGTAATAACATGTGGTGAGATGCAGCTAAATCAAATGTTAACTAATAATAATCAACATTTATCATTATTATATTGCTGAACTTATAGTGAAATAAGGAAGATCAATCTCAAGAGCACGCGGACAACTAGTGTCCCAGAAAGAAATTATATCGAAACAAGAAGATCAATCTTAAGGGCACGCGATTTCCACTTGAGATTTACCTGCCCAAGCATTGCGGCCATTGCTTCGATACCACCCACTCCCCAACCTGCAACACCGAGACTATTAATCATAGTGGTGTGTGAATCAGTGCCAACCACGCTGTCAGGGTACAAGACACCATCTGCTTTGAAGACAACCCTGGAAAGATACTCAAGATTGACCTGAAATTTGTGTTACAAAACCAAATATGAGTACAAAGAGCTAGTCAGACAGGATACTTATTAGCCGTACAGAAATTGGCCCCTGGACCCAGATCATTTACTTGATGAAGGATCCCAGAACCAGGGGGCAGAACCAGCATATTGTTGAAAGCAGATGACGCCCATTTGAAGAAAGTAAATCTCTCTTTGTTGCGGCTAAACTCCAGGTCCATGTTTTGTTTCAATGCATCGGCACACTTGGCTACATCCACCCGCACTGAGTGATCAATGACGAGATCCACCGGAACCTGCAATACTCCAGATGAGAAATCTGTATTGGAAAAAAAAAGTTCAAGATAAAGAAAATACGTGTTCTATATCCCTGGCTACTTGAAGTGATTTTGCTATGATACAGAACAAACTGATAGAGCATTTTGGATAACAAAGATGGCAGATGTGTACCAGTGGATTGATCTTTTTGGGATCACTGTCTAGCTCCGCTATCACATCTCGTATGGCTGCAAGATCTACAACAGCTGGGCCGCCAGTGTTGTCCTAGAGAGTAAGGGCAGTCTTCAGCAAAATACATTCCAAAACATGGGGAATTAATCTTGTGTGATGTATCAGTTCAATACCATAAGAACAAGCCGTGCTGGCTTGAATGGTATCTCGGCAAGCTTTGGGGATGTCTTCTCCCAGTCGATGATATTCTGGACATCACTCTCCGTAACTTGGAAGTTATCGTAGTTGCGGACGGCTGATTCTAGAAGAATGCGGATACAGTAGGGAAGCTTATCTGATAAAGCGGAATATAAGATATTTGTCAGAGTTATTACTTTTTGCAAATCTATGAAGAGTATATCATTGCAATCTATACGTACGCAAAATAGTCTGATTATTATGTATGCAATTCGAATATGGTTGTACCGGCAAACGTGCATTGTGCGTTCTCAGTTGCTACGAATAAAAACTGCACTGATAGAGGAGGAGAAAACTCGAACAAATAAATGAAAAACAGAAAAGAGTCATTACCTATCTTTGGATCATTCAGTGCAGGAATGCTGTAGAACTTGCCATACTCTCCACCACCAGGCTTAGGGAGGCTGGTCAAGGTATTCGCGAAGCGATCGGTTGCTGCATGCAAACACAAACAACAAGATTCTTACACGTGCTTGATAGTTAACGTTATTATATTGCTGAACAATATCATTATTATATTGCTGAACATCATGCAGCTTCATGTGTCGATCGTGCGCAGCCTCTGCTTTCTATGGTGTCTAGCAAAAACAACGGTGGTTGTAGCATTTGGCGCCGCTGGTTGAAGCTCCACCAATTGTCTCTGGTTCAAGGAAAAAACGGCCGTTGCAGCTCCACGGCGTACTGGTCGCAGCTCTGCTGTAGCCGGATGCAGCATCCAGTCTGGTACTCCCTTCGTCCGAAAATATTTGTCATCAAAATAAATAAAAAAGATGTATCTAGATGTATTTTAGTTTTAAATACATCATTTTTATTCATTTTAATAACAAGTATTTTTGAACGGAGAAAGTAGCATATACTCCATCGAACCATATATAGCACAGTAGTCCCCCGCTCCCCATAAATGCCTTTTGTAGCTCGAGTGTGAGTGAGCCTCTTCAAAAATTATATTCTATAGTTTCGAATTTTCTGAGAAAAGAATCCACATTGTGGTATATTACATGTGTGTAAATTTTCATAACGAAATATGTTAACAAGCAAGGTACACAAAAAGGAAAAAATCGTGATTTTAAAAGCAATGAACGGTATGTGTAATGTTCACAATAAAAAAATCAACGATTTTGCCATTTTTTAGCTGGTGCGTGTTATTGTATTTCATCATGAGTAGTATACATCTATAAGAGCATGCACAAAAATTTCAGAATGTTTTGAAACTTTAAGATTCATTTTTTGAACTTCTGAAAAAAAAAGACTCCATGGAGCTCGAGGACACAAACGTCTCTCCCCGCTCCCACACCAATTAAAGTCAAATGGGGAAATCAATCAACCCGGTGCGTTGCTAAGATAAGCCACGAGCGGATGGGATTCACAGCTACAGTTTCGTGTATATTACCTCTACAAAGCTACAGCTATCTCCATTCCCCGCATGGTCTCTCATCCGCTCCGACGACCAGCGGGTGCTCGCGCGCGTACCTGGGGCGGCCGCACCCGCTCCCTCCACGGCGCTGCCACAGGGAGCGGCAGCAGGCTGCTGACGCTCCCGCCGCGCCAAGAAGCCATCGCGGCTTCGTCGAGGCACCGGCAGAGAAGGTCCAACAGACCTTCCCTGCCCCAGCTTCTCCACCACGATCGCCGCCGCCACCGCATGCGAGCATCGTCGGCGGCAACGAGGAGGAGAACGCTCCAAAAAATCCCCAGCTGGAGGGCGCGGGAAGGAGGAGCGGAAGCCAAGGTGGGATTGGGAGGATGTGAGGGTGGTGTTGAACCAGTGGCCGTGGGAAGTTTGGAGTCCAGCCGTGGACGCCATGGGGGATTTGCCCGAGAAAAAGCACCAGGCAGAGCACTGGAGTCGTAATGGCCTATCAGTAGAGGAGGAATTATTGGAGGGAATAATCTACTGTGATTGAAGGCAAGTGTGTGGGGCCAGTACAAGCACCGTAGCCAGTAGAGACATGCAAGTTGGAGGGAGCAAACATCCAGCAAACACACGGCCGGCGGCAAGCAAAGCCGTCCCCGTCCGGCCGTCCGTCGCGGCAAACGAAAATAAGGGAAGATTAAAAACGAAGCAAATTAATGGAAGAACCCATGTGCAACATCTACATGCACGAATTTGTACGCGGCATGAGTACCACACGAGGTATTATTCCTCATCGACCGGCTACTGGTACGTACGTGACAGCCATTCGATCGGTAGCACATTTTTAAATGTTCGAAAAATTCTGAAAAAAAAATCCAGCACATAGACACAACATCAATGTATGTTGTCACAAAATTTAAAATCAAAATTCAAAACATAGCTTGAGAAACATAAATGACAAATTCGACAGTACACAACATAAGTTGGGCTTTAGATTTGGCCCATTATCAATTGATGTCAGTTTGTCATTTTTGTATCTTGAGCAATGTTTTGAATTTTTTTGACAACAATGTTGATACACTAGATTTTTTTTCCACATTTTTTCAAACATATAAAAATGTGCTACCGAGTTTGGAGCATCGGGAGCACCCTAGAGGTGGGAGTACCAGATATTCCCCCTTGCCTTGTGATATAACTGTCTATATAATAGTTCTACTACTGGTAGAAAGAAGGGAAGCGGATTCGTAGCACTCCGGGTGCTCTGCACCCCTGTGCGAACATTAAATTCAAAAAATATCGAAAAATTTGAAAAAAAAAATCAAGATTTTGTAATATAAAACCTGACTTTCCGATCTACTCCTGTGTGTAATTTCGTTTTAAAAAATACACGGAAACGTATTCGTGGCAAAAGAAGACAGAAATTTTCTATGTATAGAAAAAAACTGTTTGAATGGATTTTTTGTTCGGATAGTATTCCCTTCATCACGGATATGTTCTAGTATTTTTTTTCATGAAACTTCGCACGGGAGTCGATTGAGAACCCAGGTTTGATATCCCCAAATTTCTTTCTTTTTTGGTATTTTTGCGATTAATATTCGTATAGAGGTGTGCGGCACTCAGGAGCTCCTGTGTATTTTCCTAGAAAGAAGTGCTTATTTCAACCTGGTTGCCATCGTCTTGTTGTTAACTCGGACAGTACGGAAGTGATTGGGACAATGAAGAATGGAGGACACTTGGCAGGAGGGCAACTATAGTTTTCGATGATTGCTATTTTTTGGCTTGTGATTTTCCTGTTATTAGATTTAAACATTGTAATAGGGAAGCAAATAAGGTGACTCATGAAATTGCTATGCCAGGGAAATTTTCTGTCACTAGGGGTTGGTCTAAGGAGCCCATGAATGATATTGCACTTTTTCTTATTGACAATGTAACCGTTATTTCTAATTAATAAAATTGCAGTTTTATTTCAGAAAAAGTGCTTATTTCAACATTGAACTCACAGATAAATGCCCTTTGGCTCATAAATGTGTATACACCTGATATTGGAAAAGTAATTAAAAATTTAAAAAAGTCAAAATTTTCTTTGAATAAACTTGCCTTTTTTTGGCACTACTATATATCGTTTTCGCGAATAAAAGCCCATCGTTGACTTCAGGGCAAAAAAGTATTGTTATATACAAGTCACTATTCACGCTTTTTGTCTAAACTTCTGTTTTTATTTTCCCCTGAAGTCAATAGGGTTTTATCTTTCGTGCAATTTCTTTTACGAGTACAATGGAAGGCCAAGTTAGTTTCAAAAATATTTTTGGATTTTTTTGACTTTTTAGTAATTACTAATATTTCCATAGAGTGTATATACACCCAAGAAGCAAATGCTCCTGTCCTGAAATCACGCCTTTATAATCCTGAACTCCAATACCATTTATATTACAACTCTAAACTCTGAACTCCAACTTTCTGGCAGGTTTTGACATGTATTGAAGACTTGACCGCCTAGTAAGCCACCATATCATTAATATTTGACCCAAAAAATGAAAGTGTCCAGAACAAATTGAAAAACCTAAAAAAAATGAGCCCCACCATGCGGACATTATTGTTTTGCGAAACAAAACAAAATATACAACAAAAATACATATTTAGGACCATTTTTGGTCAAACCAAAAAAATAAAATTGTCCAAAAAAACTGAAAACAGTCTAAAATATTAAAACTGCCATGCTGAGCATTGTGGCGAAATTCAAAAGTTTTTGCCAAACAAAATAAAAACACAACGAAAATGCATATCCCAGACCATTATTGGTCAAAAAATGTCCAAAATATAAAATTGTCTAGAAAAAATTGAAAACATTCCCAAAATGAGCCTTTCCACGCTGATCATTTTGGGTAAGTTCGAGCTTTTTTGCCAAATAGATTAACAAATACTAGGAAAATACATATCCTCTCCATCTTTGCTTGATTTTAGTTGTATTTCTAATTCTATTTGGCAAAGAAGTTTCAAACTTTCTCAGAATAATTAGCATGACAGTGTTCAGTTTTAGAATATTTTCAATTTTGTATGGACAGTTTATTTCGTCGTTAAATTTGGACCAAACATGGTCCTCAATATGTATTTTTATTACGTTTGCGAAAAAGCTCAAATTTTCACAAAATGATTAGCGTGACTAAGGATTTTTTTTTCAAAATATTCTGGAAAATTTAATTGTTTGGTCATTTTGACAAAAAAATGGTCCTGAATATGTATTTTTTATTCTATTTGGCAAAAAAGTTTCAAACTTTCCTTGAATTATCTGCATGGTATTGCTCTTTTTTGGGAAAGATTTCAAATTTTTCTGGACCCTTTAATTTTTTTGGTCTAATTCTGGTGATGTGGTGGCTGATTAGGCGGTCAAATCTTCAAGGCCTATCAAAACCGACCAGAAACTGGTTTGAGGGACACGAGGCTGAAACATATCCGGTTTTGAGAGTTTAGAGTTATACTGCACACGATATTGGAGTTGAGGGTTATAAATTAAATTAGGGCGTGAGTTCGGGGTTGAAATATGCACTTTTCTCTTACTAATACACTATAGTACTTACGTGATAATAATTTTGGATGAGTAACAGTTGTACGGCTGTGTACAATGTAGGTAAAATCTGGTCTAAAAAACTCTTATACGGGAGTCCAAATATTGCAACATGCAAGTGTTGAGGAAATATCCTAAAACAAGCTTTAGTAGAACGTACTTTTGACCTCCATAACCACTCTAGAAAATGTTTTCCTAAGTTCTAACGCATGAGATCCTTAAGGATGCTTAGCATTGCACTGGTTTCAGTTTTATTGCACTTGGTTCTACCCATTCACTTAGGGCATCTCCAGAGGCACCTCCTACTCTTGCTTCATTGTCCGTCTAGACATGGTCGCCCAAAACTTCCCATATATTTGAACTGTTCCTAGCGGTGTTTTTTGCGATCAAATGGGGGACATCACGGAAACATCCAGACGTACCCGCCCGACAAATGAGGTACGTGATTTGATGAATGCCCTTGGAGATACCCTTACAACCGATCCACATTGTCCATGCTCTTACAGTGATGTGTCACACTAATGACTTGTTAGAAAAATATATGAAATTACATATAAGGTCGCCTTTGCCTGGAACATGTACTTCATATATAGGTCATAGTTCAGTTATATTGAGATGGTACCCAAGAGGTCATACAATTTATAGTTTTTTTTTACTTTTTAACAAATTTATCTTCTTTTGGGGTCAACCGTTATGTGCTTAATATATAACTAGCATAGTGGTCCACGCATATGCGTGTGGCAACATCATAATCATTGATTAAACTTTTTCTTAAATGTATACGAAACAGGAGCATATAGATTCTGAAAGCCACGGACACTCATCCAAAAAATACCAACAATTTTTAGACCTACGAATGTTCATTTGTGCTTGAATAGTCTGCAACAAAACATGATTAAATTGGTGTATCGCCAGTAAAAGTATACATTTGCTATCTTTTACACAAAAAATATTACAAGAGTCTCCATCTTTTTCAGGTTGACCGTTATAGATGCTAGAGAACATTTTTGGCACCACAACACCAACACTCCACTTATATTCAAAATTTCAAAAGTTATATTATTGTTTAAAATTATATTACCAAAGAACTAATGCTCCATGTGTGCATGTGAAAATGTACTATGGACATGCAAAACCTCATGAAAAATATGTTTTCACATGGCTTGCACACATACAAAATACTATGCCATGATTGGTTCGGTCACATAATTTATTTATTTACTTATTCGGCAGCTCAAATAATGAATGAAAAAAAACTGATTTACTCTTGGCCACACATGAACCTGTTTAAAAAATATATAAAAAAATTAACCAAAGTTTTTTATCTGAGAAGCTCCAAAAGGACATTCACAAATGTACATTGCGGGAATAATTACAAAGATATAGATTCTATAGGGTAAATTTTAATAATTTGCAAACTGTGCAAAAAATAAAACCATTGTGCATTTACCTTTTGGGCGCTATAAATTTTCTAGTGCATGACTTTTTTTTCTTTTGTATAGATCAAACAATCGTAAATTTTAAGCACGGAGTTCATAAGGACCCATGTTTTAAAACCAAAATGTCTACATGCGTTAAAGTTTTAAAATTCCTCAAAATGCCAAAAAATGGAACAGTTGTAGCAGTGTCGGCAGGACAATCCAGATTCTCTAACTTGCTAGAGCGAATTCAGAGAGCTACCTCTAAAGTGAACAACCCTTATTGAATGCTGCATCAGAAACTATTTCATGATGTGACTTAGCTTAGCTAAGTTAGAAATCTCGATTCTTCTTTATCTTCTATATCTAAATAGCTAGCCCTCATTAACATATTTCTCTCAACATGCAAGCATGCCACATCATCAAGCAACATGCATGGCAAAAGGCCCATCACAACATGCATTTATACACATGAAAATGTCCATCTCAACATGCAAACATATATTAGATATTTTACAATACATTAATCAAACACGATAAAGCATATGGATTTACAATTTTAGTTTTAATAGTATCACTATTCACGTTTCATAGAAATCACACGTCATCGAAATGTATTGCAAATATTCCCGCAACAACGTGCGAAGTATCATCTAGTAAGGAAAAAAAACCTGTCCCATGCCAAGAACAAAAGTAGATAAGCTTTACCTGGCTCCACGCCTACTGAAAAAGAAAGCCTTCCGCAACAAGTCCAGATCCAAATCAGGTAGCTGCCTCATCGAGCGAGCTAGCAAGACTGGAAGGGGGCGTTGGATGGAACACATGCCAAGTTGCCGGAGGAACAGCGGCGTAGCCAAGTTCATGCTCACCAAGCTGGTCGTCACCGGCCGGCTACGGCGTCCACGTTAGTTATAGGTGCTCGCCATCACTGCCGACTACGGTCTGTGCTCACCGAGCTCGGTGCCGCCACCGACATACGCCTGGCCCTTGAAGTGCTGTTTGCCAAGCTCCGCTCGAGCTTGCAATGGCCGGAGAACACGAGAAGTTTGGTAATTTCCAACGGAGAGCGATGGTTAGCCGCTTGAGAAGAAACTGCAGCGGCAGGGGGTGGGTCTTGGGCCACTTGGGTTATACTACTATACTGCTGACCGAGTTGACCAAAACATCCTCCATCTCCATTTCTCAAACTCATATGAATAGTTTAGTTGAATACACACACGGGAGAGAGAGAGAGAGAGAGAGAGACAGAGAGAAACCACACGCGCACGCACCTGCGTTGGCCATCTTGCGCAGGAAAAATCGCTCGATGGACGGCCGGCACGGCGGCGCACCAGCCGTCGTTCCGGCGTCTGTCCGCGAGACGACACACGCCGATGACCACCCGCACGGCCGCGTGAGCGTGAGGCGCCTGGCCGCGGTGCGGGCAAGGAGCATAAGATCGGCGGAGGCAGAACGGAGCTGGAGGGAGAAGGATCTGCCGATGGGACTAGCTATGTACTAGCAATAGTTTAATGAAAATGGTGCATGGCCACGAGCTACCTCCAACCCCAAAGCTACTAATATATTGCCACTTGCACCCAATTATCTGAGGACAACTGGACGTGTCACGTGAGTTGGATAGGGGGCATTGTATGCTAGTCTTTTTTTTTCTTGAAGTGGAAGTCATTTTCTGCTGGCCGATCGGATCTAGGAGTAGATCCGAAGAGCAGCCAATGAAGACGATGCACGCTCGCTCAGTCCATTAAACTATCTCACCGTTTCCCTCGTGGGGTGCTGCTTCGCCACAAACAGTACAATCTCTCTCTCTCTCTCTCTCTCTCTCGTACGTGGAGTCGTGGACCAGCGATGATAAAGGTCTGATGGTCCTACGTGATTTGATTGCTCACGCTACAGAAACAGCATATTAGCTTTCGCGTGAGATGGATTGCCATGTATTCCGGTCACCATTAACGGTTTACAGGGACATCCCACCGAACTGAGTTCAAGCCTGCTACTCCGTATTTGTGCTCATCTGGGAAATTCAGCTAACCTATACCTAATATATTTAGTTTAATATTAAAAGGATAAAACTTTTATAGTTCTCCATACGTCATCCTTTTACACCCGTTGATTTTGTGTTAATCATAAAGATTGACGGTTGAGATTTAAAAATAGATCTACATAATATTACATCTTCATCTAATAATATCAAAAGGAGGACTCGATGCGCCCCTTTGCATCCGTTGATTTTGTAATCATAAAGATTGACGATTAGGATTTAAAAGTAGATCTACATAACGATGAACTGGGTCTGTATGTAGGAAGCGGAGATTAGGACTTCCATACGATGTACGTACCTCCTCGCCAAGGGCATATCTGGCTAGATTTTTTGTACGTCCCAAATCCCAATTCCATCCGGTATAGTCGGATCAAGGTCGCCTATACGTCTCCCGGCGGACTGCCTCTCCAGGCCTCCATGGTGCCTGGAACGACTTCAACTCGATTTTAGACGACCCCATGTACGTAGGCCTCCTCTACTTCGAACCGAATCAAACCCAACCCTGTAGCGGCTATCACAGCGGTGGGTCACCCTGTGCATTTTAAAAACCAAATCCGGAAAATGAACCAAACCGAACCAATTTTATGGTGTTTATGGTTTATGATTTTGGTATGGTGTGAACTTTTCATACCGTTTTGAATTCTGATTTTTATGGTATATACCAAAAAACAAATGGTTTACCGAATAAACAAAAGTAAAAATTGAAGAAAATATGCCCTAGAGACAATAATAAAGTTGTTATTTATATTCCCTTATATCATGATAAATGTTTATTATTCATGCTAGAATTGTATTAACCGGAAACTTAGTACATGTGTGAATACATAGACAAACAGAGTGTCCCTAGTATGCCTCTACTTGACTAGCTCGTTAA
The DNA here is from genome assembly GCA_034509565.1 of Triticum monococcum. Classification (NCBI taxonomy): domain Eukaryota; kingdom Viridiplantae; phylum Streptophyta; class Magnoliopsida; order Poales; family Poaceae; genus Triticum; species Triticum monococcum. The sequence goes on from CM067843.1 coordinate 237,581,529, forward strand.
TCAAAGATGGTTAAGTTTCCTAACCATAGACATGTGTTGTCATTTGATGAACGGGATCACATCATTAGAGAATGATGTGATTGACAAGACCCATCCGTTAGTTTAGCATTATGATCGTTTAGTTTTATTGATATTGCTTTCTTCATGACGTATACATGTTCCTCTGACTATGAGATTATGCAACTCCCGAATACCGGAGGAACACCTTGTGTGTTATCAAACGTCATAACGTAAGTGGGTGATTAGAAAGATGCTCTACATGTGTCTCCAATGGTGTTTGTTGAGTTGGCATAGATCGAGATTAGGATTTGTCACTCCGAGTATCGGAGAGGTATCTCTGGGCCCTCTCGGTAATGCACATCACTATAAGCCTTGCAAGCAATGTGACTAATGAGTTAGTTACGGGATGATGCATTACGGAACGAGTAAAGAGACTTGCCGGTAACGAGATTGAACTAGGTATGATGATACCGACGATCGAATCTCGGGCAAGTAACATACTGATGACAAAGGGAACAACATATGTTGTTATGCAGCTTGACCGATAAAGATCTTCGTAGAATATGTAGGAGCCAGTATGAGTATCCAGGTTCCGCTATTGGTTATTGACCAGAGATGTGTCTCGGTCATGTCTACATAGTTCTCGAACCCGTAGGGTCCCGCATGGTTAACGTTCGATGACGATTTGTATTATGAGTTGTGTGATTTGATGAACCGAAGTTTGTTCGGAGTCCCGGATGAGATCACGGACATGACGAGGAGTCTCGAAATGGTTGAGACGTAACGATTGATATATTGGAAGGTTATGTTTGGACACCAGAATGGTTTCAGAAAGGTTCAGACATTTTCCGGAGTACCGGGAGGTTACTGGAACCCTCCAGGGGGGTTAATGGGCCTTCATGGGCCCTAGTGGAGAGAGGAGGCGACGACTAGGTGGAGGCGCGCCCCCCAAGCCCAAACCAAATTGGACTAGGGTTGGGGGGCCCTTTTCTTCTTCTCCTCCACCTCTTTCCCCTTCCCCCTTCTCCGGAAAGGAAAGGGGGGCCGAATCCTACTTGGACCAGGAGTCCAAGTAGGACTCCCCCCCTTGGCGCGCCCCCTTGGGCCGGCCTCCTCTCCCCCCTTTTTATACGTGGGAGGGGGCACCCCAAAGACACACCAAGTCTTCTCTTAGCCGTGTGTGGTGCCCCCTCCACAGTTACACACCTCGGTCATATCGTCATAGTGCTTAGGTGAAGCCCTGCGCCGGCAACTTCATCATCACCATCAACACGCCGTCGTGCTGAGGAAACTCTCCCTCGTCCTCAACTATATCAAGAGCTCGAGGGACATCATTGCTACCTCTTGAGCATGTGTTGGTTTTCCCTTGAAGAGGAAAGGGTGATGCAGCAAAGTAGTGTAAGTATTTCCCTCAGTTTTGAGAACCAAGGTATCAATCCAGTAGGAGACAACGCACAAGTCACCTAGTACCTGAACAAACAATCAAGAACCTTGCAACCAACGCGATAAAGGGATTGTCAATCCCTTCACAGTCACTCGCAAAAGTGAGATCTAATAAAGATAGTAAAGTAAATATTTTTGCTATTTTTGTTGTATAGATTGGAAAGTAAAGATTGCAAAATAGTAAACGAGATGCGATGTAAATAAAAGAGATGCAATATAATAAGAAAGAGACCCGGGGGCCATAGGTTTCACTAGTGGCTTCTCTCAAGATAGCATGTATTACGGTGGGTGAATAAATTACTGCCGAGCAATTGATAGAAAAGCGCATAGTTATGAAGATATCTAAGGCAATGGTCATGAATATAGGCACCACGTCTGTGTCAAGTAGATCGAAACGATTCTGCATCTACTACTATTACTCCACACATTGACCGCTATCCAGCATGCATCTAGAGTATTAAGTTCATAAGAACAGAGTAACGCATTAAGCAAGATGACATGATGTAGAGGGATAAACTCAAGCAATATGATATAAACCCCATCTTTTTATCCTCGATGGCAACAATACAATACATGCCTTGCTGCCCCTACTGTCACTGGGAAAGGACACCGCAAGATTGAACCCAAAGCTAAGCACTTCTCCCATTGCAAGAAAGATCAATCTAGTGTGCCAAACTAAACCGATAATTCGAAGAGACTTGCAAAGATATTAAATTATGCATATAAGAATTCAGAGAAGAACCGAATAATATTCATAGATAATCTTGTTCATAAACCCACAATTCATCGAATCTCGGCAAACACATCGTAAAGGAGTATCATATCGAATAGATCTCCAAGAACATCGAGGAGAACTTTGTATTGAGAATCAAAGAGAGAGAAGAATCCATCTAGCTAATAACTATGGACCCGGAGGTCTGTGGTAAACTACTTGTCGTGGAATTTTCACGGCAGATGTCCTAGTGTGACGATTTAGTCGTGAGGCCGCACATCTATGTGGTAGCTTGAGAGGGGTTGAGCGGAATCGAGAGATGCAACACAAGACAAGGGTTTAGACAGCTTCGGGCCCTAGTAAACATCATCCGGTAACAACCCTACATGTTGTTTGTAGCTAGGTCTCATTATCATCACGAGAGAGTCACCGTAAACCGGCTCTCCCAGTTATCCCTAACCCTTAAGATTGTTTCCTCTTCCTTGTCCCTCTTTGGGGAGCCCTGCCCCTCCTTATATAAGTTGAAGGGGCGGGTTACATGTAGAGTCCAACTCAAACTTAAGACTTAACTATTATGACTTCTCTTCATGGGCTTCTTAACATCTTGGGCTTCATAACGTCTCGGGCTTCATAACGTCTCGGGCTTCATAACCCTTGGCAACCCAGTTATCACTGTGTGCCGGGTTATGACTGGTGCCGGTTTATGATGGTCTGCCGGGTTATGACTTGTGCCGGTTTATGATTGTCTGCTGAGTTATCATCTGACTTAACTCCTGCCGGGTTATCATCTGACTTAACACCTGACTTAACTGTCAGTCGGTTTATCATCTGTCTTAACACCTGACTTAACTGTCAGCCGGTTTACCGTCTGGGTTAACTGTTTGTCTTAACTGTCTGCTGGTTTACTAAGTCCCAGCCGGGTTATAACTCTGGCCGGATCATACTGCGGGGTATATCCCCGACACTACTCAAGCTTCATCGGAGAGGCAATGGTGTTGATGTAGAAGCCCTCTGTGATCGATTCCCCCTCCGACAGATCACCAAAAAAGGCCCCAAGATGGGATCTCACGGGTACAGAAGGTTGCGGCGGTGGAAAAGTGGTTTTGTGGCTTTATGCGATATTTCTAGGGTATAAGAGTATATATAGGCGAAAGAAGTATGTCGGTGGAGCTACGACGGGCCCACGAGGGTGGGGGCGCGCCCTCTTGCCTCGTGGAGTTCCAGACTTCGACTCCAAGTCTTCTGGATTGCTTTCGGTCCAAGAAAGATCATCGCGAAGGTTTCATTTTGTTTGGACTCCGTTTGGTATTCCGTTTCTGCGAAACTCTAAAATAGGCAAAAAAAATAAAACTAGCACTGGGCCTCCGGTTAATAGGTTAGACCCAAAAAATAATATTAAAGAGCATATTAAAGCCCATTAAACGTCCAAAACAGATAATATAATAGCATGGAGCAATCAAAATTATAGATACGTTGGAGACGTATCAAGCATCCCCAAGCTTAATTCCTGCTCGTCCTCGAGTAGGTAAATGATAAAAACAGAATTTTTGATGTGGAATGCTACCTATCATAATTATCAATGTAATTTTCTTTATTGTGGCATGAATGTTCAGATCCGAAAGATTCAAAACAAAAGTTTAATATTGTCATAAAAATAATAATACTTCATGCATACTAATAAAGCAGTCATGTCTTCTCAAAATAACATGGCCAAAGAAAGCTATTCCTACAAAATCATATAGTCTGGCTATATTCTATCTTCATCACACAAAATATTTAAATCATGCACAACCCCGATGACAAGCCAAGCAATTGTTTCATACTTTTGATGTTCTCAAACTTTTTCAATCTTCACGCAATACATGAGCGTGAGCCACGGACATAGCACTATAGGTGGAATAGAATGGTGGTTGTGGAGAAGACTAACAGGAGAAGATAATCTCACATCAACTAGGCGTGTCGATGGCTATGGAGATGTCCATCAATAGATATCAATGTGAGTGAGTAGGGATTGCCATGCAACGGATGCACTAGAGCTATAAGTGTATGAAAGTTCAAAAAGAAACTAAGTGGGTGTGCATCCAACTCGCTTGCTCACGAAGACCTAGGGCATTTTGAGGAAGCCCATCATTGGAATATACAAGCCAAGTTCTATAATGAAAGATTCCCACTAGTATATGAAAGTGACAACATAGGAGACTCTCTATCATGAAGATCATGGTGCTACTTTGAAGCACAAGTGTGGAAAATGATAGTAGCATTGCCCCTTCTCTCTTTTTCTCTCATTTTTTTATTTGGGTCTTTCTCTTTTTTTCTGGCCTCTTTTTTCTCCCTTTTTCGTCCAGAGTCTCATCCCGACTTGTGGGGTAATCATAGTCTCCATCATCCTTTCCTCACATGGGATAATGCTCTAATAATGATGACCACAACACTTTTATTTACTTACAACTCAATTCTTAGAACAAAATATGACTCTATGTGAATGCCTCCGGCGGTGTACCGGGATGTGCAATGAATCAAGAGTGACATATATGAAAGAATTATGAAGGTGGATTTGCCACAAATACGACGTCGACTACATGATCATGCAAAGCAATATGACAATGATGAAGCGTGTCATAATAAACGGAATGGTGGAAAGTTGCATGGCAATATATCTCGGAATGACTATGGAAATGCCATAATAGATAGGTATGGTGGCTGTTTTGAGGAAGGTAAATGGTGGGTTTATGGTACCGGCGAAAGTTGCGCGGCACTAAAGAGGCTAGCAACGGTGGAAGGGTGAGAGTGCGTATAATCCATGGACTCAACATTAGTCATAAAGAACTCGCATACTTATTGCAAAAATCTATTAGTTATCGAAACTAAGTACTATGCGCATGCTCCTAGGGGGATAGATTGGTATGAAAAGACCATCGCTCGTCCCCGACCACCACTCATAAGAAAGACAATCAAAAAATAAATCATGCTCCGACTTCATCACATAACGGTTCACCATACGTGCATGCTACGGGAATCACAAACTTTAACGCAAGCATCTCTCAAATTCACAACTACTCAACTAGCATGACTTCAATATCACCATCTTCATATCTCAAAACAATCATAAGGAATCAAACTTCTCATAGTATTCAATGCACTTTATATGAAAGTTTTTATTATACCCATCTTGGATGCCCATCATATCAGGACTAATTTTATAGCCAAAGCAAATTATCATGCTGTTCTAAAAGACTCTCAAAATAATATAAGTGAAGCATGAGAGATCAATAATTTCTATAAAACAAAACCACCATCGTGCTCTAAAAAGATATAAGTGAAGCACTGGAGCAAAATTATCTAGCTCAAAAGATATAAGTGAAGCACATAGAGTATTCTAATAAATTCCGATTCATGCATGTCTCTACCAAAAGGTGTGTACAACAAGGATGACTGTGGTAAACTAAAAAGCAAAGACTCAAATCATACAAGACGCTCCAAGCAAAACACATATCATGTGATGAATACAAATATAGCCTCAAGTAAAGTTACCGATAGACGAAGACGAAAGAGGGGATGCCTTTCGGGGCATCCCCAAGCTTAGGCTTTTGGTTGTCCTTGAATTTTACCTTGGGTGCCTTGGGAATCCCCAAGCTTAGGCTCTTGCCACTCCTTATTCCAAAATCCATCAAATCTTTACCCAAAAACTTGAAAACTTCACAACACAAAACTTCAACAGAAAATCTCATGAGCTCCGTTAGTATAAGAAAATAAGCCACTACTTTAAGGTACTGTAATGAACTCATTCTTTATTTATATTGGTGTTAAACCTACTGTATTCCAACTTCTCTATGGTTCATACCCCCCGATACTACTCATAGATTCATCAAAATAAGCAAACAACACACGAAAAACAGAATCTGTCAAAAACAGAATAGTCTGTAGCAATCTGGAGATTTCGAATACTTATGTAACTCCAAATATTCTGCAAAATTAGGACGACCAGGATAAAAAGTATATTGATCTACTGCAGTTGGAATTGGTATTTTATCGCTCTCTGGTAAAAATGATAATTATTTTCGTGCGCGCATACTTTCAGTTTTTATCAGCAAGATCAAACAACAAACACCCAAGAAGATCCTAAAGGCTTTACTTGGCACAAACACTAATTAAAACATAAAAAACACAATCATAACAGAAGCTAGATGAATTATTTATTACTAAACAGGAACAAAAGCAAAAAAAATATTGGGTTGCCTCCCAACAAGCGCTATCGTTTAACGCCCCTAGCTAGGCATAAAAACAAGAATAGATCTAGGTATTGCCATCTTTGGTATGAAATTCTTCAATTGAACACACATAACCCCTAGGAGGTTCTTTGTTTTTTGTTAATTATCAAACTCCTAGGCAAGAAATCAAGAAATTCATTTGTAGCAAAAGGTTCCTTAATGATATCGAAAAAGTTGGGGTGAACACTTATTGATGTGAGGTCTTCATTTTCCTTACTAGAAGATTCACCCTTATTTTTAGGAACATAGATAAACTTGGAAATTTTGGTAGGAGGAGGATTTGAGGTATTTTCAACGGCAGAAAAAGCGGTCCCCAAGTTGGTAACAATATCTTCAAGTTTATCAATTCTAGTGGAATCTTGATCTATCTTCTCATTAACTATGGGTTCCTTTCCCTAAGATTTTTCTAGAGTAACTCCTACCTTAGATCCGTATTGGGTAATTTGGCTGTGGATCTTTTTATCCAATTTTTTGATTAACTCTACAGTAGCAATTTTATTTTCAATAATATCAAGCCTTTGCATCACATGTTCCAAAGTTAAAATAGTTCCATTGACCAAAAGAGGTGGCGGGCCTAAAAAATCTATCATAGCATTATAAGAATCAAAAGTATGGCTTCCCAAGAAATTCCCTCCGGTAATGGTGTCAAGAACATATCTATTCCAAGGAGTGATGCCTACGTAAAAATTGCGAAGAAGAACGGAAGTAGATTGCTTTCTAGTAGATCTATTTTGAGCATTGCAAATTCTGTACCAAACATCTTTTAGGTTTTCTCCCTCCCTTTGTTTAAAATTAAGAACTTCATTACCAGGAGTATTAACAATGATAGGAGGACTAGCCATGAAGGTGAAACAAACGATCTAACACACGGACGCACAAGAAGCAAGCGAAAAGAGACGAACGGAAAAGGGGCGAAGAAAAGGCAAAGGTTTTCGAAAATCGTTTTAGAAGTGGGGAGAGGAAAACGAGAGGCGAATGGCAAATAATGTAATGCGAGGGAGAAGAGTTTATGATGGGTACTTGGTCTGTCTTGACTTGGCGTAGATCTCCCGGGGAAGGGTGCCAGAAATCCTTCTTGCTACCTCTTGAGCATGCGTTGGTTTTCCCTTGAAGAGGAAAGGGTGATGCGGCAAAGTAGCGTAAGTATTTCCCTCAGTTTTGAGAATCAAGGTATCAATCTAGTAGGAGACAACGCACAAGTCACCTAGTCCTGAACAAACAATCAAGAACCTTGTAACCAACGCCATAAAGGGGTTGTCAATCCCTTCATAGTCACTCGCAAAAGTGATCTAATAAAGATAGTAAAATAAACATTTTTGGTATTTTTGTTGTATAGATTGGAAAGTAAAGATTGCAAAATAGTAAACGAGATGCGATGTAAATAAAAGAGATGCAATATAATAAGAAAGAGACCCGGGGGCCATAGGTTTCACTAGTGGCTTCTCTCAAGATAGCATGTATTATGATGGGTGAATAAATTACTGCCGAGCAATTGATAGAAAAGCGCATAGTTATTGTCGGTGTCAAAACCGGCGGATCTCGGGTAGGGGGTTGTCGGTGTCAAAACCGGCGGATCTCGGGTAGGGGGTCCCGAACTGTGCGTCTAGGCCGGATGGTAACAGGAGGCAAGGAACACGATGTTTTACCCAGGTTCGGGCCCTCTTGATGGAGGTAAAACCCTACGTCCTGCTTGATTAATATTGATGATATGGGTAGTACAAGAGTAGATCTACCACGAGATCAAGGAGGCTAAACCCTAAAAGCTACCCTATGGTATGATTGTTGTATGATGAAGTTGTCCTACGGACTAAAACCCTCCGGTTTATATAGACACCGGAGAGGGTTAGGGTTACACAAAGTTGGTTACAATGGTAGGAGATCTTGAATATCCGCATCGCCAAGCTTGCCTTCCACGCCAAGGAAAGTCCCATCCGGACACGGGACGAAGTCTTCAATCTTGTATCTTCATAGTCCTGGAGTCCGGCTGAAGGTAATAGTCTGGCTACCCGGACACCCCTAATCCAGGACTCCCTCGGTAGCCCCCGAACCAGGCTTCAATGACGAGGAGTCCGGCGCGCAGATTGTCTTCAGCATTGCAAGGTGGGTTCTTCTCCAAATTCCATGTACCTGCTGAATAATGTCCAATTTTCGTAATGTAGCGCACCTTGGCTTCCATGCCCAATAATGGCCGTCTTCCACGTGTCAAACGAATGTGAAAAGTCGGGGTGTTTTTACATTCACACCCCTAGCCGCATAAACGAGCCGCCTATTTAATGGGATGGGGATTCAGATCCAAACCACACCTTCTTCTCCCCGCGAGTAATCATCAGAGCGCCTCCAGCAAAGGTCCATTCCAACATGGCCAGCCGTCGCAGCTCCTCCTCTCGCCCTTCCAGTCCTAAACCTGGAGACTGGGAGAGGTGCTCCATCCCGCACAACGAGCTAGTGTTGCTTCAGGCCAAGGGATTTCTCCCTCAGGCTTATATGGTCCCGGTCCGAGCCGGACTCGCCACCTATAATGGTGGAGAGCAAGCGGAGAGCACCCCCAATCCCTCCAAAGGAGAGCGGGTGTGCCTCGTCCCTTATCTAATAAGAGGACTTGGATTTCCAATCCATCCATTTCTCCGTGGGCTTCTGGAGTTCTACGGCCTCCAGCTGCACAATCTCATGCCCGCCTCTATATTGCATATCGCGGGCTTCGTCGCCCTTTGCGAGCTATTCTTGGGTTTTGAGGCTCATTTCGCGCTGTGGAAGAGGTTATTCTGCTTGGTGCCCCGCTCTCAAGAGGGGTCTATATATCAAGTGGGCGGAGCCGAAGTGTGGCATATCGTCGGGACCGGATATCTATCCGTAACCCCAAAGAAGGCGTCCGAGGACTGGCCTTCGGAATGGTTTTATATAGATGATGTCCCGCTGCCGGATCCTATCTGGGTCGGTCTCCCCGAATTCAATAGTGCTCCCTTAAAGAAACGCCTAAGCTGGCGTCCGCGGAGCTCTCAGAGAGAAGGCGACAGGGACGTCCTTCACTTGATGGGTCGGATAAGATTATTGGCTCATTCCGGACTAACCATGATTGGAGTCATGGCCGCATGCATTATGCGGGGGGTGCAGCCGCTTCAATATAGAGGCCACCCCATGTGGGATTTTAACGGGGAGGATGACGCCACCCGTTACGGTCGTAAGGGGCCAGCCTCAGCTGCCGCTCTAGTAAAGATCTTATCCTCTTTGTACAAGGGAGAAGAGGAGGAATTCCTCCGCGTCAACCCGCAGGGCGGATTTACTATGTACAACCCTCCGAGTTGGGTAAGTGGACAATTGTGCTTACCCATCCGTTTTATATTCCCATGATTAAATATGTAGTCTAACGATTTCAACGCAGGAACTGCGTCAGGAAGTAAAGGATATAAACAACCGTCCCCCACAGCCCGAGGATCCAGAACGGTCCCTCGATCCGGACTCCGAAGAGGATCCGGACATATCGGTGGAGCTGATTGACGGGGTGTTTCATCAGCTAAGCAAGGACAATACCTTGGTGGCCATTACAGCTGATTACCCAGGGTTAATCCCGGCCTCCCAGGTAACAAAGAGCGGAGTCTCATCCCCTTGAGAAGGAATCCATTCTCACACATTGCAATTTTCCCGACAACGACCGTGTTTTGCAGGGGAGGTTTCCGAGGCGGGAGGCCGAACCTGCGGTGGCTAGCCAACGAGGGGCCACAGGGCCCCGTGGGGTAAAAAGGAATGTAGTCCGGACTGAGACGCCGGCGCAAAGGTATAGCGCACCCTCTTTTTCCCTGGTGTTATTCCTTCAGGGCATATTAACGTTCGTGCTACCATCAAGACGAAGAGACCTCGCTGGACTATATCTGGAGAGGTTGCCAATCGTGCCTCCACCAGCCAGGCTCCAACGCCTGGCCCAGAAGCGGAAGCGAACACAAGGCGCGCACCGGACGCTCCTCCGACAGAGGATGCAGACAGCCTGTCTGCCACCAATTCTGAGGTGGAGAGTGCCATGAACCACAAGCGTCGCCGGACAGTTCTTCGCGACGCTTGTTTCTTCGAAGAGGCATTAGATGCCTTCAATTCGGGAGATGCGTACCTCCGTGCCGCTCAAAATGGTTTAGCCAGAGCCACGGAGCAATATGTAAAAGACATATGGGTAAGAAAATTTTGGTAAATATATATACCAGTAGCCCCCGAGACTTAAAACAGTTAGAGTAACTGATTTAAGGATCATTTGTTATGCAGGTTCTTACAGAGAAGAATACCGTACTGTCCCAGGAGCTGGAAGAGTGCAAAGCCCAACTGGAGGCCGCACTAGCCGCGGTAGGGGAGCCCAAAGAGACCCCCTCTGGTAAGATACACTTCGAAAGATTAGTATTTTGCAAAGTGCGGCGTGGGTGTAAATCTGACAAATCATATTGCAGATGGCGCCGGACTGGATCCGGAGAGGCAACAACTCTTACGCCGGCTAAAGGCCGGTGAGAGTATGCTGACAAGGGTGAGGCGGGAGAAGAATGATCTTCAGGATGCCAACACCAAGCTGGACGTTGAGCTTAAAGATGTTCGTGGCCAGCTGTCGGACTCTACTAAGGAGAATCAGCGGCTTCGACGCGGCATATTTAGTAAGTGCTTAAGCGAATCTTTGAAAGAAAAGAGTTCGGCGAGGAAGTCGACTAACAGAGTAATGTCTGTAGGTATGCTAACGGGTCGTCCTGCAGAGGAGATGCCCGGTTCTATGGGTGACCTTCTTCCCGAGCTCTCGCAACTGCACAAGCGAGTTCGGCAGGCGATGCGAGGCGTTGCCCAAGCCTTATGGCATTCCCACTCCTTGCCCGAGGGCCTTGGAGAGCTTTTGGAGAAGCTTAAGGGAGCTCGGCGGCGCTTCCGGTTGTGGAAGATATCGGCCTGCCAACAAGGCGCTAGGGAGGCCTGGGCCATGGTGAAGACGCGGTACACGAAGTCTGACCCAAACCACATGGCCGAGGTCAGGCCTGTGGGGCCTGACGGGAAGGAGATCCCTGTAAGCTTAGTGTACGGCCAAGTAGAATTGGCCACAAAGTATTCCCAGCGGGACTGTAAGTTAGACAGCCTGTTAGATGGTATTGAAGAGGAATACAATGAGTCAGAGTGACTATGTAATTTTTAATTGACATGTGTAATGCCTTCTAGCCGGATTGTAGATCGTTTGTCGTTGCCGACCTTTTCGCTTCAACCTCAGGACCTGACGATCCGGAGTGTGTCCGAATACCCTACTGGTTATGTAAGAACCGGGGTATGCATGGAGACCAGGCGTAGGGGTCATTAGTGCTTTATCAGACAAGTGCCCAACTAGTTATGTTATATTACATGGTTAGTAAGAAACATCTTCCAGAGAGAATAGTTCCGTTAGGGGTTCCTTTCTCTGGGAGGCATGCCCTAAAGTGCATGTCTGGACTGCAAACGCAGGAAAATCATCTGGGGGCATATATATAAATAAGTAAAAAAGGTCATCTTTTAGTTCACCAACCGAATATTCCCTTAAGAACGCTAGCTTTCGGCTTCACCCAGTCTGAGGTACACATCCGGCTGATCCGGCAGTAACAATCGCAGAGGTGCTCCCTTTACCACCTAGCTGAACAATCGGGAATGTAGGGGTAAGCACAGGAGCCAGGCAACCCAGCTTAGACAAAACTTAAGTCATATCGATGCATATAATGGTGAAGAAAAGGTACATGCAGAAGTTTGACACATGTGGTGGGCGTGAAGCCCGTATAAATAAGCTTCTGTTAAAGAAGCCCCCAGGTTTAATGAGCGTGAGTAGCACGTCACTTGAGGAGCCTTTAAGGGCTATAAAAGAAAAGAGGGGAAGGAGAGAAATGTAAGACAGAAAATGTAAAAAATGGACAGAGGAAGGAGACAAACACAGAGTCCGGCGCTGGGCATAGAATCTTCGGAGACGGGCTGCGTTCCATGGGTTCGGCTCGAGTCGGTTATCCGACGCATCTCGCAGGCGGTATGCTCCACCAGTCAGGACTTGGTCGATTATGAAGGGACCTTCCCAGTTGGGCTTCAGCTTGTCCTTTTTCTTGTCTGGCAGGCGTAGAACTAATTCGTCAACGTTGTAGTTTTTGGCCCGCACTTCTCTGCTTTGATATCTTTGAGCCTGCTGTTGATAGAATGTGGAACGGGCTTTTGCCATGTCGCGCTCCTCCTCTAAGGCGTCCAAACTGTCCTGCCGATCGAGCTCGGCTTCCCTTTCTTCGTACATGCGCACTCGAGGTGAGTCATGAATTATGTCGCAGGGCAAGACCGCATCTGCGCCGTACACCATAAAAAATGGTGTGTATCCGGTGGTGCGATTCGGCGTGGTCCGTAGTCCCCAGAGTATGGAGTCGAGCACCTCTACCCATTGCGTGTTAGATTCCTTGAGGGACCGCACTAATCTAGGTTTGATGCCGCTCATGATGAGACCATTTGCATGTTCGACCTGACCGTTAGTTTGTGGGTGATAGACGGAAGCATAATCGAGCTTGATGCCCATGTTTTTGCACCAGAGTTTTACCTCATCGGCCGTAAAGTTCGTGCCGTTATCGGTGATGATGCTGTGGGGGATGCCATAACGGTGTACGACCCCGGATATAAAGTCTATCACAGGTCCGGATTCGGCCGTCTTAACAGGCTTGGCTTCTATCCATTTGGTGAACTTATCCACCATGACCAGTAAGTATTTTTTCTTGTGGGTTCCGCCTTTAAGGGGTCCCACCATGTCAAGCCCCCAGACCGCGAAAGGCCAAGTGATGGGGATAGTTTGGAGGGCGGTGGGTGGCATATGGCTTTGGTTTGCAAAAAGCTGGCAACCGACGCATCGTTGGACCAAGTCCTGAGCGTCCGCCCGGGCCGCCGGCCAATAAAAGCCTGTACGGAAAGCCTTGCTTACAAGGGACCGGGCTGCAGCGTGATGGCCACCGAGTCCGGCATGAATTTCAGCCAGCAGGTTCCGCCCTTCCTGTTCGGAGATGCACCTTTGAAGGACTCCGGTAGTGCTTTTCTTATAAAGTTCTCCCTCATGGACTTTATAGGCTTTAGATCGCCGCACTATACAGCGTGCCTCGTTTTGATCCTCTGGGAGTTCCTGCCTAGTAAGGTAGGCTAGGAATGGTTCTATCCACAGGGCGATAATGGCCATTAGTACGTGGGCTGAGGTTGTGATTTCATTGGCAGAGCCTCCGATTATGTCAGATTGTTCGGCGTCGGACAGTGCGGTTGGGTCCGGGCTAATATTGCCATGTTCCCCTTCCCATACTACGGATGGCTTGAACAGCCTTTCCAGGAAGATGTTGGGGGGGACCGCATCGCGTTTTGCGCCAATGCGTGCCAGGACGTCTGCCGCCTGATTGTTTTCTCGGGCTATATGGTGAAATTCGATCCCCTCAAACCGAGCTGACATTTTGAGGACAACGTTGCGGTAAGCTGCCATTTTTGGATCCTTGGCATCGAAGTCTCCATTTATTTGGGATATCGCGAGGTTCGAATCCCCGCGCACCTCTAGTCGTTGAATGCCCATGGATACTGCTATCCGGAGACCATGTAAAAGGGCCTCATATTCGGCTGCATTGTTGGAGTCCGTGTACATAATCTGGAGTACATATTGAACTGTGTCTCCTATGGGGGACGTCAAAATGACGCCGGCCCCTAGTCCGGCCAACATTTTGGAACCGTCGAAGTGCATGATCCAGTTTGAATATGTGCCGTACTCTTTAGGGAGTTCGGCCTCCGTCCATTCTGCGACGAAGTCGGCCAAAACTTGCGACTTGATAGCTCGCCGTGGCCTATAAGTTATGTCAAACGGGAGGAGCTCGATGGCCCATTTTGCAATCCGGCCCATTGCGTCACGGTTGTTTATAATATCGTTGAGTGGTACTTCCGATGCTACTGTGATTGAACACTCTTGAAAGTAGTGTCGTAGCTTCCGGGATGCCATGAATACCGCATATGCAATCTTTTGATAATGTGTGTACCGCGATTTGCATGGGGTGAGGACAGTGGACACATAGTAAATCGGCTTTTGAAGGGGGAATTTGTGTCCGTCCATTTCCCGCTCGACGACGAGTACTGCGCTGACAACTCGATGGGTTGCTGCAATGTACAATAGCATTGGTTCGCCGATGTTTGGCATGGCCAGGACAGGGTTTGTTGCCAATATGGCTTTTATTTCCTTGAGTCCGGCCGTGGCGGCATCCGTCCACTTGAAGTGTTCGGTGCGCCAAAGGAGGCGGTAGAGGGGTAGCGCCTTTTCTCCCAAACGGGAGATAAAGCGGCTTAGAGCCGCCACGCATCCAGTTAATTTTTGCATTTGTTTGAGGTCCTTTGGGATATCCAATTGTGACACAGCTCGGATCTTGGCTGGATTTGCTTCGATTCCTCTACCGGATACGATGAAGCCCAAGAGCTTTCCGGCTGGAATGCCGAAAACGCATTTTTCCGGATTTAGCTTGATGCCATATGCTCGGAGGTTGTCAAATGTAAGCCTCAAGTCGTCTACTAGAGATTCGACATGTCTTGTTTTTACGATCACATCATCCACGTATGCCTCTACTGTTTTGCCGATCTGGTTTGCCAGACATGTCTGAATCATGCGCTGATATGTTGCGCCGACGTTTTTGAGCCCGAAAGGCATTGTGTTGAAGCAGAATGGGCCGTATGGGGTGATGAATGCCGTTGCGGCTTGGTCTGACTTGGCCATCTTGATTTGATGGTAACCGGAGTATGCGTCGAGGAAGCACAACGAATTGTGTCCTGCAGTGGCGTCGATAATTTGATCGATGCGGGGGAGGGGGAAGGGATCCTTTGGGCAAGCCTTGTTAAGGTCTTTGAAGTCAACGCACAGGTGCCAGGATTTGTCCTTCTTTGGTACCATCACCAGGTTTGCTAGCCAGTTCGGATGTTTTATATCTCTGATGAATCCGGCCTCCAATAGTTTGGCTAGCTCCTCTCCCATTGCCTGTCTCTTGGGCTCAGAGAAACGCCGAAGGGCTTGTTTGACAGGTTTGAATCCTTTTAGGATATTTAAGCTGTGTTCGGCCAGCCTGCGTGGGATTCCTGGCATGTCTGAAGGGTGCCAGGCAAAAATGTCCCAGTTCTCCCGTAGGAATTCTCGCAGTGCGGCATCTACATCGGGGTTTAATTGTGCCCCGATGGAAGCTGTTTTATTGGGGTCCGTTGGATGGACCTGGAATTTGACTATTTCATCCGCTGGTTTAAAGGAGGTGGACTTGGATCTTTTGTCGAGTATCACATCGTCCCTGTTTACCATGGAGCGCAACATAGTCAGTTCCTCAGCTACTAGGGCTTCGGACAGTGCTTCAAGGGCCAATGTGGCTGTCTTGTTTTCGGCACGGAGTGCTATGTCCGGATCACTAGTGAGAGTGATGATTCCGTTCGGCCCGGGCATCTTGAGCTTCATGTACCCGTAATAGGGTATTGCTTGGAAGATTGTAAATGCTTCCCGCCCCAGCAGAGCGTGGTATCTGCTACTGAACGGGGCCACTTGGAATGTGACCTCTTCGGACCTATAATTATCCGGCGTGCCGAACACCACATCTAGTGTGATTTTTCCTGCACAGCGCGCTTCCCGACTGGGGATTATTCCTCTAAAGGTTGTGCTGCTTCGCTCAATGCGGTTCCAGTCTATTCCCATTTTTTGAAGGGTTTCCTCATAAATGAGGTTCAATCCGCTGCCTCCGTCCATGAGTACCTTGGTGAGGCGAAAGCCATCCACTATAGGACTAAGTACCGATGCGGCTGGTGCTCGAGCTGTTCGGAATTTAGGTTCATCACTGGCATTAAAAGTAATAGCCGTGTCACTCCATGGGTTTACTGTTGCTACTTGATAGACTTCGGTGAGGCTGCGGAGTGTTCTTTTTCGCATATTATTTGATGCGAAAGTCTCGAAGACTGTTAAGACTGTACTGGAGTCCCTGAGGTGGCTTTTTGCGGCCTCCGGAATTAGGAGATCTTCGCCCCTTTTGGCCACCTGCCAGAGTATCCAACATGCTCTAAGGCTATGAGTTGGTGTGGCATCCTCTGTACTATGAATTTTACAGGGTCCATTAAGCCATCCCTCCAGTATGGTTCCATGCCCTATAGAGGGTTTTGGTTTTTAACCCGGGTGTCTGATGATGATGCACCCTTTTATTTCGGACGAGGTTTCTATTCAGGGCCGGATTGTCCCAAAATTTAGTTTTGGTTTTCCGGGCGCTTTCCATCGCACAATACTTTTGTACTATGGACGCCAAGTCAGTGAAGCATGTAAGATCACGACGACCTGTGGCGTTGAGGATTCCCTTGTCCGTGCAATTATTGCAGAAGATTGAGATTGCGTCTTCCTCGCGGCAGTCCTTTATCCTGTTCATAACTAGGAGGAACCTTGCCCAGTAATGATGTACTGTTTCTTCAGGCTTTTGCCTGATTTGGGATAGATCGCTTATGTTCGGGTTGGTGGGTGGAATTAAATCCAGAACTTCACCCAATCTAAGACTCAGAGGCCAAGGAGTTTCCGAACTCTGAAGTTTGGATTCTTGGATGTTGTCCAGTGAATCTAGCCCGTTGCCTGATTCTAAGTTCAGGTCTTGAGTTACATCCTCCCCTCCGCAGGTGTCCGACTTGGAGGGATCGGAAATCCAGACGTAGCTAGTCCTTAAGATAGATGAAGAGTCGCCGCACTGTGCCTCTACCACGGCAACGTGATGGGTGACTTGGGGAGAATTAATTTCTCTTAGATCAGGTTTAAGCCCAACCTGGTCATAATCCGTAGTGACCCCCAAGGCGGCGATGCGATCCAAGAGCTCGTTTACGGAAGAGAGCTCCATTGGATCTAACTGCTCGACGAGTTCCGAGCTGACGTGAAGATTGCTTTTGATGACCCGAGAGGTCACCATCGGTTCAACGGCCGAACAGGCGGTCATGAGAAAACCGCCTAGCCGGAGAGTTTGGCCGACAGCCAAGGCTCCCTTACTAACGGCGCCGTCTTTGAAGACGGGAAGAGGCATTCTTCCTGATTGCGACGGCACAGAGGAACTCTCAATGAAAGCACCAATGTCGGTGTCAAAACCGGCGGATCTCGGGTAGGGGGTCCCGAACTGTGTGTCTAGGCCGGATGGTAACAGGAGGCAAGGAACACGATGTTTTACCCAGGTTCAGGCCCTCTTGATGGAGGTAAAACCCTACGTCCTGCTTGATTAATATTGATGATATGGGTGAGTAGATCTACCACAAGATCAAGGAGGCTAAACCCTAGAAGCTAGCCTATGGTATGATTGTTGTATGATGAAGTTGTCCTACGGACTAAAACCCTCCGGTTTATATAGACACCGGAGAGGGTTAGGGTTACACAAAGTCGGTTACAATGGTAGGAGATCTTGAATATCCGCATCGCCAAGCTTGCCTTCCACGCCAAGGAAAGTCCCATCCGGACACGGGACGAAGTCTTCAATCTTGTATCTTCATAGTCCTGGAGTCCGACTGAAGGTATAGTCCGGCTACCCGGACACCCCCTAATCCAGGACTCCCTCAGGGGTCCCGAACTGTGCGTCTAAGGCCGATGGTAACAGGAGATAGGGAACATGATGTTTACCCAGGTTCGGGCCCTCTCTATGGAGATAATACCCTATGTCCTGCGTGATTGATATTGATGAATATGAGTATTACAAGAGCTGATCTACCTCGAGATCGTAATGGCTAAACCCCAGAGGTCTAGCTTGTATGGCTATGGTAATGAGTATCTCTCCTTTCTGGACTAAGTCCTCTGGTTTATATAAACACCAGGAGGATCTAGGGTTATATAAGGTCGGTTACAAATAAAGGAATCTACATATTTGATCGCCAAGCTTGCCCTCCACGCCAAGGAGAGTCCCATCCAGACACGGGTGCAGTCTTCGGTCTTCGTATCTTCACAGCCCATCAGTCTGGCCCATGGCTAACAGGCCGGACGCTAGAGGACCCCTTAGTCCAGGACTCCCTCAGTAGCCCCTGAACCAGGCTTCAATGACAAGGTATCCGGCGCGTAGATCTGTCTTCGGCATTGCAAGGCAGGTTCCTCCGTCCGACTCCAAGATAGTCTTCGGACGAAACAATCGTGTACGGATCTGCAACACACACCCGTAGAGAGTATAATATTTCACGAATCCAATCTACTAACCACTTTAGTAACATGACGTCACGTCAATCCGGCCATAATTTCGAACCATTTTTCGTCTGCCACTCCATGTTTCGAGACGCGGTTGCCATTGGCACGTATTGTCAAAGCAGAGATCGTGTCCCCTTATTGCGGGATTTTCATCAATTCGGGCATGGGTAACCCAACCGTTCCTGTTTACACAGCCCTCGGGAATAGGCGAGGTTTAAGGCGAGTGGGGAGGTGTTCGATATTCACTGCCTTTATAAGGGGATAAGGATTCCCTGTTCTTCTCCCACGCCTTCGCCTTCCTCTGCCCTTCCATACTCGAGCTCCAGTGCCCAAGCTCTAGCTTTCCCTGCCCGAGAAAGCACTCCAATCATGTCCGGATCTGGAGCTGGAGGCAAGTGGATGGCCTCCTCCGTCAAGGAGGACATCAAGGAGCTCCGGGAGGCCGGATACCTGGCCAAGGGGATCGTTTACCGACTCCCGGCCAAGGGAAAAATCATCCCTACCCTAGAGCCCCATGAGAGGGTGGTGTTTCTCACACATTTCGTCCGCGGGCTGGGATTCCCTCTCCACCCATTTGTCCGCGGATTGATGTTTTACTATAGGATAGACTTCCATGATCTAGCCGCCAACTCTATCCTCAACATCTTGGCATTTATTGTCGTGTGCGGGGCCTTTCTCCGTATCCCACCTCACTTCGGCCTATGGCTGAAGACCTTCAATGTGAAGCCGAAGGTGGTGAGCGGCCAACAAGCAGAGTGTCGAGGCGCCATGGTGGGCAAGATGCCCAATGTCACCTGGCCCATAGGCTCCTTTGTGGAGACGGTGAAGGGGTGGCAGTCGGGGTGGTTCTACATCACCGAGCCGCGCAACACCAATTGGGCGGCGGCCCTCGGATTCTGATCCGGAGCTCCGATGCGGCTCACCTCCTGGCAAGAGAAGGGCCTAACCTGGGGCTCTTCGAGCGAGCTGACTGGGCTCCAGACGTGTGTCCAGAACATGATAACCAACAAGATCAAACTCATCAACGTGATCCAGGTTATGCTCATTCGCCGGATCCTTCCGTGCCAACGCCGGACTTGCTATTTGTGGGAGTTTGATCCGGCCAAGCACCAGACGCTACTAGAGCTCTTTGGCACGACGCAAGAAGACATCTGGAAAGTGCTCTTCAAGGCCGGCGAGACACCACCGTCCATGACCGAGGATCGCGGGCTCAGCTTAAAACGCCAGGCCAATTCGGTAAGTTCTTCCATGTTTTCAAGGTACACCCACTACTGGCATATTTTGAGGAAGGAGTCTAAGCCTTCCTATCAATTTTCAAGCCTGGATCGATATAGCAGGGAGGATTAACTGTACGGCTCCGCTACCCGAAGACCAAGAAGCCCCACTTCTGACGAAGATGCTGTTTTCGACGCCTTATGATGTTCCGGAGAAGAAGGCCAAGAAAACGGCCAAAGGGACCTGCAGTGGCCTTCGCCCGGAGACGAGACTCACTCTTCGGCCGCCGAAGACGACGACGAAGAGGAGGAGGAAAACGACTCCCCCTGAGGAGGGAAGGAAGAAAAGGGGGGTCTCCCCGAATCTGGAGGCGAAGGCGCCCAAGAGGGGGAAGGGCTCCCTTGCGGATAACTCCACATGGGACGTTGATAGCAGTTTGGAGCGAATGCCCCGGACCAAGCCTCGGGCTGCCTCGTAAGTACCAAAAAACCCATGCACCTCCCAATACCCGGCCTTTCCAGTTTATGATATTAATATGTTTAAATTATGCCATTACAGTCCGGCCCGCGACGGCTCCCCGCGATCCTCGACAGAGGGTTCGCTAGACTCAAAGGAGATGGCTAGCATGTCTCCGCCGCCCGCTCACTCTGTCTCGCCCAAGGGTGATGACGAGGTGGTGTCCCAAAGGACCTTCCCAGACCGGGGGAGATTACGGAAATCGTCAGGGTGGCACCCTAGGATGACTCCTCGGTTGCCGGACACATGGGGAAAAGCCCCCATGGGGACTGGTGATGGGGGCCAAGTTCCATTCGGCTCTCAGCCGGACACCATTCCGGAGACCTTCACAGCTCCGAAGTCCAGCGAACGGCCTTCCCCAACAGGAGGAGGTGTGCATGTTCCACCAGTGACCTCTGTCCACCCAGAGGCACCGGATATTCTGCTGGAAACGTTGTGAGGCGCCTCCATTGTGGATGAACACCGTGTCCTTATGGGTACGGTGATCGAGAAGGTTCAGTCCGCCAAAAGTGGGTTGACCGAGGCTTGCGCTAGCCTTTTAACAGGCTTTGAGGTAATAATTGTAGAAAGAATATCACAGTGTGGACAGTAGCCCCTGATGCTCTGTTCGGTGTTCAGAAAGAAAAAGATGAACAGAGGATCAAAACAATTTTTGCAGGAGTCTAACATAAGTAGGGATGGAAATTTTATCCATGGATCTGGATACCCATGGATACCCGATCCGGTTGGGCAAGGGTATGGAGCACATTTCTGCTCATGGGTCCATGGATATGGATACCCACGAACAGCCGGGTTGGGCATGGTTATAGTTTGTGCTCCATGGATATCCAATGGATACCCGTATGACTTGTGGGGCCATATGTCGTGACAGTAGAAAGAGCGAATCAATGGGAAATGGCAGGAAATATGCAACTTGTGCCATGAGCCATATGCTGCAGAATCAACCTCTGGTATGTCACACTTAAGGACTCATCGTATTACTTGTTGCCTAATTATGCATGTAGCTTATGTTATCATTTGTGAGTGAATGATTATGAGTTAATTTGATCTTTGGAAATGCTTCATGCTGACTTTTCTATGCCCATGGAGCTCCATGGGTATGTGGGTATCCAGCGGGTTTGGCATGGGCACAAGTTGTGCCCATGGATAATTTGGTGGATTGGAAGAGAGTAGGAAGATGGGTCATGGGTTGGATTTGGACCAGCTCCACCCGCCCCAAACCCGAACCATTGCCATCCCTAAACATAAGATGTCTATGTGAATAAGCAGGCGTCGCTGCTGGCTGCTGCCGCTCATACTGCGGAGGTCTCTGACTTGAAGCAGAGCCTGGAGCGGGCCAACGAAGAGCTTGGCCTCATAAAGAAGCAGCTGGAGGACAGCCAAGGTATGCAGTAACCTGCGCGTATATTTTAGGAAGGATGAATGTTTCGTGCTGACTAAAGCGTCATGAACTTTGTTAGGGGCCACGACCGAGGTGGCGGCCCTCAAGAAGGCGTTAGCCAAGGCCGAGGACAAAGCGGCCAAGGAACGCACCGCGCGCGAGAAGCATGAGGCCCGGGTCGGCGAGGTCCAGCAAGAGCTTCAGGACGCTGTCAAGAAGTATGAGTCCTTGGAGCGTGATTCTAAGACGCAAGCGTCTGAACTTGCGAACGACCACCGGAGTGCACAAGAGGCTCGAGCCGAGGCCCAGAGCGCCCTTCAGGAGATCCAAGCGGCCAAGAAGATCGCGGCGGGTAAGGCTTTCATTATGCAAAGCAAATCTGTGAAGGAAGCGTTCCTTTTACTTGCCCGAATTTGGAGCTCTCCAGGGGCATTTACGGATTTGCCATGCAGCGTATCAAACACTGCCGAGTTCTATCGAGCTGAAGAAGGGAGTTCTACGGAGAAGCTGTTCTGGTCTCAATATCTTGGACCCGAACATCCGGTGTCCTTCGATGACCAGCTGAAACAGCTGGTTGAGCCGCACAAGGCGGCTGAGCTAGCCATGAAGGAGCTGATAGTCCGACTATGGCCTGCCACCCAGCAGTTACTTCGGACTTGTGAAGCGGCTTGTTGATGCCTGCCCACGGCTTGAGGTTATAAAGCGGTCGGTCTGTATCGAAGGTGCACGGATGGCCTTTGCCCGCGTAAGACGCACTGGGCGGAGATGGATGCCAAGAAGATAATGACCGAGGGGTCGCCTGAGGGCAAGGAGCACCGCCAACCCGAGTTATATTTTGATGGTGTCCTGGAGGGATCCCGCCTTGTGGTGGAGCAATGTACGAAGGGTGTTATATTCCCATGAAAACATTCGTATTATCATGTCCTGTAATATGGAATAATGATGTTATGTAATATAATGCTTGTGATTTTAAAATTTTACCTCCTGTGCGGCCGTTTATGAAATCTAAGGGTTGGCCAGTCGTCGGCTTCTCCCCCCACGTAGATGGTACGATGATGTTCGGATAAATCTAAACACTCTTTACTCCATATACTGGTCCCTAAAGGAGGTGTTTAGCGCAACGAACAAGGCAATCAGACTATATGGCATTTATCGCCCTCACTTAGCCATAGGAGTTTGACAATGAAAATTTTGGCGAAGCCCCTGGTATTCGGAAGGCCGAACTTGGGGCGCTACACGCACCCGATCCGATAAGAAACGGATTCCTCGCATAAAGCGGGAAAAATCTCTAAGGATTTGAAACCTCTCGAACAGCTGACCAGCTCGCGCTGCATCATAACAGTCAGTTTTCGGCTTTCTCTACTGAGGCGCTCGTCCGGAAGAATCGGGACATGATAACCCACAAGTATAGGGGATCGCAACAGTTTTCGAGGGTAGAGTATTCAGCCCAAATTTATTGATTCGACACAAGGGGAGCCAAAGAATATTCTCAAGTATTAGCAACTGAGTTGTCAATTCAACCACACCTGGAAACTTAATATCTGCAGCAAAGTATTTAGTAGCAAAGTAATATGATAGTAGTGGTAACGGTAGCAAAAGTAATTTTTTTGGGTTTAGTGATTGTAACAGTAGCAACAGAAAAGTAAATAAGCGAAAAACAATATATGGAAAGCTCGTAGGCAATGGATCGGTGATGGAGAATTATGTCGGATGCGATCGATCATGCAACAGTTATAACATAGGGTGACACAGAACTAACTCCAGTTCATCAATGTAATGTAGGCATGTATTCCGAATATAGTCATACGTGCTTATGCAGAAGAACTTGCATGACATCTTTTGGCCTACCCTCCCGTGGCAGCGGGGCCCTATTGGAAACTAAGAGATATTAAGGCCTCCTTTTAATAGAGTACCGGACCAAAGCATTAACACATAGTGAATACATGAACTCCTCAAACTACGGTCATCACCGGGAGTGGTCCCGATTATTGTCACTTCGGGGTTGCCGGATCATAACACATAGTAGGTGACTATAGACTTGCAAGATAGGATCAAGAACTCACATATATTCATGAAAACATAATAGGTTCAGATCTGAAATCATGGCACTCGGGCCCTAGTGACAAGCATTAAGCATAGCAAAGTCATAGCAACATCAATCTCAGAACATAGTGGATAATAGGGATCAAACCCTAACAAATCTAACTCGATTACATGATAAATCTCATCCAACCCATCACGTCCAGCAAGCCTATGATGGAATTACTCACACACGGCGATGAGCATCATGAAATTGGTGATGGAGGAAGGTTGATGATGACAATGGCGACGGATTACCCTCTCTAGAGCCCCGAACGAACTCTAGATCAGCCCTCCCGAGAGAGTTTAGGGCTTGGCGGCGGCTCCGTATCGTAAAACATGATGAATCCTTCTCTCTAATTTTTTTCTCCCCGAACACGAATATATGGAGTTGGAGTTGAGGTCGGTGGAGCGTCACGGGGGCCACGAGGCAGGGGGCGTGCCCCCACCCTCGTGGACAGGGTGTGGGCCCCCTGACGTGGATTCTTCTTCCAGTATTTTTTACATATTCCAAAAATAATCTCCGTTGATTTTCAGGTCATTCCGAGAACTTTTATTTCTGCACAAAAATAACACCATGGCAATTCTGCTGAAAACAGCGTCAGTCCAGGTTAGTTCCATTCAAATCATGCAAGTTAGAGTCCAAAACAGGGGCAAAAGTTTTTGGAAAAGTAGATACGACGGAGACATATCAACTCCCCAAGCTTAAACCTTTGCTTGTCCTCAAGCAATTCAGTTGATAAGCTGAAAGTGATAAAGAAAAACTTTTACAAACTCTGTTTGCTCTTGTTGTTGTAAATATGTAAAGCCAGCATTCAAGTTTTCAGCAAAGATTATGAACTAACCACATTCGCAATAACATTTAGGTCTCATGTTTACTCATGTCAATGGCATAATCAACTAGCAAGCAATAATAATAAATCTCGCATGACAACACTTTCTCAAAACAACCATAATATGATATAACAAGATGGTATCTCGCTAGCCCTTTCTGAGACTGCAAAACATAAATGCAGAGTACCTTTAAAGATCAAGAACTGACTAGACATTGTAATTCATGGTAAAAGAGATCCAGTCACAGTCATACTCAATGTAAACTAACAATAATGGATGCAAATGTCAGCGGTGCTCTCCAACTGGTGCTTTTTAGTAACAGGATGATGACTCAACATAAAAGTAAATGGATAGGCCCTTCGCAGAGGGAAGCAGGGATTTGTAGAGGTGCCAGAGCTTGATTTTGAAATAGATATGAATAATATTTTGAGCGGTATACTTTCATTGTCAACACAACAACTGAGAGATCTCGATATCTTCCATGCTACACACATTATAAGCGGTTCTCAAACAGAATGGTAAATTTTATACTCCCCCTCCACCAACAAGCATCAATCCATGGATTGCTTGAAACAACGAGTGCCTCCAACTAGCAAGAGTCCCGGGGGAGTTATGTTTGCAGTTATTTTGATTTGATTTGCATAAAGCTTGGGACTAGGCATCCTGGTGACCAGCCATTTTCTCGTGAGTGAGGAGCGGAGTCCACTCCTCTTGAGAATAACCCGCCTAGCATGGAGGATACAGACAGACCTAGTTGATACATGAGCTATTCGAGCATACAAAACAAAATGTTTATTTGACGGTTTAGAGTTTGGCACATACAAATTTACTTGGAACGGCAGGTAGATACCGTGTATAGGTTGGTATGGTGGACTCATATGGAATAACTTTGGGGTTTATGGAATTGGATGCACAAGCAGTATTCCCGCTTAGTACAAGTGAAGGCTAGAAAAAGACTGGGAAGCGACCAGCTAGAGAGCGACAACAATCATGAACATGCATTAAAATTAATCAACATTGAATGCAAGCATGAGTAGGATATAATGCACCATGAACATAAATATCGTAGAGGCTATGTTAATTTTGTTTCAACTACATGCACGAACATGTGCCAAGTCAAGCCATTCCAACCGTTCAAAAGAGGATACCACCCTATCATACCACATCACAACCATTTTAATAGCATGTTGGCACGCAAGGTAAACCATTATAAACTCCTAGCTAATTAAGCATGGCATAAGCAACTACAATCTCTAATTATCATTGCAAACATGTTTCTTTCATAATAGGCTGAATCAGGAATGATTAACTAATCATATTTACAAAAACAAGAGAGGTCGAGTTCATACCAGCTTTTCTCATCTCAATAAGTTCATCATATAATCGTCACTATTGCCTTTCACTTGCACGACCGAATAGTGTGGATAATAATAATAATAGTGCATGTGCATTGGACTAAGCTGGAATCTGCAAGCATTCAATTCAAGAGAGAAGACAAGATAATATGGGCTCTTTGTTAGATCAACAATAATGCATATAAGAGCCACTCAACATTTTCATTATGGTCTTCTCTTCTCGACCCCCAAAGGAAAGAAAAGAAACAAAACTATTTACATGGGAAAGCTCCCAACAAGAAAAAGAAGAACGAGAAATCTTTTTGGGTTTTCTTTTTAATTACTACTAATACGGGCATGGAAAGTAAACTAGCTAAAAGCTACAACTAGTTTTTTTGTTTTTTCTTAAGGTTTATTAAGGCACACAAGAAGAAAACTAAAAAGGAAATAAACTATCATGGATGATACAATGAAAAAGTATGAGCACTGACAACTAGCATGAGTGTGTGAACATGAATGTAATGTCAGTGAGAAATACGTACTCCCCCAAGCTTAGGCTTTTGGCCTAAGTTGGTCTATGCCCATGGATGGCCTGGTGGATACCCGAAGTTGAAGCTGGGGTCGTACTGAGAAGGAGCCTCGGGTTTCCACTGGTTGGCAATCTCCTTCGGATCCCACTGGTAAACAGACTGTCGTGAAGGAACAAATTGTGGTTCCGGATCTGGCTCTATAGTTGGTGTGGGGTTTTGGTAGGCGTGAATGGCCTCCGGTGGAACAAGGTACTTGCCCGCAGATAAGTCAAACAAGGAAGGAGCAGGCAAAGTGATAGTCTCAGGGTGATTTTATCAAAAATCAGCTTGTACTTAAGCATCTTTTCCTTATTCTTAACGATAAAATCATGTGCTACCATACTCTTATAGTCTAGAAAAACAAGAGGCAACAACTTTTCTTCTTTCTCATAATGTCTAATAGGTATGTTAAAATGTGCAGCAAGGCGCGAGGCGAAGATACCTCCCAAGATGGGGCCCTTAGTACGGTTAAGATTTAACCGCTTTGCAACAATAGCGCCCATACTAAATGTGTCATCACGGAACAAGGCATGGCACAGAATAACAATATCAGGGGCACTAAGGTTGCCACAGTTTCCACGACCAATCAAGCATCTACTAGCAAATATTGCAAAGTAACATAGAACAGGAAAATGTATGCTAATAATTCTTGCATCGAAAACCTTCCTAGTTTTCCCTACAACAATTGTATCAATAAACCCCTGCACATCGTTACGATGTGGCTCCTCTATGCTGCCCGAAAAGGGCAACTTGCAAACCTCACAAAATTCATAGAGGGACATCTCCTTATACTCATCATATAAATAGAAACCCACCGAAGGTGGTGACCTCCTAGCATGGAATTGAAAATTTTGCATAAAAATATTAGTGAGTAAGAGATATTGTTCACGTTGGTTGCGGAGGAAGTTGGTGAGGCCTGCATTCTCAGCAAACTCATAAAAATCATCATAAATCCCGGCTGCTCTCAAGAAATCATCACAAGGCCATTCACACGGCCGAAATTCCGCGGTGCGAGGGAGATTATATTTGGGCCTCTTATCCTCCTCACTTTGCTTGTCCTTCAAGCTTCAGCTCGACGAGCCCCTCAAAAATCTCTTCATCATTTTCTGAAAATTTCTGAAATTTTTAGTAACTTCAAAATAAAAGTGAACCAAACTCAACAAAATTGATAGCAACTACTCTCACAAGTGCCTAGAGACTATATCGTGCATTAGAACTACTTGGGACCATATAAATTTGACATGCAAGCTCAAGAACAAGGTCACCTAGGAAGCAAAAATTTGTAATGAATAAAGCACTAGAACAAAAACTAATTGGACCATTGAAGGAGTCACATACCGAAGAACAATTCCCCAAAGCAGTTTTGTGAATGGAGCTTTGAGCTAGGATATCAAAAATGGCAGCAAGATGAGCTAGAACTCGTGCTTGAGCTGGTTGGTGATTTTTTTGGGAGGAAGAAGGAGTGTGTGTTGGCTGGAATAAGTGGAGGGGCCACCAGGGGCCCATGAGGTAGGTGCGCGCCCAGGGGGGTAGGGCGTGCCCTGGACCCTCGTGGCCAGGTGCTGGCTCCCCCTGATGTGTTCTCAGTGCCAGATATTCTCAAATATTCCAAAAAAATCATATTCAAATTTCAGGGCATTTCGTGAACTTTTATTTTCGGGGTATTTTTTATTGCACGGATAATTCAGAAAACTGACAGTAATTACTATTTTTGCTTTATTTAATATAAATAACAGAAAGTAAAAAGAGGGTACAGAGAGTTGTGTTTTCTAAGTTCACCCATCTCATGCTCATCAAAAGGAATCCACTAACAAGGTTGAGCAGGTCTTGTTAACAAACTCATCTCGAATAACATGAAACCGGAGAATTTTCGAATAACACTAGGTTACCTCAACGGGGATATGCATATCCCAAACAATAAGAATATCATATTTCTTCTTGACAGTAGGAAGAGGAAATTCAAAACCTCCAAAAATAATCGATGAAATTTTCCAATAGAATTGATACTGTGGACTTGAGGTTGTTTCCTCGGAAAGTGTACCGTATGCTCATTACCATTAACATGAAAAGTGACATTGCCTTTGGTGCAATCAATAACAGCCCCCGCAGTATTCAAGAAGGGTCTTCCAAGAATAATGGACATACTATCGTCCTCAGGAATATCAAGAATAACAAAGTCCGTTAGAATAGTAACGTTTGCAACCACAACAGGCACATCCTCACAAATACCCACAGGTATAACAGTTGATTTGTCGGCCATTTGCAAAGATATTTCAGTAGGTGTCAACTTATTCAAATCAAGTCTACGATATAAAGAGAGAGGCATAACACTAACACCAGCTCCAAGATCACATAAAGTAGTTTTAACATAGTTTCTTTTAATAGAGCATGGTATAGTTGGTACTCCTGGATCTCCATGTTTCTTTGGTATTCCACCCTTAAAAGTATAATTAGCAAGCATGGTGGAAATTTCAGCTTCCGGTATCTTTCTTTTATTAGTAACTATATCTTTCATATACTTAGCATAAGGATTCATTTTAAGCATATCGGTAAAACGCATACGCAAAAAGATAGGTCTAATCATTTCAGCAAAGCGCTCAAAATCCTCATCATCCTTTTTTTGGATGGTTTAGGAGGAAAAGGCATGGGTTTCTGAACCCATGGTTCTCTTTCTTTACCGTGCTTCCTAGCAACAAGGTCTCTCTTATCATAACGTTGATTCTTTGATTGTGGGTTATCAAGAACAACAACAGGTTCAATCTCTACATCATTATTATTGCTAGGTTGAGCATCAACATGAACATCATCATTAACATTATCACTAGGTTCATGTTCATTACAAGATTGTGTTTCAGCATCAGAAAATAGAAATATCATTGGGATTCTCAGGTGTGTCAACAACAGGTTCACTAGAAGCATGCAAAGTCCTATCATTTTTCTTTCTCTTCCTTTTAGAAGGACTAGGTGCATCAATACTAATTCTCTGAGAATCTTGCTCAATTCTCCTAGGGTGGCCCTCAGGATACAAAGGTTCCTGAGTCATTTTACCACCTCATGTCATAACTCTAACAACATTATCATTCTTATTATTTAATTCATTGAGCAAATCATTCCGAGCTTTAAGCACTTGTTCTACTTGAGTGGTAACCATAGAAGCATGTTTACTAATAAGTTTAAGTTCACCTTTAACACTAGCCATATAATCACTCAAGTGTTCAATCATATAAGCATTATGTTTCAATTGTCTACCAAAATAAGCATTAAAGTTTTCTTGTTTAACAATAAAATTATCAAACTCATATCAGCATTGGCTAGCAAACTTAATAGGCGGGATTTCAGCTTTATCATATCTATAGAGAGAATTTACCTTTACTACATGTGCCGGTTATCGAGACCGTGTGTTTCTTCAATAGGATATGAATTAAGACCATGTATTTCTTCAACAGGAGGTAAATTCTTAACGTCTTCGGCTTTTATACCTTTTTCTTTCATAGGTTTCTTTGCCTCTTGCATATCTTCAGGACTGAGAAATAGAATACCCCCTTTCTTCGGAGTTGGCTTAGGAGTTGGTTCAGGAAGTGTCCAATTATTTTCATTTGTCAACATAATATTCAATAGCAATTTAGCTTGATCAACAATTCTTTCCCTGAAAACACAACTAGCACAACTATCCAGGTAATCTCCAGAAGTATCGGTTAGTCCATTATAAAAGATATCAAGTATTTCATTTTTCTTGAGAGGATGATCAAGCAAAGCATTAAGTAATCGAAGAAGCCTACCCCAAGCTTGTGGGAGACTCTCTTCTTCAATTTGCACAAAATTATATATTTCCCTTAAAGCAACTTGTTTCTTATGAGCAGGGAAATATTTAGCAGAGAAGTAGTAAATCATATCTTCGGGACTACACACACAACCAGGATCAAGAGAATTAAACCATATCTTAGCATCACCCTTTAATGAGAATGGAAATAATTTAAGGATATAATAGTAGCGAGTTTTCTCATCATTAGTAAACAGGGTAGCTATATCATTTAATTTAGTAAGATGTGCCACAACAGTTTCAGATTCATAGCCATAGAAAGGATCAGATTCAACCAAAGTAATTATATTAGGATCAACTGAGAAATGATAATCCTTATCAGTAATAAAGATAGGTGAAGTAGCATAAGCAGGATCATATTTCATTCTAGCATTCAAATACTTTTATTTAAGCTTAGCTAATAATTTCTTAAGATCACTTCTATCATTGCATGCAAGAAAGTCTCTAGCAGTTTCTTCATCCATAACATCACCCTCAGGCACAACAGGCAATTCATATCTAGGGGGAGAATCTTCATCATCACTTTCATCAATATTATCAGTTTCAATAATTTCATTCTCTCTAGCTCTAGCAAGTTGTTCATCAAGAAATTCACCAAGTGGCACAGTAGTATCAAGCATAGAAGTAGTTGTTGGGGAACGTAGTAATTTCAAAAAATTTCCTACGCACACGCAAGATCATGGTGATGCATAGCAACGAGGGGGAGAGTCTGATCTACGTACCCTTATAGATCGCAACGGAAGCGTTGACACAACATAGAGGAAGTAGTCGTACGTCTTCTTCCCGATCCGACCGATCCAAGCACCGTTACTCCGGCACCTCCGAGTTCTTAGCACACGTTCAGCTCGATGACGATCCTCGGGGTCCGATCCAGCAAAGCATCGAGGAAGAGTTCCGTCAGCACGACGGCGTGGTGACGATCTTGATGTACTACCGACGTAGGGCTTCGCCTAAGCACTACAACGATATGATCGAGGTGGAATTTGGTGGCAGGGGGCACCGCACACGGCTAAGGAACGATCTCAATGATCAACTTGTGTGTCTAGAGGTGCCCCCTGCCCCCGTATATAAAGGATCCAAGGGGGAGGGGTGCGCCGGCCAGGGAGAGGGCGCGGGAGGAGTCCTACTCCTACCGGGAGTAGGACCCCCCCCCTCAATCCTATTCCAACTAGGATTCCCAAGGGGGAAAAGAGAGAGAGGGGGGCCAGCCCCTTCTCCTAGTCCTAATAGGACTAAGGGAAGGGGGGGCGCGCGGCCAGCTATGGGCTGCCCCTTTTCTCTTTTCCAGTAAGGCCCATGAAGGCCCATATGGTTCCCGGGGGGTTCCGGTAACCTCCCGGTGATCCGGTAAAATCCCGATTTCACCCGGAACACTTACGATGTCCAAACATAGGCTTCCAATATATCAATCTTTATGTCTCGACCATTTCGAGACTCCTCGTCATGTCCGTGATCACATCCGGGACTCCGAACAACCTTCGGTACATCAAAATGCATAAACTCATAATAACTATCATCGTAATGTTAAGCGTGCGGACCCTACGGTTCAAGAACAATGTAGACATGACCGAGACACGTCTCCGGTCAATAACCAATAGCGGGACCTGGATGCCCATATTGGCTCCTACATATTCTACGAAGATCTTTATCGGTCAGACCGTATAACAACATACATTGTTCCCTTTGTCATCGGTATGTTACTTGCCCGAGATTCGATCATCGGTATCCAATACCTAGTTCAATCTCGTTACCGGCAAGTCTCTTTACTCGTTCTGTAATACATCATCCCGCAACTAACTCATTAGTTGCAATGCTTGCAAGGCTTGTGTAATGTGTATTACCGAGAGGGCCCAGAGATACCTCTCCGACAATCGGAGTGACAAATCCTAATCTCGAAATACGCCAACCCAACATCTACCATTGGAGACACCTATAGTACTCCTTTATAATCACCCAGTTACGTTGTGACGTTTGGTAGCACCCAAAGTGTTCCTCCGGCAAACGGGAGTTGCATAATCTCATAGTCATAGGAACTTGTATAAGTCATGAAGAAAGCAATAGCAACATACTAAACGATCGAGTGCTAAGCTAATGAAATGGGTCATGTCAATCAGATCATTCAACTAATGATGTGACCTCGTTAATCAAAAAACAACACATTGTTCATGGTCAGGAAACTTAACCATCTTTGATTAACGAGCTAGTCAAGTAGAGGCATACTAGTGACACTCTGTTTGTCTATGTATTCACACATGTATTATGTTTCCGGTTAATACAATTCTAACATGAATAATAAACATTTATCATGATGTAAGGAAATAATAACTTTATTATTGCCTCTAGGGCATATTTCCTTCAGTAGTTTCATCATAAGTATCATGCATAGCAGAAGTGGCATCATCAATAACATGCGACATATCAGAATTAATAGCAAGAGCAGGTTTAGGTGTCGCAAGTTTACTCAAAACAGAAGGTGAATCAAGTGCAGAGCTAGATGGCAGTTCCTTACCTCCCCTCGTAGTTGAGGGAAAATCTTGGTTCTTTAATCTTTCAAGTTATTCATAATGATAAGCAGATATAAATCCCAAGTGACTCAAAGAATAGAGCTATGCTCCCCGACAACGGCGCCAGAAAATGGTCTTAATAACCCACAAGTATAGGGTATCGCAACCGTTTTTAATGGTAGAGTATTCAACCCAAATTTATCGATTCGACACAAGGGGAGCCAAAGAATATTCTCAAGTATTAGCAGCTGAGTTGTCAATTCAACCACACCTGGAAACTTAATATCTGCAGCAAAGTATTTAGTAGCAAAGTAATATGATAGTAGTGGTAACGGTTGGTTTTATAGTGATTGTAATAATAGCAACGGAAAAGTAAATAAGCGAAAAACAATATATGGAAAGCTCGTAGGAAATGGATCGGTGATGGAGAATTATGTCGGATGCGATCGATCATGCAACAGTTATAACATAGGGTGACACAGAACTAGCTCCAGTTCATCAATGTAATGTGGGCATGTATTCCGAATATAGTCATACGTGCTTATGGAAAAGAACTTGCATGGCATCTTTTGTCATACCCTCCCGTGGCAGCGGGGTCCTATTGGAAACTAAGGGATATTAAGGCCTCCTTTTGATAGAGTGCCGGACCAAAGCATTAACACATAGTGAATACATGAACTCCTCAAACTACGGTCATCACCGGGAGTGGTCCCGATTGTTGTCACTTCGGGGTTGCCGGATCATAACACATAGTAGGTGACTATAGACTTGCAAGACAGGATCAAGAACTCACATATATTCATGAAAACATAATTGGTTCAGATCTGAAACCATGGCACTCGGGCCCTAGTGACAAGCATTGAGCATAGCAAAGTCATAGCAACATCAATCTCAGAACATAGTGGATACTAGGGATCAAACCCTAACAAAACTAACTCGATTACATGATAAATCTCATCCAACCCATCACTGTCCAGCAAGCCTACAATGGAATTACTCACGCACGACGGTGAGCATCATGAAATTGGTGATGGAGGAAGGTTGATGATGACGATGGCGATGGATTCCCCTCTCCAGAGCCCCGGACGGACTCCAGATCAGCCCTCCCGAGAGAGTTTAGGGCTTGGCGGCGGCTCCGTATCGTAAAACGCGATGAATGCGTCTCTCTGTTTTTTCTCCCCGAACACGAATATATGGAGTTGGAGTTAAGGTCGGTGGAGCGTCAGGGGCCCACGAGGCAGGGCAGCGCGCCTAGGGGGTAGGCGCACCCCCACCCTCGTGGACAGGGTGTGGGCCCCCTGACGTGGATTCTTCTTCCAGTATTTTTTATATATTCCAAAAATAATCGCCGTTGATTTTCAGGTCATTCCGAGAACTTTTATTTCTGCACAAAAATAACACCATGGCAATTCTGCTGAAAACAACATCAGTCCGGGTTAGTTCCATTCAAATCATGCAAGTTAGAGTCCAAAATAAGGGCAGAAGTGTTTGGAAAAGTAGATACCACGGAGATGTATCATGACACAATCGCACTAGTTCTCCCTTTACTACCCTAGCCGATATAGCGGAACGTAAGGTAGTAAGCACAGGAGCCGGGCAACCCAACTATTGACCAAAGACATGATTCAGAGCCGATGCATATAATGCTATAAGTTCGGGGTACCGAACTGCACTAAAAAAGGTGTTCGGACTTTATTGCCGTACTGCGGGGCGCGAAAGCCCCTGGTGAAGTAAAATGTACCAGAGTGTACGTGTGCAATGAGTAATAGATACAAAGGTAAGGAAAAAAAAGGAAAATTAAGTAATAAGCTGACGCTACCATTTATTTACCATTTTTAATGTGATTAATACGTCGAGGTGTACTTGTACAAGTAATGCGATAAGCAAGTAAGGCTATTTAACATGCCATGACCAAGAGCGAGCTGCGTGCGGGTATGTAAAACAGGTATAACTATCGTTAGCAGAGACCACCTGGGGATTCCCTTGTATGCCAAAGCTCCTTGCCTCCTTGGTGTGTCCGACAAATGGGTTGTCAGGAGAAACCTCGAAAAGAGAAAACCCAAAATGAAAAGGAAAAGTAAAAGTGTGCGAATCCTAGGGTCGGTCGAGCCGCACTGTGGATCGCGAGCTAGCTATGCCTCCGTCGATACCCATGGGATTTTGAGTGTGTAGTTATGTACGCGCGGTACGAATGCCTCTGTTTGATCGGGGCTGGGACGGAGGCCAAATTGCTAGTTAAGCTCTTGACGAGCCGGGCTGTCTTGCTGCAGAATAGTCCGGACTCTTTTAATGGTGTTCGGGGGCTTGGCCGCTGAACTAAGGTTCTGCTGGAAAAGACCATGCTGTATTTCTGTTGCTAAGGCCGTTGTGTGCTCCTCGGTACGGAGGGAGCGTTCCGTATTTCCATTGATTGTTATGACGCCGCGTGGACCGGGCATCTTGAGCTTGAGATAAGCGTAGTGAGGTACCGCATTGGATCGAGTGAATGCGGTTCGTCCGAGCAGTGCGTGATAGCCGCTGCGAAAGGGGACGATATCGAAGATTAACTCCTCACTTCGGAAGTTATCCGGCGATCCGAAGACGACCTCTAGTGTGATTGAGCCCCTACAGCGGGCCTCTATGCCTGGTATGACTCCTTTAAAGGTAGTCCTTGTGGGTTCGATTCGTGATGGGTTGATGCCCATTTTGCGTACAGTGTCCTGATAGAGCAGATTGAGGTTGCTGCCACCGTCCACGAGGACTCGCGTTAGGTGGAATCTGTCGATGATTGGGTCTAGGACTAGTGCGGCTGATCCGCCGTGCTGGATACTGGTCGGATGATCTCGATGGTCAAAATTCATCAGGTACGATGACCATGGATTGAATTTTGGGGCGACTGGCTCTATCGCATAGACGTCCCTTAGTGCGCGCTTGCGCTCCCTCTTGGGGATGTGTGTAGCATATATCATGTTCACCGTTTTGACTTGAGGGGGAAACTTCTTCTGTCCCCCCATGGTTGGCTGCAGGGGCGCCTCGTCATCGTCCTCACTCTGTGAACCCTTTTCCTTATTCTCTGCGTTTAACTTGCCGGCTTGCTTAAAAACACAGCAATCTCTGTTAGTATGATTGGCTGGTTTGTGCGGGGTGCCATGGATTTGGCACGGACGGTCAAGTATTGGTCCATGCTGGATGGTCCCTGATTGTTTCTTTGATACGGTTTTTTCCGTTGACCGGACTTGGAGTCGTTGAATCCGGCGTTTACAGCAGTTTCATCGGTGTTACCGCCATTGCTTCGGCGTTTGTGTCTGCTGCGTCAGAGCTTGTTGTTGCTGTTTTTGGCCTCGGAGGGGCCTGCCTTGCTGGCCGTATTTTTACTACGAGCCAGCCAGCTGTCCTCACCCGCACAAAAGCGGATCATGAGGGCCGTTGTAACATCCCAAAATTCTAAATTTTGGAATGTTATAACAAATAGATAGATTGATTGTTTGTTTGATTTTTATGTGATTGATTGAGTGAAATTCGAAACTTTTTGAAAGTTAAATGAGAGGGAATAAAAGGACTTTTCCAAACTTTCACCTTTTTGCATTTTGATCTCCGTGAATTAAAATTATTTTCAAATACAAAACCCTCGAGAGAAGATGATATGACTTCTTCCATTTAATTAAATGAAAAGGGGTTTTTGAAAAGATTTGAATTTTATTTGGAAATATTTCAAATGCAGAAACTTTAAGCAACTCAATGATTTTCATGAGAGAAGATAAAATAACTTCTTAAAAATATATGAAATACGAGTTGGAAGTTTAAAAAGATCAAATTTAAAGTCTGTTTGAAATTATTTTCAATTTGGAGTTATTTGGGTTTTATTCAAGTTATTTTTCTCCAAAAATAAAATAAATGGAAAATAGGGTAAAATGATTCCCTACATCAGAAAATTGGAGAGAAATAATTTTGAAATCATTTTGGTATTTCTAAAATGATTTTTATTGGGTTTTATTGTAGAAGTAGCACTGTTTGAATTATTTGAATTTTATTTGGCACTATAGAAATGTTCATATTGTAGAAAATCTTTTTCTGAAATTTTGATATATAATATGCCTATATAAAATTTTATTTTATTATCGTTATCCAGTTTTCATTTTTTGTTTCTATATATATAAAAAACATCTATGCGTGCGCCTGGAACTAACCGCCGCCCACATGCGTAGCATAGCAGCAGGCCGACCCGTTTTTCTTTTGTTTTCTTTTGTCTTTTATTTATTTATTTTATTTTCGTTAATGTTTAGTTTTTTTGAAACAAATTTCAGAAGAAAAAAGACTTCGAAAAAAATGCAGCTGGTGTACGGCGCGCGGCCGGCCGAGCCCTTTTGGCCCGTGCGAGGCGTTAGCCTTTTTTTTCTCTGTTTCGTATATTTTCGTCTACGCTTAGTCCCACATTGCCTAGCCTTTAATCCTTAAACCTCGTTTTCATCTATAAATATAGACCCATAGAGTCTTCGAAATTATCCGATTCGGGTTAAATTAATATTTTGGTTTGACTAGATTCATTTAAGAAAAATATATTTCTCCTCTCTGGCGCGACTTTTGGAAATTGTCTCTTATCTTTAAAGTTATCTATTCTCTGCCTTATAAATGCCTTATAAAGGTATCTTTCTTTGTTTTTTATACTTCCGTAGTTTATTATTTCTAGACTAATACGATAGAATAATTAGATTATCAATTAGTCTACATATTTATACATTAGACCTTAGTCGTAGCTATTTTTCTTCCGTAAAATAGTTTGGCCCGGATTTTTCAAATAGCCATAACTTTTCACTCGTTTATCCAAATTAGATAAAACTAGCGCCTATAGATTCGTCTTGTTTTCACCTATCCAGTGAACCTGTCATATCAACTTTTTGAAATTTTGAAATTTCAAATTTTGTTCAGATTCATATTTAAATTTCTTTTGAACATAACTTGAGTTTCGTAACTCCGATTTAGTTGATTCTTTTTGCAAATCGAAGCTCTTGACTTAAAATTTCTGATAAGGCCAAATTCACATAATTTTGGTACTGTTTGAAATTGTTTTATGTTGCAAGAGTTATTTGTTGGTTTTGATGTTTTCCGAACTGTCTTCTTCGTTCTTCCCAATCTTTTGAGTGATTGCTTATGTGTGGTTACTATTGCTTCACGATAGATTGAACGGAGTGTGATGAGTAGAAATATCAAGAATTATGAGTGCGAATCATCTTCATCAACAGTACAAGGCAAGTTCACACTTTGATCATATCCCTTTCATACCCAGTTTTTATGCATTAGTTTCAACCCTCAAACATTGCATGGTTAGGACTTGATAACATGTGGGTATCAGGAAGTAGTTGATGAGGTAGGAACCTATTGCCCTGCATTCAAACCCTGGGAGTTACTTTTACGTTATGCTCATATTGCTATGCTATGCTCGTAGACGTGGATTGGTTTGAGAGAATTCATGATAGATGTGAGAGTTATTATTTAATGGTTAACTTAAGGTGGCTACTTTAATACACATCTGGGTGGATTGGTTGGGGCACCCTGGAGCACCCAATGGTTTGCCCGGGCACCTGGAGAACCCAGTGTTTGCCCAAGGGGATCCCGGAGGACCCGTGTGATCACCCTATGGAGTGCCACCCAGGCTTGTCGGCGTTCTGGGAACGGGGGTCCCCAGACTTGCCTGCCTGCGGCCTGCGGCGTGGCTCAAATGGGGGCCCAACATGGCCCATCTTCATCAGCACAAGACTCAAGACCCTCGCGAGGGGCCAAGCCTCGCGAGGCGGACGACACGGCGCATCCTCAGGCGCAGCCTCCTCAGGCTGGCTCACGAGAAGACGGAGATATCAAGGCGGGGTACCTCGCGAGGTGCCCGTGACGCAAGCCATGACGATCGAGGGTGCCAGGCGGGTGCCAGCGCGCGCAGCGTCCTTCTTTCCTCTTTGGTGCAAAGGGGGCAAGCGCAGCCGCGGAGTACCGAGGCAT
Source organism: Triticum monococcum (assembly GCA_034509565.1). NCBI lineage: Eukaryota > Viridiplantae > Streptophyta > Magnoliopsida > Poales > Poaceae > Triticum > Triticum monococcum. Next base: position 237,620,340 of record CM067843.1, read on the forward strand.
CAGGCAAATGTTGCCATTTCGGTGCAACAAGACCAGGACCAAGCGGACTACGAGACGGAGGTCACCATGGAGCCCAGCACGGCGTCACCGCAGCGTCTTTCGCAGGCGAAGACCAACTTTAGTCAGGATAAGAGTACTTGCTGTCCCCCTTCAAATTAGCCCGCCATTGTTGGCTCCCTTCCCGCTCGATATTTGGGAAGAGGACCAGGGCTCCTATAAATAGGACCGGCTGCCCATGTAGCAAGGGGTTCGGTCGGTCAGTTGTTGGTTCGGATCGGTTGGGTTCGGTTTGTAGAGCTAGTTGGTCCGGCTAGCAAGCAGAGAGAGAGAGAGAGAGAGAGAGAGAGAGAAGGCGACTGAACTCCTCCCAGCAGTTCATCACCTCAGCCAAGAACAGACCCTCGCGAGGCTGTTCTTCCTTGTATTGTCCATCATCATCAGCCCCAAGAGGCAATCCATCCACCACACACTGGAGTAGGGTATTACACCACAACGGTGGCCCGAACCAGTATAAATCTTGTGTCTCTTGTGCGATTCTATTAGTAGTTTAGATCTTTGTGAGACGGGAAGGTAGAAGACGTGATTTCCGCGTGCACCCCAGTGTTCGAACCTTAAGGGCCTGCCGAAACCCGAAATCCGACATTTGGCGCGCCAGGTAGGGGTGCGCCGGAATCTGTCCTCCGCCACTCCGTTCTCCTCCGACCGTCGCATCCATGTCCGAAGCTCGTCGGGCCCGCGCCGAGCGCCGGGCCGCCATCGCTTCTCGCGTCGCCCAGACGGCCCCCGTCGGTGGGCATCCTCGTCGTTCCCCGTCGCCCGCTGTCAACGCCGCCACCGGCCCGGCGGGGGGCGAGCAGCAGGCATCGTCTCAGCACCCGTCCGTGCGGCAAGACGGCCGCACCACTACTCCGTCGCTCGCTCCAGCCGGTTCTTCGTCCCGCGCTCTCCGCGCACCCCTGGAGGCTCGAGCTGCGCTCCTCGCGGCAAACGAGCTCCTGCGCTACCGCCCCGTCGACGACATCTACGAAGAGTGGCTCGACCGCGTCACCGAGCTTGTCCGCGCCGCAGGGGGCTCTTCCGCGCCGTCCGTTCCCCTGCGCCAAACTCCGCCCTACGCGGGCAACGAAGCTCCAGAGGTGCACCAGCCGCCTCCCCTCCAAGAAGATGCCATGGCTCCAAGGCACTTGGCCCCTGGGCGGAACCCGCTCCATCAGGCGTCGGTGTGGCAAGAGCGGAGCTGCCAAGAAGTTCCTCGCCCGCAAGGGGCTGCCAGGGCGCTCCCTGCTCCAGCACGCCGCGACCCTGCTCCAGCTCCGGCGCGCCAAGACCCCGCCCTGCTCCTAGCTGCAGCGCGTGGGGACCCTCAAGACCAAGCTCTCTACCAACCGAAGCCTTTCGTGGCCACCGCAGGCTGCCACGCCTACACCACTGAGCTGCGCAGCGTCGCGTGGCCCGGCAAGTTCAAGCCTGACCTGCCTCCTCGCTATGACGGCACAACTGATCCCACAGAGTTCCTCCAGCTCTATGAGCTGGGCATCGAGGCTGCCGGCGGAGATGAGAAGGTCATGGCGAACTGGTTCCCCATGGCGCTCAAGGAAGGAGCTCGAACCTGGCTCCTGAATCTGGCTCCAGGCACGATCTCCTCCTGGACCAGATGCGCACCCGCTTCATCACCAACTTCCAAGGCACTCACGACCGGCCACCCGCCGTGAGCGACATGCGCCGCATCAAGCAACAACCCGGAGAGAACCTACAAAAGTACATCCAGCGCTTCAACAGCGCGCGCCTCAAGATCCCCAAGGTGTCCGAGGAGGCCATCATCTCGGCCTTCTCCGACGGCGTGCGCGACGTCAAGATGAAGGAGGAGCTGGCAATGGACGAAGACCTCTGCACCTCCATGGAGCTGTTCAACTTGGCGAACAAGTGCGCCAGGGCCGAGGAGGGACGCCTCTCCCTCCTCGAGCTGCCTGCCGCGGACCCAGAAGAGAAGAAGCCCAAGGCCAAGGACGCGAAGTGCAAGGGGGCTGCTGTACTCGCGGCAGAACCAGACACAAAACGGGGCAAGGATCTGCCCGAACCCTCCAGAGGCAGCCGGTACTGTGTGTACCATGACCTCCACACCCAGAACACGAACGAATGTCAAGAGCTCCGCGCCGTGCGAGAAGGAAGGATCGGCCGCCGCCCTGACCGTGCTGACCGGGGCTACGGCCGAGGAGGAGGAAGAAACCCAGGACGCTGGGAGGATCGCGGCCCGCGCCTGGGGTGGCGCGACCAGCCTCGCGAGGACCGCTGGCGGGACCTGCCTTGCGAGGGAGACTGGAGGGATCAGCCTCGTGAGGACCGCCCTCATGGCAATGCAGGCCTACCTCCGCTGCCACCTCGGCCAAGGAGGAACGAGGACCGCCATCAAGACGAGGGGGCTGGGGGCTTCCAAGAGCCGCGCGCAATCGCCTGCATCCTAGGCGGAGCTCAAGCCCCAGCCTCTCAACGTATCTTCAAGCAGTTTTCCCGCGAAGTGAATGCAGTTCTCCCCAAGCTCGAAGCAACGCGCCCCCTCATGTGGTCGGCGTGCGCCATCACGTTCAGCTCAGCAGACCAGCTCAAGTGCGTGGCCACGGCAGGAGTCCTCCCGATGCTTTGCTCCCCAGTCATCAGCAACGTGCTGGTCACCAAGACCCTCATCGTTGGTGGGGCAGGGCTCAATGTCCTGTCCGTGGAAACATTCAACAACCTCCAAGTGCCCTATGACCAGCTTCAGCCAACCAAGCCTTTCTCCGGGATCATCGACGGTTCCACAGTCCCGATCGGGCAGGTCCGCCTCCCTGTCACCTTCGGGGCTCGCAGCAACTACCGCACCGAGCTCATCGACTTCTACGTCGCCCACATCCGCCTGCCGTACAATGCCATCCTTGGGTACCCAGCGCTGGCCAAGTTCATGGCTGCGACTCACCACAGCTACAACGTCCTCAAGATGCCAGGAAGTGGCGGCGTCATCACGGTGCCCTGTGAAGAGAAGGATGCAGTGTGTTCCATGGAGCGAGCCTATCAGGCCGCGTCGCTAGAAGAACCGGATCGCGGAAGCAGGAGGCTTCCTGAGACCACCCCCAAAAAGAAGAAGACATCGTCAGGCTCGGCCCCTCAGGAGGCAGGCCCCTCAGGGCTCGTGTCTGCCCAGGGGGACCCTCCTTCCATCACATAGGGAAGCGCTCCCGGCGCCCTCCTCAGGTAGGGCTCAGGGGCTCTCACCTGGAGGGCCACCGACCTAGCCAGGGTCACGAGGGAGGCGCTTGGGCACCATGTGGAGGCGTGCTTCGAAGCACGTTTCCCCCGAGAAGGAGCCAGGCAAGGAAGGTCAGGCCAGCAAGAGTTCGTTAACAAGGCCATTCAAGAACTACAGGAGACAAGGATCATGAGAGGTTGCCGCCGCCTACCAGCTGTGGCCCCACATCCAGGCGAGGATGGTGGGTTGCGCGTCTGCGTCGACGTACCAGGGCTCAATCAGATCGCCACGACGGAGCGTCTCTGGCCCTCACAAGTGGGGCGCTGCGGGGGTCCACCCCATAGCTGTGTTCGCATGCCTTACGGCCTGCTGAGCATGGCTGCGGCGTACCAGCGCCTCATGAGGGGCATCATGGAGGCTCAGGAAGATAGGCGTTCCGCGGCCTTGGCGGAGATGAAGACAGCCCGCGAGGAGCCACCGGTGCCTCCGGAGCCTCCCGAGGCCCCAGGGCCTGGGGGCTCGTGAGGATAGGCCTCTACAGCCCGTCAAGTCTGCTGCACCAACGCTACTTCGCCGACGACATCCTCAGGTGACATCTTTCAAGTTCCATTCCCAGCTGGGAGCGCCCTCCCAGGGTTGCATCACTCCCAGGCCGCATGGGTCCGTCCCTGCGGCATGTATCCCCTTTTACCTTTCGGTCGTTAGTTTGCCTTGTTGGGGGCGCCCCTCGGGCTGCATCATCCCCAAGCCGCTCAGGCCAGACCCAGCGGCGTGTATCTCCCTCGCGTTTATTTCCAACTATGCATTGCCTATCACGCTTAACTGCATGGTGCCTGTCCGCGGCATCCTTTGTTCTCCATGTCGGCCACTTGCACGTTAAAGGGGGGGTGCCCGAGCATCGCGACTCAGGGCTCTTACTGGCTCTCCAGCCGTCACCCTCTCGCCTTGTCCATGGCATTGCGACCTGGCATAGCAGCGACGGCTGAGACAAGCTCGAGGGCCGGGACCCGAGGACGTAGAGTACCGGCATCTAACCAAATTTTGCAGGGACACATCTCAAGACACGGCCTAGTGCCAGGTGCAACCCGCCTAGGGGTAGGGCCTCATGAGTTCCGCGCTGGCTCACGGGTGCCCAGATAGACCTCGCCTACTCCAACCAGCAAGCTCTTGAACAACTAACGATCGACTAATGACTGCCATGGCAACCCCATCTTCTTTCTGTGATGAACATGCAGGATCCTTGGAGGGGACTGCGCTAGCCAAGGCCCTCACGAGGTTCCCTTCACCCTCGCCCACGCGAACCGCTTGCACGTTAAAGGGGGGGGTGCCTGAGCATCGCGACTCAGGGCTCTTACTAGCTCTCCAGCCCTCACCCTCTGGCCTTGTCCACGTCATCGCAACCTGGCATACCAGCGACGGCTGAGACAAGCTCGAGGGCCGGGACCCGAGGACGTAGAGCAGAAAGGGGAGCAGAGGCGAGGGGGAAGGGGCTCACGAGGACCTTGCCGAGCGATTCCGCTCCTACCGACGCGCGAACCCGACGGCACACCAGGAATAATCCCCGATCATCAAGATAAGTCACCATCCAAAGCACTGGCTACCGTGACACAGCCCCCGCACCTAAGGCAATTCCATACTAGCGACTTTGCTTCCCTTTCTCACCAAGCAACGGCTGCTTGGGCGCCAAAGGGGACCTCCTGAGCATCGCGACTCAGGGGCTCTTACGGGACCCCGGGTCGCTCACCTCCTGGCCTTGACCACGGCATCGCGACCTAGCATACCAGCGACGACTGACGCCGCCTTGGGACTGGGACCTGTCGGCGTAGAGCACCAAGTCCTCGCGAGGTTCGAAAGGGAGAACTAAGCTATGACGAAATCAGCAACTCACACAAATCCATAGCAAAGGTCATATATTAACAAACGGGACTACAGACACCTTACAAGCCCCCATGGGGCGCATTTTGATTCCTCGCAAGGAACGGATCCTAAGGAGTGCTAACTACACGAGCTCCTGCAGAAGATGCCATCATCAACAGTGGGCCATCGGGCGCCGGCGCCAACCCCATCCAGATCAGGGTCGGCGACGGCCTGACGAGCCCGCCCTGCTCTGGGAGCGGCGCCGGCTCGGGGGCTCGTAGCTGTCGTCGCTCGTCTCCGGAGTCGCGAAGATTTCGCTGGAGTCGCTGGACCCCCCGGCGCCTTCGCCAAGGGAGCGGTCGACAGGCCTAGCCCTCACCAGGGCAAGGTCCTGGCCACCCCTCCCGCGGCAACACTCCAGCCGGCGCCCGATCACGTCGAAGACCTTGAAGAACATCACCGCAGCGCCATCATACTCCAGGTGGACCGTGAAGACGCCCCTCTCCTTGCAAACCCGGGCGACTTCTCTCCAGCCGTGGGACAAGTAGACCTCGCCCGGGACAGCGACCACGACCTCTGCCTCGGTCGCAAGGGCACTGCAGCCGGCGTGCTGCAACCAGAGCTCCAGAGGCCCTCCTGGAGGGACGATGGAGGCGAAGAAGGGAGGCAGACGGATCCAAGACTGCAGAGGAACGACGACGTGGAGCACGAACTCGTGGGAGGAGCCCTCGGATGGACTCCGGGAGGAACAACCCACGCCTTCGTGACCCAACGGCGCCTACGACGGCGCCGGCCGCGGAGATCAGCATCGACACCCTCGGGGCCCTCGGCGGCGGCGTACAGAGGAAGCGGGAACCCCGGCGGAGCCCGCTCGCACCGGGGCCTCGGCTCCACCTGATGGTCTTCCTCGCCCCGGCTGCAAAGGGCGAGCCGCTTCTTCGGCGGGAGCGGGTCTGGCCCCTCTCGAGGAGCTTTTCCCTTCTCCGATGCGGAGAACCGGCGGATCGGAGCCATCACACCAAGATGGAGCAAGAATCGGGAAGAAGGAGAAGCCAGGAGGAATGGACTGGAAGGGCACGCGCCGTACAGTACTTATAGCCGGCGAAGGCCAACCGCCGGCCTCCACGATCACAGGTAATCATGACACGATTTGCATGCAGGGACTTGTCCAGCTCGCGCGATCACCAAGGCGTCGTGGGGAAGTGGAGTCGCCCACGTCCAATCAACCGCCACGCGGCGCCCAAGGCCGCTGGCTGTTAGGGCCCGCGGCGCTTCGCCCTTGCCCTTTCGCCTCTCGGCACGGCCAAGGCCATGCGCGCCTTGGGCCCGGGGGCTACTGTCGGCGTTCTGGGAACGGGGGCCCCCAGACTTGCCTGCCTGCGGCGTGGCTCAAATGGGGGCCCAACATGGCCCATCTTCATCAGCACAAGACTCAAGACCCTCGCGAGGGGCCAAGCCTCGCGAGGCGGACGACACGGCGCATCCTCAGGCGCAGCCTCCTCAGGCTGGCTCGCGAGAAGACGGAGATATCAAGGCGGGGTACCTCGCGAGGTGCCCGTGATGCAAGCCATGACGATCGAGGGTGCCAGGCGGGCGCCAGCGCGCGCAGCGTCCTTCTTTCCTCTTTGGTGCAAAGGGGGCAAGCGCAGCCGCGGAGTACCGAGGCATCAGGCAAAGGTTGCCATTTCGGTGCAACAAGACCAGGACCAAGCGGACTACGAGACGGAGGTCACCATGGATCCCAGCACGACGTCACCGCAGCGTCTTTCGCAGGCGAAGACCAACTTTAGTCAGGATAAGAGTACTTGCTGTCCGCCTTCAAATTAGCCCGCCATTGTTGGCTCCCTTCCCGCTCGATATTTGGGAAGAGGACCAGGGCTCCTATAAATAGGACCGGTCGCCCACGTAGCAAGGGGTTCGGTCGGTCAGTTGTTGGTTCGGATCGGTTGGGTTCGGTTCGCAGAGCTAATTGGTCCGGCTAGCAAGCAGAGAGAGAGAGAGAGAAGGCGACTGAACTCCTCCCAGCAGTTCATCACCTCAGCCAAGAACAGACCCTCGCGAGGCTGTTCTTCCTTGAATTGTCCATCATCATCAGCCCCAAGAGGCAATCCATCTACCACACACTGGAGTAGGGTATTACACCACAACGGTGGCCCGAACCAGTATAAATCCTGTGTCTCTTGTGCGATTCTATTAGTAGTTTAGATCTTTGTGAGACGGGGAGGTAGAAGACGTGATTTCCGCGCGCACCCCAGTGTTCGAACCTTAAGGGTCTGCCGGAACCCGAAATCCGACAAGGCTCAAAGGGATCATAAGATTATTCATGCTAGAAACTTTCGTGTGCAGCCACAAGCTATTATGGGCTCTAGCATAGTTCAGTAAGTTGCGTGAAGCTCTTGAAGAGATAGACTAGCAGGTAGTGGATTGTAGGTGGTATATTCTATCCAGAGTAGAGAGTTAATGCTTCTGAAAGACTATGTCTCGGTCATCCGTTTCTCAAACACCCGGCAGTGCGAGAAATTCAATGGAGGAGATCGGGTCTTGTGGGGAAAAGTGCGCAAAACTCTGCAGAGTGTACAAACTAATCATGGTTAGCCGTGTCCCCGGTTATGGACATCTTGAGTATCTGGTTCTTGGATTATCATATTGATCTCATCACGTTACTTAAATAATTTGTTGGGTTATTGATGTTAATTTGGGATTGAGTAGGAGGAACCTAAATTATATTCCTTTGTAGTAGGGAAAAATTGGCTTTTCGCAAAAACATTATAACCATAGAGCTTTTCCACTAGCCATATATGCATGTAGTGATAGCTATTATTCATCATTATCCTATGGTGTGAATTTGCCAGTACATTCAATATACTGACCCTTTGTGGCTGCAATGTCTCATGTTGCAGGATTCTTACGACGAGTAAGTGATACGTTAGGGTTACGATTTCTACACTCAACTTTGCCGTTGTTGTTGATTGGAATCCACAACCTTTGTTACTTCCGCTATTTGGATTGAGGTAATAGTATTTACGTTATTTTATACATGTGATTTACCTCTGTTATAAATCCTCGAGTACTGTGCGTGTCAGCATACCGATCCAGGGATGACACTTAAGCATAGAGACTTGACCGTCTGAGGTTGGGTCGCTACAGCCGTGAGGGCGGCCATAGATTTCGGCTTTCCTTGGCCGAGGTGGCGGGCGAGCCATTCATCACAGATGCTGTGTTTAAAGGCCTCTAGGGCTTCTGCATCCGGACAGTCGACGATCTGGTTCTTTTTAGTTAGGAACCTGGTCCAAAATTTCCTGGCTGACTCCCCGGGCTGTTGAACTATGTGACTTAAGTCATCGACGTCTGGCGGCCGGACATATGTACCTTCCAATTCCTCCCAGCTGCCGATGGAATTTTCAGGCATGTTGTTTAACCAGTGCTGAGTTGGCCCTTTGAGTTTTAGTGGGAGGTATTTGATAGCATGGAGGTCATCTCTGCGGGCCATGTGAATGTGGAGAATAAAATCCTCGATCCATACCTCGGGATCGGTTGTTCTCTCGTATGATTCAATGTTGACGGGTTTGAACCCTTCGGGGAATTCATGGTCCATTACTTCATCAGTGAAGCAAAGAGGGTGTGCGGCGCCTCTATATCGAGCCGCGTCGCGATGTAGCTCCGATGGAGTCCGTCTATGGTTATCGGCTCAAGCGTGACTAGGTTTGTCACGTCCGAATAGGTAGCCATCGTCGTGTATCAAGGTACGTCCTCGCGATCCGTAGATTGATCTTGTATTTCCTGCTCTACTGTCCAGGTCTTGACGAAGGTCATATGTATAGCCCTGTGCTGTCTTATCCCTGCCTTTGCGACGAGGTGGGACTATCTGTTTTTCGGCTCGGGTTGCCATTTTATCCCGGACGTGCGGTGGCCAATCGACCGCATTGCATGATGCTGGTGCGGGTCTGGCACCTCATCATCAAATTGAGGTAGCAATTTGCGCTTCGGGTAACTTTTGGCTAGCCGTTTAAGGCCGTATTCTTCGGCTGCCAGCACATTGGTCTATCTGTCATTGAGCAGGTCCTGATCGGCTTGAAGCTGCTACTGCTTTTTTTAGGCTCCTCGCAGTGGCTATTAGCTTAAGCTTAAAGCGATCCTACTCGAGAGGTTCCTCAGGCACGATGATGTCTTTGTTGCCGAGGCTCACCTCCTCCTCAGAGAGCGAATGGTAACTAGCGTCCTCCGAGTCTTCTTCTGCGGCCTGTTCGTCAGGGCAGAATTGCCCCTCTTCTCGATGGTCTTGTTGGGCAGTTTGTTCCTCGGACTCCTCTGTGTCTTCGGCACCATTCGGAGTGTTGTTGTTACCTATGCCGGTATTGTTTTCTCTGCTGCGGCGTGATTTAGAGCGGCGTCGTTGACACCGACGCTTTGGTTGTGTCTTAGGAGGGTCCTCCTTCACTGAGTTTTCCTTGTCATCGCCGCTATTATTTTTGGGCGTATCTACCATTATACGTCATACGAGGAAGTGGCCGTCCAGCGTCCAGTGAATGGAGGGTCTTGGCCTTGCTCCTCATTGGCATCGTCATCCATACCGTCGATGTCTTTGGAGCCGTAATCAAGCATGCCAGTTAAGTCCTCGACAACGGCTATGAAGTGGGTGGCGGGTGGGAAGCAAAATTCTTGATCGTCATCCCCTAGTTCGAACCGGACATAGTTCGGCTGCGCGTCCCCCGCCAAGGACAGGCTCTTTAATGAGTTTAGCACATCACCCAAAGGCGAGTGCTAGAAGATGTCTGTGGCGCTGAATTCGAAGATCGATGAGCAATCAAGTTCGGCATCCGCAGGCTCACATGGTTCGGAATATATAACCAGAGACGAGTCCGGGATTCCGGTGACACAGACATTGTGTGAGGTTAGGTCCATGTGCGGCTCCAACACCGGGGAATCTGTGGCCTCTGTGGTGGGGACGAACCTCCGATCCTTGGATGCCGTAGTGTGCTCCAGATCTAAGGCCAGAGTGGTCCCAGGAGCTATCTCCTGGATGCGGTCTGACAATAGATTTAGGTCATGTTCGTCAAGGTGACTAGGAGCGATCGTCGTGGTATCGAATCCAGCGAAGATCAAATCTCCATGGATGTCCGCAACGGAATTCAGGCTCCCAAACCTGACCAGATAGCCAGGGGCGTTGTTGGTGTCAAAACCAGTGGATCTCGGGTAGGGGGTCCCGAACTGTACGTCTAGGCCGGATGGTAACAGGAGGCAGGGGTCACGATGTTTTACCCAGGTTCGGGCCCTCTTGATGGAGGTAAAACCCTATGTCCTGCTTGATTAATATTGATGATATGGGTAGTACAAGAGTAGATCTACCACGAGATTAGCGAGGCTAAACCCTAGAAGCTAGCCTATGGTATGATTGTATGTTATAGTTGTTATCCTACGGACTAAAACCCTTCTGTTTATATAGACACCGGAGAGGGTTAGGGTTACACAAGGTCGGTTACAAAGGAGGAAATATCCATATACGTATTGCCTAGCTTGCCTTCCACGCCAAGTAGAGTCCCATCCGGACACGAGACGAAGTCTTCAATCTTGTATCTTCATAGTCCAACAGTCTGGCTAAAGGATATAGTCCGGCTTTCCGAAGACCCCCTAATCCAGGACTCCCTCAGTAGCCCCTGAACCAGGCTTCAATGACGATGAGTCCGGCGCGCAGTATTGTCTTCAGCATTGTAAGGCGGGTTCCTTCTCCGAATACATCACAAAAGAATTTGAATACGAGGATAGTGTCCGACCCTGCAAAATAAGTTCCACGTTCCACCGTAGAGAGAATAATAGTTTCCCAGATCTAATTTGCTGGCTTGTTTTGGTAGCATGACGTTATGTCATGGCCTGGTGATTATTCGAACCGTTCCTTTTAACCAGCCCCGCACATAATGCGAGGCAGTTTTTCAACACGTCTTGTCAAAGCAGAGATCGTGTCCCCTTATTACGGGATTCTCATCAATACGGGCATGGGTAACGCAACCGCGCCATCAATTGCAGCGCTTCGGGGATAAGCGAGTTTTATCAGGCGAGTGGGGACGCTTAGTTTCGTCTGCCCATATAAAGGGATAAGGATTCACCTTTCTATCCATGCCTTCTTCCTCCTTTGCTCATCCGTTTTCACACACTCGAGCTCTAGCACCCAAGTCCGCACTTCCTACCTCGACCTTCTCCAATCATGTCCGGAGCGGGAGGCAAGTGGATGGTCTCCTCCGTCATGGAGGGAGACATCAAGAAACTGAGGAGAGCCGGATACCTGCCCGACGACATCACGCACCGGCTCCTAGATGAGGGGAAGCTCATCCCCACCCCCAGGCCCCATGAGAGGGTAGTATTCCTCACCCATTTCCTCCGCGGACTGGGGTTCCCTCTCCATCCCTTCGTCCGGGGGCTCATGTTTTATTATGGCCGGATTTCCACGATCTGGCCCCGAACTTCATCCTCAACATCTCGGCGTTCATCGTCGTGTGCGAGGCCTTCCTCCGCATCAAGCCCCACTTCGGCTTATGGCTGAAGACCTTCAATGTCAAGCCGAAGGTGGTGGGCGGCCGCCAGGCGGAGTGCGGAGGCGCCATGGTGGGCAAGATGCCCAACATAACATGGCTCGAGGGCTCCTTTGTGGAAACCATAAAGGGGTGGCAATCAGGGTGGTTCTATATCACTGAGCCGCGCGACCCTGCATGGGCAGCGGCCCCCCGAGTTCCGATCTGGCATCCCCATGCGGCTCACCTCCTGGAAAGAGAAGGGCCTGTCCTGGGGTAATTCGAAAGAGCTGACCGGACTCCAAACATGTATTGAAAACATGGTGGACAAGAAGCTCAAGCTTGTCAACATAGTCCAAGTCATGCTCATCCGCTGGATACTACCGTGCTAACAACAGGAGTTCAACTTGTGGGAGTTCAATCCGGCATAGCACCGAACTCTGAACAGGCTCTTTGACATGACTCATGAAGACGCCTGGAGGGTGCTGTTCAAAAGTGCCGAGGTCCCCCCCCCCCATTACATGTTGGGGAACGTTGCAGAAAACAAAAAAATTTCCTATGGTTTCACCAAGATCCATCTATGAGTTCATCTAGCAATGAGTGGTTTGATGCATCTACGTACCTTGTAGATCGCGAGCAGAAGCGTTCAAAGAATGGGGATGAGGGAGTCGTACTCGACGTGATCCAAATCACCAGAGATCCTAGCGCCGAACGGACGGCACCTCCGCGTTCAACACACGTACGGTCAGCATAACGTCTCCTCCTTCTTGATCTAGCAAGGGGGAAGGAGAGGTTGATGAAGATCCAGCAGCACGACGCGTGGTGGTGGATGCAGGGCGTCACAGTAGCAGGGCTTCACCGTGTACTACGAGAGAGAGAGGTGTAGCAGGGGAGAGGGAGGCGCCAAGGCTCAAGGTGCGGCTGCCCCCCTCCCCTCCCTTTATATAGGCCCCCTAGGGGGGGCGCCGGCCCTAGGAGATGGGATCTCCTAGGGGGGCGGCGACCAGGGCTGGAGTAGCCCCCAAGGCAAGGTGGGGCGCCCCCCACCCCTAGGGTTTCAACCCTAGGCGCACGGGGTGGGCCTAGAGGGGCGCACCAGCCCACTATGGGCTGGTTCCCCTCCCCACTTTGGCCCATGGGGCCCTCCGGGATGGGTGGCCCCACCCGGTGGACCCCCGGGACCCTTCCGGTGGTCCCGGTACAATACCGGTGACCCCGAAACTTTCCCGTTGGCCAAAACAGCACTTCCTATATATTATTCTTTACCTCCGGACCATTCCGGAACTCCTCGTGACGTCCAGGATCTCATCCGGGACTCTGAACAATATTCGGCTTACCGCATATATATATATATATATATATATATATATATATATATATATATATATATATGTTTTCAACCCTAGCGTCACCAAACCTTAAGTGTGTAGACCCTACGGGTTCGGGAGACACGTAGACATGACCGATATTGCTCTCCGATCAATAACCAACAGCGGGATCTGGATACCCATGTTGGCTCCCACATGCTCCTCGATGATCTCATCGGATGAACCACGATGTCGAGGATTCAAGCAACCCCGTATATAATTCCCTTTGTCAATCGGTATGTTACTTGCCCGAGATTCGATCGTCGGTATCCCAATACCTCGTTCAATCTCGTTACCGGCAAGTTACTTTACTCGTACCGTAATGCATGATCCCGTGACCAGACACTTGGTCACTTTGAGCTCATAATGATGATGCATTGCCGAGTGGGCCCAGTGATACCTCTCCGTCATACGGAGTGACAAATCCCAGTCTTGATCCGTGTCAACGCAACAGACACTTTCGGAGATACCCGTAGTATACCTTTATAGTCACCCAGTTACGTTGTGACATTTGGTACACCCAAAGCACTCCTACAGTATCCGAGAGTTACACGATCTCATGGTCTAAGGAAAGGATACTTGACATTGGAAAACTCTAGCAAACGAACTACACGATCTTGTGCTATGTTTAGGATTGGGTCTTGTCCATCACATCATTCTCCTAATGATGTGATCTCGTTATCAACGACATCCAATGTCCATAGTCAGGAAACCATGACTATCTGTTGATCAACGAGCTAGTCAACTAGAGGCTTACTAGGGACATTTGGTGTCTATTATTCACACATGTATTACGATTTCTGGATAACACAATTATAGCATGAATAAAAGACAATTATCATGAACAAGGAAATATAATAATAATGCTTTTATTATTGCCTCTAGGGCATATTTCCAACAGTCTCCCACTTGCACTAGAGTCAATAATGTAGTTACATTGTGATGAATCGAACACCCATGGAATTCTAGTGTTGATCATGTTTTGCTCTAGGGAGAGGTTTAGTCAAAGGATCTGCTACATTCAGGTCCGTATGTACTTTACAAATATCTATGTCTCCATCTTGAACATTTTCACGAATGGAGTTGAAGCGACGCTTGATGTGCCTGGTCTTCTTGTGAAACCTGGGCTCCTTGGCAAGTGCAATAGCTCCAGTGTTGTCACAGAAGAGTTTGATTGGCCCCGACGCATTGGGTATGACTCCGAGGTCGGTGATGAACTCCTTCACCCAAATTGCTTCATGTGCTGCCTCCGAGGCTGCCATGTACTCCGCTTCACATGTAGATCCCTCCACGACACTCTGCTTGCAACTGCACCAGCTTACTGCCCCACCATTCAAAATATACACGTATGCGGTTTGTGACTTAGGGTCATCCAGATCTGTGTCGAAGCTAGCGTCGACGTAACCCTTTACGACGAGCTCTTCATCACCTCCATAAACAAGAAACATTTCCTTAGTCCTATTCAGGTACTTCAGGATATTCTTGACCGCTGTCCAGTGTTCCTTGCCGGGATTACTTTGGTACCTTCCTACCAAACTTACGGCAAGGTTTACATCAGGTCTGGTACATAGCATGGCATACATAATAGAACCTATGGCTGAGGCATAGGGGATGACACTCATCTCTTCTATATCTTCTGCCGTGGTCGGACATTGAGCTGAGCTCAATTTCACACCTTGCAGCACAGGCAAGAACCCCTTCTTAGACTGATCCATATTGAACTTCTTCAATATCTTATCAAGGTATGTGCTTTGTGAAAGACCTATGAGGCGTCTTGATCTATCTGTATAGATCTTGATGCCTAATATATAAGCAACTTCTCCAAGGTCCTTCATTGAAAAACTTTTATTCAAGTAGGCCTTAATGCTGTCCAAGAGTTCTATATCATTTCCCATCAAAAGTATGTCATCTACATATAATATGAGAAATGCTACAGAGCTCCCACTCACTTTCTTGTAAATGCAGGCTTCGCCATAAGTCTGCGTAAACCCAAACGCTTTGATCATCTCATCAAAGCGAATGTTCCAACTCTGAGATGCTTGCACCAGCCCACAAATTGAGCGTTGGAGCTTGCACACCTTGTTAGCATTCTTAGGATCGACAAAACCTTCCGGCTGCATCATATACAATTCTTCCTTAAGGAAACCATTAAGGAATGCCGTTTTGACGTCCATTTGCCATATCTCATAATCGTAGAATGGCAATTGCTAACATGATTCGGACGGACTTTAGCTTCGCTACCAGTGAGAAAGTCTCATCGTAGTCAACCCCTTGAACTTGTCGATAACCCTTAGCGACAAGCCGAGCTTTATAGATGGTCACATTACCATCCGTGTCTGTCTTCTTCTTAAAAATCCATTTATTTTCTATGGCTCGCCGTTCAACGGGCAAGTCAGTCAAAGTCCATACTTCGTTTTCATACATGGATCCTACCTCGGATTTCATGGCTTCTAGCCATTTGTCGGAATCCGGGCCCGCCATCGCTTCTTCATAGTTCGAAGGTTCACCGTTGTCTAACAACATGATTTCCAAGACAGGGTTGCCGTACCACTCTGGTGCGGAACGTGTCCTTGTGGACCTACGGATTTCAGTAGGATCTTGATCAGAAGTATCTTGATCATCATCATTAACTTCCTCTCTAGTCGGTGCAGGCACCTCAGGAACATTTTCTTGAGTTGCGCCCTTTTCCGGTTCAAGAGGTAATACTTCATCAAGTTCTACTTTCCTCCCACTTACTTCTTTCGAGAGAAACTCCTTCTCTAGAAATGATCCATTCTTGGCAACAAAGATCTTGCCTTCAGATCTGAGGTAGAAGGTATACCCAATAGTTTCTTTAGGGTATCCTATGAAGACGCATTTTTCCGACTTGGGTTCGAGCTTTTCAGGTTGAAGTTTCTTGACATAAGCATCACATCCCCAAACTTTTAGAAACGACAGCTTAGGTTTCTTCCCAAACCATAATTCATACGGTGTCGTCTCAACGGATTTCGACGGAGCCCTATTTAAAGTGAATGCGGCAGTCTCTAAAGCATAGCCCCAAAATGATAGCGGTAAATTGGTAAGAGACTTCATAGATCGCACCATATCTAATAGAGTGTGATTACGACGTTCGGACACACCGTTACGCTGAGGTGTTCCAGGCGGCGTGAGTTGTGAAACTATTCCACATTTTCTTAAGTGTGTGCCAAATTCGTGACTCAAGTATTCTCCTCCACGATCTGATCGTAGGAACTTGATTTTCCTGTCACGTTGATTTTCAACCTCACTCTGAAATTCCTTGAACTTTTCAAAGGTCTCAGACTTGTGTTTCATTAAATAGATATACCCATATCTACTCAAGTCATCAGTGAGGGTGAGAACATAACGATAGCCACCGCGAGCCTCAACACTCATTGGACCGCACACATCAGTATGTATGATTTCCAATAAGTTGGTTGCTCGCTCCATTGTTCCTAAGAATGGAGTCTTGGTCATTTTACCCATGAGGCATGGTTCGCACGTGTCAAATGATTCGTAATCAAGAGACTCTAAAAGTCCATCTGCATGGAGCTTCTTCATGCGTTTGACACCTATGTGACCAAGGCGGCAGTGCCACAAGTATGTGGGACTATCATTATCAACCTTACATCTTTTGGTACTCACACTATGAATATGTGTAGTATTACGCTCGAGATTCATTAAGAATAAACCATTCACCATCGGAGCATGACCATAAAACATATCTCTCATATAAATAGAACAACCATTATTCTTGGATTTAAATGAGTAGCCATCTCGTATCAAACGAGATCCTGATACAATGTTTATGCTCAAACTTGGCACTAAATAACAATTATTAAGGTTCAAAACTAATCCCGTAGGTAAATGAAGAGGCAGCGTGCCGACGACGATCACATCGACTTTGGAACCATTCCCGACGCGCATCGTCACCTCGTCCTTCGCCAGTCTCCGCTTATTCCGCAGCTCCTGCTTTGAGTTACAAATGTGAGCAACTGCACCGGTATCAAATACCCAAGAGCTACTACGAGTACTGGTAAGGTACACATCAATTACATGTATATCACATATACCTTTTGTGATGCCGGCCTTCTTGTCCGCTAAGTATTTGGGGCAGTTCCGCTTCCAGTGACCACTTCCCTTGCAATAAAAACACTCAGTCTCGGGCTTGGGTCCATTCTTTGGCTTCTTCCCGGCAGCTTGCTTGTCGGGCACAGCAACTCCCTTGCCGTCCTTCTTGAAGGTTTTCTTACCCTTGCCTTTCTTGAACTTAGTGGTTTTATTCACCATCAACACTTGATGTTCCTTTCTGACTTCTACCTCTGCTGATTTCAGCATTGCAAATACTTCAGGAATGGTCTTTTCCATCCCCTGCATATTGAAGTTCATCACAAAGCTCTTGTAGCTCGGTGGAAGCGACTGAAGGATTCTGTCAATGACCGCGTCATCCGGGAGATTAACTCCCAGCTGAGTCAAGCGGTTATGCAACCCAGACATAGTGAGTATGTGCTCACTGACAGAACTTTTTCCTCCATCTTACAGCTGAAGAATTTGTCGGAGACTTGATATCTCTCGACCCGGGCATGAGCTTGGAAAACCATTTTCAGCTCTTCGAACATCTCATATGCTTCGTGTCTCTCAAAACGTTTTTGGAGCCCTGGCTCTAAGCTGTAAAGCATGGCGCACTGAACGAGGGAGTAGTCATCGGTACGTGCCTGCCAAGCGTTCATAACGTCTTGTTCAGTAGGGAGAACAGGTGCGTCACCCAGCGGTGCTTGTAGGACATAATCTTTCTTGGCAGCTATGAGGATGATCCTCAGGTTCCGGACCCAGTCCGTGTAATTGCCGCCATCGTCTTTCAGCTTGGTTTTCTCTAGGAACGCGTTGAAGTTGAGGACTACGTTGGCCATTTGATCTACAAGACATATTGCAAATATTTTAGACTAAGTTCATGATAATTAAGTTCATCTAATCAAATTACTCAATGAACTCCCACTTAGATAAACATCCCTCCTGTCATCTAAGTATAACATGATCCGAGTTAACTAGGCCGTGTCCGATCATCACGTGAGACGGACTAGTCAACATCGGTGAACATCTTCATGTTGATCGTATCTTCGATACGACTCATGCTCGACCTTTCGGTCTTCTGTGTTCTGAGGCCATGTCTATACATGCTAGGCTCGTCAAGTCAACCTAAGTGTTTGCATGTGTAAATCTGTCTTACACCCGTTGTATGTGAACGTTAGAATCTATCACACCCGATCATCACGTGGTGCTTCGAAACAACGAACTGTCGCAACGGTGCACAGTTAGGGGGAACACTTGCTTGAAATTATTATGAGGGATCATCTTATTCACTACCGTCGTTCTAAGTAAACAAGATGCAAAAACATGATAAACATCACATGCAATCAAATAATAAGAGTGACATGATATGGCAAATATCACATAGCTCCTTTGATCTCCATCTTGGGGCTCCATGATCATCTTGTCACCGGCATGACACCATGATCTCCATCATCATGATCTCCATCATCGTGTCTCCATGAAGTTGCTCGCCAACTATTACTTCTACTACTATGGCTAACGCGTTTAGCAATAAAGTAAAGTAATTTACATGGCGTTTCTCAATGACACGCATGTCATACAAAAAATAAAGACAACTCCTATGGCTCCTGCCGGTTGTCATACTCATCGACATGCAAGTCGTGATTCCTATTACAATAGCATGAACATCTCATACATCACATATAGATCATTCATCATTCATCACAACTTTGGCCATATCACATCACAAAACACTTGCTGCAAAAACAAGTTAGACGTCCTCTAATTGTTGTTGCAAGTTTTACGTGGCTGCAATAGGGTTCTAGCAAGAACATTTTCTTACCTTCGTGAAAGCCACAACGTGATTTGTCAACTTCTATTTACCCTTCATAAGGACCCTTTTCATCGAATCCGCTCCAACTAAAGTGGGAGAGACAGACACCCGCCAGCCACCTTATGCAACTAGTGCATGTTAGTCGGTGGAACCGGTCTCACGTAAGCGTACGTGTAAGGTTGGTCCGAGCTGCTTCATCCCACAATACCGTCGAAGCAAGATAAGACTACTAGCGGCAAGAAAGTTGACAACATCAACGCCCACAACAAATTGTGTTCTACTCATGCATAAAGAACTACGCATAGACCTAGCTCATGATGCCACTGTTGGGGAACGTTGCAGAAAACAAAAAATTTCCTACGGTTTCACCAAGATCCATCTATGAGTTCATCTAGCAACGAGTGGTTTGATGCATCTACGTACCTTGTAGATCGCGAGCGGAAGCGTTCAAAGAACGGGGATGAGGGAGTCGTACTCGACGTGATACAAATCACCGGAGATCCTAGCGTCGAACGGACGGCACCTCCGCGTTCAACACACGTACGATCAACATAACGTCTCCTCCTTCTTGATCCAGCAAGGGGGAAGGAGAGGTTGATGAAGATCCAGCAGCACGACGGCGTGGTGGTGGATGCAGGGCGTCACAGTAGCAGGGCTTCGTCGTGTACTACGAGAGAGAGAGGTGTAGCAGGGGAGAGGGAGGCGCCAAGGCTCAAGGTGCGGCTGCCCCCTCCCCCCTCCCTTTATATAGGCCCCCTAGGGGGGCGCCGGCCCTAGGAGATGGGATCTCCTGGGGGGGGGGGGGGGCGGCCAGGGCTGGAGTAGCCCCCAAGGCAAGGTGGGGCGCCCCCCACCCCTAGGGTTTCAACCCTAGGCGCATGGGGTGGGCCTAGGGGGGTGCACCAGCCCACTATGGGCTGGTTCCCCTCCCCACCTTGGCCCATGGGGCCCTCCGAGATGGGTGGCCCCACCCGGTGGACCCCCGGGACCCTTCCGGTAGTCCCGGTACAATACCGGTGACCCCGAAACTTTCCCGTTGGCCAAAACAGCACTTCCTATATATTATTCTTTACCTCCGGACCATTCTGAAACTTCTCGTGACGTCCGGGATCTCATCCGGGACTCCGAACAACATTTGGGTTACTGCATATACATATCTTTTCAACCCTAGCGTCACCGAACATTAAGTGTGTAGACCCTACGGGTTCGGGAGACATGTAGACATGACCGAGATCGCTCTCCGGTCAATAACCAACAGCGAGATCTGGATACGCATGTTGGCTCCCACATGCTCCCCGATGATCTCATCGGATGAACCACGATGTCGAGGATTCAAGCAACCCCGTATACAATTCCCTTTGTCAATCGGTATGTTACTTGCCCGAGATTCGATCGTCGGTATCCCAATACCTCGTTCAATCTCGTTACCAGCAAGTTACTTTACTCGTACCGTAATGCATGATCCCGTGACCAGACACTTGGTCACTTTGAGCTCATAATGATGATGCATTACCGAGTGGGCCCAGCGATACCTCTCCATCATACGGAGTGACAAATCCCAGTCTTGATCCGTGTCAACCCAACAGACACTTTCGGAGATACCCGTAGTATACCTTTATAGTCACCCAGTTACGTTGTGACATTTGGTACACCCAAAGCACTCCTACAGTATCCGGGAGTTACACGATCTCATGGTCTAAGGAAAGGATACTTGACATTGGAAAACTCTAGCAAACGAACTACACGATCTTGTGCTATGTTTAGGATTGGGTCTTGTCCATCACATCATTCTCCTAATGATGTGATCTCGTTATCAACGACATCCAATGTCCATAGTCAGGAAACCGTGACTATCTGTTGATCAACGAGCTAGTCAACTAGAGGCTTACTAGGGACATGTTGGTGTCTATTATTCACACATGTATTACGATTTCCGGATAACACAATTATAGCATGAATAAAAGACAATTATCATGAACAAGGAAATATAATAATAACGCTTTTATTATTGCCTCTAGGGCATATTTCCAACATTACAGAGGATCGTGGATTCAGCGTGAAGCGCCAAGCCAGTGCGGTAAGCTGCTCTACCTTTCACAGGATACTTATTTTTTCATATAGATTGACTCTATGTGGGATCTAAATTCCCGTACCTTTGACAGGACTGGCAGAAGATGGCCGGACAGATCGACTGTCCGGCTCCTTTGCCCGAAGGCCCCGCAAACGCTCTTCTAGCGAAGATGTTGACTCCGGCCCCTTATAAGGTGCCAGAGAAGACCAAGAAGGCCAAAGGAACTCGAAAGAGTTCCCGACGCCAGGCGTCGTCGGACTCACCGCCCGATGACTCTGCGGCGCACTCTTCCCCCGAAGACGAGGAAGAAGAAGAAGAAGATGCTCCCCACCGATAGAGGGAGATAAGAAAAGGAAGGCCGCCCCAACTGGGGAGGCCGGAGGGTCCAAGAAGGGAAGGACTCTCCTTCCGAACAGTTCCACCGCCGCCGACGAAGGCGAAGACGAGTGGTTGCCCAGGGTCAAGCCCCCGGGGAGATCGTAAGTATTCGGATGCTAGAGTAACTCATAGGATTCCTTTGTCGCACTGCTTTCCCTAATCCCCTAACATAATTATGCAGGCCGCCATGAGCCAATATCGAGGTATCATCGGACGGCTCCCTGGGCTCGTCGGACATGGATAGCGATCCAGTCCCGACCGCCACCTCCCCTCATCCTGCCGACGACGCCGAGGTGTTGTCTCTAGAGGCATCGGATCAAGGGGAGACAGTCCCGGAGGCACCTCAAGGCGACCTTCCGGACTCCAGGAGCCGAGGGGACAGGGCCCCCGAGAGCTCCGAGTTCGGCCCTTAGCCAAACACCGCGCCGAACCCTCTAGCGGTTCCGGGTTCAGGCAGGCAGGCTCCTTCTAAGGGGGGCAAGATGCCTGTGCCAGTGACCTCTGTCCATCCAGAGGCGCCGGACAATCTGCTGGAAGCGCTTCATAGCGCTTCCATCGACGAGGAGCACCGCACTATCATGAGTGCGTTGATCCAGAAGGTTCAGTCCGCCAAGAGCATATTGACTGAAGCCTGTGCCAGCCTTCTAACAGGCTTCGAGGTAAGTGTTTTAAAATGTAGTAGAAATATTACCGCATAGACAGTAGCCCCTGATGCTTTGTTCGGTGTTCACAAAGAAAACCTGAACAAAGGATCAAATAATATCGCAGGAGTCTAATATAAGTGTGTCAATATGCATATGCAGGCTTCGCTGCTGGCGTCCGCCGCACTGACTGCGGAGGTCGCCGTACTGAAGCAGGACCTCAAGGGATCCAAGAAAGAGCTCGGCCTTGCCAAGAGGCAGCTCGAGGAGAACAAGGGTAAGTAATACCCCGTCTATAGATATGTAAAAAAGGACGCGATTGCAAAATGACAGGATCATCGTATGTTTGTCAGGGGCCACGACCGAGGTGGCGACCCTGAAGCTAGCACTAACCAAGGCCGAAGATACAGCGGCCAAGGAGCGCACCGAGCGAGAGAAGCACGAGGCTTGGGTGGGCGAGGTGCAGCAAGAGCTCCAGGCTCTCGTGACAAAGCACGAGGCGTTGGAGCTTGACTCGAAGACGCGAGAGTCTGAGCTTGCCGCGGCCCTTGAGAGCGCAAAGAGTGGCAAGGCCGAGGCCCAGAAGGCCCTCTAGGAGATCGACGCAATGAAGAAAATAGCAGTGGGTAAGGCTTTCTATATGCAAAGCAAGCATGTAAAAGTAAATTACCGATTACTTACCCGGATCCGGAGCTCTTCTGGAGCATTCGCAGATTTGCCCCGCAGTGTATCCGATGCTGCACAATTTTACCAGGACGAGGACGGAAACTCGACGGAGAAGCTGTTCTGGTCTCAGTATGCTGAGGCCGAACATCCGGTGCCAATGAGCGACCAACTGAAGCAGATGGTCGAGCTACATAAGGCGGCCGATCAGGCCATGAAGGGCTTTATAGTCCGGCTGTGGCCTGGCGACGCCCTTCCGAGTAGCTTCTTCGGCCTGGTGAGGCGGCTTGTGGATGCCTGCCCAAGGCTGGAGGTCGTCAAGCGATCCGTTTGCATTGAAGGTGCACGCCGGGCTTTCGCCCGTGTGAAATTGTAGTGGGTCAAGCTAGACGCTGTAAAGCTAATCAAGGAGGGGCCGCCGGAGGGCAAGGAGCACCGCCACCCCGAGATGTACTACGAGGGTGTTCTGCCGGGTGCCCGTCTTATCGCGGATGAGTGTTCAAAAGATGTAATATTTGAGTAAACTCACTCGTTTTATCCTGTATTTATGAAAACATGTTTCATATGCGCTATGCAACGCTTGTTTGAATTTAAAATATTACCTTCTGTTTGGCTATTTATCCAATCTGAGAGATGGCTAGTCCTCGGCTTCTGCCCCCATGCCACGAGTGCTGGGGTGTTCAGGATAAACCTGAGCACTCATGTTCCCATATTTGGGTCCTTCGAGGGAGGTGCTCAGCACAACGAACAAGGCAACCGGGCTAATAATGCTTTATCACTCTCACTTAGCCATAGAATTCTATAATTTTAAATTTCGGCGAAGCCCCCTGGTATTTGGAAGGCCGAATTCGGGGCGCGATACATGCCTGTAAGCCGGACAGGGCCGGCCCCTCGCCCTAAGCGGCATAAGTCTTTAGGGACTCGAAAAACCTCGCCGAACAGCGACCAGTCTCTCGCCTTATCATGACAGTTAGTTTTAGCTTTCTCTACTAAGGTGCTAAGCCCGGCAGAACTGGGGCACAGTCGTAGTAGTTCTGCTAGCGCTACCTTAGCAAATAGAGCGGAACATAAGGTACCAAAACATAGGAGCCGGGCAAACCCAACATTTGACCAAAGACATGATTCGGAGCTGATGCATATAATGCTATAAGTTCGGGGTGCTGCACTTGTGAAAGCGTTCGGACTTTTCACACTGCATTGTGGGGTACATAAGCCCCTGGTGTATTGACCGTACCAGAGTGTACGGTTGCAAGGCGTCATTAATGAACACACACATATATATATATATATATATAGCAAGAATGCAATGATAGTCATAATGTCATGCATTGTTTATTAAAAAAATTGCGTTAAAGCAGAGTGATACAGATAGTGCGATAAGCAAAGAGTAGGACTATGGCCCTTCCAAGGGCAAGCTGAGGAATGATATTAAATTGAATATTTAACTCGTTACTGTAATCAACCTGGGAATTCCGTGGTATAACGTAGCTGTCTGCCTCCTTGGTTGCTGCATCATGTGTTCGGCAACAGTGCTGCTGGACAGTGTTTCCAGAGATTAAGGTCCTGAAAGAAAAAGAAAAATAACCAAACGAGAAGCCTCTAGTGCGGTTTAGGCCGCGTTTTGGGGCGTGCCGCAGTTGTGCCCCCCTCCCCACCTGTGCCCATGGTATTTTTAATGCGTAATTATGTACGCGCGGCATGAATATCGCAGTTGGGCTGGGATTGGGGTGGCCGCCGTATTGCTACGCGAGCTCAGATCGCGCCAGGCGGTCTATTTGCCGATTGCCCTGAGCGCGCTTGAAGGTGTCTGGGCTTTGAAACGCCGAACTAGTTGATTGCCTTGAGAGGCTGCTTTGCACTTCTACTGCGAGGGTCGCGGTGTGCTCCTCTGTTCGGAGAGAGCGCTCTGTGTTTCCATTGACTGTAATAACTCCGCGAGGTCCTGGCATCTTGAGCTTGAGGTATGCATAATGCGATACCACATTGAATCTAGCGAACGCGGTTCGCCCGAGCAGCGCATGATAACCACTGCTAAACGGGACTATATCGAAGATTAACTCTTCGCTTCGGAAATTATCTGGGGATCCGAAGACCACTTCCAGTGTCATTGAGCCTGTGCAATGGGCCTCTACACCTGGAATGACGCCCTTAAAGGTCGTTTTCGTGGGTTTGATCCTTGAGGGCTCTATACTCATTTTGTGCACTGTGTCCTGATAAAGCAGGTTCAGGCTGCTGACGTCGTCCATAAGGACTCGAGTGAGGTGAAATCCGTCGATGATTGGGTCTAGGACCAGTGCGGCGAATCCACCATGACGGATACTAGTGGGGTGGTCCCTGCGATCGAAGGTGATCAGACAGGAGGACCAAGGGTTGAACTTTGGGGCGACTGGCTCCAACGCATATACGTCCCTGAGCGCACGCTTCTGCTCCCTCTTGGGGATGTGGGTTGCGTATATCATGTCACCATTCGCACTTGCGGGGGAAACCTCTTCTATCCTCCAGTGTGCGGCTACCGGGGCTCCTCCTCGTCATCGCTATGCGGCCCCTTGTCCTTGCTTTCGGCAATTAACTTGTCGGCCTGCTTGAACACCCAACAATCCCTGTTGGTGTGATTAGTTGGCTTGTCTGGGGTGCCGTGTATTTGACACGAGCGATCGAGTATACGATCCAAGCTGGACGGACCCGGCGTACTTTATTTGAATGCCTTTTTCCGCTGACCGGGTTTAGAGCCTTTGAATCCGGCATTGACTGTCGTATCCTCAGTATTTTTGTTGTTAATGCGACGCTTATGCTTGTTGCAACGTGACCTGCTATTGCCGTCCTTGGTATCTGAGGTACCATGGTTCTTTGATATGTTATTACTGCAAGCCAGCCAGCTGTCTTCTCCCGCACAAAAGTGGGTCATGAGCGTCGTGAGGGCTGCCATAGATTTCGGCTTTTCCTGACCAAGGTGCCGGGCTAGCCAGTCGTCTCTTGAAAGCCGCTAAGGCCTCCGCATCCGGACAGTCGACGATTTGATTTTTCTTGGTAAGGAACCGAGTCCAGAATTGCCTGGCCGACTCTTCTGGCTGCTGAATTATGTGGCTCAAGTCATCGGTGCCTGGTGGTCGCACATAAGTGCCCAGAAAGTTGTCGAGGAATGCGGCTTCTAGATCTTCCCAATAGCTAATGGAGTCTGCTAGCAAGCTGTTAAGCCAATGCCGCACTAGTCCTTTGAGCTTTAGTGGGAGGTATTTGATGGTGTGTAAGTCATCGCCGCGGGCCATGTGGATGTGGAGGAGGAAATCCTCAATCCATACTGCGGGATCTGTTGTGCCGTCATATGATTCAATATTTACAAGTTTGAAACCTTCTGGGAATTGATGTTCCATTACTTCGTCTGTGAAGCATAAGGTGTGTGCGGCGCCTCTGTATTGGGCTATATCGCGACGCAACTCGAATGGGTCTTGCCCGTTGTGTTCGACCCGGCCGGATTTGCTTTTACTGTATCCGGCGTGACGTTTGTCGTCTCGCAGAGTGGTGCACCCTCGTGATCCATAGATCGATCTTGAATGCTTTGCCTTGTCCTCCAATATGTCTTGCAGGTCTGGCGTATCTCCCCATGCCTTTTTATTTTAATGGCGTTGGGGTGGAGGCTGAGCTTTTGGCTGGAATGCCTCTCTATCGCGGCCACGAGGTCGCCGATCAGCCGTATCATATGCTTCTTCCTCCAGTCGGGGTAGTAACCTGAGCCTTGGGTAACTCTTGGAAGGACGCTCGAGTTTATATTCCTCGACCGCGAGGACTTCAGTCCATTTGTCAGCTAGCAGATCTTGATCAGCTTGAAGCCGCCACTGCTTTTTCTTCAGGCTATTTGCCGTGGCCATAAGCCGGCGCTTGAAGCGCTCTTGTTCGACGGGATCCTCTAGTACGGCAAATTCATCGTTTGCTTTGGGGGGACTTAGGGCGGCGCCGCTGACGTCGTCACTTGGGTTTCTTTTTGGAGGGGCCATCCTCCACTATCTCGTCGCCATTGCCTTCGTTGGGTGTATCCACCATGTATATGTCCTATGACGAGGTGGCTTTCCAGTGCCCTATAGTTGATGGTTCATGTTCCTCTCCTACATCTTCGTCCATACCGTCGATGTTTTCGGAGTCGAAGTCGAGCATGTCAGTTAAATCATCGACAGTGGCTACAAAGTGGGTGGTGGGTGGGCGTCGAATTTCTTCGCCGTCTGCATCCCAATCTTGTTTGCCATAATCCGGCCAGGGCTCTCCTGACAAAGAGAGAGACCTTAGTGAATTCAAAATGTTGCCGAAGGGCGAGTGTTGAAAGATATCCGCGACGGTGAATTCCATGACCGGCGCCCAATCAGATCCGATTGGCAGGGGCGCGGATGGTTCGGAGTCAGAAAAAGAGTCCGGCACCTTGGAGTCACGGGCTGCACAGAGGATTATGCTAGTGTTTGGCTCGATCGCCGTTGAGACTGCAGCCCCTGAGGCGGTGTCTAACCACCCGTCCTCGATTGGCGCAGTTGGCTCCGAGCTAAGGGTCGGAGCTGACGCGGGTGCGGCCTCTGGGGTACTGTTCGGCGGTAGAGCTAGGTCATACCCATCGCGACAGTGCGGCGCGCCCGGCTGTGGCTCGAATCCGTCGAAGATCAAGTCTCCGTGGATGTTGTCCATGTAGTTCAAACTTCCAAGTATGACCTGACGGCCAGGGGCGTAGCTTTCAATCTACTCCAGATGGCCAAGCGAATTAGCCTGCAGTGCAAAGCCGCCGAATACGAAGATCTGTCCGGGGAGAGAAGTCTCACCCTGGATCGCATCGCTATCGATGATAGTAGGAGCCATCAAGCCTAACGGCAACGACACAGAGGAACTCTCAATGAAAGCACCAATGTTGGTGTGAAAACCGGCGGATCTCGGGTAGGGGGTCCCAAACTGTACGTCTAGGCCGGATGGTAACAGGAGGCAGGGGACACGGTGTTTTACCCAGGTTCGGGCCCTCTTGATGGAGGTAAAACCCTATGTCCTGCTTGATTAATATTGATGATATGGGTAGTACAAGAGTAGATCTACCACGAGATCAGAGAGGCTAAACCCTAGAAGCTAGCCTATGGTATGATTGTATGTTATGGTTGTTGTCCTACGGACTAAAACCCTTCGGTTTATATAGACACCGGAGAGGGTTAGTGTCGGTGTCAAAACCGGTGGATCTCGGGTAGGGGGTCCCAAACTATGCGTCTAGGCCGGATGGTAACAGGAGGCAGGGGACACGATGTTTTACCCAAGTTCAGGCCCTCTTGATGGAGGTAAAACCCTACGTCCTGCTTGATTAATATTGATGATATGGTAGTACAAGAGTAGATCTACCACGAGATCAGAGAGGCTAAACCCTAGAAGCTAGCCTATGGTATGATTGTATGTTATGGTTGTTGTCCTACAGACTAAAACCCTTCGGTTTATATAGACACTGGAGAGGGTTAGGGTTACACAAGGTCGGTTACAAAGGAGGAGATATCCATATATGTATTGCCTAACTTGCCTTCCACGCCAAGTTGAGTCCCATCCGGACACGAGACAAAGTCTTCAATTTTGTATCTTCATAGTCTAACAGTCCGGCCAATGGAGATAGTCAGGCTGTCCGGAGACCCCCTAATCCAGGACTCCCTTAGTAGCCCCTGAACCAGGCTTCAATGACGATGAGTCTGGCGCGCAGTATTGTCTTTGGCATTGCAAGGCGGGTTCCTTCTCCGAATACATCATAGAAGAATTTGAATACGAGGATAGTGTCCAACCCTGCAAAATAAGTTCCACATTCCACCGTAGAGAGAATAATATTTTCGCAGATCTAATTTGCTGGCTTGTTTTGGCAGCACGATGTTATGTCATGGCCCGGTGATTATTTGAACCATTTCTTTTAACCAGCTCCACACATAACGCGAGGCGGTTTCTTGACACGTCTTGTCGAAGGGGAGATCGTGTTCCCCCAATTACGGGATTCTCATTAATGCGATCGTGGGTAACCCAACCGTGTCTAGGACTCCTAGATTATAGGCAAGTCCTAAACGGCTACGGAGATGACGCTTGATATTCACCCTCTTTATAAAGGGACAAGGTTTTCGCTTTTTCCCTCTCGTGCTCAATCGAACCCTTCCCCCGCCTCAAGTTCTAACACCCAAAGCCCAGGTTAGGTTCTCCGGATCTTCAATCATGTCCAGATCCAGCCTTCAAGGCCGATGGATGCCCTCCTCCGTGACGGAAGAGGACATCAAGAAGTTGAGGGAGGCCAGATACCTGACCGCCGAGGTTTCGCATCGGCTTCCTGCTCGAGGGCAGGTCGTCCCTACTCCCGAACCTAACGAGAACGTCGTGTTCGTCTCCCACTTCTTCCGAGGCCTAGGCCTCACTCTGCATCCCTTCGTCAGGGTTTTGATGTTCTATTACGGGCTAGATTTCCATGATCTAGCTCCGGACTCCTTTCTCCATATCTCGACATTTATTGTCATGTGTGAGGCCTTCCTCCGCATTACCCCTCACTTCGGCTTGTGGCTCAAGACCTTCGAAGTGAAGCCGAAGATGATCGAGGGGCAACATGCAGCGTGCCGAGGTGCATCAATAGGCAAGATGGCAGGAGCTCCATGGCCGAAAGGTTCTTTTCCAGAGGTGTACGAATTATGGCAGCGGGAGTGGTTTTACGTCACAGCTCCCAGAAGTGCCAAGTGGGCGGCTGCCCCGGCTTTCCGCTCGGGCCCCCCACCACAACTGATGTCATGGATTAGCATAGGTCTGAGCTAGGGTCCAGCCAAGGACGTGCCTATATTGCAAAGCCGCATCCGAGATCTCTTCGAGGGAGATTTTAATTTGACTGTGGTAATACAAGTTATGCTGGTTCGTCAAGTCCAGCCTTGCAAACGCCGACCCCTTCGCTTGTGGGAGTTCAACCCACAGGGACCGCGTGCCATTCAAAGTTTCCTCGGCCTGACGCATGAGGAGATGTACAAGTCATTCTTCGGACCTCAAGTAGAGTGTCCGGATATTACCGAGGACATGGGCCTGAGCAGTAACTACGCCGCCGAACAAGTAAGAAATCCTCTGGCCGAACACACTGTCTTTTTATTCGTCACAAAGTTATTTCTGAGAGTTCGCTTTTCGACCAGGACTGGCTAACAAAGGCGAAGATGATTCGGTGTTTGGCCCCCCTCCCTGAGGGTTTGGAAAATCCGGTATTGGAAAAGATGCTCGAGGTCGCACCTTGCCAGGAGCCCTCAAAGGAAGATACCGGGGGGGGGGGGGATAAGACGGGCGGACACGGGCCCCCATCGCTGCCCGTTCCAACCGAGGGAATGAGCGTCTCCACGAAGGAGGACAACCGGGGTAGGAAAAGGACTGCTTCCGAGGATCCGGAAGCCGAAGCCTCCAAACGGGAGAACAAGTCTCCCACAGAGGGTCCTGCCTCGGGGGGTGCTTTTGCCGCACAAAGTCCGCGGGGGGATCAGCGCTCCAACGAGTCGTAAGTGATCCAAAATACTTTAATAGTAAAGGTATGCTATTGTTTTTCTAAGAAAATAACCACCGCATATATCTTGCAGTTCGGGCCTTGGCCCCTCTCAGATGAGCTCGTCTTCGGGGGATCTTCTTCCAGAGATGATGGAGAGCGAAACGCCTCCCCCGGACTCCTCCGCTCAAGAAGCGGGCGACCCCGAAGTGTCGTCACGGAGGGCCTCTCCGGATCCGGTGAGGCCAGAAGATAATCCCATAGACCCCAGAAGTCCCCAATGTCCAGCTCCCATAGAGAGCAGACAAAAGAGTCCGGCACCGTTTGGTGTGTGGTCGGACATTCTGAGGGAGTTGGTGGGGCGAGCGGCCATCTCAGAAGAACACCGTATGCTGATGAGTACGGTGATGGAGAGAATCTCATCCGCCGAAAGCAGATTACATGAAGCTTTTATGAGTCTACTGACAGGCTTTGAGGTACGTGAGAAAATATGTGATAATACTACACATGTTAGGTGTGCCCTGTGTAGATAGTAGCCCCTGAGACTCTGGTTGTCGTCGAGAACGGCGACGAACAGAGGATCTTATTCCCAGGCAATAACCAGACTGCCCCTATGTGCAGGTGGTGGAAGCTCCGGTGGTTGGCCGGACTAGTGAGTTTGCCAAATTAAAACGGCAACTGGATGTGGCAAACACCGACATCGAGCTTGTTAACAAGAGGCTTGACGAGGCACAGGGTAAGTGTTATTATCTGGTGAACGCCACATAGTAAGAGCAGCATGATGCCAGTATCTTTAATATGTTGTGACTGCAGATGGAGCTGCCACCGTGGAAACCTTGCGGGCAGGACTTGCCCGAGCCAAGGAACAAGCAAGGATTAGTAATGCGGCTGCTTTGAAGGCGGCCGAAGATTTGCAAGCCGAGAAGGCTGCACATTGTGAGAGCCAAGAGAAGATGGCCAAGATAGCCGTACAATTAAAAGACATTGCCGACTGTTGCCGGGTCCTTGAAAAAGAAAACTGAGCGAAGGCAACGAACCTTGAGAAGGCCACGACGGCGGACAAAGACACCCGTTCTGCTATGAGAGCGAAGGAGGAGCTGTGGGAAGCCAGGGATATTGCGGCTGGGAAACCCTTCATGTTACGGAGGAAGTTCAGAGATCCACGGTATGCCCCTCTGGATCGGCTATGGAGTTCGGCAGATGCATATATGGATTTCGTGGCGAGCGCTGCCGATGCGGCCAAGTACTTCCAAGGTCAGACAGATCGTGAAGTGGACAAGCTGTTCTAGTCGCAATTCCACGTTCCAGAGTGTCCGCTTTCATTGACTGACCAGCTAGCCGAATGGGCCGAACTGAATAGGTTGTCCGGACTCACCATGAGGTCTGTTGTGGATCAGCTATGGCCGGAAAAGCCAAAGCCGAACAGCTATTTTAGCTTAGTGCAACAGTTCCTTGGTGCGGTGCCGCGCATTAATGCGATGAAGAGGTCGGCGTGCATAGAAGGCTCGCGGATGGCCCTTGCCCGTGTTAAAGCACACTGGGCAGAGATGGACGCTACCACTGTTGTGGCGCAGGGTTCGGCCATAGGTCGAGTGGCTGCCGAGCATTATTCCGAGGAGGTTCTCGAGGGTGCTCGTTTGATAGAGGCCCGATGGTCGAAGAATATTATGTTTGAGTGATATGTATTCTCATTGTAAAAAGAATGCTTTTATGAAGTTTTTATAAGGCTATGTTTATACTTTTGCCTGAAAGCAGTATGATGAATCCTGTACGGCCGTTTATGTATACATGTGTGTAACCTGAAAGATTGCAGCCGTCGACTTCAACCCCCACGCATATAATGTGGAGGTGCTCACGAAAAACGCGTGTTCACACTTAACCCAATGTCTTGGTCCTATTAAGGAGGTGATAGCGTAGCGAACGAGGCAACCGGACTATAATGCTTTAACACTTTCACTTAGCCATAGGAGTTTGATAGTGGGGCTACTAGATAGCCCCTGGTGGCTCCGCACTGTCCCGATCGCGGGGTGCGTACATGCCTGGCTGGAAAACGGCCCTTTGTTAAGGCGGAGGAATTCTATCATTCTGATAGGTCATCGAGTGATTGACTAGTCTCATGCTATATTATGACAGTCAGTTTTCGGCTTTCTCTACTGAGGTGCTCGTCCGGATAAACCAGGGCACAATCGCAGTAGTTCTCCCGGTGCTACCTTAGCTGATAAAGCGGAACGTAAGGCACCAAAACACAGGAGCCGGGCAAACCCAACATTTGACCAAATATAATGATTCGGAGCTGACGCATATAAGGCCAAACTCGCGACGCCGAATACTCCCTAAGGTATTCGGTATTTATGGTATAAACCGGGCCTAAATAGTGCCCTTTGTAAGAAGCCCCTTGTGTCCAGGTACGTGCATTATTCTGACGTGGCCACATGCCAAGACATCAGCATCCTTCTCAACTGCGCTGAGAATTCGGTGGATATGTATAAACAAGAGACAGTAAAAAAGGTTTACGCAGGGTCTTAATCTAGAAAGAATCCTTGGAGCGGGTCCCTGCTGCACGTCTGCGCCTGTGTCTCTGTTGTGCCGTATCCTGGACAGGTGTAGCACGATGATCATGTGTAAAAGAGAGGAACTTAGGTGCAAAAGTTGTCGTGCAAAAAGATAGTTTTTAAAGAAACCATGTATAATTCAAGATGAGTAAAAATTGCCACTTGTCTACGCGTGTTGAGCCCCTTGTATTTGTAATAGGGTTGATGGTGTCCTGGACTAGAGGGTACTCACCACGTCGTCTCCCGATCTATTAGATTGGGCCGAGGCTCCCCATGGCCGTATACTCATGGGCCAGTTCGGGCAGCTGCCGCATACAAGGAATATTCCACAAAGACTTGGCGATCAAGACAAGGACTTCTTCCCACCGGCGTATTCGGCTAGGACTCTTGTTAAGCTAGGCCTCTGGTGCATATATGAACCAGGGCCAGGCTAGTCGATAGAACATACAACATACAACATACAATCATACCATAGGCTAGCTTCTAGGGTTTAGCCTCTCCGATCTCGTGGTAGATCTACTCTTGTACTACCCATATCATCAATATTAATCGAGCAGAACGTAGGGTTTTACCTCCATCGAGAAGGCCCGAACCTGGGTAAACTTCGTGTCCCTCACCTCCTGTTACCATCTGGCCTAAACGCACAGTTCGGGACCCCCTACCCGAGATCCGCCGGTTTTGACACCGACATTGGTGCTTTCATTGAGAATTCCGCTGTGTGATCGACAAAAGGATCGATGGCTCGCCTGCAGATCAACTGCGACTTCAGCGTCTTTGTCACCAGTTCGACTGGTCACCTTGGTTCGACCAAGAATTGCGCCCCGTGTTCGGATCACCATGTTCGGACGAGGGCCTTCATCAAACATCAACTCCGATCTCTATAAAGATCACGGAGGAATTATCTATGGAGCTCGTGGGCTCAACGTCAACATTGCCCTCAAGCGCCCGTGCTGTTTTTTTGGACAGCGAACTCGTATCTGCCGCCACCACCTCCTCGAGTATCGCTTTGACGATTGCTTTGGTGGAATTGTGCGGATTGAGTCTATAACAACCCTGGAAAATTTCGTCGAGTTCCGATGGAGGAATCTCTGGCCATCCACGATATATCGGAGCCCTGTCAAATCTGAATGGGAATTTGGATGAGTTTAGGGCGTGGTGTCCAGCTTCTAGCTCGGACGTCCTTTGGAAGATCCAACCGTTGATCGGCTGCGGAATTCCTATATCTACCACCTCTCAAAATTTCAGCTCAATCCGACCATCCAAACTCCGGGAACCTTCCGATTAGTGCATCACTTTTCGGATCTCTTTTCTGCACGAAAACGAATCCGACCCGAGTTCATCTTTTTTATGAACGGGATTTCGGACATCCCTTTTGAAGGAAGTTTTGTATGGGGTATTTTGTTTTGTTTCCGAACACATCCCACTAACTTTAAGATCTTTTGAACATGATCTTCAACATCATGCTGGTGTCAAACCAGTCCGTCAATATTACTCCACGGCTGCCGACCTGCGCTAGACATGTCGTCACTTTAGCCGAGCTCAACTTCTTCGGATCATCATCTCGGCAGGCCGAACAAGAGTCCGGCATCACGAAGGATAAATCATCATGAACATCGCTGCCCCACGGATTACACGGAGCGGGCATACCGGCATCGCCGCACGGTCGCTTCATTAAGCCGGCATCGACCACGTCACGACTTGCATCGACAGGGCCACACTATTGCTTCTTCAAGCTGGTGTCCATCACGCCGACCTACTTCGACTCATCGGCTGACGTCGAGGCTTTGACATCTCGGCTGGACCGGGGGCTTCGCCATCTCTTCACCAACCTACTCCGGACACTTCGGCGTCACTAGCCGACCAGCTCTGTCACGTTAGCTGGGCCGAGGGCTTTGCCTCAGTGAGTCAACCTTTACCAGCATTGACATGCCGTCGTTTTATCACCCATCAGGCAATGGGTGTGCGGAGCGAGTCCCAATTTTGTGAATCACCTTCCTTCGGATTGCTACAACAAATAAACCAGGTGCTATTAATCCCAGTATTTTTTGCTTGTTTGGGTTCATTTTTATCAAGGAATTATTACTCTGATTTGTCCATGATATGTACACAGGTCTATCAAATGGTGACCGAATTAACGACGGTTGTGTGGTGGTTCGATCAGTTTCCGTACATAGTCTGGCGAACGCCGCATCCGGAGCTCGGACTGACCTGTGTGTTCAGGCTTTGCCATGCCTTTACTACATCACGCCGACGCCCTGCATCGACATTGACTTCGGCGCCAGGCCATATTTTTTCTATTCCTCACTTTGCATAAATTATTTATTATGCAACATTTTTTTAATTATCATTATCGCTATTATCTCCGGTTTGCACTATTTTTTGTGCACAGGAAAATGATCCGGGGCCTTCGGCGTCACTCTGCCTATCTGCATTGACCGTGCTATGTCACCACTTCGGCGTGTCGAGCTCTCCGCTCCGCCACCTCGGGACCAGCTTGGGGGATGGAACCTTGCGCCGCATCAAGCTCGGACCGCGTCATCAATACCAAACACATTAACCAGCTAAGTCACTTTCATGCTCAAAGCTTTAATTTCTAACTTGTGTTCGGTTCAACCAAGCGTTATACTTTTTTTGGAAAAAAGTTGCTTGTAAAAAATTTCCTTGTCCAAACTTTATTTGTGACGCATAAATTCAAATACCCAATTCATTTGGGGGCTTCCTTCATGAAGCTTTTCCACTTGCATATGATTATACTTGTACGACTTCATTCCTTGTTCGTGTATTACGCCACAATATGCACCATATTGACTTAAGCGATTTGCAAGCTAGATTGCCTCGCTCCTGTGTTTACCCCTACGTTCCCGATTGTTCGGCTAGGGAGTAAAGGGAGCACCTCTGCGATTGTCACGATCAGGTCGCCCGAGCCGGACCTCAGACTAGGTGAAGCCGGAAGCTAGCGCTCTTATAGTTTTCAATGATGGTCGGCACACAACGGAACTCATGAGTACAAAAAATCTATTGCACAAGTCTCATAATAACAATGAGCACCGGAGAAAGGTATCAGTGGGGGTACTATTTTCTTCGAAGATGCTTCTTACACTTCACGATAATATAGCATAAGTTGCCTGAGCGCGCTTTGTCTGTTACAGCCTTATGGCCTGATTGCCTGGTTATTGGAAACACCATCGATATTTTCGACCGATGGAGTACATAACACTTTTCGGTCCTTGACCGAAGAGGGAGAAGCTGACGGTCAGTTAAGACGCGTTTAAAGTTCGGTTGAACATATATATGATATAAGTACTTCGGTACATGCAGTCATTCTTCTACCCAAGTCACTTGGGGGCTCTTAAGTTTATTTGAGCCATTTTATAATGAGTGTTCTTCTTCTTAGTCGTTGCAAAGTTTTATTATTATTATTATTTATCACTCCTTTTTTCGACACGAGTGTGCGGTCACTAGCCGGGGAGCCTAATTTCTCTCTCAAAGCCGCTAGAGTTTAGTTTGCTAAACTGGCCTGATGAGAAGTACTCCGCCCTCGGGATAGGAGGTTGAAGCCGTAGGCTGACCCGCTTGAAGTCTTGAGATAGGATGTATCATGTTAAAGCACGACAGAAGCTCTTCTTTTTTCTAAGACCAACTTTCGGATTGGCACCGAACACTTGATATTGTTCGGACGTCATGTTTTTACTGACGTTTCTTGGTTTTCCAAGATTTTTGGCACTTTTAAACTATTTGTGCTTTTCCAGCATTAGTCTCGCAGTGCAACGCCGGACACCTCAGTGGAGAAAGCCGAAAACTGACTTTCATAATAAGCGTAAACTGGTCAGCGATCCGATGACTATGTTAAATGATGGGCCGTTCATAGCATTGGACGAAGTGTTTACGGCTTGACCCCGACTGTCGCCGAACACTACCGGGGGCTATTAACTGGCCTCCCAAACTAAATCCTCAATATTTTGCTCTTACATTAGAGCTGAGGTTTAATGATCATGCTTAGCATGACAACCCAAAGAAAGGAACCAATAGCGGGACTATTTTCTTTGGAAGACATTTCTTCTGTTAAACAGTAATATAACTCTCTGCGTACCTTTCTTTATAAAACCGTATGGCCAGATTGCCTTGTTTGTTGTAAATCTTTGCCCTTACAAAGGCTTTATAAAGTAGGACAAACACTCCTCGGCTACTGGCCGAGGAGGTGGAAGCCGATGGTCGGTCAACAAAGTTTTGTACAATGCAGATCCGAGCATTAATGACGTAAAGTACTTGGATACATAGAGTCATTACACATAATTTGTGATTTTACTATAGATATTGATCCTTAATTCGGCCACCCGTGCCTGCATTAAGGCTCGGGGGCTACTGGGCTTCGGGCTTATTATTTACAAATATTAAAGGGGCACATTGATCCCCTGATCTGGTGTTACCACCCGACCAGTGTCTCGGGGGCTACTGCATTGCTTGTCCAATGCAGAAAATTTTATGTGCAATATAGTTTCCGAGGAGATTTTGATCCTCAGGTTGGCCGGCGGCACCCAACCTGAGTCTCGAGGACTGAGCATGCCGCTTTTAGTGTCCCGAAGTATTCTACCGAGCTTGGACTTGATCCTCAGGCCGATTTTGCAAATCAACCTGAGTCTCAGCGGCTACTGGGATCAGCGGTCTTATGTCATCCTTCAGGTGCATCTCGGGTTTTAGACCGATACACACCTTGAGGGTTACTAGCTATATATCTCGGCTGAGAATAAATTGCAACGATAAAAAATATTCACAAAAATCGGCCCACATTCGGTGTGGTGCACCACCTCGGAAGCTGCCCGGCATAAAGCTCGGGCGCTAGTGGCTGGCTCCATAGAAGGCATTTCCGGCATTAAGCTCGGCTAAACTCCTTCAAACTTCTTTGAACCAAGGTGATTTACGACACCTCGGATATAGTCCGACGTTGGAGCTCGGATACAGTCCGGCATTGGAGCTCGGATATACAGTCCGGCGTTGGAGCTCAGATACATAGTCCAACATTGGAGCTCGGATACATTCCGGCGTTAGAGCTAGGAAGCGGTCCGGCGTTGGTGCTCGGTTGCAAAAGATACCTCGAATACAGTCCGGCGTTGGAGCTCGGACGCAAGAGGATGCTACCGCCTGGGAACAACTTCAAACCCGAGGTGTGGCATAAAAATAACAAGGCATTGGTAAAGGCCGGAAACTTAAAGGGGCTCCTCGGATACCCGACGTTTAAACTCATCGGATGCATTTCGGCGATCCTCAAGATCGAAGATAAAGAAGATTTGTTGAACCAGTTTTCAAGACCGACGACCGAAGATGAAGAACAGTTCGGAAGAATCGAGGAGCATCCCTAACTTGAAGACCGGTTCAGGGGGCTACTGACGGTGTCCTGGACTAGGGGGTACTCACCACGTCGTCTCCCGATCTATTAGATTGGGCCGAGGCCCCCCATGGCCGTATACTCATGGGCCAGTTTGGACAGCTGCCGCATACAAGGAAGATTCCACAAAGACTTGGCGATCAAGACAAGGACTTCTCCCCACCGGCGTATTCGTCTAGGACTCTTGTTAACCCAGGCCTCTGGTGCATTATATAAACCAGGGCCAGGCTAGTCGATAGAACATACAACATACAACATACAATCATACCACAGGCTAGCTTCTAGGGTTTAGCCTCTCCGATCTCGTGGTAGATCTACTCTTGTACTACCCATATCATCAATATTAATCGAGTAGGACGTAGAGTTTTACCTCCATTGACAGGGCCCGAACCTGGGTAAAACTTCGTGTCCCTCACCTCCGGTTACCATCCGGCCTAGACGCACAGTTCGGGACCCCCTGCAATAGATCCGCCGGTTTTGACACCGACAAGGGGTGTGACCATTGATCTAGTATGATTTACATATAGCTGCGACGGACTCGTCTAACCGTGTCCGGGGTCTTGACGACCTGTTAAATGCTTTAGTTGGTGAGGCCGTTTTTAGTGTGCGGCTGCCAAGGCAGCCGCACTCTCTTCGGCGCGCAAAGATCGCTTAATACTTCCGTTTACTGTAATGATGCCACGTGGGCCGGGCATCTTGAGTGTGAGGAAAGCATAGTGCGGTATTGCATTAAAGTGAGCGAAAGCTTCGCGTCTGAGTAGTGCTTGATAGCCACTTTGGAACGGAGCGATGTTGAAGGTTAAATGTTCGCTACGGAAGTTATCGGGGAAGCCGAATATAACCTTTAGTAGGAGGGAGCCCGTGCAATGAGCCCCTGGGCCTGGCGTTACTCCTTTAAAGGTTGTATTGCTATGGCAAATTTTTGTTGGGTCTATCCCCATTTCGCGGATTGTGTCCTGGTATATCAGGTTTAGACTGCTGCCACCGTCCATCAGGACTCGTTGAAGTGGTATCCGTCAATTATTGGGTCTAATACTAGGGCAGCCCATCCTGCACGCCGGATACTTGCTGAGTAATCACGATGGTCGAAAGTGATCGGTTGGGACGACCAGTGGCAGGACTCCGCGGTGATAGGCCCTTGGGCATATTTTTCTGGGAGTGCCGTTTTGTTTCTTCCTTTGATTACGTGTAACACGTTTACTGTTTTGACTTCCGGTGGAAATTTCTTTTGTTCCCCAGTTTCTTGCTTGGTGTATCCTCCCCCTTGCGTACGGCGTTGAGCTTGCCGAACTGCTTGAAGACCCAACATTCTCTGTTGGTATGATTAGCGGGTTTACCAGGGGTGCTATGGATCTGACATATTTGGTCCAGAATTTTGTTTAGGCTGGACAGTTCGTCTCTGGCACCTTTAGTGGGCGGCTTTTGCTGACCTGGCCGAGAGCTTTTGAATCCGGCGTTTACTGCCGTGCTCTTCGTGATGTCTTCTTTATTCCGGCGTTTGTTATTGTTGTTGTGCCGTGATTTCCCGTTTCCATCTCTAACTTCAGATGTACTGGGGTCGCTGGTGCTGCATCTGGCTAGCCAGCTGTCCTCACCCACGCAAAAGCGGGTCATGAGGCTTGTTAATGCTGCCATTATTCTCAGCTTTTCTTGGCTGAGGTGTCTGGCAAGCCATTCGTCACGGACGCTATGCTTAAAAGCTGCCAAGGCTTTGGCGTCCAGACAGTCGACAATTTGGTTCTTTTTAGTAAGAAACCTGTTCCAAAGTTTTCGGGTTGACTCTCTGGGTTGTTGAGTTATATGACTCAAATCGTCCCCGTCCGGAGGTCGGACATAAGTCCCTTGAAAATTTGCCCGAAAAGCTTCTTCGAGCTCTTCCCAGCTTCCAATGGAGTTTTCGGGGAGGCTTTTGAGCCAGTGACGAGCTGGCCCTTTAAGCTTGAGTGGTAAGTACTTGATGGCGTGGAGATCATCTCCTCGAGCCATATGGATATGGAGGATATAGTCCTCGATACAGACCCCAGGGTCTGTTGTTCCGTCGTATGCCTCTATGTTTACGGGTTTGAATCCCTCTGGAAATTCATGGTCCAGCACCTCGTCGGTGAAACTTAGGGGGTGTGCGGCACCCTTGTATCTGGGTGTACCACGTTGTTCGGATGTTTGTTGTGTTACATCATATGCTGGGGCGCGCTTGCGTGGTCCATATATGGATCTGGTTGCGCCGTCCTTTTGGTGCGAGCCCTCGCGTGGATCGCGTATTGGCTTGTGAGTGGCATTGTTTGCTGCTCGATGTTGGCCGTGAGGTTGTCTATCCGGCCAGGTGGCTATTTTGATTTTTGGTTGTGGGGGGTCTGAGGCCTCCTCATTGAATTCAGGTAGCAACTTCCGCTTTGGGTAGCTCTTGGTGGGGCGATTGTCGCCGTACTTCGCTGCTGTGTTGAGTACTTTACTCCATCTGATTTGGAGTGTGTCCTGCGCAGCCTTGAGCCTTTGCTTCTACTTTTTCAGAGTCCTCGCCGTGGCAACAAGCCTTTGTCGGGCGTTCTGCTGCTCCGGGTGCCTGTCCGGTGTTATGTCGTCTAGACTATTATCTTTGACAGAATTAGTGTGTACGGTTTGATTCTCCGTATTGCCGTAGTCCGGCAGTGGTTCGCCCTGCTCCAACGCTGGGTCTGTATGATCGTTATTTCTGCCGAGGCGGGATATGGGGCAGTGCTTGTGTCGCCGCTTTGACTGCTTCTCGAGGGAACAAGCCTTTGGTGCGTCCTTCCGTTCCTCGCCGTCATCTTCTTTTGGTGTGTCCACCATGTATACGTCATATGATGAGGTGGACGTCCAGCGCCCTGTGGGCGGTGGTTCCTATTCGCCTCCTGCATCGTCGTCCATACCGTCAATGTCTTCGGAGTCGAAGTCGAGTGTGTCGGTTGAGTCATCGATGGTGGCTATTAAGTGGGTGGTGGGTGGGCGTCGAATTTCTTCGTCGTCCGCATCCCAATCCTGTTGGCCATAATCCGACCGGGGCTCTCCTGACAAAGAGAGAGACCTTAGTGAATTCAGAATGTTGCCGAGGGGCGAGTGCTGAAAGATATCCACGGCGGTGAATTCCATGATCGGCGCCCAATCGGATTCGTTTGGCAGGGGCGCGGGCGGTTCAGAGTCAGAAAAAGAGTCCGGCACCTTGGAGTCACGGGCTGCGCGGAGGATTATGCTGGTGTTTGGCTCGATCGCCGTTGAGACTGCAGCCCCAAAGGTGGTGTCTAACCACCCGTCCTCGATTGGCGCAGTTGGCTCCGAGCTAAGGGTCGGAGCTGATGTGGGCGCGGCCTCTATGGTATTGT
Organism: Triticum monococcum; assembly: GCA_034509565.1. Classification (NCBI taxonomy): domain Eukaryota; kingdom Viridiplantae; phylum Streptophyta; class Magnoliopsida; order Poales; family Poaceae; genus Triticum; species Triticum monococcum. Next base: position 237,661,674 of record CM067843.1, read on the forward strand.
TCGGCGGCAGAGCTAGGTCATACCCATCGCGACAGTGCGGCGCACCCGGCTGTGGCTCGAATTCGTCGAAGATCGAGTCTCCACGGATGTCGGCCGTGTAGTTCAAAATTCCAAGTCTGACCTGACGGCCAGGGGCGTAGCTTTCAATCTTCTCCAGATGGCCAAGCGAATTAGCCCGCAGTGCAAAGCCGCCGAATACGAAGATCTGTCCGGGGAGAAAAGTCTCACCCTAGATCGCATCGCTATCGATGATAGTAGGAGCCATCAAGCTTAACAACGACGACACAGAGGAACTCTCAATGAAAGCACCAATGTCGGTGTCAAAACTGGCGGATCTCGGGTAGGGCGTCCCGAACTGTGCGTCTAGGCCGGATGGTAACATGAGGCAGGGGATACGATGTTTTACCCAGGTTCGGGCCCTCTTGATGGAGGTAAAACCCTACGTCCTGCTTGATTAATATTGATGATATGGGTAGTACAAGAGTAGATCTACCACGAGATCAGAAAGGCTAAACCCTAGAAGCTAGCCTATGGTATGATTGTATGTTATGGTTGTTGTCCTACGGACTAAAACCCTTCGGTTTATATAGACACCGGAGAGGGTTAGGGTTACACAAGGTCGGTTACAAAGGAGGAGATATCCATATACGTATTGCCTAGCTTGCCTTCCACGCCAAGTAGAGTCCCATCCGGACACGAGACGAAGTCTTCAATCTTGTATCTTCATAGTCTAACAGTCCGACCAATGGAGATAGTCCGGCTGTCCGGAGACCCCCTAATCCAGGACTCCCTTAGTTAGGGTTACACAAGGTCGGTTACAAAGGAGGAAATATCCATATACGTATTGCCTAGCTTGCCTTCCACGCAAGTAGAGTCCCATCCGGACACGATACGAAGTCTTCAATCTTGTATCATCATAGTCCAACAGTCCAGCTAAAGGATATAGTCCGGCTGTCCGGAGACCCCCTAATCCAGGACTCCCTTAGGCGTAGCTATCGATATGCTCCAGGTGGCCAAACGAGTTGGCCCGCAGTGCGAAGACGCTGATCACGAAGATCTGTCTGGGGAGGAAGGTTTATCCTTGGACAATGTCATTGTTGACGATTGAAGGGGCCATCAAACCTTTTGGGGATGGCACAACAGAACTGTCAATGAAAGCACCAATGTCGGTGTCAAAACCGACGGATCTCGGGTAGGGGGTCCCGAACTGTGCGTCTAAGGTCGATGGTAATAGGAGACATGGAACACGATGTTTACCCAGGTTTGGGCCCTCTCTAGGGAGGTAATACCCCATGTCCTGCTTGATTGATATTGATGAATACGAGTATTACAAGAGTTGATCTACCTCGAGATCGTAATGGCTAAACCCTAGATGTTAGGTTCTACGGTAGGGTGCGTCGACTGTAAAATAAAATTTTCCTACGTGCAGAACAACCAAGAATATGCTACGGGAGATGGATCACAGTTCGTTACCACTAGACACGTAGTGCCGTGCAGCGGAAGAGTTGGGGCAGCGCGTCCGCGTGGATCGTCTCCTCCTCGTCCGATCTCCCTCGTACAGCCGGTAGTCGGTTCCCACGTACAGGTTCGCCGGAGCGGCGCAAGTGCACCTCCTCTAACGGTATCCACGCGTGCAGGAGGAACATCGTGCGGCAGACTGCTAGGTCCGATCACACAACCGGCAGCGAGTGGAGGTGTCTATTCGCAACACATGCAAACCCTAGCGACAGCGCCGAAGCGATCAATCCCGTGAGTGTGCGGCACCTCCACTTTATATAGGCGTCCGTCGCGGGCTCAACACTTGGGCCTCGCAAGGACCCTAAAGCCCATAAGTCTACTCGGCCACAATCCGAATATAGCTCGGATCACATCCGACCAGTATCCTCGGATCTGACCTCGTAGGTTCCTTCCCTTAAGCACGCGACCACTTAGGTTCAAGCTGGCTTGGTCGTAGTTCGGATCACCTCCGAACTGCATAGTTGGTAGCGGCATCTAGCAAGGCATGCTGAACACCGAACAGACTATGAAGCTGGTTAGGCGAACCTGTATATCATTCTTCCATTCCTTTTGCCACATGATATATGTTGTCGGGCTCAAGGCGAGTCTGTCATGCTTGTGCTAGCCCGACCTCTTTCTCGTTCCAGTGATGCCGACCACAAACCAGATTATCTCATAATCCTTGTTGCATGGCCATGCTTATCTTGGTCGTATCACACGAGGGGCCCAGAGTATATCTCTCCTAATCGGAGGGGCAAATCCCATCATGCTCGACCACGTCTCGCAGCATGGTTCTGGACAAACCCGAAACCTACCTTTATAACTACCCAGTTACGGAATAGCGTTTGGTCGGCCCAAAGCAAGTCTGTCACCATCCCGAGTACATGTGTCAGCTCAGGTCTTAGGACATAGAACATATGTTGTACTCGAGACTCACAGATGACATATCGTTGCGTCTCATAGTTGGGTCTGTCCGACTCGGACCTTATCTCGACTCGGATCCGAATATGTTGAATCCGACCAGATCCTTCCAAGTCCATATTATCCGGTTAGCATCCAATGCTCCATGGCTAGTGAGACTAAGCCATCGATTGTGTCATATGCTAGTGTAGTTGGCTGTGCGTCCACACAACCCTTTCGACTAGGGACCTTTTAGGACAGTCATCATACAATGCATAGTTCCACAAACAAGTCACGTACTTGCTGATACACATCGTTGATAATGTCCAAGGACTATCTTTATTCATAAACACATAGGAAATATCGTCATACATGATTGCCTCTAGGGCATATCTCCAACAGTCTCCCACTTGCACTAGAGTCAATCAAATAGACATCGAATGCCCATAGCTCTAACGTGCCCCTCATGCTTGGATTGTGGAAGCGGCATAGTCAACGGATCCGCAACATTTGCATCCGTGTGAATTTTAAATAACTCTACATCACCACTCTTTACGATCTTTCGTATCAGGTGATATTTCCGATCTATGTGTCTGACCTTGTGGTGATTCCCCGGCTCCTTGGCTTGTGCGATGGCACCGGAATTATCACAATAAAGGTCCAACGGTTTTACCGAGGCTGGGAAAATACCAAGATCATCGAGAAAGTTCCGGATCCAAACACCTTCCTTTGCAGCTTCACAAGAAGCAATGTATTCGGCTTCTGTAGTAGAATCGGCCACCGTATCTTGCTTGGAACTCATCCAGCTCACTGCTCCTCCATTCATGACGTACACGAATCTGGACTGTGGTCGACAATCATCTCTGTCGGTTTGGAAACTAGCATTGACGTAACCCCTTACGACGAGCTCTTCCTCACCTCCATAAACTAGGAACATCTCTTTAGTCCTTTTCAGGTACTTCAAAATAGTCTTTACCGCTGCCCAGTGACTCTCCCCTGGGTTGGCCTGGTATCTACTTGTTAGGATTATTGCAAAAGCAACATCGGGCCGTCTACATATCATGGCATACATGATGGATCCGATTGCCGAGGCATACGAAATCCTACTCATCCTGCTTCGCTCATCAGATGTCGAAGGACTCTGAGTCTCGCTTAGCCTTATACCATGTGAGAGTGGCAAGAACCCTTCTTTGCCTCACTCATGTTGAACCGCTTCAACACTTTATCTATGTACGTGCTTTGGCTTAAGCCGAGCAGCCTCCTTGATCTATCTCTATAGATCTTAATGCCTAAAATGTACATTGCCTCGCCAAGGTCCTTCATCAAAAACTTGCCATTCAATGACTCCTTGACTGAGTTCAGCATCGAAATATCATTTCGGATCAGTAGTATGTCATCCACATACAAGATCAAAAACACTACCGAGCTCCCACTTAACTTGTATAAACAAGAGTCCTCTTCGCTTTTGATGAAGCCGAAACCAGTGACGACCTCATCAAAACGAATGTTCCAGCTCCAAGATGCTTGCCTCAACCCATAAATGGATCTCTTGAGCTTGCATACCTTAGTAGTGCTAGTCGGATCGACAAAACCCTCGGGCTGTATCATATACACGTCCTCAGTTAAATTTCCGTGAAGGAAAGCCGTCTTGACATCCATCTGCCATATCTCGTAATCGAAATATGCAGCTATAGCTAGTACGATCCTCACAGACTTCAGCATCGCTACCGGCGAGTAAGTCTCGTCGTAGTCAATTCCTTGAACTTGTCCATAACCCTTAGCGACAAGCCGAGCTTTGTGGATCTAAACATTTCCATCCACATCGGTTTTCTTCTTAAAGACCCATTTGCAACCAATGGCTTGTACGCTAGGCGGCGGATCAACCAAGTCCCAGACTTGATTCTCATCCATGGATTTAACTCGGATCTTATGGCCTCCAGCCATGCCTCAGAATCTGGGCTCACCATCGCTTCCGCATACGTGGCCGGCTCGTCACTTTCTAGCAACAATACATAACGCACTCTGCGCAATCTTTCCGACCTCTGTGGTTCTGGTGTCGCTTCCACTACGGGTTCCCTGACTGACTCTGGTATGATCTCATCACCAGCCGAGCCGTCCCAGAGTGGTCCTTGAATTTCTTCGAGTCGGACTGTCCTCCCACTGGCCTCCCGACTGAGAAACTCTTTCTCAAGGAAAACCCCGTTCCGAGCAACAAACACTTTGTTCTCTTCCCGGTTGTAGAAGCTATATCCCAAGGTTTCCGTCGGATATCCCACGAATATGCATTTATCCGACTTGGGTGTAAGCTTGTCTGACATAAGTTTCTTGACAAATGCTTCACAACCCCAAATCTTTAGAAAAGACAAACTGGGACTCTTCTCGGTCCACATCTCATGTGGTGTCTTGTCTACGGATTTTGATGGTACCCTATTAAGTGTGAAAGCTGTAGTTTCTAGAGCGTATCCCCAGAATGACAAGGGTAAATCCGACTTGCTCATCATAGATCGAACCATGTCCAACAAGGTATGATTCCTCCGTTCCGATACACCATTTCTCTGTGGCGTACCCAGAGGTGTGAGCTGAGGTACTATACCTCTACTTTTTAGATGGTCATCAAACTCCTGGCTCATGCACTCACCTCCACGGCTGATTTTATAGTCTTGCCGAGCTGACTCTCAACCTTGTTTTGAAACTCTTTGAACTTTTCAAAAGTCTCCGACTTGTGCCTCATCAAATAGATATATCCATATGTACTCAAGTCGTCGGTAAAAGTCACGAAGTACTGATAGCCACCTCTAGATGTTGTGCTCATTGATCCACACACATCACTGTGTATCAGTTCCAACAGCTCGGATGCCCTCTCACAACTCTTTACGAAAGGAGACTTAGTCATCTTGCCGAGCAAGCATGATTTGCATGTCTTAAACGACCCAAAGTCAGTTGAAGTTAGGAGTCCATCATCATGGAGCTTCTTCATGCGTTTCAGACTAATGTGTCCAAGTCGGCAATGCCAGAAGTATGTCGGATTTATCTCATTAGACTTATGCCTCTTGACATTCACGTTATAGACCAGTTCCTGTTCTAGATTCGATATAAATAACCCATCAACAATGGGTGCATAGCCGTGGAACATCCCATTCAAATAAATCGAACAACCATTTGTCCTTTAAATTGAATTCATAACCCCGACTCATCAAGCATGAGGCATAAATAATGTTCCGACTAAGTGCAGGAATGTAATAACAGTTATTCAATTCCAAAATAAATCCAGAAGGAAGCTGGAGCTGCATCATGCCGACCTGCAACGCAGCAACTCTTGCTTTGTTGCCGACCCTGATGTCAATCTCCCCTTGTGCCACACGCCTAGTTCTTACCAGCCCCTGCATCGAGTTGCAAATGTGAACAACCGATCCAGTATCAAATACCCAAGAGCTGCTAGGTATGTCAGCAAGGTAAATGTCTATAGCATATGCAACAAGTGTACCTTTGCCTGAAGCAGCATTCCCAACCTTCTTGCCATGCTCTGCAAGCCACTTGCTACAGTTCCTCTTCCAGTGACCAGTTTCCTTGCAATAATAGCAAACGGTCTTTGAGTCCGGCCCATACTTTGGCGCAGTGGCGGAGGTTACCATCTCCGTGCCCTTTGCCTTAGCCTTTTTCTTGGACCAACTCTTCTTGAACTTAGCCGATTTCTGCACCAACAACACTTGATGTGTGCCTTTATTAATATCTTGCTCTGCCACTTTGAGCATCCCATGCAATTCAGTGAGCTTCTTATCCATGACAAGCATACGATAGTTCGAGATGAACGTCCCATAGCTGGGTGGAAGAGAACCCAGAACTGCATTAGTAGCCAGCTCATCCAAGAGCGGGAAGCCCAACCGATTCAAAGCTTGCACATATCCGATCATCTTGATCACATGCGGGCTCAGTGGATCACCTTCCTTCAGCTTACAATCCATCAAGGATCGCCACACGTTGAACCTTTCGGTCCTAGCCTGCACGTGAAACATGCTCTTGAGACTCTCGATCATATCGAAAGCCCCAACGTCTTCGAAATGCTGCTGCAAATCGGGCTCCATACAAGCCAGCATGAGGCAGCTGATCTTGTTTGATTCATCAACGAGTTTGTGGTAGGCATTCTTGGTTGTGGTACTAGCATTATCGGCAGGTTCCTCTGGAAGCCAGATCCTCTAGAACATGTTCCTTTTTATCATGCTTGAGAACAATTCTCAAATTTCTATACCAGGTAGTAAAGTTTGTTCCATTCAGTTTATCATTTTCCAGAATTGATTTCAATGCAAAGTTGGGTTGAGCAGGTGGTGCCATTGATCTACAACATAAAAATATGAAATCACTAAGCAATGTGTTTATGTAGAGTAATTATAGCCTTAAACAGAAATACTCCCACTGAAGTCAGCATCCCTCCGCAAATTCTCAGTGATTCAGGATCCGACTAGCACATGTGACTAGTGAGCTTTAGCATCACTGCTAGACAACATGCCTATCCGGTAAGCAACTCCTTACTAATCGTATCTCTATACGACTCCTGTCGGTCGGGTAGGTATCTCATACCCTGGCTCCCGACCTCTTTTGCCACAAGGCCCAAAACCGTTTTGATAGCCTTGTCAAGTTAACCTAATGCAGTGCATGTCTGTGTCCGACACGAACCCTTCAGTTCAAGGACACCTAGCAGCACTGTGACGCCCGGATAATTAAGCTACAGTAACCCTCTACTGATGATGCCACGTCACCTCGATTTCTGTTAATAAACTCGTGTTAGTTCAGAACGATTCAAATTCAAATATTAATTAAAGGCAAACAATAAAAGTTTTCAAACATTAAAACTGAAGTGTTTGGGTTGTGCCAAATAATGCATAGGTATTTATGGTGAAGAGATCACACTTTTATAAAATGTTAAAATACTCTAAAATGTTACAAACAGTAGCAAAAAAAATTATTTAAACGCTTTGAAACTATTAAAACAAATGAAAACTATTTTATTTGAAGTTCCCAATTTAATGTGGTTGTGGTATAATTAGAACTACCAATTTAGGATCTATTGCAGTAATTAATAAAACTAAATAAACTTAAGAGATAAGTGAAAATAGAAAAGAAATAAATAAAAGGAAAGTTAACAAAAAAAGTAGAAAAGAGTAAAAGAGTTCTCCCGGCCCAACTGGGCCACCAGCCAACCCCAGGCCGGCCCACCCCCTGCCTACTAACCCACTCCCCCTCCCACCGTAACCCTAACCGGTCACCCCACTCCCCCCACGACCCCCTCGCTCCTCCCACTCCCATCCGATATGGATCGGGGATCCAGCCCGATGACCGCACCCCGGGCCACCCAACGTCGGTGCCCATCCTCGACGCGGCCCCGCCCCATCACCGGACCTCCTCATCGTCCCTCCTCTCTCGCACGGCGCCCCCCGTGGCCTCTGCCTCGTCGACATCGGAGCCCCGCGTCGCCACGACTCCGTCGCCGCCCGTCTTCCTCCTCACGCCCCGCTGCCCCATACCCTACATGCTCGATGTGAGCCGCCGCCTCCCTCCTCCGTCTCTGCTAACGCAGCAACGCCGTCTACATCAGGAGCCGTAGCTCGCCGGCGCCTCGCCTCCCTTGCCGCCTCTTGCCCGCGCCATTTTGCAAGCCACGCCGCGCGTCCCTGCCTGCTAGCTCGCGCGCCCCGTCGTGCCTATCGCCACTCGCGCCATCTGCGGCTGTTGCCGCCCACACCGCGCTCCGCCCTCGCCGCTGCTGGCTCTCGCTGCTACTGGTTGATGCTGCTCCAGCCGCATCGCCCACTGCCGCTATCGCTTTCTCGCGCTCGCCGCCCGCATCATCGCCGCCGTCTGCTCCCGCTCACCCACTGCTGCTGCTTCTTGTGTGGTCGCCGCCGGCGCTGGGCGCCTAACCACGCCGCGGCTCGCTCCCCTTCGCTCGCCCGCGCCACACCCCGGCGCCGCTCCACCGTGGCCTCGCCGCTGCCGGGTGCAGCCCCGGTCAGCCGGCCTCATCCCCTCGCGTGATGGGCGCCTAGATGCGCCCCGCCCTGGCGCCGGAAACCCATTGCCCGCTAGCCCCTCTGGGCCACAGACACATGGGCCCCGCCCAGAACGTTTTTAGAATAATAATAATAATATAATTAGTAATTAAATTAATTAATTAATTAACCAGGTTAATTAACTTAACTAATCATGTTTAATTAATCTAATTAAGTTTAACTAACCTAATAACTACTTAAACTACTTAAACGGTTGATTAGTCCATGTTTCAATGATAGTGGAGACCCACTGGTCAATTTGACCAGTCAACGGCCAATGCTGACTGGGCTGTTGACTTTGACTGGCCCCACCAGTCAGTCTCTGCTGACTGGGCAGTTGACCAAGTCAACCGGGCCTACTGGTCAGCCACACAAACCCAGCTCTGAGTACACTTCTGTGTACCCATAGCAATTTAACATTTAAATTTTGAATTAAAATAATTTGGGAAATGATTAAAACTTTAGAAAATCATATAAAATAATCCGTAGCTCAGATCGAAAAACTTTCTACATGAAAGTTGCTCAGAACGACGAGACGAATCCGGATACGTAGTCCATTCATTCACCACACATCCCTAGCATCGCAAACACGCAACTTTCCCCCTCCGGTTCCTCTATCCGAAAACGCAAAACATCGGGAATACTTTCCTGGATGTTCTCCCCCCTTCGCCGGTATCCCCTCCTACTGCATTAGGTCACCTCTAGTACCGCGTATTGCCATGTTACGCTTTGTGATGCTTTGGTTGCCCTGTTATTTGTTGTGTTCACCCTCCCTTACTTCTTTTCGGTAGACCCCGAGACTGTCGGTGAACCCTAGTTCGACTACGGTGTTGACGATCCCTCCTTCTTGCCAGAGCAACCAGGCAAGCCACCCCCCTTGATCACGAGATATCGCCTATTCTTCTCTATACTACTTGCATTAGAGTAGTGTAGTATGTTACTATTTTCCATTAATCCTATTCTGATGCATAACCTGTCATTGTTGCCACAACTGTTGATACCTTACCTGCAATCCAAAATGCTTAGTATAGGATGCTAGATTATCATCAGTGGCCCTACATTCTTGTCTGTCTGCCATGCTATACTATCGGGCCGTGATCACTTGGGAGGTGGTCACGGGTATATACTTATACATAATATATGATACTTGTGGTGATTAAAGTCGGGTCGGCTCGTAGGAGTACCTGCGAGTGATTCCGATGTTGGGGGCTGAAGGGGCAGGTGGCTCCATCCCGGTAGAGGTGGGCCTGAGTTCCCGAAGCCCCCCAACTGTTACTTTGTGGCGGAGCGGCAGGGCAGGTAGAGACCACCTAGGAGAAAGGTGGGCCTGGCCCTGGCCGGCGTCCGTGGTTATTTCAAAATAACATGCTTAACGAGATCTTGGTATTTGATCTGAGTCTGGCTACTGGCCTATACGCACTAACCATCTACGCGGTGACAGTTATGGGCACTCGACGTCGTGGTATCAGCCGAAGCTTTCGTGACGTCAGCGACTGAGCGGCGCGCGCCGGGTTGGACCGCGTAACACAACTTCCTTTGTAATGGAGGTTGCTAGGTCTGCTCTCCGGCCACGTACGCAACGTGCAGGTGTGCAATGGGCGATGGGCCCAGACCCCTGCGCCATAGGATTTAGACCGGCATGCCGACCTCTCTGTTGTGCCTAGGTAGGGTTGCGACGTGTTGATCTTCCGAGGCCGGGCATGACCCAGAAAAGTGTGTCTGGACAAAGGGGATCGAGCGTGTTGGGAAATGTGGTGCACCCCTGCAGGGAAGTTGATCTATTCGAATAGCCATGTCCCTCGGTAAAAGGACGACCCGGAGTTGTACCTTGACCTTATGACAACTAGAACCGGATACTTAATAAAACACACCCTTCCAAGTGCCAGATACAACTGGTGATCGCTCTCTCACAGGGCGACAAGGGGAGGATCATCGGTTAGGATTATGCTATGTGATGTTACTTGGTGAACTTACCATCTACTCTCTTCTCCTGCTGCAAGATGGAGGTTACTAGAAGCGTAGTCTTCGAAAGGACTAGCTATCCCCCTCTTATTCCGGCATTCTGCAGTTCAGTCCACATATGATACCCTTATTCCATTTGATACCAATGCATACATATGTAGTGTAGCTCCTTGCTTGCGAGTACTTTGGATGAGTACTCACGGTTGATTTCCTCCCTCTTTTCCCCCTTTCTATACACGATTGTTGAGACCATACGTTGGAGCCCAGGAGCCATACGCCACCATCACCGACGACTACTACTACACGTGAGGTGCCTACTACTACGTGCAGCCCGCTGACGACAACCAGGAGTAGTTTAGGAGGATCCCAGGAAGGAGGCATGCGCCTTTTTCGATCTGTATCCCAGTTTGTGCTAGCCTTCTTAAGGCAAACTTGTCTAACTTATGTCTGTACTCAGATATTGTTGCTTCTGCTAACTCGTCTATGATCGAGCTCTTGTATTCGAGCCTTCGAGGCCCCTGGCTTGTAATATGATGCTTGTATGACTTATTTTATTTGTAGAGTTGTGTTGTGATATCTTCCCGTGAGTTCCTGATCTTGATTGTACACGTTTGCGTGTATGATTAGTGTACGATTGAATCAGGGGCGTCACAAGCACCCCAATTTTATGAGCCCACTACTAGACGTACTTGACGTGCGAAGGTGCAACATCGGGAATGGTAATTTACTTGATATTCATGAGGGATCTTTCTACCATTCTAACATGCATAGAAACAAAGAAGCATAACAATCACAAGTAAAACATATATTGTGAAATAGTATGGCTCCTTCATGGATGTTCTTCCAGGTCGGCTCCAACTCCGATGACCATCTAGAAACTCCATCTTGTTTGTCACGCGGGGCCGCTAAGCCGCCAACTTGATCTCTATTATCCAAATACTACAACTAGTAATGAATTTTACATAGAGTCATAAGTCGACACGCATGTCGTTATACAATAAAATGACAACACTTTGGCTCCTTCCGGCTGACAAACATGACACACAGGCCATGTATAATTTACAAACATGCATCACATACACATGAGCCATACTATTCACATCAAACCCTGCAAAATAAAGTTATGCATAGAATCACATTCTACCGGTTTTGAGTGATCATGTACGAAATACAAGGCGCTACACACACGGCGGTCCCACTAGCTCATTAGCGGGCGGGGTTCGAAGGGAATCACAGATCACATCTGAACTCCGATCACGCCGAATTTTCCGATCTGACCGATCTTATCGATCATCGCGAGCCCGATTCGGATATACGTTTCGCTGTTAACCCCGATGGCGGATACCAACTGGTAGGGGTAGGTTGTGTCATGACCTCATCGATTTCGACCATCAGAAAACATAGCCACATCGATCCCCATGTGCAGTTGATCTCATCAACCGTGCACATAGCCAATCTTATCAATGACAACATATCTCATCTATCGCCTCCACATATCTAATATGCATACGATCTGAATCCAAATCCTATAGCAGAGGCTCTGATACCACTGTTAGGTTCTAGGGTAGGGTGCGTCGACTGCAAAATAAAATTTTCCTACATGCAGAACAACCAAGAACATGCTACGGGAGATGGATCACAGTTCATTACCACTAGACGCGCAGTGTCGTGCAGCGGAAGAGTCGGGGCAGCGCGTCCGCGTGGATCGTCTCCTCCTCGTCCGATATCCCTCATACAGCCAGTAGTCGGTTCCCACGTACAGGTTCACCGGAGCGGCGCAAGTGCACCGCCTCTAACAGTATCCGTGCGTGTAGGAGGAACGTCGTGCGGCGGACTGCTAGGTCCGATCACACAACCGACGACGAGTGGAGGTGTCTATTCGCAACACATGCAAACCCTAGCGACAACACCGAAGCAGTCAATCCCGTGAGTGTGTGGCACCTCCACTTTATATAGGCGTCCGCAGGGGCAGATCCAGAACAAAAATGCCCCGGTGTCCACATGCACATCATATATACAAGGATAGACACCAACCATAGTATATACTCCATTTCTTTATATAAGGTGTATTTTTTTCTAAAGTCAAACAAGTGTTGTTTGACCGAGTTTTTAGAAAAATATATCAATATCCACAATACGGAATTTATATCATTTGATCCTTCAAGAAATATAGTTTCGTATTTTATCTATTCGGTTCTGTAGATGTTGTTATTGTATTCTATAATCTTGGCCAAACATTCAAATGATTGACTTGCACAGAAATCAATAAACCTTATATTCTGGAATGGAAAATAACACACCCAACAACACAAATTATATGGCAGTGAGATTTCTTACCAAAATGAACAGATTCATGTGATGGCTAGCTATATCATCTTATGCCGAGGACTTCATTTTCTTTAAGAAACCTTTCCATAAATTCTCCTGTTAATAATTATTATTGTGTTAGCAAAAATGTATGAGTTACATTATTTTTGTTTGCATATGCAAGAATAGAAACAATAAACAAAACATATTCTTTTGGTGAGAGATAAACAAAACATATATTGATTGAACAATATGATTAGGGAGTTAAACTTACTAAACATTGTGATTTGCCGTTCTCGCTGAAATAATCCTCCCCTGGTTAGATGTGAATCACAGTGACTTGTTCTAAATTATAATACCTTTAAATTTTAAAACCCTAGCCATACAATTAAAAAATAGAAAATTAAAAAATTAAAATTCCTACACACATTCGAGATTTCATATTTGTGAGAGATCGGCAATTACGAAGTGCAGAGTTGAGACGTACCTCAAATTTCCAACAATCTCTCGGTGGGCGAGGGTAGAGGCGGCTGGTTAGCGATGCTTGAACACTTCAATGGACAACCAGGACGAACCAGCGACTGGGCGCCTGCGACTGGTAGCGCGGCCGCTGAGAAGGGCCAAGGGCGGAGAAACCGAGGGGACGAGCAACAGAATAGACGCACGTACATGTGTATTAGGGATAAATTAATTAGATTGATAGCTTTTGCTCAACAGGCGCACGTACATGGATCGATTAATCGATCGATCTGGAGTGGGCGTTTACCTAGATGGGCTGGTATGCCTGGCTTGTGTTCGTGTATCAGTGGGCTGGCCGGTGTCCAAGTCAAAAAGTTACCAGTGTCCAGCCCAAAAATGTGTACCATGTATAAGGTAAACACGAGTTTTACCCGGTGCCAGTGACACCGGAAGAGATAACGTGCCTCCGCCCCTGGGCGTCGGTCGCGGGCTCAACACTTGGGCCTCGCACGCACCCTAAAGCCCATAACTATACTCGGCCACAATCCGAATACAGCTCGGATCACATCCGACCAGTGTCCTCGGATCTGACCTCGTAGGTTCCTTCCCTTAAGCGCGCGACCCCTTAGGTTCAAGCCGGCATGGTCGTAGTTCGGATCACCTCCGAATTGCACAATTGGTAGTGGCCTCTAGCAAGGCATGCCGAACACCAAACTGACTATGAAGCTGGTTAGGTGAACCTGTACATCATACTTCCATTCCTTTTGCCACACGATATATGTTGTCGGGCTCAAGGCGAGTCTGTCATCCTTGTGCTAGCCCAACCTCTTTCTCATTCCAGTGATGCCGACCGCAAACCGGATTATCTCATAATCCTTGTCGCATGGCCATGCTTATCCTGGTCGGATCACACGAGGGGCCCAAAGTATATCTCTCCTAGTCAGAGGGGCAAATCCCATCTTGCTCGACCACGTCTCGCGGCATGGTTCTGGATAAACCCGAAACCTACCTTTATAACTACCCAGTTACGGAGTAGCATTTGATTGGCCCAAAGCAAGTCTGTCACCATCCCGAGTACATGTGTCAGCTCAGGTCTTAGGACATAGAACATATGTTGTACTCGAGACTCACAGATGACATATCGCTGCGTCTCATAGTTGGGTCTATCCGACTCGGATCCGACTATGTCGAATCCGACCAGATCCTTCCAAGTCCATATTATCCGGTTAGCATCCAATGCTCCATGGCTAGTGAGACCAAGCCATCGACCGTGTCATATGTTAGTCTAGTTGGCTGCGCGTCCACACAGCCCTTTCGACTAGGGACCTTTTAGGACAGTCATCATACAATGCATAGTCCCACAAACAAGTCACGTACTTGTTATTACACATCATTGATAATGTACAAGGACTATCTTTATTCATAAACACATAGGAAATATCATCATACATGATTGCCTCTAGGGCATATCTCCAACACTAGAGGTCTAACTTGTATGGCTATGGTAATGAGTATCTCTCCTTTCCGGACTAAGTCCTCTGGTTTATATAAACACCTAGAGGATCTAGGGTTACATAAGGTCGGTTACAAAGAAAGGAATCTACATATTTGATCGCCAAGCTTGCCCTCCACGCCAAGGTGAGTCCCATCTGGACACGGGTGCAGTCTTCGGTCTTCGTATCTTCACATCCCATCAGTCCGGCCAATGGCTAACAGGCCGGACGCCCGAGGACTGATACGTCTCCAACATATCTATAATTTTTTATTGTTCCATGCTATTATATTATCTGTTTTGGATGATAACGGGCTTTATTTTACACTTGTATATTATTTTTGGGACCAACCTATTAACCGGAGGCCCAGCCCAAATTGCTGTTTTTTGCCTATTTCAGTGTTTTGTAGAAAAGGAATATCAAACGGAGTCCAAACGGAATGAAACCTTCGGGAACGTGATTTTTGGAACAAACATGATCCAGAGGACTTGGAGTGGACATCAAGCATTCAACGAGGCGGCCACGAGGCAGGGGGCGCGCCCTCCATCCTCGTGGGCCCCTCGTTGCTTCACCGGCCTACTTCTTCCTCCTATATATATTCATATACCCCGCAAACATCCAAGAGCACCACGAAACCCTATTTCCACCACCGCAACCTTCTGTACCCAAGAGATCTCATCTTTTGGCCTTTTTCGAAGCTCCGCCGGAGGGGGCATTGATCACGGAGGGCCTCTACATCAACTCCATGGCCCCTTCGATGATGTGTGAGTAGTTTACTTCAGACCTTCGCGTCCATAGCTAGTAGCTAGATGGCTTCTTCTCTCTCTATTTGGATCTCAATAAAAAGTTCTCCTTAATTCTCTTGGAGATCTATTCGATGTAACTCTTCTTTTTGTAGTGTGTTTGTCGAGATCCGATGAATTGTGGGTTTATGATCAAGTTTATCTATGAACAATATCTGAATCTTCTCTGAATTCTTTTATGTATGATTGGTTTATCTTTGCAAGTCTCTTCGAATTATGAGTTTGGTTTCGCCTATTAGATTGATCTTTCTTGCAATGGGAGAAGTGCTTAGCTTTGGGTTCAATCTTGCGGTGCTTGATCCCAGTGGCAGAAAGGGAAACGACACGTATTGTATTGTTGCCATCGAGGATAAAAAGATGGGGTTTACATCATATTGCATGAGTTTACCCCTCTACATCATGTCATCTTGCTTAAGGTGTTACTCTATTCGTATGAACTTAATACTCTAGATGCATGCTGGATAGCGGTCGATGTGTGGAGTAATAGTAGTAGATGCAGGCAAGAGTCGGTCTACTTGTCTTGGACGTGATGCCTATATACATGATCATGCCTAGATATTCTCATAATTATTCGCTTTTCTATCAATTGCTCCATAGTAATTTGTCCACCCACCGTAATACTTATGCTACCTTGAGAGAAGCCACTAGTGAAACCTATGGCCCCCGGGTCTATTTTCCATCATACAAGTTTCCAAACTATTTTATTTTGCAATCTTTTACTTTCAATCTATATCATAAAAATACCAAAAAATATTTATCTTATTATTATCATCTCTATCAGATCTAACTCTTGCAATTGGCCATGAAGGGATTGACAACCCCTTTATCGCGTTGGTTGCGAGGTTCTTATTTGTGTGTGTAGGTACGAGGTGACTCGTGCGTGGTCTCCTACTGGATTGATACCTTGGTTCTCAAAAACTGAGGGAAATACTTACGCTGCTTTACTGCACCACCCTTTCCTCTTCAAGTGAAAACCAACGCAGTGCTCAAGAGGTAGCAAGAATGATTTCTGGCGCCGTTGCCGAGGAGATCTACGCCAAGTCAAGACATACCAAGTACCCATCACAAACCCTTATCCCTCGCATTACATTATTTTCCATTTGCCTCTCGTTTTCCTCTCCCCCACTTCACCCTTGCCGTTTATTCGCCCTCTTTTCCGTTCGCACTTCTTCCCGTATGTATATTTGTTTGTGTTTCCATTTGCTTGCATCTTTGCTTGCTAAAAATCTATTGATATGGATCCACTTAAAGTGTTCTACTTGGATCATCTTCGATCCTTATGCGCTCGTGCTGAAACCCCAACTAGCCTAGTTGATGGGAAATCTTTAGATGAGCATGCTCATTTTGTGCGTCACCGTTTGTCTGAAAAAGGGCGAGTCTTATGGGATCAAATAAACAGATTGCTATGTTATGCTTGGAATCTTTGTGAAATTTGTGATCTTACTTGTTGCTCTAAGAACCCTAAAAAACACCTCCCCTACCTATGTGAGTTTAATGAGAAATGAAATCTTATCTTAATATGCAAAGGGTGTTTATAGTTACTACGATATTGAACAAATTGAATAATTTGTTGCTTTTAAGGGTGCTTATGAAGTTGCTTCTTTGGTTGAAAAATATGATATTACTCTCTACGAATCTGAAAATTTTGACATACTTAAGTATTGCTATGAAAACTATGCTCATAATGTCTATGTCAAAGAATTTATTGAAAGAATGACCGTTGCTTCAGAAGAAAATAATGGTATGCATGAATCTATAGATAATTATGATTCCGATGATTTGATTGAAATATCCCTTGATGAACATGATGCTTGCTATTCTTGTGGCCATGATGCCAATATTTTATGAAGATGAATTTGATATAGTTCCTTATGTAAACATGAGATCTTTTCTATTGCACCCATACTTGATAATTCCTTCGATGAAAAGCATGATTGTAGTGATGTTATTATAAATTATCTTAATGTCAATTGTGTTAATGATATGCAAAACCTCAAGCTTGGGGATGCTAGTTTTGCTATGACTACTATTTGTTGCAATGTACATGATTTGGGTGATTCTTCTTTTGATCTTGAAAATTTATTTAAGCCCCATGATGAATATGAGATTGATAATAATGTTTGCAATATTATTAAAAGTGGGTTTGGAAGAGTGTCAACTTTAGATCCCACATATTTGGAGAATGTTCAATCTTATGAATGTTTCGATAAAAGTGGGTTTGGAGAGGTCATGACTTTAGTTAATTTTAATCTCACTATTTTGGAAGAGTGTCAACTTTGCATACACGTGGATCGTGTTAAGAATATGTTTTGTGATAGCTATATTGTTGAATTTGCATATGATCCTACATGAAATTATTATGATAGAGGAAAATATGGTGGTAGAAATTTTCATGTTACTAAATTACCTCTCATTATGTTGAGATTGCTATTGTTTCTTTCCGCTTCCTTGCATATGCTAGTTTTTGCTTGCCTTGATAATTTGTTTACCTATAAGATGCCTATTCATAGGAAGTATGTTAGACTTAGATGTGTTTGTCACGTGTTTTATGATGCTCTCTTTGTGCTTCAATTCTTGTCTTTCATGTGAGCATCGTTGAAATCTTATGCCTAGCTATGAGGCTTTAAAGAAAAGCGCTTGTTGGGAGACAACCCAATATTTTTACTTGCTGTTATTCAATAAATAATTTATATAGCCTCTGTTTTGGTTGTGTTTTTTGTGTTTAATTAGTGTCTGTGCCAAGTAGAACCGTTGGGAAGACTTGAGGAAAGTCTTTTTGATCTTGCTGTAAAAAACAGAAACTTTAGCGCTCACGAGAATTACTGCCATTTTTTTATTGTAGAGTGATATTTAGTTAATTATTTTGGCATATGATTAATAGATGAATTACTCATGTCCATCAATTTATTTTAGAATTTTTGGGGTTCCAGAAGTATTCGAAACCTACAGATTACTACAGACTGTTCTGTTTTTGACAAATTCTGTTTTTCGTGTGTTGTTTGCTTATTTTGATGAATCTATGGCTAGTAATAGGGTTTATAAACCATAGAAAAGTTGGAATACAGTAGGTTTAACACCAATATAAATAAAGAATGAGTTCATTACAGTACCTTGAAGTTGTGAAGTTTTCAAGTTTTGGGTAAGGATTTGATGGATTATGGAACAAGGAGTGGCAAGAGCCTAAGCTTGGGGATTCCCAAGGCACCCCAAGGTAAAATCCAATGACACCAAAAAGCCTAAGCTTGGGGATGCCCCGGAAGGCATCCCCTCTTTCGTCTTTGTCTATCGGTAACTTTACTTGGAGCTATATTTTTATTCGCCACATGATATGTGTTTTGCTTGGAGCATCTTGTATGATTTGAGTCTTTGATTTTTAGTTTACCACAATCATCCTTGTTGCACACACCTTTGAGAGAGACACACATGAATTGGAATTTATTAGAATACTCTATGTGCTTCACTTATATCTTCTGAGCTATATAGTTTTTGCTCTAGTACTTCACTTATATCTTTTAGAGCACAGTGGTGGGTTATGTTATAGAAATAATTGATCTCTCATGCTTCACTTATATTATTTTGAGAGTCCTTTAGAACAACATGGCAATTTTCTTTTAGGCATAATAAAAACTTTCATATAAGTGCATTGAATACTAAGAGAAGTTTGATACTTGATGATTGTTTTGAGATATGGAGATAGTGATATCAAAGTTGTGCTAGTTGAGTAGTTGTAAATTTGAGGAATACTTGTGTTGAAGTTTGCAAGTCCCGTAGCATGCACATATGGTAAACGTTGTGTAACAAATTTGAAACATGAGGTGTTATTTGATTGTCTTCCTTATGAGTGGCGGTTGGGGATGAGTGATGGTCTTTTCCTGCCAATCTATCCCCCTAGGAGCATGTGCGTAATACTTGGTTTTTGATGACTTGTAGATTTTTTCAATAAGTATGTGAGTTCTTTATGACTAATGTTGAGTCCATGGATTATACACACTCTCACCCTTCCACCATTGCTAGCCTCTTCGGTACCGTGCATTGCCCTTTCTCACCCTGAGAGTTGGTGCAAACTCCGCCGGTGCATCCAAACCCCGTGATACGATACGCTCTATCACACATAAACCTCCTTATATCTCCCTCAAAACAGCCACCATACCTACCTATTATGGCATTTCCATAGCCATTCCAAGATATATTGCCATGCAACTTCCCACTGTTCCGTTTATTATGACACGTAGCATCATTGTCATATTGCCTTGCATGATCATGTAGTTGACATCGTATTTGTGGCAAAGCCACCATTCATAATTCTTTCATACATGTTACTCATGAGTCATTGCACATCCCGGTACACCGCCGGAGGCATTCATATAGAGTCATATCTTGTTCTAGTATCGAGTTGTAAATAAATAGAAGTGTGATGATCATCAGTAATAGAGCATTGTCCCATAAAAAAGAAAGGCCAAATAATAAAAAAGGCCCAAAAAATAAAAAAATAAAAAGGGGGCAATGCTACTATCCTTTTATCCACACTTGTGCTTCAAAGTGGGACATTTATGATAGAGAGTCTCTTTTTTTGTCATTTTCATATACTAGTGGGAATTTTTCATTATAGAACTTGGCTTGTATATTCCAACAATGGGCCTCCTCAAGTGCCCTAGGTCTTCATGAGGAAGCAAGTTGGATGCACACTCACTTAGTTTGTTTTGTTGAGCTTTCATACATTTATAGCTCTAGTGCATCCATTGCATGGCAATCCCTACTCCTTGCATTGACATCAATTGATGGGAATCTCCCCAGCCCATTGATTAGCCGCGTCGATGTGAGACTTTATCGTTTAGTGAGTATGCTTGAAGTATTATCATTTTCATGTCAATATTAAACTTTACCTTGAATCTTTCGGAAATGAACATTCATGCCACAATAAAGAAAATTACATTGAGAAATATGTTAGGAAGCATTCCACATCAAAAATTCTGTTTTTATCATTTACCTACTTGAGGAAGAGCAGGAATTAAGCTTGGGGATGCTTGATACGTCTCCAATGTATCTATAATTTTTGATTGTTCCATGCTATTAGATTATCTGTTTTGGATGATAACGGGCTTTATTTTACACTTTAATATTATTTTTGGGACTAACCTAGTAACCGGAGGCCCAGCCCAAATTGCTGTTTTTTTTTGCCTATTTTAGTGTTTCATAGAAATAGAATATCAAACGGAGTCCAAACGGAATGAAACCTTCGGGAACATGATTTTTGGAACAAACGTGATCCAGAGGACTTGGAGTGGACGTCAAGCATTAAACGAGGCGGCCACGAGGCAGGGGGCGCGCCTACCCCCCTGGGCGCGCCCTCCATCCTCGTGGGGCCCTCGTTGCTCCACCGACCTACTTCTTCCTCCTATATATCTTCATATAACCCGCAAACATCCAGGAGCCCCACGAAACCCTATTTCCATTGCCGCAACCTTCTGTACCCAAGAGATCCCATCTTGGGGCCTTTTCCGAAGCTCCGCCGGAGGGGGAATTGATCACGGAGGGCCTCTACATAAACTCCATGGCCCCTCCGATGATGTGTGAGTAGTTTACATCAGACCTTCGGGTCCATAGCTAGTAGCTAGATGGCTTCTTCTCTCTCTTTGGATCTCAATACAAAGTTCTCCTCGATTCTCTTGGAGATCTATTCGATGTAACTCTTCTTTTTGCGGTGTGTTTGTCGAGATCCGATGAATTGTGGGTTTATGATCAAGTTTATCTATGAACAATATTTGAATCTTATCTGAATTCTTTTATGTATGATTGGTTTATCTTTGCAAGTCTCTTTGAATTATGAGTTTGGTTTGGCCTACTAGATTGATCTTTCTTGTAATGGGAGAAGTGCTTAGCTTTGGGTTCAATCTTGCGGTGCTCGATCCCAGTGATAGAAAGGGAAACGACACGTATTGTATTGTTGCCATCGAGGATAAAAAGATGGGGTTTACATCATATTGCATGAGTTTATCCCTCTACATCATGTCATCTTGCCTAATGCATTACTCTGTTCTTATGAACTTAATACTCTAGATGCATGCTGGATAGCGGTCGATGTGTGGAGTAATAGTAGTAGATGCAGGCAGGAGTCGATCTACTTGTCTCGGACGTGATGCCTATATACATGATCATGCCTAGATATTCTCATAATTATTCGCTTTTCTATCAATTGCTCGACAATAATTTGTTCACCCACCGTAATTCTTATGCTATCTCGAGAGAAGCCACTAGTGAAACCTATGGCCCTCGGGTCTATTTTCCATCATACAAGTTTCCAATCTATTTTATTTTGCAATATTTTACTTTCAATCTATATCATAAAAATACCAAAAATATTTATCTTATTATTATCATCTCTATCAGATCTCACTCTTGCAACTGGCCGTGAAGGGATTGACAACCCCTTTATCGCGTTGGTTGCGAGGTTGTTATTTGTGTGTGTAGGTACGAGGTGACTCGCCCGTGGTCTCCTACTGGATTGATACCTTAGTTCTCAAAAACTCAGGGAAATACTTACGCTGCTTTATTGCACCACCCTTTCCTCTTTAAGGGAAAACCAACACAGTGCTCAAGAGGTAGCAAGGACCCCTTAGTCCAGGACTCCCTCAGTTATGAAGATATCTAAGGCAATGATCATGAATATAGGCATCACGTCCGTGTCAACTAGATCGAAACGATTCTGCATCTACTAGTATTACTCCACACATCGACTGCTCTCCGGCATGCATCTAGAGTATTAAGTTCGTAAGAACAGAGTAACGCATTAAGCAAGATGACATGATGTAGAGGGATAAACTCAAGCAATATGATATAAACCCCATCTTTTTATCCTCGATGGCAACAATGCAATACGTGCCTTGCTGCCTGTACTATCACTGGGAAAGGACACCGCAAGATTGAACCCAAAGCTAAGCACTTCTCCCATTGCAAGAAAGATCAGTCTAGTAGGCCAAACTAAACCGATAATTCACAGAGACTTGCAAAGATATCAAATCATGCATATAAGAATTTAGAGAAGAACCAAATAATATTCATAGATAATCTTGTTCATAAACCCACAATTCATCGGATCTCGGCAAACACACCGCAAAAGAGTATTACGTCGAATAGATCTCCAAGAACATCGAGGAGAACTTTGTATTGAGAATCAAAGAGAGAGAAGAAGCCATCTAGCTAATAACTATGGACCCGAAGGTGTGTGGTAAACTTGTACCGCCCTCGATGGGCTATATCTCCCACGTGCCGAAGCACGACTTAGTGGCATAACCGCATTGAAAGCAATGTCGCAAGTGAGGTAATCTTCACACAACCCATGTAATACATAAGGGAAAGAGATACATAGTTGGCTTACAATCACCACTTCACACAATGCATGAATGTAACATTACAACATCCAGATACAATCAAGGTCCGACTACGGAACCAAAATAAAGGAAGACTACCCCAAATGCTACATAGATCCCTGATCGTCCCAACTGGGCTCCACTACTGATCAACTGAAACGAAACAACACTACGAACAAGGTCTTCATCAAGCTCCTCCTTGAGCTCGGTTGCGTCACCTGCACGGTTTCATCGGCACCTGCAAACTGGTTTTGGAAGTATCTGTGAGTCACGGGACTCAGCAATGTCACACCCTCGCGATCAAGACTATTTAAGCTTAAAGGTAGGGTAACGGGTATGAGGTGGAGCTGCAGCAAGCACTAGCATATATGGTGGCTAACATACGCAAATGAGAGCGAGAAGAGAAGGAAAAGCACGGTCGAAAATCTATGATCAAGTAGTGATCCTAGAACAACCTACGTCAAACATAACTCCAACACCGTGTTCACTTCCCGGACCCCGCCGAGAAGAGACCATCACGGCTACACACGCGGTTGTTGCATTTTAATTAAGGTTAACTTTTAGGTTTTCTACAACTGCACATTAACAAATTCCCATCTGCCCATAACCGCGGGCACGACTTTCGAAAGTTTAAATCCCTGCAGGGGTGTCCCAACTTAGCCCATCACAAGCTCTCACGGTCAACGAAGGATATTCCTTCTCCCAAGACAATCCGATCAGACTCGGCATCCCGGTTACAAGACATCCTCGACAATGGTAAAACAAGTCCAGCAAAGCCACCCGAATGTGCCGACAAATCCCGATAGGAGCTGCACATATCTCGTTCTCAGGGCACACCTGATTGTCCAAACTTCCGGTAGGCCAGCCTAGAGTTGCCCCTGGTGGCCACCGGCGGCTGACAAGTTGGACCAACACTCAGAGGAGCACTGGCCCGGGGGTTTAAATAAAGATGACCCTTGGGCTGGCCGACCCAAGGGAAAGAAAAGGCTAGGTGGAAAATGGTAAAACCAATGTTGGGCCTTGCTGGAGGAGTTTTATTCAAGGCGAACTGTCAAGGGGTTCCCATTATAACCCAAATGTGTGGCAAGAGTGGAACAAAACATCAGGCATAAGGCCAAGCCTTCCACACTTTACCAAGTATATGGATGCATTAATTAAATAACAGATATTGTGATATCCCAACAAAATATCCATGTTCCAACAAGGAACAAACTTTAATCTTCACCTGCAACTAGCATCGCTATAAGAGGGGCTGAGCAAAGCGGTAACATAGCCAAACAATGGTTTGCTAGGACAAGGTGGGTTAGAGGCTTAACAATATGGGAGGCATGATAAGCAAGTGGAAGGTATCGCAGCATAGGCATAGCAAAAGAGCGAGCATCTAGCAAGCAAAGATAGAAGTGATTTCGAGGGTATGGTCATCTTGCCTGAAATCCCGCAAGGAAGAAGAACGATTCCATGAAGAAGACAAACGGACGTAGCCAAGGGATCCTCACAAACGCAATGTTACCGGATCCAACCCGAAGAAGCAATAACGGAAAGAAGCAAACAACATAGTAAACAACCATCACATAAACATGGCATGATGCACAACCAAGTATGATGCATGTCCGGTTTAATGATACATGGCATGGCAAAGTGCACAAACAATCCTACAAATTAAGTGGAGCTCAACATGCAACTCCGTTGCATATTGAAGAAACACCACGTTCAAGTTATTTAGTTTGATCTCGTTTATGTACCCAACAATATTAAATGTTGTTAGCATGGCAAGAGGTGAAGCATAATGAAACTATCTATCTAGGCAAGTTTAAATGAGGCCGGAACAACAAAACAACAAGTCCGGAAAATCCTCATGTGCATATTTTGGTTATGGTACTGTTCTGCCCTAAACAATATTTTAGAGTTGTTAAACATGCAAGGTGAATGCACCATGTTAAACTAGGCATTTTTCTACCCCATTTACATATAAAGATTATTAAATTTGGAGCAACGGTTAAATAGTTATGAATTAAAACATTTTAGCATGGCATTTATGCAAAATTAAACAAACAACATTTTAGACATTTTAAACATGATTGAAAGTGGCATATTATGAAACTAGACAAAATTCTAAGCACTTTACATATATAAGTTGTTTTAATCCGATGCACGGTTGTGGAGATATTAAATGCATGAATATGAAGGACTTTTCTGTAAAACAGCAGTTCCCGGATAAATAGCAAAATTCACAGGTCAGGGAAAAAATAGTATAGGGCCGAATCTGGAGGGGCTGGGGTTCTTACCATGGGCCATGGCCCAGGTTGGAAGGGGGTGTAACGCCCTCGATGCGGCTATATCTCCCACGTGTCGAGGCACGACTTAGAGGCATAACCGCATTGAAAGCAATGTCGCAAGTTAGGAAATCATCACACATCCCATGTAACATAATATAAAAGGGGAGGTACATAGTTGGCTTACACTCGCCACGTCACATCAAAGTACATAAATAACATCCATCATACAGAAGACTCATGGCCCGACTACGGCGCCAAAATAGAAAAAAAAGAACCCAACATGCGACAAGGCCCTGAATCGAACCCCAACTAAGCACCAATACTGATCATCAGGAAAAGACACATAGTAACGCTGAGAATCCTCGTCGTACTCCCACTTGAGCTCAAGCGCACCATCTAGAGCGGTATCATCTGGCCCTGCATCTGGTGTAATAGTAATTTGTGAGCCACAGGGACTCAGCAATCTCGCACCCTCGCGATCAACACTATTTAAGCTTAATAGGTAGGAAGGGGGCAAATGTAAGTGGAGCTGTAGCAAGCGACTAGCATATATGGTGGCTAACTTATTCGCAAAAGAGAGCGAGAAGAGGGGGCAAAGCACGAGCGAGAAACTAGAGAGCAACCTGCGCAAACATAACTCCAACACCGTGTCCGCTTCCCGGACTCCGTCGAGAAGAGGCCATCACGGCAACACACTCAGTTGATTCATTTTAATTAATTAAGGTTCAAGTTATCTACAACTGGATATTAACAAATTCCCATCTGCCCATAACCGCGGGCACGGCTTTCGAAAGTTCAATCCCTGCAGGGGGGTCCCAACTTAGCCCATAACAAGCTCTCACGGTCAACGAAGGAATAGACCTCCACCCAAGACACACCGATCAGACTCGGTATCTCGGTACAACAAGACGATTCGACAGGTTAAAACAAGTCCAGCAACACCACCCAGATGTGCCGACAAATCCTGATAGGAGCTGCACATATCTCGTTCTCAGGGCACACCGGATGAGCAAGACGTCGGGTAGGCCAGCCCAGAGTTGCTCCTGGTAGCCCCGGACATCACTCAGTTGGACCAACACTCAGAGGAGCACTGGCCCGGGGGGTTAAAATAAGATGACCCTCGGGCTCCGGAAACCCAAGGGAAAAAGAGGCTAGGTGGCAAATGGTAAAACCAATGTTGGGCATTGCTGGAAAAGCTTTAATCAAGGCGAACTATCAAGGGGTTCCCATTATAGCCCAACCGCGTAAGGGACGCAACAATCCGGGAACATAACACCAATATGACGGAAACTAGAGCGGCAAGAGTGGAACAAAACACTAGGCAAGAGGCCGAGCCTTCCACCCTTTACCAAGTATATAGATGCATTAAGATAACATGGCAATATAATGATCTCCCAACAAGTAAATAAATGTCCCAACAAGGAACGACTCCAATCTTCACCTGCAACTAACAACGCTATAAGAGGGGCTGAGCAAAGCGGTAACATAGCCAATCAACGGTTTGCTAGGACAATGGTGGGTTAGAGGTTCAACATGGCAATTGGGAGGCTGACAAGCAAGTGGTAGGCATCGTAGCATTGGCATAGCAAAAGAGCGAGCAAACTAGCATAGCAAAGATAGTAGTGATTTCGAGGGTATGATCATCTTGCCTGCACAGTTGTCCGAGTTGACTGGATCCTCAAAAGCAAACTCAACGGGCTCCTCGTTAGCGAACTCGTCTCCCGGCTCTACCCAAACAACACAAACAAGCAACAAGGATACAATCAACCACGTGCAAACTCCAACAATAAGATGCAATGATGATATGCTATGCGGGATGCGATGTGGGATGCAAAATGCAAGACGTGACAGGAAATGCATGAACCTGGCCTCAACTTGGGAAACCAAGTGTTCCACTGGATAGAGGGGATAAAATCTCTGGAAAACAATATAAAGATCATTGGAATCGGAGCTACGGTTTGGAGATGGCAAGCGTTTTAAGATTTGACACCGGTCTGCGATTTACAGCAAGTAGGCATCTAAATGCAACGAAATGAACATGCTACAAACACCAAACATGACAACAAAATACATGGCAGGGATGCCCACAAGATGCTTAACAAAACACTAGCACTGAGCCACGGCCAAATTCATCCATTATGAGGTTCAAACAAGCACGGCAAAAACGCAAATGCAAAACAGATTTCAGACTTAGTGAAATTCACACTAGTCTGAAATTTCAGATCACGAAGCTCTCTTCGGAGCAGCAAAACAACATGATACATGACCTGATTATGACAAGTAAGAACATGGCATGGAGCGACTCAACAAGCTTATCAAAAGTCCCTAAGTGACCTGGGGCCAAAAGGGATCACAAAATATACTAACAAGCACACGAACATAGCTCACGCACAATCAGTTTTCAGAACAATGGCATAGCATGCACGGATCAATAACAATAGCATCGGCAAAATCGCAAACAAGTTGACGATCTGCCCAGATTTACCACGAAGCAAAAGTAGAGCTCGATTGACTCAAGCTAGAGTACTCCACATGTGCAAACAAAGACATGGATGGATAGATAATAACATGATTAACAAAACTCCCTTACTGATCATCCTTAAAAGAGGCACGGATCACTAGGAAACAAGCTGAACATATGGCATCATGAACTAAATAATCCCAGACTTAGTGAAATTTACAAAGTCCCTGAAAACAGATTTCTCAGGTGCCTCTCTTTGCAAGCTTGCATAAGTCACCACACACATCCTAAAAAATGCATAGGTGGCACCTCTAGAAAGAAGACAAAATGCTTAACAATTCATCCCAAAGACTCAGAGGCATATCATGCACACAATAATCATGGAAAAATGACAAAAGTCTAAGATGAACTAACGGATCTGCAACTTAACTCACGAAGCCTCCTTCTAGCAGCATTTCGGGCATCAAGATGAACTCAAATGAAAATGATGCAATGGAATGAAATGATGTATATGTCGAGACGAACATTTTGATATACTATATGTCCAAATCGGAGCTACGGATGCGGAGATATCATCAGTCAAAGTATGCATAAAAAACTAGGGTTAGGGACGAAAGTCAACCGAGGTGAGATATTTCGGGTCTCAGATCTGAGATCCGGTACTGTTCACGGGCACGGACTTCGAGGTTCGTCGCCGGACTTGGAGCTCTCCCGGAGTTCGTCGTTGCCGGGGAAGGAGAGGAGGACGCCGGACTTGGAGAGGGCGGGTGGCGCCGGAGTTGAAGCGGGGCGGCGCAGCGGGGTCGGCGATGGCGTGCGGCGACCGGCGCAGTGGTCGCAGCGGCCCGGTGTGGTGGCGCGCGGCGACCGGCGAGCAAGAGGCGGCGGGGCGCAGCTGAGGAGGCGGCGGGGCGGATCGGGCCGCGGGGGCCGGCTCCGGGCTCCCCGGCCCGCGGCGGCAGCGGGTGCCACATGGCGGGCGCGGAGTGGACGAGGGGGCGGCGGCGGACGTGTCCGGCCGGCGCGGATCTGGAATTAGGGTTTCGGGGAGAGGGGATCCGAGATTTGGAATGGGGGTTCTATTTATAGAGGTAGAGGGAGCTAGGAGTGTCCAAATGAGGTGCGGTTTTCGGCCACGCGATCGTGCTCGAACGCTCTAGGACATGGAGCAGAGTATGGTGGGTTTTGGGCCAAATTGGAGGGGTGTTGGGCTGCAACACACACGAGGCCTTTTCGGTCCCTCGGTTAACCGTTGGAGTATCAAACGAAGTCCAAATGACCCGAAACTTGACAGGCGGTCTACAGGTAGTAAACCAAGGCCGCATGGCAAGTCTCGGTCCAATCCGGAAATGTTTAATCCCCAAACATGAAAGAAAGCTAGAAATGGCCAGCGGAGGAGAACGAAGCGCCGGAATGCAAAACGGACAACGGGGAAAATGCTCGAATGCATGAGATGAACATGTATGCAAATGCAATGCGCGTGATGACATGATATGAGATGCATGAAAATGAAAACAACACACGGAGACAAAGACCCGAACCCGAGAAATAAATATAACTTAACGCCGGAAACGGCAAGAGTTGGAGTACAAATTGGGAAAGTTATATCTGGGGCGTTACAACACTCCACCACTACGAAAAGATCTCGTCCCGAGATCTAGGACTGAAAGAACTCTGGGTACTCAGAACGGAGGTGATCCTCGCATTCCCAGGTAGCTTCATGGTCGGAATGGTGTGACCACTTGACTTTGAGAAATTTGATTGACTTGTTGCGAGTCCTGCGTTCAGTCTCTTCAAGGATTGCAACTGGGTGCTCACGATAGGAGAGATCTTCTTGGAGCTCAATGTCCTCGAAGTTGACGGTGCGCTCAGGCGTCTTGAAGCACTTTCGGAGTTGGGAGACATGGAACACATCATGAACATTTGCAAAGTTTGACGGAAGCTCGAGTTGATAGGCGAGGTCGCCTCTCTTGCTGACAATCTTGAAAGGTCCGGCGTATCTAGGGGCAAGCTTCCCTTTGATACCGAAGCGATGAGTCCCTTTCATAGGAGAGACGCGGAGGTAAACATGATCTCCGATCTCGAAAGTCAAATCACGGTGCTTACTATCATAGTAGCTCTTCTGGCGGGATTAGGCTGCTTTGAGGTTATCACGAATGACCTTGCACATTTCTTCTGCCTCTGTGATTAAGTCATTACCCAGCAGCTGACGTTCACCGGTTTCAGACTAGTTGAGAGGGGTACGGCACTTCCTACCATACAGAATTTCAAATGGGGCCTTGCCCGAACTTGCTTGAAAACTGTTGTTGTATGAGAATTCAGCATAAGGAAGACAATCCTCCCACTTCATGCCAAAGGAGATCACACAAGCCCTGAGCATATCTTCAAGAATCTGGTTGACACGCTCGACTTGACCGCTTGTTTGAGGATGGAAAGCAGTGCTGAAGCGGATGTTGGTGCCCATGGCCTTCTGAAAAGAATCCCAAAACTTGGAGGTAAAGATGCTGCCACGGTCTGAAGATATCACTTGAGGAATACCGTGCAGAGAGACAATTCGAGAGGTATAGAGTTCCGCCAATTGAGCTGCAGTGATTGACTCTTTGATAGGCAGAAAGTGAGCCACTTTGGTGAGCTTGTTGATGACAACGAATATAGCATCATTGCCACGCTTGGACTTTGGAAACCCAGTCACGAAGTCCATTTCAATGTGGTCAAACTTCCATTCTGGAATGGCAAGAGGTTGGAGGAGACCTGCTGGCCTTTGGTGTTCTGCCTTCACTCTTCTGCAGACATCACATTCATTCACGAATTGAGCGATCTCGCGCTTCATTCGAGTCCACCAATAAGTTTGCTTGAGATCCTGATACATCTTCATGCTCCCAGGGTGGATGGAGAGGAGAGAATTGTGAGCCTCGTTCATGATCACTTTACGGAGGTCACCTTTGGGTACCATAATTCGATCCTCGAAGAAGAGAGTGTCCTTGTCATCAAGGCGGTAGCACTTGTACTTGGACTGACTCTTTGCGATACCAATCTTCACCTTTTTCACCATAGCATCAAGAAGCTGGGCTTGGCGAATCTGGTCTTCCAAGGTAGGAGAAACTTGAAGGTTGGCGAGGAAACCTTGAGGAACAATCTGCAGATTAAGTTTGCGGAAAGCTTCACAAAGCTCGGGTTGATAAGGCTTCAGAATCAGACTGTTGCAATATGCTTTCCTGCTCAAAGCGTCAGCAATCACATTGGCCTTGCCTGGAGTATACTCGATACTCGGATTGTACTCTTGAATCATTTCGACCCATCGAGTTTGCCTGAGGTTGAGATTAGGCTGGGTGAAGATGTACTTGAGACTCTTGTGATCAGTGAAAATATCCACTTTCCTTCCCAATAGAAGATGTCTCCAAGTCAACAAGGCATGCACAACTGCCGCCAACTCGAGATCATGAGTGGGGTAGTTCTTCTCATTAGGCTTCAACTGGCGAGAGGTATAAGCAACAACTTTCTTCTCTTGCATCAGTACAGCACCGAGACCTTGGAGAGAGGCATCACAAAAGACCTTGTACGGCTTGGATTCATCAGGCGGAGTCAGAACTGGAGTAGTGATCAACTTCTCTTTCAAAGTGTTGAAAGCAATATCACACTCTGGAGACCAAACGTACTTGACGTGCTTCTGAAGAAGATTTGAGAGAGGCTTCGCGATCTTAGAAAAGTTTTCAATGAATCTTCGGTAGTAGCTTGCGAGACCGAGGAAGCTACGGAGTTGCTTCATGTTCTGAGGAGGTTCCCAATTAACAATTGCAGACACCTTCTCAGGATTCACGGCAATGCCCTTGGCAGAGATGATATGACCAAGATAAAGAATCTCATCGAGCCAAAATTCACACTTGGAGAACTTGGCGTAGAACTGATGTTCCCTGAGCTTGTCAAGAACCAAACACAAGTGCTTGGCATGATCTTCCTTGTTCTTGGAGAAAACCAGAATGTCGTCGAGATAGACCAAAACGAAGTCATTGGTGTAGGGGTTGAAGATGAAGTTCATCATGCGAGAGAACGTCGGAGGAGCGTTGGCGAGGCCAAAAGACATGATAGTGTATTCATATGACCCATAGCTTGTCCTGAAAGCCGTCTTGGGAATGTCTTGCTCACGGATTCGAATCTGATGATAACCCATACGGAGATCAAGCTTGGAGAATACTTGGGCACCCTTGAGTTGTTCGAACAGTTCATTGATGTTGGGAAGTGGGTATTTGTTCTTGATGGTCTTCTTGTTCAATGGACGATAATCAACACAAAGTCGGTCCGTTCCATCCTTCTTCTTCACAAAAAGAACACCACAACCCCACGAAGAAGAACTAGGCCGAATGAGACCCATTATTTCTTGAACATCGAGTTGTTTCTTCAGCTCCTTCAACTCCTCGGGGCCGAGCTTGTAGGGACGTTTGCACACAGGTTCCGTACCGGGCTCAAGTTCAATAACAAATTCAACGGGCCGGTGCGGAGGCATTCCTGGGAGTTCTTCTGGGAAGACGTCTTGATACTCACAAACGACTGGGATTTGCGAAATAGCATCCAATTCACCCTTCTCATTGAGAGAAAACAACTGGATTGTATCATCCCGAGCGGCAAAGACAATGACATCCTCAGACGAATGAGTCAGTTGAATCTGCCTGGCTGCACAATCGAGGTGAGCCTTGTGCTTAGAGAGCCAGTCCATCCCAAGAATAAGATCAATATCGGAATCGCCAAGAACAATTGGGGAAGAAAGGAACTTGTAGTCGCCCAAGGTGATAGTAACATCCGGGACACAGAAATTAGCTGTCATTTGTTTGCCCGGTGACACAATTTGTAAAGAATTTTGCAGGTGCTGGTAATCGCAGTCATACTTTGATGCAAAAGGTTTGGAAATGAGGCAACGTGATGCACCAGTGTCAAAAAGAACTTTTGCAGGAATATCGTTAACAGGAAGGTTACCCATGATCACATCTGACGAATCCTCTGCCTGAGCTGCGTTCATCAAGTTGACCTTGGCGGACTTGGGGTTATGCTTGACCACTGCTGTACTTGCCGATCTGACAGGAGGAGGAGGAGGAAGACGCCTCTGGTTGAAACACTTGTTGGCGTAGTGACCCTTCTGTTGGCACTTGTTGCACGTGACCTCTAAAAGCGGACGGTGGTACGGAGCACTTGATCTTGGAGCTTGAGACGAATTCTTGTTCTGAAAGCCTGGGTTGGGTGGGTGGGAGGAACCACTGCCACCTTTGCTCTTCTGCTGATACAGCTGACGGAACGGAGGAGGAGGAAGCCAATACTTCTGCTGCTTGGCCACTTGAGTAGAGGAAGAAGGCGTAGTGTCTCTGACTCGCTTCCAGGAAGCATCACACCTCAACTGAGCAGCCTCTTGCTTCAGTGCCATGTTGTAGAACTCATCGTACCTCAACGGTTCAAAGAGGACAAGAGCGAGCTGAATTTCTTCACGGAGACCACCCCTGAACTGATATATCATGCTCTTCTCATCAGGAACATCTTGCTTGGCAAAGCGGGCGAGCTTCTGGAACAACTTGTTGTAGTCATAGACAGACAAAGAGCCTTGCTACAGATTGCGGAACTCCTCACGTTTGCTTTCAGTCACACTCTGAGGGATGTGATGAGCTCGGAAATCTCGACGGAAATCATCCCAAGTGATCAAACGTCCACCTCTGGAATCCTTGTACTGCTGGAACCACTCTGCAGCCTGATCTTTGAGCTGGAAAGAAGCGAAATTGACGAAATCTTCAGGCCTGACGTTGCTGCATTCAAAATGCTTGCCCAGATCCACTAGCCAATCGTCAGCATCGGTAGCCTCAACACAATTGCTGAACGTCTTTGGACCATTTGCAAGGAACTGGTTCAGAGTAGCAAAATGGTTCTGATTGTTGCCTTGATTCCCTTGACTGCCTTGATTGCGCTCTTGGAGGATTTGCATGATCAACTGTGTATTTGAATTGGTTGCGGCCATCACAGCTTGCCAAGCCTCCGGAGGAGGTGGAGGTGGTGGCGGATCAGGATTCGGAGTCGTGCGCGTTGGAGGAGCCATCCTGAAGAGGTTGACCACCATTAGCACATAGATAGACAAATATTGAAGCTGAATCCAACGGAATGAAAATAGCAACATAAAGTCTTCACATCCGAACAAAATGAACGAATGCACTTCTCTTGAAGTGGTCACATATCCCTAAATTGCAAAGCCACGTAGAATTAGGTAGAAGAGGTAAATCAACAAGGGATGGAATCAACATATGACTTCGAAGCAACTCAAATATCACAACTCAAAATAAAACCAAGGATTGGCTTGTAGAATAAGCCGGAACAAACATATGATAGAGATTTCGTCCGAAGTTTTCATGGTGGGACCTACACGGGCTCGATCGTACAGCACCATCATGTACAAGGCAGTGCACATGACATACGAAGCGTCCCCAAGTCAGCATAGCCAAGGACTCTTTAAGACAAAACGAGACCACTGTAAAATCGACCGTGAATAGGCGAACCACTAGACGTCGAACCCCAATTTCATATCATATGTCTGTCGGAAAAGAAATCCTAAGAGCTACTTGAATTCCCACCTATGAAACTCCCGAAACTTTCCGGTTATGCAATCAGGTGTTGGGGATACAGGGGAAGCATAATATCTCACCCAAACTAGCAATTCCTACGTCCAGCTGTATCCATCCTTCAACACATAACCAAGAAACCTTCGGAAACCATCTACCTCAACCTTCAAAAAGCATCCGTTATACAAGTTATGGCGATACTCCCGAACTCCCGCCCCAGTACTGGGTGGCGTCGAGGTTATCTCACCAACAAACTACATAAAGGAGATTTTCGATGTCGGCGAACATATCTCAAGTATTCCATAATTGCAACGATAAAATTATGATGACAACACCTCAGAGCTCAACTCCCCGGGACACTTCCACTAAACCCCTGACAGGAGGCACCAAGACACTATTCTCATCATAAGCCATCGGAACAAATCCAAGATACTCGCGTGATCCTAAATTTTTTTTTCGTGAAATTTGAGAAGAGTAGAGTCAAAACTCTACGTCAGGATGCCTTACCAGAGCGATGAGGAGACTGGGAAGTAAAAAGAATTCCTAAGCTCTCCGATATATAATTCCTAAATGACTCAAAACATTTTTCTAAACACAACTCGGCTGCTAAAAACGATCAAGCAGTGGGGGCTCCTAAGGTCGGGGAAGGCTCTGATACCAACTTGTAACACCCTCGATGCGGCTATATCTCCCACGTGTCGAGGCACAACTTAGAGGCATAACCGCATTGAAAGCAATGTCGCAAGTTAGGAAATCATCACACATCCCATGTAACATAATATAAAAGGGGAGGTACATAGTTGGCTTACACTCGCCACGTCACATCAAAGTACATAAATAACATCCATCATACAGAACACTCATGGCCCAACTACGGCGCCAAAATAGAAAAAAAAAGAACCCAACATGCGACAAGGCTCTGAATCGAACCCCAACTGAGCACCACTACTGATCATCAGGAAAAGACACATAGTAACACTGAGAATCCTCGTCGTACTCCCACTTGAGCTCAAGCGCGTCATCTGGAGCGGTATCATCTGGCCCTGCATCTAGTGTAATAGTAATCTGTGAGCCACAGGGACTCAGCAATCTCGCACCCTCGCGATCAAGACTATTTAAGCTTAATAGGTAGGAAGGGGGCAAATGTAAGTGGAGCTGCAGCAAGCGACTATCATATATGGTGGCTAACTTATTCGCAAAAGAGAGCGAGAAGAGGGGGCAAAGCACGAGCGAGAAACTAGAGAGCAACCTGCGCAAACATAACTCCAACACCGTGTCCGCTTCCCGGACTCCACCAAGAAGAGGCCATCACGGCAACACACTTAGTTGATTCATTTTAATTAATTAAGGTTCAAGTTATCTACAATCGGACATTAAAAAATTCCCATATGCCCATAACCGCGGGCACGGCTTTCGAAAGTTCAATCCCTGCAGGGGGGGTCCCAACTTAGCCCATAACAAGCTCTCACGGTCAACGAAGGAATAGACCTCCACCCAAGACACACCGATCAGACTCGGTATCTCGGTATAACAAGACAATTCGACAGGTTAAAACAAGTCCAGCAACACCACCCAGATGTGCCGACAAATCCCGATAGGAGCTGCACATATCTCGTTCTCAGGGCACACCAGATGAGCAAGACGTCGGGTAGGCCAGCCCAGAGTTGCCCCTGGTAGCCCCGAACATCGCTCGGTTGGACCAACACTCAGAGGAGCACTGGCCCGGGGGGGTTAAAATAAGATGACCCTCGGGCTCCGGAAACCCAAGGGAAAAAGAGGCTAGGTGTCAAATGGTAAAACCAATGTTGGGCATTGCTGGAAAAGCTTTAATCAAGGCGAACTATGAACGGGTTCCCATTATAGCCCAACCGCGTAAGGGACGCAACAATCCGGGAACATAACACCAATATGACGGAAACTAGGGCGGCAAGAGTGGAACAAAACACTAGGCGAGAGGCCGAGCCTTCCACCCTTTACCAAGTATATAGATGCATTAAGATAACATGGCAATATAATGATATCCCAACAAGTAAATAAATGTCCCAACAAGGAACGGCTCCAATCTTCACCTGCAACTAACAACGCTATAAGAGGGGCTGAGCAAAGCGGTAACATAGCCAATCAACGGTTTGCTAGGACAATGGTGGGTTAGAGGTTCAACATGGCAATTGGGAGGCTGACAAGCAAGTGGTAGGCATTGTAGCATTGGCATAGCAAAAGAGCGAGCAAACTAGCATAGCAAAGATAGTAGTGATTTCGAGGGTATGATCATCTTGCCTGCACAGTTGTCCGAGTTGACTGGATCCTTAAAAGCAAACTCAACGGGCTCCTCGTTAGTGAACTCGTCTCCCGGCTCTACCCAAACAACACAAACAAGCAACAAGGATACAATCAACCACGTGCAAACTCCAACAATAAGATGCAATGATGATATGCTATGCGGGATGCGATGCGGGATGCAAAATGCAAGACGTGACAGGAAATGCATGAACCTGGCCTCAACTTGGGAAACCAAGTGTGCCACTGGATATAGGGGATGAAATCGCTTGAAAACGATATAAAGATCATTGGAATCGGAGCTACGGTTTGGAAATGGCAAGCGTTTTAAGATTTGACACCGGTCTGCGATTTACAGCAAGTAGGCATCTAAATGCAACGAAATGAACATGCTACAGCCACCAAACATAACAACAAAATACATGGTAGGGATGCCCACAAGATGTTTAACAAAACACTAGCACTGAGCCACGGCCAAATTCATCCATTATGAGGTTCAAACAAGCATGGCAAAAACGCAAATGCAAAACAGATTTCAGACTTGGTGAAATTAACACTAGTCTGAAATTTCAGATCATGAAGCTCTCTTCGGAGCAGCAAAACAACATGATACATGACCTGATTATGACAAGTAAGAACATGGAATGGAGATACTCAACAAGCTTATCAAAAGTCCCAAAGTGACCCGGGGCCAAAAGGGATCACAAAATATACTAACAAGCACACGAACATAGCTCACGCACAATCAATTTTCAGACTTGGTGAAAACTGAGACATGCTGGAATTTAACTCACGAAGGCATGTAAACGAGCTCGATGCACTCACCATGGTGAAAGTCATAGCAAGGCAAGCATACATCCATTAAGAAGGCACAAAATGCTAGCTAGACATGGCAAGAACAATGGCATAGCATGCACGGATCAATAACAATAGCATCGGCAAAATCGCAAACAAGTTGACGATCTGCCCAGATTTACCACGAAGCAAAAGTAGAGCTCGATTGACTCAAGCTAGAGTACTCCACATGTGCAAACAAAGACATGGATGGATAGATAATAACATGATTAACAAAACTCCCTTACTGATCATCCTTAAAAGAGGCACAGATCACTAGGAAACAAGCTGAACATATGGCATCATGAACTAAATAATCCCAGACTTAGTGAAATTTACAAAGTCCCTGAAAACAGATTTCTCAAGTGCCTCTCTTTGCAAGCTTGCACAAGTCACCACACACATCCTAAAAATGCATGGGTGGCACCTCTGGAAAGAAGACAAAATGCTTAACAATTCATCCCAAAGACTCACAGGCATATCATGCACACAATAATCATGGCAAAAATGACAAAAGTCTAAGATGAACTAACGGATCTGCAACTTAACTCACGAAGCCTCCTTCTAGCAGCATTTCGGGCATCAAGATGAACTCAAATGAAAATGATGCAATGGAATGAAATGATGTATATGTCAAGATGAACATTTTGATATACTATATGTCCAAATCGGAGCAACGGATGCGGAGATATCATCAGTCAAATTATGCATAAAAAACTAGGGTTAGGGACGAAAGTCAACCGAGGTGAGATATTTCGGATCTCAGATCTAAGATCCGGTACTTCTCACGGGCACGGACTTCGAGGTTCGTCGCCGGACTTGGAGCTCTCGCCGGAGTTCGTCGTTGTCGGGGAAGGAGAGGAGGACGCCGGACTTGGAGAGGCCGGGTGGCGCCGGAGTTGAAGCGGGGCGGCGCGGCGGGGTCGGCGGCGGCCGACGCGGTGGCGCGCAGCGACCGGCGCGGTGGTCGCGGCGGCCCGGTGCGATGGCGCACGGCGACCGGCGAGCAAGAGGCGGCGGGGCGCGGCTGAGGAGGCGGCGGGGCGCGGCTGAGGAGGCGGCGGGGCGCGGCTGAGGAGGCGGCGGGGCGGATCGGGCCGCGGGGGCCGGCTCCGGGCTCCCCGGCCCGCGGCGGTGGCGAGGCGTCGGGTGCCACATGGCGGGCGCGGAGTGGACGAGGGGCGGCGGCGGACGTGTCCGGCCGGAGAAGGACGTGTTCGGCCGGCGCGGATCTGGAATTAGGGTTTCGGGGAGAGGGGATCCGAGATTTGGAATGGGGGTTCTATTTATAGAGGTAGAGGGAGCTAGGAGTATCCAAATGAGGTGCGGTTTTTGGCCACGCGATTGTGATCGAACGCTCTAGGACATGGAGCAGAGTTTGGTGGGTTTTGGGCCAAAATGGAGGGGTGTTGGGCTGCGACACACACGAGGCCTTTTTGGTCCCTCGGTTAACCATTGGAGTATCAAACGAAGTCCAAATGACCCGAAACTTGACAGGCGGTCTACCGGTAGTAAACCAAGGCCGCATGGCAAGTCTCGGTCCAATCCGGAAATGTTTAATCCCCAAACACGAAAGAAAGCTATAAATGGCCACCGGAGGAGAACGAAGCGCCGGAATGCAAAACGGACAACGGGGAAAATGCTCGAATGCATGAGATGAACATGTATGCAAATGCAATGCGCGTGATGACATGATATGAGATGCATGAAAATGAAAACAACACACGGAGACAAAGACCCGAACCCGAGAAATAAATATAACTTAGCGCCAGAAACGGCAAGAGTTGGAGTACAAATTGGGAAAGTTATATCTGGGGCGTTACAGGGGGGCCGGCCGGCGGGTGTCTGGGCCTGTCGGGGCATTGGGCTGAGGTTGCGGGGCCAACGCGGTCGACTGAAATGGTCAACGCACGCGTGAACGGGCGGCGTCACGGACTCCTGGCGAAAAGGGTCGCCGGTGGCGACGATGCAGACGGCGGGGCGGCGACAGGAAATGCAGAAGGCCGGAGAGGGTCCCACGAGCGGCGAAACGGGCGGTTCCAGACGGATCTAGGCACGGCGGGGGTCGATGCGGCGTCCGACGACGGGGCGAGTGAGGCAACCTCCGGCGGCGGGATCCTGCAAGGGAGAGAGAGGGAAGTGTGAGCGGCAGAGGGAGCCGGCGGAAGGAAGAAGAAGGAGTTCGTGGGCAGGGGAGGCTGTGACCTGGCCTGTTGAAGATCTCCGGCTAAGGGCGGCGCTTGTCGCCGGCGAGCACGGACGGTGGCGCAGCGTGCTCGGAGGCGGGGTCAGTTGGAGCGAGGGGAACCAGGTGAGTGGGGCAGGTCGGGAGCAGAGGCGGGCAGATGGGCCTGGCAGGGCCGCGGTGAAGTGGCACGGGGAAGGACGCGTGGCGCGCTGGGGTTGGCTGCAGGGCGCGGGGAGGCGACGTGTCGCACTCGGATTTGCCCGAGCGCGCCGGCGGCGGCGCCAAGTGGCGGAGGGCGGCTGGGGAGGCGCTGATTCCGAGGAGGAGGAAGGTGGTTGCGGTTGGGAGGTGGCTAGAGGTAGGTGGGGCTAGGGATGCCCAAAATTGGAAGGAGGGGTCTATATATAGTAAGGGGGCTAGGGGTTAGGGGAACCATCATCCGTTTTCGGGCATCGGATCTCGATCCGACGGTCCGGAGTGGAGGGGGGTTTTAGGTGAGCTGCAGGTGGTTGTGCAGAAGAGGCCTTGGGCTGAGAGAAGAGAAGAGGAAAGCAGCCCGGCACGGTTTTCGGAGACCGAAAACGTCCGACGAAAAGACCGGCTATACTGCCGCTATAGTTTAACGGTTGGGCTATCAAACGGACTCCGAATGTGATGAAACTTGGTAGGCGGCCTACCTACACTATAATAATACCGCACGCCAACTTTCAACCCAATCCGAGAACATTTTTCAGCCACTTATAAAATACTATTTCAGACATGCCGTGGGCGTGTGCAAGTGTGTCTGGGCTCAGAACGGACAATGGACGGAACGAGGAGACTGGGACGGATGCAAATTTTGAAAACATGATGATGCAATGCGGATGATGACATGGCAAGATGCAACACGTGAGAAAATGACAAGGCAACAACAGCGAATAACTGGAAGACGCCTGGCACATCGGTCTCGGGGCGTCACAACACTCCACCACTACGAGAGGATCTCATCCCGAGATCTAGAATGGCACCGGAGGGAAAACGGAAGAGAAAGAGAAAAGGTAAAACTAAGTTGCTTCTTTGGCAATTGAGTGAAACCAAAGAACCTTGAAAAGCTGAACAAATTGAAAGAAAGAATGCAATGAAGAAGAACAAAGTTGAAAGCACTCCGGTAGGGAAGAGTAACAAGGAAGAACAAATTTGGGCAGCACTCCGGTTGAAAAGTGATAAGAAATTTGATAAGATTAAAATAACTTGAGTAGGGGCACAATACTCCGGTTAAATGGATAAGCATGAAAAGAACAAGGTCCTGACAAACAAGAAGATGAGTTGAAGAGAGCAACATAACAAAGCCTCCGGAAGAAATATAAGAATGGACCCAAAAGAACAGAGAAAAAAGACAACAAGTTCTGCCTGAAATGAATTTGAGAGAGCATCCTTAAAAAGAAGGATTGAACGGAGTTTTTGGGAAATCAACAACGAAAAGAACAAGGTTGTAGTGGGCTTATGGAGAACATCTCAAAACTATGAGGTGAAAATCCGCCACTAACGAAAACAAGATTGGATTGAATAGAACAAGGAGACGAGAAACTTATTTCACCCGGAGGATAAATGAAGAACTTGGGTCGTTTATAAGCACCATAAATAGCAACAATCCTTAGGGAAAGTTTTATGTGAAATATAATCCAAGATAACTCCAATGAAGAGGTTGATGGATTTAAAATACCTCATTCTTAACAACATGTGAATCATGAAACATGAACTCAAATTATCAAGAATGACATAATACCACCTCCAATGGTATGGTTGAAAGAATTGCACTCCGGATTGCA
Source organism: Triticum monococcum (assembly GCA_034509565.1). NCBI lineage: Eukaryota > Viridiplantae > Streptophyta > Magnoliopsida > Poales > Poaceae > Triticum > Triticum monococcum. The sequence continues at coordinate 237,702,937 of CM067843.1, forward strand.
AGATGAAGAATACTTGAGCTCCTCTAAAAGGAATCTTGATGAACACTTTGAGAAGGAAATTAAATCCTTGATGAACCATCATGTAGAACCTTCATGAAGAACTCCGGTAACAAAAGGATGATCAAACAGAAGGAAAGAGAAGTTGAAAACACAAGGTGAATCCTTGTACCGATTTAAATGAATCTCCATGGTGAAATAATTGAAAAAGGTTGGAACTCCGAGAAAAAGAGAAGATGAAACAATTGAAATCAGGAATTTGATGAGCCTCCGGAATAGGCAATTGAGTTCACTCGATGAAACAAGAATAAGAATTGAATTATGATTGTAACGACGAATGAAGTAAAAAGGATGAATCACCGTGTAAGAGTTGTGAAAAGAACGAAGATACTTGAGACAATCTAGATACATGGGAACGAAGGGGTCATGAACTGAATAGAGATCACTTGAACGATGCACCGGTAAGATTTGGAGAATGATAACTGAAAGCTGGAATGAATAATTATGAGATGATGGGCTCCGAAGAATCAAACTGAAAAGACTCCTGAATTGCTCCGAAAGGATGAAAAGAATTCTCATAATCAAAACAATTATGAGAGGATGGCATCAAGCTAGAATCACGAATCTTTGAGAGAACGGATAAGATTTAGAGGAAACCCCTTCTTCGATCTTCAAAATTCGAGAATGATGACGAGAAACACCACCGTGCATTTTTGAGGTACTCCGGAATGAAGAACGGAAAGGTTGAGCCAACGATGAAAAGAATTGGAAAGATCTTGGAGAAAGACATATGACTGATGATAATTCATTCTTACGTCAAACTTTAGAAAAGAATTTGAGAAGCTCCGGAAAAAATAAGAAGAGTCAGGTAAGATCCTGGGAAAAGACCTGTGGGTTAGGGCCCACTCAAAAGAAACACCGTTGAACAATTTGACAGAGAGATTGCACTGGTTGAATTAAAAGGCTTGAATAAGATAACAACCTCGAAATAGGTTGAACGGATCTTGAATGAAAAGACGAGCCTTCCGAGATATCTTCAGCACTCCAGAACAAATGAATGGCGAGAAGTGGATGATTATGAGGTGCACCGGCATGAGAATAGCATTTGAAACGAGGAAAAAGGATATGATTAACAAAGCTTGACTTGAATCCACTGGAGAAGAAAAAGAACGAAGAATGATGAACTAGAAGCTCCGTTAGGATCTTTATGAGAATCAACGGGTAAGAATATTGACGGAAAAGGAATGGAGAGACTTCCCATCAATAAAAGGATACTTGATTAAGAACTCCGTGTCCTCGAAGAAAAAGGGTGGGATGGTGGGAAAACAAAGGCAAGCTTGGGGCGGATGAAATGATCACCGTTGAGAAGAACTGATAATTGAACTTGCGGATGTTGAAATGAACGGATCCACTTGAAGAGAAACACGCCGGTTGAAAAGGATTGACATGACAATCTCGATTATCAAGAAGGATTATTATTCACATAGGAGCATGAGAACACCGCTTAGGAAAGGTATGGACTCAACACTTGACATTGAAGCAACTCGAATACCACAATCCAGAACAAAACAAAGGATTGGCTTGCAGAATAAGCCGGAACAAATATATGATAGAGATTTCGTTCGAAGTTTTCGTGGTGGGGCCTACACGGGCTCGATTGTACAACACCATCATGTACAAGGCAGTGCACATGACATACGAAGCGTCCCCGAGTTAGCATAGCCAAGGACTCTTTAAGACACAACGAGACCACTGTAAAACCAACCGTGGATAGGCGGACCACTAGACGTCGAACCCGAATTTCATATCATACATCTGTCGGAAAGATATCCTAAGAGCTACTTGAATTCCCACTTATAAACTCCCAAAATTCTCTCGGTTATGCAATCAGGTGTTGGGGATATAGGGGAAGCATAATATCTCACCCAAAACTAGCAAATCCTACATCCAGCTGTATCCATCCTTCAACACATAACCAAGAAACCTTCGGAAATCGTTTACCTCAACCTTCGAAAAGCATCCATTATACAAGTTATGGCAATACTCCCGAACTCCCGCCCCAGTACTGGGTGGCGTCGAGGTTATCTCACCAACAACTGCATAAAAGAGATTTTCGATGTCGGCGAAACTCAGGTATTCTAGAATTGCAACGATAAAATTGTGACAACAACACCTCGGAGCTCAACTCCCCGGGACACTACTACAACCCCTAAATGTCAGGAGGCACCTAGAACAATGTTTCGTCACAAAACCATCGAAACGATTCCCAGATACCCGCGTGATCCTAAATTTTTTTTTAGTCAAATTTGAGAAGAGAAGAGTCAAAACTCCATGTCGGGATGCCTCACCAGAGCGACGAAGGGACTGAGGAGTAAAAATAATCCTACTCTCCGATATATATAATTCCAAAATGACTCAAAACATTTGTCTAGACTCAAGAACGCCAGCGATTCGATCAAGCAGGGGGCTCCTAAAGTCGGGGAAGGCTCTGATTAACAACTTGTAATGCCCTCGATGCGGCTATATCTCCCACGTGTCGAAGAACGACTTAGAGGCATAACCGCATTGAAAGCAATGTCGGAAGTGAGGTAATCTTCACACAACCCATGTAATACATAAGGGAAAGAGATACATAGTTGGCTTACAATCGCCACTTCACACAATGCATGAATGTAACATTACAACATCCAGATACAATCAAGGTCCGACTACGGAACCAAAATAAAGGAAGACTACCCCAAATGCTACACAGATCCCCGATCTTCCCAACTGGGCTCCACTACTGATCAACTGAAACGAAACAACACTACGAACAAGGTCTTCATCAAGCTCCTCCTTGAGCTCGGTTGCGTCACCTGCACGGTTTCATCGGCACCTGCAAACTGGTTTTGGAAGTATCTGTGAGTCACGGGGACTCAGCAATCTTACACCCTCGCGATCAAGACTATTTAAGCTTAAAGGTAGGGTAACAGGTATGACGTGGAGCTGCAGCAAGCACTAGCATATATGGTGGCTAACATACGCAAATGAGAGCGAGAAGAGAAAGCAAAGCACGGTCGAAAAACTATGATCAAGAAGTGATACTAGAACAACCTACGTCAAACATAACTCCAACACCGTGTTCACTTCCCGAACCCCGCCGAGAAGAAACCATCACGGCTACACAAACAGTTGATGCATTTTAATTAAGGTTAAGTTTCAGGTTTTCTACAACCGGACATTAACAAATTCCCATCTGCCCATAACCACAGGAACGGCTTTCGAAAGTTCAAATCCCTGCAGGGGTGTCCCAACTTAGCCCATCACAAGCTCTCACGGTCAATGAAGGATATTCCTTCTCCCAAGACAATCCGATCAGACTCGGCATCCCGGTTACAAGACATCCTCGACAATGGTAAAACAAGTCCAGCAAAGCCACCCGAATGTGCCGACAAATCCCAATAGGAGCTGCACATATCTCGTTCTCAGGGCACACCGGATTGTCCAAACTTCTGGTAGGCCAGCCCAGAGTTGCCCCTGCTGGCCACCGGAGGCTGACAAGTTGGACCAACACTCAGAGGAGCACTGGCTCGGGGGTTTAAATAAAGATGACCCTTGGGCTGGCCGACCCAAGGGAAATAAAAGGCTTGGTGGCAAATGGTAAAACCAATGTTGGGCCTTGCTGGAGGAGTTTTATTCAAGGCGAACTATCAAGGGGTTCCCATTATAACCCAACCGTGTAAGGAAAGCAAAATCCGGGAACATAACACCGATATGACGGAAACTAGGGCGGCAAGAGTAGAACAAAACATCAGGCATAAGGCCGAGCCTTCCACACTTTACCAAGTATATAGATGCATTAATTAAATAACAGATATTGTGATATCCTAACAAAATATCCATGTTCCAACAAGGAACAAACTTTAATCTTCACCTGCAACTAGCATCGCTATAAGAGGGGCTGAGCAAAGCGGTAACATAGCCAAACAATGGTTTGCTAGGACAAGGTGGCTTAGAGGCTTGGCTTAACAATATGGGAGGCATGATAAGCAAGTGGAAGGTATCGCAGCATAGGCATAGCAAAAGAGTGAGCATCTAGCAAGCAAAGATAGAAGTGATTTCGAGGGTATGGTCATCTTGCCTGAGATCCCGCAAGGAAAAAGAACGATTCCATGAAGAAGACAAACGGACGTAGCCAACGGATCCTCACAAACGCAATGTTACCGGATCCAAGCCGAAGAAGCAACAACGGAAAGAAGCAAACAACATAGTAAACAACCATCACATAAACATTGCATGATGCACAACCAAGTATGATGCATGTCTGGTTTAATGATACATGGCATGGCAAAGTGCACAAACAATCCTACAAATTAAGTGGAGCTCAACATGCAACTCCGTTGCATATTGAAGAAACACCACATTCAAGTTATTTAGTTCGATCTCGTTTATGTACCCAACAATATTAAATGTTGTTAGCATGGCAAGAGGTGAAGCATAATGAAACTATCTATCTAGGCAAGTTTAAATGAGGCCGGAACAACAAAACAACAAGTCCGGAAAATCCTCATGTGCATATTTTGGTTATGGTACTGTTCTTCCCTAAACAATATTTTAGAGTTGTTAAACATGAAAGGTGAATGCACCATGTTAAACTAGGCATTTTTCTACCCCATTTACATATAAAGATTATTAAATTTGGAGCTACGGTTAAATAGTTATGAATTAAAACATTTTAGCATGGCATTTATGCAAAATTAAACAAACAACATTTTAGACATTTTAAACATGATTGAAAGTGGCATATTATGAAACTAGACAAAATTCTAAGCACTTTACATATATAAGTTGTTTTAATCCGATGCACGGTTGTGGAGATATTAAATGCATGAATATGAAGGACTTTTCTGTAAAACAGCAATTCCCGGATAAATAGCAAAATTCGTAGGTCAGGGAAAAAATAGTATAGGGCCGAATCTGGAGGGGATGGGGTTCTCACCATGGGCCATGGCCCAGGTTGGAAGGGGGGCCGACCGGCGGGTGTCTGGGCCGGTCGGGGCGTTGGGCTGAGGTTGCGGGGCCCAGGCGGTCGACCAAAACGGCCAACACGCGCGTGAACGGGCGGCGTCGCGGACTCCTGGCGAAAAGGGTCGCCGGCGGCGACGATGCAGACGGCGGGGTGGCGACAGGAACTGCAGAATGCCGGAGAGGGTCCCACGAGCGGCGAAACGGGCGGTTCCAGACGGATCTAGGCACGGTGGGGGTCGATGCGGCGTCCGACGATGGGGCGAGCGAGGCAACCTCCGGCGGCGGGATCCTGCAAGGGAGAGAGAGGGAAGCGTGAGCGGCAGAGAGAGCCGGTGGAAGGAAGAAGAAGGAGTTCGCGGGCAGGGGAGGCCGCGACCTGGCCTGCTGAAGATCTCCGGCGAAGGGCGGCGCATGTCGCTGGCGAGCGCGGACAGTGGCGCAGCGTGCTCGGAGGCGGGGTCAGGCGGAGCGAGGAGCGAGGGGAACCAGGCAAGCGAGGCAGGTCGGGAGCGGAGGCGGGCGGCGCGATCGGGCCCGGTTTGAGCCCGGGGCCGGGCCGCAGATGGGCCTGGCAGGGCCGCAGTGAAGTGGGGCGCGGGGAAGGACACGTGGCGCGCTGGGGTTGGCTGCGGGGCGCGGGGAGGCAACGTGTCGCGCTCGGATTGGCCCCAGCGCGCCGGCAGCGACGCCAAGTGGCATAGGGCGGCTGGGGAGGCGCTGATTCCGAGGAGGAGTAAGGTGGTTGCGGTTGGGAGGCGGCTAGGGTAGGTGGGGGCTAGGGATGCCCAAAATTGGAAGGAGGGGTCTATATATAGTAAGGGGGCTAGGGTTAGGGGAACCATCATCCGTTTTCGGGCATCGGATCTCGATCCGACGGTCCAGATCGGAGGGGGGTTTTAGGTGAGCTGCAAGTGGCTGTGCAGAAGAGGCCTTGGGCTGAGAGAAGAGAAGAGGAAAGCAGCCCGGCACGGTTTTCGGAGACCGAAAACGTCCGACGAAAAGACCGGCTATACTGCCGCTATAGTTTAACGGTTGGGCTATCAAACGGACTCCGGATGCGATGAAACTTGGCAGGCAGCCTACCTACACTATAATAAGACCGCACGCCAACTTTCAACCCAATCCGAGAACATTTTTCAGCCACTTATAAAATACTATTTCGGACATGCCGCGGGCGCGTGCAAGTGCGTCTGGGCTCAGAACAGAGAACGGACGGAACGAGGAGACCGGGACGGATGCAAGTTTTGAAAACATGATGATGCAATGTGGATGATGACATGGCAAGATGCAACACGCAAGCAAATGACAAGATAACAACAGCGAATAACTGGAAGACACCTGGCACATCGGTCTCGGGGCGTCACAAAACTACTCACGCTTCATCGGAGAGGCAATGTGTTGATGTAGAAGCCCTCCATGATCGATTCCCCCTCTGGCAGATCGCCGGAAAGGCCCCAAGATGGGATCTCATGGGTACAGAAGGTTGCGGCAGTGGAAAAGTGGTTTCGTGGCTCTCTACGATGTTTCTATGGTATAAGAGTATAGATAGGCGAAAGAAGTACGTCAGTGGAGCTACGGGGGGGGGCCACGAGGGTGGGGCGCGCCTACCCCCTTGGACGCGCCCTCCTGCCTCGTGGCCGCCTCGTGGAGTTCCAGACTTCGTCTCCAAGTCTTCTAGATTGCTTTCGGTCCAAGAAAGATCATCGCGAAGGTTCCATTCCGTTTGGACTCCGTTTGGTATTCCTTTTCTACGAAACTCTAAAATAGGCAAAAAAACAGAAACTAACATTGGGCCTCCGGTTAATAGGTTAGTCCCAAAAATAATATAAAAGAGCATATTAAAGCCCATTAAACATCCAAAACAGATAATATAATAGCATGGAACAATCAAAAATTATAGATACGTTGGAGACGTATCAATCATCGAGCTGAACGTGTGCTGAACACGAAGGTCTGTACGTTCGATACTAGGATCGGTTGGATCACAAAGACGTTCGACTACATCAACCGCGTTACTAAATGCTTCCGCTTTCGGTCTATGAGGGTACGTAGACACACTCTCCCCTCTCTTTGCTATGCATCACCTAGATAGATCTTGCGTGATCGTAGGTAAAATTTTTGAAGTATTGCATTCCCTAACAGTGGCATCCGAGCCAGGTCTATGCGTAGATGTTATATGCACGATTAGAACACAAAGAGGTGTGGGCGATAATAGTCATATTGCTTACCAACAACGTCTTACATTGATTCGGCGATATTGTTGGATGAAGCGGCCCGGACCGACATTACATGACCGCGTTCATGAGACTGCAGGTTCTACCGACGTGCTTCACACACAGGTGGCTGGCGGGTGTCTGTTTCTCCAACTTTAGTTGAATCGAGTTTGACTACGCCCGGTCCTTGTTGAAGGTTAAAACAACACACTTGACGAAAAATCGTTGTGGTTTTGATGCGTAGGTAAGAACGGTTCTAGCTAGAAGCCTGTAGCAGCCACGTAAAACTTGCAACAACAAAGTAGATGTCGTCTAACTTGTTTTTGCACGGCATGTTGTGATGTGATATGGTCAAGACGTGATGAGATATAAATTGTTGTGTGAGATGATCATGTTTGGTAAAAGTAATCGGCAACTGGTAGGAGCCTTATGGTTGTCGCTTTATTGTATGAAACACAATCGCCATGTAATTGCTTTACTTTATCACTAAGTAGTAGCGATAGTCATAGAAGCAATAGTTGGCGAGACGACAACGATGCTACGATGGAGATCAAGGTGTCAAGCCAGTGACGATGGTGATCAGGATGGTGCTTTGGAGATGGAGATCATAGGCATAAGATGATGATGGCCATATAATATCACTTATTTTGATTGCATGTGATGTTTATCCTTTATGCATCTTATTTTGCTTAGTACGGCGGTAGCATTATAAGATGACCCCTCACTAAATTTCAAGGTATAAGTGTTCTCCCTGAGTATGCACCGTTGCTACAGTTCGTCGTGCTGAGACACCACGTGATGATCGGGTGTGATAAGCTCTATGTTCACATACAACGGGTGCAACTAGTTTTGCACATGCAGAATACTCGGGTTAAACTTGACGATCCTAGCATATGCAGATATGGCCTCGGAACACTGAGACCGAAAGGTCAAACGTGAATCATATAGTAGATATGATCAACATAGTGATGTTCACCATTGAAAGCTACTCCATCTCACGTGATGATCGGACATGGTTTAGTTGATATGGATCATGTGATCATTTAGATAACTAGAGTGATGTCTATCTAAGTGGGAGTTCTTAAGTAATATGATTAGTTGAACTTTAATTTGCCATGAACTTAGTACCTGATAGTATTTGCATGTCTATGTTGTTGTAGATCAATGGCCCATGGTACCGTTCCCTTGAATTTTAATGTGTTCCTAGAGAAAGCTAAATTGAAAGACGATGGTAGCAATTACACGGACTGGGCCCGTAACTTGAGGATTATCCTCATTCCTGCACAAAAGAATTATGTCCTAGAAGCACCGCTAGGTGCAAAACCCGCTGCAGGAGCAACTCCAAATGTTATGAACGCCTAGCAAAGCAAAGCTGATGACTACTCGATAATTCAATGTGCCATGCTTTACGGCTTAGAATCGGGACTTAAAGACGTTTTGAATATCATGGAGCATATGATATGTTCCCGGAGTTGAAGTTAATATTTCAAGCAAATGCCCGAATTGAGAGATATGAAGTTGCCAATAAGTTCTATAGCTGCAAGATGGGGGAGAATAGTTCTGCAGTGAACATATACTCAGAATGTCTGGATACCACAACCACTTGACTCAACTGGGAGTTAATTTTCCTGATGATAGTGTCATTGACAGAGTTCTTCAATCACTGCCACCAAGCTACAAAAGCTTCATGATGAACTATAATATGCAAGGGATGGATAAGACAATTCCCGAGCTCTTCGCAATGCCAAAAGCTGCGGAGGTAGAAATCGAGAAGGAGCATCAAGTGTTGATGGTTAACAAGACCACTAGTTTCAAGAAAAAGGGCAAAGGGAAGAAGGGGAACTTCAAGAAGAACGGCAAGTAAGTTGCTTCTCAAGTGAAGAAACCCAAGTTTGGACCTAAGCCTGAGACAGCGTGCTTCTACTGCAAAGGGACTGGTCACTGGAAGTGGAACTGCCCCAAGTATTTGGCAGATAAGAAGGATGGTAGAGTGGAAGGTATATTTGATATACATGTTATTGATTTGTACCTTACTAATGCTCATAGTAGTGCCTGGGTGTTTGATATTGGTTCTGTTGCTCATATTTGCAACTCGAAATAGGGGCTACAGATTAAACGAAGATTGGCTAATAACGAGGTGACGATGCGTGTGGGAAATGGTTCCAAAGTCGATGTGATCGCCGTCTGCACTCTACCTCTACATCTACCTTCGGGATTAGTTTTAGACCTGAATAATTGTTATTTGGTGCCAGCATGAACATTATATCTGGATCTTGTTTGATGCGAGACGGTTATTCATTTAAATTAGAGAATAATGGTTGTTCTATTTATATGAGTAATATCTTTTATGGTCATGCACCCTTGATGAGTGGTCTATTTTTGTTGAATCTCGATAGTAGTGATACACATATTGATAATATTGAAGCCAAAAGATACAAGTTTAATAATGATAGTGCAACTTATCTGTGGCACTGTCGTTTTGGTCATATTGGTGTAAAACGCATGAAGAAACTACATGCTGATAGGCTTTTGGAATCACTTGATGCTTGCGAGCCATGCCTCATGGGCAAGATGACTAAAACTCCGTTCTCTGGAACAATGGAGCGAACAACTGACTTATTGGAAATAATACATACTGATGTATGCGGTCCGATGGGTATTGAGGCTCGTGGTGTGTATCATTATTTTCTGACCTTCACAGATGATTTGAGCAGATATGGGTATATCTACTTGATGAAACATAAGTCTGAAACATTTGAAAAGTTCAAAGAATTTCAGAGTGAAGTGGAAAATCACCGTAACAAGAAAATAAAGTTTCTACAATTTGATCGTGGAGGTGAATATTTAAGTTATGAGTTTGGTCTTCATTGGAAACAATGTGGAATAGTTTCGCAACTCACGCCACCTGGAACACCACAGCGTAATGGTGTGTCCGAATGTCGTAACCGCATCTTATTAGATATGGTGCAATCTATGATATCTCTTACAGATTTACCGCTATCGTTTTGGGGTTATGCTTTAGAGACGGCTGCATTCACGTTAAATAGGGCACCATCTAAATCTGTTGAGATGACACCATATGAACTGTGGTTTGGCAAGAAACCCAAGTTGTCGTTTCTTAAAGTTTGGGACTGCGATGCTTATGTGAAAAAGCTTCAACCTGATAAGCTCGAACCCAAATCGAAGAAATGTGTCTTCATAGGATACCCAAAGGAGACAATTGGATACACCTTCTATCACAGATCCGAAGGCAAAATATTCATTGCTAAGAATGGATCCTTTCTAGAGAGGGAGTTTCTCTCGAAAGAAGTGAGTGGGAGGAAAGTAGAACTTGATGAGGTAATTGTACCTGCTCCCTTATTGGAAAGTAGTTCATCACAGAAATCAGTTCTAGTGATTCCTACACCAATTAGTGAGGAAGCTAATGATGATGATCATGAAACTTCGGATCAAGTTACTACTGAACCTCGTAGGTCAACCAAAGTAAGATCCGCACCAGAGTGGTACGATAATCCTGTTCTAGAAGTCATGTTACTTGACCATGACGAATCTACGAACTATGAGGAAGCGATGATGAGCCCAGATTTGGCGAAATGGCTTGAGGCCATGAAATCTGAGATGGGATCCATGTATGAGAACAAAGTGTGGACTTTGGTTGACTTGCCCGATGATCGGCAAGCCATAGAGAATAAATGGATCTTCAAGAAGAAGACTGACGCTGACGGTAATGTTACTGTCTATAAATCTCGACTTGTTGTGAAAGGTTTTCAACAAGTTCAAGGAGTTGACTACGATGAGACCTTCTCACCCGTAGCGATGCTTAAGTTTGTTTGAATCATGTTAGCAATTGCCGCATTTTATGATTATGAAATTTGGCAAATGGATGTCAAAACTACATTCCTTAATGGATATCTTAAAGAAGAGTTGTATATGATGCAACCAGAAGGTTTTGTCGATCCTGAAGGTGCTAACAAAGTGTGCAAGCTCCAGCGATCCATTTATGAACTGGTGCAAGCCTCTCAGAGTTGGAATATACGCTTTGATAGTGTGATCAAAGCATATGGTTTTATACAGACTTTTGGAGAAGTCTGTATTTACAATAAAGTGAGTGGGAGCTCTGTAGCATTTCTAATATTATATGTGGATGACATATTCTTGATTGGAAATAATACAAAATTTATGGATAGCATAAAAGGATACTTGAATAAGAAATTTTCAATGAAAGACCTCGGTGAAGCTGTTTATATATTAGGCATCAAGATCTATAGAGATAGATCAAGACGCTTAATTGGACTACCTTGATAAAGTTTTGAAGAAGTTCAAAATGGACCAGTCAAAGAAAGGGTTGTTGCCTGTGTTACAAGGTGTGAAGTTGAGTCAGACTCAATGCCCGACCACTGCAGAAGATAGAGAGAAAATGAAAGCCATTCCTTATGCCTCAGCCCTTGGTTCTATCATGTATGCAATGTTGTGTACTAGGCCTGACGTGGGCCTTGCTATAAGTTTAGCAGGGAGGTACCAAATTAATCCAGGAGTGGATCACTGGACATCGGTCAAGAACATCCTAAAATACCTGAAAAGGACTAAGGATATGTTTCTCGTTTATGGAGGTGTGATACGTCTCCAATGTATCTATAATTTTTTATTGTTCCATGTTGTTTTATTATCAAACTTGGATGTTTTATAATCATTTTGTAGTCATTTTATATCATTTTTTGGTACTAACCTATTGACATAGTGCCAAGTGACAGTTGCTATTTTTTCCATGTTTTTTACATCGCAAAAAATCAATATCAAACGGAGTCCAAATGCCATAAAACTTTACAGAGATTTTTTATGGACAAGATGGAAGATATTGGGCCCTGGTTGCACCTGGGGGAGTCACGAAGAGGGGACAACCACCAGAGTGCGCCAGGAGGCCCAAGCGTGTCCTGGTTGGTTGTGCCCACCTCGGGTGCCCCCGGACGGCCTCTTTGCTCTATAAATACCCCAATATTCCCAAAACCCTAGGGGAGTCGACGAAATATTCATCCAGCCGCCGTAGAGTCCAGAACCACCAGATCCAATCTAGACACCGTCACAAGGGGGTTCACCACTTCCATTGGTGCCTCTCCGATGATGTGTGAGTAGTTCTTTGTAGACCTTCGGGTCCTTAGTTAGTAGCTAGATGGCTTCATCTGTCTCTATTGATTCTTACTAATAGTTTTGAGATATGATGATGTGATATGTGAGTCATCTTGATGAGTAATTATGCTTTAGTAAGAATATTGGTGTTAAGGTTTGTGATTCCCTATGCATGCACGAAAGTCAATAATCATGCAATGAAATTATATCCTACTTGTGGTGCATTATTCGGTGTTAATTATGCTTAATGCTTGCTTATGATATTATTCGTTTCTTGGTTGGTCGCTTCCCAATATTTTTGCTAGCCTTCATTTTGCGCTAAGTTTGACCTCTACTTGTGCATCCAAAAACCTTAAACCAGTTTTGCCACATGAGTCCACTATATCTACCTATATGCGGTATTCTTTTGCCGTTCTAAGCAAATTTCCATGTGCCATCTCTAATTTTCAAAACAAACTTCTCTTTTGTGTGTTTGTTTCACTCGCAGAGCGGTGAGGGGTGGCTAATATTTTCCATGCTAGATGTGTTATTCTCAAGATGAGTGTTTATTCACTTGTCATTGCACGAGAGTGAGGTAAAGGTATTAGGGATGCCCAATCCCGAAATGCAAAAATTAATGAATTTACTTTATGTTGTCAAATAATAAATTCCTTGGAAAGTGTTGGTACGGAGGGCACCCATGGATACAGTTAGCCATGGAAAGTGAAAATTATGGTGGAAAAAGGAATAAACTTTATTTTCTGTTTGGGAACTCTAAGTCGTTTTCGTCGGTGGGATGAATACACCTCCCAGAATGACTTTATCTCAAATTTTTCGCTTTGAGATCTGGCACCTCTACAAATCCCTACTTCCCTCTACAAAGGGCCTACCTTTTACTTTATGCAATTTTTATTTGGAGTCTCCCTCTTCTCTTATAAAAGCACCAACTAGGTGGCAATATGATCGTACATAAGTATTAGGTGTAGTTAATATTCGAGCATGTTTCATGAATGGATCAATGTTTGAGCATGATGGGCTAGGGATAACTTATTTTAGCGTTGATATTTTGAAAGACATGGTTGCTTGTTGATATGCTTGAGTATCTAAATTATTATGCCAAAACTAGACTATTGCTTTGAATCACAAAAAAGTCCAAATGTCCATGCTACAAAGAAAGGAATATGATATGACATAATGAACAGCACTCCACATAAAAAAATCTATTTTTATCACTTACCTACTCGAGGACGAGTTGGAGTTAGTATTGGGGATGCCGATACATCTCCAATGTATCTATAATGTTTTATTGTTCCATGCTGTTTTATTATCAAACTTGGATTTTTATAATCATTTTATATCATTTTTTGGTACTAACCTATTGACATAGTGCCAAGTGCCAGTTGCTGTTTTTTCCACATTTTTTACATCACAGAAAATCAATATCAAACGCAGTCCAAATGCCACGAAACTTTTGAAAGGATCGAGAAGAGGTGTCTAGAGGGGGGTGATTAGACACTAAGTGCCAAAAGTTGCAGTTTTTAATATTCTCAAGTTTAAGTGGAGTTTAAGCACAAGTTTAACAAACACAATACATATCAAGCAAGCATGCAATGAGTATATGAGCAGCGGGAAGTAAAGCATGCAACTTGCAAGAATGTAAGGAGAAGGGTTTGGAGTATTCAAACGCAATTGGAGACACGGAGGTTTTTGTCGTGGTTCCGATAGGTGGTGCTATCGTACATCCATGTTGATGGAGACTTCAACCCACGGAGGGTAACGGTTGCGCGAGTCCACGGAGGGCTCCACCCACGAAGGGTCCACGAAGAAGCAACCTTGTCTATTCCATCACAGCCGTCGCCCACGAAGGACTTGCCTCACTAGCGGTAGATCTTCACAAAGTAGGCGATCTCCTTGCCCTTACAAATTCCTTGGTTCAACTCCACAATCTTGTTGGAGGCTCCCAAGTGACACCTAGCCAATCTAGGAGACACCACTCTCCAAGAAGTAACAAATGGTGTGTTGATGATGAACTCCTTGCTCTTGTGCTTCAAAAGATAGTCTCCCCAACACTCAACTCTCTCACACAGGATTTGGATTTGGTGGAAAGAAGATTTGAGTGGAAAGCAACTTGGGGAAGGCTAGAGATCAAGATTCATATGGTTGGAATGGAATATCTTGACCTCAACACAAGTGTAGGTGATTCTCTCTCAGAAAATGTGTATTGGAAGTGTAGGTATGTTCTGATGGCTCTCTCCATGAATGAAGAGTGGGTGGAAGGGTATATATAGCCTCCACACAAAATCTAACCATTACACTCAATTTACCAATCTCGGTGAGACCGAAGGGAAAAACTCGGTCGGACCGATTTAGTAAACCTAGTGACCGTTAGGGTTTTCGGTGGGACCGACTAGTTCAACTCGGTGGAACCGATGTGCTAGGGTTAGGGTAAAACCAAAACTCGGTTTGACCGATTACTCAAACTCGGTGGGACCGATTTGGGTAATAAGCAAAACAGAGAGTTGGCCAAGCAAACTCGGTGGGGCCGATTCCATATCTCGGTGGGACCGAAAATATTGCAACAGGTGACAGAGAGTTTGCAAGCCCATCTCGGTGAGACCGAGATCCCATCGGTGAGACCGAACTGATTAGGGTTTCTGGCAGTGGCTATGTTAACTGAACTCGGTGGCTCCGGATAGAAAGAATCGGTGGGGACGAGTTTGACTTTTGGTTTAGGTCATATGTGGATGTGGGAAGGTAGTTGAGGGTTTTGGAGCATATCACTAAGCACTTTGAGCAAGCAAGCCATTAAGCAACACCTCATCCCCTCTTGATAGTATTGGCTTTTCCTATAGACTCAATGTGATCTTGGATCACTAAAATAGAAAATGTAGAGTCTTGATCTTGAACCTTGAGCCAATCCTTTGTCCTTAGCATCTTGAAGGGGTTCCACATCCTCTAGTCCATGCCACTCCATTGTTGAACTTATCTGAAACATACTAGGTAAAAGTGTTAGTCCAACAAGAGATATGTTGACATTAATTACCAAAACCACCCAAGGAGCACTTGTGCTTTCAATCTCCCCCTTTTTGGTAATTGATGACAACATACATCAAAGCTTTAGATAAAGATATAGAGAATAGCAAGTAAAGCTTTGGAAAGACATGTAACATGCATAGGCTCCCCCTACATGTATGCAATCATGTGAATATTGAATATAGGAGCATGTGAATGGGTAAACATGACAGAGTAAGCAATGTGCTACATGTATCTTGGCTATATGCATCAGAGCAAATGATGTGAATGTGAGAAATGTACCTTCATGCTCATGAGTCCTTCTTGCAAACAGTATGTACATCAGCAAGAACTTCTCATTCACATGACTGTGATGCATATACTTACCTTGTGGTCTTGAGTTGGCTTAGGATGGGATAAACCTGCACAAACAAGGTTAAATAACACAGATACACCTACTGACCAGAGCAAACAAGAGAAACCACAAGAGAACCAAGACTGGGATGACATGTAGAGTGAGTACTAAGTACCACATTGGATATAGACATGCCCCCAAAGGTAAAGATATGCAATAAAATTAGAGATTTCCTTCCCTTAGATGTCTTGCTCCCCCTGAATCTGCATGGGATATTGGGAGAAGATAGGGAACAAAAAATCAGAGCAACAAAAAAACAACAGAGCTTTAGCTAAAGCAAGCAACCAAACATGTCTTTCCCCTCTTAAAGACATGTGACATCTCTCCTCTTGAACACCAAGCATCTGGGGTCTTTGATGATATTACTTTCTCCTAGTTGAGAAACTCTCTCCCCCTGAGTATTCTCTCTTTCTCCCCCTATAGGAAGGATTAAGCTTTGATGTGATCTCTCTCTCCCCCTTTGGCATCAATTTCCAAGAAGGGCTCTTCTGGACATGTGATAAAAATGGGTTGGTCCTCAAATCACAGAGCAAAGAAGCATGTATAATATGATGCTGGTAGAGGACAAGAATCATTGAGTGGAGCTGGAGCAAACAGAAATCAGGAATAAGTGGCAAGATGGTTTTCCTATGATGGAATCGGTGACTCCGAGTTGTGGGCTTCGGTTGCACCGAAGGATTTCGGTTGGGCCGAAGAGAACAAACCGGTGTGACCGAGTTCATCAGAGTGAAACCACTTGTCACCTCAGCTCACTAGACAAGTAAGATCTCACAAGGATATGCAAGGAATTTACTGAAAGATTTGCAATGAATTGGATGCAGGAAATGCAGAACAAAAAAGGAAAGAAAAGAAACTAAAAGTTCTAGATGAAGTTTTTTTTGAAAGGGGAAACAAATATGCAAATGCAAAAGCACGGAGAAACACTAGAGAACTTCATCTAGAAATGGTCGGTGACAAAGTCACCTATGTTAGATTATATTGACTTAGGAGTCAAGTGAGAGCACTTGATCATGGGTTATACTCATCGTTTAAGCTCAAAATGGGGTTACCATTTTTTGTTTAAGCCTTTTGATGTATTCACATCTTTTCGAGTTGCTTTGACTCATGACTTGGAGTAAAGCTTCTCTAAGATGGAATAACATACCTTGGGTGGTGGTGTTGATCTTGTTCATGTAGTTGAACTTGTGTGGGTTGCTCAAGGTTGATGTAGTTCGTCAAGGGTTGGGAGCACCACTTGGAGTTTGAGTTCATCTACCTACATGGGTTAGCTTTGCAAGGAAGAGCACTTATGTATCCAAAATGACAATCATGAGACTCAACATGGAATTTGCCAAAGGATATGTTTGAATGGTTTCGTGCTTCCTTGTCTTCAACCACCATTGTGTAGAGACTTGGTGATGTAGAGATTGCTCAAGATGTGAGTGAGTTGCAATCTCATAGATTTAGATTCAACCAAGCACCTACATGGGTTAGATAACATGCAAGGTACAAATATATCCAAGACATATGAATAGCATCATCAGAGAAAAATCGAGGATTAGTCATAGGCTCATGCCCCGCATGTATCAAATGGAGTTCCTACTCCAAGTTTGAAGCATCAATGATGTTCAATTCACCTCTCAACCTGCAAAACACTTTCTCATCAAGTGGTTTAGTGAATATATCGGCCAATTGCTTATCGGTGCGAACATGCTTAAGGTTAATGTCCCCTTTTGCAACATGATCTCGAATGAAATGATGACGAACTTCAATATGCTTAGTTCGAGAATGTTGCACAGGATTGTGAGCAATCTTAATAGCACTTTCATTGTCACATAGCAATGGAACATGTTTCACATATATCCCATAATATTTAAGAGTTTGGGTCATCCAAAGTAATTGAGCGCAACATGAACCAGCGGCAATGTATTCCGCTTCGGCAGTGGATAAGAATACCGAGTTTTGTTTCTTGGAAGACCAAGACACAAGAGATCTACCAAGGAATTGACAAGTACCCGAAGTGGATTTTCTATGAACCTTGTCTCCAGCATAGTCCGAATCGGAGTAGCCAACAAGATCAAAAGTGTAGCGACCAAACCTCAAACAGTCTGATCTCTTTGCTCCGGTGTCATCCCTGGATCAGTAATGCTGACACCACCCAGTACTTCGAAGGATTTATAGCAGAGTGGCAATCACACACTTATTACAACAATGTCTCCAAAGCGATCTTATTACATGAATATGGCTTAAGGCCATCTAATAACGATAACAGCGGAATACTTGGAAGGTAAATGGGTCCATCAACTCCAACGGCATCACTGAGTATAGAACCACGACCTAAAAGCACCTTAATCGTCGTCTGAAAAGTCTGCAACATTAACGTTGCAGCCCGAAACAGGTCAGCACATGGAATATGCTGGCAAAGTAACACATAGAGAGTAATGGAATGAAACAGCTATACTATATGCATATTTGGCTGGTGGAAAGCTCTATGGTTACTATTTTGCGTAAAGCCAATTTTTCCCTACTACAAAGGAATAAATTTATTTACTATCATGGTGGTTGTTAAACATTGAGAATGGTTGACAGCATTCTCAATCCCAATTAAAAATAATCATTAATAACCCAACAGTATTAATTAGAAGTAACATGTTGAGATTCACATGATATTCAAGTACTAGATACTCAAGATTGTCCATAACCGGGGACACGGCTAATCATGATTAGTTTGTTACACTCTGCAGAGGTTTGCGCACTTTTCCCCACAAGACTCGATCGCCTCCGTTGGATTTCTCGCACTACTGGTGTTTGAGAAACGGATGACCGAGACACAGTCTTTCAGAAGCGCTAGCACCTTACGATGGATAGACCGGTAGACCTACTTTCCCCTACATCTGCTAGTCTACCCTGTAAGAGTTCGCACGACTTAGTCAACTATGCCAGAGCCCATAATGGCTTGTGGCTGCACACGTAAGTATTTAGCATGAAAGATCTTATGATCCCTTTGAGCCTGGGTGGCGGTCCAAAATAAAACAGGCAAGTCCTGATAGACATCAGGTGCCTCAATCCACCCAGATGTGTGTTTAAGTTTCCACCTTAGATAAACCATTAAAAATTATCAATCTCACATCTGTCATGGATATCACTCACCCAATCTACGTCTACTAGCATAGCATGGCCTAATAAGCAAACGTAGAAGTAGCTCCCAAAGGTTTCATGATAAACAGGTAATAGGTACTACCTCATCTACTTCCCATCCCACAATTTAATTAGATCCTAATCATGCAATATGTGAGGTTGGATCTAATGCAATAAAACTGGGTTGTAGAACAGGTATGATCAAAGTGTTACTTGCCTTGCTGATGATCCGCGAGTCCTAGGGATTCGAAGTAACAGGCGGCGCAATCTGGGTAATCTATCGCAGACAAACAACAAGCATACAATAAGTACTCATCTAATGCATAGGTAAAACTCGAACAAGAGATCGAACCAGAAAGTTCAACTTAAGAACTCCGGTTGCAAAGAAAGAAAAGAACCGAACAAAGAAACCGAAAACAAACAGCGGAAAACAACTCGGTTCTAGCAAGTTGAAACTAGGTCAAATTTTACCGTAGCAAAACTTAGTTAAAGTTGATTAGTCGTAACGGCGGTTTCGAAACGAAACTCCAGGCGCTTGAATCACCTAATTCCGATAAACGAGCGAGAAAATAGACTAGAAAGAAGATCGGATCTGAGATCGCGATCGCGGAATAAATCCGACGAGAAGAAAAAGAAGAACGGTTGAACGAACGGACATTTGTTAACCTAGAAGAATCCGGTGATCATGTTCGTTAGGATGAACAGTCCGGCGAACGATCTCTAGGCAACTAAATCGGCGAAGAAAACGGAACCGATCTAGGGTTTCGGGAAAAGAAAACCGAACGAAAAACCGATCTAGAAAACCGGAACGGTTTAGAGAAGAAAAGAATCAGAACGGTTAGAAGAAAACGATCCGATGAAAAGAAGAGATGCGGCGCGGGGCTACCTCCGGCGAGGTCTCTGGCGAGGGGCTCCGGCGGCGTGGGCGTGGGCGGCGGTGGCAAGGTGCGGCGGCGGTGCGGCGGCGGCAGCAAGGTGCGGCGCGGGGCACAAGGGGCGGCGCGGGCGGGTGTGGGGCACGGGGTGTGGTGGAGCTCTAGGCTTTGGGTTTGATGGGTTTAGAGGGAGGGTGTGGGAGTATTTATATTGGGGACGGGAGGGTTTACTTGGGGTAGGGGACAAGAATTAGACTAGGAATAGGAAAGAAAAGAGGGAAGGAAAGGTCTAAAAAAAACAATGCAAACGGAATCCTCGAAGGACTCCTAGCGGCGGCGGCCTCTGGCGCCTCCTGCGCTGGCGCGCGCAGCGCGGGCGAGGGAGCCTGGCGCGGCGGCCTGGCCGGCCTGCTGGGCCTTTGGCCCAGGGGCGCTGCGGTTCCTTTTTTTTAAACGGTTCTGCGCGCGGAAAAACACAGAAAAAAACAAATCTACCAGACTCCAAAACTAATAAAGTAAATTTTCCCCGACTCCTAAAAATGAGTCGAACAAAATGAACTTTTCTCCGGGCCTAAAATGCAATATTTTGAAAACGTGCATTTTTCCCTATCCAAATAAAAGGCAAACAAAACTCCGGCAAAACCAATGATCCTCTTTTCGAAATTTGAGAAAGCTCAAATATGAAAAAGACGAAATCTCCAACTCTCTCCGAGGGTCCTTGAGTTGCGTGAAATTTCTAGGATCGCCCAAAATGCAGGAAAATATGATATGCATGATGATCTATATGTATAACATTCCAAATTGAAAATTTGGGATGTTACAAAAAGAGGATCTCTTAGGATACCAAATGCCAAAATTTGGTGTATGGATTAGGTATCTCACTATCCTTTTCACAGCTTTAAGATGACATTCTTTAGGAGCAGCTTGATATCGTGCACACATGCACACACTTAGCATAATATCGGGACAAGAGGCACATAGATATAACAATGAACCAATCATAGAGCGATAAACCTTTTGATCAACCGGTTCACCATCTTTGGTCAAATCAAGATGTCCACTAGTAGGCATGGGTGTAGTCATACCTTTGCATTCTTGCATATTTAACTTCTTGAATAAGTCATTGGTGTACTTCATTTGAGAGACAAAGGTACCTTCCTTAGTTTGCTTGATTTGCAAACCGAGAAAGAATTTGAGTTCACTCATCATAGACATCTCAAACTTCTCCGACATTAGCTTTCCAAACTTCTCACTAAAATAAGGGTTAGTTGAACCAAATATGATATCATCAACATAAATTTGGCACACAAATAGTTCTCCATTAACCCTTTTAGTAAAAAGAGTAGAATCAATTTTACCAATTTCAAAGCCTTTTTCAATAAGGAACTTGGTCAAGCATTTATACCATGCTCTAGGAGCTTGTTTAAGACCATAAAGGGCTTTGTGAAGTTTGTAAATATGATTAGGTTTCTTAGGATTGACGAAGCCGGGAGGTTGCTTAACATAAACTTCCTCTTTGATTTTGCCATTTAGAAAAGCACTCTTAATTTCCATTTGGTACAAGGTGATATTATGGTGATTAGCATAAGCAAGTAGGATGCGAATGGACTCAAGTCTAGCAACGGGAGCATATGTCTCACCATAGTCCATACCTTCAACTTGTGTGTAGCCTTGGGCGACGAGACGTGCTTTGTTGCGAACCACTTGTCCATCTTCATCTTGCTTGTTGCGAAACACCCATTTGGTACCAATGATGTTTTGGTTGTTGTCGGGCTTCTCAACCAAAGTCCACACTTAATTTCTCTCAAAGTTGTGTAGCTCTTCATGCATAGCGTTTATCCAATCCGGATCCTCCAATGCTTCTTCAACCTTCATAGGTTCAACGCTAGAGATGAATGAGTAATGTTCACAAAAGTTAGCTAAACGAGTTTTAGAGCGAGTGATTCTCCCGGTTTGGATATCATTGTAGATTTTCTCGACGGGATGATCTTTGGCAATTCTTGCTCGAGCTCGTGAAAACTTTTGCTTGGGTCGGGGTGGAACATCCTCTTCATCTTGTTCTTCTTCTTGGCCTTCTTCATTGTTGACGTTGTCGTTCTCTTGCCGTGGTGGAGAAGGAGGTTGTTGATGTTCATCTTGGTGCACTTCCTCGTTTTCTTCATCTTGGCGTGTCCCACTTGTGGATGCTTCCATATCAACTCTTGGTTCACCTTGTCGTGAGGTAGAAGCTTCCACTTGGACGGACGAGGTACTCTCCTTCACTTCCGTTGGACGAATCTTGCCAATGGACAAGTCTTGAATTGCTTCCGAAGGGTCTTTGTCTCCTACATCAATTGGCAATTGCTCTACTTGCGAGCCGTTAGATTCATCAAACTTCACATCTACCGTCTCTTCAACCTTTCGGGTGAAATTGTTGTAGACACGGTAAGTGTGAGAGTTTGAGCCATAACCAAGTAGGAAACCTTCATGAGATTTAGGAGCAAATTTAGAACGATGATGCTTATCAAGAATGTAGCACTTTGAGCCGAATACTCGAAAGTATCCAACTTGGGGTTTGTTACCGGTGAGGAGCTCGTATGCCATCTTGCCGAGTAGCTTGTGAAGATACAAGCGATTTGTTGCATGACAAGTTGTCTCAACCGCTTCCGCCCAAAAGTGCTTTGGCGTTTTGTACTCATCAAGCATCGTTCTTGCCATCTCAATAAGAGTCTGGTTCTTCCTTTCAACAACTCCATTTTGTTGAGGTGTGTACGTAGCCGAGAACTCGTGTGAAATCCCTTCTTCGTCAAGAAAGGTGTCCACATTTGCGTTCTTGAACTCCGTTCCATTGTCACTCCGAACCTTCTTGATCTTCACGTCAAACTGATTTTGGGCCTTCCTAGCGAAGTGTTTGAAGATCTTTTGGACCTGCAATTTGTCATCAAGAAAGAACACCCACGTAAATCTTGAAAAATCATCAACTATGACTAGACCAAATGAGTTACCACCGAGACTCTTGTAGGCATTTGGACCATAGAGATCCATGTGAAGTAGCTCGAGTGGTCTTCTTGTGGTCATGATGTTCTTCGCGCGGTGACTTCCTCCAATTTGTTTCCTTGCTTGACAAGCACTACAAAGTCTATCCTTGTCAAATATGACATCTTTTATTCCAAGGATATGATCACCTTTAATAAGCTTATCAAGATTTCGCATACCAACGTGAC
Source organism: Triticum monococcum (assembly GCA_034509565.1). Lineage (NCBI taxonomy): Eukaryota > Viridiplantae > Streptophyta > Magnoliopsida > Poales > Poaceae > Triticum > Triticum monococcum. The sequence continues at coordinate 237,725,879 of CM067843.1, forward strand.
CTAGTCTTCTATGCCACAACCAGCCTTTAGAAGATTTAGCAATTAAGCAAGTTTTAGGTTGAGCCTTTTTAGTGAAATCGACAATGTAAAGATCTCCTCTACGTATACCGGTAAAGACCATTTTATGATTATCTCTACGAAACACTTGGCAGTCTGGTTCAGTAAATAGGACATTGAAACCGAAATCAGCAAGTCTAGATACTGAAAGTAAGTTGTAACCAAGAGATTCAACGAGCATGACATTTTCTATGGAGCTATCACGTGAGATGGCCACCTTACCAAGGCCAACCACCTTACCCTTTGAATTATCACCAAAAGTGACATACTTTTGAGGGCCGTCATTTTCAGCAAGCTCACGGAACATGTCTTTATCTCCGGTCATATGATCAGTACATCCACTATCAAGGACCCATTCCTTTCCGTCGGCCATGTAGCCGCGAAGATTTTCCATAAGATCAAAGTGTCTCATCGCATCATCAAGATCATAGTCACTATCATCATCATCCTCATCCGAGTATTCATGTTCAACATCATCTTGTGATTGATCAATTCCTAGAGAGGGCAATTCATTAGATAAATGATCATTTCTATAGTTATCTTGATGAATTCTAATAGCTCTGGAAATGATATTGCTAATGATTCCAACATCTCCTTTGGCACTCGTAAGATTAGTAAGCTCAAATAAGCAGTCACCAAATTTGGGATCATTGGAACTCATCTTAATCAAAGCAATAGACTTATGGAGGATTTCATCTAGATCTTTCAAGGAGTATTTAGGAAAGAGTTCCTCAAGAAATTTCTATATGGTGTAGGCACACTTAAGAGTCGGCAAACATCCAATCAAGTTTCTAGGCAAGCCTCTAGTGATAAGATTAACAGTTCTAAGATTGCGAATCATGTCAATATCTTCATCTAGGGTAGGGTGCAAAGGATCAACATGAGGTGCACAAGGGCTAGTAATGTACTTGTTCAAATGATATTCATTGAAAACCTCAAGCATTTCATTTTTCCACTCATGAAAATACTCTCCATCAAGAATAGGCACTCTATGTCTAAGACTCCCCAAAGTAGACACATCCATCTTCCTCCAATGGTGTTTAAACCAAGGCAATGGAGACCAAGGCTCTGATACCAATTGAAAGAATCGAGAAGAGGTGTCTAGAGGGGGGTGATTAGACACTAAGTGCCAAAAGTTGCAGTTTTTAATATTCTCAAGTTTAAGTGGAGTTTAAGCACAACTTTAACAAACACAATACATATCAAGCAAGCATACAATGAGTATATGAGCAGCGGGAAGTAAAGCATGCAACTTGCAAGAATGTAAGGAGAAGGGTTTGGAGTATTCAAACACAATTGGAGACACGGAGGTTTTTGTCGTGGTTCCGATAGGTGGTGCTATCGTACATCCACGTTGATGGAGACTTCAACCCACGGAGGGTAACGGTTGCGCGAGTCTACGGAGGGCTCCACCCACGAAGGGTCCATGAAGAAGCAACCTTGTCTATTCCATCACGGCCGTCGCCCACGAAGGACTTGCCTCACTAGCGGTAGATCTTCATGAAGTTGGTGATCTCCTTGCCCTTACAAATTCCTTGGTTCAACCCCACAATCTTGTTGGAGGCTCCCAAGTGACACCTAGCCAATCTAGGAGACACCACTCTCCAAGAAGTAACAAATGGTGTGTTGATGATGAACTCCTTGCTCTTGTGCTTCAAATGATAGTCTCCCCAACACTCAACTCTCTCACACAGGATTTGGATTTGGTGGAAAGAAGATTTGAGTGGAAAGCAACTTGGGGAAGGCTAGAGATCAAGATTCATATGGTTGGAATGGAATATCTTAACCTCAACACAAGTGTAGGTGGTTCTCTCTCAGAAAATGTGTATTGGAAGTGTAGGTATGTTCTGATGGCTCTCTCCACGAATGTAGAGTGGGCGGAGGGGTATATATAGCCTCCACACAAAATCTAACCTTTACACTCAATTTACCAATCCCGGTGAGACCGAAGGGAAAAACTCGGTCGGACCGATCTAGTAAACCTAGTGACCTTTAGGGTTTTCGGTGGGACCGACTAGTTCAACTCGATGGAACCGATGTGCTAGGGTTAGGGTAAAACCAAAACTCAGTTTGACCGATTACTCAAACTCGGTGGGACCGATTTGGGTAATAAGCAAAACAGAGAGTTGGCCAAGCAAACTCGGTGGGGCCGATTGCATATCTCGGTGGGACCAAAAATATTGCAACAGGTGACAGAGAGTTTGCAAGCCCATCTCGGTGAGACCGAGATCCCATCGGTGAGACCGAACTGATTAGGGTTTCTGGCAGTGGCTATGTTAACTGAACTCGGTGGCTACGGATAGAAAGAACCGGTGGGGCCGAGTTTGACTTTTGGTTTAGGTCATATGTGGATGCGGGAAGGTAGTTGAGGGTTTTGGAGCATATGACTAAGCACTTTGAGCAAGCAAGCCATTAGGCAACACCTCACCCCCTCTTGATAGTATTGGCTTTTCCTATAGACTCAATGTGATCTTGGATCACTAAAATAGAAAATGTAGAGTCTTGAACTTGAAGCTTGAGCCAATCCTTTGTCCTTAGCATCTTGAAGGGGTTCCACATCCTCTAGTCCATGCCACTCCATTGTTGAACTTATCTGAAACATACTTGGTAAAAGTGTTAGTCCAACAAGAGATATGTTGACATTAATTACCAAAACCACCCAGGGAGCACTTGTGCTTTCAATCTCCCCCTTTTTGGTAATTGATGACAACATACATCAAAGCTTTAGATAAAGATATAGAGAATAGTAAGTAAAGCTTTGGAAAGACATGTAACATGCATAGGCTCCCCCTACATGTATGCAATCATGTGAATATTGAATATAGGAGCATGTGAATGCGTAAACATGACAGAGTAAGCAATGTGCTACATGTATCTTGGCTATATGCATCAGAGCAAATGATGTAAATGTGAGAAATGTACCTTCATGCTCATGAGTCCTTCTTGCAAACAGTATGTACATCAGCAAGAACTTCTCATTCACATGACGGTGATGTATATACTTACCTTGTGGTCTTGAGTTGGCTTAGGATGGGATGAACCTGCACAAACAAGGCTAAATAACACAGATACAACTACCCAGAGCAAACAAGAGAAACCACAAGAGAACCAAGACTGGGATGACATGTAGAGTGAGTACTAAGTACCACATTGGATATAGACATGCCCCCAAAGGTAAAGATATGCAATAAAATCAGAGATTTCCTTCCCTTAGATGTCTTGCTCCCCCTGAATCTGCATGGGATATTGGGAGAAGATAGGGAACAGAAAATCAGAGCAACAAAAAAACAACAGAGCTTGAGCTAAAGCAAGCAACCAAACATGTCTTTCCCCTCTTAAAGACATGTGACATCTCTCCTCTTGAACACCAAGCATCTGGGGTCTTCGATGATATTACTTTCTCCTAGTTGAGAAACTCTCTCCCCCTGAGTATTCTCTCTTTCTCCCCCTATAGGAAGGATTAAGCTTTGATGTGATCTCTCTCTCTCTCCCCCTTTGGCATCAATTTCCAAGAAGGGCTCTTCTGGACATGTGATACAAATGGGTTGGTCCTCGAGTCACAGAGCAAAGAAGCATGTCTAATATGATGTTGGTAGAGGACAAGAATCATTAAGTGGAGCTGGAGCAAACAAAAATCAGGAATAAGTGGCAAGTTGGTTTTCCTGTGATGGAATCGGTGACTCCGAGTTGTGGGCTTCGGTTGCACCGAAGGATTTCGGTTGGGCCGAAGAGAACAAACTGGTGTGACCGAGTTCATCAGAGTGAAACCACTTGTCACCTCAGCTCACTAGACAAGTAAGATCTCACAAGGATATGCAAGGAATTTACTGAAAGATTTGCAATGAATTGGATGCAGGAAATGCAGAACAAAAAAGGAAAGAAAAGAAACTAAAAGTTCTAGATGAAGTTTTTTTTGAAAGGGGAAACAAATATGCAAATGCAAAAGCATGGAGAAACACTAGATAACTTCATCTAGAAATGGTCGGTGACAAAGTCACCTATGTTAGAGTATATTGACTTAGGAGTCAAGTGAGAGCACTTGATCATGGGTTATACTCATCGTTTAAGCTCAAAATGGGGTTACCATTTTTTGTTTAAGCCTTTTGATGTATTCACATCTTGTCGAGTTGCTTTGACTCATGACTTGGAGTAAAGCTTCTCTAAGATGGAATAACATACCTTGGGTGGTGGTGTTGATCTTGTTCATGTAGTTGAACTTGTGTGGGTTGCTCAAGGTTGATGTAGTTCATCAAGGGTTGGGAGCACCACTTGGAGTTTGAGTTCATCTACCTACATGGGTTAGATTTGCAAGGAAGAGCACTTATGTATCCAAAATGATAATCATGAGACTCAACGTGGAATTTTCCAAAGGATATGTTTGAATGGTTTTGTGCTTCCTTGTCTTCAACCACCATTGTGTAGAGACTTGGTGATGTAGAGATTGCTCAAGATGTGAGTGAGTTGCAATCTCATAGATTTAGATTCAACCAAGAACCTACACGGGTTAGATAACATGCAAGGTACAAATATATCCAAGACATATGAATAGCATCATAAGAGAAATATCGAGGATTGGTCATAGGCTCATGCCCCGCATGTATCAAATGGAGTTCCTACTCCAAGTTTGAAGCATCAATGATGTTCAATTCACCTCTCAACCTACAAAACACTTTCTCATCAAGTGGTTTAGTGAATATATCGGCCAATTGCTTATCAGTGCGAACATGCTTAAGGTTAATGTCCCCTTTTGCAACATGATCTCGAATGAAATGATGACGAACTTCAATATGCTTAGTTCGAGAATGTTGCACGGGATTGTGAGCAATCTTAATAGCACTTTCATTGTCACATAGCAATGGAACATGTTTCACATATATCCCATAATCTTTAAGAGTTTGGGTCATCCAAAGTAATTGAGCGCAACATGAACCAACGGCAATGTATTCCGCTTCAGCGGTGGATAAGAATACCGAGTTTTGTTTCTTGGAATACCAAGACACAAGAGACCTACCAAGGAATTGACAAGTACCCGAAGTGGATTTTCTATGAACCTTGTCTCCGGCATAGTCCAAATCGGAGTAGCCAACAAGATCAAAAGAGGACCTCTTAGGATACCAAATGCCAAAATTTGGTGTATGGATTAGGTATCTCACTATCCTTTTCACAGCCTTAAGATGACATTCTTTAGGAGCAGCTTGATATCGTGCACACATGCACACACTTAGCATAATATCGGGACGAGAGGCACATAGATATAACAATGAACCAATCATAGAGCGATAAACCTTTTGATCAACCGGTTCACCATCTTTGGTCAAATCAAGATGTCCACTAGTAGGCATGGGTGTAGTCATACCTTTGCATTCTTGCATATTGAACTTCTTGAATAAGTCATTGGTGTACTTTGTTTGAGAGACAAAGGTACCTTCCTTAGTTTTCTTGATTTGCAAACCGAGAAAGAATTTGAGTTCAATCATCATAGACATCTCAAACTTCTCCGACATTAGGTTTCCAAACTTCTCACTAAAATGAGGGTTAGTTGAACCAAATATGATATCATCAACATAAATTTGGCACACAAATAGTTCTCCATTAACCCTTTTAGTAAAAAGAGTAGAATCAATTTTACCAATTTCAAAGCCTTTTTCAATAAGGAACTTGGTCAAGCATTTAGGCGCCTGATATTGGGTTCGATCTTACTGTGCTTGATCCCAGTGACAGAAAGGGAACCGACACATATGTATTGTTGCTACTAATGATAAAAGGAAGGGATCTATATCTACCGCCATAGATAAACGGATCTCGTCTACATCATGTCATTGTTCTTATTGCATTACTCCGTTTTTCCATAAACTTAATACACTAGATGCATGCTGGATAGCGGTCGATGTGTGGAGTAATAGTAGTAGATGCAGGCAGGAGTCGGTCTACTAATCTTGGACGTGATGCCTATCTAATGATCATTGCCCATATATCATCATAATTATTTGAGGTTCTATCAGTTGCCCAACAGTAATTTGTTTACCTGCCGTTTGTTATTTTTCTAGAGAGAAGCCACTAGTGAAACCTACGGCCCCCGGGTCTTCTTTCTCATATATTTGCCTTTGCAATCTATTTTTATTTGCTTTTATTTTCAGATCTATTAAACCAAAAACCCCAAAATACCTTGTTGTAATTTATTTTATTTGGCGTCCTATCTACCAGTATTTACAACTTGCTCCCGTCCACGTGCCATTTCTGGCGCCGTTACAGGAAAGGGATTGACAACCCCTTTAACATGTCAGGTTGCGAGTGGTTGTTATTTGTGTGCAGGGGTTGTTTATATTGTGTTGCTTGGTTCTCCTACTGGTTCGATAACCTTGGTTTCATATCTGAGGGAAATACCTACCGCCACTATGCTGCATCATCCCTTCCTCTTTGGGGAAATACCGACGTAGCTTCAAGCGACATCAAAAGGAATTTTTGGCGCCATTGCCGGGGAGGATCTTCAACATATACCATGTTCCTAATCACAAAACTCATCTCCTCGCAATTTACATTATTTGCCATTTTTACCACTCGTTTTCCTCTCCCCCAGTTCACAAAATTTTGTTGTTTTATTCGCCTGTCTTTTCCGTTCGCCGTATTCTTGCCGGATCTGTTTTTGAGTGCAATATTGTTGTGTAGTCATCATGACTCAAGAGAACGCCAAGTTATGTGATTTCTTAAATACCAACAACAATGATTTTATTGGCACTCCGATTGCTCCTCCCTCCGCTAGTGCGGAGTCTTGTGATATCAATACTGCTTTGTTGAATCTTGTTATCAAAGTCCAATTTTCCGGTACTCCTAATGAGGATGTCGCGTCTCATCTTGATACCTTCATTGAATTATGTGATATGCAAAATAAAAAAGATGTGGACAATGATGTGGTTAAGATGAAATTATTTCCATTTTCCTTGCATGATTCTGCAAAAATTTGGTTCTCTTCTTTGCCTCGCAATAGTATCGGTTCTTGGAATAAGTGAAAAGATGCCTTTATCACTAAGTATTTTCCGCCCACAAAAATTATTTCCCTTAGAACCCAGATCATGAATTTCAAGCAACATGAACATGAGCATGTTGCACAATCTTGGGAAAGGATGAAAATGATGCTAAGGAATTGCCCAACTCGTGGGTTAAATCTTTGGATGATCATACAAAAAACATTATGCGGGGTTGAGTTTTGTCTCTCATAATCTTTTAGATTCCACCGCGGGTGGTACTTTTATGGAAATTACTTTGGGTGAAGCCACCAAATTTCTTGCTAATATTATGGCAAATTATTCGCAATGGCATACCGAAGGGGCTCCTACTAATAAAAAGTTAATTTGATTGAAGAAATTTCTTCTTTGAGTGAAAAAGTTGATGCTCTTGTGAAATTGGTTTCTAGTAGAAGTGCTCCTAGTGATCTTAATGATATGCCTTTGTCTCCTTTGATTGAGCAAAATAATGATGCCATTGATGTGAATTTTATTTCTCGCAATAATTTCAACAACAATGCTTATAGAGGTAATTTTAATCCTAGGCCTTTTCCTAGTAATTCCTCTAATAATTATGGTAATTCCTATGGAAATCAATCTTATAATAATAATAGGAACACCTCTGATCTTGAGAACAATATTAAAGAATTTATCAACACACAAAAAGTTTTCAACACTTCCATAGAAGAAAAGTTGAGTAAGATTGATGATTTGTCTAGAAGTGTTGATAGAATTGCTCATGGTGTGGAAAATCTCAAGATGAAAATTTCTGTGCCTAAAGTAGATGAATCAATTAAAGTTATTTATGTTTCTATGGATGAAATAAGAAAAGAACTGCTATGCTTAGAGCTAAAAGAGAATTTTTAGAAAAAACTTTTTCTAGTGATTCTTCTTGCAAGGATAATGAAGATCTTAAAATGATTGGCGTTTCTTCTATTGATTCCTTGTTTAGTAAAGTTAAGAATGATGAAAAAGGGACTGGAGAAGATTCAACTTTAGGTAGAAGGTCTCCCAGTATTTTGGAGGGTGAAAATCTTGTTGAGAAAATTGCAGAAAGTGGGTTTGGAGAGGTCAAAACTTTAGCTAGTGATGTAGCCACTCTTTTGGATTACAAATAATTTAATTATAATAGTTGATCTTTGATTGATTGTATTTCTTTGTTGCAATCCATGATGAATTCACCCCATGCTTATGAACAAAATAAAGCTTTTACTAAACATATTGTTGATGCTATGATGAAAGCTCTTGAAGAGAAATTGGAATGGGAAGTTCCAATTCCTAGAAAATTGCATGATGAATGGTGTCGGTGTCAAAACCGGCGGATCTCGGGTAGGGGGCCCCGAACTGTGCGTCTAGGCCGGATGGTAACAGGAGGCAGGGGACACGATGTTTTACCCAGGTTCGGGCCCTCTTGATGGAGGTAAAACCCTACGTCCTGCTTGATTAATATTGATGATATGGGTAGTACACGAGTAGATCTACCACGAGATCAGAGAGGCTAAACCCTAGAAGCTAGCCTATGGTATGATTGTATGTTATGGTTGTTGTCCTACGGACTAAAACCCTTCGGTTTATATAGACACCGGAGAGGGTTAGGGTTGCACAAGGTCGGTTACAAAGGAGGAGATATCCATATACGTGTTGCCTAGCTTGCCTTCCACGCCAAGTAGAGTCCCATCCGGACACAAGACGAAGTCTTCAATCTTGTATCTTCATAGTCTAACAGTCCGACCAATGGAGATAGTCCGGCTGTCCGGATACCCCCTAATCCAGGACTCCCTCAGTAGCCCCTGAACCAGGCTTCAATGACGATGAGTCCGGCGCGCAGTATTGTCTTCGGCATTGCAAGGCGGGTTCCTTCTCCAAATACACCGCAGAAGAATTTGAAAACGAGGATAGTGTCCGACCCTGCAAAATAAGTTCCACATTCCACCGTATAGAGAATAATATTTTTGCAGATCTGATTTGCTGGCTTGTTTTGGCAGCATGACGTTACGTCATGGCCCGGTGATTATTCGAACCGTTTCTTTTAACCAGCCCCGCACATAACGTGAGGCAGTTTTTCGACACATCTTGTCAAAGCAGAGATCATGTCCCCTTATTACGGGATTCTCATCAATACAGGCGTGGGTAACCCAACCGCGCCATCAATTGCGGCGCTTGGGGGATAAGCGAGTTTCACCAGGCAAGTGGGGACGCTTAGTTTCGCCCGCCCATATAAAGGGATAAGGATTCACCTTTCTATCCACGCCTTCTTCCTCCTTTGCTTATCCGTTTTCGCACACTCGAGCTCTAGCGCCCAAGTCCGCACTTCCTACCTCGACCTTCTCCAATCATATCCGGAGCGGGAGGCAAGTGGATGGTCTCCTCCATCACGGAGGGAGACATCAAGAAACTGAGGAGAGCCGGATACCTGCCCGGCGACATCGTGCACCCGCTCCCAGATGAGGGGCAGCTCATCCCCACCCCCACGCCCCATGAAAGGGTAGTATTCCTCACCCATTTCCTCCACGGACTGGGGTTCCCTCTCCATCCCTTCATCCAGGGGCTCATGTTTTATTATGGCCTGGATTTCCACAATCTGGCCCCGAACTTCATCCTCAACATCTCAGCGTTTATCGTTGTGTGCGAGGCCTTCCTCCGCATCAAGCCCCACTTCGGCTTATGGCTGAAAACCTTCAATGCCAAGCCGAAGGTGGTGGGCAGCCGCCAGGCGGAGTGCGGAGGCGCCATGGTGGGCAAGATGCCCAACATAATAGGGCTCGAGGGCTCCTTTGTGGAAACCATAAAGGGGTGGCAATTGGGGTGGTTCTATATCACCGAGCCGCGCGACCCTGCATGGGCAGCGGCCCCCAAGTTCCGATCTGGGATCCCCACACGGCTCACCTCCTGGAAAGAGAAGGGCATGTCCTGGGGTAAATCGAAAAGGCTGACCGGACTCCAAACATGTATTCAAAACATGGTGGACAAGAAGCTCAAGCTTGTCAACATAGTCCAAGTCATGCTCATCCGCCGGATACTCCCGTGCCAACAACGGGAGTTCAACTTGTGGGAGTTCAATCTGGCGCAGCACCGAACTTTGAACAAGCTCTTCGACACGACTCATGAATACGCCTGGAGGGTGATGTTCAAAAGTGCCGAGGTCCCCTCCCCCCCCCCTTTTACAGAGGATCGCGAATTCAGCGCGAAGCGCCAAGCCAGTGCGGTAAGCTGCTCTACCTTTCATAGGATACTTATTTTTTCATATAGATTGACTCTATGCTGGATCTAAACTCCCATACCTTTGAAAGGACTGGCAGAAGATGGCCGGACAGATCAACTGTCCGGCTCCTTTGCCCGAAGGCCCCGCAGACGCTCTTTTGGCGAAGATGCTGACTCCGGCCCCTTATAAGGTGCCGGAGAAGACCAAGAAGGCCAAGGGAACCCGAAAGAGTTCCTGACGCCAGGCGTCATCGGACTCATCGTCCGATGACTCTGCGGCGCACTCTTCCCCTGAAGACGAGGAAGAGGAAGAAGAAGATGCTCCCCCACCGACTGGGGGAGACAAGAAAAGGAAGGCCGCCCCAGCCAGGGAGGCCGGAGGGTCCAAGAAGGGAAGGACTCTCCTTCCGGACAGTTCCACCGCCGCCGACGAAGGCGAAGACGAGTGGTCGCCCAGGGTCAAGCCCCCGGGGAGATCTTAAGTATTCGGATGCCAGAGTAACTCATAGGATTCCTTTGTCGCACTGCTTTCCCTAATCGCCGAACATAATTATGCAGGCCGCCACGAGCCAATATCGAGGTATCATCGGACGGCTCCCTGGGCTCGTCGGACATGGATAGCGATCCAGTCCCGATCGCCACCTCCCCTCATCCTGCCGACGACGCTGAGGTGTTGTCTCAAGAGGCACCGGATCGAGGGGAGACAATCCCGGAGGCGCCTCAAGGCGACCTTCCGGACTCCGGGAGCCGAGGGGACGGGGCCCCCGAGAGCTCCGAGTTCAGCCCTCAGCCGAACACCATGCCGGACCCTCCAGCGGTTCCGGGCTCGGGCAGGCAGCCTCCTTCTAAGGGGGGCAAGACGCATGTGCCAGTGACCTCTGTCCATCCAGAGGCGCCGGACAATCTGCTGGAAGCGCTTCGCAGCGCTTCCATCGATGAGGAGCACCGCACTATCATGAGTGCGGTGATCCAGAAGGTTCAGTCCGCCAAGAGCGAATTGACTGAAGCATGTGCCAGCCTTCTAACAGGCTTCGAGGTAAGTGTTTTAAAATGTAGTAGAAATATTACCGCATAGACAGTAGCCCCTGATGCTTTGTTCGGTGTTCACAAAGAAAAGCCGAACAAAGGATCAAATAATATCATAGGAGTCTAATATAAGTTTGTCAATATGCATATGCAGGCTTCGCTGCTGGCGTCCGCCGCACTGACTGCGGAGGTCGCTGTACTGAAGCAGGACCTTGAGGGGTCCAAGAAAGAGCTCGGCCTTGCCAAGAGGCAGCTCGAGGAGAACAAGAGTAAGTAATACCCTGTCTATAGAAATGTATATATAAAAAAGGACGCGATTGCAAAATGACAGGATCATTGTATGTTTGCCAGGGGCCACGACCGAGGTGGCGACCCTGAAGCAAGCGCTAACCAAGGCCGAAGATACAGCGGCCAAGGAGCGCACCGAGCGAGGGAAGCACGAGACTCGGGTGGGCGAGGTGCAGCAAGAGCTCCAGGCTCTTGTGACAAAGCACGAGGCGTTGGAGCTTGACTCGAAGACGCGAGAGTCTGAGCTTGCCGCGGCCCTTGAGAGCGCAAAGAGTGCCAAGGCCGAAGCCCAAAAGGCCCTCCAAGAGATCGACACGATGAAGAAGATAGCGGCGGGTAAGGCTTTCTATATGCAACGCAAGCATGTAAAAGTTAATTACCGATTACTTACTCGGATCCGGAGCTCTTCAGGAGCATTCGCAGATTTGCCCCGCAGTGTGTCCGATGCCGCAGAATTTTACCAGGCCGAGGACGGAAGCTCGATGGAGAAGCTGTTCTGGTCTCAGTATGCTGAGGCCGAACATCCGGTGCCAATGAGCGACCAGCTGAAGCAGATGGTTGAGCTACATAAGGCGGCCGATCAGGCCATGAAGAGTTTTATAGTCCGGCTGTGGCCGGGCGACGCCCTTCCGAATAGCTTCTTTGGCCTGGTGAGGCAGCATGTGGATGCCTGCCCGCGGCTGGAGGTCGTCAAGCGATCCGTCTGCATTGAAGGTGCACGCCGGGCTTTCGACCGTGTGTAATTGAAGTGGGTCAAGCTAGAAGCCGTGAAGCTGATCAAGGAGGGGCCGCCGGAGGGCAAGGAGCACCGCCACCCCGAGATGTACTACGAGGGTGTTCTGCCGGGTGCCCGTCTCATCGCGGATGAGTGTTCAAAAGACGTAGTATTTGAGTAAACTCGCTCGTTTTATCCTGTATTTATGAAAACATGTTTCATATGCGCTATGCAACGCTTGTTTGAATTTAAAATATTACCTTCTGTTTGGCTGTTTATCCAATCTGAGAGATGGCTAGTCCTCGGCTTCTGCCCCCATGCCACGAGTGCTGGGGTGTTCGGGATAAACCTGAGCACTCTTGTTCCCATATTTGGGTCCTTCGAGGGAGGTGCTCAGCACAACGAACAAGGCAACCGGACTAATAATGCTTTATCACTCTCACTTAGCCACAGAATTCTATAATTTTAAATTTCGGCGAAGCCCCTGGTATTTGGAAGGCCGAATTCGGGACGCGATACACGCCTGTAAGCCGGACAGGGTCGGCCCCTAGCCCTAAGCGGCATTAGTCTTTGGGGACTCGAAAAACCTCGCCAAACAGCGACCAGTCTCTCGCCTTATCATGACAGTCAGTTTTAGCTTTCTCTACTGAGGTGCTAAGCCCGGCAGAACTGGGGCACAATCGCAGTAGTTCTCCTAGCGCTACCTTAGCCGATAGAGCAGAACGTAAGGTACCAAAACATAGGAGCCGGGCAAACCCAACATTTGACCAAAGACATGATTCGAAGCTGATGCATATAATGTTATAAGTTTGGCGTGCCGCACTTGTGAAAGTGTTCGGACTTTTCACACCGCATTGTGGGGTACGTAAGCCCCTGGTGTATTGGCTGTACCAGAGTGTACGATTGCAAGGCGTCATTAATGAACACATAGATATATATATATATATAGCAAGAATGCAATAATAGTCGTAATGTCATGCATTGTTTATTAAAAACTTGCATTAAAGCAGAGTGATACAGATAGTGCGATAAGCAAAGAGTAGGACTATGTCCCTTCCAAGGGCAAGCTGAGGAATGATGTTAAATTGAATACTTCACTCGTTACTGTAATCAACCTGGGAATTCCGTGGTATAATGTAGCTGTCTGCCTCCTTGGTTGCTGCATTATGTGTTCGGCAACAGTGCTGCCGAACAGTGTTTCCAGAGATTAAGGTCCTGAAAGAAAAGGAAAAATAACCAAACAGGAAGCCCCTAGTGCGGTTTAGGACGCGTTTTGGGGCGTGCCGCAGTTGTGCCCCCCTCCCCACCTGTGCCCATGGTATTTTTAATGCGTAATTATGTAGGTGCGGCATGAATATCGCTGTTGGGCTGGGATTGGGGTGGCCGTCGTATTGCTACGCGAGATCAGATCGCGCCAGGCATTCTATTTGGCGATTGCCCCGAGCGCGCTTGAAGGTGTCCGGGCTTTGAAACGCCGAACTGGTTGATTGCCTTGAGAGGCTGCTTTGCGCTTCTGCTGTGAGGGCCGCGGTGTGCTCCTCTGTTCGGAGAGAGCGCTCTGTGTTTCCATTGACTATAATAACTCCGTGAGGTCCTGGCATCTTGAGCTTGAGGTATGCATAATGCGGTTCCGCATTGAATCTAGCGAACGCGGTTCGCCCGAGCAGCGCGTGATAACCACTGCGGAATGGGACTATATCAAAGATTAACACTTCGCTTCGGAAATTATCTGGGGATCCGAAGACCACTTCCAGTGTAATTGAGCCTGTGCAATGGGCCTCTACACCTGGAATCATACCCTTAAAGGTCGTTTCCGTGGGTTTGATCCTTGAGGGGTCTATACCCATTTTGCGCACTGTGTCCTGATAAAGCAGGTTCAGGATGCTGCCGCCGTCCATAAGGACTCGAGTGAGGTGAAATCCGTCGATGATTGGGTCTAGGACCAGTGCGGTGAATCCGCCATGACGGATACTAGTGGGGTGGTCCCTGCGATCGAAGGTGATCGGACAGGAGGACCAAGGGTTGAACTTTGGGGCGACTGGCTCCAACGCATATACGTCCCTGAGCGCACGCTTTCGCTCCCTCTTGGGGATGTGGGTTGCGTATATCATGTTCACCATCCGCACTTGCGGGGGAAACCTCTTCTGTCCTCCAGTGTGCGGCTGTCGGGGCTCCTCCTCGTCATCGCTATGCGGCCCCTTGTCCTTGCTTTCGGCAATTAACTTGCCAACCTGCTTGAACACCCAACAATCCCTGTTGGTGTGATTAGTTGGCTTGTCTAGGGTGCCGTGTATTTGACACGAGCGATCAAGTATACGGTCCAAGATGGACAGACCCGGTGTACTTTGTTTGAATGGCTTTTTCCGCTGACCGGGTTTAGAGCCTTTGAATCCGGCATTGACTATTGTATCCTCAGTATTTTTGCTGTTAATGCGGCGCTTATGCTTGTTGTGACATGACCTGCTATTGCCGTCCTTGGTATCTGAGGTACCATGGTTCTTTGATATGTTATTACTGCGAGCCAGCCAGCTATCTTCTCCCGCACAAAAGCGGGTCATGAGCGTCGTGAGGGCTGCCATAGATTTCGGCTTTTCCTGACCAAGGTGCTGGGCTAGCCACTCGTCTCTTGAAGGCCGCTAAGGCCTCTGCATCCGGACAGTCGATGATTTGATTTTTCTTTGTAAGGAACCGAGTCCAGAATTGCCTGGCCGACTCTTCTGGCTGCTGAATTATGTGGCTCAAGTCATCGGCGTCTGGTGGTCGCACATAAGTGCCCTGAAAGTTGTCGAGGCATGCGGCTTCCAGATCTTCCCAACAGCTAATGGAGTTCGCTGGCAAGCTGTTAAGCCAATGCCGCGCTGGTCCTTTGATCTTTAGTGGGAGCTATTTGATGGCGTGTAAGTCATCGCCACGGGCCATGTGGATGTGGAGGAGGAAATCCTCAATCCATACTGCGGGATCTGTTGTGCCGTCGTATGATTCAATATTTACAAGTTTGAAACATTCTGGGAATTGATGTTCCATTACTTCGTCTATGAAGCATAAAGGGTATGCGGCGCCTCTGTATTGGGCTATATCGCGGTGCAGCTCGAATGGGTCTTGCCCGCTGTGTTCGGCCCGGCCGGATTTGCTTTTACTGTATCTGGCGTGACGTTTGTCGTCTCGCAGAGTGGTGCGCCCTCGTGATCCGTAGATCGATCTTGAATGCTTTTCCTTGTCCTCCAATATGTCTTGCAGGTCTGGTGTATCTCCCCATGCCTTTTTATTTGAATGGCGTTGGGGTGGAGGCTGAGCTTTTGGCTGGAATGCCTCTCTATCGCGGCCACGAGGTGGCCGATCAGCCGTATCATATGCTTCTTCCTCCAGTCGGGGTAGTAACCTGAGCCTTGGGTAACTCTTGGAAGGACGCTCGAGTTTATATTCCTCGGCCGCGAGGACTTCAGTCCATTTGTCAGCTAGCAGATCTTGATCAGCTTGAAGCTGCTGCTACTTTTTCTTCAGGCTATTTGTCGTGGCCATAAGCCGGCGCTTGAAGCGCTCTTGTTCGACGGGATCCTCTGGTACGGCGAATTCATCGTCGCCGAGGCTTGCCTCGTCTTCGGAGGGGGGCATGTGATCATCCTCCTCCTCTCCGTCTGCCGCTCTCTCAGGAGAGCTGGCTCCTTCATCCTCCTGTTCTAAATCTTGCTGGAGGGGATTGTTGTTGTCTTCGACACTATCCGGAGTGTTATTATCTCCTGTGCCGGTATCACCACTTTTGCTTTGGCGGGACTTAGGGCGGCGCCGCTGACGTCGGCGCTTGGGTTGCTTCTTGGAGGGGTCATCCTCCACTATCTTGTCGCCATTGCCTTCGTTGGGTGTATCCACCATGTATATGTCATATGATGAGGTGGCTTTCCAGTGCCCTATAGGTGCTGGTTCATGTTCGTCTCCTACATCGTCGTCCATACCGTCGATGTGTCTGGAGTCGAAGTCGAGCATGTTGGTTAAATCATCGACAGTGGCTACGAAGTGGGTGGTGGGTGGGCGTCGAATTTCTTTGCCGTCCGTATCCCAATCCTGTTGGCCATAATCCGGCCAGGGCTCTCCTGACAAAGAGAGAGACCTTAGTGAATTCAGAATGTCGCCGAAGGGCGAGTGTTGAAAGATATCCGCGGCAGTGAATTCCATGACCGGCGCCCAATCGGATTCGATTGGCAGGGGCGCGGATGGTTCGGAGTCAGAAAAAGAGTCCGGCACCTTGGAGTCATGGGATGCGCAGAGGATTATGCTGGTGTTTGGCTCGATCGCCGTTGAGACTACAGCCCCTGAGGCGGTGTCTAACCACCCGTCCTCGACTGGTGCAGTTGGCTCCGAGCTAAGGGTCGGACTGATGCGGGCGCGGCCTCTGGGGTACTGTTCGGCGGCAGAGCTAGGTCATACCCATCGCGACGTGCGGCGCGCCCGGCTGTGGCTCGAATCCGTAGAAGATCAAGTCTCCGCGGATGTCGGCTGTGTAGTTCAAACTTCCAAGTCTCACCTGACGGCCAGGGGCGTAGCTTTCAATCTGCTCCAGATGGCCAAGCGAATTAGCCCGCAGTGCAAAGCCGCCGAATACGAAGATTTGTCCGAGGAGAAAAGTCTCACCCTGGATCGCATCGCTATCGATGATAGTAGGAGCCATCAAGCCTAATAGCGACGACACATAGGAACTCTCAATGAAAGCACCAATGTCGGTGTCAAAATCGGCGGATCTCGGGTAGGGGGTCCCAAACTGTGCGTCTAGGCCGGATGGTAACAGGAGGCAGGGGACACGATGTTTTACCCAGGTTCGGGCCCTCTTGATGGAGGTAAAACCCTACATCCTGCTTGATTAATATTGATGATATGGGTAGTACAAGAGTAGATCTACCACGAGATCAGAGAGGCTAAACCCTAGAAGCTAGCCTATGGTATGATTGTATGTTATGGTTGTTGTCCTACGGACTAAAACTCTTCGGTTTATATAGACACCGGAGAGGGTTAGGGTTACACAAGGTCGGTTACAAAGGAGGAGATATCCATATACGTATTGCCTAGCTTGCCTTCCACGCCAAGTAGAGTCCCATCCGGACACGAGACGAAGTCTTCAATCTTGTATCTTCATAGTATAACAGTCCGGCCAATGGAGATAGTCCAGCTATCTGGAGACCCCCTAATCCAGGACTCCCTCAAATGGGAACCTACTATCAAAGTCAAGATTAAAAATTATGAGTGTTTTGCTTTGTATGACTTGGGTGCTAGTGTTTCTACAATTCCGGAATCTTTATGTGATGTGCTTGGCCTTACCAATCTTGAAGAATGTTCCTTGAATTTACACTTGGCGGATTCTACTATTAAAAGCCTATGGGAAGAATTAATGATGTTCTTATTCTTGCAAATAGGAATTATGTGCCCATAGATTTTATCGTTCTTGGTATTGATTGCAATCCATCTTGTCCAATTATTCTTGGTAGACTGTTTTTACACACTATCGGTGCCGTGATTGATATGAAAGAAGGCAATATTAAGTTCCAATTTCCTTTGCAGCACTTTCCTAGAACAATAATTAGGCCACCTTATGAATCAATCATGAGGGCATCTTATGGATCTCTAACCAAAGATAACAAAACTTAGATCCTTGCTTTATGCCCAGCTAAGGGCGTAAAACTATAGCGCTTGTTGGGAGGCAACCCAATGAATAAATTTTATGTTTGCTTTTTGCTTTCTGTTCTTGAGTGTTAGCACAATTATGCTACCGTTATGATTGTGTTTTTTGTGTTTTAATTAGTGTTTGTTCCAAGTAAAGCCTTTAGGATATTCTTGGGTGATAGTTGTTTGATCTTGCTGAAAAATAGAAACTTTTACGCTCACGAAATTAATTTTCATTTTTTGAGAGATAAAATACCCATTCCAATTGTAATATATCAATATACAAATTCCTCAGGTCTTCCTATTTTTTCAGAGTTTTTTGAGTTACATAAGTATTTGAAATAGTCAGACTGTGACAGAGTGTTCTGTTTTTATAGATTTTGTTTTCTTTGTGTTGTGTGCTTATTTTGATGGCTCTATGGTTTTCTTTGATGAGTTTTTGCCATAGAAAAGTTGGAATACAGTAGATATAATACAAAAACAAAATATGAATTGGTTTGATACATCACTTGTAGTAGTGATTTATTATTCTTATACTAACGGATCTCACGAAGGTTTTGTTGATTTTTGTATGATTGAAATTTTTTAGTTTTGGGTTATCTTACGATGGATGAAGGAAGTATGTAAGAGCCTAAGCTTGGGTATGCCCCGGCATCCCAAGCTATTATCCAAGAATAAGCAACCAACTAAGCTTGGGGATGCCCCCGGGTGGCATCCTCGCTTTCTTCCAACAACTATCGGTATTTTACTCGAGACTCTATTTTTATTCGTCACATGATATGTGTCTTTGCTTGTTTTATTTTGTGTTTTAAGTTATCAATCCCTGCTGAACACACATATTTGAGAGAGCCAAAATTATGTCACGACTTGTTAGAATTTCTCTCTATGCTCCACTTAAATTTTTATGAGCAATGGACTTGCTCTAGTGCTTCACTTATATCTTTTTGAGCATGGTGTGCTTTGTCATTTTTAAAGAAATGATCTCTTGCTTCACTTAGATTTATTTGAGAGTTAGTAAATTTTTGAAGAAATTCTCTCTTGCTTCACTTAAATTATTTTGAGAGAAAGAAAATTTGTTATGCTCATGATCTTCACTTATATTTGTTTGAGCTTATGAAAATCAACACATGAAAATTAGTCCCAAAGTGATAGATATCCAAGAAGGATAAAGAAAAAATAAGGAGAAAAAATGTCATGAAGATCATTGGACAAAATAAACTTGATTCTTAGTAACCATTTTGAGATATGATGATGTGATATGTGAGTCATCTTGATGAGTAACAATGCTTTAGTAAGAATATTGGTGTTAAGGTTTATGATTCCCTATGCATGCACGAAAGTCAATAGTCATGCAATGAAATTATATCCTACTTGTGGTGCATTATTCGGTGTTAATTATGCTTAATGCTTGCTTATGAGATTATTTGTTTCTTGGTTGGTCGCTTCCCAATCTCTTTGCTAGCCTTCATTTTGCGCTAAGTATGACCTCTACTTGTGCATCCAAAAACCTAAACCAGTTTTGCCACATGAGTCCACTATATCTACCTATATGCGGTATTCTTTTGCCGTTCTAAGCAAATTTCCATGTGCCATCTCTATTTTTCAAAAGAAACTTCTCTTTTGTGTGTTTGTTTCGCTCGCGGAGCGGTGAGGGGTGGCTAATATTTTCCATGCTAGATGTGTTATTCTCAAGATGAGTGTTTATTCACTTGTCATTGCACGAGAGTAAGGCAAAGGTATTAGGGATGCCCAGTCCCAAAATGCAAAAATTAATGAATTTACTTTATGTTGTCAAATAATAAATTCCTTGGAAAGTGTTGGTATGGAGGACACCCATGCATACGGTTAGCCATGGAAAGTGAAAGTTATGGTGGAAAAAGAATAAACTTTATTTTCTGTTTGGGAACCGCCTATGATATATCTATGTATGGAAAGTATTGGGAACTCTAAGTCGTTTTCGTTGGTGGGATGAATACACCTCCCATAATGTTTTTATCTCAAATTTTTCGCTTTGAGCTCTGGCACCTCTACAAATCCCTACTTCCCTCTGCAAAGGGCCTATCTTTTACTTTATGCAATTTTTATTTTGAGTCTCCATCTTCTCTTATAAAAGCACCAACTAGGAGGCAATATGATCGTACTTAAGTATTATGTGTAGTTAATATTCGAGTGTCTTTCATGAATGGATCAATGTTTGAGCATGATGGGCTAGGGATAACTTATTTTAGCGTTGATATTTTGAAAGACATGGTTGCTTGTTGATATGCTTGAGTATCTAAATTATTATGCCAAAACTAGACTATTGCTTTGAATCACAAAAAAGTACAAATGTCCATGCTACAAAGAAAAGAATATGATATGACATAATGAACAACACTCCACATTAAAAATTATGTTTTTATCACTTACCTACTCGAGGACGAGTAGGAGTTGATCTTGGGGATGCTGATACGTCTTCAACGTATCTATAATTTTTTATTGTTCCATGCTATTTTATTATCAAACTTGGATTTTTATAATCATTTTATAGTCATTTTATATTAGTTTTTGGTACTAACCTATTGACATAGTGCCAAGTGCCTGTTGCTGTTTTTTCCATGTTTTTTACATCACAGAAAATGAATATCAAACGGAGTCCAAATGCTACAAAACTTTACGGAGATTTTTTATGGACCAGATGGAAGATATTGGGCCTTGGTTGCACCTGGGGGAGTCCCGAGGAGGGGACAACCCACCAGGGCGCGCCAGGAGGCCCAGGCGTGCCCTGGTGGGTTGTGCCCACCTCGGGTGCCCCCCGGACCGCCTCTTTGCTCTATAAATACCCCAATATTCCCAAAACCCTAGGGGAGTCGACGAAATATTCATCCAGCCGCCGCAGAGTCCAGAACCACCAGATCGAATCTAGACACCATCATGGAGGGGTTCACCACTTCCATTGGTGCCTCTCCGATGATGCGTGATACGGGAGGTGCTCGATCTTCTCATGAAGCTTGAAGATAGTCTCCCCGATGTTGTCCGCATCCAACTTGTGGTTGCTAGTGAACTCCGCGATCATCGTGTGGTTAGAGTTGAGTCCACGTTCCACCATCCTTTGGCACTTGAAAACTTGTTGCTCCACTGCTTTGAGCCTTGTCTCCATGCTTCCGGTCCCCTTTGGTCCCTCTTCATCGCGGATGTGCAGCAACCCATCACGCAACTCAATGGTTTGAGGGTGTCGCAGCACCTCCGCGAGGTAAGGGTTGATGACCTTCTCGAAGAACTTGTCCTTGGAGGCGCTTGGGGCCATCATGATAACCTAGATCTGTCAGAAAAACAGCTCGAAACAAGAATAGAGGAGGTTTGCGTGATACGGGAGTCAAAACCTTCAGGAGGTTATATAATGAATTTTTACCGACCAAAATATGTATCGTGCAAGAAAACGGAGCCCGGAAGGCACACGAGGTGCTCATGAGGTAGGGGGCGCGCCCACCACCCTCGTGGGGCCCACGTGTCCTTCCCGGTCTGCTACTTATTTTTCTATTTTTGTAAATATTCCAAAACGGAGAAATATTGCCTTAAAAATTGTTTTGGAGTCGGTTTACTTACCGTACCACATATCTATTTCTTTTCGGAGTCTGAAACGGTCTGGAAGGTGTCCCTTATGTATTCCTCCGGGGTTACGGTTTCAATAATATTGGTTTCAACATTTATGGGATTACCTGAGATATAATGATTGATTCTTTGACCGTTTACCACCTTCAGATTTGTGCCCTCAAAGTTGTTGATTTTTATGGCACCGGAATGATAGACCTCTTCGATAACATAGGGGCCTTCCCATTTAGAGAGAAGTTTTCCTGCAAAAAATCTTAAACGAGAGTTGTATAGCAATACATAATCACCTACATTAAACTCACGCTTTTGTATCCTTTTGTCATGCCATCTTTTAACTTTTTCTTTAAACAACTTGGCATTTTCATAAGCCTGGGTTCTCCATTCATCAAGTGAGCTAATATCAAATAACCTCTTCTCACCGGCAAGTTTGAAATCATAGTTAAGCTCTTTAATAGCCCAATATGCCTTATATTCTAGTTCGGGAGGTAAGTGACATGCTTTTCCATGAACCATTTTATACGGAGACATACCCATAGGATTTTTGTATGCAGTTCTATAAGCCCATAATGCATCATCAAGTTTCTTGGACCAATTCTTTCTAGACCTATTAACAGTTTTTTGCAAAATTAATTTGAGCTCTCTATTGCTCAACTCTACTTGACCACTAGACTGTGGGTGATAAGGAGATGCAATTCTATGATTAACATCATACTTAGCAAGCATTTTACGGAAAGCACCATGAATAAAGTGTGAACCACCATCAGTCATTAAATATCTAGGGACTCCAAACCTCGGAAAAATAACTTCCTTAAGCATTTTAATAGAAGTGTTATGATCAGCACTACTAGTTGGAATGGCTTCTACCCACTTAGTAACGTAATCAACATCAAGTAGAATATGTGCATATCCATTAGAGGCAGGAAAAGGTCCCATATAATCAAAGCCCCAAACATCAAATGGTTCAATAACAAGTGAATAATTCATAGGCATTTCTTGACGTCTACTAATATTACCAATTCTTTGAGATTCATCACAAGACAAGACAAACTTACGGGCATCCTTGAAGAGAGTAGGCCAATAAAAACCAGATTGCAATACCTTATGTGTAGTTCTATCTCCAGCGTGGTGTCCTCCATAAGCCTCGGAATGACACTTGCGTAGGATCTATTCCTGTTCATGCTCAGGTACACAACGTCTAATAACACCATCTACTCCTTCTTTATAAAGATGTGGGTCATCCAAAAAGTAATGTCTCAAGTCATAGAAAAACTTTTTTTGCTGGTATGTGAAGCTAGGTGGTATAAACTTAGCAACAATATAATTAGCATAATCAGCATACCATGGAGTACTAGAGAAGTACTTATAACATTTAATTGTTCATCAGGAAAGTTATCATTAATAGGTAGTGGGTCATCAAGAACATTCTCTAACCTAGACAAGTTGTCTGCAACGAGGTTCTCAGCTCCCTTTCTATCGACAATATGCAAATCAAATTCTTGTAGCAAGAGAACCCATCTAATAAGTCTAGGTTTAGCATCTTTCTTTTCCATAAGGTATTTAATAGCAGCATGATTAGTGTGAATAGTTACTTTAGAATCAACAATATAAGGTCTGAACTTATCACAAGCAAATACAACTGCTAAAAGCTCTTTTTCAGTAGTAGCATAATTTCTTTGAGCATTGTCTAGAGTTTTACTAGCATAATGAATAACATTTAATTTCTTATCAACTCTTTGCCCTAGAACAGCACCTACAGCATAATCACTAGCATCACACATAATTTCAAAGGGTAAATTCCAATCAGGTGGCTGAACAACAGGTGCAGAGACTAATGCTTTCTTAAGTATTTCAAATGCTTCTACACAATCATCATCAAAGACAAATGGTATATCTTTTTGCAATAAATTAGTCAAATGCCGAGAAATTTTTGAGAAGTCCTTAATGAACCTCCTGTAAAATCCAGCGTGACCAAGGAAACTTCTTATACCTTTGATGTCCTTGGGACATGGCATCTTTTCAATAGCATCGACCTTGGCTTTATCAACTTCAATGCCTCTTTCAGAAACTTTATGCCCCAAGACAATACCTTCATTAACCATAAAGTGGCACTTTTCCCAATTCAAGACAAGATTGGTTTCTTCACATCTCTGCAAAACTCGATCAAGATTGCTCAAGCAATCATCAAAAGAGGAACCATAGACGGAAAAATCGTCCATGAAAACCTCACAAATATTTTCACAAAAGTCAGAGAATATAGCCATCATGCATCTTTGAAAGGTAGCAGCTGCATTACATAAACCAAAAGGCATACATCTATAAGCAAAAGTACCAAAAGGGCATGTAAAAGTAGTCTTTGATTGATCTCTAGCCGACACAGGTATTTGAGAGAAACCAGAATAACCATCTAGAAAGCAGTAATGTGTATGTTTGCATAATCTTTCTAGCATTTGATCAATAAAAGGTAAGGGGTAATGATCTTTCTTAGTAGATTTATTTAATTTGCGGAAATCAATTACCATCCTATAACCTGTGATAATTCTTTGTGGAATCAATTCATCTTTATCATTAGGAACAACAGTAATACCTCCCTTCTTAGGGACACAATGGACAGGACTTACCCACTGACTATCAGCAACAGAATAAATTATATCTGCCTCCAGAAGCTTGAGTATTTCTTTTCTTACCACTTCTTTCATTTTAGGATTCAGACGTCGTTGAGGATCACGAACTGGTTTGGCATCTGCTTCCAAATTTATTTTATGTTGACATAGAGTGGAACTAATGCCCTTAAAATCATCAAGAGTATATCCAATAGCAGCACGATGCTTCTTCAGAGTTTTCAATAATCTTTCTTCTTCATGCTCTGGAAGGTTAGCACTAATAATAACAGGATATATCTTCTTTTCATCAAGATAAGCATATTTAAGATTATCAGGTAAAGGTTTAAGCTCAAACACGGGATCACCCTTGGGTGGAGGAGGATCCCCTAAAATTTCAACAGGCAAATTGTGTTGCAGAATAGGCTCCTGTTTAAACAATACTTCATCTATTTCCCTTCTTTCATTCATGAACACATCATTTTCATGGTCTAGCAAATAGTGTTCTAAAGGATCACTAGGAGGTACAGCAATAGAAGCAAGACCAATAATCTCATCCTTACTAGGTAATTCTTCCTCATGATGTTGTTTACTAAATTTAGAGAAATTAAACTCATGAACCATATCATCCAAGCCAATAGTAACAACATTCTTTTCGCAATCTATCCTAGCATTAACAGTGTTCAAGAAGGGTCTACCAAATATAATGGGACAAAAGCTATCTTGCAGAGAAGTAAGAACAAGAAAATCAGCAAGATATTTAGTTTTCCCACACAAGACTTCAACATCTCTAACAATTCCAATTGGTGAAATAGTATCTCTATTGGCAAGTTTAATTGTGACATCAATACCTTCTAACTCAGCAGGTGCAATTTCATTCTTAATTTCTTCGTATAAAGTATGCAGTATAACACTCGCACTCGCACCCATATCACATAAGCCATGATAACAATGATCTCCTATTTTAACAGAAATAACAGACACGCCTACCACAGGTCTATGTTTATCTTTAGCACAAGGTTTAGCAATTCTAGCAGTTTCACCTTCGAACTGAATAACGTGCCCATCAATATTATCAGACAAGAGATCTTTAACAATAGCAATATTAGGTTCTACTTTAACTTGCTCAGGAGGTGTATAAGTTCTAATATTGCTTTTACGAACAACAGTTGAAGCTTTAGCATGATCCTTTACTCTAACAGGGAAAGGTGGTTTCTCAACATAAGAAGTAGGAACAATAGGATCATTATAAGTGACAGTCTTTTCTTCAACTTTAATAGGTGCAGCTACTTTTACTTCTATGGGAGGATGATATTTAAACCACTTCTCCTTAGGGAGATCAACATAAGTAGCAAAAGATTCACAGAAAGAAGCTACTATCTTAGAGTCAAGTCCATATTTAGTGCTAAACTTACGGAAAATATCGGTGTCCATAAAAGATTTAACACAATCAAACTTAGGTGTCATACCCGACTCTTTACCTTCGTCGAGGTCCCAATCTTTAGAGTTGCGTTTAATTCTATCCAATAAATTCCATCTGAATTCAATAGTCTTCATCATAAAAGAACCAGCACAAGAAGTATCGAGCATGGTTTGATTATTATGAGAAAGCCGAGCATAAAAACTTTGCATAATTATTTCTCTCGAAAGCTCATGATTGGGGCATGAATATAACATTGATTTAAGCCTCCCCCAAGCTTGAGCGATGCTTTCTCCTTCGTGAGGCTAGAAATTATATATATAATTGCGATCACGATGAACGAGATGCATAGGGTAATACTTTTGATGAAATTCCAATTTCAATCTTTTATAGTTCCATGATCTCATATCATCACATAGCCTATACCATATCAATGCGTCTCCCTTCAAAGATAAAGGGAAGACCTTCTTCTTAGCAACATCATCTGGTACACCTGCAAGCTTAAATAATCCACAAACTTCATCCACATATATTAAGTGCTCATCAGAGTGCTTTGTTCCATCTCCTGTAAAAGGGTTAGCTAGCAGTTTTTCCATCATACCCGAAGTAAATTCAAAAGGAGTTTCATTTTCAATAGGTTCAGTAGGTTGAGGAGCAACTCTTTGCTCTACTGGACGGGGTGAAGATACCCCGAACAAGCCCCTCAGAGAATTACTTTCCATAGTAACAAGTGACAGTAAATTTCAGCACACTATATAAATTTTTCCTTACCAAATTCCACCTACCAAAGGCGCTACACTCCCCGGCAACGGCACCAGAAAAGAGTCTTGATGACCCACAAGTATATGGGATCTATCGTAGTACTTTCGATAAGTAAGAGTGTCGAACCCAACGAGGAGCAGAAGGAAATGATAAGCGGTTTTCAGCAAGGTATTCTCTGCAAGTACTGAAATAAGTGGTAACAGATAGTTTTGTGATAAGATAAATTGTAACGAGCAACAAGTAACAAAAGTAAATAAAGTGCAGCAAGGTGGCCCAATCCTTTTTGTAGCAAAGGACAAGCCGGAACAAACTCTTATAATAGGAAAAGCGCTCCCGAGGACACATGGGAATATCGTCAAGCTAGTTTTCATCACGTTCATATGATTCGCGTTCGATACTTTGATAATTTGATATGTGGCTGGACCGATGCTTGGGTGCTGTTCTTACTTGAACAAGCATCCCACTTATGACTAACCTCTATTGCAAGCATCCACAACTACAACAAAAGTATTAAGGTAAACCTAACCATAGCATGAAACATGTGGATCCAAATCAGCCCCTTAGGAAGCAACGCATAAACTAGGGTTTAAACTTCTGTCACTCTAGCAACCCATCATCTACTTATTACTTCCCAATTCCTTCCTCTAGGCCCAAATAATGGTGAAGTGTTATGTAGTCGACGTTCACATAACACCACTAGAGGCTAGACAACATACATCTTATCAAAATATCAAACGAATACCAAATTCACATGACTACTAATAGCAAGAGTTCTCCCTTGTCCTCAGAAACAAACGTAATTACTCACAAAGCATATTCATGTTCATAATCAGAGGGGTAATAATATGCATATAGGATCTGAACATATGATCTTCCATCAAATAAACCAACTAGCATCAACTACAAGGAGTAATCAACACTACTAGCAACCTACTAGCACCAATCCCGGACTTTGAGACAAGAATTGGATACAAGAGATGAACTAGGGTTTGGAGATGAGATGGTGCTGGTGAAGATGTTGATGGAGATTGTCCTCTCCCGGCGAGAGGAGCGTTGGTGATGACGATGGTGATGATTTTCCCCTCCCAGAGGGAAGTATCCCCGGCAGAACAGCTGTGCCGGAGCTCTAGATTGGTTCCGCCAAGGTTCCGCCTCGTGGCGGCGGAGTCTCGTTCCGAAAAGTTTCTTCTTCTTTTTTTTCTCATCGAAAGACTTCATATAGGAGAAGATGGACGTCGGAGAGCCACCAGGGGCCCACGAGGTAGGGGGCGCGCCCTAGGGGGGGCGCCCCCCACCCTCGTGAGCAGGGTGTGGGCCCCCTGGCCTTCATCTTTGACAAGGATTTTTCTTTATTTATTTTAAGATGTTCCGTGGAGTTTCAGGACTTTTGGAGTTGCGCAGAATAGGTCTCTAATATTTGCTCCTTTTCCAGCCCAGAATTCCAGTTGTCGCTGTTCTCCCTTCTTATGTAAACCTTGTAAAATAAGAGAGAATAGCCATAAGTATTGTGACATAAAGTGAAATAACAGTCCATAATGCAATAAATATTGATATAAAAGCATGATGCAAAATGGACGTATCACGACTCTCGTGAAAGAAAAAAAAACAAAAAATGTGTTTTTTTCGTTTCCGAGAGGCACGGCCGTGACTCTCGCGAAAGAAAAAAAAATTAAAAACGTGGTTTTTTTCGTTTCCGAGAGGCACGGACGTGACTCTCGCGAAAGCACAATCGTGCCTCTCGCGGAAGCAAAACCATGACTCTCGCGAAAGGAAAAAAGAGAAACCGCGTTTTTTTTATTTCTGAGAGGCACGGCTGTGATTCTCGCGAAAGTAAAACCGTGACTCTTGCGAAAGGAAAAAGACCATGGTTCTTCGCGCAAAAAAGAAATTTCGAAAAAAATCGAAAAGCTAAGGAAGACCGGTGAAAAACCAAAACGTCGAAAAACCCGGAAAAAAAACCCTGTTTAAATAGCCGAAAACGCGTGCAAAAAATAAAAAATAAATAAAATTCTGGCGGAGCGCACAGAGCACGACACGTGGCAAATGATTGAGAGCGTGCCAAGTGACGCTGATTGTTGAGAGGCTCTCGATGGAGCGCTCATTAACTAGTGGCTCCCGTCACATAGGAGTGAATATCCGTTTGAAAGAGTTGTGATTTGTAGGCTGTACAAAAATATCCGGCCCAATATCATAATATGCTGGCCCATTTAGAAATACGTATTTTGTCTTTTTTGTGTATGCCATGTGTGAAAATATAATGTTATGAAAATTTTCATATACGTCGTACACATGTGTATGTGTGTTCACAAAAAAATGATTTTTTTGCTTTGTGAAAAATCGTATTTTGAAACAGCCCACCATGGTGGTCGATCACCGTTGACATTTTTCCACCACCATCCCAACCATATAATCGTAGTTGTCATTTAGGTCGTACTAAATGAACTCCACTCTTGCAGATGCCCTTCAGAGAACCACCTCCCCCCTCCTCAAACGTCGCTCTGCGTCAACGTCAATGTGGCACTACATGTCCTCTCCTACAAAGAGAATGAGGAACACTAGCATCAAACCTTGCCATGTCCTGCCCGGGCTCTACATCCTCTCCTCTCACTCCGTCCTCGGCGAGCTTTCCATCTCCAGCCATGTGCCACGACCAAGTTCCTCTACCCGACCAACCATGATTCATGGCAACAAGTGTTTGATCGGTAGAGAAGCACAGGTGTTGTGCAAAAGCAAGAACAAGTATGAGGGGAGGTACATGGACCAGGTGAAGGGATAAACATACACGGGGAGATTAGTTGTAGAAATTTTGAACATTCCCTTACGTAGAACAATGTCAATGATGTGGCGCGCTCATCACCACAGGATTGAGAATACTTAAGCGTGTTGTGATCAGGTGGCCGCTGTACCGTCTGCCAAAGGGGAAAGAAGATAAGTGACAACGGAGTTGGGTGCCATGTTGAAATAAAGGATGTGAATCCCCTGTAAAATAAAAACGGATGGGCCTGTCGTTGGTGCTTGGCATGTTGTTTTTGAGCTGTAAGTTTTACACTGGTTTTCTCGTTTACACCCGTATCAGGCCGGTATCCAATACAGACCAGAGGCCGTCATTTTTCCCCACCTCGCCTCTCGCTCGAGACCTAGATCGAGTTGCGCCGCCGGGAGGTGCCGGCGCTGGTGTCCACGAGGTGGTCAAGCAACGGCGTTCGCGACAGCGACGTGGTGAGGCGCAGAAGACGGTGGCCACGACGGGGGTTAGGCGCGCCGACGACGGCGAGTCGTTCCTGGCTGCGATGGTGACGGCGACTCGCTCCTGGCCGCGACAGTGACGGCGACTCGCTCCTGGCTGCGACGGCGACGTTGGCTGGCAGCCGTGACCTGACCGTGACGGCGAATCGCTCATCCTCCTCTGCTCCACCAAGGTATCCTCCCTCCTCCTCCTCCTCTGCCATCCCTCCCCGCCCCTTCCCCGTTCAACCGGCGACGTTCAACAAGTGGATTGAAACCTGGAGAGCCAAGCACATATTACAACCGGATAGAAAATACCATCCTTCGGAATGTATTTGGTTGGAGGCTGGTATAATACAGGTGTAAAAGATTACAGGGGTGACAGAAAAACTACATTCCAAGCGGGGCCTAAGAGTCTTGAGGCATGCTTATTATACTAGAGGCTCGATATGTTCTTTCCTCCGTATATTTTCTACGTGTTTGTTTAAAGATTTATGTATTCGATTGCGCTGGCGTGGTGTTCAAATAGAGGAGTGGACTTGCATGGGTCTTGAGTCATGTTAGGTGTGTGATTTTTTCTCCAGTTGCAACGCACAGACATGTTTACTAGTTTCTTATAAAGGAATTAAAAACTATATAATATTATTATATGTTAAAACATAATGGCGCTAAAAACTATTCATTAATCATTCAAGAAAACTTTTCTTTGTGTTCAAAGGAAAAACAATGTTGTTTCGCTCCCACTCAATCACGTAAATGCCATGTAAGTATTCACTAGCTCAAGGAGGCGGTCAACTCGATCCGGAAAAAACTGGATCTGCAACCGCGCACTCCCCTCCGCACTATAGAGACATGCATGGGCAATGCAAATGCGAATACCCATCAAACAAGTAAACCTAAAATTTTGGTTGTATTAGTTGCTTTTCTTCTTGATCCATTCAAATAGTTCACTTGACTTTGCTATTAAGTTTCATATAGTTCTCTTAGCTTGCGGGTTGGAGTTGTCTCTGCGCTAATTGGCGCAACGGGTCATCTACTTCACATAAGAGGAGAACACTACGAAAGACAACATCAAAAGTAGCATTATGCTCCCAAGGTGAACAGTAAATATATTTTCTTTTCCCGTCAAAAAAGGGTGAACAGTAAATGTAGAAAAACAACAACAAACAATTCCAGGTGTTTTTTTGTGGCAAACATCCTTGAGTTCTTTCCCTACATATAAATTTTCATCAAGATATCGTTCATGACTCTTTGAGTAAAAACACTAAACATGCAGCTTAAAATGCTTTCAAAATGACCATTTTAGAGTATGATTTTGATTATTTTATTGTCCTAAGCACATCAAATGTTATTTCTTCACGAATTTTTGCAGGAAGTAGAACATTCATACATGTGTGTTGTAAACAATATTTTGGATTTTTACTGTTCATCCGGGTGTATAGGCACCCAAAGTGGAAACTCGATGTGCAGGAGAACGTTTTGTTTTCATTTCAATTCTATATAGGGATAAGTATATTTTTCGTCCTCGAACTTTTCCGGGAGTTTAGAAATCGTCCCTCAACTCAAAACCGGATAGTTTTCGTCCCTTAACTATCAAAACCGAATAGTTTTCGTCCCTCATACCGCTTCGGGCGGTTTTCGTCCGCATGAACAGTAAACCGATGAACAGTAAATTTTAAAAAAATAGCAAAAATGTCAAAAACATCTGGAAATTTGTGGGATCAAAGTTCCTCGGGTGCACAAGGTGCATATTTTTTTTTCTATTTAGACATTCAAGGAGCTCGTGACAACGGAAGAACCATAAATATGTACGCCGGTGAACAGTAAATTCGGAAAAAATAGAAAAGAAATTAAAAAAAATATGAAAAATGTTGACATACAAGATGCTCGGGTGCTCAATGTGTCTGCAAAATTTTATTGTGTTTGGACATTGTGGGATCTCGTGGCAAAAAAAAATTGGCTGCGAAAGAAACTTTGAAAAACTGCACTATTTTGTTTTTTTTTTGCGAGAGCTCCTCCTATGTCATTTGAGCGCGAAAATATGCACGGACCTTGCACACCCATGCATCTTTGATGCCAAAAAATTTCATATTTTTTGCTATTGTTTAATTTACTGTTCACAGACGTACATATTTACAATTTTTCTTTCTCATGAGCACCTGGAATGTCCAATCAATATGAAAAAATTTACGCACCTTGCGCACCCAAGGAACTTTGATCCCGCAATTTTTTAGTTTTTTTTTCTGCTATTTTTTCGAATTTACTGTTCATGACGGACGAAAACTGCCCAAAACGGCATGAGGGACGAAAACTATCCGGTTTTCATAGTTGAGGGACGAAAACTATCCGGTTTTGATAGTTGAGGGACGAAAACTCTCCGGTTTTGAGTTGAGGGATGATTTCTAAACTCTCAGAAGAATTCGAGGACGTTTTGTTTTCATTTCAATTCTATATATATGAAGAAAAAAATGTTACAAGCTGCAATCGTGCAACAACTGGTTACACCTTTTCACGCTGTCCATTAGTTTACAGGTTATCTTTACACCAGCTGTATAAAGTCTGACATCGTAGCTGTGGGAGCAGTGCGCGATAACACAAACCCTTGCAGGCAAGGGCATGCCAAGCCAACCAAAGATTTGCGAGTCAGGATATATTTGCGTCATCTACTCAATCAAAGTTCATCCATTGTCTGCACCGGAGGTGGGGTAACATCAGGAGCTGAAGAGGTGCCACTGTCTGTTCTCTCGCGGATCTCCCTGTACTCTTGGCATATCGCACACAGATGGCAGAATAAGTGTGTCGTCAAATCGCCGCATGGTGCTTCCTGCAAAGTAAGAACATCTGTGATAAACAACTTTGGTCAAGGGAAGGGACATATAGCCTAAAACGAATCACTACACGAATGCAAGATAAGGCAATTGCGTATGATGAGCCAAAGGATTAATAACATGTCAGCGGGCAAGGAGAAAAAAGAACAATAGAGGATAACAACAGACTGGCACAAGTTCAAACTACGCACCGGAAGGTTGTACTTTGTTCTTAGTGCTTGGCGGTATCCACAAGCATAACAAGCAACAGCAGACCCTGGAACTGCTAATACAAGCCCCCCAGTACACAGACAGCAGAAACTTGTCAGAAGGCCCCAAAGCATGCAATGCGTAGTGCATGATCCAGCGAGAGTTCCAGATCCCAAGAACTGTGCATTTTTTCCAAAGAGATAGCAGGGGCAAGTCGCACCAATACAACCTACAAATATGATCAGAACAATCCAGGGCATAAGAACAGTTTTCCTTTCCTGCGATTAAAGGGTATTTTTATGCATGTCCTGATAACACTCCAAAACTGGATTCATACTATTTCTAAGCTTATCATGACTTTGTCAATCCAAGCAATGCTACAATAGTCCACACAAAATTAAAGTATTAGGAAGCAGAATTAAGAGGTGGTTAATGGACGTAGGACCAACTCAGCATTGCAGGCTTAATGTGTCTTAAACATTCTCCTTAAACATGCCCTTGAAATAGTACCAACAAATGAAGTTTTGATATTGTTTTACTACATAAGCCATGAGAAGTCAGTCGTATACTAAGCACCTTGTTACTGTGATATCAGACGACATCCAGAAAGGCCAGAGAAAGAGCAACAAACAGGATAAGATTAAATATTAACCTGTGCTACTGAAACAGGTTACGAATAGCATCGATCTGATCTTACATTTTTATTGAAATTTAAATTCATATTTCCCTCCAATTCAGCTCCATACCAACAAGCAAATGGTAGCTAACTGCATTTGTAACCACAAGAAGTGATTCTGATTTTGTTTCCAATCCTCTGGCAGTAACCAAAGTCCATATACGAGAAGGCAGCAGGAAGCTATTGATAACTTCTCGATAAATTGGCACATTATCACAGATTCTCTGTTTATCTTAAGGATCTCAGTTTGTCTCATCATTATACAAGTTTGGCTCCAGTGAGATGGCACGAGTAATTTTAGCACCTAGAACGCTGAACAAGACAGTTGATTTTGCTACTCTTATGTTTATATTTTACTACCACAGATAAAGATGTTATCTTCATCTAAAAAGATGTATTGGAACATTCACACATTACTCTCATCTTGTTTGAACTTGAATATCAATTAGTTCATGGTTATTTATATCCTAGAGGTGTAGCTAAGCATTCGACCAGATTACCCCAGTGGAAATAGCCAAGAAATATAGAGGTACTCCACGTCTCTAAAATAACTACATATTATTATTTTTTGCGGGTACAAGAACTACATATAACTCAGAGCACCACCAACTACTGAAATTCACAAATGCAAGAAGTTTTTCTCATAAGTCATAACTATGAACAATTTCTCTCTATATTATGCACTTGTTCCTACTTCCTTATGCACTATGTATGTACTAAAACTAAGGGAACATCAAACTAACCACCACAGCGCGATAAACCTATTAACAGAAAAATGAAGATATTAAATAGGCTACTAGGTACAGTTTGAAGATTTACTTTTTAACCTATCATGCAACCAAATAGCACCTTTTATCTTTCCTTCTGTAAATCAAGGAGTCACAGGTCAGAAAGTAGCATACAGCTCTGTGGATCATCAAAACAAGCACAAATGCCTGAAGACCATAGTGTAGGATCCCGGCTTAATCCTTGGCGCGTGGCAATGTTCTCCTCCACCTCAGGAACACTATCCTCCTCAGTGTCTAGACCATATAACGGAACATACTGCGGCGGAACATAGCTTCCTTTTCCAGCCATCTCTGTAACACAAAAGGCAGTTCTGGTAAAATAAAAGCACAGCTTCACTAAGAAAAGATAAAACATTCAACAGTGCCGCATATCGTGGTGCAGAGACCGAGCTTTAGTGATGACATTTCGGATTGTAAACTTCTGGTGTGTTTGATAATTATAATGGTGAAGGTCGCATATTAAAGACCAACAGAAGAATTCAGCATGCTTTCGAAAGAGTAAATGCATGTTTACCAGTTAACTCTTGAACTGATGGCATGTCATAATTCCGATAACTCATACATAATCGAGAACAATAGCAAGTTGGCAAAAACAAGCAAGACAACATTCCCAGGTGTTTGTGGGAAGAGATAGATTTTGCATCACAGAACCACCATCTGCACACCATATTTTCGGGTGTCACAAGAAATACATCGATATGAATTCAAGCTTTCCAATTCGGTGTCAGGCTCATGACTCAAGATAGAAACGGAATTATGGATCTAATAAGCTATCCACAAATCAAGAAATCACAACGGTAACAACGGATTCTTTCTTACCGTTACACCCCACAGAACTCCTATAACAATGGTAAATGATCCTATCAGGGATGAAGTGAGATATATAAATTAACAAGTAAAAAAAAAAAGAATGCCAAACTGCTCACCAATATATCGTGAGGACCCCTGAAGCGCCGACGCCCAAATTGGTGCTTATCCGCGACCTCGCCTCCCCAGTCCAGGAGCGCTCTCTCCGCTGAATGCCCCAGCTGCGGATTACAGATTTCAATTGATCAAGAAAGCAAGCAGAAATCCAATCCAGGAACAAGGTGAGATTTGGGTAAAGGCAACAAAAGAAAAGCGCGTCCGATGGCACCGAGGATATTCGGGCGGCAGATAAGAGGGAAGAGAGGGGAGCCGGTGGCTGTATTGCCGGCGTCGTACATGCGCTGCGGACCGGAGCAGATTTCCGGTGCGTGTTAGGAATGGACGGGAGGGGGAGGTCGAGCTTAGCTCGGGGAAGAACCGGAAAACACCTAACACGGGCGAACGGAACGGTGATAACGAGGGAGCTCACCTCGAGAAGCCGCCGTGGCGCTTTGAGATTCGCGGCGGAACTGTCGGTGCTCGCCCAAGTTTTTTCCCAGAGGGGTTGCAGCCAAACCTGGCCACTGGGCCGGCACGGCTCAACCCACGCTTCAACATGCAATTTTTTTTAAACATATGTACAAACACAAACACTCATACATACACACATACACTCACCCCTATAACACACACTTTACCCATATAAGCACCTCCGAAAGGCTGAGCCGGCATATCATTTTAAGATTTACAAAGTCACCGTAGACGTCTCGTCATCAACAGAAACGTCTCTTCTCACTGAAAACGCATCGCCACAAATTCTAAAATAAATTTAAAAATAATACAAGCATCAGAAGTTGAACCTGATGGGTTGGGATACCACTGTCCCTCTGACCATGCAATCAAAGATTTTATATGTTTTTTAGGGGATGCAAGTTTATAAGTAAGCCTAGGACCATGCATGGCACAATGCAACGCCTATGTCTCCTCCATTTGCTTTTATTTTTTTTCTTTTTCTAAATATTTTATTTTTCTTTTTTCGTTTCTATTTTTTCTTCGTCACTTTCACATCTTTTTTGCAAATTTTAATTTTTCAAATCTGAACATCTCTATGTTTATCAAATCCAAAAAACAACATAGATGTAAACAAATATTCAGCAGTTCAAAAAATGTTCATTGAAATCAATTCTTTGTCCATCGGATTTAAAAATTGTTCATTAGAATTCAAAATTTGTTCCTCAAATTCGTAATGTGTTCATCATTTTAAAAAATGTACATAAAATTCAAAAAAAATCATTGAATTCATGTTCGTCCATTTATAAAAACAATGTTCTTGAATACAAATCAATTTCGAAAATTTTGCATTGAAATAAAAAATCATTAAATACAAAAAATGTTCGTCATTATTAAAAAAAATGCTCATAAAAAATTGTTCACGAAAATTAAAAAATGTTCATTCTTTTGAAGTGACAAACATTTTTGAATTCAAGAAATGTTTTTGACAATTCACAATTCACATTCAAAAAAAAAAACTCAAACCTTTTCGAATCCTGAATTATTTTAATACTAGATGATATCCCGCGTGTTGCCGCGGGAATTTGTTTGTGATTTTCTTTCCGGTAGATAGCAAAAAATATGAATAATGTTGCAATACATTAACATGCCAAACTACTTAAAGAGACAATATTTTAAAATGTGAGAGGAGGCAAGAAGAAGAAAGCATTAAACAGTGGGCACATTCGAAAGCGAGCGTACAAACATCCCTATTCTATTTCAACTTCATCATTCATTATGGTCCCGTCTATTTACTATGCACGGCAGTACACTCGAGAAGGTCTTCCATTTGTCAACTCTCCGGAACAACAACAAACGTGAAATGACTAAAAATATATGAACATAGTTATGAAATATATGGACTTAGTTATGGAGTAAAGTCACGCTCAAACATCATGAGGATACCATAAATATGCCAACTTGAGAAAACCCCAAAATAGCATGTTTTGACAACATTGTCTAACAAAGTAGTTAACACGATTGTTATTCAATTGCATAAATTCTGATGAGAAAAATATGTGTACTTTTACATATGAGAAGATGACAACAGGGTTAGTCAGAAGTTATTAGTTGTTTAAGTGAAATTTTTATTAAAGGTATATGTTACTGTACTACTTTTCGTTGGATACAGAAATTAAACTTGGTGCAATAGTTTTTGGATGCAGATTGTGCGATCACAATAAAAGTACATGTTGTTTATGTACTTTTCCCAAATTACTCCAAAGTGAATAATTTTATTCACATCAACTGACACATTAATGTTAATGGAAAAATATCATCATAGCCTAGGATTACCTAGCCCGGTGACTTATGAAATAATGTAAAAATCTTAGAATAAACAAGCTTACATCAAATAAATTGATGGCCCTATAGACCGTTGAATGCCAATGTATTTTTATTCTTTTTATTGTTGAATCCAAAAGAGATCGAGATGGACATGCCCTCAAACAAATGCAAAGTATGATACCCATGTCAGCCATGTGTCGGGTCCCCCATTGTACTGCGATGCCTTTTGGATGACCTGCAATATCTCAACATGGTTTAAATTATGCACTTTTTTCTGTGTCCAAATCCCAAGGCGGAAATTCTAAACAAATGTTCTTCAGAAAAAAAAAACAATTACAGGATCTCTCACCTTCTCAAATTGTATATGATCACGATTCTAGAACACTCCAGAAAATCTGAAGAATATTGGTAGGGTTCATCGCAGCTCCTTGCCATTGATTTTAGGGATCGTGAGGGCTGGCAAGTTCTGATATGGAGTCATAGCCGTCGAGTAGCGAAGAGCTGAAGGCATCTGCCAATTCATAGAAGAGAGGAAGAGATGAACTGCAGACCAAGAACATCCATTAGACAAAGATATTTTTTTTAGAAAAGGAGGTCATCCCCCGGCCTTTGCATCAAAATGATGCATATGACCATATTATTAATAGCAAATAGTTTAACAAAGTCTTTAAATCTCAGACAAAAAAAATGCTCATAGCAAGCTGAAAATAAAGAAAACGGGATAGCCACAACCGGCAGTATAAAAGAAGATAGGAAACTAAATGCCTATCCTATTACATGACCGCCATCCAAACCGGTTGAAGATAGCTCGTGCTACCGTCTCCCAACGGATAGACCCAGTAACCATACGCTCCCTGACATCCATCGGATTGAGTAGTGACCACATACGGATCAGCGTAGTGGCCCAAAAGATAACCTGCAAGAAATCAACATTTGTTGCTCTGTTAAAAACCATATCATTCATGCAGTTTCATATAGCCCATAATAAAGCACATACGCCTACACGGATGTGTCTCGTTGTTTCTATCTCAACTCCATTTAGCCACGTCCCAAACAACATGTTGATACTAGTAGGAGGAGCAATGTTAAACGCTATATGGATAGACCACCATAAAACTTTGGCCATCGGGCAATCAAGAAAGAGGTGTTTGATAGATCACAGAAGCTACGTCTTCGAGATCCGGTCCAGTTGCGTTTTGCCAAGTTGTCCTTAGTGAGGATTACTTGTTTGTGAACAAACCACATAAACACATTAATCTGTAAGGGCACTTTGACCTTCCAAATATGCAAAGATCGAGGGAGGGAAACCGAATTTATTAAATCCAAATACATGGATTTCACTGAAAACACTCCATTCTTGATTAGTTTCCAATGTACCTGATTCGGCTGTTGAGAAAGGTGGGCATCCATCAATCTTCTCACAAGATGGATCTACACTTTCCAACGGTTTCCCGCTAGCGTCCTTCTGAATTGAATGTTTAGAGGGTTTGATTGTAATACTGTTGCAACATATGCATCTCTATGCTGAACAATATTATAGAGAGAAGGATATTGGATAGCGAGAGGCGTCTCCCTAGCCACGTACCCTCCCAGAATCTCGTGGAATTACCATTGCCAACGATAAAATTTGTCCTATTGAAAAAGGATAATTTCACTCTTAGTAGTCCTTTTCAAAAAAGGCGAATCAGTTGGTCTGACCTTCACCTGTGCTAAGGTCTTAGTGTTAAGGTACTTATTACACAGAATCTGGGCCATGTGGCATGGGTCTCTATAGAGAACTTATACAACCACTTGATGAGTAAGCATCTATTCTTCACCTCTAGATCTTCAATTCCAAGACCACCTTGGTCTTTTGGCCCACAAATGACATCCCATTTAGCAAGTCGGTATTTTCGTTTTAACTCATCACTCTGCCAAAAGAAACACGATCGGTAGAAGTCCAATCTTTTCCGTACCCCTACTGGGATCTCAAAGAAGGACAGTAGAAACATTGGCATACTCGTGAGCATCGAATTAATGAGAATTAGTTAGCCTCCGTATGGCATGAGCTTGCCCTTCCAGCAACTTAGTTTCTTTTCAAATCGATCTTCAATGCACTTCCATTCTTTGTTAGAGAGCTTGCGATGGTCAATCGGTATGCCCAGGTATGTGAAAGGAAACGAGCCTATCCCACAGCCAAACAATTTTTTGTAGGCTTCTTGTTCGTCTTCAGCTCTCCCAAAGCAGAACAATTCACTTTTATGAAAGTTAATCTTTAACACCGACAACTATTCAAATAAGCATAACACAAGCTTCATATTTCTTGCTTTCGCCAGATCATGCTCCATGAAGATGATAGTATCATCTGCGTACTTGTAACGCCCTCGATGCGGCTATATCTCCCACGTGTCGAAGCACGACTTAGAGGCATAACCGCATTGAAAGCAATGTTGCAAGTGAGGTAATCTTCACAACAACCCATGCAATACATAAGGGAAAAGAGATACATAGTTGGCTTACAATCGCCACTTCACACAATTACATGAATAAAGCATTACATCAACCAGATACAATCAAGGTCTGACTACGGAACCCAAAATAAAAGAAGACTATCCCAAAAGCTACACAGATCCCCGATCGTCCCAACTGGGCTCCACTACTGATCAACTGGAAAACGGAACGACATAAAGAACACGATCTTCATAGAGCTCCTCCTTGAGCTTGGTTGCATCATCTGCACGGTTCAACGGCACCTGCAAGCTGGTTTTGGAAGTATTTGTGAGTCACGGGGACTCAACAATCTCACACCCTCGCGATCAAGACTATTTAAGATTATAGGTAGGGTAAAAGGTATGAGGTGGAGCTGCAGCAAGCGACTAGCATATATGGTGGCTAACATATATGCAAAAGAGAGCGAGAAGAGAAGGCAAAGCACAGTCGAGAAACTATGATCAAGAAGTGATCCTAGAGCAACC
Organism: Triticum monococcum; assembly: GCA_034509565.1. Classification (NCBI taxonomy): domain Eukaryota; kingdom Viridiplantae; phylum Streptophyta; class Magnoliopsida; order Poales; family Poaceae; genus Triticum; species Triticum monococcum. Next base: position 237,766,029 of record CM067843.1, read on the forward strand.
TACGTCAAGCATAACTCCAACACCGTGTTCACTTCCCAGACTCCGCCGAGAAGAGACCATCACGGCTACACACGCGGTTGATGTATTTTAACTAAGGTAAACTTCAGGTTTTCTACAACCGGACATTAACAAATTCCCATATGCCCATAACCGCGGGCACGGCTTTTGAAAGTTCAAATCCCTGCAGGGGTGTCCCAACTTAGCCCATCACAAGCTCTCACGGTCAACAAAGGATATTCCTTCTCCCAAGACAATCCGATCAGACTCGGCATCCCGGTTACAAGACATCCTCAACAATGGTAAAACAAGTCCAGCAACACCGCCCGAATATGCCGACAAATCCCGATAGGAGCTGCACATATCTCGTTCTCAGGGCACACTCAGATTGTCCAAACTTCCGGTAGGCCAGCCCAGAGTTACCCCTGGTGGCCACCGGTGGCTGACAGGTTGGACCAACACTCAGAGGAGCACTGGCCCCGGGGGGTTAAAATAATGATGACCCTCGGGAGCGCGACTCCCAAGGGAAAAGAGGCTAGGTGGTGAATGGTAAAACCAATGTTCGGCATTGCTGGAGGATTTTTATTCAAGGCGAACTATCAAGGGGTTCCCATTATGACCCAACCGTGTAAGGAACGCAAAATCCGGGAACATAACACCGATATGACGGAAACTAGGGCGGCAAGAGTAGAACAAAACACCAGGCATAAGGCCGAGCCTTCCACCCTTTCCCAAGTATATAGATGCATTAATTAAATAAGAGATATTGTGATATCCCAATAAAATATCCATGTTCCAACAAGGAACAAACTCCAATCTTCACCTGCAACTAACAACGCTATAAGAGGGGCTGAGCAAAGCGGTAACATAGACAAACAACGGTTTGCTAGGACAAGGTGGGTTAGAGGCTTGGCTTAACAATATGGGAGTCATGATAAGCAAGTGGTAGGTATCGTAGCATACGCATAGCAAAAGAGCGAGCAACTAGCAAGCAAAGATAGAAGTGATTTTGAGGGTATGGTCATCTTGCCTGAAATCCCGCAAGGAAGAAGAACGAGTCCATGAAGAAGACAAACGGACGTAGACGAACGGGTACTCACAAACGCGACGTTATCGGAACCAACCCGAAGAAGCAACACCGAAAAGAAGCACACAAAATAGTAAACAACCAACACATGAACATGGCATGATATGCGGGATGTGGTATGCAATGCATATGCATGATTTGGAAAGGAATGATTGAACCTGGCCTCAACTTGTAAATCCAAGAGTGCCACTGGAAAGAGGAGATGATTTTGGTTGAAATCAATATAAAGATCACCGGAATCGGATGCACGGTTTGGAAATGGCAAGCAAAACAAATATGGCACCGGTCTGCGATAATCAGCTAGTGACCATCTAAATGCATCATGATAAATATGCTACAGCACTCAAACATGGCAACAAAATGCATGGCAGGGATCCACTCATGATGCTTGACAAAAGATGAACACTGAGCTACGGCTAATTCACTCAATAGCAGGTTCAAACAAGCATGGCAAAAGAGCAAATGATTAACAGGTTTCACACTTAGTGAAATTAACACAAGTCTGGAATTTATCATCAGGTAGCAATCTTTAGAGCATGAAAACTACATGCTACAGGAACATATCATGGCAAAGCAAGGCATGACATGAAGCTACTCAAAGCATATAACAAAAGTCCCTTAGTGACCTTGAGCCAAAAGGGATCAGAAAATACAATTGCAAGCATGTGAACATAGCAAAAAACATAAACAGATTCAGACTTAGAGAAAAAACTGGAGCATGCAAAACAGATAACGAGTAGGCATGTTTACGAGCTCGATGCACTCACTAAGAGGCATTGCATGACAAACTAATCATACACCCATCAAGAAGACATGGCATAGAAGCTAGACATGGCAAGAACAACATCATAGCATGCACGGATCAACAATAACAACCTCGGCAAAATCACTAAACATGTTAACAATCTGCCAGGAACATTTTATAGCAAAAGTAGAGCTCGATTGACTCAAGCTAGGGTGCTCCATAAATGCAAACAAAGACATGGATGGAGAGCACCATAATATTAACAAAACATCCTTACTGATCATCCTCAAACGAGGCACGGATCACTAGGAAACAACATGAACATATGGCATAAAAACAATAACAGGACAAGGACTTGATGATATTCTAAGTCCCTGAAAACAGCATCACTGAGTAAGCTACTTTGCATGCTTGTGCTAGTCACCACCAAGATCACAAAAATACATGGCATACACCCCTGTAAAGATAACATGACATACATCAAAACACATGTAGAGCTCAGGATCATAGCATGCACACATTAATCATGGCAAAAATGACAAAAGGCCATTTACTGAAACAGATCTGACATAATCATCACATAGCCCTCTTCCAGCAGCATTTCGGGCATCAAGATGAGCTCAAAATAAAATGATGCAATGAGATGAAATGATGTACTCGTCGAGACGAACATTTTGATATGCTACACGCACGAATCGGAGCTATGGATGCGGAGTTATGGCAAGTCGAAGTATGCAAAATATTAGGGTTTCGGGAGGAAAAAGTCAACCCGAGGTGGATCTGGATCTGGGCACTGTAGCTTCACGCGAACCAAAGTTCTCCTCGAGCTCGCCGGAGACCGAAGGAGAGGCGGCCGGAGGACTTGCCGGAGTCGGGGGGAGCGGCCGAATCCGAGGGAGATGGAGGAGGCGGCGTACGGCAGTGGTGAGGCGGCGGACTCCGGGCGGCGCGGTGGCCGGAGCTTGAGGGCGCGGCGGCCGGATGCAGCGGCGCCAGCGATGGCGCGCGGTAGCGCCGGGTGGAGGCGGCGGCGCGCTCCGGCCGGGCAAAGGAGGCGCGAGCGCGGCGGATGGGCCGGGAGGGCCCGGAGTGGGTTCGGCGGGCCTCGCGCAGGAGGCTGCCGGCGGCGCCACATGGCACTTCGCCACTGGTGCGGGGTGGCGGCGTGATCTCGTCCGCCCGGGACGGACGTGTCCGGCGGCGGCGCGAGGAGATTTTTTAGGGTTAGGGGGAGATTGACCCGCAAATTTCAGGGGGGGGGAGACCTATTTAGAGGAAGCTAGGGGGATCCAAATGAGGTGCGGTTTGCGGCCACGCGATCGTGATCGAACGATCTAGATGATGGAGGGGGTTTAGGTGGGTTTTGGGCCAAATTGGAGGGGTGTTGGGCTGCAACACACGCGAGGCCTTTTCGGTCCCTCGGTTAACCGTTGGAGTATCAAACGAAGTCCAAATGGCACGGAACTTGACAGGCGGTCTACCGGTAGTAAACCAAGGCCGCATGACAAGTCTCGGTCCAATCCGAAAATGTTTAACACCCACACACGAAAAGAGGTAGAAAGGGACACCGGATGACATAGGAGCGCCAGATTGCAAAACGGACAACGGGGAAAATGCTCGGATGCATGGGACGAACATGTATGCAAAATGAAATGCACATGATGACATGTTATGCAATGCATGACACGCAAGCAATGACAAGGCAACAACAGTGAAAAACTGGAGGACACCTGGCACATCGGTCTCGGGGCGTTACAACACTCCACCACTACGAAAGGATCTCATCCCGAGATCTAGAATGGCACCGGAGGGAAAACGAAAGAGAAAGAGAAGAGGTAAAGCTAAGTTGCTTCTTTGACAAATGAGTGAAACCAACGAACCTTGAGAGGTTGAACAAATTGAAAGACAGAATACAACGAAGATGAACAAAGTTGAAAACACTCCGTTAGAAAAGAGGAACAAAGAACATTAGTAGAACGCTGGAGGTTGAAAGACATAAGAAAAGGTTGCAATGGACAAGAAGTACATGCAAGCACTCCGGTAGAAAAGAGATGCAAGACTTGATGGGATGAAAAGAACTTGAGCAGAGGACACAACACTCCAGTTAAAACAAGGTAGAGAAGGAATAAGACTGATATAATTTGGGCAGCACTTCGGCTGTAAATGGAAGGAATTGAACATGAACTTGACAAAAAATGGGATGATGGGTAAAGAGAGCAACATCACAAAGCCTCCGGAAGAAATGAAAGAATGAAATGGAATGAACGGAGGAGAAAACAAGATCTTGAGAGAGCACGTTTACAACATAGGCTAGAACGAAGTTGTTGGAAAACCAACAACGAAAAGAGTAAGCTTGTCGTGGGCTTATGGAAAATATCTCAAAACTGAGTTGAAATTCTGCCACTGATAGAAATGATAGATTGGATTGATATGAACAAGGAGATGAGAAGCTATTTCGCCGGGAGGATAAATGAAAAAAACTTGGGTCAATTATATGCCTCACAATAGCAAAATCCTTAGGGAAGGCTTTAGGTGAAATATGACCCAAGATAACTCCAACAAAGCGATTGATGGATTGAGAAGAGCTCATTCTTGAAGAGGTTGATGGGTTTAACTATCTCATTCTTAACAACAAGTGAATTATGAGACATGAACTCAAATTATCAAGAATGACATAATACCACCTCAAATGATACGGTTGAAAGAATTGCACTCTGGATTGAAAGATGAAGAAACTTGAGCTCCTTAGAAAAGAATCTCGATGAACACTTCAAGAAGGAATTTAAATCCTTGATGAACCATCATGTAGAACCTTCATGAAGAACTCAGGTAAACAAAAAGAATAATGAAAATAAAGAGAAGTTGGAAACACAAGGTGAAACCTTGTAATGATTTAGATGGATCTCCGTGATAATTAGAGCTTGGAACTCCGGGAAAGAAAGACGAGCACTTGAAATGAAGAATTTAATCATCGTGAACAAAATCCGGAAGAAAAGATTAACATATGGATGAAACAAGAATAAGAATTACATTATGCTTATCCCTCACCAATTAAATTGATGACAAACAATGGATTTGGCATACTACTTATTCTCGTAGAAAGGATTAAGATAGATATAGCGCAAAACTTGAGAAAGTCTTCCACGAACCACCGGAAGGATTGAAACAACGAAATAAATTGATATGATAATGAAGGAAAAGAAATCTTGAATGAACCACCGTAAGAATTGAAAAACGAATGAAGTAAAAGGCTGAATCACCGGTAAGAATTAGCAAATAAGCGAACACACATTAGAGAGTTAAGATACATGAGAACGAAGAGATCACGAACTGATAAGAGGATATTTGAAAGAAGCATCGGTAGGTTGGAGCATGATAACTGAAAGCTGAGAATGAATAAACCTGAATTGATGGACTCCAGATAGGTGAAAGGAATTCTCACAATCAAAACACTTATGAGAGGATGACCTCGAACTAGAACCACGAATCTCTGAGAGAACGGATAAGATATGGAGGTAAAACTTTTCTTCGGTCTTCACATGGAGAGAATGACGATGGGAAACACCACCATGAATTGTTGATGCACTCTGTTGGGGATATTACTATCAGCTGAGACCCGCCCAGGAGGGGCCGGGTCAGCCTTAATGGCGGGTTACATAAGAAGCCCAATATACAATCAAGATGATAGTTTATTAGCATATATAGAAAGCCCAAAGGCCTCGGGCCGGCTTAAAAGCCCGTTATTGTAAACCGCCATATGAGCGGAAAGACTTGTAAAGAAAGGCATGTAAAGGAAGTCACCAAGCCGGACACGATTATGAGCCGGCCGGGACTCTGTAAAGCCACCGGACGTCAACCCGTGTATATAAGGGGACGACCTGGTGGCCGTTTAGGAAGAGAAACAACGAAGTCGAGAACCCAGCCGGCGAGTTGAGCCTCTTGGAGATCGAAACCTCAGCAATACCAATCCCAACTAGACGTAGGCTTTTACCTTCATCGTAAGGGGCCGAACTAGTATAAAAACCCTCTCGTGTCCTTGTCCCGATTAACCCCTTTAAGCTTCCTAGTGCAATGGCCCTACGACTAAGTCCTTGCTCTAGGACATCTGCCATGGCAATTCCACGATAGTTGGCGCCCACCATGGGGCCAACACACGGTGGATTTGAGTTCTTGAAGGGCAACTTTGAAGGGCGCAGGGGATACGCTGTGGGCCGGATGACCAAGAGTCGCCGCGGCAAGATCTACATCGACGACGAAGGCTGGGGCCCCGAGGCCGGCTCGATCGAGTACGGGTACTGGGTCCCCTTCGGCGGAATTCACGTCTTCATCAGCCGGATCGGCGAGTCAGGCCCTGAGCCGGATATCCACACCGACCTCATTGAAATGGCCTAGCGTGCCGGGTCCGCCCGTGTTCAATCTTCATGAAGCATGCCTTCGTAGGCTGCATCCATGGCGGTGAATACTCCAAAGGATCGATGGAAGGTGGGGACACAGCCATCTGCTCTGATACTGCATCATCAACGGGTGAGACGAACTCATTGTACCAACTGCAAGATGGCATGCTCGGGGGCTGTTCCGATGGCAGTAGTATTCCGGACCCCCTTGAGCCGCCGAATTGGGCCGGAGTCTTCATGGCAGGGACACAGCCCGGGCAAAACTCCACGCGGCGACAGTGGCGACCACCGGGTCGGCAGCTGCCGGGTCAGGAGACCCCGCGCGCCCCCCGGCTCAGGTTCTCATGGACCTCATGGATAAACTGACGACTCTGTTAACCGCTGTAGTAGAGCCGGGGATAAAGCCCAGCATGACGCGGAAGTGGCACGCGTGCGGGAGGAGATGGTGCAAGCTAAGGAAAATCTAGCCACGGAGGAAACTCGGATGGCAGCAGAGCGAGCAGCTTTGGATGCTCGTGCTCAGCAGCTTCAAGCAGAAACCTTCCGACTCTCGGTTGATCTTAATGCATCAAACGAGGTCATGAGGAGGAGGCGTCAGAAAACTCAGTCGCGTCTGCCTCTAACGCTGTATCCAAGGAATCTGTTCCATACGCCCGAAGCTGGAGGGAGCAACCCGCTAGAGGCAAACCGGGTCACGACGCCCGGTGCACCAGTTCAGCCACGCACCATGGAGCCATCGCGCGTGAATACAACTCCTCCTCGTTATATAGCAACACCCCCGAGTCACTTCTCCAACCCCATGGAGAACCTCATTGTGGCGTCAGCTCGTTTGGCAGCTCTCCCGATGGAAGGCGACTCGCCAGCAGCAACTGAAACCCGGAGGATAAGGGAACTACTTCAGACAGCTTTGACCCAGCAGGATGCATATTCCTACAGTCGAGACATGATTCATTCAACTCCTCGCCCAAGCCGGAGCCCGAGTTACAGTAGGCACATGGAATTTGCAGAGATGTCAAGTAATGCTCAACGCCACAACCGTCCATATAGGCATGAGCCGGTGCGGGCTGGAGCCCTCAACTTGGCGGATCAGGAGAGGATTCGTCAAGAGGCAGAACGGGTGGCTCAGATAGCGGCAGAGCAGGTGGCTCACCAAACCTTTCCGGCTTATCCAGCAACCTCGGTTGAGGCAGGAGTGGTTACAAGAACCGGAGGCGTACCTTGCCTGGTCCCAGCCATACACAATGAACGGTTGCCCAAGGATTTCAAGGGACCTCGTAAGGTACCTAACTACACGACTGACTTACAGCCGGGGGCTTGGATTGAGAGTTATGAGATGGCTATGGAGCTGTTGGAGGTTAGTGATGCTGCAATGGCCAAGTACTTTACCATGATGTTAGATGGAACGACTCGGACCTGGTTGAAAGGATTACCGCCCAATTCCATCAACTCATGGGCAGAGTTGAAGGCACGGTTCATCCAGAACTTTAAGGACACGTGTAAACAACCAATGTCAATTGTGGACCTGACCAATTGCAAGCAAGAGGATGGAGAATCTACAACACATTGGGTGCGCCAGGTCAAGGAGATAATACATTCGTCTGATAAAATGGACGCGGGCTTAGCAGTTTTGATGTTGGAGAAAAATTGCCGTTTTGAACCTCTGAAGCAGAAGCTGGGGCAGCTTAAACGTGACTGTAATGACATGGGAACGTTGATGACGGCTCTTGTCAAGTATGCCGATTCTGATACCACCAAAGACCCGGTGTCTGATGAAGAAAAGGCAATGAAGGGGAAGAAGAACAGCAATGGCAAGGGTCACCAGCATAACCCGACAAATCAAGGAGGTAATAAGCATAAGGTTGATGAGTTTGTTGCTAATACTAATGCGCAGGGTGGTAATCAGCGGTGCAAGGGCAGACAGCCCCGTCGATCGGACGGGTCAGGCCCCACCCTTGAGCAGTTGTTGAATGAACCGTGTCCAAGACACGGCACCCAGGAGAAGTTGGCTACCCACTTGTGGAAAGATTGCACGATCATGAAGGCATTTAAAAATTCAAACGCATTTGATGGGGGTCACGGCCCGGGTGGCGGCTCAGGCGGTTTTCAGGGCTCGGGCGCCGGTTCAAGCGGAGGAGGTTTTCATGGTCATCCTAGTCACCAGGGAGGATGTAATCAGCAACACGGCCAAGGGAATCAACAACAGCAACAATCCGGCTATCAGAGCAACCCGAAGCAGTTGAGTAGTGGACAGTATCATGTCTTTACTACCAGTTTATGTAAGAGAGACCAGAAATCCACAAGAGGGCCGTCAATGCCGTTGAGCCGGCAGTTCCACGTTATTTGCGTTGGTCGGAACAACCCATTGTGTGGAGCAGAGAGGATCACCCGCCCCGGGTTGATAATCCGGGTCACTTGGCGTTAGTAGTAGCACCTCAGGTGGGTGGGTACAAATTTACTAAGGTACTCATGCATGGAGGCATCAGCATCAACATCCTTTACTATGAGACGTTTCGCCGGATGGGATTGACGGATAAAAATCTTAAACAATCCAACACTGTTTTTCATGGTGTGGTGCCTGGTAAGTTGGCATACCCAGTTGGTAAGATCGAGCTGGAAGTAGCTTTTGGAGATGAATATGACTCCAGAGCAGAAAAATTAACCTTTGAGGTGGTTAAAATCAAGAGCCCATATCGTGCTCTGTTTGGGCGGCCGGCTTATGCCAAGTTCATGGCTCGGCCGTGCTACGTATATTTGCAGCTCAAGATGCTGGGTCACAAGGGCACCATTACAGTTCATGGGAGCCAGAAGATAGCCTTGGAGTGTGAAGAAGGGGATGCTGCCTATGCTGAATCTGTTTGTGCGACAGAGGAGTTGAAATTCTACAAGGATCATGTTGACCCGGCGGACATGACGTCATTAAAGAAACCAACAACAGAGCATGAGCTGGAGTTAAAGTTCAAATCAGCTGATGACACTAAGATGGTTGACTTTGTGCCTAGCGATTCATCCAAACAGTTCATCATCAGCGCAAACTTGGATCCGAAATAGGAAAGCGCGCTCATCGAGTTCATCCGTGAGAACCGGGACATCTTTGCATGGAAACCTTCAGACATGCCAGGTGTCTCGAGGGAACTCGCTGAGCACACTCTTAATATCGATCCAAAGTTCAAGCCTGTCAGACAGTTTCTTCGGCGGTTCAATGAAGAAAGGCGCAAGGCCATTGGAGAAGAAGTGGCCCGGCTCTTGGCAGCCGGGTTCATTGTGGAGGTCTTTCACCCAGAATGGTTAGCTAACCCGGTGCTCGTGCTAAAAAAGAATGGCACCTGGCGTATGTGTGTGGATTACACAGATTTAAACAAGGCCTGTCCGACTGATCCTTTTGCTCTTCCCCGTATTGATCAGATCATTGATGCTATGGCGGGTTGCGCATGGTGATACGTCTCCAACGTATCTATAATTTTTGATTGCTCCATGCTACTTTATCTACTATTTTGGACTATTTTGGGCTTTATTTTCCACTTTTATATTATTTTTGGGACTAACCTATTAACCGGAGGCCCAGCCCAGAATTGTTGTTTTTTGCCTATTTCAGTATTTCGAGGAAACAGAATATCAAACGGAGTCCAAACGGAATGAAACCTTCGGCAACGTGATCTTCTCACCGAACGTGATCCAGGAGACTTGGACCCTACTCCAAGAAGTTTCCGGGGAGGTCACGAGGGTGGAGGGTGCGCCCCCTGCCTCGTGGGCCCCTCGGAGCTTCACCGACGTGCTTCTTCCGCCTATATATCTCCATATACCCTAAAAACATCAGAGAGCACAATAGATCGGGAGTTCCGCCGCCGCAAGCCTCCAGAACCACCAAAAACCAATCGGGACCCCTTTCTGGTACCCTGCCGGAGGGGGGATCCATCTCCGGTGGCCATCTTCATCATCCCGGCGCTATCCATGACGAGGAGGGAGTAGTTTTCGCTCGGGGCTGAGGGTATGTAGCAGTAGCTATGTGTTTGATCTCTCTCTCTCTCTCGTGTTCCCTCTATGGAACGATCTTGATGTATCCCGAGCTTTGCTATTGTAGTTGGATCTTATGATGTTTCTCCCCCTCTACTCTCTTGTGATGAATTGAGTTTCCCCTTTGAAGTTATCTTATCGGATTGAGTCTTTTATGAGAACACTTGATGTATGTCTTGGTGATCAACTTGCGGGTTTCGTGACATTGGGAACCTATGCATAGGGGTTGGCACACGTTCTTGACTCTCCGGTAGAAACTTTGGGGCACTCTTTGAATTACTTTTATGTTGGTTGGATGAATCTGAGATTGTGTGATGCATATCGTATAATCATGCCCATGGATACTTGAGGTGACAATGGAGTATCTAGGTGACATTAGGGTTTTGGTTGATTTGTATCTTAAGGTGTTATTCTAGTACGAAATCTTTTATAGATTGATCCGAAAGAATAGCTTTGTGGTGGTTTCGCACCCGACCATAATCTCTACGTTTGTTCTCCGCTATTAGTGGCTTTGGAGTGACTCTTTGTCGCATGTTGAGGGCTTGTCATATGTTCTATCTATGTTATTATTGTTGAGAGAACTTGCACTAGTGAAAGTATGAACCCTAGGCCTTGTTTCCACGCATTGCAATACCGTTTACGCTCACTTTTATCATTAGTTACCTTGCTGTTTTTATAATTTCAGATTACAAAAACCTTTATCTACTATCCATATACCACTTGTATCACCATCTCTTCACCGAACTAGTGCACCTATACAATTTACCATTGTATTGGGTGTGTTGGGGACACAAGAGACTCTTTGTTATTTGGTTGCAGGGTTGCTTGAGAGAGACCATCTTCATCCTATGCCTCCTATGGATTGATAAACCTTAGGTCATCCACTTGAGGGAAATTTGCTACTGTCCTACAAACCTCTGCACTTGGAGGCCCAACAACGTCTACAAGAAGAAGGTTGTGTAGTAGACATCAAGCTCTTTTCTGGCGCCGTTGCCGGGGAGGCAAGGAAAGCGGCACTAACACACCCCGTCAACTAAGCTCTTTTCTGGCGCCGTTGCCGGGGAGGTTAGCGCTTGAAGGTATATCTTTAGATCTTGCAATCGAGTCTTTTTGTTTCTTGTTTTATCACTAGTTTAGTTTATAAAAGAAAATTAAGAAAAAATGGAATTGAGTTTGTCTCATACGCTTCACTTTTTTAATATCTTTCGTGAGTATGATGGAAAGGATAATTGTGATCAAGTGCTAGAAGAAGAAACCTATAAAATGTTTGGCACTAAATATGTGAATGATGAGCATGATTGCAATGTTGTTAGTATGAACTCCTTGAATATCCATGATGCTAATGATATGCAAAGCCACAAGCTTGGGGAAGCTATGTTTGATGAAGATGATATTTTTTGTCCCCAAAGTTGTGATGAGAAAATTTATTATGATGAAATCATGCCTCCTATTTATGATGATTATATTGATGAAAGTGGATTTGGAGAGGTCATGACTTTATTTTGTGATGAATCCACTATTTCGGAAGAGGTTCCAATTGATTATGAGAACAAAGTTGCTATCTATGATGATTATTGTGATGACTTGTATGCTATAAAGAATAATGATATCCATGAAACTTGTCATCATGATTCTAGTTTTCAATTGGATTATGCCTCACATGATAATTATTTTGTTGAGTTTGCTCCCACTATTATTCATGAGAAGAATTTTGCTTATGTGGAGAGTAATAAAATTTCTATGCTTGGAGATCATGAAAAGAATGCTTTAGGTGCTGGTTATATTGTTGGATTCATTCATGATGCTACTGAAAATTATTATGAGGGAGGAACATATGCTTGTAGGAATTGCAATAATATCAAGTTTCATCTCTATGTGCTTAAAGTTTTGAAGTTATGCTTGTTTTACCTTCCTATGCAAGTTGATTATTGTTCCCATAATTTGTTTGCTCACAAAATCCCTATGCATAGGAAGTATATTAGACTTAAATGTGCTAGTCATATTCTTCATGATGCTCTCTTTATGTTTCAATTCTTATCTTTTATGTGAGCATCATTGAAACCATCGTGCCTAGCTAGGGGCTTTAAACGATAGCGCTTGTTGGGAGGCAACCCAATTTTATTTTAGTTCCTTGATTTTTGTTACTGTTTAGTAATAAATAATTCATCTAGCCTCTTCTTAGATGTGGTTTTATGCTTTTAATTAGTGTTTGTGCCAAGTAGAACCTTTGGGAAGACTTGGGGAAAATCTTGTTGATCATGCTGTAAAAAACAGAAACTTTAGCGCTCACGAGAATTGCTTCCATTTTTATTGAAGAGTGCTATTTAGTTAATTCGTTTTGCAGATGATTAATAGATAAATTCCTCAGGTCCATCAATTTATTTGAGAATTTTATGAGTTCCATAAGTATACGTTTGATCCAGATTACTACAGACTGTTCTGTTTTTGACAGATTCTGTTTTTCGTGTGTTGTTTGCTTATTTTGATGAATCTATGGCTAGTAAAAGAGTTTATAAACCATAGAGAAGTTGGAATACAGTAGGTTTAACACCAATATAAATAAAGAATGAGTTCATTACAGTACCTTGAAGTAGTGTTTTGTTTTCTTTCGCTAACGGAGCTTACGAGTTTTCTGTTAAGTTTTGTGTTGTGAAGTTTTCAAGTTTTGGGTAAAGATTCGATGGACTATGGAACAAGGAGTGGTAAGAGCCTAAGCTTGGGGATGCCCCGGAAGGCATCCCCTCTCTCGTCCACTTCCATCGGTAATTTACTTGGAGCTATATTTTTATTCACCACATGATATGTGTTTTGCTTGGAGCGTCTTGTATTATTTGTGTCTTTGCTTGTTAGTCTACTACAATCATCCTTGCTGTACACACCTTTTGAGAGAGCCATGTATGAATTTAATTTTTTTAGAATACTCTATGTGCTTCACTTATATCTTTTGAGCTTGATAGTTTACTCTATGTGCTTCACTTATATCTTTTTGAGCGTGATAATTTTTGCTCTAGTGCTTCACTTAGATCTTCTAGAGCACGGTGGTGGTTTGTTTTAAAGAAACTTGATCTCTCATGCTACACTTAGATTATTTTGAGAGTCGTTAATAGCATGGTAATTTTCTTAATGTTAATATACTTGGTATTCAAGATATGTGAAACTTTCTTTTTAGTGGGTTGAATACTAAGATAAGTTTGATGCTTGATAATTGTTTTGAGATATGGAGGTGATAATATCATAGTCGTGCTAGTTGAGTAGTTGTGAATTTGAGAAATACTTGTGTTGAAGTTAGCAAGTCCCATAGCATGCACGTATGGTTAAAGTTGTGTAACAAATTTGAAGCATGAAGTGTACCTGGCTTGTGCATCCTTATGAGTGGCGGTCGGGGACGAGCGATGATCTTTTCCTACCAATCTATCCCCCTAGGAGCATGCGCGTAGTACTTGATTTTTGATGAATTCTAAATTTTTGCAATAAGTATATGAGTTCTTTTGACTAATGTTGAGTCCATGGATTATACGCACCTTTTCCTTTCCGCCATTTGCTAGCCTCTTCGGTACCGTGCATTGCCCTTTCTCACATTGAGAGTTGGTGCAAACTTCGCCGGTGCATCCAAACCCCGTGATATGATACGCTCTTTCACACATAAACCTCCCTATATCTTCCTCAAAACAGCCACCATACCTACCTATCATGGCATTTCCATAGCCATTCCGAGATATATTGCCATGCAACTTCCATCATCATCATCATCATCATCATCATCATCATCATCATCATCATCATCATCATCATCATGACATGCTTTACTTTTGTCATATTGCCATTGCATGATCTTGTAGTTGACATCGTATTTGTGGCAAAGCCACCATGCATTATTTTTCATACATGTCACTCTTGATTCATTGCGCCATCCCGGTACACCGCCGGAGGCATTCATATAGAGTCATATCTTGTTCTAGTATTGAGTTGTAATCATTATGTTGTAATCAATAGAAGTGTGATGATCATCATTATTAGAGCATTGCCCAATCAAAAAAAAAGAGAGAAAGGCTAAAAAGAAAAAAAGGAAGGCCCAAAAAAAAGAGAGAAAATAAAAAGGGCAATGCTACTATCTCTTTTTCCACACTTGTGCTTCAAAGTAGCACCTTGTTCTTCATGTAGTGAGTCTCATATATTGTGCTTCAAAGTAGCACCATGATTTCATATAGTGAGTCTCATAAGTTGTCTTGTTCATACTAGTGGGAATTTTTCATTATAGAACTTGGCTTGTATATTCCAACGATGGGCTTCCTCAAAATGCCCTAGGTCTTCATGAGCAAGCAAGTTAGATGCACACCCACTAGTTTTCTTTTGTTGAGCATTCTTAGCTCTAGTGCATCCGTTGCATGGCAATCCCTACTCCTTGCATTAACATCAATTGATGGGCATCTCCATAGCTCATTGATTAGCCTCGTTGATGTGAGACTTTCTCCTTTTTTGTCTTCTCCACACAATCCCCATCATCATATTCTAAACCACCCATAGTGCTATGTCCATGGCTCGCGCTCATGTATTGCGTGAAGGTTGAAAAAGTTTGAGATTATTTGAGTATGAAACAATTGCTTGGCTTGTCATCAGGGGTATAGAAGTTGGGAACATCTTTGTGTGACAAAAATGAAGCATAGCCTAACTATATGATTTTGTAGGGATGAACTTCCTTTGGCCATGTTATTTTGAGATGACATAATTGTTTGATTAGTATGCTTGAAGTATTATCATTTTTATGTCAATATGAACTTTTGTCTTGAACCTTTCGGATCTGAATATTCATACCATGATTAAGAAGATTTACATTGAAATTATGCCAAAGTATCACTCCGCATCAAAAATTCTCTTTTTATCATTTACCTACTCGAGGACGAGCAAGAATTAAGCTTGGGGATGCCTGATACGTCTCCAACGTATCTATAATTTTTGATTGCTCCATGCTACTTTATCTACTGTTTTGGACTATATTGGGCTTTATTTTCCACTTTTATATTATTTTTGGGACTAACCTATTAACCGGAGGCCTAGCCCAGAATTGCTGTTTTTTTGCCTATTTCAGTATTTCGAGGAAACAGAATATCAAACGGAGTCCAAACGGAATGAAACCTTCGGGAACGTGATCTTCTCACCGAACGTGATCCAGGAGACTTGGACCCTACTCCAAGAAGTTTCCGGGGAGGTCACGAGGGTGGAGGGCGTGCCCCCCTAGGCACGCCCCCCTGCCTCGTGGGCCCCTCGGAGCTCCACCAACGTGCTTCTTCCGCCTATATATCTCCATATACCCTAAAAACATCAGAGAGCACAATAGATCGGGAGTTCCGCCGCCGCAAGCCTCCAGAACCACCAAAAATTAATCGGGACCCCTTTCCAGTACCCTGCCGGAGGGGGGATCCATTTCCGGTGGCCATCTTCATCATCTCGACGCTATCCATGACGAGGAGGGAGTAGTTTTCCCTCGGGGCTGAGGGTATGTACCAGTAGCTATGTGTTTGATCTCTCTCTCTCTCTCTTGTTCTCTCTCGTGTTCCCTCTATGGCATGATCTTGATGTATCCCGAGCTTTGCTATTGTAGTTGGATCTTATGATGTTTCTCCCCCTCTACTCTCTTGTGATGAATTGAGTTTCCCCTTTGAAGTTATATTATCAGATCGAGTCTTTTATGAGAACACTTGATGTATGTCTTGGTGATCAACTTGCGGGTTTCGTGACATTGGGAACCTATGCATAGGGGTTGGTACACGTTCTTGACTCTCCGGTAGAAACTTTGGGGCACTCTTTGAAGTACTTTTATGTTGGTTGGATGAATCTGAGATTGTGTGATGCATATCATATAATCATGCCCACGGATACTTGAGGTGACAATGGAGTATCTAGGTGACATTAGGGTTTTGGTTGATTTGTATCTTAAGGTGTTATTCTAGTATGAACTCTTTTATAGATTGATCTGAAAGAATAGCTTTGTGGTGGTTTCATACCCGACCATAATCTCTACGTTTGTTCTCTGCTATTAGTGGCTTTGGAGTGACTCTTTGTCGCATGTTGAGGGCTTGTCATATGTTCTATCTATGTTATTATTGTTGAGAGAACTTGCACTAGTGAAAGTATGAACCCTAGGCCTTGTTTCCACGCATTGCAATACCGTTTATGCTCACTTTTATCATTAGTTACCTTGCAGTTTTTATAATTTCAGATTACAAAAACCTTTATCTACTATCCATATACCACTTGTATCACCATCTCTTCGCCGAACTAGTGCACGTATACAATTTACCATTGTATTGGGTGTGTTGGGGACACAAGAGACTCTTTGTTATTTGGTTGCAGGGTTGCTTGAGAGAGACCATCTTCATCCTACGCCTCCTACGGATTGATAAACCTTAGGTCATCCACTTGAGGGAAATTTGCTACTGTCCTACAAACCTCTGCACTTGGAGGCCCAACAACGTCTACAAGAAGAAGGTTGTGTAGTAGACATCACACGGTTGAGTTTTTTAGATGCTTATTTCGGGTACCATCAGATTAAGATGGCAGTCAAGGATCAAGAGAAAACAACGTTTATAACACCTTTTGGGGCTTTCTGCTATGTGTCTATGCCCTTTGGGCTGAAGAGTGCTCAGGCGACTTACCAACGATGTGTGCAGAATTGTCTTCATGATCAAATTGGGCGCAATGTTCATGCTTATGTGGATGATATAGTGGTGAAGTCCAGGGAAGAGGAAACCTTGATAACAGACCTGAAAGAGACTTTTGATAATCTTCGAGTTTACAAGATGATGCTTAACCCGGCCAAGTGTGTTTTTGGGGTACCAGCCGGCAAGCTCTTGGGTTTTCTGGTGTCTAACCGAGGTATTGAAGCAAACCCAGAAAAGATCAAGGCAATTACATCTCTGGCCAAACCAACCTGCATGAATGATGTTCAACGACTGGCGGGTCGTGTGGCTCCCTTGAGCCGGTTCATAAGCCGATTAGGGGAAAAGGCTATGCCTCTGTATCAGTTGATGAAGAAAACGGATGTGTTTGTTTGGAGCGATGCTGCAGACGCCGCTTTTGAGGATCTGAAGGCACAACTGGCTGAGCCGCCGGTCCTAGCTGCTCCAATTGAGAAAGAGCCACTATTGTTGTATGTAGCTGCAAATTCACAGGCTGTTAGTGTGGCCATGGTGGTAGAACACAAGGAGGCTGGCAAAGAGCATCCGGTTCAGCGGCCGGTTTATTATGTCAGTGAAGTGTTAATTGAGTCTAAGCAACGATATCCACATTGGCAGAAACTTGTTTATGGGGTGTTCATGGAAAGCCGGAAGCTTAAGCATTACTTTCAGGGACATCCAATCACTGTGGTTAGCTCTGCTCCTTTGGGAGACATTATGCAAAACAGAGAAGCTACAGGGCGAGTTGCCAAGTGGGCAATTGAGCTTGGGTCTCATGGGCTGAAGTATGTTCCACGCACCGTGATTAAGTCTCAAGCTCTGGTTGACTTCATCAATGACTGGACAGAGATGCAGATGCCAGAAGAAAAGCCGGATAACATATATTGGACTATTCATTTTGACGGGTCCATGCAATTAGAAGGCTCAGGGGTTGGAGTTGTATTAACTTCCCCACGAGGTGATAAATTTTGTTATGTGTTACGGTTGATGTTTCCATGCACTAACAACGCAGCAGAGTATGAAGCATTGCTCCATGGTCTTCGAGTGGCAAAGGATATGAGCTTGAGCTGGGCCAGATGTCTTGGTGATTCAGATCTAGTGGCTCAGCAGGTATCTGGCAAATGGGATTCCAAAGACCCTCTCATGGCGGCTTATCGCTGAGAGTTCGATGCTGTTGTGGGATATTTTAAAGGTTATCAGGTGGAACACATTGACCGTCGAAAAAACGAAGCGACTGATGCTTTAAGCCGGCTGGGGTCTAAATGTAAGCCGGTGCCACCCAACACCGTTTTAGATGTTTTGCATAACCCCTCTGTCAAGTTGCCCACAGAAGAAGATTTAGCTGTTCCTGACCCGGAGGCGCAGTTGGTGGCGGCTCTTCATATTATCCCGGATTGGACGGTGCCGTTCTTGGCTTACATGACCCGGGGAGAATTGCCAGCGGATGAGACCTGACTCGACAGATAACCCGGTGGTCTAAATCCATGACGATTTCGGACGGAGAGTTGTTTCATCACAGTTTTTCCGAAGCATTCCAACGATGTGTCTCCCCCGAAGAAGGTCAAGAAATTCTTCGGGAAATCCATGAAGGCGATTGTGGTCATCATGCCGGGTCAAAATCTTTGGTGGCCAAGGCGTTTCGTCACGGTTTTTACTGGTTGATGGCTCACGCTGATGCAGAAGATCTAGTCAGTAGATGTGATGGATGTCAAAAGTTCGCACGACGAGCGCATGTGCCGGCTCAGGAACTCCGGATGATTCCAATCACTTGTCCATTTGCAGTCTGGGGGCTTGAGATGGTAGGACCTTTCAAAAGGTCTAAGGATAAAAAGACGCATCTCCTAGTAGCAGTTGATAAGTTCACTAAGTGGGTTGAGGCAGAGCCTGTGAGTAAGTGTGACGCGGCCACAATGGTTCAGTTCATGAAAAAAGTTATCTTCCATTTTGGTTTTGCACACAGTATCATCACAGACAATGGCACCAATATATCTAAAGGAGCTATGGAAGAATTTTGTCAGTGAGAGCACATCCGGCTTGATGTTTCTTCGGTAGCTCATCGTCAATCCAATGGTCAAGCAGAGGGAGATAATTAGGAAATCTTGAAAGGGCTAAAACCCCGGCTCATGGTTCCTTTACAGCGAACGCTGGGTTGTTGGGTCGAGGAGTTACCTTCAGTGTTATGGAGCATCAATACTACACCCAACAGGTCTACGGGTTACACACCTTTCTTCATGGTCTATGGAGCAGAAGCAGTGTTGCCCAGTGTGTCGTGGAATTGTCACGGCAGATGTCCTAGTGAAAGGACTTAGTCGTAGGGCCATCGCAACTAGGAAGCTTAATGGGGTTAATCGGGACAAAGGACACGAGAGGGTTTTATACTAGTTCGGCCCCTTACGATGAAGGTAAAAGCCTACGTCTAGTTGGGGTTGGTATTGCTGGGGTTTCGATCACCAAGAGGCTCAACTCGCCGGCTTGGTTATCGATCTCTTGTTTCTTGTCCTAAGCCGCCACCGGGTCGTCCCCTTATATACACAGGTTGACGCCCGATGGCCTACAGAGTCCCGGCTGGCTCATACCCGTGTCCGGCTCGGTGACTTCCTTTACATGCCTTTCTTTACGAGTCTTTCCGCTCATATGGCGGTTTACAATAACGGGCTTTTAAGCCGGCCCGAGGCCTTTGGGCTTTTTATATATGCTAATAAACTATCATCTTGATTTTATATTGGGCTTCTTATGTAACCCGCCATTAAGGCTGACCCAGCCCCTCCTGGGCGGGTCTCAGCTGATAGTAATATCCCCAACATTAGGCCCCAAGTTGACTTTGAACTTTGTTCTTTGTCAATCTTCAATACTTAGGCAGAATCCATCCTTCGTCTGAAAATTTCCTTAACCCGCCGTGACATCATCTTTTTGAAACACAAAGAACTTTCATGACGTCATCTTCCAACGGATCTTTCATTTTTAATGCCTTCCGGGAATCGAGGCGTCTGTTCAGTTGGATAATCATTATTGGGTCTCCTTGATTTTCGCACCCACCTGTTTGTGCACTCCCTTATAAATAGGCATAACTTGGGTCTTTTCTCATTCTCCTTTCTTCCTCATATTCTTCCTCATCTTCTTCCTCTCGCAACACCCATCGCTGCTTGAGCTCCGCCGCCGCCGCAACTCTCGTCGTTGTCATCAAGCTTAGCCGCTGCATCATCCTGAATCCGTCCAAAAAATGTGGCGACTCTTCACGGCATGCCTGCATCTTGTAAGTTTTCTTCACTCTCCCCCACCTAGATCTGTTCTAGGTTTGCGAGTTCTTCGGAGTTCTCCATCTGTTCATCACGGGCCATCTTGTAGATCTTCTCCGCAACTTATTTTGATCCAGAAAAGAGATACAACTTGCGTGGTAGCTATTTGGCATTCGTTTTTGTTATCAGTAGATCCCTTTTACCTGTAAAGATGCTTCGTGATAGTCGACGAACTCCTTTGCATTATGTTTTTTAGGTCTAGAATATTTCCTTTTTTGAAACAGCCCTTTGATCCAAAATGATAATAAGAACTTGGTGAAACTTGTTTATGCCAACACTTAACTGAATTCTGCCTTCTGAGAAAATCTGTAGTCATGGCGGCTTACCACTCCGGCTTTCTTTTCCTTATATACCATTAGCCCTTAGTTAAACCGCCATTACTTGCTTTATAATTGACCATAGACTGAACCGGCCTATTGTTATTTATTTTTCAGTTCGTTGCTCATCATGCCGTCGAAGTCACCAACAGTCTGTAATTGGGTCCCTTCTATAGTTACTAATTCCAGCTTGAAAGAATTTGTCACCATCGGATTTTTGCCAGAGAAAAACACTATGTCTTATCGTGCCCCTGACCCGGACGAGGAACAACCTCAGCCCAGAGATGGTGAAGTCATTGTTTTCACTGACCACATGAACCGTGGCTTCTCACCACCCGGTTCAAAATTCTTCAGGGAGGTCCTTCACTTTTTTAAACTTCATCCTTAGGACATTGGGTCCAATTCCATCTCCAATATTTGCAATTTCCAAGTGCTCTGTGAGGCTTATCTTCAGCAAGAGCCGACTGTAGAACTGTTTAGAGAATATTTTTATCTGAACCGGCAGAATGAGTGCACCAATGGACTTAGCTTAGAGCTTGGAGGCATCTCAATTCAGCGCCGGCAGAGTGCTGTCTTCCCTCTCATAGTTTTACCAAGTCATCCAAAGGATTGGAACCAAACTTGGTTTTACTGTCAGGACATCTCACCTGCCAACGAGAAGCCACTGCCGGGTTACCGCCCCGATCGTCTTGATTGTAAGTTTGTACTGCCGGATAAACTTACCGCTGCTGAATGTAAGAAACTGCTTCCCTCTATCACAAAAAATCAATGGTTTGTTGGGGAATGGTTTAACCGGAGTCGAACTAACCCGCTGCTGGATCTCATGGCGGATTATTCCCTTAAGCCGTCGTTCAAAACTGATGTGTGAATATGGCGGAGACCCGGACGATTCTCTTCGCCACAGCCCGGCGGACCTCTCCGAAGAAGACATTGTCGCAATGTCAAACCTTTTGGTGAATGCGCAATATGAAGATTGCAGTGTTGTTGGGTTGAATCCCTTCTGCAAACTCAACCCGGCTCCAGAAGTAAGTATATTCTGATCTTTTTTCCTTTGTATTTTGTCCAATCGTACTTGTTTATTTATTGATCCTTCCTCTTGTCTTTGTAGGCCAACTCTGACTTTTGGAAAGTAAAGTATGATCATGAAGCTGCCAACAAGGCGAAACTCACCGCTATGAACGCCAAGAAAACAGCCCGGAAATCCAAGAAGAAGAAGAAGAAGAAGAAGAAAACCACTGCTGAAGATTTAATGAAGCTTGATGGTATGTCTAACTCGGAGGTAGCCCTTGACTCCCTTGGCCAATTTTTTAACAATCTTATTGACACTGATCCTTACCAGGACGACACTGGGGCCAGTCAGGCTGAGGAAGTAGAGGTAACTACCATTTCCTCCGACTCAGAGCCCTTACCAAAACACAAAGTTCATCGAGTGATCTATAAAGTAAGGTTTTCTAACCCTTTAGCTCACTTGGATCCCAACTTTCATTTGAAAAAGCAGCAACATGAAAGCCACCGTGAAGTTGGAATTGAGGATGAACCGGCTGTTGTCCTTCAACAGACCCCTCAGAAACGCCTGAACGAAGTTTAATTATTACTGTCCTTAACCTGTTTTGATGAATCCTCCTCCTTACATTTCTTTTAACTCTTTCCTTTATCCTTTCAGCAGGTGTCTCGTTCTTCAGATGACTCATCTCAAACACAATTGTCGGCTTTCAAGACTGCTCCTGGGTAATCAAAACTCTTCCTTTCTTCTAGGTTGCTCAATTGTATCTTAACACTGACAATTCTGCCATATTATTCTTTAGTGGCCAGGCTAAATCCAAGAAATCAAAGGTGGCTAAACCGGTGGAAGACCCGCCAATACCAGCATCTGAGCTGGCTAGGCCACCTTCTCCATTGATTGCCGCCCCAGAAGACCCGCCTATCAATGAAGAAAATCCTTCAGAGCCGTCCCTTGACAACACCACTATGAATCCTTCCATCGTTGGACCGTCAAGCTCAACTAACCTGCCGTCTCCACGTGTTCAAGATGTTCAAATTACTGGGAGTCGCGTCATTGAGCCGGGGAACCCAACGGTGTTGGCTAGGTGCACAGCTAAGCAGGAAGCATTGGAAAGGCAAAATGTTCTCTTTGATATTGCCAACTACGACCGTCTTAATGCTAGTGATATCTTATCCGGCTATCCCAGTCATGTCCACTCCAGTCGTGAGTCTGAGATCGAGATGGTCAAACAACTTCATTTGAAGTATGAGGTATGTTATTTCCGGTTTACCAATATTCCTTCAGCCCCCAAGTCTTCAGATTTATGAGAGAAACGGAATAACCAGTAGACTTAAATATAAGCCGAGACTTTTACCTCTGAATCTTTGCCTGATAGAAACAAAACTTGACCCATAGTCCCTAAGGACCGGTTTATTTTGAGCATCAATGAATCGGTAATTTTTAGAATTAAAACCGCCTTCAAAATACTTAACATTCCGGTTTAACCTTGAAAAACTTGCTGAACTACGTGCATTAGCCCCCAAGTGCCAAGTGCTGTTACTTTGTAAAGGACTTGGGATTTCAAATATGTTGGTAGAGTCATAAAATTTTGATTTGGCATACATTAGCCCCCAAGTGTCAAGTGGTTTATTCATAAAGTACTTGAGACTTGAATTTTGAAATTGGATACTGGAATTTGAAACCAAGTCTTGACTTATCTGAATGTTTTCACAGAATGCATTGTCTGAACTGAACTCCCAATTGACTGATACAAAGACCAGGCTAGCGAACTAGGAATCAGAAATTAAATCTTCCACCTCCCAACTGCAAATAAGTCTTTCTGAAACGGAGAAGTTGAAGACCAACTTTGCTGTCAAAGATAAAACTTGGGCAGATGAGAAGATACTTCTGACCCAGCGAGCTGAAACAGCGGAAATAGCTCTGGAGGAAATTTCAATAGAGGTGAACAATTTGAAGGGCCGGGTATCTCAGATGGTTGCTGTGATTTTTGGTAAGCCGTCTGAATTGATCTTGAATATAATTTTTGTCAAACCGGAATATGATCTGCCAACTGACTCTGTTAAAAATATATGCAGGTCCGCGAAGAAAAAAATCTGAGCCAAGACCCGTTGATTAAGCTGAAGGTAGTGTACACCTTGGTTTCCCAATTATACATTTGTGCGCAACGGGCTCTGGCTGCTATCTCTCTGGTAAATCAAGGATCCAACTTGCTTAGCGATGTCCTGAAGAAGCTCTCCATCCTTCATGCGAGATTTCAAGAGGTAAAACGCTCCTGTGCGCGAGCCGGTGCACTGACCGCCCTAAGCCGTTCCAAAGCTTGGGTACCAGACCTAGATCCGGCGGACGTGGCAAGGGGCTATCCTACTGTAAATGAGGACGGGTCTCCTTTTAATCAAGATGACTTTATAGCCTGCGTCCGTGAAGTCCGGCCTCAGGCGACTTGCCTTGGAGATGTCACCAACGTGGATAAATACCAGCCGGGTTTTGATAGTGCAAATAAGAAGATGGCCACTCCTTCGTACAAAGTTGCCGATTTGATCCCACTTGTGAGAGAAGATACATTCGCCCTGGAAATTGACCCAGTCGGCCTGATTGATAACGAAGCTGAATTTGTCACCATGAACGGCTTTGATTGGTCCAAATCCAACTTCCAGCAGACTCAGGATGGTGAACCGGTGAGGGAAGGACAATGATCATCTTCATGGGCTTAGAAAGCCCTGTAATAACTTAGCTGCTTAAAACACCGCATGTTTGCTTATGCCATTGCGCATAAAACACTTCCATGTTAATCTGTGCTTCCGGATGCCAATGTTTAATGCTTTCTTATGCATCATTTAATACTTGTATCTGCAATGGTTGAACTCTGTTCCTGTGAATACAGGAAAAAGACTGGCAAGGCAGTTTAGAAAAATTAGGCTTTAAATACCTTCTGTACAACCTATAAAGTTACCTTTTCCTTGTTGATCCTTAGATTGTCGGTTTACATAACCTGGGTGATGAATTGATAATTCCATATGCGTGAAGAGTTAATACTCCTTGAATACTCAATGATCATCATAACTTAATAGCCCGTACCTTTGAATTTTTGACCCACCGGTTTGAATAACCCGGGCGGCTGTGTTGTCCAATGATTGAGCCGGCGAAGAAAACCAGGCTATTTTATTTGAAACAACAAAATTCAAAGGCAAGCAACGGATAATAACATAATTTTAACTCTGCATTTCAAAAGGTTGGTGGCTTCTGATTCGAATACGATCAGTAAACCGGACCAAAGGGGTTAAGCTAAGGTTCGAATACGACCGTATAGCCCCCGGTGGCTTTGGCATTGCGCCGATCAAGTGGGTACCGACAACTATGTTCTCTTTGGTTCGAATACGACCTATGTTTGAACAGGAAGCCCCCAAATGACCTTGAGAGGTTTTTAACGACCCTGATTCGAATACGATCCAAGACACACTCAAAAGGGGTTGAGCTATGATTCGGATACGATCAAGAAGCCCCCAAGTGAGTTTGGCCTTGAGCCGATCAAGAGGATTACGACAGCTATGTTCTCTTTGGTTCGAATACGACCTATGTTTGAACAGGAAGCCCCCAAGTGACCTTGAGATTTTCAGCGAGATTCGGATACGATCCTAAGCTGGACCAAAAAGGTTAAACTTGATTCAAATATGATCAGCTCCTTAATAGTCATTTGTAAGAAATAACAATAATAAAGATGCATAGTCTTTAAAAAGAAAAGAGACCGATGGTCTTACTTTATTGCTTATCATAGTATATACAAGGTGAACATATGTACATGATGAGAGCCGATGGCTCAGGTGTAGTATGGCCAGAGTTGAGTAATGCTCCACGGCCGGCGGGTCTCTTCCTCCGACTTACGTGAGTCTTTGTGCTCTCGAACGTCAATGAGGTAATATGACCCATTGTTTAAATTCTTACTGACCACAAAAGTCCTTCCCAAGGCAGGGATAGCTTGTGCGCGTCTGACAGATTCGGGATGAGCCGGAGCACCAAGTCGCCTTCCTGAAAGGTCCTGGACTAAACCCCGCGGCTATGATAACGACGTAGGTCCTGTTGATAGATTGCTGACCGTGCTGCTGCTAAGTCTCCTTCTTCATCCAACAAGTCAAGCGCATCTTGTCTGGCTTTTTCATTGTTAGCTTCAACATAAGCTACCACACGGGGGGAGTCATGACGGATGTCACTGGGCAACACTGCTTCTGGTCCATAGACCATGAAGAAAGGTGTGTAACCCGTAGACCTGTTGGGTGTAGTATTGATGCTCCATAACATTGAAGGTAACTCCTCGACCCAACAGCCCGGCGTTTGCTATAAAGGAACCATGAGTCGGGGTTTTAACCCTTTCAAGATTTCCTAATTGGCTCTCTCTGCTTGACCATTGGATTGAGGATGAGCTCAAGCCGGATGTGCTCTCGCTGACAAAATTCTTCCATAGCTCCTTTAGACAGATTGGTGCCATTGTCTGTGATGATACTGTGTGGAAAACCAAAATGGAAGATAACTTTCTTCATGAACTGAACCACCATGGCCACGTCACACTTACTCACGGGCTCCGCCTCAACCCACTTAGTGAACTTATCAACTGCTACTAAGAGATGCGTCTTCTTATCCTTAGACCTTTTGAAAGGTCCCACCATGTCAAGCCCCCAAACTGCAAACGGCCAAGTGATTGGAATCATCCAGAGCTCTTGAGCTGGTACATGCGCCCGTCATGCGAATTTCTGACATCGTCACATCTACTGACTAGATCCTCCACATCAGCGTGAGCCGTCAGCCAGTAAAAACCGTGACGAAACGCCTTGGCCACCAAAGATTTTAACCCGGCATGATGACCACAATCACCTTAATGGATCTCACGAAGGATTTCTTGACCTTCTTCGGGGGAAACACACCGTTGATACACTCCAGAAATACTGCGATTAAATATCTCTCCATCCAAAATCGTCATGGACTTAGACCGCCGGGTTATCTGTCGAGCCAGGGTCTCATCCGCTGGTAATTCTCCCCGGGTCATGTAAGCCAAGAACGGCACCGTCCAATCCGGGATAACATGAAGAGCCGCCACCAACTGCGCCTCTGGGTCAGGAATAGCTAAATCTTCTTCTGTGGGCAACTTGACAGAGGGGTCATGCAAAACATCTAAAAAGGTGCTGGGTGGCACCGGCTTACGTTGAGACCCTAGCCGGCTAAAAGCATCAGCTGCTTCATTTTTTCGACGGTCAATGTGTTCCACCTGACAACCTTTAAAATATCTTGCAACAACATCGACCTCTCGGCGATAAGCCGCCATGAGAGGGTCTTTGGAATCCCATTTGCCAGACACCTGCTGAGCCACTAGATCTAAATCACCAAGACATCTGACCCGGCTCAAGCTCATCTCCTTTGCCACTCGAAGACCATGGAGCAGTGATTCGTACTCTGCTGCGTTGTTAGTGCATGAAAACATCAATCGTAACACATAACAAAATTTATCACCTCGTGGGGAAGTTAACACAACTCCAGCCCCCGAGCCTTCTAATTGCCTGGACCCATCAAAATGAATTGTCCAATATGTATTGTCCGGCTTTTCTTCTGACATCTGCATCTCTGTCCAATCATTGATGAAGTCAACCAGAGCTTGAGACTTAATCACAGTGCGTGGAACATACTTCAGCCCATGAGACCCAAGCTCAATTGCCCACTTGGCAATTCGCCCTGTAGCTTCTCTGTTTTGAATAATGTCTCCCAAAGGAGCAGAGCTAACCATAGTGATTGGATGTCCCTGAAAGTAATGTTTAAGCTTCCGGCTTGCCATGAATACCCCATAAACAAGTTTCTGCCAATGCGGATATCGTTGCTTAGACTCAATTAGCACTTCACTGAGATAATAAACCGGCCGCTGAACTGGATGCTCTTTGCCAGCCTCCTTGCTCTCTACCACCATAGCCACACTAACAACCCGTGAGTTAGCAGTTACGTATAACAATAGCGGCTCTTTCTCAATTGGATCAGCTAGGACCGGCGGCTCAGCCAGTTCTGCCTTCAGATCCTCAAAAGTGGCGTTCGCAACATCGCTCCAAACAATCACATCCGTTTTCTTCATCAACTGATATAGAGGCATAGCCTTTTCCCCTAACTAGCTTATGAACCAGCTCAAAGCAGCCACACGACCCGCCAGTCGTTGAACATCATTGATGCAGGTCGGTTTGGCCAGAGATGTAATTGCCTTGATTTTCTCCGGATTAGCTTCAATACCTCGGTTAGACACCAGAAAACCCAAGAGCTTGCCGGCTGGTACTCCAAAAACACACTTGGCCGGGTTAAGCATCATCTTGTAAACTCGAAGATTATCAAAAGTCTCTTTCAGGTCTGTGATCAAGGTATTCTCTTCCCTGGACTTCACCACTATATCATCCACATAGGCATGAACATTACGCCCAATTTGATCATGAAGACAATTCTGCACACACCATTGGTAAGTCGCCTGAGCACTCTTGAGCCGAAAAGGCATAGACAATAGCAGAAAGCCCCAAAAGGTGTTATAAATGCTGTTTTTTCTTGATCCTTGACTGCCATCTTAATCTGATGATACCCGGAGTAAGCATCTAAGAAACTCAACCGCGCACAACCCGTCGTAGCATCAATGATCTGATCAATACAGGGAAGAGCAAACGGGTCAGCCGGACGGGCCTTGTTTAGATCTGTGTAATCCACACACATACGCCAGGTGCCGTTCTTCTTGAGCACGAGCACCGGGTTAGCTAACCATTCTGGGTGAAAGACCTCCACAATGAACCCAGCCGCCAAGAGCCGGGCCACCTCTTCTCCAATGGCCTTGCGCCTTTCTTCATTGAACCGCCGAAGAAACTATCTGACAGGTTTGAACTTTGGATCGATATTAAGAGTGTGCTCAGTGAGTTCCCTCGGGATACCCGGCATGTCTGAAGGTTTCCATGCAAAGATGTCCCGGTTCTCATGGATGAACTCGATGAGCGCGCTTTCCTATTTCGGATCCAAGTTTGCGCTGATGATGAACTGTTTGGATGAATCGCCGGGCACAAAGTCAACCATCTTAGTGTCATCAGCAGATTTGAACTTTAATTCCAGCTCATGCTCTGTTGTTGGTTTCTTTAATGACGTCATGTCCGCCGGGTCAACATGATCCTTGTAGAATTTTAATTCCTCTGTCGCACAAATAGACTCAGCGTAGGCAGCATCCCTTTCTTCACATTCCAAGGCTATCTTCCGGCTCCCATGGACTGTAATGGTGCCCTTGTGACCCGGCATCTTGAGCTATAAATACATGTAACATGGCCGAGCCATGAATTTGGCATAAGTCGGCCGCCCAAACAGAGCATGATACGGGCTTTTGATCTTAACCACTTCAAAGGTTAATCTTGCTGCTCTGGAGTCATACTCATCTCCAAAGGCTACTTCCAGCTCGATCTTACCAACTAGGTATGCCGATTTACCAGGTACCACACCATGAAACACAGTGTTGGATTGTTTAAGATTTTTGTCCGTCAATCCCATCCGGCGAAACGTCTCATAATAAAGGATGTTGATGCTGCTGCCTTCATCCATGAGTACCTTAGTAAACTTGTACCCACCAACCTGAGGTGCCACTACTAACGCCAAGTGACCCGGATTATCAACCCGGGGCGGGTGGTCCTCTCTACTCCATATGATGGGCTGCTCTGACCAACGTAAGTAACGTGGAACTGCCGGCTCAACAGCATGGACGGCCCTCTTGTGGAGCTTCTGGTCTCTCTTACATAAACTGGTAGTAAAGACATGATACTGTCCACTACTCAACTGCTTCGGGTTGCTCTGATAGCCAGATTGTTGCTGCTGTTGATTCCCTTGGCCTTGTTGCTGATTATATCCCGCTTGGTGACCAGGATGACCATGAAAACCTCCTACGCTTGAACTGGCGCCCGGGCCCTGGAAGCCGGAAGAGCCGCCACCCGGACCGTGACCCCCGTCAAACGCGTTTGAATTTTTAAATGCCTTCATGATCGTACAATCCTTCCACAAGTGGGTAGCTGGCTTCTCCCTGGTGCCGTGTCTGGGACAAGGTTCATTCAATAGCTGCTCAAGGGTGGGGCCTGACCCGCCCGATCGAGGGGGTTGTCTGCCCTTGCGCCGCTGATTACCACCCTGCGCATTAGTATTAGCATCAAACTCATCAGCCTTACGCTTATTACCTCCTTGATTTGCCGGGTTATGCTGGTGACCCGTGCCATTGCCGTTCTTCTTCCCCTTCTTCGCCTTTTCTTCATCAGACGCCGGGTCTTTGGTGGTATCAGAATCGGCATACTTGACAAGAGCCTCCATCAACGTTCCCATGTCATTACAATCATGTTTAAGCCGCCCCAACTTCTACTTCAGAGGTTCAAAATGGCAATTTTTCTCCAACATAAAAACTGCTGAGCCGGCGTCCATTTTATCAGACGAATGTATTATCTCCTTGACCCGGTGCACCCAGTGGGTTGTAGACTCTCCATCCTCTTGCTTGCAATTGGTCAGGTCCACAATTGACATTGACTGTTTACATGTGTCTTTAAAGTTCTGGATGAATCGTGCCTTCAACTCTGCCCATGAGCCGATGGAATTGGGTGGTAATCCTTTCAACCAGGTCCGAGTCGTTCCGTCCAACATCATGGTAAAGTACTTGGCCATTGCAGCATCACTAACCTCCAACAGCTCCATAGCCATCTCATAACTCTCAATCCAATCCCTCGGCTGTAAGTCAGCCGTGTAGTTAGGTACCTTACGGTGTCCCTTGAAATCCTTGGGCAATCGTTCATTGCGTATAGCTGGGACCATGCAAGGTACGCCTCCGGTTCTTGTAACCACTCCTGCCTCAACCGAGGTTGCTGGATAAGCCGGAAAGGTTTGGTGAGCCGCCTGCTCTGCCGCTATCTGAGCCGCCCGTTCCGCCTCTTGACGAATCCTCTCCTGATCATGCCTATATGGCCGGTTGTGGCGTTGAGCATTACTTGACATCTCTGCGGATTCCATGTGCCTACTGTAAATCGGGCTCCGGCTTGGGCGAGGAGTTGAGTGAACCCTGTCTCGATTGTAAGAATATGCATCCTGTTGGGCCAAAGTTGTCTGAAGTAGTTCTCTTACCCTCCGGGTTTCAATTGCTGCTGGCGAGTCGCCTTCCATCGGGAGAGCCACCAAATGAGCTGACGCCGCAATGAGGTTCTCCATGGTGTTGGAGAAGTGACCTGGGGGTGTTGCTATATAACGAGGAGGAGCTGTATTCATGCGCAATGGCTCCATGGTGCATGGCTGAACTGGTGCACCGGGTGTCGTGACCCGGTTCGCCTCTGGAGGGTTGCTCCCTCCAGCTCCGGGTGTATGGAACAGATTCCTCGGATCCAGCATTAGAGGCAGACGCGACTGAGTTTTCTGACGCCTCCTCCTCATGACCTCATTTGATGCATTAAGATCCACCGAGAGCCGGAAGGTTTCTGCTTGAAGCTGTTGAGCCCGAGCGTCCAAAGCTACTCGTTCTGCTGCCATCCGAGTTTCCTCCGCGGCTAGATTTTCCTTAGCTTGCACCATCTCCTCCCGCACGCGTGCCACTTCCGCGTCATGCTGGGCTTTATCCGCCGGCTCTACCGCAGCGGTTAACAGAGTCGTCAGTTTATCCATGAGGTCCATGAGAACCTGAGTCGGGGGGCGCGCGGGGTCTCCTGACCCGGCAGCTGCTAACCCGATGGCTGCCGCTGTCGCCGCGGTGGAGTTCTGGCCGGGCTATGTCCCTGCCATAAAGACTCCGGCACAATTCGGCGGCTCAAGGGGGTCCGGAATACTGCTGCCATTGGAACAACCCCTGAGCATGCCGTCTTGCAGTTGGTACAATGAGTCCGTCTCACCCATTGATGATGCAGTATCAGAGGAGATGGCCGTCTCCCCACCTTCCATCGATCCTTCGGAGTATTCACCGCCATGGATGCAGCCTACGAAGGCATGCTTCACGACAGATTGAACACGGGTGCACCCGGCACGCTGAGCCGTTTCGATGAGGTCGTGTGGACATCCGGCTCAGGTCCCGACTCGCCGATCCGGTCGATGAAGACGTGAATTCCGCTGAAGGGGACCCGGTACCCGTACTCGATTGAGCCGGCCTCGGGGCCCCAACCTTCGTCGGTGATGTAGATCTTGCCGCGACGACTCTTGGTCATCCGGCCCACAGCGTATCCCTTGAGCCCTTCGAAGTTGCCCTTTAAGAACTCAAATCCACCGTCCGCTGGCCCCGCGGTGGGCGCCAACTGTCGTGGAATTGTCACGGAAGATGTCCTAGCGAAAGGACTTAGTCGTAGGGCCATCGCAACTAGGAAGCTTAAAGGGGTTAATCGGGACAAAGGACACGAGAGGGTTTTATACTAGTTCGACCCCTTACGATGAAGGTAAAATCCTACGTCTAGTTGGGGTTGGTATTGCTGGGGTTTCGATCACCAAGAGGCTCAACTCGCCGGCTTGGTTATCGATCTCTTGTTTCTTGTCCTAAGCCGTCCCCGAGTCGTCCCCTTATATACACAGGTTGACGCCCGGTGGCCTACAGAGTCCCGGCCGGCTCATACTCATGTCCGACTCTGTGACTTCCTTTACATGCCTTTCTTTACGAGTCTTTCCGCTCATATGGCGGTTTACAATAACGGGCTTTTAAGCCGGCCCGAGGCCTTTGGGCTTTCTATATATGCTAATAAACTATCATCTTGATTGTATATTGGGCTTCTTATATAACCCGCCATTAAGGCTGACCCGGCCCCTCCTAGGCGGGTCTCAGCTGATAGTAATATCCCCAACACAGTGACATCCGTCATGACTCGCCCCGTGTGGCAGCTTATGTTGAAGCTAACAATGAAAAAGCCATACAAGGTGCGCTTGACTTGTTGGATGAAGAAAGAGACTTAGCAGCAACACGGTCAGCAATCTATCAACAGGACCTGCATCGTAATCACAGCCACCGGGTTAAGTCTAGGACCTTTCAGGGAGGCGACTTGGTGCTCCGGCTCATCCAGGATCTATCAGACGCGCACAAGCTATCCCTGCCTTGGGAAGGACCTTTCGTGGTCAGTAAGAATTTAAACAACGGGTCATATTACCTCATTCACGTTCGAGAGCGCAAAGACTCACGTAAGTCGGAGGAAGAGACCCGCCGGCCATGGAACATTGCTGAACTCCGGCCATACTACACCTGAGCCACCGACTCCCATCATGTACATACGTTCACCTTGTATATACTATGATAAGAAATAAAGTAAGACCATCAGTCTCTTTTCTTTTCAAAGACTATGCATCTTTATTATTGTTATTTCTTACAAATGACTATTAAGGAGCTAATCATATTTGAATCAAGTTTAACCTTTTTGGTCCAGCTCAAGATCGTATCCAAATCTAGCTGAAAATCTCAAGGTCACTTGGGGGCTTCCTGTTCAAACATAGGTCGTACTCGAACCAAAGAGAACATAGCTGTCGTAACCCTCTTGATCGGCTCAAGGCCAAACTCACTTGGGGGCTTCTTGATCGTATCCAAATCATAGCTCAACCCCTTTTGAGTCCGACTTGGATCGTATTTGAATCAGGGTCGTTAAAAACCTCCCAAGGTCATTTGGGGCTTCCTGTTCAAACATAGGTCGTATTCGAACCAAAGAGAACATAGCTGTCGGTACCCACTTGATCGGCGCAACGCCAAAGCCACTGGGGGCTATATGGTCGTATTCGAACCTTAGCTTAACCCCTTTGGTCCGGTTTGCTGATCGTATTCGAATCAGAAACCACCCAACCTTTTGAAATGCAGATTTAAAATTATGTTATTATCCGTTGCTTGCCTTTGAGTTTTTGTTGTTTCAAATAAAATAGCCTGGTTTTCTTTGCCGGCTCAATCATTGGACAACACAGCCGCTCAGGTTATTCAAACCGATGGTTCAAAGATTCAAAGGTACGAGCTATTAAGTTATGATGATCATTGGGTATTCAAGGAGTATTAACTCTTCACGCATATGGAATTATCAATTCATCACCCGGGTTATGTAAACCGACAATCTAAGGATCAACAAGGAAAAGGTAACTTTATAGGTTGTACAGAAGGTATTTAAAGCCTAATTTTTCTAAACCGCCTTGCCAGTCTTTTTCCTGTGTTCACAGGAATAGAGTTCAACCATTGCAGAGGCAAACATTAAATAATGCATACATTGATATCTAAAACATGGATTCACATATAAGTGTTTTGTGCACGATGGCACAAGAAAACAGGCAGTGTTTTAGTAGATAAGTTATTACAAGGTTTTATAAAGCCTATGAAGATGATTATTGTCCCTCCCTCGCCGACTCAACATCTTGAATCTGTTGGAAGTTGGGTTTTGACCAGTCATAGCCGTTCATGGCGACAAATTCAGCTTCGTCGTCAATCAGGCCAACCGGGTCAACCTCCGGGGCAAATGTGTCTTCTCTCACCGGTGGGATAAAGTCTGTTACTTTATAGGAAGGAGGGGCCATCTTCTTATTTTCACTATCAAAACCCGGTTGATACTTGTCCACATTGGTGTCATCTCCAAGGCTAGTCGCCTGAGGCCGAACTTCACGGACGTAGGCTATAAAGTCATCCTGATCAAAAGGAGACCCGTCCTCCTTCACGGTAGGATAACCCCTTGCCACGTCTGTCGGGTCTAGATCTGGCACCCAAGCCTTGGAGCGGCTTAGGGCACTCAAAGCTCTGGCTCACGTGTAGGAGCGTTTCACCTTTTGGAATCTGGCAGGGAGAATGGATAGCTTCTTCAAGACGGCACTGATCCGGTTAGACCCTTGATTAGTAGGAGAGATGGCAGCCAGAGCTCGTTGTGCACCGATATACAATTGTGCAGTTAAAGTGTATACATCCTTCATCTTAATCAACGGGTCTTGGTTTAGATTCTTACTTCGCAGACCTACATGCATTTTTCACAAGAGTCAGTTGGCGGATCATATTCCGGTTTGACAAGAAACACATATGAAAGATCAAATCAGGAAGCTTACCGAAGATAGCAGCGACCATTTGAGACACCCGGCCTATTAAACCGTTTAGTTCGGTTGAAATTTCCTTCAGAGCTGTTTCGGCTGTCTCAGCTCGCCGGGTCAGAAGTATCTTCTCATCTGCCCAAGTTTTCTCTTTGACAGCAAAGTTGGTCTTCAACTTCTCCGTTTCAGAAAGGCTTATTTGCAGTTGGGAGGTGGAAGATTTAATTTCTGATTCCTGGTTCGCTAGCCGGGTCTTTGTATCAGTCAATTGGGAGTTCAGTTCAGACAATGCATTCTGTGAAAACATTCAGATAAATCAAGACTTGGTTTCAAATTCCAGTATCCAATTTCAAGATTCAAGTCTCAAGTACTTTATGAATAAACCACTTGACACTTGGGGGATAATGTATGCCAAATCAAATTTTTATGACTCTACCAACATATCTGAAGTCCCAAGTCCTTTACAAAGTAACAACACTTGGCACTTGGGGGCTAATGCACATAGTTCAGCAAGTTTTTCAAGGTTAAACCGGAGTGTTAAGTATTTTGAAGGCGGTTTTAATTCTAAAAAGTACCGATTCAGTAATGCTCAAAATAAACCGGTCCTTGGGGACTATGGGTCAAGTTTTGTTTCTATCAGGCAAAGATTCAGAGGTAAAAATCTTGGCCTATATTTTAAGTCTACAGGTTATTCCGCTTCTCTCATAAATCTGAAGACATGGGGGCTGAAGGAATATTGGTAAACTGGAAATAACATACCTCATACTTCAACTGAAGTTGCTTGACCATCTCGATCTCAGACTCATGACTGGAGTGGACATGACTGAGATAGCCAGATAAGATATCACTAGCATTAAGACGGTCGTAGTTGGCAACATCAAAGCGAACCTTTTGCCTTTCCAATGCTTCCTGCTTAGCTGTGCACCTAGCCAACACTGTTGGGTTCCCCGGCTCAACGAAGCGACTCCCAGTAATTTGAACATCTTGAACACATGGAGACGGTGGGTCAGTTGAGCTTGACGGTCCAACGATGGAAGGATTCATAGTGGTGTTGTCAAGGGACGACTCTGAAGGATTTGCTTCATTGATAGGCGGGTCTTCTGGGGCGGCAGTCAATGGAGAAGGTGGCCTAGCCGGCTCAGATGCTGGTATTGGTGGGTCTTCCGCTGGTTTAGCCACCTTTGATTTCTTGGATTTAGCCTGGCCACTAAAGAATAATATGGCAGAATTGTTAGCATTAAGATGCAATTGAGCAACCTGGAAGAAAGGAGAAGTTCTGATTACCCAGGAGCAGTCTTGAAAGCCGGCAATTGTGTTTGAGATAAGTCATCTGAAGAACGAGACACCTCCTGAAAGGATAAAGGAAAGAGTTAAAAGAAATGTAAGGAGCAGGATTCATCAAAACGGGTTAAGGACAGTAATAATTAAACCTCGTTCGGGCGTTTCCGAGGGGTCTGTTGAAGGACAACAGCCGGTTCATCCTCAATTCCAACTTCACGGCGGCTTCCATGTTGCTGCTTTTCAAATGAAAGTTGGGATCCAAGTGAGCTAAAGGGTTAGAAAACCTTACTTTATGGATCACTCAATGAACTTTGTGTCTTGGTAAGGGCTCTGAGTTGGAGGAAATGATAGTTACCTCTACTTCCTTAGCCTGACTGGCCCCAGTGTCGTCCTGGTAAGGATTAGTGTCAATAAGATTGTTAAAAAATTGGCCAAGGGATTCAAGGGCTACCTCCGAGTCAGACGTATCATCAAGTTTCATTAAATCTTCAGCAGTGGTTTTCTTCTTCTTCTTGGATTTCCGGGCTGTTTTCTTGGCGTTCATGGCGGCGAGTTTCGCCTTCTTGGCAGCTTCGTGATCATACTTTACTTTCCAAAAGTCAGAGTTGGCCTACAAAGACAAGAGGAAGGATCAATAAATAATCAAGTACGACTGGACAAAATACAAAGGAAAAAAGGATTGGCATATCCTTACTTCTGGTACCGGGTTAAGCTTACAAAAGGGACTTAATCCAACACCACTGCAATCTTCATATTGCGCATTCACCAAAAGGTTTGACATTGCGACAATGTCTTCTTCGGAGAGGTCCACCGGGCTGTGGCAAAGAGAATCGTTCGGGTCTCCGCCATATTCACACATCAGTTTTGAACGACGGCTTAAGGGAATAATCCGCCATGAGATCCAGCAGCGGGTTAGATCGACTCCGGTTAAACCATTCCCCAACAAACCGTTGATTTTTCTGATAGAGGGAAGCAGTTTCTTACGTTCAGCAGCGGTAAGTTTATCTGGCAGTACAAACTTAGAGTCAAGACGATCGGGGCGGTAACCCGGCAGTGGTTTCTCGTTGGCAGGTGAGATGTCCTGACAGTAAAACCAAGTTTGGTTCCAGTCCTTTGTGTGACTTGGTAAAACTATGAGAGGGAAGACAACACTCTGCCAGCGTTGAATTGAGATGCCTCCAAGCTCTAAGCTAAGTCTGTTGGTGCACTCATTCTGCCGGTTCAGATAAAAATATTCTCTAAACAGTTCTATAGTCGGCTCTTGCTGAAGAAAAGCCTCACAGAGCACTTGGAAATTGCAAATATTGGAGATGGAATTGGGCCCAATGTCCTGAGGATGAAGTTTAAAAAAGTAAAGGACCTCCCTGAAGAATTTTGAACCGGGCAGTGAGAAGCCATAGTTCATGTGGTCAGTGAAAACAATGACTTCACCATCTCTGGGTTGAGGTCGTTCCTCGTCCGGGTCAGGGGCACGATAAGACATAGTGTTCTTCTCTGGCAAAAATCCGATGGTGACAAGTTCTTTCAAGCCATCATTGGTAACTATAGAAGGGACCCAATTGCAGACTGTTGGCGCTTTAGACGGCATGATGAAAAGAGGGCAAGCTGAAAAGAAAGTAATTTGACCGGCTCAAATTATTGACGGATTACGGGTTAAAGTAATGATAATACAGAAGAATAATGGCGGCTTAAGTAAAGGGCTGATGATATATAAGGGAGAAAATGAGCCGGCTTGGTAAGCCGGCATGACTACAGATTTTCTCAGAAGGCAGAATTCAGTTAAGTGTTGGCATAAACAAGTTTCACCAAGTTCTTATTATCATTTTGGATCAAAGGGATGTTGCAAAAAGGGAAATATTCTAGACCTAAGAAACATAGTGCAGAGGAGTTCGTCGACTATAACGAAGCATCTGTACAGGTAAAAGGGATCTATTGATATAAAAAACGAATGCCAAACAGCTACTGCGCAAGTTATATCTCTTTTCTGGATCAAAATAAGTTGCGGAGAAGACTACAAGATGGCCCGTGACGAACAAATGAAGAACGCCGAAGAACTCGCAACCTAGAACAGATCTAGGTGGGTGAGAGAGAAGAAAACTTCCAAGATGCAGGCCTGCCGCGAAGAGTCGGCGCATTTTCTGGACGGATTCAGGGTGATGCAGCGGCTAAGCTTGACGACGACGACTAGAGTTGCGGCGGCGGCAGAGCTCAAGCAGCGACGGGGGTTGCGAGAGGAAGAAGATGAGGAAGAAAGGAGAATGAGAAAAGACCCAAGTTATGCCTATTTATAAGGGAGTGCGCAAACAGGCGGGCGCGAAAATCAAGGAGACCCAATAATGATTATCCAACTGAACAGACGCCTCGATTCCCGGAAGGAATTAAAAATGAAAGATCCGTTGGAAGATGACGTCATGAAAGTTTTTTGTGTTTCAAAAAGATGATGTCACGGCGGGTTAAGGAAATTTTCAGATAGAGGATGGATTCTGCCTAAGTATTGAAGATTGACAAAGAACAAAGGTCAAAGTCAACCTGGGGCCTAATGTTGGGGATATTACTATCAGCTGAGACCCGCCCGAGGGGCCGGGTCAGCCTTAATGGCGGGTTACATAAGAAGCCCAATATACAATCAAGATGATAGTTTATTAGCATATATAGAAAGCCCAAAGGCCTCGGGCCGGCTTGAAAGCCCGTTATTGTAAACCGCCATATGAGCGGAAAGACTTGTAAATAAAGGCATGTAAAGGAAGTCACTGAGCTGGACACGATTATGAGCCGTTCGGGACTCTGTAAAGCCACCAGATGTCAACCCGTGTATATAAGGGGATGACCAGGTGGCGGTTTAGGAAGAGAAACAACGAAGTCGAGAATCAAGCCGGCGAGTTGAGCCTCTTGGAGATAGAAACCTCAGCAATACCAATCCCAACTAGACGTAGGCTTTTACCTTCATCGTAAGGGGCCGAACTAGTATAAAAACCCTCTCGTGTCCTTTGTCCCGATTAACCCCTTTAAGCTTCCTAGTGCGATGGCCCTATGACTAAGTCCTTGCTCTAGGACATCTGCCGTGGCAATTCCACGACACACTCTGAAATGAAAAACAGAAAAGGTTGAGCCAATGATGAAAGAATTCGAAAGATCTTCGAGGAAAGGCATTTGACTGATGGTAACTCATTCTTACGTCAAACTTTGAAATGAAATTTGAGGATAGCAACGGTGAAAATTAGAAGAGTCAGGTAAGATCCTGGGAAAGACCTATGAGTTAGGGCCCACTCAAAAGAAACACTGTTGAACGATTTAAAAGAGAGAAAGAACCAGTTGAATTAAATGGCTAGAATGAAATAACAATCTCGAAAGAGCTTGAAAGGATTACGAAAGCAGAGTGGAAACACGAATCTTTGAGATATCTTGAACACTCCGGAACAATTGAATAGCAAACAGGGAAGATTAAGAGGTGCACCGGCAAGAAAAGGTATTTGAAACGAGGAAAGGATATGATCAACCAAGCTTGAATTGGGTGCACCAGAGAAGAAAAAGAATTAAGAATGATGAACGTGTAGAGCATCTTCACGAGAACCACCAGGTAAGAATATTGACGGAAAAGAATGGAGAGACTTCCCATCAATAAAATGGATAGTTGAATAAGGAATCTTATTCCTTGAAGAAAAAGGGTGGGTGGGCGGGAAAACAAAGGCAGCTTGGGACGAATGAAAAGAACACCGTTGAGAAGAAATGATAATTGATCTCGCGAATGTAGAAACGATCGGATCCACTTGAAGAGAAAACACACTGGTTCAAAGGATTGACATGACAATCTTGATGATCACGAAGGATTAGCATTCACATAGAAATGTGAGAACACCACTTAGGAAAGGTATGGAATCAACATTTGACTTCGAAGCAACTCGAATACCACAACTCAAAACAAAACAAAGGATTGGCTTGCAGAATAAGCCGGAACAAACATATGATAGAGATTTCGTCCAAAGTTTTCGTGGTGGAGCCTACACGGGATCGATCGTACATCACCATCATGTACAAGGCAGTGCACATGACATACGAAGCGTCCCTGAGTCAGCATAGCCAAGGACTCTTTAAGACACAACGAGACCACTGTAAAACCAACCGTGGATAGGCGGACCACTAGACGTCGAACCCCAATTTCATATCATACATCTGTCAGAAAAGATGTCCTAAGAGCTACTTGAATTCCCACTTATAAACTCCCGAAATTCTATGGTTATGCAATCAGGTGTTGGGGATATAGGGGAAGCATAATATCTCACCCAAAACTAGCAAATCCTACATCCAGCTGTATCCATCCTTCAACACATAACCAAGAAACCTTCGGAAATCGTTTACCTCAACCTTCGAAAAGCATCCGTTATACAAGTTATGGCAATACTCCCGAACTCCCGCCCCAGTACTGGGTGGCGTCGAGGTTATCTCACCAACAACTGCATAAAAGAGATTTTCGATGTCGGCGAAACTCAGGTATTCCAGAATCTCAACGATAAAATTGTGACGACAACACCTCGGAGCACAACTCCCCGGGACACTACCACAACCCCTAAATGTCAGGAGGCACCAAGAATAATGTTCTTGTCACAAAACCATCGGAACGATTCCAAGATACCCGCGTGATCCTAAATTTTTTTAGTGAAATTTGAGAAGAGAAGAGTCAAAACTCTATGCCAGGATGCCTCACCAGAGCGACGAAGGGACTGAGGAGTAAAAAGAATTCCCAACTCTCCGATATATAAATCCTAAATGGCTCACAACATTTTTCTAGACTCAACAACGCCAGCGATTCGATCAAGCAGGGGGCTCCTAAGGTCGGGGATGGCTCTGATACCAACTTGTAACGCCCTCGATGTGGTTATATCTCCCACGTGTCGAAGCATGACTTAGAGGCATAACCGCATTGAAAGCAATGTCGCAAGTGAGGTAATCTTCATAACAACCCATGTAATACATAAGGGAAAAGAGATACATAGTTGGCTTACAACCGCCACTTCACACAATTACATGAATAAAGCATTACATCAACCAGATACAATCAAGATCCGACTACGGAACCCAAAATAAAAGAAGACTACCCCAAAAGCAACACAGATCCCCGATCGTCCCAACTGGGCTCCACTACTGATCAACTGGAAAACGGAACGACATAAAGAACACGATCTTCATAGAGCTCCTCCTTGAGCTTGGTTGCGTCATCTGCACGGTTCAACGGCACCTGCAAGCTGGTTTTGGAAGTATCTGTGAGTCACGGGGACTCAGCAATCTCACACCCTCGCGATCAAGACTATTTAAGCTTATAGGTAGGGTAAAAGGTATGAGCTGGAGCTGCAGCAAGCGACTAGCATATATGGTGGCTAACATATACGCAAAAGAGAGTGAGAAGAGAAGGCAAAGCACGGTCGAGAAACTATGATCAAGAAGTGATCCTAGAGCAACCTACGTCAAGCATAACTCCAACACCGTGTTCACTTCCCGGACTCCGCCGAGAAGAGACCATCACGGCTACACACGCGGTTGATGTATTTTAACTAAGGTAAACTTCAGGTTTTCTACAACCGGACATTAACAAATTCCCATCTGCCCATAACCATGGGCATGGCTTTCGAAAGTTCAAATCCCTGCAGGGGTGTCCCAACTTAGCCCATCACAAGCTCTCATGGTCAACGAAGGATATTCCTTCTCCCAAGACAATCCGATCAGACTCGGCATCCCGGTTACAAGACATCCTCGACAATGGTAAAACAAGTCCAGCAACACCGCCCGAATGTGCCGACAAATCCCGATAGGAGCTGCACATATCTCGTTCTCAGGGCACACTCAGATTGTCGAAACTTCAGATAGGCTAGCCCAGAGTTGCCCCTGGTGGCCACCGGCGGCTGACAGGTTAGACCAAGACTCAGAGGAGCACTGGCCCCGGGAGGTTAAAATAATGATGACCCTCGGGAGTGCGACTCCCAAGGGAAAAGAGGCTAGGTGGCGAATGGTAAAACCAATGTTGGGCATTGCTGGAGGAGTTTTATTCAAGGCGAACTGTCAAGGGGTTCCCATTATAACCCAACCATGTAAGGAACGCAAAATCCAGGAACATAACACCGATATGACGGAAACTAGGGCGACAAGAGTGGAGCAAAACACCAGGCATAAGGCCGAGCCTTCCACCCTTTACCAGGTATATAGATGCATTAATTAAATAAGAGATATGGTGATATCCCAACAAAATATCCATGTTCCAATAAGGAACAAACTCCAATCTTCACCTGCAACTAACAACGCTATAAGAGGGGATGAGCAAAGCGGTAACATAGAAAAACAACGGTTTGCTAGGACAAGGTGGGTTAGAGGATTGGCTTAACAATATGGGAGGAATGATAAGCAAGTGGTAGGTATCGTATCATAGGCATAGCAAAAGAGCGAGCAA
Organism: Triticum monococcum; assembly: GCA_034509565.1. Lineage (NCBI taxonomy): Eukaryota > Viridiplantae > Streptophyta > Magnoliopsida > Poales > Poaceae > Triticum > Triticum monococcum. The sequence goes on from CM067843.1 coordinate 237,808,284, forward strand.
CTAGCAAGCAAAGATAGAAGTGATTTTGAGGGTATGGTCATCTTGCCTGAAATCCCGCAAGGAAGAAGAACGAGTCCATGAAGAAGACAAACGGACATAGACGAACGGGTCCTCACAAACGCGACGTTATCGGAACCAACCCGAAGAAGCAACACCGGAAAGAAGCACACAACATAGTAAACAACCAACACATGAACATGGCATGATATGCGGGATGTGGTATGCAATGCATATGCATGATTTGGAAAGGAATGATTGAACCTGGCCTCAACTTGGAAATCCAAGAGTGCCACTGGAAAGAGGAGATGATTTCGGTTGAAATCGATATAAAGATCACCGGAATCGAATGCACGGTTTGAAAATGGCAAGCAAAACAAATATGGCACTGGTCTGCGATAATCAGCAAGTGACCATCTAAATGCATCATGATAAATATACTACAACACTCAAACATGGCAACAAAATGCATGGCAGGGATCCACTCATGATGCTTGACAAAAGATGAACACTGAGCTATGGCTAATTCACTCAATAGCAGGTTCAAACAAGCATGGCAAAAGAGCAAATGATAACATGTTTCAGACTTAGTGAAATTAACACAAGTCTGGAATTTATCATCAGGTAGCAATCTTTAGAGCATGAAAACTACATGCTACAGGAACATATCATGGCAAAGCAAGGCATGACATGAAGCTACTCAAAGCATATAACAAAAGTCCCTTAGTGACCTTGAGCCAAAAGGGATAAGAAAATACAATTGCAAGCATGTGAACATAGCAAAAACATAAACAGATTCAGACTTAAGAGAAAAAACCGGAGCATGCAAAACAGATAACGAGTAGGCATGTTTACGAGCTCGATGCACTCACTACGAGGCATTGCATGACAAACTAAGCATACACCCATCAAGAAGACATGGCATAGAAGCTAGACATGGCAAGAACAACATCATAGCATGCACGGATCAACAACAACAACCTCGGCAAAATCGCTAAACATGTTAACAATCTACCAGGAACATTTTATAGCAAAAGTAGAGCTCGATTGACTCAAGCTAGGGTGCTCCGGCCGGGCGAAGGAGGCGTGGGCGCGGCGTATGGGCCGGGTGGGCCCGGAGTGGGTTCGGCGGGCCTCGCGCGGGAGGCTGCCTGCGGAGCCACGTGGCACTTCGCCACTGGTGCGGGGCGGTGGCGCGATCTCGTCCGCCCGGGACGGACGTGTCCGGCGGCGGCGCGAGGAGATTTTTTAGGGTTAGGGGTAGATTGACCCGCAAATTTCGGGGGGGGGGACCTATTTATAGAGGTAGAGGGAGCTAGGGAGCTCCAAATGGGGTGCCGTTTGCGGCCACGCGATTGTGATCGAACGATCTAGATGATGGAGGGGGTTTAGGTGGGTTTTGGGCCAAATTGGAGGGGTGTTGGGCTGCAACACACACGAGGCCTTTTTGGTCCCTCGGTTAACCGTTGGAGTATCAAACGAAGTCCAAATGGCACAAAACTTGACAGGCGGTCTACCGGTAGTAAACAAAGGCCGCATGACAAGTCTCGGTCCAATCCGAAAACGTTTAACACCTGCACACGATAAGAGGTAGAAAGGGACATCGGGTGACATAGGAGCGCCGGATTGCAAAACGGACAATGGGGAAAATGCTCGGATGCATGGGACGAACATGTATGCAAAATGAAATGCACATGATGACATGTTATGCAATGCATGACACGCAAGCAATGACAAGGCAACAACAGCGAAAAACTGGAGGACACCTGGCACATCGGTCTCGGGGCGTTACAGTACTGTAGAATAGACAGTCCACCATCCACTAGATGCGGAACAAGCCCACCTACCTGGCCATTCTCTTTAGCTCTTCCTATCAGAATTGTCAACATGTCTACCACTATGTTGAACAAGATAGGTGACACCTGGTCTCCCTATCTTAAATCCTTGTGTGTTTGGAAATAGTGACCTATATCATCATTCACCTTTATTCTGACACTGCCTTTTTGCGTGAATGAATCTACCTACTTTCTCCAGGATTGATCGAATCCTTCCATCCGCAAGGCTTGTTGAAGAAAAGGTCAATTAACCTTATCATACGCTTTCTCAAAATCCACCTTAAAAACCATCCCATCTAGTTTTTTGTCTGAATCTCATGGAGCGTTTCATGAAGGACCACAACCCCTTCAAGGATGTTTCTGTTCGGCATGAAGGCTGTTTGAGAAGGTTGCACCACACTGTGTGCAATCTGTGTAAGCCTGTTCGTCCCCACCTTAGTGAAGATTTTAAAACTGACGTTAAGAAGACATATGGGTCGGAACTGCTCAAACCAAACCACCTGTGACTTCTTAGGAAGTAAAGTTATCATTCCAAAATTTAAGTGAAATAACTGCAAATGCCCAACAAACAAATCATGGAACATTGGAAGCAAATCACCCTTAATAATATGCCAGCACCGTTTATAAGACTCAGCCGGAAAACCATCCGGTCCAGGCGCTTTATTATTCTTCATATGTGAAATCGCCTCAAACACCTCTTTCTCCAAGAACGGGACGGATAAGATCTCATTCTCATCCGTTGCAAGTTGAGAAACATCTTTAACCCGTGACTCGTCTAAGGACACAAAACTATCCTCAGGAGCCCCAAATAACTTCTTATAATAGTTAGTGATGTATAATTTTAGGTTCTCCTGCCCTAAGATCGTCCACTCATCCTGCTCTAGCTATAAAAAAATATTGCGATGCCTGCCTTCACAATCATATGAAAGAATTGCGTGTTATCATCTCCTTGGATAATGAAAGAATCATTAGACAAAGATATAGGCGACAAACGATGGCGGTTACCTTTTAAGGCGGCGCTGATCCACTCGATCTCAATTAGAGAAGAACTCAGAGTTGATGCCTGCCGTGGAAGAGTTATTTAGGAAGAGAAAGCACCCCTATGCGCATCTTCCTCACATTCTTCTGCATGACCTTGACGTAACAGGTGCGACGGTGGGGCCACTAGTGTCGTCGACGACCTCCTCCTGTCCTTGAACATGCCTTACCCAACACCACCACACACCACTACTACGTACCTCCCCCGGAGTCCTATGGAGCGGGAAGTTGCCAAACACGATCGAGGAGGGGATGAGGGTAACGCCACAAGCGATGGCTGCGCGGCGGAGGGAGCGTCTTCCACAGACAGCCGACTGATTCTAGAATACTTGTTGTGGGAAGAACAATGCCATCCATTACGACTTCATTTATTCAGCAGAGAAGAAGAGCCGGCAACAATGTAGAAGATGGATAGATTGATGGGAAATCAATCAACTAAGGAGTTAATGGGAAACACTCCCTATCTATAGTCTGATAGATTTCCAGCGCCAGACCAGTCCAATGCCGTCGATTCAATTGAAATCTGACGGCTCACAAATAGTGTTTCTTACCGCGTTGAACTAACTACCCGTAGCCCCTAATCTCTCCCCTAATTTCTTCTCGTTCCAACCTCAAAACACCGGCCGGTCTCCTCCACGTGGCCCAGATCCCTTCTCCCCCCGCCTCGCACACAGCTCCGTCCCGCTCTCCTCGGCGTCCTTGCCGTCGAGCACCACGGCCACCCCACCTGCAAGCTCCGCCCTGCCTCTCCAAACCTCATGGTCTTGTCCACTAATCGAGCCCCCATCCTCATCTATGATTCATGCTTTTTACATGTCAAATCAGGTGTGCCAGCGGCTGAATCGGCTACCAAAGTAGCACCGGCCGGTCGGAGAAGCTGCAATGGATTGCAAAATACGACCACCACCACCCCAATTACAAGCGCCCCATATAGAAATCGATGTATTGCAGCGCATCTACGTTGATTATCCAACAGCCGATTACTTATTGGTTTGTATCTTCATTGACTGCCTAATATTGTTCTGGTGATGTGTTAGGTCATTTATCAACAAACTTCTTGTAGGTAGAGATTTGTAGATTATTTGATAACCCATAGCTTCCAAAAGTTGAGAAAATATTCCTTTGTCTCAATATTCAGTGCTTCGAATGATGGTGAGAAATGTTGAGAAAATCTTGTTTCATCGTTTCCTGTATAAAGAGCTTCCAAATATATGCAGACACAGTTGGTGGCAAAAAATTTGCTTTCGTTTTTCAAGATTTCATGCTTCCACCCAACACTAATAATGCACTATATGTATTGTTTTCCAGCTTCATACCTCTAGAGAAAATGGAAGCATGACTGTACCAATATATATGCATCGAGGGTTGTTTGTTCGATTATTGTTAAAATGCTTGTTTGTTACCATGCTTCCGTGCAAAATATTTCCAGCCATTTACTATTAGATGGGAGCTTCCAAACATAAACATCTCCAGTTGCCGGCAATTTTTTTGGTTTCGTTTTCCAAAATTAGATGCTTCCATCCAATACTAATAATGCACCATTTGCATTATTTGCCATATTAATACCTTTAGAACAATGGAAGCATGTCTGTACCAAATATATGCATTAATGGTTGTTTGTAAGAGTTACGGTTAAAAGGCTTGCTTCGGTGCAAACCGTCTCTTATATAGAGGTACTACGGCACTACAACCATGCTTCTCAAATTTGTTCTATACATCCTATCATTTATGTTGTGGTCGATCAAACCGTCTCTTCTTTTCTTATGTGTCTTCCAATATACATACAACTGTTTTGCACCACATGATAATTTGCTTCCATGTTGTTTTCTAAAAAGCTTTGCTTCCATGGTTCAACCAAATTATGTAAACATTTTGGAATGTAGGTGATAGAACCATCTGCATGTTATGCTCGGCACCGCCCTTGATGATGAAGCGGTCATAGCCTCAAGCTGTACGTGCGACATTTATAGTGGTGTGGAAGACACAAGAGAGCCCGTGGCCGTGCCATGCGTAGTGAGGAGATCATGGGTGGATAAGATTAGAGGCCAGTGATGATATTGTCTGTGCTAGCATCCGGCTCAAGTTGAAGGATTTTTTTATTTCTTGGATGCAAATTCAATTTTATTTGGAAGCAGATACTAATATCTCTAGCAGCCATGTCAGATTGATGGAAAGAAATATATTTTTTATGTTGGGAGCAATTCCTGGAAACAATTTTTGGTCGTTGTATTGTCTATGTGTAGCAAACAAAATGCACTGATATGTTATACGTAATTTTTCACTAGATCGAAGCAATCATCGGCTAACATGAAACACATCGGCTAGCATGAAACAATTTCTCGGCGAGTAATGTGACTTGGTTACTTTCTTCCCCTGCTTTATACAACTTGTCTCATGCTTCCATGGATGCTTGCTTCAAACACATTTTGTTTCTCTACATCATACAACATGCTTTCATGTTTCAATGGACGCATGCTTCGAATTTGATCACCTGGTCTGTTCTCGTCAACCAATTCAATGTGTCAGTTCACGACGCATCTCGCCTGCGGCGGCTGCCGGCTTGTTCAATATATAAATCATTTAAGGAAGCACACATATAGTGGAGTGAAGCAAATATTATTGTGAATGTGTAGTGTACGATATGAAACATGTTAATTCAGGTCGATGTGGAAGAAAATTTTTGGAGACCGGAATGAAGCAAACATTTAGGTCACTGGAAACAAAATATTATGATGAAGCACTATGATTTTGGCGACCAGAAGGAAGCAAATATTTACATCATTGGAAACATGTTATACGAACGGATGAAACATGCTAATTTTCAGTCGATGTGGAAGCAAAAAAATAGTCCACAGAAGCATAGTTCTGGTGCAGTGGAAATGAACAGAAACGGTTTTTTTGGTCTAAAAATAACTTCTATTTGCGCTGGAAGCAAATTTTGGTACCATGGATACAAAGTTTGCTTCATAAGGAAACAAATTGCATAGTGCCGAAGCTTATTTAGCCAGATTAATTATTTTCCATTAAAATTCAGAATTACTTTCCTAAGATTTGTTTTGCTTCCTAAAATCGTGGATTAGTTCCCTGGAATCACGTGACCTGTGCACACGTATTAGTTTCCAGCAATTACGCAAGGCTGCGCACAGTTATTATTTTCCTCAAATCACGCATGGAAATTGCTTTGCTGATGCACGTCCTACCATATCTAATCGGATGCTCGGGTAGCTTTCAATCTAACGGTGATGGAGTAGTCTGATAGATTGCTAGGGATCAGTAGTCTGATCCCTAGTGGTTCCCGGAGCTCAAGCTGGTTCGACTGGCTCGCTGTAGCGGCCAAACGCAAAGTAGTTTTTTTAAACAACAAACGCGAAGGAGTTACTATTCCTGCTAATTATGGAGATGATAAATGCATGTGCCAGCTAGAGGGCAAAAGGCAGCACCGTTTTTAGCTGAGTCCACTGTGCATGTGCATCCAGAAAGCAGTATGCTGAGTAAATCATGTGGATGTAGGACAAGTGCGCGGGCAGCCGCCGCATGGTTTAGTGATGATGTGGCTTCACCACAGCCATGGAAAATCAAGTAGTGGAGAGATTCTATTTAGATATTGTAGATTAGAATAAAACAAAAACAAAAAATAAAAACGAAAATGAAAAACGGGGGGGGGGGGGGGGGGGGAGCGTCCCGCCTCCGGCACGTCCAGGCCCAACAAGGCGCATGCGGGTGCGCGGGTGCTCCTATTTTGCAACATGTGCGCCAGGGAACACGCACGCGCAGCCCCTGCTCCCTGCGATCCTTCTGGGTCGGCCCTGTGGACAAATTTTAAATTGATGAACATTTTTAATTCAATGAACATATTTTGAATTTTTATAAACAATTTTTTAATCCTAAGAAGAATAAAATTAATTTGATGAACATTTTTTGAATTGTTGAACATTTTAATATTGATGAACATTTTTTAAATTCGACCAACAAAAAATGTTCATGAATTTGAAAAGAAAAATTACAAAAAGTGACAAAGTAAAGAAGAAAAATGAGAAAATAAAAAGAAAAGGAAAGAAAAAGGAAAGGAAACTGGAAAATGGGCTGGCCCACACAAAGCCCCAGCGTGCCGGGGGGTGCATGCCAGGTCGACGACCTCTATGCGCCCCTATGTCTCCCTTTAAGGGAGATAGGGCGGAGTAACTAACTAAAGAGCGCTCGTTCCCAGCCTCCTCAAGGGTCATGATAGGCTGAGAGCGCTTCATCGCCGCCACATGTCGCGCACTCGGCGGTTCCTCCAGATTTTGTTTTTCAATTTTTTTCACATACATTTTTGGCTTTTTAGATGGTTTTTTCGGCTTTTCAGTTTTTCACCAGTCTTCCTTAGCTTTTGGACCAAAAAAATCAAAAAAAAAATTACTCGAAAAAACACGTTTTTTCTTTTCGCGAAAGGAACGGTTTTGCTTTCGCGAGAGGCATGGTTTTGCTTCCGTGAGAAGCATGGTCGTGCCTCTCGAAAATGTGAAAAAACGTGTTCTCTTTTTCCCTCCGCGAGAGGCACGATTTTGCTTCTGCGAGAGGCACAGTCGTGCCTGGAAAAAACACATTTTCTCTTTTTTTCCGCGAGAGGCACGGTCGTGCCTCTCGAAAACGAAAAAAACATGTTTTCTATTTTTTTTATTCTGTGAGAGGCACGATTTTGCTTCCACGAGAGGCATGATTCTGTTTTCGCGAGAGGCGTGGCCGTGCCTCTTAAAAACCATAAAAACATGTCTTTTTCGTGAGAGGCATGATTTTGCTTCCGCGAGAGGCGTGGTCGTGCCTCGGTAAAAACTGCTTTTGGAAAGGAAAAAAACGTGCTCGCGGTCCAGTTTTTTTCATGAAAAAATCATCAAAAACTATCAACATAGGATCTAGTTTTGAAGATCTCGACATGAGAAATCCAACGCTAAAAACGATTCGATATTTTCACGCACGGTTTAGGAGATAAATTGGTTTATACTAAACGGGTCTACGGCAAAAGTGCAACTATCAGGTGTGTGTACCCCACATGTCTTATATGCTATCATGAAGTATTATATAATAATTTAACATTCTAAATATGTTCATATATATATATATATATATATTATGATCACGGGATGAGAATAATATTCTGATAACAACTAGACCTGCCCCGGGCAGTAGTAGTTGAACTTTCCCCATTGTTAGGTTGAACTTACGCCAACATTGTCCAAATGGGACTTGCGATATACCGTTGGAAAGCAATGGACACGAGTATCATGACCCAATTTAATTTTTGGCAAAATGTAAGTGGTTTAAGAGCAGTTTTGAAAATCGTTTTTTCTTCAAACAAAAAACGTAAATCGTATTTTCGATCGCACTTCTGAACCTTTTATCGAAATGAGGCAAATAATATGGCGTTGGAAAGATGCTGCAAAAACTCTCCTTCCACATGTTAAAACTTTTCTCTAATTCCCTATGGTTAAAGAGTAATTTAGAAAATCGTAAAATTTCACAAATCAAACAGTCGAGTTCGTATTTTCGATGTCATTTCTAAACGGCTAATCCAATTGAGACAAATGATATGGCGTTGGGAAGCTTATGAAAATGCGCTACTTTTTCATGTTGAAAGTGTTCTCTAATTTTGAATGGTTTAAAAGTAATTTAGAAAATGGTACAAGTTCCACCGAGTTCGTATTTTCAAACTAATTTTTTAACCGTACATTCCAATGCAGAAAATGATATGGCGTTGGAAAGCTTGAGAAAATGCGAAACTCTTTGGTATATATTGTATCTCCCAAATCCTTACGGTTTTAAGTCAATTTTGAAAATGGCTAAAAACGTTTTTGGGCCATAATGTCTACAAACTTTATCAAAATGGGGCAAATAATATACCGTTGAAAAGCTACAGAAAATGCAAAACTTTTTCATCCAGATGATTTTCTCTGATTCTTATCTATTTTCAAGTAATTTTGAAAACAACGTGATCATGTGTTCTGCCTTTATGGCGAAACAGATTATTCGAAAATGCAATGCGTGAAGAACTTGAACTTCTCGGGATGTCTACTTGAACTTCACTCTGTTTTTCACGTGGTTATTTTGCTTGTAGCTCTCCATCCATTCACCAGAATTGAGCAAGTGATATACCGATGGAAAGTTGTTGTAAACACGCAAATTTCCCGTGTTGATCATTTTTCATACTTGCGACGATTTTAAAAGTTTTTCTTCTGGAATTCATTCAGTGTAGTAGTTGAACTTCCTGCTATTTTTACATTGAACTTCTGTGACATATTTTCGTTTGTAATTTTCGTTCGTCAGTGTTTCACAAATAATATTTCTTTTGTACAAACCTCTCTCACAATAATTTTTTAACTTTCTTCGACCAAGGACTTGAACTTACACAAATGATGTTCTTGCCATTTTCAAGTAATTTAGAAAATGGCGAGATCATGATTTCTGTCTTTATCGCGAAAGGAAATGCACTGCGTGAAGTAGTTGAACTTTTGGCGCATGTCTATTTGAACTTCACTCTATTTTTTACGTGCTGTTTTTTGCCCGTAACTCCCAAACCACTTACCGAAATTGAGCAAATGATATACCGATAGAAAGCTGTTGAAAACACGCAACTTTTTGTGTTGATCATTTTTCATACTCGTGATGGTTCAAAATATTTTTTTGAATGCATGAAAATGTGTTTTAATTGGTATACATAAAACTTTTGAACTATTTATAGGAATGTAGCATATAATATATCGTTGGAAATCTTATGAATACGAAAAACTTTTTCATTTAGACAATCGTTAGAAATTCATTGCCGTTTGAGAGTAGTATTAAAATGGCAAAAACAACATTGTTTTTTGCTTGTTTTTAGCACGTAATTAAAGGTCGGACTTGTCGCACTAGAGATCTCGACCTGCACCAGGAGGAGCATGTGAACTTCTTGCAACAAATCTTTTAGGCTTTTAGTTTTTTATTTGTTTTATTCTCATCTGAAATCCATTATGTGTAGTAGTTGAATTTCCCGCTCTTTTCACTTTGAACTTCTACCACGTATGTTTGTTCGTAATTTCTCACCCATTCATCGGAGTTGCACGAATGATATACCGTGCTGATTACCTCTCTCACAAGAAGGTTTGAATTTTTCTGTGCCAAACACGTGAACTTCTTGCAACTAAAATTCTATTTTCTCATATGAAAACACACACCATGCAGTACGTGAACTTATGCCTGTTATCATTTTGTACTTCTCTTTGTTTCGCTTTAGTAAAGAAAAAAAATCTGGGTTTTTTTTTATAAAAATTGAACTACAATTTTAATTTGGACTTTTTGATTTATTTTTTAGAAAAGAAAAAAATTATTTTGAAGTAATTTTTTGACAACTTTTTTTTAAAAAAATAGAACTTCATATTTGTATTTTGCCTAGAAATTGGGAGAATTTGAGTTTGTTATGCATCGAACTTCTATGCTATTTTTTGGTAAAGAGAAAAAAAAATCTGAATTTCTTATAAATATTGAACTGCTCTATTTTCTTAATTTGGACTTCTTGGTTTCATATTTTATTAGGAACAAGGAAATCCTTGGGGGAAAATCTGTACAAACATCTGGGTGTCTCTTTTTTGCTATTTATATTATTTGAACTCTTAGATTTATTGAATTTGAACTTCTAGAGTTAAATATTTTTATGGGTGGCAACAATTCTTTTATGAACTTCTGTTTATTAAATTTGGACTTCAGTCAACTTTTTTTTATAAACGACATGGAAATATACTTTTTTTGAACTCTTGTTTTTTACCTATTTGTCAAAACATGGAAGTTATGTTTTTGTTATAAATAACCTCTTGTTTTATCTAAATTTCTTGTCTTTTTGAAACAAGATTTTTTTATTAAAAATCACAATTTTTTTACTTTAATTTGAACGTTTTGGTTTATTTTTTAGGAACGAGGTAATCCTCAAAAACCCGTGTAAAAGTTTTTAAGTACAAGCATAAACTTTGGGAAGGTTAAGCCGACCAGTGCTAGAAGGTCAATAGTCCCTAGAGATCCATCAGAGTCGTGTCTTCACTGGAGAAAAGAGAGGGAGGAGCGGCGCATAGCTAGGAGGCGGGCGACGCGATCTAGCAGGGTTGCTGGCCGCCGCGTGGTGGCGGGGGATCCGGGGATGCGCTAGTGGTTGGACTTCCTAGTTTTATTCTTTAGTAATGAGAAAAATTCTAGTTTTATAATAAACGTTGAACTTCTCTGCTATTTGAATTTGAACTTCTATTTTTTAGAAACAATTAAAATCCATTTTTAATAAACTTTTCAAACTACTCTGTTTTTTAATTTGAACTTCTTGGGATTTTTTAGAAAGGTGATTAATTTGAGGCGATATAGGTGCCACTATATGGGGCTTGGTGGGTCCGATCACCATGAATCTATAATTTGAACTTGTTTATTTTTTGCCTTTTCCACCATGAGTTTACTCATCTATATACCATGGATTTCTCACATTTTCTCCTTGTCTATTCGACACAAGAAAAAGGCTTTTCTTGTGCCGATTCTTCTTGTATCAAAATAAGAATCATTTTTCTTCCTAATTCGTCAAAGATTACTATTTCTTCTTTATTCGGGTCTGTCTCATGGACCTCTTTTTTCTTTTGCTTAGGTTTAGCCGAGGTAGTGGACAAACAGAGGGGAAGAAAATATGGCGAGGGACAAATTTCTTGTGATTGTGAGCAAATAGAATGGCTTGGCTTGTTTAATTAAGCTCAAATTCAAATTTATAGAAATTTTGCAAAAAAAAGTAAACTCTTCCATCGAAGGTTTTTTAAGCGATCACCTAATTTTTTACCTTTTGTTCGAGACATCTCGTCTCTTGTGTATCAACTTTATTTTTTCCCTTTTACAAAAAGTAAGCTGCTCTTTTATTTTTAAATTGACCTTCTTTTTATTTTTTGTAAGTTTTGTGTTTTTGTTTTTGTAACTGAAAAAATAATTAGTACCCCTTCTATTTTTCTCAACTTTTCTAAACTGGAAACACTCTCTTGCTGATTTCTCTCGGGTTTTTTTTTCTACAACACAACAAAGCTTTTGATATGAACCTTTTTTTATTCAGTGCATTCTTCTCATTTTTTTCAGTTTACAATAATTTTACTCATTTTTACTATATCCAAGCATTGTCCTATACATGCCGAATTTATTGTACACTTGTACACATATCTCTGAAACGGATGCATAACAAGTTATGAAAAAGGAATTTTTGCAAACAAAGTTGACTAAATCAACGAAACACATCAATTAACACATCACACACACACAAAATAGCGCTAGATCTGCTCATATGCACATACAATAGCACAAGCACACATGAATAGTGCTATGCCTTCCTAGAGAGGAAACAACACCAACCTGCTACAACTTCACGCAGGACATGTTTTCATCAAAGTTGTTTTTTACTTTTGTGGCACAACAAACACGAGTGATGCCATTTCCGAACTTTGTTAGCAAGACATCACATGGATGAAGTAATAATCCATGGAAGAAACAAACTATTTTTATTAGGAGCTTGCGTCGTCACATGGTTATGAGCAATTAACTAACTATAACTGGCGCTCAGGGCGTAACCTTCGTTAGGAAGGTCAAGTCGGCCATCGCTAGAAGGTCACGAGTTGCTGGAGATCCATAGGAGCACGAGTCGTCGTCCGTCATCGTCACTGCAATACACACACAATCGGGTGGGTTACCAAGTTAAACACCCTGTAGTACTACCTAGTTTGCCATGTTTGTAGCAACAGTGCATCTCTGCTTAATTGGTTCATCAACACATTTTAGCCAACTCACCTGCTGTTCTTCAATGCACAAAATTGATTCATCAATATTGTGATGTCTACTACGCAACTTTATCCTGGTAGACGTTGTTGGGCCTCCAAGTGCAGAGTTTTGTAGGACAGTAGAAAATTTCCCTCAAGTGGATGACCTAAGGTTTATGAATCCGTGTGAGGCGTAGGATGAAGATGCTCTCTCTTAAGCAACCCTGCAACCAAATAACAAAGAGTCTCCTGTGTCCCCAACACACCCAATACAATGGTAAATTGTATACACTACAAAAAATACACTTACGTGATGATACGTGTTTGTCACAGTAGGTCACGTTTTCTGTCATGCATGTACATCCATGACGATTTTATGACAGAATCAAGATAGTCATACATGTGCTGTCGTAGAAGTGTTCCATGACATTACCAAAATTATCATCACGGAAGTGTCCACTTCCATGATGATAAATGGCGCGTCATGGAAGTGTTTTCGTTAAGGGTAACCGACACGTGGCATCCATCATAATAGATCGCCGTTAAGCTATCGGGCCTGCTTTTGGATCCGATAACCCATTAACAGCCCGGACCAATGGGGATTTCCCACGTGTAAAATTCTCATTGGCCAGAGGAAACACGTGTTGGCTCAACGTTGGGATAGATGTCATCCACTCATTGGACAAGAGGCGCCTATGATACATCGACACGTGGCACGGCCCAATAGAAGCCCATTCTGGTGAAAAGGCCGACTCGTTTGACTTGGTCAAAAGGTAACGGGCCGGCCCACGGAAAGCCTGTTAACGACATGTTCCTATATAGCCCATTAACGGCTCGCTAACTCCCGGCCCGTTACGGCCTATTAGAATTAAGCCCAGTAGCTTCATCGGGGCCATCCAATATGATTCCAGCCTATTGTAACTTCCGGCTCATGTATGGCCCATGATGTCTTTCGACCCATATGAGGCCCTTTGTAACTCTGGGCCCATTAAAGGTCCGAGATGAAACTAGCCCATAATGAACAGTGTATTCCTTTATACCCATTAACGGCCCATTATTCCATCGGCCGTTTCCAGCCTGTGTTACCTTTCGGCCTTCTAAGGGCCCATTTATTCTTGGGCTCGTTTCTAGAATTTGGTTAGTTATGGTCCGTTACTGGCCTGTTCCATTTATGGGCCAAATTCAGCCTGTGGTTACGTTCGGCCCGTTTGTGGCCCATTAACCCTTGGGCTGTTTTCATAGTGTTATCAAATATGGCCTATTAACGGCCCGTTATGGTCCACGAATAGTACGACCCATGTTTGGTGAAATGATTATACGCCCCGTAGAAGGTCCATGGATCATATGGCCCGTAGAAGGCCCATGGATCATATGGCCCGTAGAAGGCCCATGGATCCTACGGCCCGTAGAAGGCCCATGGATCCTACGGCTCGTAGGAGGCCCATGGTTACAACAGTCCGTGTGTTGCCATGATGATTATTGTGGCCTAGTTACCAAAAATAGGTTATTGTGGCCACTAGAAAAACGCGGAAAAGAACTGCAGTGACTACAAGCAAACAACTAAACAAGACAATAAGGAAATAAATAAGCAAGCAACTAACGCTAGCCTATTATAGCTATTACACATATTACATCCACTGGGCATCAAAGTTCGCCACCAGTGCAAATATAGGGAACAAAGCAGCATATTACATACACTGGCTATCAAAATTGGCCACCAGTGCAAATAAACGCGGCAGTAAAATAAGTCCATAACTGAAACAACTTCAGAAGAGCTCAAGAAACGTTATCCTGGGTATCCACCATGCTGACAATAAGCTTAGCAAGCTTATTAGCTTTGTCCTGTTTGGCACTAAAACCCTCTAACGCTTGGTGTTGCACCAGAAAGTATGCATCTGAATGCTCCAGGGACTTCCGCAGTCCTTCCGCTTCTTGTCGCGGCACAGCTGATCGATGTCTTTCAGCTTGTAGTTGAGACTCAAGAAACCGAACTGATTCAAATAGTGAGTTTGAATAGCTTGTGCAAGCGGTAGTGGCCAATAACTCGAACAGTAAACCAAGATAGGACTTTGGGGTTGTCTCACTGTCTTCAAGATAATTTTCCTTAGTTGTTTTATTAGCTTTGTTGGAGACCAACAAGGATGTCTCTCAATCCTGAACCTTATCTGCATTACTTCCTTTACTATTGCTTCATAAGGCACTCTTCCCCAATATTCTATCAGCATTCCAAAAGAAGAAACAAGTAGACACATAACATGTTTAGCATGTACTAGTATATGAAACTCATTTCGGTGAACCAGTTCATTAGTAAGGTGGACAAGATTAAACTACCAAGTCTTCTATTGCCAATTAGTACATTATAAAAGCATCAAACAAACATATATCTATGTCCTATGGTCACTGCATTGTCTTTCCAATTCAAAATAGAGACATGGTTCAAATCATATCAGTTCAAGAGAAACAACACTGAAAGAATACAAAGTGTGGGAAACTACACGTCACAATAAGATTTCAGATGGGTACCATGGGTCTACATGTACAACAACACTATTGGCCCTGTTGTGATGCTAGTAATGTGCATGATATGAGAAGTCAACTGTATACACAATTGAAATTGAAACCAACAGAGCTATTTATAAGAGAAAACCTGTTAAAGAAACATGCGTAAACATAACTGTTGTGCCATTAGAGTTTCCATTGGATCGTTCAATTTAAAAATAAGTTTGTATGAGCAAATACAGTGATACAAGAGCAAAGCAGTATGCATGATAACAATGGAATCTTAAATGAGAACAGTTGTTCTTTAGGTTTAAGCACTTGTTCTACATGAACAGAGTACAGTAAGACGCAAGCATATGGTACTTAAAATAAAATGAGCTCATAGACCTTACCACATTCTTGGTTTGGGACCAGTACAGAACAAGGCGTTCCCAGTCATCGTCCAGTAAATGTGTCTCAGGAGAACGTAAGGGAATTTGATGAGTTTCTTTGCCAGTGAAGTACGTTTTCTTCAGGTAATTCCGATACTGCCACCAAGCATCTTGAAGATAGCAGAGGTATTAGCACAGGTTACCTCATCTCAAGTTTCCAAATCGGTCCTTCTCTATAGAGAAAAATGGGAAAATTTGCTGTATTATAACCATCATGGAGGTAGAATGTATGGGACAAAGCAAAGTAATTGCCATGAATAATATTACTTACACATAACTCCTAGACAAACACCTACAACTGGCATTTTCCTTCATCTTCTGTATAATATTTCCATGATGGGAAGATATGCACATAGGATTTAACAACATCAAATGCGATGGATGCTAAAATATGAATGGCTGGTTGTGCTTCCTCCATAGGAATAGGTGTACTAACTGGTGGAGTTGGGGTTCACCGTGGTAGTACTAGCGCTTTGGGCGCTGGAGCTGCCTTACTAACTGCTCTTGTTTGGGAGCTCTATGGTGGAGATGGTGCTGTGTCAACAGGAACTGGGTTACTATCTGCTAGGGTTGGGGTTAGATTCGGTGAAGCTGGTTCTCTGTCCATCGCAGTAGGGGTAAAATCTGTGAGAGTCTGGGTTATGTGTGGTAGGGCTGGTTCTTGTGCATGTACAACCGGGGTGCTATCTCCACCAAGAGGTAGCACTGTTTTATTTGAAGACCATGTTTTTGCTCCGCTAGATACTGCCATCACCTACTCCAATTCAAATGGCTGATAAATAGGAAACATAGTTGAATGTACAAACATTGTATGAGAGACGATGCAATAGATAGTGTGGAAAAAGAGGCCATGAAATAGTTGACATGTATATTGTTTAACTAAAATGGATAGCATGCCATAATTTCACATATATGATGTCTATCTAAACTGGATATCGTAGCATAACATAATTCAAAGATATGATGACTAACTAAACATGATCACATGACATAATTCACATACATGTTATCTAAGTAATCAGGATCGCATGACTTAATTCACATATGTGATTTATATGCTAAGCTGAGGGCATTCACATATATGATGTCTGAACTAAGAACATGGTGTTGAATATTGTATATATGATGTCTAAACTATGCAATGCAAGACACCATATGCATGATATGAGCAGTATAACCATGCCAAGTTAGAGCATACACTTCGGTGGGGGAGTAGGACCAGTCATCTGTTTTTGAATCCATCTCTGAGGAGCTATCGAGACCCAACAAGAGATCTGCTTCGACAGGTAGCACTGTCTGCTCTGAAGGCCTTGTTTTCACTCCCTATTTTTCCATCACCCACTCAAATGGCTGATTCACAGGAAGAGTAGTTTAATGTACAAACATTATCGACAAATGGAAATGTAATGAAGAAAAGGATGAGCAAGATATCATTCAAATATATGATGCCTGGTTAAACAGGATGGCATTGCACATTTCACATATATTATGGCTGGCTAAAAGACATGAGACTACATAATTCCCATATGTGATATTGAAACTAAACAAGCGACATTACAGAACATGTCTAAACTAAGCAGATGACATATATGATGTCGAAAGTAGGCACTGCAAGGCAACATATGCATGATATGACTAACATCATCATGCCAAGTTAGAGCAAACACCTTGGGGGGGGGGTAAATAGGAGTGGTGAGCTGCATCTGAATCCGCCTCGGAACAGATATCTTCCTCTGGATTACAATCTGGAGAGGGGGGAGGGTTTTCCATTGAACCCACCATGGAGCGATGTCTGCATGACATTGTATTGCCACGCAAAACTCTTCTCTTTCTCTCTATATGTTCAGCATGACTGTGTACAATATCTGACATGCATACAAAAAATATAGTGAGATTATGTAAGGAGAGCATGCAGAAATCTAGAGTAATGGTAACAACCAGTGGATGGATCCAAGAATGATGATAGCAGGCTGATGATTGTTTTAACTTAATAAAAAATAGATGACGATTGCTTTACTATTTGTTTCCCACCCAAGATGAACAACATAGGCATACCCTAGGTGAACCAGATATTAGACAGAGATACTATTCATTGCTGCCTCGATATGTGCCCCACAACTAATTTAGAACTCAAGTTTGAACATCAATTTGGACCTGACTTGGAGTCTAAGAGGTGAACAGGACAATAAAGTAGCAGGTAATATTAAGCAATGCATAACATAAGCAGAAACAAAAGAGTGCGACCTCTCTTGTGGACCCGTGTACTCCTCAGGTTCATCTGCTGAGTCGATGATGGTGATGCCATTGTGGTGGGTGCCGGTGGCAAGGAAGGAGATCTAAGGCGGTGAAAGACGGTCAGGAGTCGTGATGTTTGGTTTGGTGGATGCTTTTGTCGATGGAGCAGCTCAGGTGAGGTGGACGACGTCGCGGCAGGAGCAGGACAAATCACACAAAGTTTTCTTCGACACCTAGCTGTAACTAAAGTAATTCTATAAGGGCTCATTTGGCTTGCATGATTCTAAAAACGCATGGATAGGAGGAAAAACACCGGAATAGGTTAGGAATGCACATGGGAAACAGAGCATTTGTGAACACAAGATTTCTGTCAACTTGGGTGTTTGTTTCATAGGAATTGGAGGAGCAGAGGAATGCAGAGAAACATGGCCAAAATAAAGTGAAACCATATGAAAGCGTGTATAGTTAGAATGTTATCCTGCCACTAATGCACTTGGTCTTGTTTTCATGCATAGGATTTTGAAAAGTAGGTCCAGGTGGATGTTTTGCTCCATTCCTTTCAACAAAATGCATGAATAATTGAATAGTAGAGTGCCATAGGAAAATTTCCTATTGCTATGTTTTTCTGTTGGACCAAAATAGCCCTAATGGATCGACATGAATGTAGAGTAATAAGTGATGCGACAAGTGTACAACCTCTTTGCCGTAGCCGTGTTTACCTCATCATCATTGGGTTGGTTGCTGAAGAAGTTGAGGCAGAGGTGGCTGTCGGAGGTGTGGAGGAAGATCTGAGGAATCTATAGACGGCGTCCAGGGCACTGCTCTGTTGTGATGGATCGTTCCATCGTTGGAGCTGCTCCGGTGAGCCGTAAGACGTCGAGGCTGAAGCAGCACAAGACAGACATTGTTAATCTCAAGTGGGATTCTAATAGCATCTCCTATAGATGATGTAAAATACATTACCACCAAAAACCACCTGACCACAACAGATGAGGTAAAAACCGTTGACTTTGAACTTAACTAACGAAACTAAAATTTACTGTGGAATCTGAATGTTACTGTCGAAACTGAACGCAATGGTAGCAGAGAGGCGCTTCACATGTAGTTTAGGGAGGGCCTCACATGTAGTTTAGGGAGGGCCTGCAGTTCATCTTCAACCTGCACCCCCCTGAGCCGCCAGCCACCACCAACCGAACCGCCAGCCCCCGCGCCGCCTCGCCGCCCCGAAACAACTCCCCACCGCCGGCCCACTGTTGCCTTGCCACCCTGAAACAACTCCCCACCGTCGGTCCGCCGCCACCCCGGCCAGCCCTCTACCCCCCCCCCCCGCGCCGAGCTTTTTCTTCGGTGATCCCCACGCCACCGCCCCACCACCACCGGCGACCATCGCCCCACCCTGAACCCTAAGATAGATAGTGGGGTACCTCTCTGGCGAGCCCCCTCCCCGTTGCGGGTGGTTCTTCCTTAACTTCGTCGAGCCCCCCACCCCATGAAAATCGACTAACCCAAAAGTCGATTCAGTCAACTGAAGTGTAGCTAAATCGGAGCAGAGCAGCAACACAAGAAAGGGGAGATCAGTAGCAGCAGCGCGAGCGAGCGAGAGCCGGAGCAGAAGCGCGAGCGAGCGAGAGAGGGCTGGAGCAGCAGCAGCGCGAGCAAGCGAGCGAGAGCCGGAGCAGCAGCAGCAGATCCGACTGGTATGGACGCTGCCACCGAAGGGGCCTTGCACTGGGGGAGAGCCGCCGTGGAGATGTCGCTCGCGGCGCCGGCTTCGAGGTAGCCACTCCATGGGGGTACGGGATGGAGCACCGTCGGCGCCGGGAGGTCGAGTTAAGGAGAAGGTGCGATGTGATGAGTGTACAACCTCTTTGGTGTTGCCGAGTAGGCCTCGACTTCGTCCGAGGAATCGGTGAGGATGTTGCGGTTCTGGTGGAGCAGGTTAAGGCTACGTTGTGGGGATGGAGCAGCCGCGATAGACAAGGCGATCATCGGAGCAGCTCCTTGGAGGTGGAGGACGGGCGGCTGAACCGGCGGGACGACGAGATGGACGACAGATTCTCATCCGGGGAGGTGGATGAGGGACGTTGAGCTGTTGCAGTGGACGACGTCGTCGCGGAAGAGGCTCCGGCTGGGTAGCGGTGAGATGGCGGACGGAGGAGGGTGGGGTTTCGCGGCTAGAGCGGAGAGGTTATGGTGGCCTAGGATTTTGAATGGCAAAAATGATACGATGGGAGGGGGAACCATGACTTAGGGACGCGCTTGTCCAAAATGTAGGGCGTGTTACAAAAGCACCCCCACCGATTTGACCCACTGGCCCTTTCAGCTCAGGGTTAAAAGGAGGATTTTGCGTGTCGGGATTTGGCAGCTGGAGGGAGTTTTCGCACGCGTTGTAATTTCGGGAAAGCAAGGCGCGGGTTGTGAAGGCGCCAGTTTTGGGAGCACGATATCTGAATTTTCAGGATATAATAAGGCGCAGGTTGAATTTTAGAGACAAGCCTAACGTGTAATATTGTACTTGTACGTACCAAATCAATTCGCACTTCCCTCAACTAAAACGAAAAAAATAAAACTATTCACACCACACAAAGAGAGAGTCTTGTCCCGTTTTACTATACAAATGCTATTCAAAGCTACTCCCTTCTTCCATCTATATATGGCCTAATGCGTTTTTCGACGCTAAATTTGACCAAATTTTAGAGCAATAATATATGACATGCAACTTACACAAAGCACACCGTTAAATTCGAGTATGAATCCATGTTATGTCCAATTAAATTTTTTCGCTGGCTATATAATGAATGTAACCTATTCATACCAATATTTTAGTGCATTCCAAATGTCTATAGCACCGCTGCAATTCGAACTAAATTTGAATTCGTTTCTCTATTTCAATAAGAATCTACAATCACGATTGTTGCCAACTTCAACCTTCATCCGTGTATTACCTTAACAACACACCACATGATTACTATAGAGATAGATATGAACTATGTGTACTACATGAACTCAAATTCAATTTTTTGAATACACTCGATGTTGATTCCAAATAATAGTACATTTGATGTACTAACTATATATTCATAATCTAAACCATGTTTCATACGTACACCGTGTTTATCACACAAAGTATGGTGCCCCGCCCCCTACATTATGACAAGTATTTAGCCCTGAGCTGCAAAAGCCACACATTAGCCCAAATTATATTCAATGTTCTACATTATGATATCTTCTTCAAGTATCAGTATCCACCTTTTTATAATGAATTATGATCTATGTTCGTCTTTTACACCTTCACGATCCTCTTCTCTTTGTAGCTAGCTAGCGCTAACTTTCTATCGTGCATGCACACGCCCGCCCCCCTCTCACCCTCCCTCAGTGTCCCCTCCATCGCGCAAGTTCGTTATTTCTCTTTAGGTCATTCACCCACGGTGTGTGTAGTCCCCCCGGCTCCTTCTTTCCGGCACACACCGGTCGATATACCTCTCTAGCCAACTGTGCCTACCACAAACACATGCTTCCCCTCTTCTCTTCTCACCATCCATGCCCCCCTATGTCCAATACGGTTCCACGCAGGTGCACACTCCCGCCCCTCTTTTCATCGATCTCATACTAGCACACTCCTCCCCCTCGACATAGTAGGCCTCTCGCACCACCTCCTAGCCACACCCCTCTCCCCCTGTCTGTCTCTCCGGACCTTATTTGCTTCTAACACATGCATGCATGTATATGTACCGATCTCCCTGAAGGAAATATGCCCTAGAGGCAATAATAAAATTATTATTTATTTCCTTATATCATGATAAATGTTTATTATTCATGCTAGAATTGTATTAACAGGAAACATAATAAATGTGTGAATACATAGACAAACAGTATGTCACTAGTATGCCTCTACTTGACTAGCTCATTGATCAAAGATGGTTATGTTTCCTAACCATAAACAAAGTGTTGTCATTTGATTAATGAGATCACATCATTAGGAGAATGATGTGATTGACTTAACCCATTCCGTTAGCTTAGCACCCGATCGTTTAGTATGTTGCTATTGCTTTCTTCATGACTTATACATGTTCCTATGACTATGAGATTATGCAACTCCCGTTTACCGGAGGAACACTTTGTGTGCTACCAAACGTCACAATGTAACTCGGTGATTATAAAGGTGCTCTACAGGTGTCTCCGAAGGTACTTGTTGGGTTGGCGTATTTCGAGATTAGGATTTGTCACTCCGATTGTCGGAGAGGTATCTCTGGGCCCTCTCGGTAATGCACATCACTTAAGCCTTGCAAGCATTGCAACTAATGAGTTAGTTGCGGGATGATGTATTACAGAATGAGTAAAGAGACTTGCCGGTAACTAGATTGAACTAGGTATTGAGATACCGACGACCGAATCTCGGGCAAGTAACATACCGATGACAAAGGGAACAACGTATGTTGTTATGCGGTTTGACTAATAAAGATCTTCGTAGAATATGTGGGAGCCAATATGAACATCTAGATTCCGCTGTTGGTTATTGAACGGAGACATGTCTCGGTCATGTCTACATAGTTCTCGAACCCATAGGGTCCGCACGCTTAACGTTTCGATGTCGGTTATATTATGAGTTTATATGTTTTGATGTACCGAAGGTTGTTCGGAGTCCCGGATGTGATCCCGAACATGACGAGGAGTCTCGAAATGGTTGAGACATGAAGATTGATATATTGGAAGCCTATGTTTGGATATCGGAAGTGTTCCGGGTGAAATCGGGATTTTACCGGAGTACCGGGAGGTTACCGGAATCCCCCGGGGCCTTAATGGGCCTACATGGGCCTTAGTGGAAATAGAGGGCAACAAGGGGAGTGTGGGGCGCGCCCCCCAAGGCCCAAACCGAATTGGTTTAGCGCAAGGGGGGCCGACCCCCTCTTTCCTTCTCCCCCTCTCCCTTTCCTTCCCCCTCTCCTACACCTACTAGGAATAGGAGGATTCCTACTCCTAGTGGGAGTAGGACTCCCCCTTGGTGCGCCTCTCCCTGGCCGGCCGCCTCCTCCCCTTGCTCCTTTATATACAGGGGCAGGGGGCACCCCTTAGACACAACAATTGATTATTTCATCTTTTAGCTGTGTGCGGTGCCCCCTCCACCATAGTCCACCTCGATAATACTGTAGCGGTGCTTAGGCGAAGCCCTGCGTCGGTAGAACATCATCATCATCACCACGCCGTCGTGCTGATGAAACTCTCCCTCAACCCTCGGCTGGATCGGAGTTCGAGGGACATCATCGGGCTGAACGTGTGCTGAACTCGGAGGTGCCGTACGTTCGGTACTTGATCGGTCAGATCGTGAAGACGTACAACTACATCAACCGCATTGTGCTAACGCTTCCGCTTTCGGTCTACGAGGGTACATGGACAACACTCTCCCCTCTTGTTGCTATGCATCACCATGATCTTGCGTGTGCGTAGGAATTTTTTTGAAATTACTACGTTCCCCAACAGTGGCATCCGAGCCAGGTTTTATGCGTAGATGTCATATGCATGAGTAGAACACAAGTGAGTTGTGGGCGATATAAGTCATACTGTTCACCAGCATGTCCTACTTGGGTTCGGCGGTATTGTTGGATGAAGCGGCCCGGACTGACATTACGCGTACGCTTACGCGAGACTGGTTCTACAGACGTGCTTTGCACATAGGTGCCTGGCGGGTGTCAGTTTCTCCAACTTTAGTTGAACCGAGTGTGGCTACGCCCGGTTCTTGAGAAGGTTAAAACAACACCAACTTGACAAACTATCGTTGTGGTTTTGATGCGTAGGTAAGAACGGTTCTTGCTAAGCCCGTAGCAGCCACGTAAAATTTTGCAACAACAAAGTAGAGGACATCTAACTTGTTTTTGCAGGGCATGTTGTGATGTGATATGGTCAAGGTATGATGCTAAATTTTATTGTATGAGATGATCATGTTTTGTAACCGAGTTATCGGCAACTGGCAGGAGCCATATGGTTGTCGCTTTGTTGTATGCAATGCAATCGCCCTGTAATGCTTTACTTTATCACTAAGCGGTAGCGATAGTCGTGGAAGCATAAGATTGGCGAGATGACAATGATGCTACAATGGAGATCAAGGTGTCGCGCCGGTGACAATGGTGATCATGACGGTGCTTCGGAGATGGAGATCACAAGCACAAGATGATGATGGCCATATCATATCACTTATATTGATTGCATGTGATGTTTATCTTTTATTCATATCACTTATTTTAATGCGTTCCTTGAGAAAGCAAAGTTGAAAGATGATGGTAGCAATTACACGGATTGGGTCCATAACTTGAGGATTACCCTCATTGCTGCTCATAAGAATTACGTCCTGGAAGCACCGCTGAGTGCCAAGCCTGCTGCTGATGCAACTGATGACGTTAAGAACGTCTGGCAGAGCAAAGCTGATGACTACTCGATAGTTCAGTGTGCCATGCTTTACGGCTTAGAACCGGGACTTCAACAACATTTTGAACGTCATGGAGCATATGAGATGTTCCAGGAGTTGAACTTAATATTTCAAGCAAATGCCCGGATTGAGAGATATGAAGTCTCCAATAAGTTCTACAGCTGCAAGATAGAGGAGAATAGTTCTATCAGTGAACATATACTCAGAATGTCTGGGTACCATAATCACTTGACTCAGCTCGGAGTTAATCTTTCGGTTGATAGTGTCATTGACAGAGTTCTCCAATCACTGCCACCAAGCTACAATAGCTTCGTGATGAACTATAATATGCAAGGGATGGATAAGACAATTCTCGAGCTCTTCGCAATGCTAAAGGCAGCGGAGGTAGAAATCAAGAATGAGCATCAAGTGTTGATGGTCAATAGGACCACCAGTTTCAAGAAAATGGGCAAAGTGAGGAAGAAGGGGAACTTCAAGAAGAACAACAAGCAAGTTGCTGATCAGGAGAAGAAACCCAAGTCTGGACCTAAGCCTGAGACTGAGTGCTTCTACTGCAAACAGACTGGTCACTGGAAGCGGAACTGTCCCAAGTATTTGGCAAATAAGAAGGATGGCAAGGTGAACAAAGGTATATGTGATATACATGTTATTGATGTGTACCTTACTAATGCTCGCAGTAGCACCTGGGTATTTGATACTGGTTCTGTTGCTAATATTTGCAACTCAAAACAGGGGCTACAGATTAAGCGAAGATTGGCTAAGGACGAGGTGACGATGCGGGTGGGAAATGGTTCCAAAGTCGATGTGATCGCGGTCGGCATGCTACCTCTACATCTACCTTCGGGATTAGTATTAGACCTAAATAATTGTTATTTGGTGCCAGCGTTGAGCATGAACATTATATCTGGATCTTGTTTGATGCGAGACGGTTATTCATTTAAATCAGAGAATAATGGTTGTTCTATTTATATGAGTAATATCTTTTATGGTCATGCACCCTTGAAGAGTGGTCTATTTTTGCTAAATCTCGATAGTGGTGATACACATATTCATAATATTGAAGCCAAAAGACGCAGAGTTGATAATGATAGTGCAACTTATTTGTGGCACTGCCATTTAGGTCATATCGGAGTAAAGCGCATGAAGAAACTCCATACTGATGGACTTTTCGAACCACTTGATTATGAATCACTTGGTACTTGCGAACCGTGCCTCATGGGCAAGATGACTAAAACGCCATTCTCCGGAACTATGGAGAGAGCAACAGATTTGTTGGAGATCATACATACAGATGTATGTGGTCCGATGAATGTTGAGGCTCGTGGCAGATATCGTTATTTTCTCACCTGCAGAGATGATTTATGCAGATATGGGTATATCTACTTAATGAAACATAAGTCTGAAACATTTGAAAAGTTCAAAGAATTTCAGAGTGAAGTTGAAAATCATCGTAACAAGAAAATAAAGTTTCTACGATCTGATCGTGGAGGAGAATATTTGAGTTATGAGTTTGGTCTTCATTTGAAACAATGCAGAATAGTTTCGCAACTCACGCCACCCGGAACACCACAGCGTAATGGTGTGTCCGAACGTCGTAATCGTACTTTACTAGATATGGTGCAATCTATGACGACTCTTACTGATTTACTACTTTCGTTTTGGGGTTATGCTTTAGAGACGGCCGCATTCACCTTAAATAGGGCACCATCGAAATTCGTTGAAACGACGCCTTATGAACTATGGTTTGGTAAGAAACCAAAGTTGTCGTTTCTGAAAGTTTGGGGCTGCGATGCTTATGTGAAAAAGCTTCAACCTGATAAGCTCGAACCCAAATCGGAGAAATGTGTCTTCATAGGATGCCCAAAGGAGACTGTGGGGTACACCTTCTATCACAGATCCGAAGGCAAGACTTTTGTTGCTAAATTCGGAGTTTTTCTAGAGAAGGAGTTTCTCTCGAAAGAAGTGAGTGGGAGGAAAGTAGAACTTGATGAGGTAACTGTACCTGCTCCCTTATTGGAAAGTAGTTCATCACAGAAACTGGTTTCTGTGACACCTACACCAATTAGTGAGGAAGTTAATGATGATGATCATGAAACTTTAGATCAAGTTGTTACTGAACCTCATAGGTCAACCAGAGTAAGATCCGCATCAGAGTGGTACGGTAATCCTGTTCTGGAAGTTATGTTACTAGACCATGACAAACCTACGAACTATGAAGAAGCGATGGTGAGCCCAGATTCCGCAAAATGGCTTGAGGCCATGAAATGTGAGATGGGATCCATGTATGAGAACAAAGTGTGGACTTTGGTTGACTTGCCCGTTGATCGGCAAGCAATTGAGAATAAATGGATCTTCAAGAAGAAGACTGACGCTGACGGTAATGATACTGTCTATAAAGCTCGACTTGTTGCAAAAGGTTTTCGACAAGTTCAAGGGATTGACTACGATGAGACCTTCTCACCCGTAGCGATGCTCAAGTCTGTCCAATCATGTTAGCAATTGCCGCAATTTATGATTATGCAATTTGGCAAATGGATGTCAAAACTGCATTGCTGAATGGATTTCTGGAAGAAGAGTTGTATATAATGCAACCAGAAGGTTTTGTCGATCCAATGGGAGCTAACAAAGTGTGCAAGCTCCAGCGATCCATTTATGGACTGGTGCAAGCCTCTCGGAGTTGGAATAAATGCTTTGATAGTGTGATCAAATCATTTGGTTTTATACAGACTTTTGGAGAAGCCTGTATTTACAAGAAAGTGAGTGGGAGCCCGTAGCATTTCTAATATTATATGTGGATGACATATTGTTGATTGGAAATGATATAGAATTTTTGGATAGCATAAAGGGATACTTGAATAAGAGTTTTTCAATGAAAGACCTCGGTGAAGCTACTTATATATTGGGCATCAAGATCTATAGAGATAGATCAAGACGCTTAATTGGACTTTCACAAAGTGCATACCTTGACAAAGTTTTTGAAGAAGTTCAAAATGGATCAAGCAAAGAAAGGGTTCTTGCCTGTGTTACAAGGTGTGAAGTTGAGTAAGACTCAATGCCCGACCACTACAGAATATAGAGAGAAAATGAAAGATGTTCCCTATGCTTCAGCCATAGGCTCTATCATGTATGCAATGTTGTGTACCAGACCTTATGTGTGCCTTGCTATAAGTCTAGCAGGGAGGTACCAAAGTAATCCAGGAGTGGATCACTGGACAGCGGTCAAGAACATCTTGAAATACCTGAAAAGGACTAAGGATATGTTTCTCGTTTATGGAGGTGACAAAGAGCTGATCGTAAACGGTTACGCTGATGCAAGCTTTGACACTGATCCGGATGATTCTAAATCACAAACCAGATACGTGTTTACGTTGAACGATGGAGCTGTCAGTTGGTGCAGTTCTAAACAAAGCGTTGTGGCGGGATCTACGTGTGAAGCGGAGTACATAGCTGCTTCGGAAGCAACAAATGAAGGAGTCTGGATGAAGGAGTTCATACCCGATCTAGGTGTCATACCTAGTGCATCGGGTCCAATGAAAATCTTTTGTGACAATACTGGTGCAATTGCCTTGGTGAAGGAATCCAGATTTCACAAGAGAACCAAGCACATTAAGAGACGCTTCAATTCCATTCGGGATTTAGTCCAGGTGGGAGACATAGAAATTTGCAAGATACATACGGATCTGAATGTTGCAGACCCGTTGACTAAGCCTCTTCCACGAGCAAAACATGATCAGCACCAAGGCTCCATGGGTGTTAGAATCATTACTGTGTAATCTAGATTATTGGCTCTAGTGCAAGTGGGAGACTGAAGGAAATAAGCCCTAGAGGCAATAATAAAATTATTATTTATTTCCTTATATCATGATAAATGTTTATTATTCATGCTAGAATTGTATTAACAGGAAGCATAATACATGTGTGAGTACATAGACAAACAGTATGTCACTAGTATGCCTCTACTTGACTAGCTCATTGATCAGAGATGGTTATGTTTCCTAACCATAGACAAAGTGTTGTCATTTGATTAATGAGATCACATCATTAGGAGAATGATGTGATTGACTTGACCCATTCCGTTAGCTTAGCACCCGATCGTTTAGTATGTTGCTATTGCTTTCTTCATGACTTATACATGTTCCTATGACTATGAGATTATGCAACTCCTGTTTACCGGAGGAACACTTTCTGTGCTACCAAACATCACAACATAACTGGGTGATTATAAAGGTGCTCTACAGGTGTCTCCGAAGGTACTTGTTGGGTTGGCGTATTTCGAGATTAGGATTTGTCACTCCGATCATCGGAGAGGTATCTCTGGGCCCTCTCGGTAATGCACATCACTTAAGCCTTGCAAGCATTGCAACTAATGAGTTAGTTGCGGGATGATGTATTACAGAATGAGTAAAGAGACTTGCCGGTAACGAGATTGAACTAGGTATTGAGATACCGACGATCGAATCTCGGGCAAGTAACATACCGATGACAAAGGGAACAACGTATGTTGTTATGCGGTTTGACCGATAAAGATCTTCATAGAATATGTGGGAGCCAATATGAACATCTAGATTCCGCTATTGGTTATTGACCGGAGACATGTCTCAGTCATGTCTACATAGTTCTCGAACCCATAGGGTCCGCACGCTTAACGTTTCGATGACGGTTATATTATGAGTTTATATGTTTTGATGTACCAAAGGTTGTTTGGAGTCCCGGATGTGATCCCGGACATGACAAGGAGTCTTGAAATGGTCGAGGCATGAAGATTGATATATTGGAAGCCTATGTTTGGATATCGGAAGTGTTCTGGGTGAAATCGGGATTTTACCGGAGTACTGGGAGGTTACCGGAACCCCCCGGGGGCTTAGTGGGCCTACATGGGCCTTAGTGGAAATAGAGGGCAACAAGGGGAGTGTGGGGTGCGCCCCCCCAGGCCGAAACCGAATTGGTTTAAGGCAAGGGGGGCCGGCCCCCTCTTTCCTTCTCCCCCTCTCCCTTTCCTTCCCCCTCTCCTACTCCTACTAGGAATAGGAGGAGTCCTACTCCTAGTGGGAGTAGGACTCCCCCTTGGCGCGCCTATCCCTGGCCGGCCGCCTCCTCCCCTTGCTCCTTTATATACGGGGGCAGGGGGCACCCCATAGACACAACAATTGATCATTTGATCTTTTAGCCGTGTGCGGTGCCCCCCTCCACCATAGTCCACCTCGATAATACTGTAGCGGTGCTTAGGCGAAGCCCTACGTCGGTAGAACATCATCATCGTCACCACGCCGTCGTGCTGACGAAACTCTCCCTCAACACTCGGCTGGATCGGAGTTCGAGGGACGTCATCGGGCTGAACGTGTGCTGAACTCGGAGGTGCCGTATGTTCGGTACTTGATCGGTCAGATCGTGAAGACGTACAACTACATCAACCGCGTTGTGCTAACGCTTCCGCTTTCGGTCTACGAGGGTACGTGGACAACACTCTCCCCTCTCGTTGCTATGCATCACCATGATCTTGCGTGTGCATAGGAATTTTTTTGAAATTACTACGTTCCCCAACACTCCCTACATATAGCTAGGTCGACTATAATTCTTTTTCCCCACGCACCAATAGACTTACCTCACTAGTTATGTCTCTCCCTTTCTCAAACACACGGCGGTTGATCTTCCTATGTAGTTACGTATGCTTACGTCAACCATATCGTCTCCCCTCATCATCCCTGCATAACTCCCGACCCGTCTCTCACACGCACGTGAATAGACAAACATACATCCCCGGCCCTCTCTTATTGATATTGCACTGGTACCCTCCGTTTGTATAGCAGTCCTCTCCTACCATTTGTGAGGCGCGACTCCACCACCAACCCTCTGACACTCTACCTTTGTCTTTCTCCCAACCTTATTCCTCTGCTGCACATATGCATGGATGCCGATTGATCTCCCTCAATACATAGCTAGGTCTCTATCCTTCTCCACACATATACTAGTCAATCTACCTCTCTATAGTTAGGTCTCTACCCCCTCCCCCCCACAAACACACCGACATTTGAACGTTGTAGGTAGGTATCCATGCCATAGAGAAAAACTGCACATCTGCCCTCTCAAATTCAAGTAGGCCAGCCGCCCTGTATCTTTGACATGGGCAAACACAAATTCGATGGCACTCCTTATCGACCGCGCAACAACACACTTCATCCCTGTTTCCGATTCTATCGATATCTCACGCCGATGATCCCTCCACTCTCTTCTCGTGGATTGCTCCCTCTATATATGATATATCCATGACTCTGTTTCACAGACATTGCATATGTTACGTTTTTTTGTTTGAGATATCATCGACACATTGCCTCTGTTTTGCGCAAACCATCTCTCTCACACCCACCCACGTACGTACCTGCATCTAAAGAAGAGGTGTGTCGGCGTTCTGGGACCAGGGGTGCCCAGACTTGCCTACCTGCGGGCGAAAGTGTGGCTCCACCAATGGCTAGGTATGGCCCAGCTTCAGCAGCGACCACCCAAGACCCTCGCGAGGGGCCAAGCCTCGCGAGGCGGACGACATCAAGACCTCCCTGGGGGTGGCCTCACTAGGCCGGCTCCCGAGGAGCGGAGATATCTATGCAAGGGGCATCTCGCAAGGTTCACGTGACGTGAGCCATGACGACCAAGGCTAGGCGGGCGCCAGCGGGTGCAGTGTACCGGTTTCCTCTTTGGTGCTAAGGAGGCAAGCGCAGGCGCGGGGTCCCGAGGCATCAAGCAAAGGTTTCCATATCGGTGCAACAAGACCAAGACTGCCAGGATGGCAGGGCGGAGGTCATCGCGGAGCCCACAACAACATCACCACCAGAGCCTTTGGCAGGCGAAGGCCACCTTTTGTCAGGATAGCCTGTACTAGTTGTCCCCTTCAAACTTGGCGGTTGTGGGATCCCTTCCCGCCTAACATTTGGGGAGAGGACCAAGGCCACTATAAATAGGACCTAGCCATCACCGTAGCAGGGGAGATCATTGAGATCATCCTCACACACATTGGCTCATCGAGCCCAAGAACACCTCACCTCCTGAGGCTGTTCATCCACTGTACTAGTTCATCCTCAGCCCCTCGAGGCAATCCACCACACACTGGAGTAGGGTATTACACCGCAAGGTGGCCTGAACCAGTATAAACCCCTGTGTCTCTTGTTCTTTGGGTCCGTCGAGCTAGGCTGAGGGATTGTTGAGCGAGCGAGCTAGGAAGAGAGTGTTCTTCATGCACACCCCAGAGTTCGAACCTCACAAGGGTTTGCCAGAACCCATAATCCGACATTTGGCGCGCTAGGTAGGGGTGCGCTGAAGCCCCTCTTTCGTGGATCGACCCGTCGACACCCTGCGGTTCCGATGTCGGACGACCCAAGGACCCACACCGACCATTGGGCTACTTGGCCCATCCGAGCGGCGTCGTTCTCCCAAGAACACCTCAACTCCTCACTCCAGGCGGCCCGCACACCGCCGAACACCGCCGGACGCAGGAGGCGCGGACCGATGCCCTCCGCCCTCACGCCGCGGCGCACACGCACCACCCCACGATCTTCAGGCTACGCTGCGGCAACGACACTGCACACCCGACGGGAGCAGGCAAACATGTGAGCCGCGCTCATCGTGGCACGGGAGCTTCTGCGATTCCGGCTGGTGGAGAGCGGCCGCGATGCACTTCTGGAACGCGTCGCTGAGCTACTAGATGCTGCCTCCCGAGGTACGCCGCCTTTCTGCTCCTTACCCATGCCTCAGGTTGTGGCAGAAGCACGCGCGAGGCCCCGAGGAGATCGCACGCCCCTGGAGCGCCAGGGGGACCCGACAACACCAACATGGACCCCGGTGTGACCCATCCTGCCGCGACGGCGCCATCGTGATATGTCTCCAACTTATCTACTTTTCCAAACACTTTTGCCCTTGTTTTGGACTCTAACTTGCATGATTTGAATGGAACTAACCCGGACTGACGTGGTTTTCAGCAGAATTGCCATGGTGTTATTTTTGTGCAGAAATAAACATTCTCGGAATGACCTGAAAATCCACGGAGACACGTTTTTGAATTAATAAAAATACTGGCAAAAGAATCAGCATCAGGGGCCCACACCCTGTCCATGAGGGTGTAGGCCCCCCCTGAGGCACGCCCCCTGCCTCGTGAGCCCCCTGAGACTCCACCGATGTCAACTCCAACTCCATATATTCATGTTCAGGGAGAAAAAATAGAAGAGAGAAGGATTCATCGTGTTTTACGATACGGAGCCGCCGCCAAGTCCTAATCTTCATCGGGAGGGCTGATCTGGAGTCCATTCGGGGCTCCGGAGAGGGGAATCCATCGCCATCATCATCATCAACCTTCCTCCATCACCAATTTCATGATGCTCTCCCCCGTGCATGAGTAATCGCATCATAGGCTTGCTGGACGGTGATGGGTTGGATGAGATTTACCATGTAATCGAGTTAGTTTTGTTAGGGTTTGATCCCTAGTATCCATTATGTTCTAAGATTGATGTTGCTATGACTTTGCTATGCTTAATGCTTGTCACTACGGCCCGAGTGCCATGATTTCAGATCTGAACCTATTATGTTTTCATGAATATATGTGAGTTCTTGATCCTATCTCGCAAGTCAATAGTCACCTACTATGTGTTATGATCCGGTAACCCCGAAGTGACAATAATCGGGACCACTCCCAGTGATGACCATAGTTTGAGGAGTTCATGTATTCACTAAGTGTTAATGCTTTGGTCTGGTACTCTATTAAAAGGAGGCCTTAATGTCCCATAGTTTCCAATAGGACCCCGCTTCCATGGGAGGGTAGGACAAAAGATGTCATGCAAGTTATTTTCCATAAGCACGTATGACTATATTCAGAATACATGCCTACATTACATTGATGAACTGGAGCTAGTTATGTGTCACCCTATGTTATAGTTGTTGCATGAGGAATCGCATCCGACATAAATATCCATCATTGATACATTGCCTACGAGCTTTTCACATATTGATCTTTGCTTAGTTACTTTTCTGTTTCCACTGTTACGATTGCTACAAAAACTACTATTATTACTTTTGCAACCGTTACCGTTACTTCCATACTACTTTGCTACTAAATATTTTGCTGCAGATATTAAGTCTTTCAGGTGTGGTTGAATTGACAACTCAACTACTAATACTTGAGAATATTCTTTGGCTCCCCTTGTGTCGAATCAATAAATTTTGGTTGAATACTCTACCCTCGAAAATTGTTGCGATCACCTATACTTGTGGGTTATCAAGACTATTTTCTGGCGCCGTTGCCGGGGAGCATAGCTCTATTCTTTGAGTCACTTGGGATTAATATCTGTTGATCACTACAAGGAACTTAAAAGATGAAAGAACCAAGATTTTCCCCTCGACTACGAGGGAAGGTAAGGAACTGCCATCTAGCTGTGCACTTGATTCACCTTCTGTTATGAGTAAATTTGTGACACCCACACCTGCTATTGATTCTGATATGTCGCATGTTATTGATGATGCCACTTCAGCTATGCATGATGCTTATGATGAAACTATGTGGCACCCCGGCTCAGAGAAAACCGGAACGCCCTGTATTCCAGCCCAGAGATCAAGGAGAAGTCTTCTGGAATACGACACTGCTTAGCATAGAACAAACCAGCTCTCTATTACAACATGGATATGAATACAAGGGTTCCGATATTACAATGAATAACATTGGCATGGCGACACTACACCAACCACGGTTGCTCTATACAAGCAGCAGAACAACTCGAAGTAGCAGAAAAACTTCTAGCAGCAGAACAACGACAATGGTGGTGAACTCCACTCCGCAGGGACTCTGGCTGGAACGCTTATCCTAGCTCGCGAACTCAGGAACAACACCAAACAAGCAAGCAATCCAGGCACGACCTGCAAACTGGCATGACATGCCAGGTCAGTACATTGAATTTACTTGCAAGCTCACAATAACCAGAAGCATTCAAGACAAACAACAACATGAGATCATCAGAATAACATGACATGAACACCATGAACATAATACTGCTAGAATAATATGATCATGGCAAGAACATATAAATCTGATGATACTAGCATGCAACATGATGGCACTACATGCACCATTTATTCTGTTCGGGTTGCCTCGTAACCATCACATGTATCACTTACCAACCTCGGACATTACACGATCATCTCAGGATCAAATCAAGCTTGGTATAAACAATACCGTAGTAATCATTAAACGACCACAAGGAGCTTGATCTTTACCCATGATTCTCGCACAAGATCACGAATATCCAGCAACTCAGTATCCTTGATACAACGGTGATCATTCCGGCGATCACAACCATGACCAACACTTGGTCTCAAACGGTGATCCTTCCGGCGATCACGACCATGACCAACACTTGGTCTCAAACGGTGATCATTCCGGCGATCACAACCAACTTATCTCCTCATCGAACCGGGGTTGTTATTAATCAAGTTATTATTAATACTGTTGACTCACGGTGTGACCGACACGAACTGGGCCCTTATCCGTGGGCGCGACTATCGATAGATTTAATGTACACTCTATAGAGGTAGTACACTGTAGCCACACCACGGAACCCATGGTCTCGCACTCCCATACGTGCGGACACGGCGTTCCGATAGAACCGATCTACTGCCATGACACTCCCCAACCACTCCGACCAACTCCCCTTTGGGCTAAGTCCTGGGTGGCCCCGTGCCTACCAAAGGCACCAACAGCCACCATCGTGGCAAAAATGGTCCCAAACGGGGACATGAGCTCAAAACCAAACACGGGCACACAAGGCTTATACCGTCCTACCTGATTAGGGTAGCGCCCACGCATAACCTTCCCTCACGGGAGGCACCGGTGAGAGGCATGACAATAGACCCAGTTAGGACCCCCCCCATAGGGTAAGCGTGGTTGCACTGGTCATATCGATTTGGTGGCACCATGACTCAGCCAACAGTTGTTCAAGTTCAATTTAATCCGGTTAAACTTGAATGCAATATGCTGAGTCATGATAAAATAACATGATGCATTTGCAAAGCATGAGCATGATGTCAACATAATCACGGGATGTAACATAACTATCCACCACGTCAACTATGAATAATCTCCACTGAACATGGCATAATGACGAGCGTAAATATTACAAGTGCAACACTACTCATAACATAACATGACCACTAGCATCAACCATAAATATCATGCATGAACATAACAACAATGCAAACATTTAACCAACGGAATGCAATGAAACATATATAACAACGGTACTCGGGACAGACGGAAGTTATGCACCGAAGACCATCACCAACATCACCAGGTACTACTAGCAAGCATAAATATAAAGAATACTAGAAACTAGCAGGGCATGACAACCAGGTGCATAACAACATAGCAAGAAAGTAAGCACTAACCAAGAATCATTACTGAAACAACGATAACCATGTTTTAAACAAGCAAACATTTAATAAAAATTCAAGTTGAAAACCATGGACACTGCATGACTATCATGCAAGTGGGTATTGTGGCTTGCCTGGGGATGAAGAAGGCACCGGGGAGAAGTGTGGTGAAGCCGCGGAAAGATTTGCCGAAAATAGTTCTCTCTCGGAGGGGCTATTTACGTGCAAGGGCAAAAGGTCATTTTCACAGTGTCAAGCCATAGTGAAAATGAAACCAACAGAACGGGCTCGACGAGACGAAGAAATGGGCTTTGGAATCACCTCATTTGGAGTTGTGAGCAAAAAGGTATAAGGTTTTTTCTGCCAGGGACCTATCAGTAATAAAATCATCACAAACAGGCCCTCAGCAGGAAAAACAGAACGCACCTTTTCTGAAAATACGTTTTCCAGAAGGGAAAACGCATTCTTGCCTGAGGAAGAAGCTGATTACGCTTTTGTTAAGCGAAGACGTACTCCGCGGAGTACGCCTCCACTTAACCACGTCAGCAGGCCGGCCCGGTCAGCGCAGAGAGGCCGACAGGCGGGGCCCAGGGACGGGGTCAACATTGTCTTCGCCTCTCCCGCACTTGCCCGTGGTCCAGAAGGAGGTCGCCGGCGTAGGGGCTCGTCCGATCGGCTCCGGCCATCCCCCGCCTCGCTCGACCTATGGGCGAGCTCAGCAGGAGTAGCCGCACCCGTCTGCGGAGAGCATGGGCTCCGGGGAGGACCAAGGCGAGAGCGAGCGAGGACATGGCGGACGGTGGCGACGGGCACCAACGGGGCTCGCGGCCAACAGCCACCAGAGGAGGAGGGAGGGGGCTCGGGCGGCTCCGGGGTGTGGATGGGGGCCTCTGGAGGTGGAATCAGGAGGGGAGGAGACTGGGGCTGCTCGGATTCGAGCGGAGCACCGCGGCGGCTACGACAACCATGGGCAGCGAAGAGAGCTCTTTGAGCGCGGGAGAGTGATTAGGGAGGGAGCTGGGAATGAGAGAAGGCTTCTGGTGTGCTCGCAAGGCTTGGGGAAGGCCTATATATAGCCGGGTGAGGGAGTGTCGCGCTGGCGTCGCCGCGGGCACGTGTCCGGCGCCGCGGACGCGTGCCCTCACTTGCAAGCTCAGAGGTAGACGACGTCGGAGGATCAGTGGAGGCTCTCACGGGGCAGAGGAGGCCAAGGGGGCGCAGGGAGGAAGAAGACGGTGAAGAACTGAGCCAAAACGGCACTGTGCGCCCGTGGGCACGCAGCGGCTTGCGTCGGTGAGGAATCTGCCGGAGGGGGAGCGGGGTCCAGGTGATTGGTGACGACGAGAGGAAGACAATGGACATGCTCACGCGCGCTAACACGACGAGAGGGAGAAGGGGGTCCAGCACAAACAGCCACTGGACGCGGCCACTGCACATAGAGCGCGTGCACAGGCACGCCATTGCCACGGTCACCGCGTGCACTGGCCTGTAGCGGGGGAGATGGGATGGAACTTGTTGTCTACGGGTAAGTTCATCCAGGGGAGGTTCCTACTGCGGTGGTAGTTTGGTTAAAATCGTTCTGGTTAAATGGTAATCAAGCTCTGAAGTTTACTACAGTAAACTTGGACGAGCACTGCTGATCCACAGAGACTTGATTGGGGTCAAAGGAGTTGTCTGGGAGGTTTAACTAAGGAAGAACAACAATACTGGAGATTTAGAGAAGAAATGGACCAATAAATAATAGGGTTACTTTGCAACTACATTTTTGGTCCAGAAACTTGATTTGGATGATGCACACACATGGATTTATGGATTGGGATGCAACTTGGCAAATCCTCATGATATGGACATATAAAGATGCTGTAAAAAGTTCATACCAAATGGACAATCCAAAATGGTACTTGCTTTACAAACCTCATTTCTGTCCAAAAACTTGGAAACATTCTAGAGGAATAATGGCTTCATGAACCAAGTCCAAAATGGGTGGAGGTAGGTTATATGGACAATAGAAGGCCTAGAAAAATTGGCAGCCATAATGGAGCAAGATAAAATATACTTGCTTCACGAACTGAAATTTTGGGCAGAATCAAAGAATTGAAGATGAGCTCACATGGAGGCATGACATGAGCTCTACTTTGGTGGAGGGCTATTATATTAGGATATGAGGGATCATGCAAAATGGCAACTCATTTGGATATGCCTAGCTTGCACCTCCTTCACAAAGCTTCTTTCTGGATAGAAACTTTGGAAAATCATAATTAAATAATTACTAGACAAATGAGGTTGCATTTTGGCATGTGGCAATGATATAGACATGAAAAGGTGTACAAGGAGTTTGAGGTCCATTGGGAAAAGGAGAATAGCACTTGCTTCACAATGTGCCATTTAGGGTAGAATAGGAAATGAATTATTTGAGCATGAAGATAAACATGACAAATGAAATATTTTGCCATATTTGAGAAAGATATGACCCAAACAATTTATGAGAATTATTTGGGAATTTTAGGAGTGATGGAAATAAAGGTTGCTTCACAACCTAGGGCAAATTTGAGTTATTCCTTTAATAGAAAAGGAATATTCCCAATAAAAAGAATATGGGGATTTGGGCTAGGATGAAAATGACAGGGTCTAGGGAAGGATTTGGGTATGACAAGCCGTTCTGGAAACAAAGAAGAGGGCATCTTCTTTAGTTTCCAGACCACAAAGCCACAGAAAAAGAAAACTCAAGCAAAAACCTTAGAAAACAAAAGAAAAAGAAAGGGCCAAAAATTAGGCTGTCACAAACCTTTCCCCCTTAAAGAAATCTCGTCCTCGAGATTTGGTTGCTCAGGGAACAAACATGAAGATACTGACTTAAGGAACCCGTTTCCAACTCGGGTATCCTTTTTCTTATTTTTGTTCCCACTAAATTTTTATCTGACTGGCCCTGGGGTGGTTTGCTTTAATATATCCATATTCTAACATATCTTACCTTGCTTGTTCATGCTTATACAGGCTCCAATTTCTTTTTAGATCTGCTGACTTAGCTGACTGGGATTGATTCTCATGACTGAAATATATGTCGGTCTCACAAATCCAAGAGTGATTTCCGCTGGGTGTGTCATCCGACACTGACAATCTTTCATGAAGTGGTGATAAGATTTTTCTAGTGGACACCGAAGCTCTAACTCCTTGCATTGGGTTTCTCCACTAGGTCCTTTGGGTTCCAAACAGTGAGTTGGGTCATAACCGTTTTCCTGACAGATTCTGGCTTATCGTGGAAGTTTCTGAATCATCTTAACTGGTTCCACTGTCTTGAGTATCGGATCCGTACCAAATATTTGATTGTCGCCTATCGTGGCTAGCATAATTATCTGTAGACTTGACTGACGGTGGTTCTGCACCACGCGGGTCTTGCAACAATTTTCATACCCACGTTACTGGTCTTGCTCCTTCATTATCGTTTTCTTGGTCTGGATCCTTGGCGGAAAGAGCTGGGTCATATTGCTTCTTCGTATCACCATAGGTACTGTTGGTGCAATTTTTCGGCAATCGCAGCTTATCCTCATTTTTCTGACAGGGTACCCCATTAAATGGTAGGTTCAACACCCCTCAAGTTCTGACTGCAGGAAAATGATCATCCGAACCTTTGCAAGAAATCGGCAAAGAAATCAGTAGCAACCAGAACGGTCTTTACAACTCAGATCTGGGGCATTACTGAAATAACTCAACCACGGCTCAAGACGGCCAAAAAGCAGCTCAAAACATGAGACCGGGTTGATAAGAAGAAGGTGGCAGCTCCCTAAAATAGCCAAAAAGCTGCTATAGGGCTACTGTCACAAAAAGAAACTCAACAGCTGTACGAGACGGCCGAAAAGCAGCTCAGAACTCATGGCAGTCGTTGAAGAGAGAAATAAAAATCGGCATCCACCCCGTATAGCTCAAAACAGCTTAGATCACAGGCGTGGTGCCGTCAGAAACCCATACCTTTTCCTCCTAAACCATCCAAGAAAAAGGATGATGAGGATTTTCAGCGCTTTGCTGAAATGATTAGACCTATCTTTTTGCGTATGTGTTTGACTGATATGCTTAAAATGAATCGTTATGCTAAGTATATGAAAGATATCGTTACAAATAAAAAAAAGATAACAGAAGCTGAAATTTCCACCATGCTTGCTAATTATACTTTTAAGGGTGGTGTCGGTGTCAAAACTGGCGGATCTCGGGTAGGGGGTCCCGAACTGTGCGTCTAGGATCGATGGTAACAGGAGGTAGGGGACATGATGTTTTACCCAGGTTCTGGCCCTCTTGATGGAGGTAAAACCCTACGTCCTACTTGATTTATTCTTGATGATATGAGTATTACAAAAGTTGATCTACCACGAGATCGGAAAGGCTAAACCCTAGAAGCTAGCCTATGGTATGATTGTTGTATATGATCTATCGACTAGCCCGGGCTCGGTTTATATAATGCACCAGATGCCTAGGATAACAAGAGTCCTAGCCGAATACGCCGGTGGGGAGGAGTCCTTGTCTTGATCACCAAGTCTTGTGGAATCTTCCATGTATGCGCCAGCTGTCTGAACTGGCCCATGAGTATACGGCCATGGGGGTGTGGGATCGAAAGTATGTCTAGAGGGGGGGGTGATTAGACTACTTGACCAAATAAAAACTTAACCTTTTCCCAATTTTAGTTCTTGGCAGATTTTAGCTATGTTAGGACAAGTCAAGCAATCATCACACAATTCAAGCAAGCATGCAAAGAGTATATTGGCAGCGGAAAGTAAAGCATGCAACTTGCAAGAATGTAAAGGGAAGGGTTTGGAGAATTCAAACGCAATTGGAGACACGGATGTTTTTCCCGTGGTTCAGATAGGTGGTGCTATCCTACATCCACATTGATGGAGACTTCAACCCACGAAGGGTAACGGTTGTGCGAGTCCACGGAGGGCTCCACCCATGAAGGGTCCATGAAGTAGCAACCTTGTCTATCCCACCATGGCCCTCGCCCATAAAGGACTTGCCTCACTAGCGGTAGATCTTCACGAAGTAGGCGATCTCCTTGCCCTTACAAGCTCCTTGGTTCAACTCCACAATCTTGTCGGAGGCTCCCAAGTGACACCTAGCCAATCTAGGAGACACCTCTCTCCAAGAAGTAACAAATGGTGTGTTGATGATGAACTCCTTGCTCTTGTGCTTCAAATGATAGTCTCCCCAACACTCAACTCTCTCTCATATGATTTGAATCTGGTGAAAAGAAGGTTTGAGTGGAAAGCAACTTGGGGAAGGCTAGAGATCAAGATTCATATGGTAGGAATGGAATATCTTGGTCTCAATACATGAGTAGGTGATTCTCTCTCAGAACATATGAGTTGGAAGTGTATATGTGTTCTGATGGCTCTCTCCATGAATGAAGAGGAGGTGGAGGGGTATATATAGCCTCCACACAAAATCCAACCATTACACACAATTTACCAATCTCGGTGGGACCGAATCAACAAACTCGGTCGGACCGAAAAGGTAAACCTAGTGACCGTTAGAGATTTTCGGTGGGACTGACATGCAACTCGGTAGGACCGATATGGTTAGGGTTTGGGCATAACGTAATATTTGTGAGACCGATTACACAAACTCGGTGAGACCGATTTTGGTAATTAGCTAACCAGAGGGTTGGTCAGGAAAACTCAGTGGGACCGATTTGCTCTTTTGGTGAGACCGAAAAGTTACAAAAGGGAAACAGAGAGTTTACATTGCAATCTCGGTGGGACTGATCCGCTCTTTCGGTGAGACCGAAAAGTTACGAAAGGGAAACAGAGAGTTTGCAATCCCATCTCGGTGAGACCGAGATCCCTATCGGTAGAACCGAATTGCTAGGGTTTGGCAGTGGCTTATGACAAGTGAAACTCAGTGGCGCCAGAAAGAATCGGTAGGACCGAGTTTGGCTTAGGGTTTAGGTCAAATGTGGATATGGGAAAGTAGTTGAGGGTTTTTGGAGCATATCACTAAGCACATGAAGCAAGAGGCTCATTAAGCAACACCTCATCCCTCCTTGATAGTATTGGCTTTTCCTAAAGACTCAATGTGATCTTGGATCACTAAAATATAAAATGAAGAGTCTTGAGCTTTTGAGCTTGAGCCAATCCTTTGTTCTTAGCATTTTGAGGGTTCCACTTTCACATCCATGCCATGCCAATCATTGAGCTTTCCTGAAATAATCATCTTGGAATAGCATTAGCTCAATGAGCTATATGTTGTTATGAATTACCAAAACCACCTAGGGATAGTTGCACTTTCAATCTCCCCCTTTTTGGTAATTGATGACAACATATAGATCAAAGCTTCGACAAATGATAATAGGCACGAAATATATCATCGCTTTGAGAAGTATGTGATAAGTAAGAGATCCCCCTAAATTTGTGCATATTTAAGATTTGCTTTGGACTGCAAATGCACAAAGAGTTAGAGTCATGGATTACTCTTCCATGTCACATACATCTTGGTGGAGCGCTTAAAATGATAACAATGAAATACATGCACCCATCACCAAGAATAGTGAATGATCACATAAGATAGATAGGATAATAGCATTAAGCAAACATTAAGTGTAGCTTATGATCAAACACAAGATCATCAATGTCTGACAGATAATGACATAGTAACATAATACTCAAGCACTCAAAAGCAAAAAAAGTTCGAAAAACCACCAAATAAAGCAAGAGAGAAAAGCAACACTCTCTCTCTCTCCTGAAGCCTATGATCTATACATTTTCTCCCCCTTTGGCAACAAGTTACCAAAAAGTTCCAAGAAAATGCATAGTGCTAAATCGACGCTCATGCTTGATCTTCAGGTGGTGGTGGAGTCCGGAGCACTCCAAGGACGAAGCCTTCTGTAGACGTGGTCGGAGTCGAGGCTGAAGTAGACGCTGGAGCTGGTGGAACTGAGGCTGTAGCTGGTGCAGAAGTGGTGGCTC
The DNA here is from genome assembly GCA_034509565.1 of Triticum monococcum. Taxonomy (NCBI): domain Eukaryota; kingdom Viridiplantae; phylum Streptophyta; class Magnoliopsida; order Poales; family Poaceae; genus Triticum; species Triticum monococcum. The sequence goes on from CM067843.1 coordinate 237,850,860, forward strand.
TGGTGTTAGCAACTGGCACTACAGACGACCTCGGACCTCGTGGCACTCTGGCAAAGGCATCAGTTGTAGTCTTGCCTCTCCTCTCCTGCATGTCATCTTAGAGCTGCTCCACTGCAGTCTGAATCTCTGTCACCTTGATATCCAGGCCATAGAACCTTTGTTCTACGATCCTCTCTAGGCTTGCCTGGTTCTGAGTTAGGGTGGCTAATCCTTTCTCAATCCGCAGGGTGGATGCAATCAGGTAACCAAGCTACTCTTGTTTGGTTTTCAAGAAATATTCAGATGCCTCCTCTTGAGTTGGCATCTTGGCAGCTTTCTCCTTCCTGGCCTCCTCCTTCTTGGCTTGTGCTTGGGCAGACGATGGTTCATTCTCAGTCATGACAACTTGATTATCTTCAAAATCTGGACGGATGGGCAGGTGTTCCTTGTCCAATAAGTATATGCCCATGCCCATCTTGGAGTTAATGAGCTCCTGAATTTGTGGGGCATACCCACAGCTCCTCTTCTGGTCTGCTGCCGTCCTCTTGATGGTCTCTACCATGAGGCTCATCACCTTGAACTTCTGTGGCACATCAAAGATATGTAGCAAATTGATCGCATGGCCTTTGATCATCTTGTGATCACCTGACTTGGGCAACAAGGTGTGCCTCAGTATCCAATTGATGGTTGGCAGCCCTGACAGAAGATAGTGTACTGAGCCAAACTTGAAAGTGTCAAGTGCTTCATTTGGAATCTCCTTGTACATGTTTGACATTGAGTTGTGGTCCATCTTCTTCTTGGTATAGATATCCAAGTCATCCTCATGCTCTTGTGGGGCATTGATCAGCTGAGCCCATTCAGCAACTGTAGACTGGTACCTCATACCCTCAGACATCCAAACAATTCTCCCATCTGAATAAAAATGTGCGGTGGAGTAGAACTGCATGATGAGTTCCTCGTTCCACTTTGTGAGCTTCTGCCCAACAAAGTCCTCTACTCCACATGCCTTGAAGCTGTCCTGCACTCCAGGGTAGTACTCTTCGTTGTCCTTGATGTATTGCCAATCAACCCATCTCATATCACATACAATTGGCTTCTTATCTAGCAGCACTGTCTCATAGAAGTCCTATTGTTCCTTGGTGTGAAATCTGTAGTCCACAGCAGTCCTCCTCCTTGAAGCATACGGATTTGCTTCTCTCCACTTCCGGAGCCATGAATCTCTCCTGAGCTTCATGTCCTCAGCCACAGGATGAGCATCGTTGTGGTCTGGGATCTTGGGCTTGAGTTTTCTGAGAACTTGCTCTTCATCATCTTCTGCAGTGTCAGGCACTGGGGCCTGTTCTTCTCAGCAGCTGGGATGCTTCTTGTATTCCTCTTTGGCTTTGGCTTTGGAGCTGGCTTGGCCTTGGAAGCAGCTGCCCCTGATCTTATGGCATCACCCATCAGCTTGGGTGCCTTTGGTGCTGGTGTAGCTACCTCTTCTTCTTCCTCCTCATCTTCCATGATGGAAGCCTTTCCAAGCACTTTGGCTACGGTCTTCTTGACCCTTTCCTTTCTTTTCTTGCCTTCAGCAACAACTGGCTCTATGGGAGTGGGCTTCTCAGATGAAGCTCTGGCCTTTGACATAGGCTGCCTGCCTGCTGGCCTTTTGATCTTTAACCCTGGCTTTGTGCCCTGTGCTGGCTCAACTCTCTTGGAAGTTGCTTCCTCTTCTGCCACATAATCCTCATCCTCTGATTCTGAGGTTCTCTTCTTTCTCTGTCTTGTGGCAGCTTTTGGCAGGTTGCTAGGAGTACTTCTGCTGGCATCATCTGAGGAACTTGAGGGACTAGTGCCCTCACTCATCTGCACTTGCTGCTCTGACAAGTTTTGGCTATCACTTTGATCAGACATGTTGCAAACTCTGACTGCTGACCCTGTGAATAGGTTATAGATGATAGAGTGGATGAGCATCACAAAATGCAGAGATTTTTGCAAAAGAATAATTCAAAAACTTAGTTTTAGTTTCCCACTGAAATCATCTCGGATCTACCGATTTTTAAACTCGGTGATACCGAAGCATTTTTGGCATCTGAACTAGTGAACTCGGTCAGACCGAGTCACAGTTCGGTGGCATCGAGACTGCTAGGGTTTCACAAAGTTCCAAAATCGGTCACACCGATAAGTAATTCTCGGTCAGACCGAGTCTCACTTGTGCAATGGCATAAGCCAAATCAGTGGGACCGAGTTTTTCAACTTGGTGGGTCCGAGATGGTTTCAGCGGAAACCTAACCCTAAAATTTTCGAATTAAACCTAATCTATGAGTTCATTGACTGGATAGAAGTGTTTCAAACGTGGCAAGAATCATGATGATCACAATGTGCTAAGAATCGGATTGGGGAATAGCACAAAGGTCGAGTCCATACCCTAGTTCGGCGGAGACTCGCTACGGCGGCAACGGCGGGGTTGATTCCCGTTGACGGCGACGGAGACCAGCGGCTGGAGGCGGCTGGCGGCGAGGAGACGATCCGGAGACCACGTTGGCAGAGCAGGCTATCGCGCGGGCGAAGGGGTTCGGAGAACTTTCCAAATTTTTGCCCGTGACTATATATAGCCCGACCCTGTTGGTGTGACCGAGTGGAACAACTCGGTGGCACCGAGATGCAAAACTGTATACAGTTGTTGCAACTCGGTGGGACCGAATGGTTCAAATCGGTTGCACCGAGATAGAAAACCTAGATCAACTTAATGATCTCGGTAGGACCGAAAGTAGGATATCGGTCAGACCGAGAATCACAAAGAGGTTTTGGAAGTTTAATTCTATGACGAATATGGGACTCCCAGCGCTCCTCACACAGAGTGGTTCGAATCTGACTTGATCAAATTTTGTGATGTAGCATGAATAGAGTTTGAGATGAGAAAAGCATAGATAGCTAGAGGAGGTTCTTAGGCATTCTTTTCCATCCACTTGGCAAAAGGAAATAAAACCAAACAATCAAAACAACAAGTGGATGTCCTCGAATGAGTAAAATATGCAACCAACATGCTCACGCAATAAGATGGCAAATAAAATATGTGACAAAGCATGCACAACCAATTCTAGCATCTATCAAGCAATTTGCGATGACTAGGTCATCTATATATGAGTATATTGACTTAGGAGTCAAGTGAGAACACTTGATCATAGGTCATACTCATCGTTTAAGCTCAAGTGGGGTTACCACTTTTACATAAAGCATTGTTGTGTTCACATCTTTAGAGTTGCTTTAGCTCAAGTCTTAGAGTAAAGCTCCCCCTAGATGTGATATCCCCCCTAAGAGGGATGAACTAACCTTGGGTTTTGTCGATGATGACTTCATGTAGATGTTGAAGATGTGGATGCTCAATGTTGATGTAGATCACTTAGAGCTATCCATTTGAGTGAATTGCACTTTCAATACCTACATGGGTTAGTCCCACAAGGAACAAACAAGGATATCCATAGACATAGAGTGATGCACACACAAGATGATGTCCATGAAAACTTTTAGGTTACCTTGTCCCTTGTCTTACCAACAAGAGGGTTTGTGACTCCTTGAACTAGTGCAAGATGTGGAAGTTGATTGCACTTGTTCTTGCCAAAATGATAAGAGTGAAGTATGTTGGCGGAGTCACCCTCAAGAACTCTCTAGTTCTTCTTCTTTTGGATCCACACCATCTTGATGGGAATCCTTGGAGTTGTAGTCATACTTGATGAAGTGGAACTTGACGTGGTCTTGGGAATCCACTTGACTAAGGTCTTATGAGCTTGAAGCTTGTCCTTGCCTTTTTGCTTGTAGCCTTGTGGTGGAAGATCATCTTGAGCTTGTGTTCCCTTGAAGGAAGTATCATACTTCTCTTGTTGAGGAACAAACTTTGTCTTGGGGTATTGATCTTCTTCCCACTCAACTCCATTGGCATTGAACTTTCGTTCAAAACCAACGCCTTGATTCTTCCGGTGCATTCCTTGCTTGCGCACAATTTCCTTGAATTGCTTACTCCCGGCAAGGCTTTTGTACACTCCTTTCTCTATAATTCCCTTCAATAAGCTATTTTCTTGCTCAAGTGTAACTTGGCTAAGAGAATCATTAGTGGAATTAAGAGAACTACTAGAAGCAACAATATTTGATTTAGCATGCTCATTGTTACTACTAGAGGAAGAATCTTTCTTGTTCTTGTTACTAGACTTGACTTGAGGCATGTAAGTGGATAAGAGTAAACGCTTGGCAATGTAAGAAGAACTTTTCTTGCGGAGATCATCATTGATTGCTTTTAAAAACTCATGCTCTTGCTCAAGATTGAGCTTTTCAAAGCGTAACTTCTCATGAGCTCTTAAAAGTTCTCGATGATCTTCAAAGATAGTTTCATGAGCTAACTTAAGAGTGTTTAGTTCTTTAGTTAGAGCCTCAATCTTATCCTTATCATTGTCATTCGTTTTATCTTGATTAGCATGATTAATTGACGTTTCACCATAGTATTCATCACTAGAGTTGTCAACAAGCAAATCATCATCACCTAACAAGTCATCTTCATCACTATTAAAATCAACATACTAGGGGTGTGTTACCTTAGGACCTTTGGCCATGAAGCATCTTCCAATTCCTTCATTTGGTGAGTCAAATATGTTGTAGGAGTTGGTTGACACAACTGCTAGACCGGCAACACCTTCATCTTGAGTATCTTCGGAGTCGGAGCGATAACTTCTGTCGGAGTGGCTGTCGGAGTCGGAGCCGGATACCCATTCACCAACATGAGCTTGATGTCTTCGTTTTGTGTAGCTCCTTGATGATTTTTCCTTCCTTTCCGAATCCTTGATTCTTCGTGAGTATCTTCGTTCATAATGATCATCTCTACTCCTTCTCTCTCTTGGTGGTGATTCTTTGCTTCTTCTTTTTGGAGAGTCTTCTCTTCTCTTGTAGGGAGCCGTACACTCATTAGAATAGTGTCTGGGTCTTCCACAATTGTAGCAGTTTCGTTTTCGACTAGAAGATCTTTTGTTATTGTAGGACCTTGACTTGGAGCTTCTATATTTGCTTCTATTCTTGTAGAACTTGTTGAAGTTCTTCACCATTAATCTCAATTCTTCATTGAAGTTTTGTTTCTCACTTGATGATGTAGGGGCTTCACATGAGGCTTTGTAGGCACCACTTGATTTGTTGTGAAGTTCCTCTTTATCTTTAAGTGACATCTCATGAGCAACAATTCTTCCAATCACCTCCGTTGGCTTGAGATCTTTGTAATTGGGCATCATTTGGATCAATGTGCACACGGTATCATATTTCCATCCAAGGCTCTTAGAATCTTCTTGATGATGAATCTATCGGTCATCTCTTCACTCCCTAAGCCGGCAATCTCATTTGTGATGAGAGCAAGCCTAGAGTACATTTCAGCGACACCTTCACCATCCTTCATTTTGAACTTGTCAAGTTGACTTCGAAGCACATCCAACTTGGATTCCTTGACGGAGTCGGTACCTTCGTGCATATCAATCAAAGTGTCCCAAATTTCCTTTGCATTCTCAAGACAGCTGATTTTGTTGAATTCTTCGGGGCACAATCCGTTGAAGAGAATATCACAAGCTTGAGCATTGTATTGCAACATCTTCAACTCATCCGCGGTAGCTTCACGGTTTGGTTCTCTCTCATCAAAGAAGTCACCTTGCAAACCAACACACACAATAGCCCAAACGGCGGGGTTATGTCCAAGAATATGCATTTTCATTTTATGCTTCCAACTAGCAAAATTAGTACCATCAAAGTAAGGACCTCTATGGTGATAATTTCCCTCGCTAGACGCCATACTCTCCTAGGTTGTGAAACCAAGGCTATGACCACCAAAAGCTATGGAAATCAAAGCAAATGGAGACCAAAGCTCTGATACCACTTGTGGGATCGAAAGTATGTCTAGAGGGGGGGGGTGATTAGACTACTTGACCAAATAAAAACTTAACCTTTTCCCAATTTTAGTTCTTGGCATATTTTAGCTATGTTAGGACAAGTCAAGCAATCATCACACAATTCAAGCAAGCATGCAAAGAGTATATTGGCAGCGGAAAGTAAAGCATGCAACTTGCAAGAATGTAAAGGGAAGGGTTTGGAGAATTCAAACGCAATTGGAGACACGGATGTTTTTCCCGTGGTTCGGATAGGTGGTGCTATCCTACATCCACGTTGATGGAGACTTCAATCCACGAAGGGTAACGGTTGCGCGAGTCCACGGAGGGCTCCACCCACGAAGGGTCCATGAAGTAGCAACCTTGTCTATCCCACCATGGCCATCGCCCACGAAGGACTTGCCTCACTAGCGGTAGATCTTCATGAAGTAGGCGATCTCCTTGCCCTTACAAACTCCTTGGTTCAACTCCACAATCTTGTCGGAGGCTCCTAAGTGACACCTAGCCAATCTAGGAGACACCACTCTCCAAGAAGTAACAAATGGTGTGTTGATGATGAACTCCTTGCTCTTGTGCTTCAAATGATAGTCTCCCCAACACTCAACTCTCTCTCATAGGATTTGGATCTGGTGAAAAGAAGGTTTGAGTGGAAAGCAACTTTGGGAAGGCTAGAGATCAAGATTCATATGGTAGGAATGGAATATCTTGGTCTCAACACATGAGTAGGTGATTCTCTCCCAGAACATATGAGTTGGAAGTGTATATGTGTTCTGATGGCTCTCTCCACGAATGAAGAGGAGGTGGAGGGGTATATATAGCCTCCACACAAAATCCAACCGTTACACACAATTTACCAATCTCGGTGGGACCGAATCAACAAACTCGGTCGGACCGAAAAGGTAAACCTAGTGATCGTTAGAGATTTTCGGTGGGACTGACATGCAACTCAGTAGGACCGATATGGTTAGGGTTTGGGCATAACGTAATCTCGGTGAGACCGATTTTGGTAATTAGCTAACCAGAGGGTTGGTCAGGCAAACTCGGTGGGACCGATTTGCTCTTTCGGTGAGACCGAAAAGTTACAAAAGGGAAACAGAGAGTTTACATTGCAATCTCGGTGGGACCGATCCACTCTTTCGGTGAGACCGAAAAGTTACAAAAGGGAAACAGAGAGTTTGCAATCCCATCTTGGTGAGACCAAGATCCCTATCGGTAGAACCGAATTGCTAGGGTTTGGCAGTGGCTTATGACAAGTGAAACTCGGTGGCGCCGGAAAGAATCGATAGGACCGAGTTTGGCTTAGGGTTTAGGTGAAATGTGGATATGGGAAAGTAGTTGAGGGTTTTTGGAGCATATCACTAAGCACATGAAGCAAGAGGCTCATTAAGCAACACCTCATCCCTCCTTGATAGTATTGGCTTTTCCTAAAGACTCAATGTGATCTTGGATCACTAAAATATAAAATGAAGAGTCTTGAGCTTTTAAGCTTGAGCCAATCCTTTGTCCTTAGCATTTTGAGGGTTCCACTTTCACATCCATGCCATGCCAATCATTGAGCTTTCCTGAAATAATCATCTTGGAATAGCATTAGCTCAATGAGCTATATGTTGTTATGAATTACCAAAACCACCTAGGGATAGTTGCACTTTAGGGGGTCCTCGGCCCAATCTAACAGATCAGGAGACGACGTGGTGAGTACCCCCTAGTCCAGGACACCGTCAGTAGCCCCCTGAACCGGTCTTCAAGTTAGGGACGCTCCTCGATTCTTCCGAACCGTTCTTCATCTTCGGTTGTCGGTCTTGAAAACTGGTTCAACAAATCTTCTCATCTTCGATCTTGAGGATCGCCGAAATGCATTCGACGAGTTTACACGTTGGGTATCCGAGGAGCCCCTTTAAGTTTCTGGCCTTTATCAATGCCTTGTTATTTTTATGCCACACCTCAGGTTTGAAGTTGTTCTCGGGAGGCAGTGTCCTCTTGCGTCCGAGCTCCAACACCGGACTGCATTCAAGGTATCTTTTGCAGATGAGCACCAACGCCGGACCGCTTCCGGGCTCCAACGCCGAAATGTATCTTAGCTCCAACGCCGGACTATATCCGAGCTCCAACGGCGGACTATATCCGAGCTCCAATGCCGGACTATATCCAAGCTCCAACGCCGGACTATGTCCAAGCTCCAACACCGGACTGTCATAAATCACCTTGGTTTAAAAAAGTTGAAGGAGTTTAGCCGAGCTTAATGCTGGAAATGCCCTCTATGGGGCCAGCCACTAGAGCCCGAGCTTTATGCCGGACTGCTTCCGAGGTGGTGCACCACCCCGACTGTAGGCCGATTTTTTGTCAATATTTTTTATTGGTGCAATTTATTCTCTGCCGAGATATATAGCCAGCAGCCCTCAAAGTGTGTATTGGTCTAAAATCCGAGATGCACCTGAAGGATGACCTAAGACCGCTGATCCTAGTAGCCGCTGAGACTCAGGTTGATTTGCAAAATCGGCCTGAGGATCAAGTCCTAGCTCGGCAGAATACTTTGGGACACAAAAAGCAGTGTGCTCAGTCCTGGAGACTCAGGTTGGGTGCGGCCGACCAACCTGAGGATCAAAATCTCCTCGGAAACTATATTGCACATAAACTTTTCTGCATTAGACAGGCAATGCAGTAGCCCCCGAGATACTGGTCGGGTGGCAACACCAGATCAGGGGATCGATGTGCCCCTTTAATATTTGTAAATAATAAGCCCGAAGCCCAGTAGCCCCAGAGCCTTAATGCGGGCACGGGTGGCCGAATTAAGGATCGATATCCATAGTAAAATCACAAATTATGTGTAATGACTCTATGTATCCAAGTACTTTACATCATTAATGCTCGGATCCGCATTGTACAAAACTTTGTTGACCGACGATCGGCTTCCACCTCCTTGGCCAGTAGCCGAGGAGTGTTTGTCCTACTTTATAAAGCCTTTATGAGGGTAAAGATTTACGACAAACAAGGCAATCTGGCCATACGGTTTTATAAACAAAGGTACGCAGAGAGATATGTTATATTTACTGTTTAACATAAGAAATGTCTTCCAAAGAAAATAGTCCCGCTAGCGGTTCCTTTCTTTGGGTTGTCATGCTAAGCATGATCATGAAACCTCAGCTCTAATGTAAGAGCAAAATATTGAGGATTTAGTTCGGGAGGCCAGTTACTAGCCCCCGGTAGTGTTCGACAACAGTCGAGGTCAAGCCGTAAACACTTCGGCCAATGTTATGAATGGCCCATCATATAACACAGTCATCAGATCGCTGACCAGTTTACGCTTATTGTGACAGTCAGTTTTTGGCTTTCTCCACTGAGGTGCTTAAACATGTGAGCTGGAAGCACAATCGCAGTGGTTCTCCCTTTGCACACCTAGCCGAACAAAGCGGAACGTAGGAGGCAAGCGCAGGAGCCGGGCAACCCAACTATTGACCGATGACACAATTCAAAACCGATGCATATATAGCTATATCCGAGAATGTTTTTGCCGAATCTCTAAAGGTGTCTGGCATTGCACTGCAAGACTTGTGCTGAAAACACACAAATAGTTTAAAAGTGCCAAAAGCTTGGAAAACCAAAAAACGTCAGTAAAAACATGACGTCCGAACAAGACCAAGTGTTCGGTGCCAATCCGAAAATTGGTCTTAGAAAAAAAAGGAGTGCTTCTGTCGTGCTTTAACATGACACATCCTATCTCAAGACTCCAAGTGGGTCAGCCTACGGCTTCAACCTCCTATCCCGAAGGCGGAGTACTTCTCATTAGGCCAGTTTAGCAAACTAAACTCTAGCGGCTTTGAGAGAGAAATTAGGCTCCCCGGCTAGTGACCACACACTCGTGTCGAAAAAAGGAGTGATGAATAACAATAGTAATAAAAACTTTGCAACAACTAAGAAGAAGAACACTTATTATAAAATGGCTCATATAAATTTAAGAGCCCCCAAGTGACTTGGGTAAAAGGATTTTATGTATAATGATTGTATGTACCGAAGTACTAATATCATATCTTTGTTCACCCGAACTTTAAACGCGTCATAACCGACCGTCAGCTTCTCCCTCTTCGGTTAAGGACCGAAAAGTGTTATGTACTCCACCTGTCGAGAATATCGACAGTGTTTCCGATAACCAGGAAACCGGGCCATAAGGCTCTAACAGACAAAGCGCGCTCAGGGAACTTATGCTATATTACAGACGAAGTGTAAGAAGCATCATCAAAGAAAATAGTACCCCCACCGATACCTTTCTTCGGTGCTCATTATTACTATGAGACTTGTGCAATAGATTTTTTGTACTCATGAGTTCCGCTGTGTGCCGACCATGATTGAAAACAATAAGAGCGCTAGCTTTCGGCTTCACCCAGTCTGAGGTCAGAGCTCGGAGGACCCGGTCGTGACAATCGCATAGGTGCTCCCTTTACTCCCTAGTCGAACAATCGGGAACGTAGGGGTAAGCACAGGAGCCAGGCAACCCAGCTTGCAAATCGCTTAAGTCAATATGGTGCATATTGTGGCATAATACACGAACAAGGAACGAAGCCGTACAAGTATAATCATATGCAAGAGGAAAAGCTTCATAAAGGAAGCCCCCAAATAAACGGGGTATTCGAATTTGTGCGTCACAAACAAAGTTTGGACAAGGAAATTTTTTTACAAGCAACTTTTTTCCTAAAAAGTATAATGCTTGGTCGAACCGAACACAAAATTTAAAACCTTGAGCATGAAGGCAACTTAGCTGGTTAATGTGTTCGGTATTGATGACGCGGCCCGAGCTTTATGCGGGACAAGGTTCCATCCCCCAAACCGGTCCCAAGGTGGCGGAGCAAAGAGCTCAGCACTCCGAAGTGGTGACATAGCACGGTCAATGCGGGCCAGCAGAGTGATGCCGAAGTCCCTGGCATGGGGTAATGAAGTGTTGACGAAGCCCCCCGGTCCAGCCGAGGTGACGTGGTATGTCAGTACACTGAGTTGATGATACTGCCCAACCCTGATCATTTTCCTGTGCACAAAAAATAGTGCAAACCGGAGATAATAGTGATAATAACAATTAAAAAAATTGTTGCATAATAAATAATTTATGCAAAGTGAGTAATAAAAGAAATATGGCATGGCGCCGAAGTCAATGTCAATGCAGGGCGTCGGCGTGATGCAGTGAAGGCGTGACAAAGCCTGAATTTGCAGGGCGGTCCGGGCTCCGGATGCGGCATTCGCCGAACTATGTACGACAACTGACCGAACTGCCACACGACTGTTTTTAATGTGGCCGCTATTTGATAGACCTATGTACAGATGATGGAACAAACAAGAGTAATAATTCCTTAAGAAAAAAAACCCAACAAGCAAAAATTGTTAGGATTAATAGCACCTGGTTTATTTGTTGTAGCATTCCGAAGAAAAGCGACTCCCAAAATCGGGAATCGATCCGCACACCCATTGCCTGATGGGTGATAAAGCGATGGCCTGGCGATGCTAGCAAAGGTTGGCTTGCCGAGGAAAAGCCCGTGTTTCAGCTAATGTGATGAAGCTGGTCGGTTGGTGACGCCGAAGTCTCCGAAGTAAGTTGATGAAGAGATGGTGAAGCCCTCGGTCTAGCCGAGGAGACGGAGCAGGTTGGTAAGGAGACGTTTCAGCTGCCGTGTCAGCCGAGGTGTTGAAGCAAATCGGCATGATGGACATCGGCTTAAAGAAGCAACAGTGCGGCCATGCCGACGCAGGTCGTAACTTGTAACGCGGACAATGCCAGTTTGATAAAGTGACCATGCGGTGATGCCTGTGTTCCCGCTCAGTATAATCCGTGGGGCGGCGATGTTGGTGATGATTTATCCTTCGCAATGCCGAACTCTTGTTCGGCTTGCTGAGATGATGATCGAAGGAATTGAGCTCGGCTCAATATAGCGGTGACATGTCTAGTGCAGGTCGACAGCCGTGGAGCAATATTACCGGACTGGTTTGACACCAGCATAATGATGAAGACGACCTCAGGGGAGGCTTAAAAATTTATGGGCACGTGTTTAAAAACAACGCACAATACCCTAGAAGAGAATTCCTCTAAAAAGGTTGTCCAATATCATGTTCATAAAGAAACATGAATTCGGGTCGGATCCGTATTCGCGCAGAAAACGGATCCGAAAATTGGTCCACTCATCGGAAGGTTCCTGGAGTTTGAACTCTTGGATCAAGCTGAAATTTGGAGGGGTGGTAGATATGGGAATTCCGCAGTAGATGAACGGTTGGATCTTCCAAAGGACGTCCGAGCTAGAAGCTGGACACCACGCCCTAAACTCGTCCAGATTCCCGTCCAGATTTGACAGGGCTCCGGTATATCGTAGATTGTCGGAGATTCCTCCATCAGAACTCGACAAAATTTTGCATGGCTGTTGTAGACGTAATTCCGCACTATTCCATCGAAGCAATCGTCAAACTGACGCTCGAGGAGGCGGTGGTGGCGGATACGAGTTCGCTGTCCAGAAAAACAGCACGGTCGCCCGAGGGCAATGTTGACGTTGAGCCCCCGGGCTCCCTGGATGATTCCTCCATGATCTTAATAGAGATCGGAGTTGATGTTGAAGAAGGCCCTCATCCGAACATGACGATCGGAGGTAGGGCACAGTCCTTGGCCCAGCCAAGGTGACCGGCCGAGCCGGTGACGAAGAAGCCGACGTCGCAGTTGACCTGCGGGCGAGCCATCGATCCTTTTGCCGCATCCCAATCCTGCCGGACATAGTTCGGCCAGGACTCTCCTGTCAAGGAGAGAGACTTTAATGAATTCAGTATGTCGCCGAAGGGCGAGTGCTGAAAGATATCCGCGGAGGTAAACTCCATGATCGGCGCCAAACCGGATTCGATAGGAATGGGCGCAAGCAGTTCGGACTCCGTGGCCGGAGAAGTATCCGGCAGTTTAACAACACGGTTCTCGTGAAGGTTAAGGTCGATATTCGGCTCGATCGCCGCTGAGGATACGGCCTCCGTGATGGGGTCTATCCACCCATCCATGGATGGCGCAATTGGTTCCGAATTGAGGCTCGGAGCGGCTGCCGGTGCGATCTCCTAAATACGGTCCGATGGTAGAGCTAAATCATTCTCATCGTGACCATGTGGCGCACAAGGCAGGGGCTCGAATCCGTCGAAGATCGAGTCTCCATGGATATCGGCCGTGTAATTTAAGTTTCCAAACCTGACCTGGCGGCCAGGGGCGTAGCTTTCGACCTGCTCCAGATGGCCAAGCGAGTTGGCCCGCAGCGCGAAGCCGCCGAATACAAAGATCTGTCCGGGGAGAAAGGTCTCACCCCGGACTGCATCGCTATCGATGATAGAAGGAGCCATCAAGCCTAACGGCGATGACACAGAGGAACTCTCAATGAAAGCAGCAATGTTGGTGTCAAAACCGGCAGATCTTGGGTAGGGGGTCCCGAACTGTGCGTCTAGGATCGATGGTAACAGGAGGCAGGGGACACGATGTTTTACCCAGGTTCGGGCCCTCTTGATGGAGGTAAAACCCTATGTCCTGCTTGATTTATTCTTGATGATATGAGTATTACAAGAGTTGATCTACCACAAGATCGGAGAGGCTAAGCCGTAGAAGCTAGCCTATGGTATGATTGTTGTATATGATCTATCGACTAGCCTGGCCTCGGTTTATATAATGCACCAGAGGCCCGGGATAACAAGAGTCCTAGCCGAATACGCCGGTGGGGAGGAGTCCTTGTCTTGATCACCAAGTCTTGTGGAATCTTCCATGTATGCGACAACTGTCCGAACTGGCCCATGAGTATATGGCCATGGGGGTCCTCGGCCCAATCTAACAGATCGGGAGATGACGTGGTGAGTACCCCCTAGTCCAAGACACCGTTAGGTGGAATACCTAAGAAACTTGGAGATCCAGGAGTACCAACTATACCATGCTCCATTAAAAGAAACTATGTTAAAACTGCTTTATGTGATCTTGGAGCCGGTGTTAGTGTTATGCATCTCTCTTTATATCATAGACTTGATTTGAATAAGTTGACACCTACTGAAATATCTTTGCAAATGGCCGATAAATCAACTGCTATACCTATCGGTATCTGTGAGGATGTGCCTGTTGTGGATGGAAACATTACTATTTTAACGGATTTTGTTATTCTTGATATTCCCGAGGACGATAGTATGTCGATTATCCTTGGTAGACCCTTTCTAAATACTGTAGGGCTGTTATTGATTGCAACAAACGCAATGTCACTTTTCATGTTAATGGTAATGAGCATACGGTACACTTTCCGAGGAAACAACCTCAAGTCCACATTATCAATTCTATTGGAAAAATTTCAACAATTACTATTGAAGGTTTTGAATTCCCTCTTCCTAATGTCAAGAAGAAATATGATATTCTTATTGTTGGGGACATGCACATCCCTGTTGAGGTAACCTAGTGTTATTCGAAAATTCTCCGGTTTCATGTTACTCGGAAAGAGTTTGCTAACAAGACTTGATCAACCTTGTTAGTGGATTCCTTTTGATGAGCATGAGAGGATGAAGTTAGAAAGCACAAGTCTCTCTACCCTCCTTTTACTTTCTGTTATTTAGATTAAATAAAGCAAAAGTAGTATTTTCTGTCTGTTTTCTGAATTATCCTTGCAATAAAAGTCCCCCAAAAATAAAAGTTCTCCAAATGTCCTGGAAATGAAATATGATTTTTTGTAGAATATTTAAGAATTACTGGCACTGAGAACACCAGGGGGCCCACCATTTGGCCATGAGGGTGCAGGGCGCGCCCACCGCCTGGGGCGCCCCCTGCCTCGTGGACCCCACATGGACCCCTCCACTTATTCCAGCACCCACTCACTTCATCTTCCTCCAGAAAAAAAAATCCTCCCATAGCTCAAACCCGTGTTCTAGCTCATCTTGCTGCCATTTTCGATCTCCTTGCTCAAAGCTCCATTCACAAAACTATTTGGGGAGATTGTTCTTCGGTATGTGACTCCTCCATTGGTCCAATTAGTTTTTGTTCTAGTGCTTTATTTACGGCAAATTTTTGCTGCTAAGGTGACCCTGTTCTTGAGCTTGCATGTCAAATTTATATGGTCCAAAGTAGTTTTAATGCATGATATGGCCTCTAGGCACTTGTAGGAGTAGTTGCTATCAATTTTGTTGAGTTTGGTTCACTTTTATTTTGAGTCACTAAAAATTTCAGAAATTTTCAGAGGGAGAAAATGTTGAAGAGATTGTTGAGAGGCTCTTCGAGCCGAAGCTCAAAGGATAAGCAGAGTGAGGAGAATAAAAAGCCCAAATACAATCTTTCTCGCACTGCGGAGAGTTCGGCCGTGCGAATGGCCTTGTGACGAGTTCTTAAGAACCGCCGGAATTTACGATGATTTCTATTACTTGGCTGAGAATGCAGGCCTCACCGACTTCCTCCACGACCAGCGCGAACAGTATCTCTTACTCACTAATATTTTCGTGCAAAATTTTTATTTCCATGCTAAGAAATCACCACCTTCAGTGGAGTTTCACTTATATGATGAGGTTAAGGAGATGTCACACCATGATTTTTGTCGGGTCTGCAAGATACCCTTTGAGGGAAGCATTGAGGAACCACATCGTAGTGATGTGGATGGGTTTATTGATAGAATTGTTGTAGGAGAAACTAGGAAAGTTTCTCATGCAAGAATTACTAGTATACATTTTCCCGTTCTACGTTACTTTGCGATATTTTCTAGTAGATACTTAATTGGTCGCGGGAACAGTGGAAATCTTAGTGCTCTTGATATTGTCATTTTGTGCCATGCTTTGTTTCGGGATACAACTTTCAGCTTAGGCGCTATTGTTGCTAAATGATTAAGTCTAAACCATACAAAGGGCCCCATCTTCGGAGGCATATTTGCTTCACGCCTTGCTGAACACTTTGAGATACCTATTAGGCATTATGAGAAAGAGGAAAAGTTGTTGCCCCCTGTTTTTCTAGATTATAAGAGTATGGTAGGACATCATTTTATTGTTAAAAATAAGAAGAAGATGCTTAAGTATAATTTGATATTTGATAAAAATCACTGTGAGATTATTACCTTGACTGCACCCTCTTTGTTTAACATACTTTCAGGCACGTACCTCATCTTGCCAGAGGCCATTTATGCATACTAGAGGCTGACACAAGTCCCAGAGCCAGAGCCTAAGCCACCACTTGACCCTTATCGACAATCTGTTTATCAGTGGGATCCGGAGGAGATTGCCAACCAGTGGCACCCTAAGGAACCTCCTCAGTACACCGGAGAGAGTAGCTTCTATCAGTGGCCATAGACCAACTTAGGCCAAAAGCCTAAGCTTGGGGGAGTACGTATTTCTCACCGACATTACATTCATGTTCACACACTCATGCCAGTTGTCGGTGCTCGTACTTTTTCATTGTACCATCCATGCTAGTTTATTTTCTTTGCTAAGCCTTCTTCTTGTGTGTTCGAAAAAACCTTAAGAAAAACCAAAAAAATTAGTTGTAGCTTTCAGCTAGTTTACTTTCCATGCTTGTAGTAGTAGTAATTAAAAGAAAACCCAAAAAGATTTCTCGTTCTTCTTTTGCTTGTTGGGAGCTTTCCCATGTAAATAGTTTTATTTCTTTTCTTGTTCTTTGGGGGTCCAGAGGAGAAGACCATGATGAAAATGTTGAGTGGCTCTCATATGCATTATTGTTGATTTAACCAGGAGCCCATATTACCTTGTATTCTCCCTTGTATTAAATGCTTGCAGATTCCAGCTTAGTCTAATGCATGTGCACTATTATTATTATCCACATCGTTCGGTCGTGCAAGTGAAAGGCAATAATGACGATATATGATGGACTGATTGATATGAGAGAAGCTGGTATGAACTCGACCTATCTTGTTTTTGTAAATATGATTAGTTCATCATTCCTGGTTCAGCCTATTATGAATGAAACATGTTTGCAATGACAATTAGAGATTATAGTTTCCCATGCCATGCTTAATTAGCTAGGAGTTTATAATGGTTTACCTTGAGTGCCAACATGCTATTAAAATGGTTGTGATGTGGTACGATAGGGTGCTATCCTCCTTTGAATGATTCCAGTGGCTTGACTTGGCACATGTTCACGCATGTAGTTGAAACAAAATCAACATAGCCTCCATGATATTTATGTTCATGGTGATTTATATCCTACTCATGCTTGCACTCATTGTTGATTAATCTTAATGCATGTTCATGACTGTTGTCGCTCTCTAGTTGGTCGCTTCCCAGTCTCTTTCTAGCCTTCACTTGTACTAAGCAGGAATACGGCTTGTGCATCCACTTCCATAAACCCCCAAAGTTATTGAGTCCACCATACCTTCCTATAAGCGGTATCTACCCGCCGTTCCAAGTAAATTTGTATGTGCGAAACTCTAAACCTTCAAATGAAATTCCGTTTTGTATGCTCGAATAGCTCATGTATCAACTAGGGCTATCTATATCTTCCATGCTAGGTGGGTTATTCTCACGATGAGTGGACTCCGCTCATCACTCACGAGAAAATGGCTAGTAACCGGGATGCCCAGTCCCATGCTCAAATCATAATAATTGCAAACAGAACTCCCCCGGGATTGTTGTTAGTTGGAGGCACCCATTGTTTCAGACAAGCCATGGATTGATGTTTGTTGGTGGTGGGAGAGTATAAAGTTTACCATTCTGTTTGGGAGCCGCCTATAATGTGTGTAGCATGGAAGATATAGAGATCTCTTGGTTGTTATGTTGACAATGAAAGTATACCACTCAAAATATTATTTATCTCTATTTCAAAACTCGAGCTCCGGCACCTCTACAAATCCCTATTTCTGTAGCGACCCGACCTCAGATGGTCAAGTCTCTGTGCTTCAGTGTCATCCCTGGATCGGTAATGCTGACACACACAGTACTCGAAGGATTTATAACAGAGTAGCAATCACACACTATTACATCGAATGTCTCCAAAGAGAACTTATTACAATAATATGGCTTAAGGCCATCTAGTGCGATAACAGCGGAAGGCTTGGAAGATAAGGTGAGTCCATCAACTCCAATGGCATAACGGAGCTGCACGACAACGACCTAACGAACATCACTCCTCGTCTGAAAAGTCTGCAACATAATATGTTGCAGCCCGAAAACGGGTCAGCACATGGAATATGCTGGCAATATAACACAGTAGAGCAGAAACAGAATAATGCTATCACTACATGCATATATGGCTGGTGGAAAGCTCTATGGTTATAGTTTTTGCGAAAAGCCAATTTTTCCCTACAACAAAGGAATAGATTTTTATTTAACTATCATGGTGGTTGAAACATCATTGAGAAGGTACCCCCAACTCAATCCCAATTAAAGTGATTAACAACCAACAGTATTAATTAAACATGGTGAGATACATGTGATAACCCAAGTATTAGATACTCAAGAATTGTCCATAACCGGGGACATGGCTAACCATGATTAGATTGTACACTCTGCAGAGGTTTGCATACTTTTCCCCACAAGACTCGGTCGCCTCTGTTGGATTTCTCGCACTACATGGTGTTTGAGAAACGGATGACTGAGACACAGTCTTTCAGAAACGTAAACTCTCTACTCCGGGTAGACCATACCAAACCTACAAAAACCCACTACCTGCTGATCTACCTCTTCAAGAGCTTCACATAACTTACTCAACTATGCTAGAGCCCATAATAGCTTGTGGCTGCACACGGAAGTTTCTAGCATGAATCATCTCAGTTCCCTTTGAGCCTGGGTGGCGGTCCATAGGAAGATCACATGGGTACCCCAAGATTTCCAAAAAAATACAGACAACACTGGGTTCCCCAGGTGCCTCAATCCACCCAGTTGTTTGATTAAGTTGCCACCTTAAGTTGAACCATTATTTAACAATCTCACATCTGTCATGAATTTCACTCAAACCCAAACCACATCTACGAGCATAGCATAGCAATATAAGCAATACGTAGAAGTAACTCCCAAGGGTTTGAATATAACAGGGTAATAGGTTCTACCTCAGCAACTACTTCCCAACCCACAAGTTAATGACATCCTAATCATGCAATGTTTGAGGATTGGAACTAATGCATAAAAACTGGGTAATGATGGGATATGATCAAAGTGTTACTTGCCTTGCTGACGATCCGTGAATCCTAGAGACTCGTAGTAACACGCTTCGCACTCTGGGAATTCTATTGCAAGTAAACAATAATATACATAAGTAACAAGCAACGATGCACAAGCAAAACTCAAATAAGAGAGGTTGACCAGAAAGTCCAAATTAAGAACTCCGGTACGCAAAAAGAATCAAATCAAACGAAGCAACGAAAGTCAAACGACGAAAGAAAGAAGCTTCATTTACTAATCTGAAACTGGGTCAAATTTTACAGTAACAAAAACTTGTTTGAGTTGGTTAAACGGAAAGAGGGCTTCGAGACGAAACTCTAGGCGCTTGAATCGCCTGATTCCGATAAATGAGCGAAAAGATAAACCGAAATTAAGATCAGATCAGAAATCACGATCAGAAAAATCGCGGAATAAATCCGAGAAAAAGAAAAACGATGAACAGATTAACGAACAAACGTTCGTTATCTGGATCTAAACGAAGAACGCGTTTGTTTAAAACGAACGAACGAGGGAACACTCGCTAAAAAAACGGAGAAAAACCAATCTATTTAAAAAAATGAAATCTAGGGTTTTGAAAAAAAATAAAACCGAACGGTTTTTTTAGAAAAACCGACGGTTGGAACCGGCGGCTACCTATGGCGAGGGGCTTTGGCGAGGGCTTGGGCGGCGGGGTGCGGCGGCGGCGCGGGCGGTGGGCGGCGGCGGGGCTCGGCGGCGCGGGCGGTGGTGGTGGTGTGGTGCTGGGGGGCTGGGGTGGCGCGTATATATAGGAGGGGGGCGGCGACTTGGAGTAGGGGGCAAGGCGCGGCGGCGGAGGCGGAGTCCGGCTCGGACTCTGTCCGAGTCGGCGGCGGCGGCGGGGCTCGCGTGCGGGGAAGGCGGCGGCGACTTGGGCCGGCGGCCCGGCTGGGTTCGGCCCAGTCGGCGCGGGGAATTAAAAAAACAGTTTCTCCGACAGAAATAAAATCCTAAAAATAAAAATAAAAATCTAAAAATGCCAAAACAAATTTTCACCGTCTAAATAAAATATTTAGGACGAGTTGAACATTTTCTTGGCCCTAAAATGCAATTTTGAAAACATGCAAATTTTCTAATGCAAATAAAATCCAATAAATGATTTTAATATTCTTCCTCCGATATTTCAATTATTTTGGAGAAGTCATATTATCTCCACTCATTTGATTTAATATGAAATATTTTTTGGAGAGAAAAAAATTTATTAAAATCAAAATCCTCGTTTCATTATTTTTGAAAAAAAAATCAAATATGAAAACCGGAAAATCCCCAACTCTCTCCGTGGGTCCTTGAGTTGCTTAGGATTTCAAGGATTGCGGAACACAAATGCACTAAATCATGATATGCATGGATGATCTATGTATAACATTGCAAATTGAAAATTTGGGATGTTACAACTTCCCTCTGCGAAGGGCCTATCTATTTACTTTTATGTTGAGTCATCATCCTCTTATTAAAAAGCACAAGTTGGAGAGCACCGATATCATTCGCATGCATTGCTATTAATTTACATTGAGTACGACTGTGACTGGATCTCTTTTTACCATGAATTACAATGTCTAGTCAGTCCTTGATCTTTAGGGGTGCTCTGCATTTATATTTTGTGGTCTCAGAAAGGGCTGGCGAGATACCATATTGTTATATCGTGTTATAATTGTTTTGAGAAAGTGTTGTCATCCGAGATTTATTATTATTGCTCGCTAGTTGATTATGCCATTGATATGAGTAAACACGTGACCTAATGTTATGGAGAATATGGTTAGTTCATAATCTTTGCTGAAAACTTGAATGTTGGCTTTACATATTTGCAACAACAAGATCAAACAGAGTTTGTAAAAGTTTTTCTTTATCACTTTTAGTTTGTTAACTAAATTGCTTGAGGACAAGCAAAGGTTTAAGCTTGGGGGAGTTGATACGTCTCCAACGTATCTACTTTTCCAAACACTTTTGCCCCTGTTTTGGACTCTAACTTGCATGATTTGAATGGAACTAACCCGGACTGACGCTGTTTTTAGCAGAATTGCCATGGTGTTATTTTTGTCCAGAAATAAAAGTTCTCGGAATGACTTGAAAATCCATGGAGACACATTTTGGAATTAATAAAAATACTGGCTAAAGAATCAGCATCAGGGGGCCCACACCCTGTCCACGAGGGTGCAGGGCGCCCTCCCCCTGGGGCGCGCCCCCTGCCTCGTGGGTTCCCTGAGACTCCACCGACGTCAACTCCAACTCCATATATTCACGTTCGGGGAGAAAAAAAGAAGAGAGAAGAATTCATCCCGTTTTATGACACGAAGCCACCGCCAAGCCCTAATCTTCATCGGGAGGGCTGATCTGGAGTCCGTTCGGGGCTCTGGAAAGGGGAATCCGTCGCCATCGTCATCATCAACCTTCCTCCATCACCAATTTCATGATGCTCTTCGCCGTGAGTGAGTAATCCCATCATAGGCTTGCTGGACGGTGATGGGTTGGATGAGATTTACCATGTAACCGAGTTAGTTTTGTTAGGGTTTGATCCCTAGTATCCATTATGTTCTAAGATTGATGTTGCTATGACTTTGCTATGCTTAAAGCTTGTCACTACGGCCCGAGTGCCATGATTTCAGATCTAAACCTATTATGTTTTCATGAATATATGTGAGTTCTTGATCTTATCTTGCAAGTCAATAGTCACCTACTATGTGTTATGATCCGGTAACCGGAAGTGACAATAATCGGGACCACTCCCGGTGATGACCATAGTTTGAGGAGTTCATGTATTCACTAAGTGTTAATGCTTTGGTCCAGTACTCTATTAAAAGGAGGCCTTAATATCCCTTAGTTTCCAATAGGACCCCGCTGCCACGGGAGGGTAGGACAAAAGATGTCATGCAAGTTCTTTTCCGTAAGCACGTATGACTATATTCGGAATACATGCCTACATTACATTGATGAACTGGAGCTAGTTCTGTGTCACCCTATGTTATAACTGTTGCATGACGAATCACATCCGACATAATTATCCATCATTGATCCATTGCCTATGATCTTTTCACATATTGATCTTTTCTTAGTTACTTTTCCGTTGCCACTGTTACAATTGCTACAAAAAAACTATTGTTACTTTTGCCACCGTTACCGTTACTTCCATACTACTTTGCGACTAAATATTTTGCTGCAGATATTAAGTCTTTCAGGTGTGGTTGAATTGCCAACTCAACTGCTAATACTTGAGAATATTCTTTGGCTCCCCTTGTGTCGAATCAATAAATTTGGGTTGAATAATCTACCCTCGAAAACTGTTGCCATCCCCTATACTTGTGGGTTATCACGTCGCCAGGAGGGACAAGTGATAAGTCTCCAACGTATCTGTAATTTTTGATTGCTCCATGCTATTATATTATCTATTTTGGATGTTGATGGGCTTATTTTTACACTTTTGTACTATTTTTGGGACTAACCTATTAACCAGAGGCCCAGCCCAAATTGCTGTTTTTTGACTATTTTAGAGTTTCACCGAAAAGGAATATCAAACGGAGTCCAAACGGAATGAAACCTTCGGAAGCATTATTTTTGGAACAAACGTGATCCAGGAGACTTGGAGTGGACGCCAAGAAGCAATCAAGGAGGCCACGAGGCAGGGGGCGTGCCCACCCCCCTAGGAGCGCCCTCCACCCTCATGGGCCCCTCGTTGCTCCACCGACGCACTTCTTCCTCCTATATATATATATCCATATACCCCGCAAACATCCAGGAGCACCACGAAACCCTATTTCCACCGCCACAACCTTCTGTACCCAAGAGATCCCATCTTGGGGCCTTTTCCGGAGCTCCGCCGGAGGGGGCATTGATCACGGAGGTCCTCTACATCAACTCCATGGCCCCTCCGATGATGTGTGAGTAGTTTACTTCAGACCTTCGGGTCCATAGCTAGTAGCTAGATGGCTTCTTCTCTCTCTTTGGATCTCAATACAAAGTTCTCCTCGATTCTCTTGGAGATCTATTCGATATAATCTTCTTTTGCGGTGTGTTTGTCGAGATCCGATGAATTGTGGGTTTATGATCAAGTTTATCTATGAACAATATTTGAATCTCCTCTGAATTCTTTTATGTATGATTGGTTTATCTTTGCAAGTCTCTTCGAATTATCAGTTTGGTTTGGCCTACTAGATTGATCTTTCTTGCAATGGGAGAAGTGCTTAGCTTTGGGTTCAATCCTGCGGTGTTCGATCCCAGTGACAGAAAGGGAAATGACACATATTGTATTGTTTCCATCAAGGATAAAAATATGGGGTTGACATCATATTGCATGAGTTTATCCCTCTACATCGTGTCATCTTGCTTAAGGCGTTACTCTGTTCTTATGAACTTAATACTCTAGATGCATGCTGGATAGCGGTCGATGTGTGGAGTAATAGTAGTAGATGCAGAATCGTTTCGGTCTACTTGTCTCGGACGAGATGCCTATATACATGATCATGCCTAGATATTCTCATAATTATTCGCTTTTCTATCAATTGCTCGACAGTAATTTGTTCACCCACCGTAATACTTATGCTTTCTTCTGAGAAGCCACTAGTGAAACCTATGGCCCCCGGGTCTATTCTCCATCATACAAGTTTCCAATCTACTTTATTTTGAAATCTTTACTTTCAATCTATATCATAAAAATACCAAAAATATTTATCTTATTATTATCATCTCTATCAGATCTCACTCTTGCAAGTGGCCGTGAAAGGATTGACAACCCCTTTATCGCGTTGGTTGCGAGGTTCTTATTTGTTTGTGTAGGTACGAGGTGACTCACGCGTGGTCTCCGACTGGATTGATACCTTGGTTCTCAAAAACGGAGGGAAATACTTACGCTGATTTACTGCATCACCCTTTCCTCTTCAAGGGAAAACCAACGCAATGCTCAAGAGGTAGGAAGAAGGATTTCCGGCGCCGTTGCCGGGGAGATCTACGCCAAGTCAAGACATACCAAGTACCCATCACAACTCTTACCCTTCGCATTACATTATTTGCCATTTGCCTCTCGTTTTCCTCTCCCTCACTTCACTCTTGCCGTTTTATTCGCCCTTCTTCTGTTCGTCTTTCCATTTGCTTTGATGTCCTACTTAGCTCGTTTGCTCGTTTGGCTGGAATAGTTGTTTATTTATTGCTAAACAGAGAACCTAAGATCTATGGATCCTCATCCGTTTGCTAATCTTTTTAAGAGATCCAATTATGATGAACCAATTGCTAGTGAGTTTTGTGCACTAGATTATCTTTATGAAGTTTTGCTTGAAATTCGTGAATCTGAAATTTTGATGAAGTACTTTATGGAGGGATTCACGATGGACCCTTGAATAGAAAGCATGATTGCAATGATGATAGTATAAATTCTAGTAATGTCAATTGTGCTTATAATATGCAAAACCCTAAGCTTGGGGATGCTAGTTTTGCTATGTCTGCTACTTGTTGCAATGATCATGATTGGGGTGATTCTTCTTATGATCTTGAAAATTTATTTAAGCCCCATGATGAATATGAGATTGATAATAGTGTTTGCAATATTATTGAAAGTGGTTTTGGAAGAGTGTCAACTTTAGATCCCACATATTTTGAGAATGTTCAATCTTATGAAGTTTTTGATAAAAGTGGGTTTGGAGAGGTCATGACTTTAGTTAATGTTAATCCCACTATTTTGGAAGAGTGTCAACTTTGCATGCATGTGGATCGTGTTGAGAACATGTTATGTGATAGCTATATTGTTGAATTTGAATATGATCCCACATGTAATTATTAGGAGAGAGGAAAATATGGTTGTAGAAATTTTCATGTTACTAAATTACCTCTCGTTATGTTGAGATTGCTACTGTTTCTTTCCGCTTCCTTGCATATGCTAGTTTTTGCTTGCCTTGATAATTTTTTTACCTATGATATGACTATGCATAGTAAGTATGTTAGACTTAGATGTGTTTGTCACGTGTTTTATGATGCTCTCTTTGTACTTCAATTCTTGTCTTTCATGTGAGCATCATTGAAATCTTATGCCTAGCTTTAGGGCTTTAAAGAAAAATGCTTGTTGGGAGATAACACAATATTTTACCTTGATGTTATTCAATAAATAATTTATATATCCTCTGTTTTGGTTGTGTTTTTTGTGTTTAATTAGTGTTTGTGCCAAGTAGAACCGTTGGGAAGACTTGGGGAAAGTCTTTTTGATCTTACTGTAAAAAACAGAAACTTTAGCGCTCATGAGAATTGCTGCCATTTTTTATTGGAGAGTGATATTTAGTTAATTCTTTTTGCAGATGATTAATAGATAAATTCCTGACGTCCAGATATTTAGTTTAGAATTTTTGGGGTTCCAGAAGGTTGTGTTAGTTACATATTACTACATACTGTTCTGTTTTTGACAGATTCTGTTTTTCGTGTGTTGTTTGCTTATTTTGATGAATCTATGGCTAGTAAAATAGTTTATAAACCATAGAGAAGTTGGAATACAATAGGTTTAACACCAATATAAATAAAGAATGAGTTCATTACAGTACCTTGAAGTGGTGTTTTCTTTTCTTTCGCTAACGGAGCTCACGTGATTTTTCTGTTAAGTTTTGTGTTGTGAAGTTTTCAAGTTTTGGGCAAAGATTTGATGGATTATGGAACAAGGAGTGGCAAGAGCCTAAGCTTGGGGATGCCCATGTCACCCCAAGGTAAAATGCAAGGACACCAAAAAGCCTAAGTTTGGGGATGCCCCGGAAGGCATCCCCTCTTTTGTCTTCGTTCATCGGTAACTTTACTTGGAGCTATATTTTTATTCGTCACATGATATGTGTTTTGCTTGGAGCGTCTTGCATGATTTGAGTCTTTGCTTTTTAGGTTAACACAATCATCCTTTCTGTACACACCTTTTGAGATAGAGACACATGAATTAGAATTTATTAGAATACTCTATGTGCTTCACATATATCTTTTGAGCTATATAGTTTTTGCTCTAGTGCTTCACTTATATCTTTTAGAGCACGGTGGTGGTTTTATTTTATAGAAATAATTGATCTCCCATGCTTCACTTATACTATTTTGAGAGTCCTTTAGAACATCATGGCAATTTGCTTTTAGGCGTAATAAAAACTTTCATATAAGTGCATTGAATACTAAGAGAAGTTTGATACTTAATGATTGTTTTGAGATATGGAGATGGCGATATTAGAGTCATGCTAGTTGAGTAGTTGTGAATTTGAGAAATACTTGTGTTAAAGTTTGTGATTCCCATAGAATGCACGTATGGTGAACCGTTATGTGATGAAGTTGGAGCATGATTTATTTATTGATTGCCTTCCTTATGAGTGACGGTCGGGGACGAGCGATGATATTTTCCTACCAATCTATCCACCTAGGAGCATGCGTGTAGTACTTTGTTTCGATAACTAATAGATTTTTGCAATAAGTATGTGAGTTCTTTATGACTAATGTTGAGTCCATGGATTATACGCACCCTCACCCTTCCACATTTTCTAGCCTCTCTAGTACCGCGCAACTTTCGCCGGTACCATAAACCCACCATATACCTTCCTCAAAATAGCCAACATACCTACCTATTATGGCATTTCCATAGCCATTCCGAGATATATTGCCATGCAACTTTCCAACGTTCCGTTATTATGACACACTTCATCATTTTGCTTTGCATGATCATGTAGTTGACATCGTATTTGTGGCAAAGCCACCGTTCATAATTCTTTCATACATGTCACTCTTGATTCATTGCATATCCCGGTACACCACCGGAGGCATTCACATAGAGTCATACTTTGTTCTAAGTATTGAGTTGCAATTCTTGAGTTGTAAGTAAAAATAAGTGTGATGATCATCATTATTAGAGCATTGTCCCAGTGAGGAAAGGATGATGGAGACTATGATTCCCCCACAAGTCGGGATGAGACTCTGGACGGAAAAAAGAAAAGAGAAAAGAGGCCAAAAAAAGGAGGCCCAAATAAAAAAATGAGAGAAAAAGAGAGAAGGGACAATGTTACTATCCTTTTACCACACTTGTGCTTCAAAGTAGCACCATGATCTTCATGATGGAGAGTCTCCTATGTTGTCACTTTCATAAACTAGTGGGAATTTTACATTATAGAACTTGGCTTGTATATTCCAATGATGGGCTTCCTCAAATTGCCCTAGGTCTCCGTGAGCAAGCAAGTTGGATGCACACCCACTTAGTTTCTTTTGTTGAGCTTTCATACACTTATAGCTCTAGTGCATCCGTTGCATGGCAATCCCTACTCACTCACATTGATATCTATTGATGGGCATCTCCATAACCCATTGATACGCCTAGTTGATGTGAGACTATCTTCTCCTTTTTGTCTGCTCCACAACCACCATTCTATTCCACCATAGTGCTATATCCATGGCTCACGCTCATATATTGCGTGAAGATTGAAAAAGTTTGAGAAAATCAAAAGTATGAAACAATTGCTTGGCTTATCATCGGGGTTGTGCATGATTTAATATTTTGTGTGATGAAGATAGAGCATAGCGAGACTATATCATTTTTGTAGGGATAACTTTCTCTGGCCATGTTATTTTGAGAACACATGATTGCTTAGTTAGTATGCTTGAAGTATTATTATTTCCATGTCAATTTTAAACTTTTATCTTGAATCTTTCGGATCTGAACATTCATACCACAATAAAGAAAAATTACATTGAGAAATATGTTAGGAAGCATTCCTCATCAAAAATTCTGTTTTTATCATTTACCTACTCCAGGACGAGTAGGAATTAAGCTTGGGGATGCTTGATATGTCTCCAACGTATCTGTAATTTTTGATTGCTCCATGCTACTATATTATCTATTTTGGATGTTAATGGGCTTATTTTTACACTTTTATACTATTTTTGGGACTAACCTATTAACCGGAGGCCCAGCCCAAATTGCTGTTTTTTTGCCTATTTTAGAGTTTCGCCGAAAAGGAATATCAAACGGAGTCCAAACGCAATGAAACCTTCGGGAGCGTTATTTTTGGAACACACATGATCCAGGAGACTTGGAGTGGACGTCAAGAGCAATCGAGGAGGCCACAAGGAAGGGGGCGCGCCCACCCCCTGGGCGCGCCCTCCACCCTCATGGGACCCTCGTTGCTCCACCGACGTACTTCTTCCTCCTATATATATATGCATATACCCCGCAAACATCCAGGAGCACCACAAAACCCTATTTCCACCGCCGTAACCTTCTGTACCCAAGAGATCCCATCTTGGGGCCTTTTTCGGAGCTCCGCCGAAGGGGGCATTAATCACGGAGGGCCTCTACATCAACTCCATGGCCCCTCCAATGATGTGTGAGTAGTTTACTTCAGACCTTCGGGTCCATAGCTAGTAGCTAGATGGCTTCTTCTCTCTCTTTGGATATCAATACAAAGTTCTCCTCGATTCTCTTAGAGATATATTCGATGTAATCTTCTTTTGCGGTGTGTTTGTCGAGATCCAATGAATTGTGGGTTTATGATCAAGTTTATCTATGAACAATATTTGAATATCCTCTGAATTCTTTTATGTATGATTGGTTTATCTTTGCAAGTCTCTTTGAATTATCAGTTTGGTTTGGCCTACTAGATTGATCTTTCTTGCAATGGGAGAAGTGCTTAGCTTTGGGTTCAATCCCGCGGTGCTCTATCCCAGTGACAGAAAGGGAAACGACACGTATTGTATTGTTTCCATCGAGGATAAGAAGATGGGGTTTACATCATATTGCATGAGTTTATCCCTCTACATCATGTCATCTTGCTTAAGGCGTTACTCTGTTCTTATGAACTTAATACTCAAGATGCATGCTGGATAACGTTCGATGTGTGGAGTAATAGTAGTAGATGCAGAATCGTTTCGGTCTACTTGTCTCGAACGTGATGCTTATATACATGATCATGCCTAGATATTCTCATAATTATTGGCTTTTCTATCAATTGCTCGACAGTAATTTGTTCACCTTCGTAATACTTATGCTTTCTTGAGAGAAGCCACTAGTGAAACCTATGGCCCCCGGGTCTATTCTCCATCATACAAGTTTCCAATGTACTTTATTTTGAAATCTTTACTTTCAATCTATATCATAAAAATACCCAAAAAAATTATCTTATTATTATCATCTCTATCAGATATCACTCTTGCAAGTGGCCGTGAAAGGATTGACAACCCCTTTATCATGTTGGTTACAAGGTTCTTATTTGTTTGTGTAGGTACGAGGTGACTCGCACGTGGTCTCCTACTGGATTGATACCTTGGTTCTCAAAAACGGAGGGAAATACTTATGCTGCTTTACTGCATCACCCTTTCCTCTTCAAGGGAAAACCAACGCAGTGCTCAAGAGGTAGCAACAAGTGTTGATGGACCACCCCGAGGACACGCTGGAGTGCCACCTAGCGGCCACTAGGGTCATGCGCCCCAGCTAGTGGCTCAAGGCGCGGGTCATCCAGGCGATGGCTCCGGTGGGGCGACCGAAGACGCCTACGTGCCCCGCATGGTGAACCTAGGGTGCATGCCGGGGGTAGGCCCCAACCTGTTCCCTGAACCAAGATCGGAGGATAGAACGCCCGAAGTGGGGGCCTTCCATGAGTCGCCTGGAGGCTTCGCCGACCCCTTCAGCGACGATGACAACGGGATACAGCCAACATCTCGGGAGTAAGTTTACACTGACCATGGGTTGCAGGTGAACCAGTCGCAGCAGCAGTCAGAGACCCCAGGGCGGTGGCTCCGCCCCAGGTGAGAGTGGTGCACTGGGGCCTGCGCGGGCAGGGCTTGGAGTGAGGGCCTCCCTCGCCCCGCACGGAGCAAGGCGCTGCACGGAGGTAGGTCCTCTGCCAGGGGAGGCGCCGGCGAGCCCTCCCCCGGCAGAGGGCCCGTTGTCGCTGAGGGCGCTGCCAGCGTCCCCTTTGCCCCTTGGCCTCATCCTGGTTTCAGGACGCCCCAATGGTGGTCGGGGTGGTGCAGGGCGGGGCCCTCGTCTGGCGATATGAAGTAAGGCTCACGCCTCTGAAGGTCTCCGCTCATGACATTCTCACGTAATAATGAGTGGGGCTGTACACGCCCCGGAGTCTCCGGAGTGCCGCCCTCGGGCCTCGGGGGCTCCCGCCCATGTCCTAGTGGAAGCACCTTGCTCCGCGTTGGCCGTCGACACTGTCCCTCAATGACTATGCTCACAGCCAGTGAAAGCACTTAGTTCCGCACTGGTGGGAAGACAAGAAGACTAGCTAGGTGCTGGACGTGGCCATTTGCTTTCATCCGCTTTTCTATAACTCGATTCGCTGCCCTTTTGGATTGAACTTGAAGTCCTTTTTATTGATGAGCATGGGAGGGGGTCTTCTCTTGTTCGTGTTGATTTCTTGCATTTTGGTTGCATGCTTTATTCGAGGCTCACGCCTGCTTCCCCTCCCCTTGCGAGCGCCTTGCAAGTGGGGGCTGGGCGTGGTATGCATGCGACGACCGCGCTCAGGCAAGCCCGGGTGGCGACAACTCCACAGGGTCGAGAGTACCATCGCCACAGAATCACTGCGCGCACACCCTGTTGCTGCTGGCATCTGTTCCTTGCGAGGCTCTCTCGACCAGATCAGCAGGCTCCTAGGAAGATCTAAAACCTCGCGAGCCCCTAAGGGGCTCCCCTCAGGAGAAGGACGCATCAGCAACCTCAAAGCCCGCTCAAGGCCTACAGGGATCTTGGAAAGGCACAGCGACGACCCTACTGAGGGACTCACAAGCTTGCAAAAGCGCGTTTCAGGTTTGGCCTATAAGATATAACATCAATTTACTTACACGAGGGGCTGCCCCTCCAAAATGCTCTCACACCCTGTGGATCCGTGTCCAAGTCTCTGCATGCAGGTTCGAGCGAAGGAACGCGGCTTAATCGGACATGCCGCTCACAACGTCGTCCTGGTCGCTCTCGTACGCACTGCTGGCAGTGCCTCTAGCGTCGTCTTCGCCGTCATCGATTGCGCCATCTTCATCTGCCACGACCACCACCGCATTGTCCTTGGTGGCAAACGCCCTGACCAGGGTGTCGACGTGATTGTCCACCCAGTGCGATAGGTTGTCCCGGATGGCTCCGGGTACTAGAGCAATGGCGGTGTCAAATTCGAACTGCAGGTCAAGGTTCTGGAGATGGCTGAAGACGTGTGAGAACGCACGCCCAAGGAGACCCCGGCTCCTTTCCTCAACCAGCTCTGAGCCCTCGCGGCCCGGTCCTCCAGGCGCGTCACAACGTCAGTGAAGAAGCGGAGGTGGCTGGCGTAGTCTTCAACGCGGGGATGAGGGACACTCTCCTCGCAGATGACGCCCAGTGCTCGATTGGACCTCACTTTGAGGCCCTGGAGCATAGGGGCGTGCTCATGTTGCAGCGTCTGCCGATGACACGCCTCCTCCCTGTTCTGCTGCGCGAGGGACGCAGCGTCATCAATTTTCTGCTGAAGCGAAAGCAGATCAGCGCGAGCCTCAGCCAAGTCAGCCTGGGCAGAAGTCTGGGGCGCCGTAGCGGTCCTCTCGCGCTGCTCTGCCTCGTCCAACCTAGACCTAAGGGCGGTGGTCCTGCCCTCAGCTTCGGCCTCCGAGAACTTCAACTTCAGGTCATACTCACTGGTGGGATCCCATGAGCCTTCGCCACCCTCCGGGCAACCTCCTTCTGGATCTTGGCCTCACGCGCGGTGATGACATCTTCGGCCATGGCCACATGGCGCACCCTTGTCTCCAACCGCTCAAGCTTGAGGCTGCGCTCTGAGGCCTCCAACATCAGTGCCTCCTCACACTTCTGGATCTCCTTCTCCCCGGAAGACGCCCCCGCATTGACGCCAAGACAGCCCGGCGCGCCTGAACCTGCTGCTCGAGGGTAGCATTCAAGGCCTGGAGCTTCTATCCGCACTCCTCGGCGACCATGCGGTGATAGTCAGCCTCCCTGGCCTCCTCCAAGGCTCGAGCGCTTGCCTCGCCTGAGTTCGCAAGGGACGACACGGCCTTCGCGCTGTCGCGCTCGTGCTGAAGATGCCCGAGGTTGATGACCACCTTCAACTGATGCCATTCGCCCGACAGCCGAAGGCCCTCTGCCTCTAGGCAGGCGTCGACATTGACAAGCTCTTCCTCGAGCCAGTCCAGCGCACCCATCGCCTCCCGGAAGGCTCGTGGTCGATGCCGCCGCGCCCGCGCACAAGCTCCAATGCACGGCCAGGTCCGTCCTCCGCGCCGGGAGTCATCGGGGAGGCTTGCGGCGGCTGGCCTTCTCCTAGCAGGGGGCTAGACGCCGGTGATACGTCTCCAACGTATCTATAATTTTTTATTGTTCAATGCTATTATATTATCTGTTTTGGATGTTTATGGGCTTTATTATACACTTTTATATTATTTTTGGGACTAACCTACTAACCCAAGGCCCAGTGCAAATTGCTGTTTTTTGGCCAATTTCAATGTTTCGCAGAAAAGAAATATCAAACGGAATCCAAACGGTATGAAACCTTCCGGAGAGTTATTTTTGGAATAAACGTGATCCAGGGGACTTGGAGTGGACGTCAAGAAAGAAACGAGAGAGCCACGAGGCAGGGAGGCGCGCTTGCCCCCCTGGGCGCGCCCCCCACCCTCATGGGACCCTCGCAGCCTCTCCTATATATATATCCCGAAAACATCCAAGAGCACCACGAAACCCTATTTCCACCGCCGCAACCTTCTGTACCCAAGAGATCCCATCTTGCGGCCTTGTCCGGAGCTCCACCGGAGGGGGAATCGATCACGGAGGGCTTCTACATCAACACCATAGCCTCTCCGATGACGTGTGAGTAGTTTACCATAGACCTTCGGGTCCATAGTTATTAGCTAGATGGCTTCCTCTCTCTCTTTGGATCTCAATACAATGTTCTCCTCGATCTTCTTGGAGATCTATTCGATGTAACTCTTTTTGCGGTGTGTTTGTCGAGATCCGATGAATTGTGGGTTTATGATCAAGTTTATCTATGAACAATATTTGATTCTTCTCTAAAATCTTTTATGTATGATTAGTTATATTTGCAAGTCTCTTCGAATTATCCGTTTGGTTTGTCCTACTAGATTGATCTTTCTTGCAATGGGAGAAGTGCTTAGCTTTGGGTTCAATCTTGCGGTGTCCTTTCCCAGTGACAGTAGGGGCAGCAAGGCACGTATTGTATTGTTGCCATCGAGGATAAAAAGATGGGGTTTATATCATATTTCTTGAGTTTACCCCTCTACATCATGTCATCTTGCCTAATGCATTACTCTGTTCTTATGAACTTAATACTCTAGATGCATGCTGGATAGCGGTCGATGTATGGAGTAATAGTAGTAGATGCAGAATCGTTTCAGTCGATGTATACGTTATGCCTATATATATACATGATCATGCCTAGATATTCTCATAATTATGCACTTTTCTATCAATTGCTCGACAGTAATTTGTTCACCCACCGTAATACTTATCCTATCTTGAGAGAAGCCACTCGGTCCCCGGGTCTATATTTTATCATATAAGTTTCCAATATATTTTATTTTGCAATCTTTTCCTATCTATATCATAAAAATACCAAAAATATTTATCTTATTATTATTATTATCTCTATCAGATCTCACTCTCGTAAGTGACCGTGAAGGGATTGACAACCCCTTTATCGTGTTGGTTGTGAGGTTCTTATTTGTTTGTGTAGGTACGAGGGACTTGCGTGTACTCTCCTACTGGATTGATACCTTGGTTCTCAAAAACTGAGGGAAATACTTACGCTACTTTGCCGCATCACCCTTTCCTCTTCAAGGGAAAACAAACGCAGTGCTCAAGAGGTAGTAAGAAGGATTTCTGGCGCCGTTGCCGGGAAGATCTACGCACAAGTCAAGACATAGCAAGTACCCATCACAAACTCTTCTCCCTTGCATTACATTATTTTCCATTTTCCTCTCCCCCACTTCACCCTTGTCGTTTTATTCGCCCTCTTTTCCGTTCGCCTCTTTTTCCCGCTTGCTTCTCATGTGCTTGTGTGTTCGATTGTTTGTCACGATGGCTCAAGATAATACTAAATTGTGTGACTTTTCCAATACCAACAATAATGACTTTATTAGCACTCCGATTGCTCCTCTTATCGATGCTGAATCTTGTGAGATTAATACTGCTTTGCTGAATCTTGTCATGAAAGATCCGTTTTCTGGCCTTCCTAATGAAGATGCCGCTACCTATCTAAACAACTTTGTTGATTTGTGTGATATGCAAAAGAAGAAAGATGTGGATAATGATATTGTTAAATTGAAGCTATTCCCGTTTTTGCTTAGAGATCGTGCTAAAA
Source organism: Triticum monococcum (assembly GCA_034509565.1). NCBI lineage: Eukaryota > Viridiplantae > Streptophyta > Magnoliopsida > Poales > Poaceae > Triticum > Triticum monococcum. The sequence goes on from CM067843.1 coordinate 237,885,136, forward strand.
CTTGGTTTTCATCTTTGCCTAAAAATAGTATTGATTCTTGGAACAAGTGCAAAGATGCTTTTATCTCTAAGTATTTTCCTCCCGCTAATATCATCTCCCTTAGAAACGATATTATGAACTTTAAGGGATTTATTAGTTCGCAAAAGAGTTTCAATGCTTTGATTGAAGAAAAATTGTCTAAAATTGATGAGTTGGCTAGGAGCATGGATAGAATTTCTCTTGATGTTGATTCTTCGAAACTCAGATCTATTCCACCTAAGCATGATATCAATGAGTCTCTCAAAGCCATGAGAATTTCCATTGATGAGTGCAAATAAAGAACCGTTAGGATGCGTGCTAAAAAAGATTGCTTTATAAAAGCATGTTCTTCTAGTTTTGATGACAATAGGATGAGGATCTAAAAGTGATTGATGTGTCTCCTGTCGTGGTTCTAAGTCTGACAGTGAGGTAGGGGGGTGTGTATGGAGAGGCTAGATCTTAGCTATTGGGAAGTTGTAAGCACGCAAGGTTTACGAGTTCAGGCCCTTCTCGGAGGAAGTAACAGCCCTACGTCTCGGTGCCCGGAGGCGGTCGATTGGATTATGCGTGTGTAGATAACAAGGGTGCGAACCCTTCATACTGAGGAGGGGGGTGGCTTATATAGAGTTCGCCGGCCCTCTCCTGCCCTCAGTAATGCAGGGTTTAAGGTACATTTAAGGTGGGGCGTTACTGGTAACGCCCCTAATAAAGTGCTATAATAACCATAACAACTACTTAATGCCCGACCGTTTGCCTGCGAAGTGACTTTAGGTCTTCTGGCTTCATGGTCGAGTGGTTGTTCTTTGGTCGAGTGTCTTGACCCCGTCGAGTGGGATGCCTTCCAGTTGTTTGAGAGGTGACTCATTCTAGGGATGTCCTTGGGTAGGGCTTTTTAGGACGGGTCTGTGCCCCTACCCTAGGTACATAGCTTCATCATTAGCCCCCGAATAGATCGAGGCTAGAGTGAGAAAAGGGTTGGTGACCTTTCCGACTGATTCTTTGGGTTATATGAGTGCTTCGTTCTGGGTCGACCGTCACGGATGACGTCATCAACCTCTTTCAGTCGCCTTGATCCATTCCAGGCCTTTCGTCGAGTGGATTTCTTTACCTGTGATGTACCGAGCGCCGATGCGCGCGGGGTTTTCTGTTTTGACAAGTTGTTCTGCAGCCAGCGGATATCACGGGATTCGGATTTTTTGGGAAGCGCGCGGAACGGGGCGGCCGCAGTAATTGGAAGTGACAATGCGAAGGCTCCTCGATCTCCGCGTCGCCTTTTTCGCCACGTACTGCGCGCATGCCTGTCGCGAGATTTGACTGGATAGCCTGGGCCTACTGGTCAGCCACTCGGAAGCGGTCCTTATAAGTTGCCGGCTCGGAGTCCCCCAACAGTGCGCGTTCTCTTCTCTTCTCCTTCTTCCTCCCTTTCTTCGTAACCTCTTCCGCTGCCTTCGCTCTCGCCCAACCACCGCAAACCTATTCGAGATCTCGCCGGCGACGATGGTGAAGGGCAAGACGACCGCTCTGGAGCGCGCGAAGAAGGCGGCAGCGGCGGGGAAGGGGAAGAAGTCTGCGCGCGGCGGATCTTCCTCCAGGACGGCCCTGCCCAAAGGTTGGATCCAGGGCGACTGGATGCCATCGGTGCTCCGGCAGGAGGATCTCGATGACATGGTCGAGGGGGGAGCCATTCCCCACAAGGCCGCGCGTCTCCCGGGGGGAGAGATCGAACCTCAACCTCGCGACGGTGAGTGCGTGCTCCTGGCCACTCACATCGACCGAGGGTTTTCTCTGCCGCCCCATCCTTCTTCCAAAACTTCTTGAACTTCTTTGGAGCGCAGCTCCATCACTTTACCCCAAACTCCATTGTCTACCTCGCCGCTTTCATTTCTATGTGTGAGGCGTTCCTGGGTTGCCGCCCACACTGGGGGCTTTTCAAGCACATTTTCACTTGTCGCTCTCAGTCGGTCAAGAAGGCCAAGTCGAGTGATGAGAAGACGCAAGTGATCCAGTTGTGTGGGGGCTTGGCGATCCAAACGAGGCGGAAGAGCTGTTTCCCATCCATCACTTTCCCGGAGTCGGTCCGAGGTTGGAAGGCGACTTGGTTCTACTGCCAGGACCAGGTGACTCCAGGGCAGTCAACTGGTCTCCCGCCTTTCTCTCTCGACCGAGCCGAAAAGCCTGCTTCTCTGAAGGTGACGCCGGAAGAAAAGGCCCAGGTCAAGGTACTGGCGGGTCGAGTGGTTGAACTTGTCCGTGAGGGTGTGACGGGAATGGACCTGCTGGAAGTCTTCCTCAAGAGGCGAATCCAACCGCTCCAGGCTCGTGACCACCCGATGTGGCTGTACTCTGGCCTCGAGGACACCACTCGGATCCACCCGGAGGAGGTCACCGATGAGATATTGGAGGGGTGGCTGTCGAGCATCACGGGGAACAAGGACAACCCCCGAGGAGCCAGGAGGGTCATTCCACTCGACAATTCGTACGAGGTTGACCAGGTGTGTCTTTATGCTCCCGACTGAAATCTTCGTTTTCTTCGTTGGTCTTCTTTTGGGTAGGTCGATTGACTTTTGTTTTGTCTGCTGCTTTCCAGGCGACCACTGAGATGTACTCGACGCCCAACGGGGCACAGGGGTCGACTGAGGAAGGGGAAGGGAGCGGAGGCGAGAGCGGGGATGACCAAGGCGAGTGCGAGTCTGATGGTGAAGGAGAAGGAGGCGATGACATCTTCTCCAGCGAAGAGGAGGAGGAGGAGGTCGAACCCCCCCCCCCCCCCCCGCTTGGAGAGGCGATCCAAGCTCGCGCATGACCCGGCGCAGGAACGTGGCAAGGCGACTGCCTCCGTTGGGCCGTCGTCAAAACGCCCCCGGACTTCTTCTCCAACACCGACTGGGAAGGTCTCCAAGCAACCACGCACGACGCTGTCCAAGCCGCCCAAGGCTCTGCCCAAGATGAAGATAGCCGTCCCTACCATTTCCGGGTAATAAAGCTTGTTTTCCTTTGTCGATTGTGAACGGATCCTTGGTCGATTCATCGAGCCAATAGGCTGACTTTTCGAGATTTGCAGCGCTGCTACCTCTGAGGTCTCTGCCAAGGACGCCGACCAAGAGATGGGGAACGTTGTTACCTCCAACCCTGGTACGATTACTGACGTTCTATTTTTGAGTCGACTAGTCCTTTCTTGCAGTTCCGGTCGATTGAAGGTTTCCCTTGCAGCTCCTCCTCATGTTATCGACCTCCCGGATGACGACGACAACGAACCGCTGAGGATGAGGAGGAACAAGAGGTCGTTGGCCGACAGGACTCCCCAGCCTACTCCGGCGGCTGAGGCCGTGGCTCGGGATGGTGGCGACGCCCCTCGGGCTTCTGTGTCTTTTGCCAACCCTTTGTCGAGTGCGCGGCCTTCGGCATCGACTGCAGATCCATCCTCGCTTTTTGCCGCGTATCCCGTCCCTGAGGACGAAGTGGCTGCTGCAAAGGAAGCTATACGCCAAGCGGGGGTCATGATGGAGCAGGTGAAGATGGCTCGGGAGGCCAGCTAGGCAGCCTATGACGCGAGTTTGGCGCTTTAGAGCAACGTCCAGGTCAGTCGACTTGACACTTGATCGTTTGAAGAGTCTTCCCCCCTTTTTTTAAGATCTTTGTATCTGTACACCCACTGGGTGTGTTTCCTTCTTGGACTAGTGGGGGCACGCTGAGTGCACCCACTGGGTGTAGTCCCCGAGACTACGGTGGACTGCTGGTAGTCGACTGTAGTCTTTACATTGTGTTTCTGTATCTGTATTTCTTTTCTTGGTCTGGTCAGGCCACGTCGAATGGAGCTGTATCCGGTCGACTGCGGACAGTCGACTTTTCGCTTTTTTTTAACCAGTGGGGGCACGCTGAGTGCACCCACTGGGTGTAGTCCCCGAGACTACTGTCGAATGTTTTTGATTCGGCTGTAGTCTTAGAAACGTTATCTTTTTCTCTCAGTTACTCGGAAGCAACTTATCTTGGATGTCCGTCGACTGATTTTTCCTTTTGCAGAAATCCTGCGAACTTGCATCTCGCTATACTGAGCTGGAGAAGCAGCGGATTCAACTGACCCTTGATCTGGAGCTGGCCAGAACAGAGCTGCAGAAGGTCAGAGACGGCGTTGCTGGTAAGACGACTTTGTCGACTAGTTTTGTTTTTTAGGCTTGAGTACCCTTCTGCTGTTTCTGAACCAATCATCGTTTCTTTTGCAGGAGAACTGAGCGAGGCCCTGGCGAAGAAGGATCGGGACTTGGCTGCTGCCCACAAGGAGGCTGACGACAAGATTGCTCTGGCTGAACAGAAGCTGGCTTCGGTCAGCCAAATAGAAGATGAGAATACCAGGCTGAAGACCGCTCTGAATGAAGCCAACAGGGAGTGCACACGTTGGAAGAAAGAGAACCTCTCCCTAGGCGAGCAGATGGAAGGCGTCGCTCGCAGGAGGGACGACCTGGAGAGCTACTTGAGGAGCCTCGCCAAGAAGTTGTATATCAAGCTTGAAGGTGCACATTCAATTCCGACTGGTTTTTCTTTTTTGTGTCGACTCAGTCTATGAAAATTGACTTATCCTTGGATCGTGTATGCAGAGTTTTGCCAGAACTTTGAGGAGGAGACTGGGCGGATTGAAACGGGTTTGGACCCAATCAATTCTCTGGTGAATGATGACGCCGCCATGAATCTGCTCCGACTGGAATCTCGCATCGACGGCGCCGTGGATTACTTGGCTCGGCTGAAGGTTGCCATGTCGCGGATCGACCTGACACTTTGGCCAGAGTCTACGCTCCAGAACGATCTCGAGTCTCTGATGACTCGACTTGACGGCATCCCTAACCGAGTGCAGGAGTGGAAGAAGTCTTCTGCTCGGTGCGGCGCTGTTGTGGCTCTGTCTTTAGTCCGCGTCCACTGCAAGGAGGCGCGAGAAGAGAAGCTGGCCGCCATCCAAGTCGCCAATACCAAGAGGCACAACTTTCAAGACTTCATGGAGACATTTATTGCTGCTGCCACCCGTATTGCGGACGGAATCGACTTGGATGAGTTCGTCGCCCCTGCCAGTCCTCCACCTGAGGAATGAAAAACTTTTGTGCTTCTCTTTAAATTTGCCCCGGAATGCCGAGTGGATTTGTAACCGTTTAAACTCTGCCGAGCCGAGGGCTCGAGTACTTTAATTTGAGGTCTGGGACCTTTTAGGCTTTATCCGAACTTGATTTCTTGCTGAATATCTTCGTGGTTTTGATCTGTCGTGTGAAACTTTGGTCTTGCATTTAGACGAGTGCTGGTCTGTAGCTAAGTCCCCGAGTGTGAGGTTTGCTCTCCACTTGGTAGGATTTTTTCAAACTTAGGCGAGTGCTCGACTGCAGCTAAGCTTCCCCGTGGGAGAACTTAGGCGAGTACTGGACTGCAGCTAAGCCCCCGAGTGGGAGGATTGCTCTCCACTCGGTAGGATTTTTTAAACTTAGACGAGTGCTCGACTACAGCTAAGCTTCCGCGTGGGAGAACTTAGGCGAGTACTGGACTGCAGCTAAGCCCCCCGAGTGGGAGGTTTGCTCTCCACTCAGTAGGATTTTTTCGAACTTAGGCAAGTGCTCGACTGCAGCTAAGTTTCCGCGTGGGAGAACTTAGGCGAGTACTGGGCTGCAGCTAAGCCCCCGAGTGGGAGGTTTGCTCTCCACTCGGTAGGATTTTTTCAAACTTAGGCGAGTGCTTGACTGCAGCTAAGCTTCCGAGTGGGAGAACTTAGGCGAGTACTGGACTGCAGCTAAGCCCCCGAGTGGGAGGTTTGCTCTCCACTCGGTAGGATTTTTTCAAACTTAGGCAAGTGCTCAACTGCAGCTAAGCTTCCATATGGGAGAACTTAGGCGAGTACTGGACTGCAGCTAAGCCCCCGAGTGGGAGGTTTGCTCTCCACTCGGTAGGATTTTTTCAAACTTAGGCGAGTGCTTGACTGCAGCTAAGCTTCTGAGTGGGAGAACTTAGGCGAGTACTGGACTGCCGCTAAGCCCCCGAGTGGGAGGTTTGCTCTCCACTCGGTAGGATTTTTTCGAACTTAGGCAAGTGCTCGACTGCAGCTAAGCTTCCGAGTGGGAGAACTTAGGCGAGTACTGGACTGCAGCTAAGCCCCCGAGTGGGAGGTTTGCTCTCCACTCGGTAGGATTTTTTCAAACTTAGGCGAGTGCTCGACTGCAGCTAAGCTTCCGTATGGGAGAACTTAGGCGAGTACTGGACTGCAGCTAAGCCCCCGAGTGGGAGGTTTGCTCTCCACTCGGTAGGGTTTTTTCAAACATAGGCGAGTGCTTGACTGCAGCTAAGCTTCCGCGTGGGAGAACTTAGGCGAGTACTGGACTGCAGCTAAGCCCCCGAGTGGGAGGATTGCTCTCCACTCGGTAGGATTTTTTCAAACTTAGGTGAGTGCTCGACTGCAGCTAAGCTTCCGTATGGGAGAACTTAGGCGAGTACTGGACTGCAGCTAAGCCCCCGAGTGGGAGGTTTGCTCTCCACTCGGTAGGATTTTTTCAAACTTAGGCGAGTGCTCGACTGCAGCTAAGCTTCCGCATGGGAGAACTTAGGCGAGTACTGGACTGCAGCTAAGCCCCCGAGTGGGAGGTTTGCTCTCCACTCGGTAGGATTTTTTTTAAACTTAGGCGAAACAGATTCGCAGCCAAGTCATCCACTTGGGGGTTTTGTATGCAAACAAAGTGATAGCAATTATTGGAACACTCTTGTCTTTGATAAGAATGAACTGTAGAATTTTTTTTCTCTTATTACATCTCATCTAAGGGAGAACTCAGGTGTAAAAGGGGCGGAGCAGTTCCGCGTTCCAAGCTCGTGGCTCGTCGATCTGGCGATCAACATTGTAGAGGTGGTACGCTCCATTGTGGAGGACTCTGGTGACTATGAAGGGGCCTTCCCAAGTAGGAGCAAGCTTGTGTGGCTTCTGTTGATCCACTCGGAGGACCAGATCTCCTTCTTGGAAGGCTCGACTTTTCACATTCCGGGCGTGAAAACGGCGCAAGTCTTGCTGATAAATGGTCGATCTGATCATGGCCATCTCCCTTTCTTCTTCTAAGAGGTCGACTGCGTCTTGCCGGGCCTGTTCTGCTTCATCTTCGTTGTAAAGTTCAACTCGGGGTGCATTGTGAAGAAGATCACTTGGCAGGACTGCTTCGGCTCCATAAACCAGAAAGAACGGGGTTCTTCCAATTGACCGGTTAGGGGTGGTTCTTAATCCCCACAGAACTGACGGAAGCTCGTCGACCCAAGCGCCTGCCGCGTGCTTGAGATCGCGCATCAATCGAGGCTTTAGTCCTTTGAGAATCAGACCATTTGCTCTCTCAGCTTGTCCATTCGACTGGGGATGGGCGACCGATGTGTAGTCGACTCGTGTGCCTTGAGAGGCGCAAAAAGCTCTGAACTTGTCCGAATCAAAGTTTGACCCGTTATCAGTGATGATGCTATGCGGGACTCCATATCTGAATATTAACCCTCTGACAAAACTGATAGCAGTGCAAGCATCGAGATTCTTGATGGGCTTAGCTTCGATCCATTTGGTAAATTTGTCGACTACCACAAGCACATGAGTGAATCCACTCCTGCCCGTTCTCAGTGGACCAACCATGTCCAATCCCCAGACGGCAAAGGGCCAGACGAGTGGAATGGTCTTCAGGGCTGATGCAGGCTTGTGCGACATGTTGGAGTAGAACTGGCACCCTTCACACTTGTCGACTATCTCTTTCGCCATCTCATTTGCTCTTGGCCAGTAAAAACCAGCTCGGTGTGCTTTAGCCACAATAGTCCGAGAGGACGCATGGTGACCAGGTCCCCGAGTGGATATCATTAAGGATTATCTGACCCTCTTCTGGTGTTATGCATTTCTGACCGACTCCAGTCGCGCTCTCTCTATACAGCTGTCCCCTTATGACTGTGAAGGCATTGGATCGGCGGACGATCTGTCGAGCCTCCTCCTCGTCTTCCGGGAGTTCTTTCCTTAGGATATACGCGATGTACGGTATTGTCCAGTCAGGGGTGATTGCCAAGACTTCCATGATTAGGTCGACCACTGCAGGTACTTCAACTTCAGTCGGATCTGTGGCACTTTTCGGCTGCGGGTTATGAAAGGATCTTCTTGGACTGACGGCAAATGAATGTGTTCCAAGAACACGTTGCTGGGAATGGCTTCTCTCTTGGAGCCTATCTTTGCCAAATCATCAGCTGCCTGATTTTTCAGTCGGGGGATGTGATGAAGCTCTAACCCCTCTAATTTCTTTTCTAGCTTTCGCACTGCATTGCAGTACCCAGTCATTGCCGGACTCCTGACGTCCCACTCCTTCATCACTTGATTAACCACCAAATCTGAGTCGCCATAGACCATGAGGCGACGGATGCCGAGTGAAATGGCCATGCGCAACCCATACAAAAGTGCTTCATATTCTGCTTCGTTATTGGAAGAATCGAAGTGAATCTGGAGAACATATCTGAGCTTATCTCCTCGGGGGGAGACTAGGACTACTCCCGCACCCGAACCATTCAGCATCTTGGATCCATCGAAGAACATGGTCCAGTGCTCCGAGTGAACTTGAGTCGGGAGTTGCTGTTCAATCCACTCGGCGATAAAATCCGCGATTGCTTGGGACTTGATAGCCTTCTTTGCTTCAAACTTGATATCTAAGGGAAGGAGTTCAATCGCCAATTTGGCCACTCGACCAGTTGCGTCCCTGTTATGCAGGATCTTTGATAGTGGGGCGTCGCTGACGACTGTAATGGAGTGGTCAGAGAAGTAATGTGCAACTTTCTTCGTGGTCATATAAATCCCATATACAAGCTTCTGGTAGTGAGGGTATCTTTGTTTTGAAGGGGTCAAAACTTCAGACACATAATATACTGGGCGTTGAACTTTGAAGGCCTTTCCTTCCTCTTCCCGCTCGACCGTGAGTACTGTACTGACAACTTGTCCTGTGGCTGCAATGTACAGCAGCGGAGGCTCTTTGCTGATTGGGGCAGCAAGCACCGGCTGGGTGGAGAGCAGAGCTTTGAGCTCTGCAAACGCTGCATCAGCTTCTGGAGTCCACTCGAACTTGTCATACTTCTTCATCAGTCGGTAAAGAGGCAACGCCTTTTCACCGAGACGAGAAATGAATCGACTTAAAGCGGCCAAGCAGCCTGTAAGCTTTTGGACATCGTGCACACGTACAGGACGCTTCATCCGGAGTATGGTGCCAATCTTTTCAGGATTGGCGTCGATCCCCCGTTCGGAAACGAGAAAACCGAGTAACTTTCCACCTGGAACCCCGAAAGTGCACTTTGATGGATTGAGCTTGATATCGTACCTCCAGAGGTTGGCAAAGGTTTCAGCAAGGTCAGCCCGTAGGTCGGAACCTTTCCGGGACTTGACCACAATATCATCCATGTATGCCTCCACATTCCGACTGATTTGAGTGAGTAAACACTTCTGAATCATTCTCATGAATGTGGCTCCGGCGTTCTTGAGGCCGAACGGCATGGTGACGTAACAGAAGCATCCGAACGGAGTGATGAAAACTGTTTTGATCTCGTCGGGCCCATACAGACGGATCTGATGGTACCCGGAGTATGCATCTAGAAAAGACAATCTCTCGCACCCCGCTGTTGAGTCGACTATTTGGTCGATGCGAGGGAGAGGAAAATGATCTTTCAGGCAGGCCCGATTGATACGTTTGAAATCAATGCACATGCGGAGTGACTTGTCCTTCTTGGGGACCATGACGACATTGGCGAGGCACTCGGAGTGGTAAATCTCTCGAATGAACTCAGCTGCTAAGAGCCAAGCCACCTCCTCGCCAATGGCTTGCTTCTTCTGGACGGCGGACCGTCGAAGATGTTCCTTCACGGGCTTGAATTTTGGGTCGACTCGCAGACGGTGCTCAGCCAGCCCCCTGGGAACTCCAGGCATGTCAGAGGGTTTCCCTGCGAAGATGTCCCAGTTCTCACGGAGGAGCTGGATGAGCGCTTCTTCCTATTTGGAGTCGAGCGTCGTCGAGATATGTCGGAGCAGCGTCGGGGTCGGTCGGGTGAATGTGGACTATCTTTGTTTCACCAGCCGACTGAAAAGCTGACTCGGAGGCGGGCTTCTTAGCTCGCAGCAATTCACTCGGATTGGCAGTCTTTTGGTACTCTTTCAGCTCGACCACTGCCATCTGAGCATCAGCGATCTTTGATCCCTTCTGAAAACACTCTTCTGCTTTCTTCCGGTTGCCCGTAACAGTGATCACACCCTTGGGGCCAGGCATCTTTAATTTAAGATACACGTAACATGGTCGAGCCATGAAGCGTGCGTAAGCTGGCCTGCCCAAAATGGCGTGATAAGCACTCTGGAAGTCCACAACCTCAAATGTCAACTTTTCCTTGCGGTAATTCTTTGAATCACCAAAAACCACATCAAGAGCAATCTGGCCGAGTGACTCGGCTTTCTTCCCAGGAATGACTCCGTGGAAGCTCATGTTACTGGTACTAAGTCTGGACATCGGAATGCCCATTCCTTTCAAAGTTTCAGCATACAGTATGTTCAGGCCGCTGCCGCCATCCATCAGGACTTTGGTCAGTCGAGTGCCTTCGACAACTGGGTCGGCCACCAAAGCTTGCCTCCCTGGGGTGGCAATGTGCGTCGGGTGATCAGACTGGTCGAATGTGATGGCGGTCTGAGACCACTTCAAGTAACTAGGTGTTGCCGGAGCAACCATGTTCACCTCACGGTTAATGACTTTTAGTCGACTTTTGCTTTCGACATCAGCAAAAATCATCAAGGTAGAATTGACTTGGGGGTATCCATCGTCACTATCATCCTTGTCCTCGACTCTGTCTGGCTCCTTTTCCTTATCCTTGGGCTGCTTGCCTTGAAACTGCTGGATCAGGAGCCGGCATTGTCGAGTGGTATGCTTTGGGAAAATAAAATTACCCTCTTCATCTTTCTTGGTGTGGATGTGACATGGCAGGTCCAGAACATCATTCCCATCCTGATCCTTAACTTTCTTGGGCTTCCATGTGCCCTTGGGTTTCCCCTTGAAGTTTCCCTGGGCCACGGCCAGGGCCTCCCCAGGGGCGGCTGGCTCGGCCTTCCGCTTCTGCTTCCGACTAGAGTTTCCTCCGGTTTCTTGGGCGACTGATTTGAGTTTGCCACTTCGGAGTCGGTCTTCGTCTTCACCATTAGCGTACTTGGTGAAAATCTCCATCATCCGATTCAGAGACATCTCTCCAGTTCGACCAAACTTCAGATTCAACTCTCTGTATTTGACGCCTTCCTTGAAAGCGCAAACTGCTTGATGGTCTGGCACGTTCTCGACCGAGTGGTGTGGTGTGATCCACCTCTGGATGTATTCCCTCAGTGTTTCATTCGGCTTCTGTACGCAAGACCGTAATTCTGTAAGGCCTGCGGGGCGCTTGCATGTTCCTTCGAAGGTTGTGATAAACACTCGGGCGAGGTCCTCCCAAGTGTAAATGCTGCTGGGTGCCAACTGATTCAGCCACGCTCTGGCTGAGCCTTCCAACATGAGAGGCAAATGCTTCATGGCCACCTCATCATTGCCACCGCCAATCTGCACAGCCACTCGGTAATCTTCGAGCCATGTGTCGGGCTTGGATTCACCGGTGAACTTGCTGACTCCAGTCGCCAGTCTGAAGTTGGGGGGAATCACCGCGGCCCTGATGGCTCGACTGAAACATTCTGGCCCCAAAGCATGTGCCCTACTGCCGGTGGGCGCATCTCTGTTGTGGCCCTCTCGATGAGCCCTGTTCCTATCCACCAAACCTTGAACGAGGATGGATCTCGCGTCAAAGCCTGGGTCCCTGGGGTCGACTGGAATCCTCTGCCCAACATTATGGGGGCGCCTGTCATCTCGATGTCGAGGTGCATATGACTCACTCCTCGGGGGAGGGGATGGCACTCGACGTCGATCATCACGGTCTGGTCGGTGATCATACTGCTCATTTCTCCTGTACTGATCATGCCGGTCCCCACGTCCCTCACGCCTCGGGGGCGATCTCGGGCTGTGAGCCGACTGGACTGTTTCTGTTGCAACGGATCGACTGTGGATCCTGTTCCGTGACTGAGAGACGGCGGAATTCTGATTTCCCGCCGCTCGGAGCAATGCTCTGATCTGCAACAAGCCCCTGCCAGCCTCCGACTGGGAGGGCTGAATTGACTCTACTATGCGGGCCGCGGCGGCCAAATTCTGAACTGGAGTTCGGTATACCTGCGGCGGCGGGAAGAGCTGACGTCGACTGGATTCAGGAGCTTGCTGTCATCGACTGGACTCGGGAGCCCGCTGACGCGCTTGCTCGTCGAGTATTCGCTGTAGATTTTCCAGTCGAGTGCGCTCGGCCAGGTTGGCCAAGCGCGCGTCCTCCAAGGCCCGAGCCTCGGGGGTTTCTCCAACAATAGGAGTGTGGAGCGCGTCCATGTTCCGGCGGCGAAGCTCCTCTCGCTGCAATGACGTGAGAGGCTCGGGGAGGTACTCGTCGTGGGGATGCGACAGATCACCCCTCTCCGCACCACCATCAGCGCGATGGAATCCGGGAGGACTGTGTGTTCCCTCGACCGCCAGAACCTCAGCTAAAGGGTCGCTGCTATCGCACTCGGATGCGGTCTCCGCGGAGCCAGTCGACAGGTTGAACAGGCCGCAAAGGGATTCATCGGGCTCGATTGCCGCGACTTGTGGGGCCGCCGACTGGCGGGCCACGGCGTGCCTCACCCACCGCTGGAGTCTCGACCGACCTGAGCGCTTGCGCTGGTGGGAGACAGGGCGGGGAGACGACACGGGGGCCGACCGATATTGGGTCGACGGCTGCCGCAGGAGGACGCCACGAATGCACGCACGGAAGTGCGTTGCACCGCGGACGGGGAGCGCGTCGACGTCGAGCGGCGCCTCCTGGAGCCAGGCGGAGTCGTGGCGATGAAGGTGAGCGCGCCGAGACGGATCTCGCGGCCCTCTACCAAAACTCTGCAGGAAACCATGATCAAATGGATCGAAAAAATCGCAACTTCTCCAATTAGGCGCTAAGACTAATGCCCCATGGTGGGCGCCAACTGTCGTGGTTCTAAGTCTGACAGTGAGGTAGGGGGGTGTGTATGAAGAGGCTAGATCTTAGCTATTGGGAAGTTGTAAGCACGCAAGGTTTACGAGTTCAGGCCCTTCTCGGAGGAAGTAACAGCCCTACGTCTCGGTGCCTGGAGGCGGTCGATTGGATTATGCGTGTGTAGATAACAAGGGTGCGAACCCTTCATACTGAGGAGGGGGGTGGCTTATATAGAGTTCGCCGGCCCTCTCCTGCCCTTAGTAATGCAGGGTTTAAGGTACATTTAAGGTGGGGCGTTACTGGTAACGCCCCTAATAAAGTGCTATAATAACCATAACGACTACTTAATGCCCGACCGTTTGCCTGCGGAGTGACTTTAGGTCTTCTGGCTTCATGGTCGAGTGGTTGTTCTTTGGTCGAGTGTCTTGACCCCGTCGAGTGGGATGCCTTCCAGTTGTTTGAGAGGTGACTCATTCTAGGGATGTCCTTGGGTAGGGCTTTTTAGGACGGGTCCGTGCCCCTACCCTAGGTACATAGCTTCATCATCTCCTATTAAATCTTTGTTTTGCAATATGAATCTTGATAATGATGGGACTGGAGGTGAATGAACTTTAATTAAAAGGCGTTCCGATGATTCAGAGTTTTTAGATCTTGATGCAAAAATAGGTAAAAGTGGGATTGAAGAGGTCAAAACTTTACATAGCAATGAACCCACTATTTTGGATTTCAAGGAATTTAATTATGATAATTGCTCTTTGATAGATTGTATTTCCTTGTTGCAATCCGTGCTAAATTCTCCGCATGCTTATAATCAAAATAAAGCTTTTACCAAACATATCGTTAATGCTTTAATGCAATCTTATGAAGAAAATCTTGAATTAGAAGTTTCTATCCCTAGAAAACTTCATGATGAATTGGAGCCTACTATTAAAATTAAAGATCATGAATGTTATGCTTTATGTGATTTGGGTGCTATTGTTTCCACGATTCCAAAAACTTTGTGTGATGTGTTAGGTTTCCGTGAATTTGATGATTGTTTTTTAAATTTGCATTTTGCGGATTCCACTATTAAGAAACCTATGGGAAGGATTAATGATGTTTTTATTGTTGCAAATAGGAATCATGTGCCCATAGATTTCATTGTTCTTGATATTGATTGCAATCCTACATGTCCCATTATTCTTGGTAGACCTTTCCTTAGAACGATTGATGCAATTATTGATATGAAAGAAGGGAATATTAGATTCCAATTTCCGTTAAGGAAAGGCATGTAACACTTTCCTAGAAAGAAAATTAAATTACCTTATGAATCTATTATAAGAGCCATTTATGGATTGCATACCAAAGATGATAATACCTAGATCTATTCTTGCTTTTATGCCTAGCTAGGGGCGTTAAACGATAGCGCTTGTTGGGAGGCAACCCAATTTTATTTTTGGTTCTGTTTAGTAATAAATAACTAGTAAAAATGCCCGTGCGTTGCACCGGGCAATAAAAGGGGCACAACCTGCTTCATGTGTCATTGTGTAGCTTTTTTATGTCCAATTTTAACAAATGTCGATAATAAGGTTAAACATGAAAATATCCTTATTTTGAATTACGTGCCCTCCTCTCTGTATGGCTGCAGCAAAGGAAAAATATTTTCTTATGCCTATATGCTACAATTTCAGATTAATTAGTCCCACCCTGCCCCTTTACATCATATCCTAGCAGCTTATATACATTTGGAGTTGCCACAATCAACGAGCCAACAAAAGTTACGAAGAAAGACGTTATGCATCAAAAATCCATTGCCCGGAAGGTAGTTCACGACCAATCAAAGAGGAGAGGCACAAAATATATAAAAAAGCAGCATGGATGCCCAGCCTAATGGACGGTTCTCAGCGGCAGGAGGTTGGGTGGTGGCGCTGCTCCAAAATCCATGGCGGGGTCTCTCCAAAGTAACGAAGGGAGAGAGATGATCTGAGCGAGAGAGAATCAGAGAGAAAAACGGCAGAAGGAAGGAAGAAATGATGAAGGCGTGGTGTGGCAAGGACCCGCTGCCTGCTGGAGACGCGGCGGCGGGCGCACGGAGCATGGAAACCACCGGGATGCTGAGGTCCATGGCAAGGAGATATGGCCGAACTGGAGGGAGATGAGGCTCAGTTTGGAGATACAAAAGGTAGATGAGCTGACGGTAATAGTAGTATTTTATGCAGACTAAGGCATAGCCTAGTGGTGGGGAGGCGTTGATGCCTTTTCACCCACCCAGATTCAAGGCATCCCTAGACAAAGAATACATTAGATAGTTCCAGAAACACTAAACGAATGATGGCTTGTACGATCAAACAATGAAAGCTATATTTGCATCGAAGGAGGACTGTATTTTTCTTGATAGATCTAGACTTGAGTACTTTGTATAGCACAAACATGTGATCTCCAAATTGGCCACTTAGTTAATGAAAACACTAAATGACTAATATTGGCAATATGAAAATACTTATACTCCCTCTATCCAGGTTTATAGGGCATGAGCGGATTTTTCACGTCCTCGACAATTTGACTAACAAAACTTTCTAGACATACTTTCGGTGGCATATAGCATGTTGAGGACCTAAAAACCTGCTCATGCCCTACAAAACCCAGATGAAGGGAGTACAGATTATAGCTCCTACAAAAATAAAAAGGTCAAACAGATGATGTACTTCATGGAGAGAGATTAGTCATTACAACTAACATGCATGCATGGAGTCTAAGAATACACTGCTTAAGAGAAAATTTGAATATATGCAACATTTCTATGGCCTACACTATCACAAGGACTGCGAAAATACAATGCTATATTATAAAGCATTTCATCAAGCATTCATGTTCAGGTGCTAAGTATTGTAAAATCACTTCTCGTCATGTATTCCTGTACATATGACATAAAATGCAGTAGTTAACAAAAGTCAAGACACAAAAAGAAGTTAAAAACTTCATCAGAATAGTTTGGGTACTCAATTGCTACCTTCTGATGACATCTGTGCCATTGTATGTTGAAATCACAAACTGACAATAATTACACAATATGTCCACTGAATAAGTAACTACAAGAACTGCCCATTCATACACCTCAAAAACTTTATTGACACCATCTAGAAGGCCTTCATGATATGCATATTTCTTCCAATAGCCAAAGCACAAAGGGGACTTCACAAGGAATGCATCATACACTTTTCGTATTTTCAATATGTTGCTCTGAGCTGGAATACACAAAATTATGGCATTATCATAAACTTTTTTATCATTAAAAATGCATTTTATTTTATTAGCCAAAAAGATCAAATTTATATCTAGTGTTGTCCATTAAAACACGAATAAGGACAGATTGACAAGACTACAGTAGGACAACAATGAAACTACTACAGGGCACAAAGCCCATGAAGTCAAACAAAAAATATACTAAGATTGACCATCCATGCATAACAAAGATTGCCTAACTTTGTCGTCCACAAGATATAGATCAATTGCATATGACCAAAGGAATATGTAACACATGTGGGAACAAAAAGAGGATAAGCTGCTGAAAATTATGACACATCCATACAACAAGTTGCAAAAAGGAGAACAATGCACTGTATGGTAAGGCAACAGTTTCAGTTTCACCTCAGCAATCCTCTCTGTCTCTCAAATAAGTGCGGTCCAAGCATCGAAGTCAAAGAAATCCATGGTGACAACATACCATAATCTAGCCTCTTCCACTGAAGCCACATCTACAGAAGAGCAAGCAACATCATATTAGCAACAAAGTAGCAGGCAGGCAACGAAATCATATAGAGAAGGCTTCTGCCCCGGCAGCATTACCATCCTTGTACGACTGCTCGGGGACCATGGGCTCAGCCATCTCGGCGACAGCCTGGTAGCTCAGCCATCTTTGCGGCCTCCGCTGCCTGGTAGCCCGCCACCTCGCGGAAGGTCTCGTTCAACGAGCGTGCTTGGCCGGGTATGCGGATCCGTTGGCTGCCTGCGCCCCGTCATACGGGGTGCCCCGGGGAGATGCGGGGCTGGCGGTGGGAGAACCTCGGCCGGGTCCCTGCCAGGACGGCCAGACCCACCCCCGTGGCGTCCAAGGGCGGCGGTGTGGGTGGGGGAAGCCCGGATGGGTCGCTGCCCAGACCCGCCCCCGCGTCAGCTCTTGCGTGCCCGTCGGGGTTCTCCATCCCCCCGTGCCCGTGAGCAGCGGTTCGGGCTGGTGTGGTGGAGGCCGGAGTGGGCGGAGGCATTGATCTGCTGGTCCTCGGCGCCCGGCAAGGCCCAGTACGCCGTCGCGGCATGGCGACGAAGCGGCAGGGGAGGAAGCGCGTGGTGGCGGCGGCGGTGCCGTACCTGTAGGCATTGAGGAGGAGAGCCCGTGCTGGTGAACGGCCGGGGAAGAAGGCCGC
Organism: Triticum monococcum; assembly: GCA_034509565.1. Taxonomy (NCBI): domain Eukaryota; kingdom Viridiplantae; phylum Streptophyta; class Magnoliopsida; order Poales; family Poaceae; genus Triticum; species Triticum monococcum. The sequence continues at coordinate 237,902,604 of CM067843.1, forward strand.
GACGCGTGGTGGCGGCGGCAGCGGTGCCGTACCTATAGGCATTGAGGAGGAGAGTTGTGCTGGTATTTCTTTTTGTAGGACTGCTCCCCGTGCGTCAGCCCAGCCCACGAACGAATTTTTTTACCACGGGTTAATTACCTAAAAACTGTAGGGACCTGTGTGTAAAAGGGACGTGACGGTGAACACAAGGACGTGCGGACCCCAAATTAGTACCACGTCGTTTATATTAGATTTTGTCTATACAAATCGTAAAAGCATATTATAACATAAAAAGAAAGCGTATTGTGACGGTGAACCCACGAGTCAATCCGTGCGGCCCGTGCATTGTAACAGAGAAAAAAACTCAAACCTTCAACTTAAAGGTATTTCTGTTATGAGCATGTATGTAAACCCGATCATTTTATCACGACCGATGTCTTCGCATCTGCCAACCATGCCTATTTTTTTATTTAGTATGACATCATTATTTTTTTAGAATGAAGACGCAAGATGCGTTCGGCTTTAACTTAATAAAGCCCTCAAACATGCAGCATCCAACAGACAACACAATCTTAAACGAAAGAAAATGAAAGAAGCTGAAGCCAAAGTTTAACATGCAACCGGCCTGGGTCTGAGAGAAATAAGGCAAAAGTCTTAACATGCCAACACCGTAAAGAGAGGAGCGGTCGTCGACTTCTAGTGGCATGCCGCAATCTGGATCAGTTGAATCCGCTCCATCACCTTCTGCATCCGCTGAGCGTCCCGTCGTTGCCCGAACGACATCCAAGTCTGGAGGAACATATCGCATTTCAAAACAATGTCAGCGGGGTGAGAGGAAAATTTATGTTTTATGGTGAATTTGTTTCTAGTTGAAAACTTAGGAGATTCACACGGTTAGTCAAAAATGCAATACATAAAAAAGAACATACACAATGTGTGAAGGCCCGTCAGGCACACTGTTTCTGAATAAAGGCAGCTGCGGCTTGGCCTCGTGTTGTCTCGAAATACAAATTTGGAATAACGTCTATAACAACCGAGTCAACCAGACCTTTCCTTGGAACATGGAGTTTTCTTATCCCCGATTCTTTACTTTTTTTTCATAAGTGCAACATGGCTGGGCATCTTAGGCTTCTCTTGCGTCAGTATCACATATGCTGAACTGTAATGTTTGTTCCATATTATTTTTGCTGGTCATGTCATCATTCTTTAAATTGAAATGTGGTTGTTTAAAAACACTCACTTGAAATTTTATCAAATTTGCCAACCCAAAAGAAATTCAAACAAATAATTTGTATGGATCTTTGATCTATTTACAATGAGGGAATTCACATGGTGGTTCTAATTATAAATCATGAACATAGCCTCCCAATAATATTAGGTAGCTTAAAACAAATCATTTCATTCATTTGGAATTGACCATAACCCACTTTCAATTTAAACCTCTTAACTAAATAGTTGGAACTATATTTATATAGCAGTCTAAGTATAAGTTCCACGCGGAATAATTTATGTGGAGTTGGTACAACCCAAAATAAAATAGTTTTGAAGTTCTTTTTTAGAAAAAGTTTTTAAGTTCTTATAAAACAGCATATACCTCACCGCTCTCTCCGTGTGTTTCTTTTTGGCCCAAGCAATGCATAGCAGCACACAACAGCAACAATTTGCAGGCCCTCTTTCCTCAACCCATCATGAGCAGCAGCCTCCCTCACTGGAACCCTATCCCGATCCCCAAATTCCTCTCGTCTCACTCGATCCCGTGTGCGCCGCCACACTCGCACACTCACAGAGGTGAGGTGCCTTGCACCCGATCCCCCACGCGGCCTCGCTGCACGGCCTTGTCGTCGCACCACCCGGCGACCGGCCTGGCCGCACACGCCGACGAACCCCGCCGGACCACCGTTGGCCACGCTCTTCCTCTCCTCCTATCCTGCTGTGCATGGCGTCACCATGCCCGAGCTGCCGCCTCCGGCCATGGCAGCCATCGCCCAGCTGCGGCTCCCTCGCGCCCCTTGTGCATCTGGTCGCCCCTTCTTCTCCTCTCGCCGCCCAACGCCTGGTCACCCATGCCGCTCACCTCAACCACCTCTGATGCCCGCACTCACGTGCAAGGGTGCTCACCTCTCCACCGAGCGTCGGCCCTGCCGCACCGTCCGCCGCTGACGCCGAGGGAAGGGGAGGGGAGGGAGAGCACGCTCAAATTTTCCATCCAAATCTCGCGGAGGAATCCTCATGGCCGGCGGCGTAAGGCGAGCAAGTGGAGCTGGTGCAAGGCAAGGAGGAGGCCCACGGCGACGGAGCTGCTCGTTATTGTGGTTGCCGGAGGTGCTGCACCAAAGGACGGGCGCAGCAGCACACTGCCCGTGCGGAAGGAGGGGAGGCGCGAAAGGGCGAGGCACGCCGGCGAGGGAAGGAGAGGAGGCGCAGACGCCATGGAAGGTGCGGGCTCGCGTCGCGTGCAAGCTGGGAGACGGCGCAAATCAGTTGCGGGGGAGAGGAGGGCGATGCGAGGGACGTGGATATGATAGATGCTGTGGATCACTAGGCTAGATTAGATCGGTGGTTTGTTGTGGTTTACCTTCTTCATAGGTGGATGAACCTGTCGGTGTGGTCATAGTGGATGGCTACCGGTGATGGCAGAGAGTAGGGGTGGCGGTGCTTCCCGTCAGCACTGCACTAACCCTAGATCGGTAAGGATGTAGGTGGGGTGTACGGCGTCACGATGAACCTCGTGATGCGAGCCGCCGGCCCCAACCTCTTTATATAGTGCAGGTGACAGGGGCCCGTCACCCATAGTGGGTTTAGCGCCCCCGATCAGGGCACGGATCTAAGGGCCCGGTGGGCCGTTGGGCTCACACAGTGGAGATCATCCTAACATTCTCCCCCTTAATCTCAACTTTTACTTTTGATCTTATACTTTTACTTTACTCGTTTCATAACAGATCAATACATAGAACATGTTTTATCGTCACAGCTCAATTGCTGATAGAATCAGACAGCCACAACGTACCTCTCTGTTTTGAAACAAATTCGTTAACCTTGGGCCCTTTTATTGTCCAGAAATTTTAGACTATACCATAAAACCCATGTCGACTGTGTGTTCTCCGAACACACTGGGCGGTAAGCCTTTAATAAGCAGATCTGCAAACACTTGTCTGTTGCTTTTATGCTCCAAGCATTTCAACATAATTCCGGACTTTCTCCTTAACAACGTACAACTTTGTGTCAATGTGTTTGGCACCACACTTGACTCGTTGTCATAGGAGTGAATTACTTAACATGGTTATCGCTGTTGTCAACCATTATCAACTCCGGGTACAGGTCTCCTTAACCTTTTTGCCTGTCCCTCAGCCTCATATCAAGCTTTACAATATCTTTGCATCACATTGATGATAATTGTTTCATTCTTTGGAGCTTTTTCACACAAAAACCTCCAAGTATGAAAGTTAGCGACAATTGTGGATTTCGCTATACTTTCACAAGTCATGTCTTTATACTCACAATCTTTTGAGAGCACTTATTTCTTTCCGCATGAGGCCGATATCTTTGACTCCATTCCAGTGACCTATATATGGACTGGACATTGCCAAAACAACCCGGATATGTGAACTGTGTCAGGGCAATATATTGAGCTTCCAACAGCTGAAGCATATGGTACCATATCCGTTTTCAATCTTTTCTCGTCAACTTTTGGAACACCATAGTTTCTAGTTCTATTACCCTTGACTATAAGAATAGGCATAGGTTTTCTCGCATGCATACTTTAGAGACATTTCTTAGCATGTCCATGTGACATTCCTAATACCCCCTCTTATTCTTTTCTTGGCGAATCTCGATAATTATAACGAGAGACACTCTACCGAGAACATTCTTTTGAACTTTGAGGACAAGAACTTATTTTCTCCTCCTGCAATAGGTTGACATCACCACTAGCAAGTAGGATGTCATCCACACGCACATGAGCACATGATCAGGAAATGAATTTCCCATTCTATAACTTTGCACAAATACAATTGTCCTCTCATTTTCTTTAACCCAAAACAACATTTGATTGCTTTAGTCCATAAAAGACTTCTTTAGGCAGTATCCCTTGTGTTCTTTACTTTCATCCGATGTAATTCAGATCATAATATCTTTCATCTGATGTAACTCAGATCATGATGTGCTACCAACACTCATTGTAATCTATTCAGTGCAAAACGCGCAAAAACCTTTCGATTTAAGTCGTGTTTTACACCTTTACATATTTCCTTTGGAGTCACATTGTCCTTGTAGACTCTTTACAGCCTACTGTTCTGGCTCCATTGGAAATTGCTCATCAGTCCCAAACATCGTCGGGATGCACAATTTCTTTTCATCTCACATGGTCTCTTATCATTTAGATAAGCAGACACTTCACAAAGCTCGAATGAGCGCTTTAAATGAGGTGGGATAAACCTCCATTTGAATTTCACTAACATAGACTTTATAGTAATCAGAAGTATATGATTTTCTCATTCCTTTATAGAGCTAACAACATGTGTTGTATAGGTCATAAAACATGCTCTCCCAGATTACTCCATCTTCACTAAAAATGGCGTATCTTTAAACTTTATAATTTGGGTTTATTCTGTTAAAACTTTCTTCTTTATGGCACTTTAAGCACTGTCTTAGTATTCCTTACTCTGCTTTCAGAACTGTAAAAGATCCAGAAATACAACTATTTCTTTTCTTTAGGGGTATGATTATGACCGCCGTACTCCCCCAGACGATCACATTCTTCATCACGTTATCTAAAGTATAGGGGAGTTTCATCAATCTTAATTTATCTCATATTTCTTTCTCCCCCTCGAAATGTGGCAAGAACTTTTCTGCCACAATTTCGAAAATCATTGATAACTCTTGTGAATTGAGGAAACTTCGGTTATCTACTTCATTCATCAGATTACTTCATACGAAATGAAGTTATCTCTTCATACAAAATGAAGTTATCTTTTAACTAGTATGGGAGTACTTTTTCCTCATTTCATTTTAGAAACTCAACAGAGTTCTTTATCATTAGTACTTTTGCAAGTCACACTTGCATATCATTCTTATCTTTAGGTTCATCTGTAACTTTTAATCTCTTTGGATTTATTGAGTGCTTAATGACCATTACACATAAGGTGTACGGTCGATACTAGGAAAGCATAATAGCTACTCCATACTTTTCTCCGAGAGTGGGACACATTAAACGCACATGAGTCATCATATCCTTCTCCTGTCATACAGGATAAGTCCTTTGCCAAAATTTCTCCTGCCATACAGGATGATTGACATAATACTATGTCAACTTTACCCAGTTATGCATGTATTTTCCCAGACTTTTCCCCGCCATGCGGGTTTTATCATAATCCACTTTTCCTGCTATGCGGGTAATTCCATGTAAGGAACATAAATGCCAGAATTGGCTCTTTTGACTGCATACGCAATCATCAAATTCGGAAATAAATCCGAATGCTCCTTGACACACATGCTTAATCCAACGTTGGTCAAATTAAACATGCATGTTGCTTGTTTCATTTCAAATCATGTTGATTAAAAAATCTTCTTCATAGAGAGTACATGAAAGACATTCGTCAACCAAGACTCTCAATGATCTTTCTCTTTTCTTTTAAAGTCATTCTTTAGAGAGAAAATACTCCCTCACGTTATGACCTTTCTTGGTCATCTTTCGGGTCACAAGTACCCAGCCATTCGCTTTCGGGAATGAAAGCATGGAAACCTTTTAATCTGAGAAAACTTAGCCAATAATCAACAATAATGAGCATAAAAAATAACCCCATGTTGGTCTGGCTAAAAAAATGCACATTAAACTTTGAAAAACTTTCTTTTTATATTCTAAATCACCGTTGGGCAGAATTAGAATAAAACATCATCCTTCTACATTAATTCCATATCACCGTTGGGCGGAAATGGAAATAATTCATATAACTCATAAATAATGTGATGATAAAATTTCTATTAAGCGACTTTGCTAAGAAAATAATCATCATTATCAACTTTATTGCAGCGGAAAACTTTTAATATATACTTCTCAATCTTTATCAAATGCTCTGAAAATTGGTCACTTTGATACAAAAAATTATCAGAGATTTGAACTTTTAACTATAAGACTCATTGAATTATAATATTATGATCATCAACGTTGGTCAGAAAATAACAATACCATAATCAAACTTTAATCAAATATCTTTCTACTGTCATAGCAGAAGCTATCTGAATCTGATTTTACCCACAAGTGAAAAAACTTCTCTCAAAAAACTGTTCATCCAATTAAATTTTCCCGTTGGTTCCAATTTAATTGGAGGATAATACTTTTTCTTTGCAGCAGAAACTTTCTGAATCTATTCAGAAACAATGCTATACTCTTTTACTCTCTAAGCAACTTCAACTGATTGGTTCAAAAATGCATTAGAGAAGCAACAATTTAATCTTTTACTTTAGTTCTATTCACTTTTAAAGGAGCACTTTTATTTTTATTTGCAGCGTAAAAACATAAATAGAAAAATCATGAACTTTTATTCTTTACAGAAACTTTTCTTTTACTAAAGAAAATATTATGAACTTTATTATTTTCTTTATAAAATTCATTAATTTTTCTTTTTCTGATTTTTTTATTTTCATTTTCAGAAACTTTTCTGTCTTCCTTTTCAGAACCTTTTCATTTACTTTTCTGTACTCTAAACAAAATTTCGTTGGATGAAATTTGAGTAGAAAAACTATTTAAAATCTGCCCAAAAACCGGACAAATAACAGAAAAAGAAAAAAAACGGCAGCGCACCCCAGCGCCCGCGGCTACCGCCTCGGCCCAGCGCGCGCGGCTTAAGGCCTAGGCGCTGCGCGAGCAGGCCTGGCCCCGCCTCTACTTTCGGCCCAAGAAGCCCGCTGTGCACTAGGGTTTTGATCCTGGCCGTTCACTGTGATCCGACGGCCACACGCGCGATGCGGTCGAACAAAACAACCAACCGCGCCGCTCGGGACGAACACTAGGCCATTTCGCCCCCTTCCTCTGTCGCTCGCCCGCACGGCGTTCACGCCGGCCGGCCGCCGCGCCGCGCTTATCGCCGGCGACGAAAACGGCGCGCCGTGCCAGCCTTCTCTTCTTCCCCTTCGTTTCCCCTTTCGATTTCACCCATCGCGCGCCCCCGCTCTACTCCTCGTTCCGCCGCGGCGGATCTGCCTAGCGGTCTGGTCGCCCCGCCGGCGACGGCGTCGGACGCCACCACGGCGCGCGAGTCTGCTCTTGTTCCCCCTCTTCTCTTTGTCCATCCAACGCCCCTTTTTGCAGAGGGAACAAGGCGCAGCTGCGCCCGCTCCTGCTCTGCCTCGCTTTGAAGACGACGATGGTGGAGCACTCGAAGGTGGCGTCGTTGCCATCCCCTTCGCTGGCTGCGCGTTCGCCTTGCGGTGAGCGCGTCGCCGTCAAACGGTTTGGCCGCGGTACCCTTTGCCCCGGTCGGGGTGGTTCTTCGTCCGACGCCTCGGCATGCCGATGCGCGTCGTGATCGAGAGGAACGGCACGTCCTTACGGCGGCGCAACTTTTTCGATGAGGAGTTCTTTTCCCTCTTTCTCTGTTAAGAGTTAGGGTTCTTGGGGGGATCTTTTCTGTGATTTCTTTGTACCGAAAATAATCTAGATCCTAGCCTTGTCTGATACCATTGATAGATGCTGTGGATCACTAGGCTAGATTAGATCGGTGGTTTGCTGTGGTTTACCTTCTCCATAGGTGGATGAACCCGCCGGCGTGGCCATGGTGGATGGCTACCGGTGATGGCAGAGAGTAGGGGTGGCGGTGCTTCCCGTCAGCACTGCACTAACCCTAGATCGGTAGGGATGTAGGTGGGGTGTACGGCGTCGCGATGAACCTCGTGATGCGAGCCGCCGGCCCCAACCTCTTTATATAGTGTCGATGACAGGGGCCCGTCACCCATAGTGGGTTTAGCGCCCCCGATCAGGGCGCGGATCTAAGGGCCCGGTGGGCCGTTGGGCTCACACAGTGGAGATCATCCTAACAGGATAGAGAAGAAGGAGCTGGCTGCAACTGGAGTAGCGGCGCTCCGCGCGATGGCCATTTTTTTTCCTTTTTACAAAACGAAACGTTACGGATTGACTAAAACAGGGACTGTGGGTTAATAAAGAAAAAACATAAGGACTTTTTTTGCAAAAATGCCGCAACGGTGAACCCGACAGACTTAACCCGTGCTTTATTATTAGGGAAAGATTCATCTAGCCTCTGTTTAGATGTGGTCTTATGCTTTTAATTAGTGTTTGTGCCAAGTAGAACCTTTGGAAAGACTTGGAGAAAGTCTTCGCAATCTTGCTGTAAAAAACAGAAACTTTAGCGCTCACGAGATTTGCTGCCATTTGTTACTAGAGAGTGCGATTAGGTTGATTCTTTTTGAAGATGATTAATAGATAAATTCCTCACGTCCAGCAATTTATTTCAAATATTTTGGGGTTACAGAAGTATTCGAAACCTACAGATTATTACAGACTGTTCTGTTTTTGACAGATTCCGTTTTTCATGTGTTGTTTGCTTATTTTGATGAATCTATGGCTAGTATCAGAGGGTATGAACCATAGAGAAGTTGGAATACACTAGGTTTAACACCAATATAAATAAATAATGAGTTCATTACAGTACCTTAAGTGGTGGTTTGTTTTCTTATACTAACGGAGCTCATAAGATTTTCTGTTGAGTTTTCTGTTGTGAAGTTTTCATGTTTTGGGTAAAGATTTGATGGATTATGGGATAAGGAGTGAAAAGAGCCTAACCTTGGGGATGCCCAAGGCACCCCAAGGTAAAATTCAAGTACAACCAAAATCCTAAGCTTGGGGATGCCCCGGAAGGCATCCCCTCTTTCGTCTTCGTCCATCGGTAACTTTACTTGAGGCTATATTTTTATTCACCACATGATATGTGTTTTGCTTGGAGCGTCTTGTATGATTTGAGTCTTTGCTTTTTAGTTTGCCACAATCATCCTTGCTGTATACACCTTTTGGGATAGACACACATGAATTGGAATTTATTAGAATGCTCTATGTGCTTCACTTATATCTTTTGAGCTAGATAATTTTGCTCTAGTACTTCACTTATATCTTTTAGAGCACGGTGGTGGTTTTATTTTATAGAAATTATTGATCTCCCATGCTTCACTTATATTCATTTGAGATTCTTTTAGAACAACATGATAAGTGTTTTGGTTATAAAATTAGTCCAATATGATAGGCATCTAAGATGGGTATAATAAAAACTATCATAAAAAGTGCATTGAATACTATGAGAAGTTTGATACTTGATAATTGTTTTGAGATATGAAGATGGTGATATTAGAGTCATGCTAGTTGAGTAGTTGTGAATTTGAGAAATACTTGTACTAAATTTTGTGATTCCCGTAGCATGCATGTATGGTGAACCGTTATGTGATGAAGTTGAAGCATGATTTATTTATTGATTGTCTTCCTTATGAGTGGCGGTCGAGGAACGAGCGATGGTCTTTTCATACCAATCTATCCCTCCTAGGTGTTGGGGAACGTAGTAATTTCAAAAAAATTCCTACGCACACGCAAGATCATGGTGATGCATAGCAACGGGAGGGGAGAGTGTTGTCTACGTACCCTCGTAGACCGGAAGCGGAAGCGTTAGCACAACGCGGTTGATATAGTCGTACGTCTTCATGGCCCGGCCGATCAAGCACCGAAACTACGGCACCTCCGAGTTCTAGCACTTGTTCAGCTCGATGACGATCCCTAGACTCCGATCCAGTAGAATGTCGGGGATGAGTTCCGTCAGCACGACGACATGGTGACGATCTTGATGTTCTACCGTCGCAGGGCTTCGCCTAAGCACCACTTTAATATTATCGAGGATTATGATGGAGGAGGGCACCACACACGGTTAATAGATCTCAAGGATCAATTGTTGTCCCTCGAGGTGCCCCCTGCCCCCGTATATAAAGGAGTGGAGGAGGGGGAGGGCCGGCCCTCTCTATGGCGCGCCCTAGGGGAGTCCTACTCCCACCGGGAGTAGGATTCCCCCTTTCCTAGTAGAACTAGGAGCCCTTCCAAGTAGTAGGAGTAGGAGGGAAGGAAAGGGAAGGGAAAAGGAGAAGGAAGGAAGGGGGCACCCCACCTCCCTAGTCCAATTCGGACCAGACCAAGGGGAGGGGTGCGGCCACCCTTGAGGCCCTTTTCCTTCTTTCCCGTATGGGCCAATAAGGCCCAATACGTATTCCCGTAACTCTCCGGTACTCCAAAAAATATCCGAATCCCTCGGAACCTTTCCAATGTCCGAATATAGTCATCCAATATATCGATCTTTACATCTCGACCATTTCGAGACTCCTCGTCATGTCCCCGATCTCATCCGGGACTCCGAACTCCTTCGGTACATCAAAACTCATAAACTCATAATATAACTGTCATCGAAACCTTAAGCGTGCGGACCCTACGGGTTCGAGAACAATGTAGACATGACCGAGACACGTCTCTGGTCAATAACCAATAGCGGAACCTGGATGCTCATATTGGCTCCCACATATTCTACGAAGATCTTTATCGGTCAGACCGCATAACAACATACGTTGTTCCCTTTGTCATCGGTATGTTACTTGCCCGAGATTCGATCATTGGTATCTCAATACCTAGTTCAATCTCGTTACTGGCAAGTCTCTTTACTCATTCCGTAATACATCATCCTGCAACTAACTCATTAGTTGCAATGCTTGCAAGGCTTAAGTGATGTGCATTACCGAGAGGGCCCAGAGATACCTCTCCGACAATCGGAGTGACAAATCCTAATCTCGAAATACGCCAACCCAACAAGTACCTTCAGAGACACCTGTAGAACACCTTTATAATGACCCAGTTACGTTGTGACCTTTGGTGGCACACAAAGTGTTCCTCCAGTAAACGGGAGTTGCATAATCTCATAGTCATAGGAACATGTATAAGTCATGAAGAAAGCAATAGCAACAAACTAAACGATCAAGTGCTATGCTAATGGAATGGGTCAAGTCAATCACATCATTCTCCTAATGATGTGATCCCGTTAATCGAATGACAACTCATGTCTATGATTAGGAAACATAACCATCTTTGATCAACGAGCTAGTCAAGTAGAGGCATACTAGTGACACTCTATTTGTCTATGTATTCACACATGTATTATGTTTCTGGTTAATACAATTCTAGCATGAATAATAAACATTTATCATGATATAAGGAAATAAATAATAGCTTTATTATTGCCTCTAGGGCATATTTCCTTCAGTCTCCCACTTGCACTAGAGTCAATAATCTAGTTCACATCGCCATGTGATTTAACATCAATAGTTCACATCACCATGTGATTAACACCCATAGTTCACATTGACATGTGACCAACACCCAAAGGGTTTACTAGAGTCAATAATCTAGTTCACATCTCTATGTGATTAACACCCAAAGAGTACTGAGGTGTGATCATGTTTTGCTTGTGAGAGAAGTTTAGTCAATGGATCTGCCACATTCAGATCCGTAAGTATTTTGCAAATTTCTATGTCAACAATGCTCTGCATGGAGCTATTCTAGATAATTGCTCACACTTTCAATATGTATCCAGATTGAGACTTAGAGTCATCTGGATCAGTGTCAAAACTTGCATCGACGTAACCCTTTATGACGAACCTTTTGTCACCTCCATAATCGAGAAACATATCCTTATTCCACTAAGGATAATTTTTGACCAATGTCCAGTGATCTACTCCTAGATCACTATTGTACTCCCTTGCCAAACTCAGGGCAAGGTATACAATAGGTCTGGTACACAACATGACATACTTTATAGAACCTATGGCTAGGGCATAGGGAATGACTTTCATTCTCTCTCTATCTTCTGCCGTGGTCGGGTTTTGAGTCTTACTCAACTTCACACCTTGTAACACATGCAAGAACTTCTTATTTGCCTGTTCCATTTTGAACTACTTCAAAATCTTGTCAAGGTATGTACTCATTGAAAAACTTATCAAGCATCTTGATCTATCTCTATAGATCTTGATGCTCAATATGTAAGCAGCTTCACCGAGGTCTTTCTTTGAAAAACTCCTTTCAAATATTCCTTTATGCTTTGCAGAATAATTCTACATTATCTCTGATCAAGAATATGTCTTCCACATATACTTATCAGAAATGCTGTAGTGCTCCCACTCACTTTCTTGTAAATACAGGCTTCACCGCAAGTCTGTATAAAACTATATGCTTTGATCAACTTATCAAAGCGTATATTCCAACTCCGAGATGGTTGCACCAGTCCATAGATGGATTGCTGGAGCTTGCATATTTTGTTAGTACCTTTAGGATTGACAAAACCTTCCGGTTGCATCATATACAACTCTTTTTAATAAATCCATTAAGGAATGCAGTTTTGTTTATCCATTTGCCAGATTTCATAAAATGCGGCAATTGCTAACATGATTCGGACATACTTAAGCATAAATACGAGTGAGAAACTCTCAACGTAGTCAACACCTTGAACTTGTCGAAAAACTTTTTTGCGACAATTCTAGCTTTGTAGATAGTAACACTACTATCAGCGTCCGTCTTCCTCTTGAAGATCCATTAAATCTCAATGGCTCACCGATCATTGGGCAAGTCAATCAAAGTCCATACTTTGTTCTCGTACATGGATCTCATCTCAGATTTCATGGCCTCAAGCCATTTCGTGGAATCTGGGCTCATCATCGCTTCCTCATAGTTCGTAGGCTCGTCATGGTCAACTAACATGACCTCCAGAACAGGATTACCGTACCACTCTGGTGCGGATCTCACTCTGGTTTACCTACGAGGTTCGGTAGTAACTTGATCTGAAGTTACATGATCATCATCATTAGCTTCCTCACTAATCGGTGTAGTAGTCACAGGAACAGATTTCTATGATGAACTACTTTCCAATAAGGGAGCAGGTACAGTTACCTCATCAAGTTCTACTTTCCTCCCACTCACTTATTTCGAGAGAAACTCCTTCTCTAGAAAGGATCCATTCTCACCAATGAATAAATTGCCTTCGGATCTGTGATAGAAGGTGTACCCAACATTTTCTTTTGGGTATCCTATGAAGATTTACTTCTCCGATTTGGGTTCGAGCTTATCATGTTGAAACTTTTTCACATAAGCATTGCAGTCCCAAACTTTAAGAAACGACAGCTTAGGTTTCTCGCCAAACCACGGTTCATACGGTGTCGTCTCAACAGATTTAGATGGTGCCCTTTTCAACGTGAATGTAGCTGTCTCTAATGCATAACCCCAAAACGACAGTGGTAGATCGGTAAGAGACATCATAGATCGCACTATATCTAATAAAGTACGGTTATGATGTTCGGACACACCATTACACTATGGTGTTCCAGGTGGCGTGAGTAGTGAAACTATTTCACATTGTTTTAACTGAAGGCCAAACTCGTAACTCAAATATTTTACTTCTGCAATCATATCGTAGAAACTTTTATTTTTGTTACGATGATTCTCCACATCACTCTAAAATTCTTTGAACTTTTCAAATATTTCAGACTTGTGTTTCATCAAGTAGATATACTCATATATGCTCAAATCATCTGTGAAGATCAGAAAATAATGATACCTGCCACGAGCCTCAATATTCATCGGACCACATCCATCAGTATGTATGATTTCCAACAATTCTGTTGCTCGCTCCATTGTTCCAGAGAACGGAGTCTTAGTCATCATGCCCATGAGGCATGGTTCGCAAGCATCAACTAATTCATAATCAAGTGATTCCAAAAACCCATCAGCATGGGTTTTCTTCATGCGCTTTACACCAATATGACCTAAACGGCAGTGCCACAAATAAGTTGCCCTATTATTATTAACTTTGCATCTTTTGGCTTCAATATTATGAATATGTGTATCACCACGATCGAGTTCCAACAAACCATTTTCATTGGTTGTATGACCATAGAAGGTTTTATTCATGTAAACAGAACAACAATTATTCTCTAACTTACATGAATAACCGTATTGCAATAAACATGATCCAATCATATTTATGCTCAACACAAACACCAAATAACACTTATTTAGGTTCAACACTAATCCCGAAAGTACAGGGAGTGTGCGATGATGATCATATCAATCTTGGAACCACTTCCAACACACATCGTCACTTCACCCTTAACTAGTCTCTGTTCATTCTGCAACTCCCGTTTCGAGTTACTACTCTTAGCAACTGAACTAGTATCAAATACTGAGGGGTTGCTATAAACACTAGTAAAGTACACATCAATAACATGTTTATCAAATATACCTATGTTCACTTTGCCATCCTTCTTATCCGCCAATTACTTGGGGTAGTTCCGCTTCTAGTGACTAGTCCCTTTGCAGTAGAAGCACTCAGTTTCAGGCTTAGGTCCAGACTTGGGTTTTTCACTTGAGCAGCAACTTGCTTGCCGTTCTTCTTGAAGTTCCCCTTTCTTCCCTTTGTCCCTTTACTTGAAACTAGTGGTTTTATTTACCATCAACACTTGATGCTTTTCTTGATTTCTATCTTCGTTGATTTCAGCATCATGAAGAGCTTGGAATTGTTTCCGTTATCCCTTGCATATTATAGTTCATCACGAAGTTCTACTAACTTGGTGATGGTGACTAGAGAATTCTGTCAATCACTATTTTATCTGGAAGATTAACTCCCACTTGATTCAAGCGATTGTAGTATCCAGACAATCTGAGCACATGCTCACTGCTTGAGCTATTCTCCTCCATCTTTTAGCTATAGAACTTGTTGGAGACTTCATATCTCTCAACTCGGGTATTTGCTTGAAATATTAACTTCAACTCCTGGAACATCTCATATGGTCCATGATGTTCAAAACGTCTTTGAAGTCCCGATTCTAAGCCATTTAAGCATGGTGCACTAAACTATCAAGTAGTCATCATATTGAGCTAGCCAAATGTTCATAACATCTGCATCTGCTCCTGCAATAGGTTTGTCACCTAGAGGTGCATCAAAGACATAATTCTTCTGTGCAGCAATGAGGATAAACCTCAAATCACGGATCCAATCCGCATCATTGCTACTAACATCTTTCAACTTAGTTTTCTCTAGGAACATATCAAAAATAAAACAGGGGAGCTAAACGCGAGCTATTGATCTATAACATAGATATGCTAATACTACCAGGACTAAGTTCATGATAAATTAAAGTTCAATTAATCATATTACTTAAGAACTCCCACTTAGATAGACATCCCTCTAATCCTCTAAGTGGTCACGTGATCCAAATCAACTAAACCATGTCCGATCATCACGTGAGATGGAGTAGTTTCAATGGTGAACATCACTATGTTGATCATATCTACTATATGATTCACGCTCGACCTTTCGGTCTTCGTGTTCCGAGGCCATATCTGTTATATGCTAGGCTCGTCAAGTTTAACCTGAGTATTCCGCGTGTGCAACTGTTTTGCACCCATTGTATTTGAACGTAGAGCCTATCACACCCGATCATCACGTGGTGTCTCAGCACGAAGAACTTTCGCAACGGTGCATACTCAGGGAGAACACTTATACTTTGATAATTTTAGTGAGGGATCATCTTATAATGCTACCGTCGATCAAAGCAAGATAAGATGAATAAAAGATAAACATCACATGCAATCAATATAAGTGATATGATATTGCCATCATCATCTTGTACTTGTGATCTCCATCTCCGAAGTACCGTCATGATCACCATCGTCACCGGCGTGACACCTTGATCTCCATCGTAGCATCATTGTTGTCTTTCCAATCTTATGCTTCCATGACTATCGCTACCGCTTAGTGATAAAGTAAAGCATTACAGCGCGATTGCATTGCATACAATAAAGCGACAACCATATGGCTCCTGCCAGTTGCCGATAACTCGGTTACAAAACATGATCATCTCATACAATAAAATTTAGCATCATGTCTTGACCATATCACATCACAACATGCCCTGCAAAAACAAGTTAGACGTCCTCTACTTTGTTGTTGCAAGTTTTACGTGGCTGCTACGGGCTTAGCAAGAATCGTTCTTACCTACGCATCAAAACCACAACGATAGTTTGTCAAGTTGGTGCCGTTTTAACCTTCGCAAGGACCGGGCGTAGCCACACTCGGTTCAACTAAAGTTGGAGAAACTGACACCCGCTAGTCACCTGTGTGCATAGCACGGCGGTAAAACCAGTCTCGCGTAAGCGTACGCGTAATGTCGGTCCGGGCCGCTTCATCCAACAATACCGCCGAACCAAAGTATGACATGCTGGTAAGCAGTATGACTTATATCACCCACAACTCACTTGTGTTCTACTCGTGCACAACATCAACGCATAAAACCTAGGCTCGGATGCCACTGTTGGGGAACGTAGTAATTTCAAAAAAATTCCTATGCACCCGCAAGATCATGGTGATGCATAGCAACGAGAGGGGAGAGTGTTGTCTACGTACCCTCGTAGACCGGAAGCGGAACCGTTAGCACAACGCGGTTGATGTAGTCGTACGTCTTCACGGTCCAACCGATCAACCACCGAAACTACGGCACCTCCGAGTTCCAGCACACGTTCAACTCGATGACGATCCCCGGATTCCGATCCAGCAGAATGTCAGGGAAGAGTTTCGTCAGCACGACGGCGTGGTGACGATCTTGATGTTCTACCGTCGCAGGGCTTCGCCTAAGCACCGCTACAATATTATCGAGGATTATGGTGGAGGAGGGCACCGCACACGGCTAATAGATCTCAAGGATCAATTGTTGTCCCTAGAGGTGCCCCCCTGCCCCCTATATAAAGGAGTGGAGGGGGGGGAGGGCCGGCCCTCTCATTGGCGCGCCCTAGGGGAGTCCTACTCCCACCGGGAGTAGGATTCCCCCTTTCCTAGTAGAACTAGGAGCCCGAAGGAAAGGGAAGGGAAAAGGAGAAGGAAGGAAGGGGGCGCCCCCCTCCCTAGTCCAATTCGGACCAGACCAAGGGGAGGGGTGCGGCCACCCTTGAGGCCCTTTTCCTTCTTTCCCGTATGGCCCAATAAGGCCCAATACGTATTCCCGTAACTCTCCGGTACTCCAAAAAATACCCGAATCACTCGGAACCTTTCCGATGTCCGAATATAGTCGTCCAATATATCGATCTTTACGTCTCGACCATTTCGAGACTCCTCGTCATGTCCCTGATCTCATCTGGGACTCCGAACTCCTTCGGTACATCAAAACTCATAAACTCATAACATAACTGTCATCGAAACCTTAAGCGTGCGGACCCTACGGGTTCGAGAACAATGTAGACATGACCGAGACACGTCTCCGGTCAATAACCAATAGCGGAACCTCGATGCTCATATTGGCTCCCACATATTCTACGAAGATCTTTATCGGTCAGACCACATAACAACATACGTTGTTCCCTTTGTCAACGGTATGTTACTTGCCCGAGATTCGATCGTCGGTATCTCAATACCTAGTTTGATATCGTTACCGGCATGTCTCTTTACTCGTTCCGTAATACATCATCCTGCAACTAACTCATTAGTTGCAATGCTTGCAAGGCTTAAGTGATGTGCATTACCGAGAGGGCCCAGAGATACCTCTCCGACAATCAGGGTGACAAATCCTAATCTCGAAATACGCCAACCCAACAAGTACATTCGGAGACACCTGTAGAGCACCTTTATAATCACCCAGTTATGTTGTGACGTTTGGTGGCACACAAAGTGTTCCTCTGGTAAACGGGAGTTGCGTAATCTCATAGTCATAGGAACATGTATAGGTCATGAAGAAAGCAATAGCAACAAACTAAACGATCAAGTGCTATGCTAACGAAATGGGTCAAGTCAATCACATCATTATCCTAATGATGTGATCCCGTTAATCAAATGACAACTCATGTCTATGGTTAGGAAACATAACCATCTTTGATCAACGAGTTAGTCAAGTAGAGGCATACTAGTGACACTCTGTTTTTCTATGTATTCACACATGTATTATGTTTCCGGTTAATACAATTCTAGCATGAATAATAAACATTTATCATGATATAAGGAAATAAATAATAGCTTTATTATTGCCTCTAGGGCATATTTCCTTCACTAGGAGCATGCGCGTAGTACTTTGTTTCGATAACTAATAGATTTTTGCAATAAGTATGTGAGTTTTTTATGACTAATGTTGAGTCCATGGATTATACACACTCTCACCCTTCCGACATTGCTAGCCTCTCTAGTACCGCGCAACTTTCGCCGGTGCCTTAAACCCACCATATACCTTCCTCAAAACAGCCACCATACCTACCTATTATGGCATTTCCATAGCCATTCCGAGATATATTGCCATGCAACTTTCCACCATTCTGTTTATTATGACACACTTCATCATTGTCATATTGCTTTGCATGATCATGTAGTTGACATCGTATTTGTGGCAAAGCCACCGTTCATAATTCTTTCATACATGTCGCTCATGAGTCATTGCACATCCCGGTACACCGCCAGAGGCATTCACGTAGAGTCATATTTTGTTCTAAGAATTGAGTTGTAATTTTTGGGTTGTAAGTAAATAAAGTTTGATGATCATCATTATTAGAGCATTGTCCCATGTGAGGAAAGCATGATGAAGACTATGATTCCCCCACAAGTTGGGATGAGACTCCGGACGAAAAATAAATATATAAATAAAAGAGAAAAAAGAGGCCATAAAATAGAGAAAAGGCCCAAATTAAAAAATGAGAGAAAAATAGAGAAGGGAGAATGTTACTATCCTTTTACCACACTTGTGCTTCAAAGTAGCACCATGATCTTCATGATAGAGAGTCTCATATGTTGTCACTTTCATATACTAGTGGGAATTTTACGTTATAGAACTTGGCTTGTATATTCCAATGATGTGCTTCCTCAAAATGCCCTAGGTCTTCGTGAGCAAGCAAGTTGGATGCACACCCACTTAGTTTCTTTTTGTTATGCTTTAATACACTTATAGCTCTAGTGCATCCATTGCACGGCAATCCCTACTCACTCATATTGATATCTATTGATGGGCATCTCCACAGCCCGTTGATACGCCTAGTTGATTTGAGACTATCATCTCCTTTTTGTCTTCTCCACAACCACCATTCTATTCCACCTCTGGTGCTATGTCCATGGCTCACGTTCATGCATTGCGTCAAGATTGAAAAAGTTTGAGAACATAGCTAGACTATATGATTTTGTAGGGATAGCTTTCTTTGGCCATGCTATTTTGAGAAGACATAATTGCTTTGTTAGTATGCTTGAAATATTATTATTTTTATGTCAATATTAAATTTTTGTCTTGAATCTTTTGGATCTAAACATTCATGCCACAATAAAGAAAATTACATTGAGAATTATGCTAGGTAGCATTCCACATCAAAAATTCTGTTTTTATCATTTACCTACTCGAGGACGAGCAGGAATTAAGCTTGGGGATGCTTGATGCGTCTCCAACGTATCTATAATTTTTGATTGTTCCATGCTATTATATTATCTGTTTTAGATGTTTATGGGATTTATTATACACTTTTATATTATTTTTGGGACTAACCTACTAACCCAAGGCCCAATGCATAGTGCTGTTTTTTTTGCCTATTTTAGTGTTTTGTGGAATAGGAATATCAAACGGAATCCAAATGGAATGAAACCTTCGAGAGAGTTATTTTTGGAACAAACGTGATCCAGGGGACTTGGAGTGGACGTCAAGAAAGAAACGAGGGAGCCACGAGGCAGGGAGGCGCGCCTGCCCCCTAGGCGCGCCCCACCCTCGCGGGCCCCTCGCAACTCCACCGACCTACTTCTTCCTCCTCTATATATCCATATACCCCAAAAACATCCAGGAGCACCACGAAACAGTATTTCCACCGCCGCAACCTTCTGTACCCAAGAGATCCCATCTTGGGGCCTTTTCCGGAGCTCCACCGGAGGGGGAATCGATCACGGAGGGCTTCTACATCAACACCATAGCCTCTCCGATGATGTGTGAGTAGTTTACCACAGACCTTCGGGTCCATAGTTATTAGCTAGATGGCTTCTTATCTCTCTTTGGATCTCAATACAATGTTCTCCTTGATCTTCTTGGAGATCTATTCGATGTAACTCTTTTTGCGGTGTGTTTGTCGAGATCCGATGAATTGTGGGTTTCTGATCAAGTATATCTATGAACAATATTTGATTCTTCTCTGAAATCTTTTATGTATGATTAGTTATCTTTGCAGGTCTCTTCGAATTATCAGTTTGGTTTGGCCTACTAGATTGATCTTTCTTGCAATGAGAGAAGTGCTTAGCTTTGGGTTCAATCTTGCGGTGTCCTTTCCCAGTGACAATAGGGGCAGCAAGGCACGTATTGTATTGTTGCCATCGAGGATAAAAAGATGGGGTTTACATCATATTGCTTGAGTTTATCCCTCTACATCATGTCATCTTGCCTAATGCATTACTCTGTTCTTATGAACTTAATACTTTAGATGCATGCTGGATAGTGGTCGATGTATGGAGTAATAGTAGTAGATGCAGAATCGTTTCGGTCTACTTGTGGCGGACGTGATGCCTATATACATGATCATGCCTAGATATTCTCATGATTATGCACTTTTCTATCAATTGCTCGATAGTAATTTGTTCACCCACTGTAATACTTATGCTATCTTGAGAGAAGCCATGAGTGAAACCTATGGCCCCCGGGTCTATCTTTTGTCATATAAGTTTCCAATCTATCTTATTTTGCAATCTTTATTCCCCTATCTATATCATAAAAATACCAAAAATATTTACCTTATTTTTATTATCTCTATCAGATCTCACTCTCGTAAGTGACCGTGAAGGGATTGACAACCCTTTATCGCATTGGTTGCGAGGTTCTTATTTGTTTGTGTAGGTACGAGGGACTTGCGTGTAGGCTCCTACTGGATTGATACCTTGGTTCTCAAAAACTAAGGGAAATACTTACGCTACTTTGCTGCATCACCCTTTCCTCTTCAAGGGAAAACCAACGCAGTGCTCAAGAGGTAGCAGCCGACGCCTTCCCGGCAGCCTCTCGGGCCTCAGCGGAGGCACCGCAGCATGAGGTCTCACATCTTGAAGATGAAGCCAGGGCTGAGGCCGCCTAGCTGCGGGCGATAACCAATGGAGGAGCCCTCGGCACGCCTCCAGCGCCCCAGATCGGACCGTGAAGGAGGGACGACAAGAACGCAGGATCAAGACCCCCAGTTGGTGCACCCTCCTCAGGAACGGGCCCCGAGCCACGCGTAGCGGCCTGGAGAGGGCAGCTGAGGGTCAGTGGCAAGCCAATGATTGACGGGGGCCGCCCTCCTGGAGATCTCGCCGCATCGACCGAGGGGACCCTGAAGAGTTGTGGTCAGGAAGGGTGCAACACTCAGGAAATCACACAGTTGAGGTACTTACTCGTCTTGGCAATGTATTTCCTCTGCTTCAACGGCGGGTAGGTGCCACCATTGCAGTTAGGGGGCACCTTCCTCTTGCGGAGCGCTCCGAAGTTCAGGCGAAGCTGGCCGAAGCCCTGGGCGCGACCACCGTTGCCTGGGGCAGTTGGCGGGGCTCCTGAGGGGATGACCTCGGGGGCGTCAAGCTGCGTCGACCCCTCAGCCTCCGCCCTAGCATAGCTTGCCTGGGCCTCAAGGGCTTCCACCTCGGGAGCCTCAGACTGCGCCGACCCTCTGACCGCCGCCTCGTGGCAGCTCGCCCGAGCTCGAGGAACCGCCACCTCAGGAGCCGCGACCAGCGTCGCTTCCTCGGCGGCCACTTCGTTAGCATTCCTCGGCGCTCGCCCCCTGCACCCACTTCCGGGGTGAGCGCTAAGGTGACGACAGGCGAGGGAACCACAAGATCCGGGCTCTCACGGGGCCCTTCAAGACCGACCGGGCGCAGTCCCCATTCGTCGAAGGGGGGCATCTGCCTCACGAACTCCACCTTGTTCGAGCAGCGGTACAAGAGGCAGCCCTCCTCCGGCAGGTCAGCTGGCGCCGGGTCGCCTATCAAGAGCTCAAGTACCATCCTCAGCACCTCGGGAGGAAGCGTGGACACGCGAAGCCTTATGGAGTCCCTGCTGCCGGAGAAGGTCCACATCGGCCGGGAGTGACGCTGGAGTGGAGCGATGCAGCACCGGATGAAGTCCTTCACCACCATAGGCGCCGTCACCCCAAGGTCCTTCAGCTTGGGAATGCCCACCGCTTCCGAAATCCGCCCACAATTGGTGAGAGCTCAAAGTCAATCCCCGAGCCAGCCGTCGCCGCAACGGCTTGGAGGGTCACACACCCCGAGCGCTGGCGGACGTCGGTCAAATGCAGCGAGAAGAAATGGCGAAGCAAAGCCACAGAAGGGGCTATGCCCACCATGGCCTCACAGACGAAGGCGACGACGAGGAGGATGATGGACTGGGGATCTAGGTGCAGCACAATGACTTGGTAATGCGAGAGCACATCATTGAAGAAATCGGAGAGGGGGGAATCAAGCCAGCCCAAAGGGCGTGAAGATGAATGGAGATCTCGGTAGCTGTGCTATCAATCGCGGCGCGGGAAGCAGGCCAGGCCACCGTCGCCTTCCATTCATTGGAATCTACGACAAGCGCGGGGCTAACCTTGTCCATCGCTTCCTAGTTGAGCACCACCGACCGCTTGATGGCGGGCTCGAGGACCAGCGGCGCCTGGACTGAGGTATGCGTCTTCTTCTTTCCCTTCTTCTTCTAGCTCGGCGCCATGGCAGCGGAGAAGATTGGTGCCGGGTTAGGCCAGGGGAGGAGACTGCTGTTTTTGGGAGATGGAGGAGTTGTGGAAGCGCGCTGCCAGCAATGGAGGCGGAGCTGTGTTGGCAACGGCGGCCGCCTAGCCTGGCGGACTTCAATGCTGCATGGGGGAGTTCAGGCGCCCATGTATGATCAATAGCCACACGTCAATCGAGGCCGTGATACGTCTCCAATGTATCTATAATTTTTGATTGTTCCATGCTATTATATTATCTGTTTTGGATGTTTAATGGGCTTTATTATGCACTTTTATATTATTTTTGGGACTAACCTATTAACCAAAGGCCCACTGCAAATTGCTATTTTTTTGCCTATTTCAGTGTTTCACAGAAAAGGAATATCAAACGGAATGAAACCTTCGCGAGGATCGTTTTTGGAACACACGAGATCCAGGAGACTTGGAGTGGATGTCAAGGAAGCAACGATGTGGCCATGAGGTAGGAGGGCGCGCCCAGGGGGGCATGCGCCCCCCCACCCTCGTGGGCCCCTCGCAGCTCCACCGACCTACTTCTTTCGCCTATGTATACTCATATGCCCTGAAAACATCCAGGAGCATGATACGTCTCCAACGTACCTATAATTTATGAAGTATTCATGCCATGTTTACAATAGTTTTATATGATTTTAGTATGATTTGATTAGAACTAACCTGGACTGATGCTGTTTTCAGCAGAACTACGGTGGTGTTGTTTTTGTGCAGAAATAAAAGTTCTCGGAATGCGATGAAAATCGACGGAGAATTTTTCTAGAAAATATAAAAAATACTGGAACAAAAATCTACCGAAGGGGAATCCCGTGGGCCCACGAGGGTGGAGGCGTGCCTAGGGTGGGCGCGCCCCTGTGCCTCGTGGACTTCCTGTGGGGCCCCCTGACTTGTTCTCGATGCCAAGCTCTCCTATAAATACCCAAACCTCCAGAAATTAACCTAGTTCGGAAGTTCCGCCGCCGCAAGCCTCTGTAGCCACGAGAAATTAATCTAGGCCCTCTTTGGCACCCTGCCGAAGGGGGCCATCATCACCGGAGGGCATGGAGGAGGATCCCGGAGGGGCCATCATCACCATGAAGGCCAAGGACCAAAGGGGGAACCTCTCCCCATCCCGGGGGAGGCCATTGAGGAGGAAGCACCAGGGGGAGAACCTCTCCTCCTCTTTCTCGGTGGCATTGGAGTGCCATCGGGAGGGGAATCATCGCTGCGGTGATCGTCTTCATCAACATCACCATCATCATCACCATCATCATCTCTTTTACGCGGTCCACTCTCCCGCGCCCCACTGTAATCCGTACTTGAACTTGGTGCTTTATGCCACATATTATGATCCAATGATGTGTTGCCATCCTATGATGTTTTGAGTAGATATCCTTTGTCTTTGGGTTGATTGATGATCTAGATTGGTATGAGCTGTATGTTTTATTTTGGTGCTATCCTATTGTGCCCTCCATGCCGCGCAAGCGTGAGGGATTCTCCCTGTAGGGTGTTGCAATACGTTCATGATTCGCTTATAGTGGGTTGCTTGAGTGATAGAAGTATAAACCCAAGTAAGGGGGTTGTTGCGTATGGGATAAAGGGGACTTGATGCTTTAATGCTATGGTTCGGTTTTACCTTAATGATCTTTAGTAGTTGCGGATGCTTGATAGAGTTCCAATCATAAGTGCATATGATCCAAGAAGATAAAGTATGTTAGCTTATGCCTCTCCCTCATATGAAATTGCAATGACGACTATTGGTCTTGTTAGCAATTACCTAAGACAATTCCGCACACCGACCCATCATTATTCCACACTCACTATTTATAATATTTAGTAATATATTCTTACTTTATGATAACAGCACCTACCTTTATGTTTTATCTCTCCGATATCATGCAAAGTTATCCTTTTCATACCCACAATGTAGTTTTATTTCTCGTTTCTAGTTGGAAGCAAACGTTCGGTGTACGTAGAGTCATATCAGTGGCAGATAGGGCTTGAGAGAATATTTATCTTACCTTTAGCTCCTGGTGGGTTCGACACTCCATACTTATCACTTCCACCATTGGGAATTGCTACGATGATTCCCTGCACTTGGGGATTATCAAGCTCTTTTCTGGCGCCGTTGCCGGGGAGCAATAGCGTGGGGTTGATATTCTTGTGTATGCTTGTTTGCTTTCTTCACTAAGTAGATTTTGTTTTTCCTTTTTTGTTTCAGTTTAGTTGTGGGTGAAACATACAATTTTTTTAAAGAACTAATATACAAAAAAATTTACTTGCCTCTCATACCTAAAAAGTTTTTCAATAAGAGAAGTGATTGGAAGGTTATGCATTGGAGAAATGAGGGTCGACTTTGAACACTTGTGTTCATGCTCATGGAAAGAATGTAAAAAATTTCACGGAAGCTTCTCTGAAAATAATTACCCCCTTGTATATATCCATTTTATTATAAAAATAATGTGCCAAACCTTGGTTTTAGGATGATTAGATTGCTTGTTTACTTTGTGCAGTACAAAAACAGAAACTTTGGCTGTAGCGCGTGATTTTACATTTTTTACTGGAAAGTCGAATGGGTCTGAAACTTTTTGCACATTACTTCTGTATAATTTTTTAAATTTTCATATTTGTTTAGAATTTTTTGGAGCTACAGAAGTTTACTAAACTTCCAGATTACTACAGACTGTCCTGTTTTTGACAGATTCTGTTTTCTATGAGTTGTTCGCTTATTTTGATGAATCTATGGGTAGTATGGGGGGGTGGGTATGAACCCAGTAGATATAGTTCTAATATGAAATTGGAATAAGTTTGCAACAGTACCTAAAGGTAGTGATTTTCTTTATTTACACTAATGGATCTCACAAAGTTTTTGTTAAAGTTTTGTGTGGATGAAGTGTTCGAAGATCGAGGAGCTATCAATATGAGAAGAATAAAGAGAGGCAAGAGCTCAAGCTTGGGGATGCCCAAGGTAGCCCAAGTAAATATTTCAAGGATACTCAAGCATCTAAGCTTTGGGATGCCCCGGTTGGCATCCCATCTTTCTTCTTCAACAATTATCGGTATACCTCGGTTTTTGTTTTGTTCACATGATTTGTGTCCTTTGTGTTTTTTGTTTTTCCTTTAAGAACCATGCTAGTATGAGATAGCCCTTCATTGTTTTATAGAATGCTTCATGTGCTTCACTTATATCTTTTAAGTATGATCTTATGGAATTGCTCTCTGTGCTTCACTTAAATCTTTTGAGTATGGTTTTATAGAAAGCTTCGTGTGCTTCACTTATATATTTTGAGCTTGGATATTGGTTAGTCTATATTAATTGTAGAATTATCCATGAACTTCACTTATATCTTTTGGACTATGAATAATACTATCCTCTAAAGTGGATTTAGAAGAAGTTTGCTCCCACTATTCCGAATGAGGAGAATTTTGCTATGTGGAGAGTATTAAAATTTCTATGCTCGTAGATCATGAAAAGAATGCTTTATGTGATGGTTATATTGTTGAACTCATTCATTATGCTACTGAAAATTATTATGAGGGAGGAATACATGCTTGTAGGAGTTGCAATAATATCAAGTTTCCTCTCTATGTGCTTAAAGTTTTGAAGTTATACTTGTTTTGCCTTCCTATGCTAGTTGATTCTTGTTCCCATAAGTTGTGTGCTAAAAATCCCTAGGCATAGGAAGTGGGTTAGGTTTAAATATGTTAGTCATATTCTTCATGATGCTCTCTTTATGCTTCAATTCTTATCTTTCATGTGAGCATCATTGAAATCATCATGCCTAGCTAAAAGGCATTAAAGAAAAGCGCTTGTTGGGAGACAACCCAATATTTACCCTTACTGTTTTTGTGTGTTCTCATGATTAAGATTCTGTATTAATCATGTATTATAGCTTTTGTTTCAATAAAGTGCCAAGTAAGACCTTTGGGAAGACTTGGGTGAAAGTCAATGTGATCTTGCTATAAAAAACAGAAACTTTGCGCTCACGAGATTAGTTGTCATTTTTTACAGTAGTGTGGGATTGAGTTGATTCTTTTTCCATAAGATTAATAGACAAATTACTCACGTCCACCAATTTATTTCATAATTGTTGGAGTAGCATAAGTATGGTTGGTGTTCAGATCATTACAGACTGTTCTGTTTCTGACAGATTCTGTTTTCATTGCATAGTTTGCTTGTTTTCTAGTTTCTATGGCTTATATTTCTCAATATAAATTGTAGAAATGATATGGTACAGTAGGCATTGTGTGAGAACAATTGTGAATCTTTTCTTTGACAGTACCAAAGTGAATGGTTTACTCTTTATCATACTAACCTATCTCACGAAGTTCCGTTAAGTTTTGTGTGATTGAAGTTTTCAAGCTTTGGATGAGATATCGATATGAGGAGAATAAGGAGTGGAAAGACTCTAAGATTGGGGATTCACAAGGCACCCCAAGGTAATATTCAAGGAAGAATCAAGCGCCTAAGCTTGGGGATGCCCCGGAAGGCATCCCCTCTTTCATCTTCAAAACTATCGGTATACCTTACTCGGAGCTATATTTTTATTCGCCACATGATATGTGTTTTGATTGGAGCGTATTTTTAATTTTACTTGCTGTTTGAATAAAATCATTGGATCTGAAATCTTGAATGAAAAAGAATCCTCCCATGGCTATTTAATTATTTGACTACACAGTATTCTTCACTTATATCTTTTTGGAGTAAGTTTGTCATTTACTCACGTGCTTCACATATATCCTATGAGTAAATGGTTGAATGAATTGAATATCATAAATATGAATTTATATACGTTTCATATGCTTACAACATGGGGAGTAATGACTTCACACATAATAAGTATAGGTAGTAAACTTATTGGAAGTTAGCAAACGCAGAATTGGTCACTTGAACAATTCATGAAAGAATATTGAAGGAAGAGAGATTTCACATATAAATATACTATCTTGGACATATTTTGCAATTGTGAGCACTCATTAAAATATGACATGCTAAAAGGTTGATGTTGGACAAGGAAGACAACTTAATGGGTTATGTTTTCCTATATCCAAAACGTTATATTGTCTTGGATCATCCAACATGTTGAGCTTGCCTTTCCCTATCATGCTAGCCAAATTCTTTGCACCAAGTAGAGATACTACTTGTGCTTCCAAATATCCTTAAACCCGGTTTTGCCATGAGAGTCCACCATATCTACCTATGGATTGAGTAAGATCCTTCAAGTAAGTTGTCATTGTTGCAAGCAATAAAAATTGCTCTCTAAATATGTATGATTTATTAGTGTGGAGAAAATAAGCTTTATACGATCTTGTGATGTGGAAGAAATAAAAGCGATAGACTGCATAATAAAGGTCCATATCACAAGTGGCAATATAAAGTGACATTCTTTTGCATTAAGATTTTGTGCATCCAACCATAAAAGCGCATGACAACCTCTGCTTCCCCCTGCGAAGGGCCTATCTTTTACTTTTATCTTCTACCCTTATACAAGAGTCATGGTGATCATCACCTTTCCCTTTTTACAGTTTTTCCTTTGGCAAGCACTTTGTGTTGGAGCGATCCGGATATATATATATATATATCACTTGGATGTAGGTTTTCATAAATTATTATTGTTGACATTACCCTTGAGGTAAAAGGTTGGGAGGTGAAACTATAAGCCCATATCTTTCTCTGTGTGTGATTAAAACTTTGAACCCATAACTATCATGTGAGTGTTAGCAATTGTGAAACATTAAATGATAGTTGAGTATGTGGAGTTTGCTGAATAAAATCTCTTACATAGACCCTTCCTGAAAATAAGATGAATTGCAATTGTTTGATGACTAAGAGCACGGTTTGTTAGTTCTCAAGAAAGTTTATGATCTATACTTTAACATGTGAATAGCTTGTTACTTGATCATGAGAAGTTTTATGAGTTGAGCTACTGTTATGATATATAATGATGCTAGAAAAAGTGATTGGAACTATCACTGATCAAATTTATGCACTTGCTAGCATTCACACTTCATAAATTATTTCTTTTATCATTTACCTACTCGAGGACGAGCAGGAATTAAGCTTGGGGATGCTGATACGTCTCCAACGTACCTATAATTTATGAAGTATTCATGCCATGTTTACAATAGTTTTATATGATTTTAGTATGATTTGATTAGAAATAACCTGGACTGACGCTGTTTTCAGCAGAACTGCCATGGTGTTGTTTTTGTGCAGAAATAAAAGTTCTCGGAATGCGATGAAAATCAACAGAGAATTTTTCTGGAAAATATAAAAAATACTGGAACAAAAATCTACCAGAGAGGAGTCCCGTGGGTCCCATGAGGGTGGGGGGCGCCCACCCCCGGGCGCGCCCCTATGCCTCGTGTACTTCCCGTGGGGGCCCCCGACTTGTTCTCGATGCCAACCTCTCCTATAAATACCCAAACCTCTAGAAATTAACCTAGATTGGAAGTTCCGCCGTCGCAAGCCTCTGTAGCCATGAGAAATCAATCTAGGCCCTCTCTAGCACCCTGCCGGAGGGCATGGAGGAGGATCCCGGAGGGGCCATCATCACCATGAAGGCCAAGGACCAGAGGGGGAACCTCTCCCCATCCAAGGGGGGGGGCATGGAGGAGGAAGCACAAGGGGGAGAACCTCTCCTCCTCTCTCTCGGTGGCATCGGAGTGCCATCGGGAGGGGAATCATCGCCGCGGTGATCATCTTCATCAACATCACCATCATCATCACCATCCTCATCTCTTTTATGCGGTCCACTCTCCTGCACCCCGATGTAATCCCTACTTGAACATGGTGCTTTATGCCACATATTATGATACAATGACGTGTTGCCATCCTATGATGTTTTGACTAGATATCCTTTGTCTTTGGGTTGATTGATGATCTAGATTGGTATGACTTGTATGTTTTATTTTGGTGCTGTCCTATTGTGCCCTTCGTGTCGCGCAAGTGTGAGGGATTCTCGCTGTAGGGTGTTGCAATATGTTCATGATTCTCCTATACTGGGTTGCTTGAGTGACAGAAGCATAAACCTGAGTAAGGGGGTTGTTGCGTATGGGATAAAGGGGACTTGATGCTTTAATGCTATGGTTCGGTTTTACCTTAATGATCTTTAGTAGTTGCGGATGCTTGCTAGAGTTCCAATCATAAGTGCATATGATCCAAGAAGAGAAAGTATGTTAGCGTATGCCTCTCCCTCATATGAAATTGCAATGACGACTATTTGTCTTGTTAACAATTACCTAAGACAATTCCGCACACCGACCCATCATTGTTCCACACTCGCTATTTATAATATTTAGTAATATATTATAACTTTATGATAACAACACCTACTTTTATGTTTTAGCTCTCCGATATCATACACAGTTAACCTCTTCATACCCACAACATAGTTTTATTTCTCGTTTCTAGTTGCAAGCAAACGTTCAGTGTACATAGAGTCGTATCAGTGGAAGATAGGGCTTGAGAGAATATTGATCTTACCTTTAGCTCCTTGTGGGTTCGACACTCCATACTTATCACTTCCACCATTGGTAATTGCTATGATGATTCCCTGCACTTGGGGATTATCAGACCACCACGAAACCCTATTTCCACCGCCGCAACCTTCTCTACCCATGAGATACCATCTTGGGGCCTTTTCTGGCACTCCACCGGAGGGGGAATCGATCACGAAGGGCTTCTACATCAATACCATAGCCTCTCCGATGATGTGTGAGTAGTTTATCTCAGACCTTCGGGTCCTTAGTTATTAGCTAGATGGCTTCTTCTCTCTCTTTGGATCTCAATACAAAGTTCTCCTCGCTTTCCTCGGAGATCTATTCAATGTAATTCTTTTTGCGGTGTGTTTGTCGAGATCCGATGAATTGTGGGTTTATGATCAAGATTATCTATGAACAATATTTGGTTCTTCTCTGAATTCTTTTATGCATGATTTAAATATCTTTGCAAGTCTCTTCGAATTATCAGTTTGGTTTGTCCTACTAGATTGATCTTTCTTGCAATGGGAGAAGTGCTTAGCTTTGTGGTCAATCTTGCGGTGTCCTTTCCCAGTGACAGCAGGGGTAGCAAGGCATGTATTGTATTGTTGCCATCGAGGATAAAAAGATGGGGTTTACATCATATTGCTTGAGTTTATCCCTCTACATCATGTCATCTTGCCTAATGCGTTACTATGTTCTTATGAACTTAATAATCTAGATGCATGCTGGAGAGCGGTCGATGTGTGGATAAATAGTAGTAGATGCAGAATCATTTCGGTCTACTTGTCACAGACGTGATGCCTATATACATGATCATGCCTAGATTTTCTCATAACTATTCACTTTTCTATCAATTGCTCGACAGTAATTTGTTCACCCACCGTAGATTATGCTATCTTGTGAGAAGCCACTAGTGAAACCTATGGCCCCCGGGTCTATTCTCCATTATATTATTTTCCCGTCAACTAGTTATTTCTGTCACCGTTTATTTTGCAATATTTACTTTTCAATCTATACAACAAAAATACCAAAAATATTTATCTTATTATCTTTATCAGATCTCACTTGTGCAAGTGGTCGTGAAGGGACTGACAACCTCTTTATCGCGTTGGTTGCAAGGTTCTTGATTATTTGTGCAGGTACGAGGGACTTGCGTGTAGTCTCCTACTAGATTGATACCTTGGTTCTCAAAAACTGAGGGAAATACTTACGCTACTTTGTTGCATCACCCTTTCCTCTTCAAGGGAAAACCAATGCATGCTCAACAGGTAGCAGGCCGTAGGCGGTTAGGGCCCGCGGTGCTCCACACTTGCCCTTTGGCTTCGCCTCGAAGCCAAGTTCGAGCGCGCCTTGGGCCCGGGGGCTACTGTCGGCGTTCTGGGACCAGGGGTGCCTAGACTTGCCTGCCTGCGGCCCAAAGCGTGGGTCCACCAACGACCTGGTACGACCCAGCTTCAGCAGCGACCACCCAAGACCCTCGTGAGGCAGACAACACCAAGACCTCCCTGGTGGTGGTCTCACTAGGCCGGCTCCCGAGGAGCGGATATATCTATGCAAGGGGCATCTCGTGAGGTTCACGTGACGTGAGCCATGACGACCAAGGCCAGGAGGGCGCCAGCGGGCGCAGTGTACTAGTTTCCTCTTTGGTGCTAAGGAGGCAAGCACAGGCGCGGGGTCCCGAGGCATCACGCAACGGTTTCCATATTGGTGCAACAAGACCAAGATCACTAGGACGACAGGACGGAGGTCATCGCGGAGCCCATAGCAGCATCGCCACCAGAGCCTTTGGCAGGCGAAGACCACCTTCTGTCAAGATAGCTTATACTAGTTGCCCCCTTCAAACTTGGCCGTTGTGGGATCCCTTCCCTCCTAACATTTGGGGAGAGTTCCAAGGCCACTATAAATAGGACCTAGCCATCATCGTAGCAGGGGAGATCATTGAGATCATCCTCACACACATCGGCTCATCGAGCCCAAGAACACCTCACCTCCTGAGGTTGTTCATCCACTATACTAGTTGATCCTCAGCCCCTCGAGGCAATCCACCACACACTGGAGTAGGGTATTACACCGCAAGGTGGCCCGAACTAGTATAAACCCCCGTGTCTCTTATTCTTTGGGTCCGTCGAGCTAGGCCGAGGGATTGTTGAGCGAGCGAGCTAGGAAGAGAGTGTTCTTCGTACGCACCCGAGAGTTTGAACCTCACAAGGGTTTGCCGGAACCCATAATCTGACAAGGTGCACGCAGGACGCATGTACTCATGTCTCGTTCCCGGCCACACCCACGTGGGTACACGGTGGAGTTCATTTCCGTACGAAAAGGCAGCCCATGTGATAATTTGACGTGTGTAGCGGTTGTTTACTCGAAGGAGGGTCGTGTACCACGTGTAGATGGAACAAAGTTCGACTTGATGCGTTAGTATTAAATAAAGTTATATATTCCTCAATGGCACATACAGAATATAAAAAAATGTCGTGGGAAAATGGAAAAATTCGCTCCACTATATACAATGTAGCCTGCCTGCCGGGGTTTGTCTCTCGTCACACCATCTCACACAAGGCGGCGGTGGCCTCTCTCTCTCTCACCGTTGGTCAGTGATCCGGCCGCATCCCATCTGCCGGCGGAAAGGGAGGATGCACATCGTTTCTCCATTCGAGGACATTGAGGTAGCACGTCCTAATCCGCGGTACCCGCCATTCTCTCTGACCAAGCTCCGGTGCGGCAGGGCCTTCCCCACTTGCTCGCTGCCGCAGTATGGGCAGATCCCGGCCATCGGCGCCCTCCTAGTTTCATCCCCACGATCCTCAAGTACAGCTTCCTCCGGCCTTGCTCCACTGCCCATCGTCCCACGTTGCTGCATGTGGAAAATCCTGCATGTGGATCTTCTTTAGTTGTTTGCTTTAAATATATCTTGGCTGGCGTACTTTCCATCTTGCAATCTCGTCCTCAAACCATTTTTGATAAACCACCATGCTACTATCTTTCCCTTATTACATAGAATAAGCTTCTTTTTGTTGGTGTATGTGTCTTCAACTCGTGTTATTGGGAAGTAATTGTTTCCTTTCTACCTCCTCTTGCAAACATGGCTCTCCATTTGACCTCGTTGCTATTGCGACCTTTTGGTGTACTGCACAAATCACTTTTTTCTTAAGAGTGTTTTGTGTAGTTCCACCAAAATGTCACATGGGCAACATTTTTACATTTCTGTGGGACTGCAGAAAGGGAGATTGGTTTTGCTATCCTCCTCATCCAACTCCATGCCTAATCTTCTCCAACAAGTAGTTAGTCCTAAAGAGAGATTGCAGAGGTGATCGGCTTCTATTTGTGTGTGTGTTATGTTTCATCATCTAGTTCCACTATTATTGTAATCACATAGAATGGATATCTTTGCAAACAAGGATGGTCAGCTTGATTTTAGTGGAGCTGCACAAAATGATCGGATTGTGATGTCCTCCATACACCTCTTTTTTGGCTACGGAGCTGTGTGAAACTAGGTGCGAACCAATGAACATCGTGCCTAGGAAATGGAGCCATGCCTACGAATAACATCGCTCAATTATATATATTTTTCTTTATTTGTACACCTCCTCACAACTTTGTCTTCAGTTGTGATGTGAATATTGGCGCTAAACTGCGAACCATTGAGATGCATTAGCATCCATGGTAGTTTCATTTGTATTTGATGGAATGTTGTAACGAGATAATCTTGAGGCAAGAGGACACATGAATCCTAAGTTTAAACCTTTTTTCCCGCGGGAACCAAAGTTGAAACCTTCATAGCATCACAGTACAATTTCATTAAAATTATGCATACATATAAACAAATCCTGAAGGATTTATAGCAATGGTAGAAACAATTCAACTTCATTTCGCCGACATGTGGAACATCCTTCATCCGGCTCCACCTACCATGCAGCAATATTGAGTGCACAATTGCAAGGAAAGATTCACCCCGGTCGTTGCGCCGCAGTAGTAATGACTAGTGAGCAGTCAAATCACAGAGCCCCACCTTCACCACAGTAAGTTGCTCGGACGAAGCAACCATCATTTCTCTATTCATTGAATCCGCTGGTACTCCCATATTCCCAGAGTAATAAGTTGCTCGGGCGAAGCAAGCATCACTTCACCTTTCCCATAGTAAGTAATAGTACCTCCTTTTTACTCTAGAAATAACCACATACGAATATTGGGCGGTAGCAGCACAACAACTGAATCAAAAATTGAAACCAACCAATGAACTACTACTAATGGTGAGCGTTTGCTAGTATCATGTACTCCGTCTGTCAAAGTATATAGGGCTTAATGCGTTTTTCGAGACTAAATTTAGCCCTGTTTGGATCCATGGGTTAGAGTTAGTTTGAGCTAGTTGGGGTTCAGATAGCCCTAAAGTATCCAAGCATGAGGGTTAAATTGGACCAAGTTGCACCGAACGCGCCAAAAAAAACTATCCCACCCAAGAGGTGCTAATTGGAGATAGTTCTCATTGGGCCCACTAAAAATTCACTTTTCTCTATCCATCAACTGCATTTATTATCAATCTAACCCTGTCACCCAAACACCTCTTTGGCAACAATTAGCTTAGGGTTAGTCATGAGTTAGTCTAACCTCTAGCTAAGTTAGAGTATCCAAACAGGAGCAGTATAGGACATGCAAGTTGCTCAAAGCATACAATCAAATTCGTACGTGGAAGGATCTTTTTTTTGAAAACGGAATGTGAAAGGATCTTCGAATGATATAATTTTCAAATTATATAAAATCTTATAAATAGTTAAAGGAATCCTCGAAGAATACATTAGGCCCTACATAAAATCTTATCAATAGTCAAAACCAAGTGTTACTACTACACCAAACAAGTTTAAAACGAGAAACTGGAACCACTCATGGTACGTCACGCCTGTCTCGTTTGGTCCATCGGTCAAAGCGCTTCCTCTTCTCGGCATAACAATAGAGTACAACAATTTTTTTAGAATGCTCTTGGCATGTCGCTAACATGTGATGAGTTAACCGACCTCAATAGACGGCAAAAACGCCAGCCTGCCGCACTTTGAGAGAGACGAGGAGCGAGAAGTGATACGGGCTGCTGGATTACTAGAGCTAGGTGTCACACGGAGGCCAATAAATATGGTGATAGCATGGGTTAGCCATGTAGTATGATGTAACTACACTGGGCTGCCATGTTTCGTACTCTTTCGGTCTACTGTGGAGAAGATTGGTTGATTTTATATCGCTGGATAATATAAAATATTATGTGTGCAGACGCTCCACCATGAGGTTCCTTGCTCCTTCTCGATCGTCGGGCGTGCATGTAATGCTATTAATTACCAAATAAACATTCTTGTTTCTTGACATATCAACCAATACGAGATGTGGGTGTGCATGTTTTCAATGACTCGAGACTACCAAACACGACGTGTAGTGGTTAGTTCATTGCATGCAATGCTATTAATTAGCAAATACACATTAAGGGGAAGTTTGGTTCTAGGCCTAACCATGCCACATTTTTCCATACAATGTTGCCGCACTTGCCTAAGGTTAGGGCCTGTTTGGTTCTAGGCCTAGCCTTGCCACACTTTGCCATACATTTTTGCCAAGCCTGCCTAAGGTTAGTTCATCAAAATGAGAGCTGCAAGTTGGCAAGCCTAAGGGAATATTGCCTTATTTTTTGTGTGTACGCCATGTGGGGTCCAAGTGTGGCTTGACTAAGGTGTGGCTTGAACCAAACACTCAGTTCATAGATTCTATCCTCATAGATTCCCGATGACCGAGAAGGAGCAAGGAACCTCGCGATAGAGCATCTTCACTCATAATATTTTATATTACTCCCTCCGTCCAGGTGAATAAGTCATCTTTGGTTGTGCACCGAGACCAAGGAGGGAAAAACAAGAGAACTTTTGCCACAACTAACCTTAGGCAAAGTGTGGCTGCCATAAAAAGTGTGGCTATGGCCACCACAAGTGCAGCAAGATTTGGCAAAAAATTGAGCCTATGACATGTGGACCATATAACTAGAGAAGTGTGGCAATGAACCAAACACTTGTCTAAGATGTTGTGGCATGACTAAGGTTAGACGTGGCAACCTTAGGCTGGGAACCAAACATGCCCTATGTTCTTCCACTTTTTTACGTAAGCTTTGTTCATCCGTTTGCGAACATGCGGGACATCTAGCATCAGGTGCACGTGTCATGCAAGAAAATGGAGATAAGTTGTGCGTAAGTGAGTCGTGCACTTCGATGGCACCTAGTACTACGCAATATTTTTTCTCCTCGATGGCACATGAATAGTGCATGTACTCAATGAAGGAGCACGGGATGGTAGCCATGGACATGGTCGGCCCTTTTTGGAGAGAGTACTAAATAACTTTGGTGTGTCCCATCAACTCGCAGAACAACGAGCTCCCTCGCCAACGCGTGCGCGGTGGCTCGCAACACGAGGAGAAACTTTTGCTTACAAGTGGTGGGCGTGCAGCCGTTCATTTGGTGTCAGATTGCCAGAAGTAGTACTGTAGTACCATCGTTATTGTTGGACTTCCGTAAGAGGGGAAGAGCCAAGCGCAAGGTCACCTACTAACCTAGTACTACTAAATGAACTGCTGCACGGTTAATTAATATAGGCGGCTCTTGCAGCGGCACATCATTAACACAGTACTCTTGCAATAGCAAGTACTCTCTTCCTAAGAAAAATAAAGGATTGGAGTGGCATGTCCACTTGAATCCCATAGCATTAACATAGTGTTGCCCTAAAAAACCAGAGTGTTTGACATAGGAAAAACAAAGGAAGTGAAAAAAAAGTTGGTTGGATGCTAGATTGCCAATTAACACATAATTACATGGGAAAAAATCTTATAGCATTCTATCCTATGAATCAAACGACCAATGTAGGTAGCACGGTGCTGCCTCTCATCGACCTCCTCTGCAGGAGTTTTCTTCTAGTAGTGGCGGAGCTTAGGCCAAGGACACAATTGATTTTCAAGTAGGGCTTGATTAACTCAACTATGTCTCCTAGCTAGCTGCGCCCACCTACAAATGAGCACCACCGTGAGCTGCGCGACAATGATAGAGGCTCTGGGAGGACCAAAGGTAGGCGGGCGACGAGCCGACGAGGTAGCCCAATGACCCCTTGAGCTTGAAAGGCACCCGCATGATCTCCTCTCCTCATAGGGAAGGTCGGGGGTCCATTGGGTACATCTCCGACGACATCCGCGGCTTCCAACGGTGTCGTTGACATTTCGTTAGTGTAAATAATTAGTCAATTCCTAGTCAACAATCAAAACCGTCTAAACTCTAACATGTAAACACTAAAACCGCAAGGGGGTGGTATACCCAGTTTTAGAGATATGAGGGTAAAAATCTTACCAAAATTGACTTTGGGGGGTTATTTGTCCATCAACTTACATTTGAGGGTGAAAAATATACTTCTTTCAATGGTCCGCTGGTCAGAGTATTCTTTTAGATTTGTAACATGTGGGACCGAGTGTGAGCGAACCAACCTCAATCGACGGCAAAGCGCCTGCCGGACGCACTTTGAGAGAGACGAGGAGCAAGAAGCGATACGGGCTGGTCGTGTCATGCAAGAAAATGGTTGGTCTAATGTTTAAAACTTGGTGTACTCTAGTAGAGGTAGATGTAGATGTAGATGTAGTGTAGACGTAGATGTAGATGTAGATGTACATGTTGAGATGTAGAGATAAGTGAGACTCACCAACGATCACCAACGTAGGCCGAGTACGTGCATGGATCACCCACAAAAAAGGAGTATGTGCACGAAGAGAAAAATTGCACGCACGGACGCACGTACTATGTGCCTCATTCCCTAATACACACACGCGGGTACATGGTGGAGCTCATTTCTAGATGAAGAGGCATCTCACGTGATAATTTGACGTGTTCGGTAGTTGTTCACTTAGTGGAGGGTCAGGAACCACGCGTGGACGAATAAAAGTTCGACCATGACGCGGTGGAGTGTTTGTTTTTATTTTTTTCAATGGAACGTACGCAGTTTTTTTATTGAATGGCACGTGAATCGTGCACATACTCAATGACGGAGCACGAGATGGGATGGTAGCCATGGACATGGTCGGCCCTTTTTGGAGACTACTACACTAGTACTTTGATGTACATTTAAAAAAACTACTACTTTGATGTGTCATGTCAACTCGCAGAACGATGAGAAGCTTTCTTACTACGCCCTCTCCATAGCCCACACTTTGTACGGCTATTGTAGTGGGAGTAACTTAGCGCACTCCAAGAAAATTTTGCTTATGTGGCAAGTAGTTAATGAGAAGTGGTAACATTCTCATGATATTTCTTGCATAGTATTAACCATGCTCTAAGTGTGGTGTCATGCAATAAAATGGCCGGTCCGAATATGTGGCTATACTATTAGTAGAGGTAGATGTTTAAACACAACCAGCCCATTAGTAGAGGTAGATGTTTAAACTTTGCTTATGTGGCAAGTAGTTAATGAGAAGTGGTAACATGCTCATGATATTTCTTTCTTATGAGGAACAAGTAGACTAGTGTCATATTCATGAAACTAGTGAGTATGGGAGCACATGATATTTCCCCGTCCGGACCGATCACAAGTTGGTTTCTCACCTTCTTGGCCCACCAAAAACCCCTCGCCCCTCCCGTGCGCGCTTCCCGCCCGGTGCCAGCTGAGCCCGCCGCTCCACATTGATGGCAAGTCAGGGCGACGCGACCTCTCACTGCTTCCGTCTTTGAAGCGGCGCGCCGTCCGAGGGCACCGCCCGCTGCACGCCTGACATTTCAGACTACATAGTGGAGAGTAACTTTAGAGCAAGTACTACAATTAGATGACATAATCAGGCTATGAGGATTTCAATATAGTATTTGCGATTAGTTGAAGGAGAGAGAAGAGGAGAGAGAAGAGAAGCGGGTTGTAAACTTGTAGCCGGTTGTAGCAGGAGCTCCAACATACTTTGTGAGACAAAAGGTGGGGCCATTATTATTGATATAGTATTATACTAAAGGGACTAACTATTGTACTAGCAGGCTATTAGGTTGGTTCTTGATGATGTGTCAACTTCATATAGCCGGATGTTGGCTATACTGTTAAGCATTCTCTAAGTGTGGTGTGAGTGGGACTAAAGTTT
The DNA here is from genome assembly GCA_034509565.1 of Triticum monococcum. Taxonomy (NCBI): domain Eukaryota; kingdom Viridiplantae; phylum Streptophyta; class Magnoliopsida; order Poales; family Poaceae; genus Triticum; species Triticum monococcum. Next base: position 237,941,933 of record CM067843.1, read on the forward strand.
AGTCCCATACTGCTAGGTGAGTGTGAGTTGCACCACTTTATAATGTGATATATTCTAGCATTTGCATGAGCATGATAATAGGAAACCTACACGCGCGCTCTTCGGGAATGAGCCTGTCCAAGGACAAAAGCTATGCACGTGGTCTATATTTTTGTTGGTCGGAAAATTTATTAAGTCATTAATTAATAATTAATTGATGCCTTAATTACTCGGCCGTTTCTGATTCTTTTGGATAGTGGGGCTATTATTGACTTGGGCGTGGGGTTTGGGCCAAAGGCCTACTCCCTCCGTATCAGTTTAGAGGGCGTGCGCGTAGTTCCAGATCATCCATTTGACTAACTAAATATGAGTTATATGTCACCAAAAGTATATCATTGGATTCTTAAGCGGATGTAGTTTCTAAACATATATTTTTCATCGCATATAATACATATATATCTAGTTAAATTCTCAACCTAGAACGACGTGCATGCCCTATAAACCGAGACAGAGGGAGTACTATTATACTTGGTCTTACTCGCATGACCGACCCGACAGGCTCTACCCTAGCCGCCGATGTATCATATGGTTTCGCACCATTCCAGATCTTAGCGCCGCCACGCAATTCTTCTCCATCCATCCTTCCGGCATGCACCATGAGAAGGGACAACAGTCCTTCTAACCCCGCCTTTCGTGATCCTACATGGGAGAGGGGCGATCAGGTTTTTGGGGAACACACTCCTATGACTGTTACCAACGACAGCCTTCTTCCCCGACCTCGGTAACCTCTTCATCGACGACATGAGTGACAACATCAACCACAACAGTTCTACTCCTGTTGTACAGTATGTGATTCTGTCCTCCTGGTTTAGTCCACATCATTACTTTGATCTTTGCAATTGTCGTCATGATCTATTTACTGTTGATTCAGATTAAATCTCATAGTAAATTGCTCATATATTCAACAATCCAATCCAAAAACTTGATTATAGGCAATTTACTCCGAGTGGTTTTGCTGCGCTTTTGAAGCCGCCTACTTTTAAGGGGGTGCAATATAAAAGGTGGCGCATAAGAGCAGTATATTGGTTTCAGATCATGTGCTGGTATGACGCCACTAAGGGTAAGCCTGAGGGCAATCTTAATCCTACACAGCAGGAAGCTTTTGAGAACATGGATACCCTCTTCAAAGTTTCCCTACTTAGTGTTCTTGAAGATTCCATTGTGGATTCATATATGTCGTTTGACAGCGGCAAAGACATGTGGGCTGCGCTCGAGGCCACGTTTGGGGCCTCGGGCGCTGGCAACAAGTTGTACGTCATGGAGCAATTCCGTGACTACAAGATGACTGATGAGCGCTCTGTTGTTCAGCAGACTCATGAGATACAATCACTTGCTAAGGAACTTGAGTACTTTAAGTGTGTGTTGCCGGAGAAATTTGTTGCTGGGACCATCATTGCCAAGCTTCCACCTTCGTGGAACAATTTTGCTACTTCTATGAAAAACAAGAGACATGAGTTTTCCATTCCGGATCTCATTGCTCGGGTCGCTAAGGGAGCTTCTTGTGCCCACATGGTACATGAGAAGAACTTCCAGTCCAACCAGCCCCAAAAGAACAAGAACAAATCTCAGGGGAAATGCAAGTTTGATGCAAAGAACAAGCCGTCACATTCTACCAACTTCAAGAAGGATTCTCGTAACGGCAAGGGATACAAACCTCAATTTTGGTAGCACCACACAAAATTTATATGGTTGCATCTACCTGCTGTCAGCTAACCTCATGGTGCTCCAGGTATTCCTACATTCGTAACTAGGTACAATGACCACCACAAGATGAAATAAGCTTATTCGTACGTTGACTTGCTGATTGCAGTGCGGAACGATCCTGTCATGTGTGGAGGAGCAAACACGCAGTGCAGCCGAAGGTGGAAATCAGCTAAGGACTTACGAAATTATATATAATCTTCCTCAGGCAGGTCAGTATCCCCTTCATCCAGATGATCGTGTTTTGTCATGCAGAGCTATTGATATATGCTACTGTTTTGCAACACCGTTTAAGTATAGCTATTGTGTTCCTATCTTTTCAGATTCAGGACAATGAAGATGATTTCAGGGGGACTGCACAATATGTACTCATGTTGAGTCATCACTATTACCTCATGTGTTTGCTGCAAATGTGTCAGCATCAATTGCAAGATGAGGCAGCTAGCTAGCTGTGGAGTTGCCAGCATGCTCAAAGTGCTCACAACATTGAGAAGAAACAATCATGCCCAGGAAATTAATGCGTGCGCAGGGAGGCCCTTTGCTTAGAGTAGCATCGACCGATTTTCTTTATTTCCACACCTTCTCACAACTTTGTATTGGTTATAGTATGGTGAATCATTGAGATGCATAAACATGCTGAACTTTTGTTCTTCTGAATGTTAGTATGCATACCGTATCTTCTGAAGCTTAGTTTAATGTGAATGTTGACTAGCCTATGAACCTTCGCAATCTAGTAAGTATATTGTAGGCCTGTTATTTGACACCTCACTATGCCGCGCTATGCGACCAGTGTGAGTGTCTGCACCCAGTACCGCGTCCTCTAATTTGGTGGATGCCAAGTTGAAAAAGGTTACCGATGAGTAGCCATAAGCTGGAGACGTCTCTTTTTTCTTTCGAATGGGCAATAAGCTGGAGAGCTGGAGAGTGTCTCTAATGGGCTGCCTCTAGTGTTAAGGCCCTCTAATACGAAACACGGGCAACCGACTGGGCCGATACAAAAGCCTATCCATTTTAAAGCCCATTTGTTTTTGTTTTTTGCGAGGAGAAGCCCATATTTCTTGAAGAGGGGGTGATCCAAGAAAAACCCTCCTTCCTCCCCGCTTCCACTTATACTGCAACTCGCTGGACTCTCCTGCTTTCGTCGCCCCCCAATTCCCCCCGCTCCCCATTTTCCTCACTCGTCCAGAAAACCCCTACTCACCTTCTTCCTCACTCATACAGAAAACGCCTGCTCCTCTTCTTCCACTCCTACAGAAAACCCCAGCCCTCCTTCTTCCCCGCTCGCACTACCACTAGGCTCGTCTCTAGCTACTCTGCGCAAACCCGTGAGCTTGGCGCGACGCCCACAAGGAAAATGAAGTCGGCTGGCCCCAGCTCCAAGAAGATGAGGCTCCAGCCAGCGGCGATGCCGTTTGTAGATCCCGCACCCGGCAGCGCGGGGAGAAGCGGCGAGCCCCCCCACCCGGATCTGAGGAACCGGTAGAATCTCCGGTGGACCGCATCAGCAATCTCTCGGACGTCATCCTTGAGGAGATCATCTCGCTTCTCCCCACCAAGGATTGCTGCCGCACACAAGTCCTCTCAACTCAGTGGTGCCCTCTATGGAGCACCGCGCCCCTCAATCTCGACTGTCGTCAGATATCTGTCCTTCCTGAATTTGATCTCCTCGGAGCGATCGTCTCCTCTCACCAGCAGGGACTCGTTCAACGCCTCGGCATACCGACACGCTACCTGCTGTCCATACCCGGTACGGTGGACGCTTGGCTGACATCCCCTGAATTCAGAAAACTCCAGCAGTTTCAGTTCTACCATTACCACGAAAGTTTCATACCACGAACACACAAAGAATTCGTGCCCACACCACCGTTGTCCATCTGGCGATTTTCCTCCTCTCTCCACACCGCCACCTTCGCCCGGTGCCATCTACCAGACGATCTGGTACAAATGCTTCGACTCCCACTACTGAAAACAATTTTGCTTGTGGTGGTTTATCTGTCGAAGGCCTCACTGCACAGCATCATCCACTCCAGTTGCCCTACCCTGAAGCGCTTGCTGATTGTTTTGGGAATAGAAATCCATATCAGTTGTCTCCAAATAAAGTCGCCTCACCTTAAAAGCATTGGAATTTGTTTTGAAGGACAACATCTCATCATTGAAATGCCCCTTCACTTCAAAGGTTGCTCCTTGATGATTGTTATAAACCTTCACAAATAACTGTCGTCTCTTTGCCCAAACTAGAGACCTTGGGTCTAATTAGTGCTCCGTTTGATCATCACAACAAGTTGGTGTTTGGCTCCTCACTTTTTCAGGTACCGTATATTATCATCTACACATTTGTAATCATAAGATGGATTTTTCATTTGTGCGCATAAGTTTTAGATCATCTTGGAGTAAACTTTGGGTACTAATATTATGTTATATGCTCAATGAAGAGTTCGTCCATGGATAGCCTACCAATGCTGCTGGATTCTGTCAAGATCTTATATATCAGAATGTTTAGTTATGATTTGAACATAATTATTGGCTTGTTGCGATGCTTTTGGTCTCTGGAGAATTTATATATAAAGGTGATGATTTCATGCACATTGAAAGACCGTATATATTGTACTAGAATTAACCGTACAGTTGTTGCTCTTTCGACACACTCTTTTTTCAGACCTTAACTGTTTTCAAATCTTCATGTCTACTTAGGTACTGCAACCACATGGAGAAAAACGTATAACCAATCGGTGGCGTAATAAGAACCAGGATTTTCTCAGTTCTCATGACATTCGTTTGAGGACAATAACGATGGAAGGATATGCATCCAACCAGGCAAACAGAAGCTTTGTCACATTCTTCCTGTTGAATGTGAGGTTACTATTGTCCATGAGGCTTATGTTTTACCGCAAGAGATTTCTCATGGATGGACATGTTGAACGGCAAAAAAAGAAGTTTCAGGTGGATAAATGGGCTTCTAAACGTGCTCGGCTTCTATTTACAACAAGTTATAGTCATCCTGAAATAATTTTTTTGCACAGGAGGTTGATTTTATGGATCAGACCGATCCATTTGTTTGTGACTGCTAAAAAGAGTGGTTGGGTTAGGTGTTACTGCCATCTTCAATCTAGGTTTTGTATAAAAATTTGATGAACAATCAATCCTTGGGCTTTTTGTACCGTTTGTAAGCTTGAGTTGCATGTTGTTGCCCTCGTACTTCCCTCCACCTGCCACTACACTGCCGCATCTTCCACGACTGCTCTTTGTTCCCATCCGAGGCCTCGCCGTCGTTCTCCACCTTGGTTCGCTCGCTGTGCCCGCCGCCGTCTGGCGTTGTCAACATGGTCAACAACCAAGAGGAATCAGGAGATGATTGTACGTGGAGAGGCTGACAGTAGGGACCCACCAGGGTCATTGCATTACGCAAGCAGGTGCCTCGTTATTACAAGCCAAAAAAATACTTCCTCCTAATTGTTTGACAACTAGGTCCCACGCCATTGTCAATGTAGTCAATAAACAAGAAAATTACACAACGAGCGGATAACACCAGGGACCCAGCAGCTCGCCCAGTTGTTTTTAGTTTTAGAGATGGAGCTCAACTGCGCGTTGTGCGGGGGCTGCCCGTCTAGCCCATGCTTATGCTTTTATTTAAGCACATGACGAGCCCAGTTGATATCTTTTTTCTTTCTGAAAATGGCTAGCCCAGTTGTTGTTTTTGGAGAATACCAAAACCAAGGCCTACTTGCTTTTCTTAGCCCTGCTGGGCTGCAAATCTTTCAAGACGAGGAGGGATGTAAGTAGTAAGAAATGGGCTTCCCCAGAAAATGGGCAATAAGTTGTAAGAAATGGGCTGTAAATTTTTAAACCAAAGCCAACCGGCAATTACATTAAAATATCATTTTTCTGGATTTCTCTACTCTCTACCCTTATAAAAACCAAAGCCAACTAGCAATTACATTAAAATATCGTCTTTTCTCCCACAAGATAAACTACTCATACAAATTCATCTTTATGTTCTGTGCAACGCACATACTTCTTGCTAGTTAAGATTTTAAATTTTGTTCATTTTTTGCAGAGAATTGTTTTTTGAATTTTATTTTGATATAATTTTTTTAAAAAATATTTTTAATGCGACTCAAAATATCGTGATTAAAAGAGTTCGGACCCCACTGAAATATGAAAATTTTCGTTGAATTTTTTAGTAGTGCCCAGAATATATGGTTTGTAATGCTAATAAAAAGAATACGGGCTTCAAATATCCTTAAGAATTAGCAAATGGGCTGTAAATTATTAAAAATAATGGCTAATGGGTTGTATGCTGTTTTCCACAGATTTGGAGGCTGACTTCTGGGCCTACTAGGTTCATGATGACGCTGTCCTAATTTTTTTTGACGCGTACCCAAGGCTTTGTCAACTTACTCAACACAGAGCAGTGACTGATGGATGTCCATCCAACGGCCGCCATGCTTCTTCAATCTCTGATCTTCCTGCTCCAGCCGCCCAAACCAGCCGCGGCGGGACTACCTGCTCCCTCCTCCCGTGGCCGGCTGTATCAAGGTGGCCCAATCCTATTTGTAGGAAAGGACAAGCTTGAAAAAACTCTTATATAAAGGAAAGCGCTCCCGGGGAGACATGGGAATTATCGTCAAGCTAGTTTTCATCATGCTCATATGATTCACGTTCGTTACTTTAATAATTTGATATGTGGGTGGACCGGTGCTTGGGTACTGCCCTTCCTTGGACAAGCATCCCACTTATGATTAACCCCCCTCACAAGCATCTGCAACTACGAAAGAAGAATTAAGGTAAACCTAACCATAGCATGAAACATATGGATCCAAATCATCCCCTTACGAAGCAACGCATAAACTAAGGTTTAAGGTTCTGTCACTCTAGCAACCCATCATCTAATTATTACTTCCCAATGCCTTCCCCTAGGCCCAAACAATGGTGAAGTGTCATGTAGTCGACGTTCACATAACACCACTAGAGGAAAGACAACATACATCTCATCAAAATATCGAACGAATACCAAATTCACATGACTACTTATAGCAAGACTTCTCCCATGTCCTCAGGAACAAACGTAACTACTCACAAATCATATTCATGTTCATAATCAGAGGGGTATTAATATGCATAAAGGATCTGAACATATAATCTTCCACCGAATAAACCAACTAGCATCAACTACAAGGAGTAATCAACACTACTAGCAACCCACATGTACCAATCTGAGCTTTTGAGACAAAGATCAGACACAAGAGATGAACTAGGGTTTGAGAGGAGATGGTGCTCGTGAAGATGTTGATGGATATTGACCCCCTCCCGATGAGAGGATCGATGGTGACAATTTCCCCCTTCCAGAGGATTGTTTCCTCAGCAGAACAGCTTAGCTAGATTGGTTCCGCCTCGAGACGGCGGCGCTTCGTCCCGAAAGCTTCCTCCTTATTTTTTCCAGGGTAAAAGACACCTTATACCAGGAGATGGGCATCGGGGGCCTGCCAGGTGGCCCACGAGGCAGGGTCACGCCCTCCACCCTCGTGGACGGTGACTGGCCCTCCTTTGGTGCTTCCTTCGCCCAATATTTTTTATATAATCCAAAACTGACTTTCATGGAGTTTCAGGACTTTTGGAGTTGTGCAGAATAGGTCTCTAATAGTTTCTCCTTTTCTAGCCCAGAATTCCAGCTGCCGGCATTCTCCCTCTTCATGTAAACCTTGTAAAATAAGAGAGAAAAGGCATAAGTATTGTGACATATATAATGTATAATAACAGCCCATAACACAATAAATATCGATATAAAAGCATGATGCAAAATGGACGTATCACCGGCTGTGCTGCCCCAGGCCATCCCTCTACCCACCCGCACATCCTGTTATTTTCCGGCGACGTCAGCCTCACGCCGCAGCCGACCAGTCAGCGCTCGTACTCCCCTCAGCATGGGCATTGATGACCCACAAGTATAGGGGATCTATCGTAGTCCTTTCGATAAGTAAGAGTGTCGAACCCAACGAGGAGCAGAAGGAAATGATAAGCAGTTTTCAGTAAGGTATTCTCTACAAGCACTGAAATTATCGGTAACAGATAGTTTTGTGATAAGGTAATTTGTAACAGGTAACAAGTAATAAAAGTAAATAAGGTGCATCAAGATGGCCCAATCCTTTTTGTAGCAAAGGACTAGCCTGGACAAACTCTTATATAAAGGAAAGCTCCCCCGAGGACACATGGGAATTATCGTCAAGCTAGTTTTCATCACGTTCATATGATTCGCGTTCGGTACTTTGATAATTTGATATGTGGGTGGACCGGTGCTTGGGTACTTCCCTTCCTTGGAAAAGCATCCCACTTATGATTAACCCCTCTTGCGAGCATCCAAAACTACAAAAGAGGTATTAAGGTAAACCTAACCATGACATGAAACATATGGATCCAAATCAGCCCCTTACGAAACAACTCCTAAACTAGGGTTTAAGCTTCTGTCACTCTAGCAACCCATCATCTACTTATTACTTCCCAATGCCTTCCTCTAGGCCCAAACAATGGTGAAGTGTCTTGTAGTCGATGTTCACATGACACCACTAGAGGAAATACAACATACGTCTCATCGAAATATCGAACGAATACAAAATTCACATGACTACTTATAGCAAGACTTCTCCCATGTCCTCAGGAACAAACATAACTACTCACAAATCATATTCACGTTCATAATCAGAGGGGTATTAATATGCATGAAGGATCTGAACATATGATCTTCCATCGAATAAACCAACTAGCATCAACTACAAGGGGTAATCAACACTACTAGCAACCCACAGGTACCAATCTGAGGTTTTGAGACAAAGATTGGATACAAGAGATGAACTAGGGTTTGAGATGAGATGGTGCTGGTGAAGAAGTTGATGGAGATTGACCCCCTCCCTATGATAGGATCGATGGTGATGATGATGGTGATGATTTCCCCCTCCTGGAGGGATGTTTCCCCAGCAGAACAGCTCCGCCGGAGCCCTAGATTGGTTCCGCCAAGGTTCCGCCTCGTGGCGGCGGAGTTTTGCCCCGTAAGATTGCTTATGATTTTTTTCTTGGACGAAAGACCTCATATAGTACATGGTGGGTGCCCCCCCTCTGGTACTTCCTTCGCCCAATATTTTTTATATATTCTGAAAATGACACCCGTGGAGTTTCAGGACTTTTGGAGTTGTGCAGAATAGGTCTAATATTTTACTCCTTTTCCAACCCAGAATTCCAGCTGGTGACATTCTCCCTCTTCATGTAAACCTTGTAAAATAAGATAGAATAGGCATAAGTATTGTGACATAATGTGTAATAACAGCCCATAATGCAATAAGTATCGATATAAAAGCATGATGCAGAATGGACGTATCAACTACCCCAAGCTTAGACCTCGCTTGTCCTCAAGCAGAAGCCGATATCGAAAAATATGTCCACATGTTTAGAGATAGAGGTGTTGATAAAATAAAATACGGACATGAGGGCATCATGATCATTCTTAGAATAGCTAAAGTAACAATTCAATCACAATTTCAAGTATGAATTAGAAACTTCATTGAAAACTAACAAACTATAATCTCAGTCACTGAAGCAATTGCAATTTATCGTAACATCGAAAAGAGTCAATATAAGAGCTTTTCAGCAAGTCCACATACTCAACTATCATTTAGTCTTTCACAATTGCTAACACTCACACAATATTTATGGGTATGAAGTTTCAATCGGACACAGAGAAAGATAGGGGCTTATAGTTTTGCCTCCCAACATTTTTACCTCAAGGGTAATGTCAACAATAACGGTTCATGAAAACCCACATCCAATTAGCTATATATATCAGGATCTTTCCAACACATTGTGCTTGCTAAAGGATAAAATGTAAAAAGGAAAGGTGAAGATCACCATGAATCTTGTATGAAGTATAAGACAAGAATAAAAGATAGGCCCTTCACAGAGGGAAGCAGAGGTTGTCATGTGCTTTTATGGTTGGATGCACAAAATCTTAATGCGAAAGAACGTCACTTTATATTGCCACTTGTGATATGGACCTTTATTATGCAGTCTGTCGCTTTTATTTCTTCCACATCACAAGATCGTATAAAGCTTATTTTCTCCACACTAATAAATCATACATATTTAGAGAGCAATTTTTATTGCTTGCAACAATGACAACTTACTTGAAGGATCTTACTCAATCCATAGGTAGATATGGTGGACTCTCATGGAAAAACTAGGTTTAAGGATATTTGGAAGCACAAGTAGTATCTCTACTTGGTGCAAAGAATTTGGCTAGCATGAGGGGGAAAGGCAAGCTCAACATGTTGGATGATCCATGACAATATAATTTATTTCGGATGTAAGAAAACATAACACATTACGTTGTCTTCCTTGTCCAACATCAACTCTTTAGCATGTCATATTTTAATGAGTTCTCACAATCATAAAAGATGTCCAAGATAGTATATTTATATGTGAAAACCTCTCTTTCTTTATTACTTCCTATTAATTGCAACGATGACCAAAACTATGTTTGTCAACTCTCAACAACTTTTATTCATCATACTCTTTATATGTGAAGTCTTTACTCTCCATAAGATCCATATGATCTCTTTACTTCTTTTTTTATTCTTTCTCTTCTCTTTTATTTTTATTCCCTCTAGATCATGGCAAGATAATCAGGCCCTTGACTCATAACTAATCTTTAATATATAGCTCACAGACTCAATTACATAGAAGGACCATAAAGCAAAACTCAAAACTAAATCATACTAAAACTTTATTCTACTAGATCAAGATATAACCAAAAGGATCGAACTAAGAAAAATAGTAAAGATAGGAGTGTGATGGTGATACAATACCGGGTCACTCCCCCAAGCTTGGCAGTTGCCAAGGGGAGTGCCCATACCCATGTGTTTATATCTCTTTCTTCGAGGGTGGTGATGTGATATTCTTGGCGATGATGCCCCTCAGGATACGATTCTCTTCCTCAAGCTTATTGACTTGCTGCTTGAGGTCCATTATTTCCTTAAGGAGCTTGCCCGTGATGGCTAAAGCTCCTTTTACCCAAGGATGTTGCATAGATGCAGGAGAACAAGTAACACTCTTTTTCATATTTTCATAAGAAAGAAATCTAACATTGGAAGGGATGACCGAGTTTGGAATAGCTGAGCTCTGTAGTTCCTCCTTCATCATGAATCCGGCTCGGAAACAAGAAGTAACTTCTTGATCCTCCTTCATGGCATCTATCCTTTTCAAGTCGGCCTCCATCTCCTCCTCAGTTGATGGCCCAAAGTGGTCAGCATCGTTGTTTTCTCTTGGCCTTGGTATCGGATGAGACACCCGACTCTCCCTAACTGACTCTTGAGAAGACAACTTGCTCTAAATCTGCTACAAAAATAGCTCGAAACAAAAACAAAGGATATTTGCGTGGTACGGTGGTCAAAACCTTAGGGAGATTATATAATGAATTTTTACCGACCAAAAGAAGTATCGTGCAAGAAAACGGAGTCCGGAGAGCACACGAGGTGCCCACGAGGCAGGGGGCGCGCCCTGGGGGGTAGGGCGCGCCCTCCACCATCATGGATGCCTCGTGTCCTTCCCGGACTGCTTCTTATTTTCCTATTTTTTTAAATATTCCAAAATGGAGAAAAAATGCTATTAGAATTGTTTTGGAGTCGGTTTACTTACCGTACCTCATACCTATTCCCTTTTGGAGTCTGAAACATTCTAGAAAGTTTCCCTTATGTCTTCCTCCGGGGTTACTGTTTCAATAACATTAGTTTCAACATTTATGGGATTACCTGATATATAATGTTTGATTCTTTGACCGTTCACTACCCTCGGATTTGTGCCTTCGAAGTTGCTGATTTTTATGGCACCGAAACAATAGACCTCCTCGATGACGTAAGGACCTTCCCATTTAGAAAGGAGTTTTCCTGCAAAAAATCATAAACGAGAGTTGTATAGCAATACATAATCACCTACATTGAACTCATGCTTTTGTATCCTTTTATCGTGCCATCGTTTAACTTTTTCTTTAAACAATTTGGCATTCTCATAGGCCTGGGTTCTCCATTCATCAAGTGAGCTAATGTCAAATAGTCTCTTCTCACCAGCAAGTTTGAAGTCATGGTTGAGCTCTTTAATGGCCCAATATGCCTTATGTTCTAGTTTGAGAGGTAGGTGACAAGCTTTTCCATAAAGCATTTTATCCGGAGACATACCCATAGGATTTTATATGCAGTTCTATAAGCCCATAATGCACCATCAAGTTTCTTGGACCAATTCTTTCTAGATCTATTAACAGTCTTTTGCAAAATTAATTTAAGCTCTCTATTACTCAATTCTACTTGACCACTAGACCATGGATGATATGGAGATCCAATTCTATGATTAACATCATACTTAGCAAGCATTTTACGAAAAGCACCATGAATAAAATGTGAACCACCATCAGTCATTAAATATCTAGGCACTCCAAACCTTGGAAAATCAACTTCTTTAAGCATCTTAATAGAGGTGTTATGATCAGCACTACTAGTTGGAATAGCTTCTACCCACTTAGTAACTTAATCAACAGCAACTAAAATATGTGTATACCCATTAGAGGAAGGAAATGGTCCCATATAATCAAAGCCCCAAACGTCAAATGGTTCAATAACAAGTGAATAATTCATAGGCATTTCTTGACGCCTGCTAATATTACCAATTCTTTGACATTCATCACAAGACAAGACAAACTTACGGGCATCTTTAAAAAGAGTAGGCCAATGAAAACTTGATTGCAATACCTTATGTGTAGTTCTATCTCCAGCATGGTGTCCTCCATAAGCCTCGGAGTGACACTTGCGTAGGATCTGTTCCTATTCATGCTCAGTTACACAACGTCTAATAACACCATCTACTCCTTCTTTTATAAAGATGTGGGTCATCCCAGAAGTAATGTCTTAAATCATAGAAGAACTTTTTCTTTTGCTGGTATGTGAAACTAGGTGGTATAAATTTGGCAACAATAAAATTAGCATAATCAGCATACCATGGAGCAATACGAGAAGCATTTATGACAACTAGTTGTTCATCAGGAAAGCTATCATCAATAGGTAGTGGGTCATCAAGAACATTCTCTAACCTAGACAAGTTGTCTGCAACGGGATTCTCAGCTCCCTTTCTATCAATAATATGCAAATCAAATTCTTGTAGCAAGAGAACCCATCTAATAAGTCTAGGTTTAGCATCTTTCTTTTCCATTTCGATATTTAATAGCAGCATGATCAGTGTGAACAGTTACTTTAGAATCAACAATATAAGGTCTGAACTTATCACAAGCAAATACAACCGCTAAAAATTCTTTTTCAGTAGTAGCATAATTTCTTTGGGCACTGTCTAGAGGTTTACTAGCAGGATAACATTTAATTTCTTATCAACTCTTTGTCCTAGAACAGCACCTACAACATAATCACTAGCATCACATATAATTACAAAGGGTAAATTCCAATCAGGGGCTGAACAATAGGTGCAGAAATCAAAGCTTTCTTAAGTATTTCAAATGCTTCTACACAATCATCATCAAAGACAAAAGGAACATCTTTTTATAAGAGATTAGTCTGAGGCCTGTAAATTTTAGAAAATTCCTTAATGAACCTCCTATAAAAACCGGCATGACCAAGGAAACTTCTTATACCTTTAATGTCCTTAGGACATGACATCTTTTCAATAGCATCAACTTTAGCTTTATCAACTTCAATACCTCTTTCAGAAATTTTATGCCCCAAGACAATACCTTCATTAACCATAAAGTGGCACTTATCCCAATTCAAGACAAGATTAGTTTCTTCACATCTCTGCAAAACTCGATCAAGGTTGTTTAAGCAATCATCAAAAGAAGTTCCATATACAGAAAAATCATCCATGAGTACCTCAACAATCTTTTCACAAAAGTCAGAGAATATAGCAGAAATTCATTTTTGAAAGGTAGTAGGCACATTACATAAACCAAAAGGCATACGTCTATAAGCAAAGGTACTGAACGGACAAGTAAAAGTGGTCTTTTCTTGATCCTCTTTTGACACATGTATTTGAGAGAAACCAGAATAACCATCTAGAAAGCAAAAATGTGTATGTTTGGATAATCTTTCTAGCATTTGATCAACAAAAGGTAAATGGTAATGATCCTTTTTAGTAGCTTTATTTAATTTGCGGATATCAATTACCATTCTATAACCTATAAAAATTCTTTGTGGGATCAATTCATCTTTATCATTAGGAACAACAGTAATACCTCCCTTCTTAGGGACAAAATGGACAGGACTTACCCATTGACTATCAGCAATGGGATAAATTATACCTGCCTCCAGAAGCTTTAGGATTTCTTTTCTTACCACTTCTTTCATCTTAGGATTTAACCGTCATTGGTGATCAACAACCAGTTTCGCGTCTTTCTCCAATTTTGTTATGTGCTGGCATAGAGTGGGACTAATGCCCTTAAGATCATGAAGAGTATATCCAATAGCAGCACGGTGCTTCTTTAGAGTTTTCAATGATTTCTTTTCTTCATGCTCTGAAAGGTTAGCACAAATAATAACAGGATATATCTTTTTCTCATCAAGATAAGCATATTTAAGAGTATCAGGAAATGGTTTAAGCTCAAACACGGGATCACCCTTGGGTGGAGGAGGATCCCCTAGAATTTCAACAGGCAAGTTGTGTTTCAAAATAGGTCCCTGTTTAAAGAATACTTCATCTATTTCCCTTCTTTCATTCATAAACATATCATTTTCATGGTCGAGCAAATATTGTTCTAAAGGACCATTAGGAGGCATGGCAATAGAAGCCAGACCAATAATTTCATATTTACTAGGAAATTATTTATCATGAGGTTGTCTACGAAATTTAGCGAAGTTAAATTCATGAGACATATTCCCTAATCCAACAGAAACAATATCCTTTTTGCAGTCTATCTTAGCATTAACAATATTCAAGAAGGGCCTACCAAATATAATGGGACAAAAGTCATCTTGTGGGGAACCAAGAACAAGAAAATCAGCTGGATATTTAACTTTCCCACACAAGACTTCAACATCTCTAACAATCCCAACTGGTGAAATAGTGTCTCTATTGGCAAGCTTAATTGTAACATCAATTTCCTCTATCTCAACAGGTGCAATATCATGCATAATTTCTTTGTATAAGGAATGAGGTATTGCACTTGCGCTAGCACCCATATCACATAAGCCATGATAGCAATGATCTTCTATTTTAACAGAAATAACAGGCATGCCTACAACATGTCTATGTTTATTTTTAGTATCGAGTCTAGCAATTCTAGAAGCTTCATCACAAAAGTAAATAACATGCCCATCAATATTATCGGCCAAGAGATCTTTAACCATAGCAATACTAGGTTCAACTTTAATTTGCTCAGAGGGTGTAGGTGTTCTAGTATTACTCTTACGAACCACAGTTGAAGCTTTAGCATGATCGTTTATTCTAACAGGGAAAGGTGGTTTCTCAATATAAGCAGTAGGAACAACAGGATCAACATTATAAGTGATAGTCTTTTCTTCAACTTTAATAGGTGCAACTAATTTTACTTCAATGGGAGGATTATATTTAAACCACTGCTCCTTAGGGAGATCAACATGAGTGGCAAAGGATTCACAGAAAGAAGCTACTATCTCAGAGTCAAGTCCATATTTAGTGCTAAATTCACGAAAGGCATCAGTATCCATAAAAGATTTAACACAATCAAACTTAGGGGTTATACCTGACTCCTTACCTTCGTTGAGATCCTAATCTTCAGAGTTGCATTTAATTCTGTCCAATAAATCCCATTTGAATTCAATAGTCTTCATCATAAAAGAACCAGTACAAGAAGTATCGAGCATGGAGCGATTATTGAGAGAAAGCCGAGCATAAAATTTTTAAATGATAATTTCCCTTGAGAGCTCATGATTGGGGCATGAATATAACACTGACTTAAGCCTCCCCCAAGCTTGAGCGATGCTTTCTCCTTCGCGAGGCCAAAAATTATCAGGATGAACAAGATACATGGATAAAACTTCTCATGAAATTCCAATTTCAATTGGTTGTAGTTCCATCATCCCATATCATCACATAGCCTAAACCATGTCAATGCCTTTCCCTTCAAAGATAAAGGGAAGACCTTCTTCTTGATAACATCCTCGGGCATACCTGCCAGCTTAAATAATCCACAAACTTCATCCACATAGATTAAGTGCAAGTCAGGATGCAATGTTCCATCTCCTGTAAAAGGATTAGCTAGCAGTTTCTCTATCATACCCGAAGGAATTTCAAAGTAAACATTTTCAATAGGTTAAGTAGGTTGACGAGAAACTCTTTGCTCTACTGGTCGAGGTGAAGATACCCTGAACAAGCCCCTCAAAGGATTATGTTCCATAGTAACAAGTGATAGTAAATTTCAGCACACTATATAAAATTTTCCTTACCAAATTCCACCTACCAAAGGCGCTTCACTCCCCGGCAACGGCGCCAGAAAAGAGTCTTGATGACCCACAAGTATAGGGGATCTATCGTAGTCCTTTCGATAAGTAAGAGTGTCGAACCCAATGAGGAGCAGAAGGAAATGATAAGCAGTTTTCAGTAAGGTATTCTCTACAAGCACTGAAATTATCGGTAACATATAGTTTTGTGATAAGGTAATTTGTAAGGGGTTACACATAATAAAAGTAAAAAAGGTGCAGCAAGATGGCCCAATCCTTTTTGTAGCAAAGGACAAGCCTGGACAAACTCTTATATAAAGGAAAGCGCTCCAGAGGACACATGGGAATTATCGTCAAGCTAGTTTTCATCATGTTCATATGATTTGCGTTCGGTACTTTGATAATTTGATATGTGGGTGGACCGGTGCTTGGGTATTGCCCTTCCTTGGACAAGCATCCCACTTATGATTGACCCCTCTTGCAAGCATCCGCAACTACAAAAGAAGTATTAAGGTAAACCTAACCATAGCACGAAACATATGGATCCAAATCAGCCCCTTACGTAGCAACTCATAAACTAGGGTTTAAGCTTCTGTCACTCTAGCAACCCATCATTTACTTATTACTTTCCCATGCCTTCCTCCAGGCCCAAACAATGGTGAAGTGTCGGGTAGTCGACGTTCACATGACACCACTAGAGGAAAGACAACGTACATCTCATCAAAATATCAAATGAATACCAAATTCACATGACTACTTATAGAAAGACTTCTTCCATGTCCTCAGGAACAAACGTAACTACTCACAAATCATATTAACGTTCATAATCAGAGGGGTATTAATATGCATGAAGGATCTGAACATATGCTCTTGCACCGAATAAACCAACTAGCATCAACTACAAGGAGTAATCAACACTACTAGCAGCCCATAGGTACCAACCTGAGGTTTTGAGACAAAGGTTGGATACAAGAGATGAACTAGGGTTTGAGATGAGATGGTGTCGGTGAAGATGTTGATGGAGATTTACCCCCTCCTGTTGAGAGGATCGATGGTGATGATTTCCCCCTCCCTGAGGGATGTTTCCCCGGCAGAACAGCTCCGCCGAAGCCCTAGATTGGTTCCGCCTCGTGGTGGCGGAGTTTTGTCCCGTAAGCTTGCTTATGATTTTTTTCTCGGATGAAAGACCTCATATAGCAGAAGATGGGCACCGGAGGCCTGTCAGGGGGCCGACAAGGCAGGGGGGCGCGCCCAGGGGGGTAGGGCGCGCCCCACCCTCGTGGATGGTGGTCAATGTGGTCAAGGAACGAGGCATGAGGGCTTTGTCAACTTAGTGAATATGAACGATTCTTGCTCTAGTGACCGTACGATGTCCATCGAACGACTATAGTGCTTCTTCAACCTCTAGTCTTCTTACTCGAGCAGCCCAAAGCAGCGCCGGTCGTGCCGCCTGCTCCTGCCTCCCATGGCCGGCTGTGCTGCCGCAGTGGCCTCACCGCCCCTACTACTCCAAACGCTGGCCAGGCCATCCCTCCACTCACCCACACCCCCTGTTATTCTGCGGCGACCGCAGCTTCACACCAAAGCCGAACCAGTGAACCCTCGTACTCCTCTCCGTGTGGGCATCCACTGATGCGTTTTCCCCGGCTCCGTGTTGTCCCCTTCCTAGGCCTCTCCGTCGTCCATCGCCTTGGTGTTCTCAGCGCGGCGTGGTCAATGTGGTCAAGGAACGACTTCCATCGGAAGAGTATTGTACGTGGAGAGGCTGACAGCTGGGTCCACGGTCGCAGCAATGAAGTGCCTCCTTATTACGAGCAAAATAATGATTCCTCCACCTGACAGCAGGGACCTACCGGACGAGCCACCGTATTTCATGAAAAAATGTTTCCCCCTGACTGCTGGGACCCACCAGCTACATCTTCGCACGCAAGGAAGTGCATGACAGTCGGGACCCAGCTGGTCGAAGCGTACATATCCTTGTCATTCTGGTCGCGAATGTGTACGTACATACTGGTCGATCGGTCTGTCTGCATGCTGCAGCGATGAACCGTGGCCGTGTAAGGAAGGGCATGTGTCATAGTAGAGACGTGCACGTGTCGTAGTAGAGGTGCGCACGTAGCATGTCACGCAGTCCCGTTAATATCGTGTACACGTACGTACAGTGGCCATGGTGCAAGAAAGTAAATACGACCACATACGTTGATACATCTCCAACGTATCTATATTTTTTGATTGTTCCATTCTATTATATTATATATTTTGGATGTTAATGGGCTTTATTTTACACCTTTATATTATTTTTGGGACTAACCTATTAACCGGAGGCTCAGCCCAAATTGCTGTTTTTTTTGCCTATTTCAGTGTTTCGTATAAAAGGAATATCAAACGGAGTCCAAATGGAATGAAACCTTCGGGAATGTGATTTTTGGAACAAACGTGATCCAGAGGACTTGGAGTGGACGTCAAGAAACGAACGAGGTGGCCATGAGGCAGGGGCGCGCCCTCCCCCTCGTGGCTCAACCGACCTACTTCTTCCTCCTATATATGTTCACATACCCCGAAAACATCCAAGAGCACCACAAAACCCTATTTCCATAGCCGCAACCTTCTATACCCAAGAGATCCCATCTTGGGGCCTTTTCTGGAGCTCCGCTGGAGGGGCATTGACCACGGAGGGCCTCTACATCAACTCCATGGCCCCTCCGATGATGTGTGAGTAGTTTACCTCAGACCTTCAGGTCCATAGCTAGTAGCTAGACGGCTTCTTCTCTCTCATTGGATCTCAATACAAAGTTCTCCTCGATTCTCTTGGAGATCTATTCGATGTAATCTTCTTTTGCGGTGTGTTCGTCGAGATCCGATGAAATGTGGGTTTATGATCAAGTCTATCTATGAACAATATTTGAATCTTCTCCAAATTCTTTTATGCATGATTGGTTTATCTTTGCAAGTCTCTTCGAATTATCAGTTTGGTTTGGCCTACTCGATTGATCTTTCTTGCAATGGCAGAAGTGCTTAGCTTTGGGTTCAATCTTGCGGTGCTCGATCCCAGTGACAGAAAGGGAAACGACACGTATTGTATTGTTGCCATCAAGGATAAAAAGATGGGGTTTATATCATATTGCATGAGTTTATCCCTCTACATCATGTCATCTGCTTAAGGCGTTACTCTGTTCTCATGAACTTAATACTCTAGATGCATGCTGGATAGCGGTCGATGTGTGGAATAATAGTAGTAGATGCAGGAAGGAGTCGGTCTACTTGTCACGGACGTGATGCCTATATACATGATCATACCTAGATATTCTCATAATTATTCACTTTTCTATCAATTGCTCGACAGTAATTTGTTCACCCACCGTAGTACTATGCTATCTTGAGAGAAGCCACTAGTGAAACCTATGGCCCCCGGGTCTATTCTCCATCATACAAGTTTCCAATCTACTTTATTTTGCAATCTTTACTTTCAATCTATATCATAAAAATACCAAAAATATTTATCTTATTATTATCATCTCTATCAGATCTCACTCTTGCAAGTTGCCGTGAAGGGATTGACAACCCCTTTATCGCGTTGGTTGCGAGGTTATTATTTGTTTGTGTAGGTACGAGGTGACTCGCGCGTGGTCTCCTACTGGATTGATACCTTGGATCTCAAAAACTAAGGAAAATACTTATGCTGCTTTACTGCATCACCCTTTCCTCTTCAAGGGAAAACCAACACAGTGCTCAAGAGGTAGCAAGAACGATTTCTGGTGCCGTTGCCGAGGAAATCTATGCCAAGTCAAGACATACCAAGTACTCATCACAACTCTTATCCTTCGCATTACATTATTTGCCATTTGCCTCTCGTTTTCCTCTCCCCCACTTCACCCTTGCCATTTTATTCGCCCCCTTTTCCGTCCGCCTCTTTTTCCTTCCTACCTTTGGTGTGCTCGTTCTTTTTGCAATTTGTTGCCATCATGTCTGAAACTGGGGAGGTTATCATTGATAAGGATAATAATATGGAAAACTTTGTTGCTATTGATGATCCTCTTGAAAATCCTATTATTTTGCACACTAGAAAGTTTCGTATTGGTAGCGGTAATATTATTGGGAAGGGAGTTATTCAAGATTTCTTTAATTGTGCCGGTGCTTTGCCCACCATTAGTGGATCTATCCTTCATAAAACTACTAGTCTCGCAGATGCTATATCTTTTCTCATAGTTGAACCCGAAAGACAATTTTTACATATGCATCCTTCCATGCAAAGGATTTTCCTAGAATTTTCTAATATTGAGCATTCTTCTGTTAAGCGAGAAGCAACCATCTTTTTAGCTCATGAGTTCATATTTATAATAAAAGAAGCCAATGAAATTTTTGCGCATTATAGGGTGGATGCTGGCCGTCCTCCCATAGAAGCAATCATTTTCTATCAAGAAGACATTATGCGTTTACGATCTTTAGATCATGTTGCTTTTAATGAAAACATTAGAAAAAAGGTTCCTACCGATGCTCTTGTTAATAGGATCTCTGAACTTAATGATAATTTTGCCATCCAAAACAATGGGCTAGGTTTTTCCCTTGAACAAAGGCTCATGACTTTTTGCCAAAAGAATGCTTATAATGATGAATTGATTGTGCAATATGAGGGGCCAAAGGAGGAACCAACACCTCCCGAGCTTGATCTTGGGGACTTTTGTCCCATTAAATTTAGCCCTTTTGATTACTTTTGCTTGCCACAAAGAAAGCTTTCTGCTGAACGTAGGGAGTATGAGACGAGCTTTCGCGATTTACCTTATCATTATCATGGCAATACCTAGATCTATCCTTGCTTTTATGCCTAGCTAGGGGCGTTAAACGATAGCGCTTCTTGGGAGGCAACCCAATTTTATTTTTATTCCTGTTTAGTAAGAAAAAAATTATCTAGCCTCTGTTTTGGTTGTGTTTTTTGTGTTTAATTAGTGTTTGTGCCAAGTAGAACCGTTAGGAAGACTTGGGGAAAGTCTTTTTGATCTTGCTGTAAAAAACAGAAACTTTAGCGCTCACTAGAATTGCTGCCATTTTTTACTTGAGGGTGATATTTAGTTAATTATTTTTTAAGATGATTAATATATAAATTCCTCACGTACAGAAATTTATTGTAGAATTTTTTGGGTTCCAGAAGTATTCGAAACCTACAGATTACTACAGACTGTTCTGTTTTTGACAGATTCTGTTTTTCGCGTGTTGTTTGCTTATTTTGATGAATCTATGGCTAGTAATAGAGTTTATGAACCATAGAAAAGTTTTAATACATTAGTTTTAACACCAATATAAATAAATAATGAGTTCATTATAGTACCTTGAAGTGGTGGTTTGTTTTCTTTTACTAACGGAGCTCACGAAGATTTTCTTTTAAGTTTTGTGTTGTGAAGTTTTCAAGTTTTGGGTAAAGATTTGATGGATTATGGAACAAGGATTGGAAAGAGCCTAAGATTGAAGATTCCCAAGGCACCCCAAGGTAAAATCCAAGGACACCAAAAATCCTAAGCTTGGGGATGCCCCATAAGGCATCCCCTCTTTCGTCTTCGTCCATCAGTAACTTTACTTGGAGCTATATTTTTATTCGCCACATGATATGTGTTCTGCTTGGAGCATCTTGTATGATTTGAGTCTTTGCTTTTTAGTTACCACAATCATCCTTGTTGTACACACCTTTTGGGATAGACACACATGAATTGGAATTTATTAGAATACTCTATGTGCTTCACTTATATCTTTTGTCCTATACAATTTTTGCTCTAGTGCTTCGCTTATATCTTAGAGCACGGCGGTGGTTCTATTTTATAAAAATAATTGATCTCTCATGATTCACTTATATCATTTTGAGAGTCCTTTAGAACAGCATGGTAATTCACTTTGGTTATAAATTTTAAATGCTAAGAGAAGTTGGATGCTTGATAGATGGTTTTGAGATATAAAGGTGGTAATATTAGAGGTGTGATAGTTGAATAATTGTGAAATTGATGAATACTTGTGTTGAAGTTGGCAAGTACCGTAGCATGCACGTATGGTAAAAGTTATGTGACAAATTTGAAGCATGGGGTGTTATTTGATTGCTTTCCTTATGAGTGGCGGTCGGGGACGAGCGATGGTCTTTTCCTACCAATCTACCCCCCTAGGAGCATGCGCGTAGTGCTTGGTTTTGATGACTTGTAGATTTTTGCAATAATTATGTGAGTTCTTTATGACTAATGTTGAGTCCATGGATTATACACACTCTCACCCTTCCATCATTTCTAGCCTCTTCGGTACCGTGCATTGCCCTTTCTCACTTTGAGAGTTGGTGCAAACTTCGCCGGT
This sequence comes from Triticum monococcum, assembly GCA_034509565.1. Lineage (NCBI taxonomy): Eukaryota > Viridiplantae > Streptophyta > Magnoliopsida > Poales > Poaceae > Triticum > Triticum monococcum. The sequence goes on from CM067843.1 coordinate 237,964,447, forward strand.
GCATCCAAACCCCGTGATATGACACACACTATCACACATAAGCCTCCTTATATCTTCCTCAGAACAGCCACCATACCTACCTATTATGGCATTTCCATAGCCATTCCGAGATATATTGCCATGCAACTTTCCACCGTTCCATTTATTATGACACGCATCATCATTGTCATATTGCTTTGCATGATCATGTAGTTGACATTGTATTTATGGCAAAGCCACCGTTCATAATTTTTTCATACGTGTCACTCTTGATTCATCACAATCCCGATACACCGCCGGAGGCATTCACATAGAGTCATATTTTGTTCTAACTATCGAGTTGTAATTCTTGAGTTGTAAGAAAATAAAAGTGTGATGATCATCATTAGAGCATTGTCCCATGTGAGGAAAGGATGATGGAGACTATGATTCCCCCACAAGTTGGGATGAGACTCCGGACGAAAAATAAAATAAGAAAAGAGAAAAGAGGCGAAAAAAAGAAGGCCGAATATATATATATATATATATATGTGTGTGTGTGTGTGTGTGTGTGTGTGTGTGTATAAATGAGAGAAAAAGAGAGAAGGGACAATGTTACTATCCTTTTTCCACACTTGTGCTTCAAAGTAGTTCATGATAGAGAGTCTCTTATTTTGTCACTTTCATATACTAGTGGGAATTTTTCATTATAGAACTTGGCTTGTATCTTCCAATGATGGGCTTCCTCAAATGCTCTAGGTCTTCGTGAGCAAGCAAGTTGGATGCACACCCACTTAGTTTATTTGATGAGCTTTCATATATTTATAGCTCTAGTGCATCCGTTGCATGGCAATCCCTACTCCTTGCATTGACATCAATCGGTGGGCATCTCCATAGCCCATTGATTAGCCGCATCAATGTGAGACTTTCTCCCTTTTTGTCTTCTCACACAACCTCAATCATCATATTCTATTCCACCCATAGTGCTATGTCCATGGCTCGCGCCCATATGTTGCATGAAAGTTGAAAGAGTTTGAAAAGGCTAAGTATGAAACTATTGATTGGCTTGTCATGGGGGCTGTGCATGATGAGAGCATTTTGTGTGATGAAAATGAAGCATGGCCAAACTATAAGACTTTGTAGGGATAAGTTTTCTTTGGCTATGGTATTTTGATAAGACATAATTACTTGATTAACATACTTGGAGTATTACTATTTTTTATGTCAACAATAAAATTTTATCTCGAATATTTCGGATCTGAACATTCATGCCACAATAGATAAAATACATTGAAGAATATTCTAGAAAGCATTCCACATCAAAAATTCTGTTTTTATCATTTACCTACTCGAGGACGAGCATGAATTAAGCTTGGGATGCTTGATATGTCTCCAACATATCTATAATTTTTGATTGTTCCCTGCTATTATATTATCTATTTTGGATGTTAATGTGCTTTATTTTACACTTCTATATTATTTTTGGGACTAACCTATTAACCGGAGGCCCAGCCCAAATTGCTGTTTTTTCCTACTTCAGTGTTTCGTAGAAAAGGAATATCAAATGGAGTCCAAATGGAATGAAACCTTTGGGAATGTGATTTTTGGAACAAACGTGATCCAGAGGACTTGGAGTGGACATCAAGAAACGAATAAGGCGGCCACGAGGCAGGGGGCGTGCCCTCCCCCTCGTGGGCCCCTCATGGCTCAACCGACCTACTTCTTCCTCCTATATATGTTCACATACCCAGAAAACATCCAGGAGCACCACGAACCCTATTTCCACTGCCGCAACCTTCTGTAACCAAGAGATCCCATCTTGGGGCCTTTTCCGGAGCTCAGCCGGAGGAGGCATTGATCACGGAGGGCCTCTACATCAACTCCATGGCCCCTCCGATGATGTGTGAGTAGTTTACCTCAGACCTTCGGGTCCATAGCTAGTAGCTAGATGACTTCTTCTCTCTCATCGGATCTCAATACAAAGTTCTCCTCGATTCTCTTGGAGGTCTATTCGATGTAATCTTCTTTAGCGGTGTGTTTGTCGAGATTCGATGAATTGTGGGTTTATGATCAAGTCTATCTATGAACAATATCTGAATCTTCTCTGAATTCTTTTATGTATGATTGGTTTATCTTTGCAAGTCTCTTCGAATTCTCAGTTTGGTTTGGCCTACTAGATTGATATTTCTTGCAATGGGAGAAGTGCTTAGCTTTGGGTTCGATCTTGCGGTGCTCGATCCCAGTGACAGAAAGGGAAATGACACATATTGTATTGTTGCCATCGAGGATAAAAAGATGGGGTTTATATCGTATTGCATGAGTTTATCCCTCTACATCATGTCATCTTGCTTAAGGCGTTACTCTTTTCTCACGAACTTAATACTCTAGATGCATGCTGGATAGCGGTCGATGTGTGGAGTAATAGTAGTAGATGCAGGCAGGAGTCGGTCTACTTGTCACGGACGTGATGCCTATATACATGATCATACCTAGATATTCTCATAATTATTCGCTTTTCTATCAATTGCTCGACAGTAATTTGTTCACCCACCATAATACTTATGCTATCTTGAGAGAAGCCACTAGTGAAACCTATGGCCCCCGGGTCCATTCTCCATCAGACAAGTTTCCAATCTACTTTATTTTGCAATCTTTACTTTCAATCTATATCGTAAAAATACCAAAAATATTTATCTTATTATTATCATCTCTATCAGATCTCACTCTTGCAAGTGGCCATGAAGGGTTGACAACCCCTTTATTGCGTTGGTTGCGAGGTTCTTATTTGTTTGTGTTGGTACGAGGTGACTCGCGCGTGGTATCCTACTGGATTGATACCTTGGTTCTCAGAAACTGAGGGAAATACTTACGCTGCTTTTGTAGCGACCCGACCCGAATGGATCAAGTCTCTGTGCTTAAGTGTCATCCCTGGATCGGTATGCTGACACACACAGTACTCGAAGGATTTATAACAGAGGTAAATCACATGTATAAAGTAACGTAAATACTATTACCTCAATCCAATATAGCGGAAGCAACAAGGTTGTGGATTCCCATCAACACCAACGGCAAAGTTGAGTGTAGAATTTGTAACCCTAACGTATCACTTACTCGTCGTAAGAAATCCTGCAACATGAGACGTTGCAGCCACAGAGGGTCAGTACATTGAATGTACTGGCAAATTCACACCATAGAGAGAAATGATGAACAACGGCTATCACTACATGCATATATGGCTAGTGGAAAAGCTCTATGGTTATAAGGTTTTTGCGAAAAGCCAATTTTTCCCTACTGCAAAGGAATAAATTTTTATTTAACTATCATGGTGGTTGTTGAACATTGAGAATGGTTGACAACATTCTCAATCCCAATTAAAAGTAATCATTAACACCCAACAAAATTAATTAAAGTAACATGATGAGATCAACAGGATAATCCAAGAACTAGATACTCAAGATGTCCATAACCGGGGACACGGCTAATCATGATTAGTTTGTACACTCTACAGAGGTTTGCGCACTTTTCCCCACAAGACTCGATCGCCTCCGTTGGATTTCTCGCACTATAGGATGTTTGAGAAATGGATGACCGAGACATAGTCTTTCAGAAGCGCTAGCACCTTACGTTGGATAGACCGGTACACCTACTTTCCCCTACATCTGCTAGTCTACCCTGTAAGAGTTCGCACGACTTAATCAACTATGCCAGAGCCCATAGTGGCTTGTGGCTGCACACGGAAGTTTCTAGTATGAATAATCTTATGATCCCTTTGGGCCTGGGTGGCGGTCCAAAAGAAAAACAGGCAAGTCCTGGAATACCCAGGTGCCTAGACAGGCAAGTCCTGGAATACCCAGGTGCCTCAATCCACCCAGATGTGTGTTTAAGTTGCCACCTTAAGTAAACCATTAATTAACAATCTCACATCTGTCATGAAATACTCTCAAAACCCAATCCATGTCTACGAGCATAGCATGGCAATGTAAGCATGACATACTAGTAACTCCCAGGGGTTTGATAATAAACAGGTAATAGGTACTACCTCATCTACTTCCCATCCCACAATTTAATTAGATCCTAATCATGCAATGTGTGAGGATTGATCTAATGCAAGAAAAACTGGGTTGTAGAAAAGGTATGATCAAAGTGTGAACTTGCCTGCAATGTTGATGAAGATGATTCACACTCAAAATCTTGATAGCTCTACTCGTCACACTCCGGTCAATCTATCGTAATCAAGCAACAGTAACCACACATAAGCAATCACTCAAAAGACCAGAAAGATCGAAGAAGTCGATTCGGAAAACATCAAAACCAAGCAAATAGCTCTTGTAACATAAAACAATTTCTAACAGTACCAAAATTATGTGAATTTGGCCTTATCAGAAAATTTAGGTCAAGAGCTTCGATTTGCAAAAAGAATCAAGTCAAACGGAGTTACGGATAAAAAGATATGATCAAAAGAAGTTTGAATTCAAATCTGATCTAATTCAAATTTTAAAATTTTCAAAAACATGTTTGAGTTGGATTACTGGATAGAGGAGATCATAACGAAGAAGTGGGCGTTGGTTTCGTTGGATTTGGACAAACGAGTAAAAAGTTATGGCTATTTGAAAAATCAGGGCCAAGCTGTTTTACGGAAGAAAAAATAGCTACGGGCTAGGGTCTAATGTATAAATACGTAGACTAATTGATAATCTAATTATTTTATCATATTAGTCTAAAAATAATAAACTACGGAGATATAAGAAGAAAAAAAACAAAGAAATATACCTTTATAAGGCAGAGAAAAGATGACTTTGGAGAGAGGAGACAATTTCCAGAAGTCGCGCAGGAGAGGAGAAATATATTTTTCTTAAATGAATCTAGTCAAATCAAAATATTGATTTAACCCGAATCGGATGATTTTTGAAGGCTCTATGGGTCTATATTTATTGGTGGAAAATAGGCTTAGGGGTCAAAGGCTAGGCAATGTGGGACTAAACGTAGACGAAAATATACGAAACAGAGAAGAAAAGAGGCGATGGGCCTAAAGGCCTTCGGCCGCGCGCATGCTGCAGTTTTTTTTTTGCCTTCGGCCGGCCGTGCGGTGTAGTTTTTTTTTCTTTTTTTACAGAATGCGATATACTGAAAAACGAAAATAAAATAAAACTTTATATAGGCATATTATATATTAAATTTTCAGAAAAAGATTTTCTATGACATGAACATTTTTCTAGCATTAAATAAAATACACACAAATTCTAATAATTCAAAGAGTGCTACTGGTCTATTAAAATCCAACAAAAATCATTTTAAAAATACCAAAATGATTTCAAATTAAGTTTTCTCCAATTTTCTATTGTAGGGAATCATGTTACCCTATTTTCTATATATTTTATTTTTGGAGAAAAATAATTTGAATAAATCTCAAATAACTCCAAATTGAAAATAAATTCAAAAGGGCTTTGAATTTGATTCTTCGAAACTCCGAACTCATATTTCATATGTTTTGAAGAAGTCATTTTATCTTCTCTCATGAAAATCATTGAGTTGCATAAAGTTTCAGAACTGGAAATATTTTCCAAATGATATTCAAATATTTTCAACACCCCCTTGTCATTTAAATAATTGGAAGAAGTCATGTCATCTTCTCTCCAGGGTTTCGTGATGAAAAAGTATTTGAATTCACGGAGAGCATAAAGGCAAAATGAAAGTTTGGAAAGTCCTTTTATTCCCTCTCATTTAACTTTCAAAAAGTTTCGAATTTCACTCACTCAATCAATCAAACAATCAAATCTATCTATTTATTATAACATTCCAAAATTTAGAATTTTGGGATGTTACAGCTTTAATGCATCACCCTTTCCTCTTCAAGGGAAAACCAACGCAGTGCTCAAGAGGTAGCATACGTACATACGGGCGGGGTCTCGAACGCCTACTCGCGCATACGTACGGCCGGGGCTCATGTACTTGGCTGGGTCGGAATGGATAAACTACGTCTTCATCGTGTTCATCGGGAGCCAACCGGCTTGGACGGAACAACCGATCGAAACAAGGCATGGCGTACCGCAGAACAAAGGAAACGGCCTTGTGTTCGACTGGCCACGGTTGAAACGCGATGCTGTTCATCGGGAGGGGTCTGGCGCACTGCGAAATGGAGGAAACAGACTTCTCTTGGATCTCCTACGGTCGAAACAGGGTCCTGTTGATCGGGAGGGGTGTGGCATACCGCAGAACGGAGGAAACAGACTTGTATTGGAGCGCTATGGTCGAAACGAGGGTCATGTTCATCGGGAGGGGTGTGGCGTGCCGCAAAATGTGACTCCACGGGATACTGTTCATCTCCACCATCGACTGCCTCCACGGGCTACTGTTCATCCACCGTCGACCTCCTCCAGCCTCCACCCGCGACTGTTCATCCACGGGCTCCTGTTCATCCAGCCTCCACCGCTCCTCCACCGGTTACTATTCAACTAGCCCTATCAATGGGGTCCTATTCAATCACCCCTCCACGGCTACCGTTCATCCAGCCCTCCACCAGCTAATGTTCAACCAGCCCTCCACGGGGTCCTGTTCATCCACCCCAACCGGCTCGATCGGGGTCCTGTCCATCCAGCGGCAACGGCCTCTACTACCATGGGGTCCTGTTCATCCAACCCCCCACTGGGAACTGTTCATCCACCCCCAACAACGCTCACTGTTCATCAAGGGAAGGATGCAGCAGGGTTCGACCGACCTCAGTTAGCAGCAGTAGCGAAGGAACCACTCGGGTTTAGTTAACAGCAAGGGATCAATCGCTCGGGTTCAGTAACGTAGCTAGTGCAATAGCTCGGGTTCAGTTAGAGCCCAATGCCTCGCTCGGGTTCAGTTAGAGCGCAACGCCTCGCACACATGCACGTACGTGTATGAGAGAAACGCACATCGCTTGGCCCCGACCACCCACCGTAACCGAGAACTCCCCGATATTTTCCTCGCCATCGCTTCTACCATAGTTTTTTCCGTCATGGACGGCCCAAATAATGTCATGCAACTGCTTCTCCGGCCCGCCCAGGACGAAAAGCCCATTTTCTGTCATGATTTTTTGTCATAGAAGTAGGAGCCCACCACATCTATGATGATACTGGGTTTTGTCACAATTATCATCATAGTAGTGTCATAAGCATGACAGGAAAAAAAATTCGTTCGGCCGAAAATGTCACGGATGTGTCCTTTTTTTTGTAGTGATAGGTGCACTAATTCAGCGAAGACATGGTGATACAAGTGCAATATGGATACTTGATATAGGTTTTTGTAATCTAAAAATATAAAAACAGCAAGGTAGCAAGTAACAAAAGTGCGCAAAAATGGTAACAAGGCCTAGGGTTCATACTTTCACTAGTGCAAGTTCTCTCAACAATGCTAACATAATTAGATCATATAACAATCCCTCAATGTGCAACAAAAGTCACTCCAAAGTTTCTATCGGAGAACGTAGGACGAAAACATGCACCAACCCCTATGCATAGATTACCCCAATGTCACCTCGGGAATCCGCAAGCTGAGTGCCCAACATACATCATGTGAACAATAGAAAATCCCATTATCACCACAGATATTCTATCGCAAGACATACATCAAGTGTTCTCAAATCCAATACTCAATCCAACATAATGAAACCGCAAAGAGCAAGACTAAATTCATCACAAGAACACAGATGGGGAGAAACACAATATAATCCAACTATAGTAACAAAGCTTGCGCTACATCAAGATCGTGCCAAATCAAGAACACGAGAGAGATAGAGAGATCAAACACATAGCTACTATTACATACCGTCAGCCTCGAGGGTGAACTACTCCCTCCTCATCATGGAGAGCGCCGGGATGATGAAGATGGCCACCGGTGATGGTTTCCCCCTCCGGCAGGGTGCCGGAATGGGCTCCCGATTGGTTTTTCATGGCTATAGAGGCTTTTGGCGGCGGAACTCCCGATCTAGGTTTATTTCTGGGGGTTTCTATATTTATAGGAATTTTTGGCATCGAGAACATGTCAGGGGGGGTCCATGAGGAGCCCACAAGACCGGAGGGCGCCCAGGGGGGGGGGGGGGTTAGGGAGCGCCCTCCAACCTTATGGAGGCCTCGTGGCTCTTTAGGCCCAACTCTTTTACTTCGGGGGCTTCTTATGGTCCGTAAAAAATCACCGTAAATTTTCAGCTCATTTGGATATTCCTTTTCTACGAAACTCAAAAACAAGGAAAAACAGAAACTGGCACTAGGCTCTGGGTTAATAGGTTAGTCCCAAAACTCATACAAAATAGCGTATAAATGCATATAAACCATCCAAGATGGATAATATAATAGCATGGAACAATAAAAAATTATAGATACATTGGGGACTTATCAAGCATCCCCAAGCTTAATTCCTGCTCGTTCTCGAGTAGGTAAATGATAAAAACAGAATTTTTGATGTGGAATGCTACCTAAGATATTCATCCATGTAATTTTCTTGATTGTGGCATGAATATTCAGATCCATAAGATTCAAAATAAAAGTTTAATATTGACATAAAAACGATAATACTTCAAGCATACTAACAAGGCAATTATGTCTTCTCAAAATAACATGGCCAAAGAAACTTAACCCTACAAAATCATATAGTCTGGCTATGCTCCATCTTCATCACACAAAATACTCAAATCATGCACAACCCCGATGACAAGCCAGGCAATTGTTTCATACTTTTGATGTTCTCAAACTTTTTCAACTTTCACGCAATACATGAGCGTGGGCCATGGACATAGCACTATAGGTGGAATAGAATATGGTGGTTGTGGAGAAGACAAAAACAAGGAGATAGTCTCACATCGACTAGGCGTATCAACGAGCTATGGAGATGCCCATCAATAGATATCAATGTGAGTGAGTAGGGATTGCCATGCAACGGATGCACAAGAGCTATAAGTTTACGAAAGCTCAAAAAGAAACTAAGTGGGGGTGCATCCAACTTGCTTGCTCATGAAGACCTTGGTCATTTGAGGAAGCCCATCATTGGAATATACAAGCCAAGTTCTATAATGAAAAATTCCCACTAGTATATGAAAGTGACAACATAGGAGACTCTCTATCATGAAGATCATGGTGCTACTTTGAAGCACAAGTGTGGTAAAAGGATAGTAGCATTGCCCCTTCTCTCTTTTCTCTCATTTTTTGTTTTTTGGCCTCTTTTTTCGTCCGGAGTCTCATCCTGCCTTGTGGGGGAATCATAGTCTCCATCATTCTTTCCTCATATGGGACAATGCTCTAATAATGATGATTATCACACTTTTATTTACTAACAACTCAAGAATTACAACTCGATACTTAGAACAAAATATGACTCTATATGAATGCCTCCTGCGGTGTACCTGGATGTGCAATGAATCAAGAGTGACATGTATGAAATAATTATGAACAGTGGCTTTGCCACAAATACGTTGTCAACTACATGATCATGCAAAGCAATATGACAATAAGGAAGCGTGTCATAATAAACAGAACGGTGGGAAGTTGCATGGCATATATCTCATAATGTCTATGGAAATGCCATAATAGGTAGGTATGGTGTCTGTTTTGAGGAAGGTATATGGTCGGTGTATGGTACTGGCAAAATTTGCGCGACACTAGAGAGGCTAGCAATGGTGGAAGGGTGAGAGTGCGTATAATCCATGGACTCAACATTAGTCATAAAGAACTCACATACTTATTGCAAACAGCTATTAGTCATCGAAACAAAGTACTATGCGCATGCTCCTAGGGGGATAGATTGGTAGGAAAAGACCATCGCTCGCCCCGACCACCACTCATAAGGAAGACAAGCATTAAATACATCATGCTCCAACTTCGTTACATAACGGTTCACCATATATACGTGCATGCTACGGGAGTCACTAAATTTAACACAAGTATTTCTCAATCCACAATTACTTACTAGCATGACTCTAATGTCACCATCTTCATATCTCAAAACAATCACTAGGAATCAAACTTCTCCTAGTATTCAATGCACTTTATATAATTTTTGTATTACATCCCTCTTGGATGCCTATCATATTAGGACTAAATTCATAACCTAAGAAAATTACCATGTTGTTTAAAGCCTCTCAAAATAATATAAGTGAAGCATGAGAGTTCATAAATTTCTTCAAAATAAAACTATCATCATGCTCTAAAAAGATATAAGTGAAGTACCAGAGCAAATGACAAAGTACTCCAAAAGATATAAGTGAAGATCAATGAGTAGTGAAATAATTATGTAACTATGTGAAGACTCCTTATCATAAATAAAATTTCAGATCTTAAGTACTTTATTCAAACAGCAAGCAAAACAAAATAAAATTACATTTCAAGGATATAACATATCATGTGGAGAAGCAAAAACTTAGGCTCAACCAAAACTGACTGATAGTTGTTAAAGAAGAAAGGTGGGATGCCTCCCGGGGCATCCCCAAGCTTAGATGCCTGAGACTTCTTGGAATATTTAATTAGGAATGCCTTGGGCATCCCCAAGCTTGAGCTCTCGTGTCTCCTTAATTCCTCTCATATCATGGTTTACCCAATTCTTAAAACTTCATCCACACAAAACTCAACAAGAAATCGTGAGATAAATTAGTATAAATCTATACTAAACCTTATCATTCTCTAATGTATAAAATCACGAAAATTCCAATTTGACATTGCATAATAAATGGCTTTGCATATTTAAGAGTCCTATCCTCAAATAGAATCATTAAACAAGCAAACATATGCAAACAATGCACACATAATAGCAATCTGTCTAAACAGGATAGTATGTAAAGAATGCAAGAGGAATTATACTTCTTTAACTCCAAAAATTCTGAAAAATTACCACACTGTAGATTTTTTCACTAATTGTGTAAAAATTTCAAGATTTTATTATGTACTAACTATTCACCAATATTCAAAACATAACAGCAAACTTTCTATTTTTAAAACAACAACATATAGACTTGCAAAATAAGCATGGTAAAGGCTATACTTGACCTTTTAATTGAACTAAAAGATGCAAAACATTACTCTAAATAACAGCAAGCAAATCCTAATAAAATAAAATGACGCTCCAAGCAAAACACATATCAAGTGGTGAATAAAAATATAGCCTCAAGTAAGGTTATCGATGAACGAAGACGAAAGAGGGGATGCCATCTAGGGCACCCCCAAGCTTAGATTCTTGGTTGTAGTTGAATATTACCTTGGGGTGCCTTGGGAATCCCCAATATTAGGCTCTTGCCACTCCTTATTCCTTAGTCCATCAAATCTTTATGCAAAACTTGAAAACTTCACAACACAAAACTTAACAGAAAACTCGTGAGCTCCATTAGTATAATAAAGCAAATCACCACTTAGGTACTGTTGTGAACTCATTATAAATTTATATTGGTGTTATATCTACTTTATTCCAACTTATCCATGGTTCATACCCTCCGATACTACTCTTAGATTCATCAAAATAAGCAAACAACACATAGAAAACATAATCTGTCAAAAACAGAACAGTCTGTAGTAATCTGGGAACTTTCCATACTTCCGTAACTCCGAAAATTCTTAAAAATTAGGAAAACCTAATTAATTTGTTTATTAATCTTATGCAAAAAGAATCAATATTTTATCACACTTATGTTGAAAATTAGAACATTTTTCCTGATCGCAAAAGTTTCTGTTTTTCAGCAAGATCAAATCAACTATCACCATAGATCATCCCAAAGGTACTACTAGGCACTTTATTGAAACAAAAGCTATGAAACATGATTACTATAGAAGCATGATCATGTGAACACACAAAAACAGTAGGGGTAAATGTTGGGTTGTCTCCCAACAAGTGCTTTTCTTTAATGCCTTTGTAGCTAGTCATAATGATTTCAATGATACTCACATAAAAGATAAGAATTGAAACATAATGGGAGCATCATGAAGCATATGACAAGCACATTTAAGTCTAACCCACTTCCTATGCATAGGGATTTTGTGACCAAACAACTTATGGGAACAAGAATCAACTAGCATACGAAGGTAAAGTAAGCATAACTTCAAGATTTTCAACACATAGAGAGGAAACTTGATATTATTGCTACTCCTACAAGCATATATTCCTCCCTCATAATAATTTTCATTAGCATCATGAATGAATTCAACAATATAACCATCAGATAAAGCATTATTTCCATGAATAATACTGGGAGCAAACTCAACAAAATAACTATCATGTGAGGCATAATCCAATTGAAAATTAAAATCATGATGACAAGTTTCATGGTTATCATTATTCTATATAGCATACATGTCATCACAATAATCATCATAGATAGCAACTTTGTTCTCATAATCAATTGGAACCTCTTCCAAAATAGTGGATTTGTCACTAAATAAAGTCATGACCTCTCCAAATCCACTTTCATAATTATGACAATAAGATTCAAGACCCTCCAAAATAGTGGGATCATTACTTCCTAGAGTTGACACTCTTCCAAACCGACTCTCATCAACATAATCATCATAAATAGGAGGCATGCTATCATCATAAAACATTAGCTCATCTTCATTAAATGTAGCAGCCCCAAGCTTATGGCTTTGCATATCTTTAACATCATGGATATTCAAAGAATTCATACTAACAACATTGCAATCATGCTCATCATTCAAAGATTTAGTGCCAAACATTTTTCATTCCCATCATTTTCAAGAAAGATATTAAAAAGATGAAGCATATGAGGCAACCTCAATTCCATTTTTTGCAGTTTTCTTTTATAGACTAAACTAGTGATAAAACCAGAAACTAAAAGATTCAATTGCAAGATCCAAAGACAGACCTTCAAGCACTCACCTCCCCGGTAACGGTGCCAGAAAAGAGCTCCATTGACGAGATGTGAGTGCCGCTTACCTAACCTCCCCGACAACGGCGCCAGAAAAGAGCTTGATGTCTACTATGCAACTTTATCCTGGTAGACGTTGTTGGGCCTCCAAGTGCTGAGTTTTGAAGGACAGTAGAAAATTTCCCTTAAGTGGATGACCTAAGGTTTATCAATCCGTGGGAGGCGTAGGATGAATATGGTCTCTCTCAAGCAACCCTGCAACCAAATAACAAAGAGTCTCTTGTGTCCCCAACACACCCAATACAATGGTAAATTGTATAGGTGCCCTAGTTCGGCGAAGAGATGGTGATACAAGTGTAATATGTATATTAGATATAGGTTTTTGTAATCTGAAAATATAAACCAGCAAGGTAGCAAGTAACGAAAAGTTTGCGAAAAAGGTATTGCAATGCTTGAAAACAAGGCCTAGGGTTCATACTTTCACTAGTGCAAATTCTCTCAACAATGATAACATAATTAGATCATATAATAATCCCTCAACGTTCAACAAAAGTCACTCCAAAGTTTCTATCGGAGAACGTAGGACGAAAACGTGTATCAACCCCTATGCATAGATTACCCCAATGTCACCTCAGGAATCCACAAGTTGAGTGCCAAAACATACATCAAGTAAATCAATAGAACATCCCATTGTCACCACAGATATTCCATCGCAAGACATACATTAGTGTTCTCAAAACTAATACTCAATCCAACATATCAAAACCGCAAAGAGCAAGACTCAATTCATCACAAGAAGGTAGAGGGGGAGAAACACCATATAATCCAACTATAGTAACAAAGCTCGCGGTAAGTCAAGATCGTGCCAAATCAAGAATAGAGAGAGAGAGAGAGATCAAACACATAGCTACTGGTACATACCCTCAGCCCCGAGGATGAACTACTCCCTCCTCGTCATGGAGAGCGTCGGGATGATGAAGATGGCCACCGGTGATGGTTTCCCCCTCTAGCAAGGTACCGAAACGGGCCCCTGATTGGTTTTTCATGGCTACAGAGTCTTAAGGCGGTGGAACTCCCAATCTAGGTTTATTTCTGGGGGTTTCTATATTTATAGGAATTTTTGGCATCGAGAACAAGTCAGGGGGGGTCCACAAGGAGCCCACAAGACCAGAAGGCGCCCCCAGGGGGTTAGGGAGTGCCCTCCACCCTTGTGGAGGCCTCATTATCGGTGTCAAAACCGGTCGATCTCGGGTAAGGGGTCCCGAACTATGCCCTGAGGATCGAGGGTTGCAAGGGACACGATGTTTACCTAGGTCCGGGACCTCTTAATGGAGGTAAAACCTATGTCATGCTTGATTATATTTGATGGGTGTAGGGGTTACAAGTGTTGATCTACCTCGAGATCGTAGTGGCTAAACCCCAGCTCTCTAGCCTATGAGAATTCTGATAGCCCCTACGGACTAAACCCTCTGGTTTATATACACACAGGAGGGGCCTAGGGTTGTACATAGTTAGTTTGTGCGGGAAGGAAATAACATATCCGGACACCAATCTTGCCATCCACGCATAGGGGAGTCCTACCCGGACACAGGGGGCAAGTCTTCTGCTTGTATCTTCACGGCCCATCAGTTTGGCTGTAACGACCTGACCCAAAATCGGTCAAGTCTCTGTGTAGCTGTACCATCCCAAGATCATGCTGGCAGACACAGTACATTGATGAAAAGATTCAAAGTTCAATCACACCTGAATGTATTACACGATTCTCATATCGAGTCTTTATTACATCATAATAAATTTGGCTGAAGGTCAACTCATGAGAAATAAACTAAATAAAGCTGCGGAAGCGTAGACGAATAGCGAGTCCATCCGACTCCATAGGGCAATTGCCAAGCGTAGATCGTAGCCTCACTCCTGGTTGGAAAACTCCTATGCAACATGAGACATTGCAGCCGTGTAGGTCAGCATTTTGAATATGCCGGCAAGTCATAGAGAGAACAACAAGAATAATGCTAACACTATATGCAATTTGGCTGTGGGGCTCTAAATTTTATGTTTTTGCGAAAAAGCCAGTTTTTCCCTACAACAAAGGGCTTGCTTGCAATTACTACGAAATGTTGGTAATTATTGAGATGGTTCCGCCAACCAATATCTCATTCCCAATTATTAATTAACCCCTCAATTAATTTATTTGTTCGGTGTTGAGATTTCCGAAATACTCCAGTTTCTAGAGGCTCATTTGTTTGTAACCGGGGACACGACTAATCGATTAGGTTGTTACTCTGCAGATTATTGTGCACTTTACCCGCAAGATTCGTTCCCTCCTTTATGTCCTCGCACTGCCTGGTGTTTGAAGACGGGACGAACGAAACAGGGTCTTCCATAGAGTTTCTCTGGGCACTGCCGGTGCCCATCCATGTCCTACCGTTCTTCTACATCTGCTGGCACCGTCCGTCCAGAGTCATGTCTATGGTTAACCTAGCCAGAGCCCATAATGGCTTGCGGCTGCACAGGTAAGCTTCCGGTCAAGGGGTATCCATACGTCTCTTCGTGGCTGGGTGAAGCTTTCCGCAAGATGTCATGGCGCTTCTCCATGCATCCCGGTCATCTGCTGGTTTCTCCAGGGTGCCCGTCAACCGTCCTCCACCCAGTAGTGAATTTGAAGTCCATCTTGAGCTTGAAGTCATGGGGTTGTCATCATCTTGACTCTGACATCTCCCTTATGAATCTCTCAACCAACCCCGTCTACGAGCATAGCAAGATAAACTACATCGTCCCGGGCAATAGTAGCAAGGGGAATTGGGTTCATCCTACCTCATGATACTACTCAAGACATAACTTAAAATTCTCCTACTGCATGCATGGTGGGGAAGAACAATTCTAATGCAACAAAATCATAGGTATTGTAAAACATGATCAAATGACTTGCCTGGCTGACGGTCTTCAAACGCTAGTGACTCGAGATGGCAAGCTTCGCACTCCAGAAATTCTATCGAGTCAAACAATAGCACAAATAAGTATTCCACTAAATAACATAACAGCAAGCTAAAGGAAATCACACAAGCACTGAAACCAAAACCAAAGAAAACTCGAGGAAAACAAAATCAAGGTTTTCATCACTTCAAGCAACAACAAAGAAATAGTTTTATCCTACTAACACTTTTCTTAATAGAACCAAAACAAGGGTTTTGCTAACTAACATAAAGGAAAACAACATATAAACTAGGTGCAAAAAGAATCACATCAATATCTATTATAGAACTCTTGTTATACCTAAAACAAAACTAATAAGAAACTAAAATAAAACTTTTTATTTTGCTGTAATACAAATACCCCAACAAGTTCCTACTGCTAGGCTAGGTCAAAACTAAGAAGTGGCAAAAAGAATCACCTAAAATAATAATCCTAGCTCAATTTATAGCAGAAATACTAATCTGACTAAAACTAATATGAAACTATTTTTATAAACTTAAACATGGTCGAATCTATTTTCTACAGAAACTATAGGAAATTTGTAAACTAACAAAAAAAGAATCAACTAAAAATAATAAATAACCCGAAAGATATAGCCTTTACAAGAACAGAACTATTCTGTTTTAAAAACAGAAACTAAAAAACTAACTGGCACTACCGGGCCTATCTAATGCTCAGGCGACAACTAACTAAAACGCGCCCGTGGCTGAACAGAAATAACCGATCGGGCCGGTCTAACTAAACTGCAACTTAAAATAAACTGATCTAACCGGGAATAAACCGAAACTAAACCGATCTACTAAAGAAAAACCAAACTCTCCACGTGATCTAATCTAGGCCCTAGATTCGAGATCTAACGATGGAGGGGAAGGCCGGCAGCTTACAACGGCGGTCGATGGCGAGGTTGGCTCGGGCATGGGTGGCGGAGGTGTTCCGGTGGTCCGGGGCGACATCGGTGACGACGGGGCGATGCAGCGGAGCAAGGCGGAGGTGGTGGTGGAGTTGTTAGAGCTCGGGGAAGGCGCAGACGTCGGGGCGAGGCGAAGCAGACCCCGGCGCTTTGCAGCTCCGGCGGGTGGCGGACGAGCTCGGGGTCGTCGCTACTGTGGGTAAGAGGGGAGCACACCATGTCAAAAAAATGGGAAACGACGACGAAAGTACGTGGGTGGAAATTGGGGTCGAGGGAGTGCTCACCGGAGTCGGAACGGGCGACGAACTACGGCGGCAGCAGCGAGATGCGTTTGGCAAGGGCGCGAGCTACGGTGGGAGTTGGGATAGGGTTTTGGGGGGGGGGGTCGGAAGAGGAGGCCGATGGGTTTATATAGGGCATAAGCGTGGGCGAGGGGTCGACTCGGGATCACGATCCCGAGAGAATCGGAACCGCGGCGCGCGCTGGACGCGCTCTGGGCGGCATTGCGTGCGCGAGGAGGAAAGAGAAGGGGTGGGGCCGGGGTGTCGGCGAGAGAGGGAGAGGAGGGTTCGGTCGGGCGACCAAAACGGAGACGGCTCGGGCGTGCGCGCGGCTGGTGGCTGGCTGGGCCGCGTCGGGTGGGCTGCGGCCTCGACGACTGGGCCTGTTGGCCTGGCGCATGGCACGCTAGGGTTCTACCCTTTTTTGAAGTAAGACCGAGAGAGAAAACTAATTATAGAGAAATCTATAGTATTTTTATATAGGACATATATATATATTAAAATTCTCAGGGGAAATAATCCTACAACGTGGACATTTTTCCAGAGGCAAAACACAAACAAAAAAACATCTCGTGGAAATCCCAAATAAGATTCAAATTTGAATCCAAATTTTTTGGCCATATTTTTCTTCTGACATTTTTGGAGCATCATGTTTACTCCTCTCATACATTTGCTCAAGTATTTTGTCAGGCATTTCTTTTTGAAATAAATTTCAATTGCCAAGTTGAATCCAATTAAAACAAAACTCAAATGCCTCTGAAAATTTCCAAATGCCACACAATTCAAACAAAATGCATAGATGCTTAACTAATAATTGTAAAACATTCCAAATTGAAAATTTGGGATGTTACAAACCTACCCACCTTAAGATGAATCTCGCCCTCGAGATTCGGGTTGGCTAGCAAATAGGTGTGGGTTGTCTCGGTGGAGATCTTCTTCTCGCTCCCAGGTGGCTTCCTCCTGGGAGTGGTGTCTCCACAGAACCTTGCAAAACTTGATGATCTTGCTGTGGGTAACTCTGTTCGCAGCCTCGAGAATTCTAACGGGTTTCTCCTCATAAGTCAGATCACTGTCAAGCTGTATGGCCTCTAGAGGCACTGTGTCTCTCAAAGGAATATCGGCCATCTCGGCATGGCATTTCTTCAGCTGGGATACGTGAAAGACATCGTGAACTCCTGACAATCCTTCCGGCAATTCCAGCTTATATGCAACTTCTCCTCTACGTTCGAGGATTTTGTAGGGGCCAATGAACCTGGGTGCTAATTTTCCTTTAACCCCAAATCTCTTGATTCCACGAAGTGGAGACACACGGAGATATGCTCGATCTCCAACTTCATATGTTATCTCCTTGCGTTTACTGTCGGCATAACTCTTCTGTCTCGACTGGGCTATCTTGAGTCTATCACGAATCAGCTTGACTTTCTCTTCGGAGTTCTGATAAGATCGGGACCAAAAAGTTTTCGATCTCCAACACCATCCCACAGCAATGGTGTTCTACACCTGCTTCCGTATAGAGCTTCGAAAGGGGCCATCTTCAGACTGGTCTGATAGCTGTTGTTGTACGAGAATTCTGCGTATGGCAAATTGTCATCCCAGCTAGACCCGTAGTCTAGCGCACAGGCTCTCAACATGTCCTCCAGAATCTGGTTGACTCTCTCAGTCTTTCCATCTGTCTGCGGATGAAAAGCTATACTGAACTCCAGCCTCGTACCCAAGGTTTCATGCAACTGATTCCAAAACTTTCAGGTAAATTGTGTTCCTCTATCTGACATGATACTCCTTGGAACTCCATGCAAACATACGATCCTGGTCATGTATATCTTGGCTAACTTAGCGCTGGTATATGTAGTCTTCACGGGAATGAAATGTGCTACCTTGTTCAAGCGATCAACTACTACTCAGATAGAATCATAGCCTGAACGGGTCCGGGGTAATCCTGTGATAAAATCCATTCCAAGTTTTTCCCATTTCCACTCGGGAATCGGCAGTGGTTGAAGTAACCCTGCCGGCTTCTGATGTTGCGCCTTTACTCGCTGACAAACATCGCATACTGCTACGTACTCGGCAATATCTTTCTTCAAACCTATCCACCAGAAACTTTCCTTCAAGTCTAGATACATCTTGGTGTTGCCTAGGTGAATCGAGAATGGTGAATCATGGGCCTCCTGAAGAATTAACTTCCTGACCTCTAGGTCATTAGGCACATAGATACGATCCTCAAACCATAAAGTTCCGTGTTCATCCTCATGAAAACCTTTAGCCTTTCTGTTACTCATCTTTTCCTTTATCTCTGCAATTTCCTTGTCCGTCCTCTGCGCTTCACGGATCCTTTCGGTCAAAGTGTATTGAATATCCAAGGTGGCGACAAATCCTCTTGGGACTATCTCCAATCGGAGATCTCTGAGATCGTCGGCTAATTTCTGAGGTAATCCTCCAGCTATGAGGGTGTTCACATGGCTTTTAAGGCTCAAGGTGTCTGCTACAACATTTGCTTTCCCTGGGTGATAATGCAATCTCATGTCATAGTCCTTGATCAATTCAAGACATCTCCTTTGTTTGAGGTTCAACTCCTTTTGTGTGAAAATGTACTTCAAGCTCTTATGATCCGTGTAAACATCACAACTATTTCCGAAAAGGAAATGTCTCCATGTCTTGAGTGCGTGCACTATGGCTGCTAACTCCAAATCGTGTGTGGCATAATTCATCTCATGAGGTCGTAGCTGTCTGGAGGTATAAGCTACAACTTTTCCTTCCTGCATGAGCACTTCTCCAAGACCTTGACGAGAAGCGTCACAATACACCTAGTAATCCTTGTGTATGTCCGGCAAAATGAGTACTGGGGCTGTAACCAGACGTTTCTTCAACTCCTGAAAACTGGCTTCACAATCCTCGGTCCAAATGTACTTGGTTTCCTTCTTCAATAGCTCGGTCATGGGTTTAGCAATCTTGGAGAAATTCTCAATAAATCTCCGATAATATCTTGCAAGTCCGAGAAAACTGCGGATCTCCTTGACTGAGGTGGGGGATTGCCAGTTGGTGACCGATTTAACCTTGGTGGGGTCGACTGCTATTCCTTCTCCTAAAATAACATGTCTGAGGAATCCGACTTCCTTCAACCAAAATTCACATTTGCTGAACTTGGCATATAACTGATGTTCTCAGAGTTTCTCTAGAACTAGACGCAGATGTTCCTTGTGCTCTTCCTCGCTCTTGGAGAAAACCAATATGTCATCGATGAACACCACGACAAACTTGTCCAGATATTCCATAAATACCTTGTTCATCATGCTCATGAAATACGTAGGGGCATTAGTCAATCCGAATGACATGACGGTATACTCATATAAACCATACCTGGTGGTGAAAGCTGTTTTGGGTATATCCTGTTCATGAATCTTCAGCTGATGATACCCTGATCGAAGATCGATCTTGGAAAATACTTTGGCTCCGACTAGCTGATCAAATAAATCGTTAATCATCAGTACAGGGTACTTATTCTTGACGGTCACGTCATTCAATGAACGATAATCTACAACCATTCTCAGGGTTCCATCCTTCTTCTCTACCAAAAGAACGGAGGCTCCCCAAGGTGACGAACTTGGGCGAATATATCCTTTCTCCAATAATTCCGTGATCTGCTGCTTGATTTCTTCCAAATCATTCGGGGGCATCCGATAAGGTCTCTTGGATATTGGGGCTGTGCCAGGTAATAACTCGATCAGAAATTCTATTTATCTGTCCGGTGGCATTCCTAGTAATTCCTCCGGAAATACATCCGGAAAATCTTGTACTATAGGCACTTCCTCCCGAACCACTCCCGTGAGGGAATTCACTTGCTTCTTTATCGGTGTGCGTCTGGATATATACTTGATCCCCTTCTGCTCCGGGGTGGTGAGCAAAATCGTCTTGCGGGCACAGTCGATGTTCCCTTCAAACTTCGTCAACCAGTCCATGCCTAGGATCACGTCCAACCCCTGGGATTCTAAGACTATGAGGTCTACGGTAAAATCATGATTTTCGATGTTGAGGGTTGAATGACAGCCTAAGCCTGCCATCATCTCTCCTCCTGGGGAAGTGGCCTAAAGTGGGGTTCTAAGGGTCCTAGTGAGCAAACCGTACTTTTCCACAACTACCCTTGATATGAATGAATGCATTGCACCGGAATCAAAGAATACCAATACTGGACGTGAATTTAATAAAAACTTACCAACCACAGTGTCTGGCTGATCATAGACATCCTCCATGTCAATGTGATTCACCTGAGCACGAGCAAAAGAGTTGGGCTTCTTTGCTGAGCTTCCACTGCCGTTGCCGTTTCCATTCCTCTGCTTGGCCTCCAGACAATCGGTGGCATAGTGTCCTGTCTTCTGGCACTTGAAACAGGTGATATGACTCAGATCCTTCTGAGTCGGAGCAGGACGATGTTGGTTGCCATTGCC
Organism: Triticum monococcum; assembly: GCA_034509565.1. Lineage (NCBI taxonomy): Eukaryota > Viridiplantae > Streptophyta > Magnoliopsida > Poales > Poaceae > Triticum > Triticum monococcum. The sequence goes on from CM067843.1 coordinate 237,985,828, forward strand.
TCCATTGCCTGACTTGGGGTTGTTGTCTTGCTTGCGATTGTTTCCATTCCCTCCATGATTATGTCCTCCATGGGTGTGATGGGTATGTCCTCCCAAGTATGGGGCATAGCGGGGTTTCCGCTGAGCTCCGGAGTTGTACTTTCCCTGGCCATATTTCCGCTTGCGGCTTTCAATCTGCTGTTGCTTGCCTTCAAGTATAGTGGCCTTGTCTACTAGCTCCTGGTAGTTGTTGAAGGTAGCCACCATTAGATGCATTCCCAGCTCATCATTGAGTCCCTCAAGAAACTTCTCTTGTTTTGCGGCATCTGTGGCCACATCATCTGGGGCATAGCAAGATAATTTGCTGAACTCATCCACATACTGCCCCATAGTACGGTTCCCCTGGCGTAAGTTGCGGAACTCACGCTTCTTCAGACTCATGGCTCCAGCCGAGACATGAGCGGTGCGGAAGGCCCGCTGGAACTGATCCCATGTCATGGTGGCGACCGGATAAGTGGCGGTGTAGTTCTCCCACCAAGAGGCTGCAGGTCCAGTCAGTTGATGTGCGGCAAAACGCACCTTCTCAGCATCTGTGCATCCAGCAGTTGTTAGATCCCTTCCGATCTTGCGGAGCCAATCATCGGCTACAATCGGCTCGGTGCTACTAGAGAACACCGGCGGATTCAGCCTTAGGAACCGGGTCAGGTTATCGACAGGGGGTGGTGGCGGTGGATTGTTATTGTTGCCTTGGTTTTGGATGAGCATTTGCATTAAGGCAATCTGCTGTTGAATCAGCTGGGTGAGCTCCGGCGGGAAAGTGAAACCGGGGTCACGTCTCAGAGGCATCTGGTGTTATGGAGTGGATGAGAAATTAGAATAGAACAAGGGTCTAATGAGAAAATAGCACTACCCAAATGAATGCACACACATAGTCACACCAATCATTTATTCATTCATCTCAAACAGGGTTCAATCTCGGATTACAAAATCTAACGACTAATCGAAAATGACGGCCTAACTGATCGACAAAAAATAAAATAACATGGCGGTCGACTAAATGTCTTCATCAATTATCCTTGCGTCCTCTGGTGCGGCACCTCCTCTTGCGGCTTCCTTCGGTGGAGATCTCTTCATAATCCTGGTCATTGCTCACGCGAGGTCCATCATCTCCACTCGGGAAAAGGTTTTCTCCCAGATCTATTTTCTCCTCTAATGCGGAAACATCAATCTTCAACTTGTCGACTCTCCCCATGAAATCCTTGACTTCATCCTCATGCTCATAGTGGGCTTCACGTGCTGCATCCTCCAGTTCAATTTCACGAAGATGCAACTTTTGGACCGTCTTCAAGCTCCTGCACATCTGAATCTCTAGAGCCCTGATGTGAGCCTCCAAGTCTTGGACATATGAGTGAACGGAGTCATCATCTATGGTGCGGATGATCTCTCCATCTGCAGTCCTGCGAGAAATCATGGTGTGGTCTGATCCAACAAGCTCGGTCCTGTATTCCTCCTGGATGCGTCCAAGTGCATTATGAACTGCTATGTCTCTCCCGACAATCCAAGTGGGAGCAGTGAACCTGAAGTCAACGGGCGCCAAGAGACTTCCGAAAGTCCTCCCTGGTATGTGCACCTTAATCCTATAACGACGGTCTTCTGGAAATGCCATGATAGGGGGTCCCGGTGATAGACGGCAGAGCAATCTTCAATTCCTTGGTGATCTGGACTAGCCTCCTGTTGAAAAGCATTGTCTCATCTGGCTGGCAAAACTCCGGGAGTAGAACTGGGATGAACATGACGGACATCTAGAATGTTGAAATCAGAGAGAAGTCAGAAATGAACAGGGGAGTATTACGGAATGATAAGGACATAAAATAAAATAGTTTCTTCCTATGCCTTTCCGATCCTAGGGGTTACGTCCTACGGTCAACCTGGCTCTGATACCATCTCTGTAACGACCTGACCCAAAATCGGTCAAGTATCTGTGTAGCTGTACCATCCCAAGATCATGCTGGCACACATAGTACATTGATGAAAAGATTCAAAGTTCAATCACACCTGAATTTATTACACGATTCTCATATCGAGTCTTTATTACATCATAATAAATTCGGCCGAAGGCCAACTCATGAGAAATAAACTAAATAAAGCTGCGGAAGCGTAGACGAATAGCGAGTCTGTCGGATTTCGGGTTCCGGCAGACCCTTAAGGTTTGAACACTGGGGTGCGCGCGGAAATCTCACCTTCAACCTCTCCGTCTCGATGGGATCTAAACTACTGAAAGAACTGCACGAAAGACACAAGATTTATACTGGTTCGGGCCACCGATGTGGTGTATAGAGGCCCTGGTCCTCTCCCCAAATATTGAGCGGGAAGGGATCCAACAATGGCGGGCTAATTCGAAGGGGACAACGAGTACATCTATCCTGACAAAAGCAGTCTTCACCTGCCAAAGGCTCTGGTGATGACACCGCGCTGGGCTCCATGGTGACCTCCGTCTCGTAGTCCTCCTGGTCTTGGTCTCGTTGCACCGAAGTGGCAACCTTTGCCTGATGCCTCGGTACTCTGCTGATACGCTTGCCCCCTTTGCACCAAAGAGGAAAGAGGGACGCTGCGCGCGCTGGCACCCGCCTGGCGCCCCGTGTCGTCATGGCTTGCGTCATGGGCACCTCGCGAGGTACCCCGCCTTGAACTCTCCGCCTCCTCGCGAGCCAGCCTGACGAAGCATTGCCTGAGGATGCGCCGTGTCGTCCGCTTCATGAGGCTTGGCCCCTCGCGAGGGTCTTGAGCCTCGTGTTGATGAAGATGGGCCGCGCTGGGCCCCCACTTGAGCCACGCCACAGGCTGCAGGCAGGCAAGTCTGGGGACCCCCGTTCCCAGAACGCCGACAGTAGCCCCCGGGCCCAAGGCGCGCATGGACTTGGCCGTGCCGAGAGGCAAAAGGGCAAGGGCGAAGCGCCGCGGGCCCCAACAGCCTGCGGCCATGGACGCCGCGTGGCAGTTGATTGGACGTGGGTGCCTTAGCAACCACGCGGGTTGACAAGGGAGAGGCATCTTCCCAGACTTCGCCCTTGCTTTCTCCGGTTGCTGCTCAGATCCCCTTTCTTGCGCCTCCCCTTTCTTCCTCCAAACTTCCAGATCTACTCCGGTTGTGCGGCCTAGGAAGCCATGGCGCCTCGCAAGCCTCCGGCCGAGGCTTGGTATTCCCCCGCTCTGGACCCGCCGACTGTGTCCAAGGCCACCTTTGCCCGGCTGTGCCGGATGGCGGCGGCGCAGGGCATCGTCGGGACGGAGGTGTTCAAGGTTGGCTCCGCCTCCCCTGAAGATCGAGGGAGCACCTATTACCCCTACTTTGTGAGCGCCATCGCAGCGGGCTTGGTGCCTCCCTTCTCCGAGTTCTTCTTCTCTGTCCTCCGCCACTACAACTTGCTGGCTCTGCATCTCCACCCCAACTCTGTCCTTCTCCTGGCGATCTTCGCTTACTACTGCGAGGCCCACGTAGGGGTGCAGCCCTCGGTGGCCTTGCTGCGCTACTACTTCTACCTCCGGACTACTGGCGGTTCTCCTTCCGCGTGCGCGAGCTTCGTCGCGCATGGCAGCACCATTACCATATCGAGTCCTGGGAAGAGGGCTGATGGCTTCCGGAGCAAGTGGGTCTTGGTTGACGCCGGGCGCGTCCAACCTCGGCTGATCCCGCCCACGGAGCAGGCCGTGAGCGCCAGTGACTGGTGCCGGGCGAAGCTCACGGATCCCCGCGCGAAGCCGGTGTTGGAGAAGATGGATGCGGACTTGAGGCCAGCCAACATGGATACGGCGAAGTTGACTGGTGCGTCACTGTTGAGGGAGTTCTTGGAGCTGCAGCTGGCTCCACTCCGGCAGTACTCTTCTCCGATGTGGAGGCCTCATCTGAGCCCCGTGCCTGTGGATGATGAGGACGTGAACGCGGTTCTTCAATCTCTGGTCGGGGGCACGGTGGCAAGGTTGGAGGGCGCTCCCGAGCCCTTGTTTCTTTGCAGCGACTGGGAGCAGGTGGTGAAGTACATGCCCGTTTTCAACGGGGTCGGGCTCGTGCCCGTGGCACCTTCTGAAGGACTGGTGGACGTGCCCTCCGACGACTCCAGCGAGGAAGAGGACGAAGTGGAGCGGGGAGAGGGGCCCGACTCCGGGCTACTGACGGAGAGTCAAGGGCTCCCCTCCCTCGGCGCTCGCCCCGTACTCTCCGCCTACCGCCGAGCGATGATGATGATGATGATGTGCTGGGTAGCGGGAGCTCGCCCCCGATCCCGAAGAAGGACAGGACCGGGCTGGTCCCCCGCGGGCCTGCCCCTACCCCGGGGCAGTCCGCTGCCGCGCCTTCTGCTCCCAAGGTCGACCCTTCCAGCCGGCTATTTGGCTTGAAGTTAGGCCGAAAGCTGCCCGAGCTCACCGGCGATGACCTGTAAGCGCTTGATCCTTGTTCTCTTGTTTCTCATTCTGCCGACGAGGCTTGATGATTGCTTCTCTTGAGTAGGCGGGCGCCTACGGCGAAGAAACCAAAGCGGGCTCCTGAGGCTCCATCCGCGGCAGCGCCCCCGCCTGCGAAAGGGGGCGATCGCAGTGCGCGGGCTTCTCCTGGTCGGTCGCCCTCAAGAGGTCTGGCCATGCTGGTGGGGGCGAGCTCAGCCCCCATGGCCCAGGTGACTCCTGAAGTGTCCTTGTCTGGCGCCACTGCCACGGCTGGGGAGGCGCAGCGAATGCTGGCTCGGGGTTCGGCGGCCATGCCACCGCCGCCTTCTCCTCCCGTTTTGCTGGCCACTGCTCCCTCAGCTCCTCCTGTCATCCTAGGGCGCGCCGAGGCTCCTCCGTCTTGGAGCATGCTGCTGCTGAACTGGACCGGCTGCGTCAGGACCTTCTCGGCGCCGACCCTCGCCTGGTGGCTAGGCGTCTGGAACTGGCTTCGGGGTGGATTCGCTCTGATGCTTCGATCCGGGTGGCGCTGGTTCAAGCCTCGACGGCCTGCGATGAGGAGAAGCGGGCCGTCCTTGAGGCGAAGATTGCTCGTGACGCGGCCTTGGGGGAAGCGGTCAAGGCCCGTGACCGTTGCAAGGCGCTGGAGGACGAGCTGCAAGGCCTGCGGGGCCAACTTGCGGAAGAGGTTTTCCTTCGCCAAGAGTAGGAGAAGGGGGCGAAGGCACGTGAGGCGGCGCATGAGGCGGCGCTCGAGGACGCGGAGGCCAAGCTCAAGAAGCGCCGCGAGCGTCTAGGCGTGTGGAAGGCAGAGCTGGAGGCGACGAAGACTGAGCTGGACGCCAAGGCTCAGGTCCTTGCCGAAGATCGCGTGGCCTTCGCGGACATGGAGAAGGACGCCCGCGCTTCACTGAAGATGCTTTACGAGAGCGGCTTGGACAGCCCGCTTGTTGGTGACGAGGATGGCCCTGCCAAGCTGCTTCCCTTCCTGGTCAAGGCTCTTGAGGACGTCGTCCTTGGCATCGGCCCCGCGGCCGAGGCCGAGGCGCACGTGCTGTCTTCTACCGCGCTGACACGGGTCTTCGCCCACGTCTACCTCCGCGATCCCAACACCGACCTCGACGCCCTGCTAGAACCGGTGAGCGGCGAGGGCGCTGCTACCGCTGTCGAAGCTGTGAAGGGGCGCGCGGAGGCGCTGCTGGAGAAGTTCCGGGCCTTCAGCACCAGGCCGAAGCAAGGCACTGCCGACCCTGCTGTTCCACAAGGCGAAACCAGCACCGACGAGTGACTCCGTCCCATCCCTCCTCTTCTTTAGGTTCCTGCACATGCATCACGCCTCGGGGAGGCATTTAAACTTGCGTTTGGCATTGAGATTGACAGTATGGACTATGATATTTGCGTTTAAGTTCCTTGAATTTTATGCTTTTCTTCCCTACTTGCTTGTGTTCTACGCCGGCAGGGCCCGGCCCCGCGCATGCCTCACCCAGCATTGGCCCCAACCGGAAATCAGGACGGGACCAAAGGAGTGAGGGGCCATGTGACAAGTTAGGCTCCTGAGTCACGATGCTCAGGAGTCCCCTTTGGCGCTCGAACAACAAGTGGGGAAGCGTGATGTAGGCGTGTCTTCCGTTCTACGTCTGCAGAGCCCGACTCCGCGCGTACCTCACCCAGCATAGCCTTTCAGAACTAAGGAGTGAGGGGCTATGGAGCCAGTTAGGCCCCTGAGTCGCGATGCTCAGGAGTCCCCCTTGACGCGCGAACAGCGGATGATGAGGCGAGGTGTAAGCGTGGCTACCGTTCTACGTCTGTAGAGCCCGGCCCCGCGCGTACCTCACCCAGCATAGCCTTTCGGAACTAAGGATTGAGGGGCTACGGGACCAGTTAGGCCCCTGGGTCGCGATGCCCAGGGGTCCCCCTTGACGCGCAAACAGCCTTCATACCTTGGCTCCGCTCGGGGAGAGACGCGCGGCGAACCAGGCCCGAGGGGCCTGGCTGGGCGGCGTACGTCTGGGCGTGACCCAGCCATAGCCCCCATGCCCAGCCCCCTCGCGCGGCGCTCCCGAGGGGAGGCGTTGCGATGAGGCCAGCCACTGAGCTCTGGGCTCCCTGAGGTTAACGCGGCCCGGAGGCCACCCTCAGTTGTTTATCACCAGCGCGGAGCATAGCGCTTCCGTATGTGTACGGGCATAGCCGCTCCTCGGCAGTGTCTTCAGCCAGCGCGGAGCATGGTGCTTCCATTGGTACGTGGGAGGGGGCTCCCCTCCGGGAGGAGCCCCCGGGGCATATACAGCCCCGCCCTGACACGTGACCGGCATGGTAGAGCTGGGTGAGGTGTATCTGGGCACCCGTGAGCCAGCGCGGGACTCACGAGGCCCTACCTCTGGGCGGGTTGCGCCCGGCACTGGGCCATATCTTGAGATGTGTCCATGCAAAATTTGGTTAGATGTCGGTACTCTACGTCCTTGGGTCCCGGCCCTCGAGCTTGTCTCAGCCGTCGCTGGTATGCCAGGTCGCAATGCCATGGACAAGGCCAGAGGGTGAGGGCTGGAGAGCCAGTAAGAGCCCTGAGTCGCGATGCTCAGGCACCCCCCCTTTAACGTGCAAGTGGTCGACATGGGAAGAGAAGATGCCGCGGACGGGCACCATGCAGCTAAGCGTGATAGGCAATGCATAGTTGGAAATAAACGCTAGGGGGATACAAGCCACTGGGTCTGGCCCGAACGGCTTGGGGATGATGCAGCCCGAGGGGCGCCCCCAACAAGGCAAACTAACGGCGGAAAGGTAAATGCAGATACATGCCGCGGGGACGGCCACATGCGGCCTGGGAGTGATGCAACCCTGGGAGGGTGCTCCCAGCTGAGAACGGAACTTGAGAGATGTCACCTGAGGATGTCGTCGGCGTAGTGGCGTTGGTGCAGCAGACTTGACGGGCTGCAGAAGCCGATCCTCACGAGCCCCCAGGCCCCGGGGCCTCGGGAGGATCCGGAGGCACTAGTGACTCCCCGCGAGCTGTCTCCATCTCCTCCAAGGCCACGGACCACCTGTATTCCTGAGCCTCCACGATGCCCCTCATGAGGCGCTGGTACGCCGCAGCCATGCTCGGCAGGCCGTAAGGCATGCGAACATAGCTGTGGGATGGACCTCCGCAGCGCCCCACTTGCGAGGGCCAGAGGCGCTCCGTTGTGGCGATCCGATTGAGCCCTGGTACGTTGACGCAGACACGCAGCCCACATCCTCGCCTGGATGTGGGGCCACGGCTGGCAAGCGGCGGCAACCTCTCATGGTCCTTGTCTCCTGTAGCTCTTGAATGGCCTCGTCAACGAAGTCTTGCTGGTCTGGTCTTCCTCGCCTGGCTCCCTCCTGAGGGAAACGTGCTGCGAAGCACGCCTCCACATGGTGCCCAAGCGCCTCCCTCGCGACCCTGTCCTGGTCGGTGGCCCTCCAGGTGAGAGCCCCCGTGCCCTGCCTAAGGAGGGCGTCGGGCGCGCTTTCCTATGCGATGGATGGAGGGCCCTCCTGAGGGGGCATGGGCCCTGAGGGGCCTGCCTCCTGAGGGGCTGAGCCTGACTACGTCTTCTTCTTCTTGGGGGTGGTCTCAGGAAGCCTCCTGCTTCCGCGATCTGGGTCTTCTAGCAACGCGGCCTGAAAGGCTCGCTCTAGGGAACACACTGCATCTCTCTCTTCACAGGGCACCGTGATGACGCCGCCACTTCCTGGCATCTTGAGGACGTTGTAGCCGTGGTGGGTCACGGCCATGAACTTGGCCAGCGCTGGGTACCCGAGGATGGCGTTGTACGGCAGGCGGATGTGGGCGACGTAAAAGTCAATGAGCTCGGTGCGGTAGTTGCTGCGGGCCCCGAAGGTGACAGGGAGGCGGACCTGCCCGATCGGGACTGTGGAACCGTCGGTGATCCCGGAGAAAGGCCTGGTTGGCTGAAGCTGGTCATAGGGCACTTGGAGGTTGTTGAATGCTTCCACGGACATGACGTTGAGCCCTGCCCTGCCATCGATGAGGGTCTTGGTGACCTGCACGTTGCTGATAACCGGAGAGCAGAGCATCGGGAGGACTCCTGCAGTGGCCGCGCACTTGAGCTGGTCTGCCGAGCTGAACGTGATGGGGCACGCCAACCACCTGAGGGGGCGCGTTGCTTCAAGCTTGGGGAGAACTGCATTCACCTCGCGGGCAAACTGCTTGAAGATACGTTGGGAGGCTGGGGCTTGAGCTCTGCCCAGGATGCTGGCGATCGCGCGCGGCTCCTGGAAGCCCCCAGCCCCCTCGTCTTGATGGCGGTCTTCGTTCCTTCTTGGTGGAGGCGGCAGCGGAGGTAGGCCTGCGTTGCCATGAGGGCGGTCCTCACGAGGCTGGTCCCTCCAGTCCCCCTCACGAGGCAGGTCCCGCCAGCGGTCCTCGCGAGGCTGGTCGCGCCATCCCTGGCGCGGGCCGCGGTCTTCCCAGCGCCCTGGGTTTCTTCCTCCTCCCCGGCCGTAGCCCCGGTCAGCACGGTCAGGGCGACGGCCGATCCTTCCTTCTCGCACAGCGCGGAGCTCTTGACATTCATTGGTGTTGTGGGTGTGGAGGTCATGGTACACACAGTACCGGTTGCCTCTGGAGGGTTCGGGTAGATCCTTGCCCCGCTTGGTGTCTGGTTCTGCCGTGAGTACGGCAGCCCCCTTGCGCTTCACGTCCTTGGCCTTGGGCTTCTTCTCTTTTGGGTCCACGGCAGGCAGCTCGAGGAGGGAGAGACGTCCCTCCTCAGCCCTGGCGCACTTGTTCGCCAAGTTGAACAGCTCCAGGGAGGTGCAGAGGTCTTCGTGCATCGCCAGCTCCTCCTTCATCTTGACGTCACGCACGCCGTTAGAGAAGGCGGAGATGATGGCCTCCTCTGACACCCTGGGGATCTTGAGGCGCGCGCTGTTGAAGCGCTGGATGTACTTTTGCAGGGTCTCCCCGGGTTGTTGCTTGATGCGGCGCATGTCGCTCACGGCAGGCGGCCGGTCGCGAGTACCTTGGAAGTTGGCGATGAAGCGGGCGCGCATCTGGTCCCAGGAGGAGATCATGCCTGGAGCCAGATTCAGGATCCAGGTTCGCGCCCCTTCCTTCAGCGCCATGGGGAACCAGTTAGCCATGACCTTCTCATCCCTGCCGGCAGCCTCGATGCCCAGCTCATAGAGCTGGAGGAACTCTGCGGGATCGGTCGTGCCGTCGTAGCGAGGGGGCAGGTCGGCCTTGAACTTGCCTGGCCACGCGACGTTGCGCAGCTCAGTGGTGTAGGCGTGGCAGCCCGCGATGGCGACAAAGGCCTCGGTTGCTGGAGAGCTTGGTCTTGAGGGTCCCCACGCGCTGCAGCTAGGAGCAGGGCGGGGTCTTGACGCGCCGGAGCTGGAGCAGGGCCGCGGCATGCCGGAGCAGGGAGCGCCCGGGCAGCCCCCTGCGGGCAAGGGATTTCTTGGCAGCTTCGCTCTTGCTGCGCTGGCGCCTGATGGAGCGGGTTCCGCCCAGGGACCAAGCGCCTTGGAGCCACAACATCTTCTTGGAGAGGAGGCGGCTGGTGCGCCTCCGGAGCTTCGTTGCCCCCGCGGGGCGGAGTGCGGCGCAGAGGGACGGACGACGCAGAAGAGCCCCCTGCGGCGCGGACCAGCTTGGCGACGCGGTCGAGCCATTCTTCGTAGACGTCGTCGACGGAATGGTAGCGCAGGAGCTCATTTGCCGCGAGGAGCGCAGCTCGAGCCTCCAAGGGTGCGCGGAGCGCGCGGGACAAAGAGCCAACTGGTGCGAGTGACGGAGTGGCGGTGCGGCCGTCTTGCCGCACGGACGGGTGCTGAGACGATGCCTGCTGCTCGCCCCCCGCCGGGCCAGTGGCGGCGTTGACAGCGGGCGACGGGGAATGACGAGGACGCCCACCGACGGGGGCCGTCTGGGCAACGCGAGAAGCGATGGCGGCCCGGCGCTCGGCGCGAGCTTGACGAGCGTCTGACATGGATGTGACGGTCGGAGGAGAGCGGAGCGGTGGAAGACGAATTCCGGCGCACCCCTACTTGGCGCGCCAAATGTCGGATTTCGGGTTCCGGCAGACCCTTAAGGTTCGAACACTAGGGTGCGCGCGGAAATCTCACCTTCAACCTCTCCCTCTCGATGCGATCTAAACTACTGAAAGAACTGCACGAAAGACACGAGATTTATACTGGTTCGCGCCACCGATGTGGTGTAATACCCTACTCCAGTGTGTGGTGGATGGATTGCCTCCTGGGGCTGGTGAGGATGAACAATACAAGGAAGAACAACCTCGTGAGGGTCTGTTCTTGGCTGTGGTAATGAACTGCTACGAAGAGCGCAGTCACCCTCTCTCTCTCTCTCTCTCTCTACTTGCGAACCGAACGAACCAACCCCCTTGCCATGCAGGTGGCTAGTCCTATTTATAGAGGCCCTGGTCCTTTCCCCAAATATTGAGCGGGAAGGGACCCAACAATGGCGGGCTAATTCGAAGGGGGACAACGAGTACATCTATCCTGACAAAAGCAGTCTTTGCCTGCCAAAGGCTCTCGTGATGACGCCGCGCTGGGCTCCATGGTGACCTCCGTCTCGTAGTCCTCCTGGTCTTGGTCTTGTTGCACCGAAGTGGCAACCTTTGCCTGATGCCTCGGTACTCCGCTGATACGCTTGCCCCCTTTGCACCAAAGAGGAAAGAGGGACGCTGCACGCGCTGGCACCCGCCTGGCGCCCCGTGTCGTCATGGCTTGCGTCATGGGCACCTCGCGAGGTACCCCGCCTTGAACTCTCCGCCTCCTCGTGAGCCAGCCTGACGAAGCTGTGCCTGAGGATGCGCCGTGTTGTCCGCCTCGCGAGGCTTGGCCCCTCGCGAGGGTCTTGAGCCTCATGTTGATGAAGATGGGCCGCGCTGGGCCCCCACTTGAGCCACGCCGCAGGCCGCAGGCAGGCAAGTCTGAGGACCCCCGTTCCCAGAACGCCGACAGAGTCCATCCGACTCCATAGGGCAATCGCCAAGCGTAGATCATAGCCTCACTCCTGGTCGGAAAACCCCTCTACAACATGAGACGTTGCAGTTGTGTAGGTCAACATTTTGAATATGCCGGCAAGTCATAGAGAGAACAACAATAATAATGCTAACTGTCGGTGTCAAAACCGGCGAATCTCGGGTAGGGGGTCCCGAACTGTGCGTCTAGGCCGGATGGTAACAGGAGGCAAGGAACACGATGTTTTACCCAGGTTTGGGCCCTCTTGATGGAGGTAAAACCCTACATCCTGCTTGATTAATATTGATGATATGGGTAGTACAAGAGTAGATCTACCACGAGATCAAGGAGGCTAAACCCTAGAAGCTAGCCTATGGTATGATTGTTGTGTATGAAGTTGTCCTAAGGACTAAAACCCTCCGGTTTATATAGACACCGGAGAGGGTTAGGGTTACACAAAGTCGGTTACAATGGTAGGAGATCTTGAATATCCGCATCGCCAAGCTTGCTTTCCACGCCAAGGAAAGTCCCATCCGGACACTGGACGAAGTCTTCAATCTTGTATCTTCATAGTCCTGGAGTCCGGCTGAAGGTATAGTCCGGCTACCCGAACACCCCCTAATCCAGGACTCCCTCAGTAGCCCCTGAACCAGGCTTCAATGACGACGAGTCCGGCGCGTAGATTGTCTTCGGCATTGCAAGGCGGGTTCCTCCTCCAAATTCTTCATAAAATTTTGTAAACACCAAAAGTAGTGTCCGGCTCTGCAAAATAAGTTTCCACGTATTGCCACGGAGAGAATAACATTAACTTAAATCTAATCTGCTGACGTATTCCGCAGCGCGACATCACACTACGGCCAAGCCTTTATTCGAATCGTTTCCATTTTTCCACCTCAGCGTGTTTTGCGAGGCGGTTTCCTTGGCACATCTTGTCAAAGCAGAGATCGTATCCCCTTTATTTACGGGATTCTCATTGATACGGACATGGGTAACCCAACCGTGCCCGTTAGCATGTCTTGTCGATTGAAGGCGAGTCCCAAACGGTTACGGGGAGGGCTCCTAGTATTCAACCTCTTATAAAGAGACCAGGGCCTTACTCCTTTTCTCCAATCTCAAAACAAGTTCGCCCATTGTCTCGAGTTCCAACACCCTAGGCTCCAGATTCCAGGTGCCTCGGACCTTCAACAATGTCCGGTTCCGACCTTCAAGGCCGATGGATGCCCTCCTCTGTCACGGAGGAGGACGTGCTAAAGTTGAGAGAGGCTAAGTTCTTGACCACCGAAATTTCGCATAGGTTGCCTGCTCAAAGGCAGGCTATCCCTAGTCCCCAGCCTGGTGAGAGCGTAGTGTTCATGTCTCACTTCCTTCGGGGGTTGGGCTTCCCAATAGATCACTTCGTGAGGGGGCTGATGTTCTATTATGGGCTGGAATTTCATGACTTAGCTCCGGAGTCCATCCTCCACATTTCCTCATTCATCGTTGTGTGCAAAGCATTCCTCCGTGTTACTCCTCACTTCGGATTATGGCTCAAGACCTTTGGAGTGGAGCCAAAGATGATCAAGGGACGGCACACAGAGTGCGGAGGCGCTATCATAAGTAAGAATGCCGATGCTCCATGGACTGAGGGCTCCTTCCAAGAGGAGTTCGGCTTGTGGCAACGAGAGTGGTTCTATATCACCGCTCCTAGGAGCACCAAGTGGGTGGCGCCTCCTGCCTTTCGCTCGGGGCCCCCACCACGGCTAGCGTCATGGGTCAACAAAGGATTAGATTGGGGGTTATCCAAAGACGTGCCCTTGTTGCAGGGCCGCGTCAGGGATCTCTTAGAAAGAGACCTCAACCTGGTCAAGGTGACGCAGGTCATGCTGATTCGCCGAACTCTGCCCAACAAACGTCGCTCCCTTCGTCTGTGGGAGTTTAATCCGGAGGGACTACGAGCTCTCCAGCATTTTATTGGCGCAACGCCCGTGGAGATGTATAAAATGTTCTTCGGATCACAAGCAATGTGTCCGGATTTGACCGAGGACGTAGATTTAAGCTGCAATCGCCTGGATACTCGAGTAAGTAACCTTGTGCCCGGACTCGCTATCGATAAAATTGTCATAAATTCGCCCCTAAAAGAGTTGTCCTTTTAAACAGGAGTGGATAGCGAAGGCAAGTTGATCAGGTGTCCGGCTCCCCTTCCTGAGACCAGGCAGGATCCTGTGCTAGTCAGGATGTTGAAGATTGTGCCTTTGGAGGGAAGTGAGGGGGAGGACAAGGAAACTATGGCCTCCTCGAGGGAGGCTGCTCCGAAGGGAGGAACCGACAATCCCTCTCCTAAGGGGAAGAAGAGGGCCGCCTCTGACGACCCGGAGACCATGGCCTCAAAGCGGGGGAAAAAGTCCTCGTCAGAGGGTCCGACGCCGGGGAGATCCTCGGCCGAACTACGCCCTCAAAGGGATCAGCCCAACAGCGAGCCATAAGTAGAGAAAGATTTTCCTTTAGAGGGATGAGAGAAATCCTTGCTTTTTATCTGAGAAGATTAACCGAAATTTTTCGTAGCTCGGACCTCAGCCCTTCTCAGCAGAGCTCGTCTTCGGGGGATGTTCTTCCAGAGATGATGGAGAGTGGAACGCCCCCCCTACCGTACCGCCTGGCGAGGCAGGCGACCCTGAGGTGTCGTCGCGGAGGGTTTCTCCGAAACCAGCAGGGGTGGAACGTAGCCATATGTCCCCCCAAGGTTCTCTGCGTCCGGCCTTCGATGGAGGTCATAGGACGAGTCTGGCACCGTACGATGCGCGGTCGGAGGAGCTGATGATTCTGCTGGGGCGAGCTTCTATCTCAGAGGAGCACCGTGCATTGATGGGTACGGTGATTGGAAGGATTTCGTCAGCGGAAAGCAGATTGCATGAGGCCGTCAGAAGTTTGCTGACGGGTTTTGAGGTATGTTTGATAATGTACTTCTTTGTCAGTTGCGCATAAACAAGATGCGCCCTGTGTAGATAGTAGCCCCTGAGACTCTGTGCGTTGTCAAAATTGACGGCGCACAGAGGATCATAATCCCAGGTCTAAAATGTCGCCTTTGTATACAGGTGGCGAAGTGTCCGGAATCGAGCCGAACTGATGATTTTGCCGAACTAAAGAGGCAACTTGACGTGGCAGATGCCGACATCGCGCTCGTCAATGAGCGGCTCGATGAGGCTCAAGGTATGCAATTCCTCAGGCGGCATTTGGTAAGAGGAGCTTTATGCCAGTATCTTACAATGTGTGTGCTTGACGCAGATGGTGCGGCCGCCGTGGAGAGTCTTCGGGCGGAACTTGCCCGAGCTAAGGAACAAGCCAGGAAAAGTGATGCGGCTGCCGTTAAGGCCCTTGAAGAGCTGAGAGCCAAACAGGCTGCTCACTGCCAAAGCAAGAAGGAGATGGCCGAGATGGCTGTGAAGTTAAAAGGTGCTGCTGACCGTTGCGAGTTTCTTGAGAAAGAAGACCGGGCGAGACAGACGGACTTAGAGAAGGCCGTTGCTGATGCCAACAACGCTCGCTCTGCGATGAGAGCTGCGAAGGAGGAGCTGCGTCAGGCCGGACAAATTGCGCCTGGAAAGCCCTTTATGCTGCGGAGGAAGTTTTGCGATCCGAAGTTTGCTCTGTTGGACCGGATGTGGAGTGTGGAGAACACCTATCTGGATTTGGCAGCGAGTGCTGCTGATGCGACCGAATACTTTCGAGATCAAGAAGATCATGAAGTGGAAAGGCTTTTCTGGTCGCAGTTCCAGAATCCAGAGCCTCCACTGGCAGTGGACGATCGTCTGGCTCAATGGGTCGAACTGAATAGATTGTCCGAACTCGCCATGAAGTACGTCATGGGTCATCTGTGGCCGGGGAGATCGGAGCCGAAAAGTTATTTCAGCTTGGTGCAGCAATTCCTTGACGCGGTGCCACGTATCAATGCAATGAAGAGGTCGGCATGCATAGAGGGCGCACGGATGGCTCTTGCCCGTGTCAAGACATACTGGGCAGAGATGGAGACCACTGTTGTTGCATCCCGAGATTCGGACAAAAGCCGAGTACCCTCCAAGCACTATTTTCAGGAAGTCCTTGAAGGCGCTCGTGTAATAGAGGCGCAGTGCTCAAAGGATGCTATGTTCTGATAGCATATGTAATTATAAAGAAATATTTTGATGAATTGTAGTAGACTTTTATACTTGTGCCTTTAAGTATTTGGAACACCTCCTGTGCGGCCGGTTTTAATATATATATATATATATATATATATAATCTGAAAGATTGCAGTCGTTGGCTTCAGCCCCCACGCACATAGTGCGGGGGTGCTCGCAGAAGGCGCATTTTCACACTTAGTCCAACGTCTTGGTCCTACAAAGGAGGTGATAGCGCAGCGAGCTAGGCAACCGGACTATAATGCTTTAACACTTTCACTTAGGCATAGGAGCTTGACAATGGGACTATTTAGGTAGCCCTGGTGGTGACTGCGCTCGCCCGAATTCGGGGCCCGTGTGTGCCTGGCCGGGAAATGGCCCTTCGTTAATGCGGAGGAATCCTACAGATTCCGGAGAGTCATCGAGTGGTTGACCAGTCTCACGCCATATCATGACAGTCGGTTTTCGGCTTTCTCTACTGAGGTGCTCGCCTAGCCGAACCAGGGCACAATCGCAGTAGTTCTCCTGGTGCCGCCTTAGCCGATAGAGCGGAATGTAAGGTGGCCGAACACAGGAGCCGGGCAACCCAACATTTGACCAAAATCATGACTCGGAGCTGATGCATATAAGGCCAAACTCGCGACGCCGAACACTCCCTAAGGTATTCGGTCTTTATGAGAGCGGGCGAGGTAACGCTCTGAGGTATAAGCCCCTAGTGTCCAGGTACGCGCATGAATTCTGACATGGCCACATGCCAAGACGCCAGCCTCCTCCTTGGTCATAGAACCAGGGGATGTGTATCAACAAGAGACAGTAAAAAGGTTTACGCAGGGTCTTAATCTGAAAAGAATCCTTGGAACGGGTCCCTACTGCACGTCTGCGCCTGTGTCTCCGTTGTGTCGTATCCTAGACGAGCACAACACAACGTTCATCTGTAAAAAGAGAGCAACTAAGTTGAAAAAGGGGCGTGCCAAACAAAAAGTTATATGAAATAAACAAAGTGTAAAGTGAAATATGAAAAAATTGAGCTTTATTGTCTCTTATTTTATACGTGTGAAGCCCCTAGTGCAGGGGTATATGGCCACTAAGCCTTTATCAACGATGCTTTGTGCCGGACTCGTCTATCTGTGTCCGTGGTCTTAATGACCTGTTCCGATGTTCTGGCTGGTGAAGCCATTGTATTGTGGGGCTGTTAAAGCGGCCGCACAATCCTCCGCTTGGGGGAGGTGTTCTCACTGCTTCCCCTTTAAGGAGATGATGCCATGTGGACCGGGCATCTTAAGCGTAAGGGATGCATAATGCGGTATTGCGTTGAAGCGGGCGAAAGCTTCACGTCCCAGTAGTGCTTGGTAACGACTTGAGAATGGGACGATGTGGAAAGTCAGCTTTTCGCGACGGAAGTTATCGGCAGAGCCGAAAATAACCTCGAGCCGGAGAAAACCCATGCAATGGGTGTCCGGACCTGGCGTTACTCCTTGAAAGGAGGTTTTGCTGTGGCGAATTCTTTTTGGGTCGATCCCCATGTGGCGGATTGAGTCCTGATATATCAGGTTGAGTCCACTGCCACCGTCCATAATGACATTTGAAAACTGGAGTCCGCCAATTATTGGATCGAGTACCAGGGCAATCCAGCCTGGGTTCTTGATACTTCTAGAATAATCCAGATGATCGAAGATGATTGGTTTTGACAACCAGTGACGGGGTTCCTTTGGGATAGGCCGTGGGGTGCGTACCTTTATGGGCGCCGCACGTTTTGTTATGTGGAGTAAGTTTACTATTTTTACTTCTTGTGAGAAATTCTTTTGTTTCCTAGTGCTCTGCTTTTGGGGTTCGTCCTTGTCTTCGCTTGGTGTATCGAGCCCCTTGTGTTCGGCGTTGAGTCTGCCGGATTGTTTGAAAACCCAACAATCTCTGTGGGTATGGTTAGCAGGCTTTCCGGGAGTGCTATGTATTTGACATATCCTATCCAAGATTTTGTTTAGGTTGGATAGGTCGTCCATGTTATCTTGGAGGGGTGGCTTTTTCTAATTCTGTCTTGAGCATTTGAATCCGGCGTTGATTGCCGTGCTCTTCGGACTTTTTTCCTTAGTCCGGCGATGGTCCTTATTGTGTCGCGGTTTTCCGTTTCCATCCCTAGTTTCGGATGTACTTGGGTCACTGGTGCTGCATCTTGCCAACCAGCTGTCCTCTCCTGCGCAAAAGCGGGTCATGAGGCTTGTTAGTGCGGCCATTGTTCTTGGCTTTTCTTGGCCGAGGTGTCTGGCAAGCCATTCGTCTCGGACATTTTGCCTGAAAGCCGCTAAGGCTTCAGCGTCCGGACAGTCGACTATCTGATTCTTTTTAGTAAGAAATCTATTCCAGAATTGCCGAGCTGACTCTCCGGGCTGTTGGGTTATGTGACTTAGATCGTCTGCATCCGGAGGGCGGACATAGGTCCCTTGAAAATTTGCTCAGAAAGTGTCCTCAAGCTCTTCCCAACTTCCGATCGTGTTTTCAGGAAGGCTTTTGAGCCAATGTCGGGCTGGCCCTTTAAGCTTGAGGGGTAAGTATTTTATGGCGTGGAGGTCATCTCCTCTAGCCATATGTATGTGGAGGATATAATCCTCGATCCAGACTCCAGGATCTGTTGTTCCATCATATGCCTCTATGTTTACGGGTTTGAATCCCGCTAGAAATTCATAATCCAGGACCTCATCGGTGAAACATAGGGGGTGTGCGGCACCGCTGTATTTGGGTGTGCCGGATTCTGATAATGGCTTTATTGCATTGCTTACGAGAGCTTGCTTTCTTGGCCCGTAAATGGACCTGGTCGGGCCATGATGCGAATCCTTAAGTGGGTCGCATGCCGGCTTAAGTGCGGCGCTGCTTGCCGCTTTATGTTGGCCATGGGGTCGTCTATCCGACCGTGTGGCTTTCTCGCTTTTGGAATGCGAGGGCTCTAAGGCCTCCTCGTCGAATTCAGGCAGTAGCTTTCTCTTCGGATAGCTTTTAGTGCGGTGACTGTCGCCGCATTTGTCTACGGTATTAATTACTTTACTCCATCTGATCCTGAGTGCATCTTCCACAGTTTTTAGCTTCCGCTTCTACTTTTTTAGGCTGCATGCGGTTGCAACGAGCCGTTTGTGGAGGTTCTTCTGCTTCGTGGGCTTGTCCGGCGTAGGGTCGTCCAGAATGCCATTTTCGCCGGGGGAAGGATGTTCGGTTTCTCTATTCGGGTTGTCCTGTTGGGATGGTTGCTCTAAGGCATGCTCGTCGTCTAACGGCTCATCCTGCTCTATGGCTGGGTCTTTATCGAGGCGGGGCTTGGGTCGGCGTTTACGCCGACACTTTGATTGTTTTTTGAGAGATCGATCCCTCTTTCTGTCCCCGTTTTCCTTCTTGTTGCTTTCTTTAGGGGTATCCACCATGTACACATCGTGAGATGAGGTGGCTGTCCGATGCCCTATAGGCGTTGGTTCTTGGTTGTCTCCTGCATCGTCGTCCATATCGTCGATTTCTTCGGAGTTGAAGTCGAGCACGTCGGTTAAGTCGTCGACAGTGGCTACGAAGTGGGTGGTGGGTAGGTTTTGAATTTCTTCATCCGAATCCCATCCTTGATGACCGTAGTCCGGCCAGGGCTCTCCTGATAAAGAGAGAGACTTTAGCGAATTCAGGATGTCGCCGAAGGGCGAGTGCTGAAAGATGTCTGCGGCGGTGAACTCCATTATCGGCACCCAATCGGATTCGATCGGCAGGGGCGCGGGGGGCTCGGAGTTCGGAGAGGAATCCAGCTCCTCGGAGTCACGGGCCATGCAGAGTGCGGGGCTGGAGTTCGGCTCAATCGCCTCTGAGATCGCAGCCCCTGAGGTAGCGTCCAATCGCTGATCCTCAATAGGCGTAGTAGGCTCCGAATCAATGGTCGGAACCGATGCGTGTGCGGCCTCCAAGGCGCTGTTCGGCGACAGAGCTATATCATGCCCCTCGAGACAGTGCGGCGCGCTTGGCTGTGGCTCGAATCCGTCGAAGATCAAGTCCCCGCGGATGTCAGCCGTGTAGTTTGGGCTTCCAAACCTGACCTGATGGCCAGGGGCGTAGCTTTCGATCCGCTCAAGGTGGCCAAGCGAATTGGCCCACAGTGCGAAGCCGCCGAAGACGAAGATCTGTCCGAGGAAAAAAGTCTCACCTTGGACTGCATCGTTGTTGATGATCGAAGGAGCCATCGGGCCTAAAGGCGACGACATAGAGGAACTCTCAATGAAAGCACCAATGTCGGTGTCAAAACCGGCGGATCTCGGGTAGGGGGTCCCGAACTGTGCGTCTAGGCCGGATGGTAACAGGAGGCAAGGAACACGATGTTTTACCTAGGTTCGGGCCCTCTTGATGGAGGTAAAACCCTATGTCCTGCTTGATTAATATTGATGATATGGGTAGTACAAGAGTAGATCTACCACGAGATCAAGGAGGCTAAACCCTAGAAGCTAGCCTATGGTATGATTGTTGTGTATGAAGTTGTCCTACGGACTAAAACCCTCCGGTTTATATAGACATCGGAGAGGGTTAGGGTTACACAAAGTCGGTTACAATGGTAGGAGATCTTGAATATCCGCATCGCCAAGCTTGCCTTCCATGCCAAGGAAAGTCCCATCCGGACATGGGACGAAGTCTTCAATCTTGTATCTTCATAGTCCTGGAGTCCGGCTGAAGGTATAGTCCGGCTACCCGAACACCCCCTAATCCAGGACTCCCTCACTAACACTATATGCAATTTGGCTGTGGGGCTCTAAGTTTTATGTTTTTGCGAAAAAGCCACTTTTTTCCTACAACAAAGGGCTTGCTTGCAATTATTACGAAATGTTGGTAGTTATTGAGATGGTTCCGCCAACCAATGTCTCATTCCCAATTATTAATTAACCCCTCAATTAATTTATTTGTTTGGTGTTGAGATTTCCGAAATACTCCAGTTTCCAGAGGCTCATTTGTCCGTAACAGGGGACACGACTAATCGATTAGGTTGTTACTCTGCAGAGTCTTGTGCACTTTACCCGCAAGATTCGTTCCTGAAAGCACAAGTGCTCCCTAGGTGGTTTTGATAATTGATGACAACATATCTCCTGTTGGACTAACGTTTTCATCTAGTATGTTTCAGATAAGTTCAACAATGGAGTGGCATGGACTAAAGGGTGTGGGAAGGTCTCCAAGACACTAAGGACAAAGGATTGGCTAAAGCTTGAAGTTCAAGACTCTTCATTTTACATTTTAGTGATCCAAGATCACATTGAGTCCATAGGAAAAGCCAATACTATGAAGGAGGGATGAGGTGTTGCTTAATGAGCCTCTTGCTCAAGTGCTTAATGATATGCTCCAAAATCCTCAGCTACTTTCCCATATCCACAAATGACCTAAACCCTAAGCCAAACTCGGTCATACCAATTCTATCTATCCGGCGCCACCGAGTTTCACTTGTCATTTGCCACTGCCAAACCCTAGCAATTCGGTCCTACCGATAAGGATCTCGGTCTCACCGAGATGGGATTGCAAACTCTCTGTTTCCCTTTCGTAACTTTTCGGTCTCACCGAAAGAGCGAGTCGGTCCCACCGAGTTTGCCTGACCAACTCTCTGGTTAGCTTATTGCCAAACTCGGTCTCACCGAGTTTGTGCAATCGGTCTCACCGAGATTGCGTTATGCCCAAACCCTAACCGAATCGGTCCTACCGAGTTGCATGTCAGTCCCACCGAAATTCCTAATGGTCACTAGGTTTACTATTTCGGTCCGACCGAGTTTTCTGATTTGGTCCCACCGAGATTGTTAAATTGTGTGTAACGGTTGGATTTTGTGTGGAGGCTATAAATACCCCTCCACCTCCTCTTCACTCGTGGAGAGAGCCATCAGAACACACACACCATTCCAACTCATATGTTCTGAGAGAGAACCACCTACTCATGTGTTGAGACCAAGATATTCCATTCCAACCATATGAATCTTGATCTCTAGCCTTCCCCAAGTTGCTTTCCACTCAAATCTTCTTTCCACCAGATCCAAATCCTATGAGAGAGAGTTGAGTGTTGGGGAGACTATCGTTTGAAGCACAAGAGCAAGGAGTTCATCATCAACACACCATTTGTTACTTCTTGGAGAGTGGTGTCTCCTAGATTGGCTAGGTGTCACTTGGGAGCCTCCGACAAGATTGTGGAGTTGAACCAAGGAGTTTGTAAGGGCTAGGAGATCGCCTACTTCGTGAAGATCTACCGCTAGTGAGGCAAGTCCTTCATGGGTGATGGCCATGGTGCGATAGACAAGGTTGCTTCTTCGTGGACCCTTCGTGGGTGGAGCCCTTCGTGGACTCGCGCAACCGTTACCCTTCGTGGGTTGAAGTCTCCATCAACGTGGATGTAGGATAGCACCACCTATCCGAACCACGGGAAAAACATCCGTGTCTCCGATTGCGTTTGAATTTTCCAAACCCTTCCCTTTACATTCTTGCAAGTTGCATGCTTTACTTTCCGCTGCCTATATACATTTTGCATACTTGCTTGATATGTATTGTGAGTGTTGAAATTATGCTTAAACTCCACCCTAACTGAAAAAGCTTAAAAATTGTAACTTTGGCATGAAGTGTCTAATCACCCCCCTGTAGACACATCTACTTCAAGGTCCTACAGTTCCCTCCTTTATGTCCTCGCACTGCCTGGTGTTTGAAGACGGGACGAACGAAACAGGGTCTTCCATAGAGTTTCTCTAGGCACTGCCGGTGCCCATCCATGTCCTACCGTTCTTCTACATCTGCTGGCACCGTCCGTCCAGAGTCACGTCTAAGGTTAACCCAGCCAGAGCCCATAATGGCTTGCGGCTGCACAGGTAAGCTTCCGGTCAAGGGGTATCCATCCGTCTCTTCGTGGCTGGGTGAAGCTTTCCGCAAGATGTCATGGCGCTTCTCCATGCATCCCGGCCATCCGCTGGTTTCTCCCGGGTGCCCGTCAACCGTCCGCCACCCAGTAGTGAATTTGAAGTCCATCTTGAGCTTGAAGTCATGGGGTTGTCATCATCTTGACTCTCACATCTCCCTTATGAATCTCTCAACCAACCCCATCTATGAGCATAGCAAGATAAACTACATCATCCCGGGCAATAGTAGCAAGGGGAATTGGGTTCATCCTACCTCATGATACTACTCAAGACATAACTTAAAATTCTCCTACTGCATGCATGGTGGGGAAGAATAATTCTAATGCAACAAAATCATATGTATTGTAAAACATGATCAAATGACTTGCCTAACTGACGATCTTCAAACGCTAGTGACTCGAGATAGCAAGCTTCGCACTCCGGAAATTCTATCAAGTCAAACAATAGCACAAATAAGTATTCCACTAAATAACATAATAGCAAGCTAAAGGAAATCACACAAGCACTCAAACCAAAACCAAAGAAAACTCGAGGAAAACTAAATCAAGGTTTTCATCACTTCAAGCAACAACAAAGAAATAGTTTTATCCTACTAACACTTTTCTTAACAGAACCAAAACAAGGGTTTTGCTAACTAACATAAAGGAAAACAACATATAAACTAGGTGCAAAAAGAATCACATCAATATCTATTATAGAACTCCTGTTATACCTAAAACAAAACTAATAAGAAACTAAAATAAAACTTTTTATTTTGTTGTAAATAAATGTTCACCCTCTGTAACTACAGAAACTAATCTAAAATAAACTATAGCAGGGGTAAATTAAAATTCTATAATAACTAGAACAACAGGAATCAGCAGCAAGCTAAATAAAACTAGAAAAGCTTGATTTCGACTAAAACTCATTTTAATACAATCTTCAAATACCCCCAACAAGTTCCTACTGCTAGGCTCGGTCAAAACTAAGCAGTGGCAAAAAGAATCACCTAAAATAATAATCCTAGCTCAATTTATAGCAGAAATACTAATTTGACTAAAACTAATATAAAACTATTTTTATAAACTTAAACATGGCCGAATCTATTTTCTACAGAAACTATAGTAAATTTGTAAACTAACAAAAAAAAGAATCAACTAAAAATAATAAATAACCTAAAAGATATAGCCTTTACAAGAACAGAACTATTCTGTTTTAAAAATAGAAACTAAAAACAAAACTGGCGCTACTGGGCCTATCTAACGCTCAGGCGACAACTAACTAAAACGCGCCCATGGCTAAATATAAATAACCGATCGGGCCGGTCTAACTAAATTGCAACTTAAAATAAACCGATCTAACCGGGAATAAACCGAAACTAAACTGATCTACTAAAGAAAAACCAAACTCTTCGCATGATCTAATCTAGGCCCTAGATTCGAGATCTAACGGTGGAGGGGAAGGCCGGCGGCTTACAGCGGCGGGCGACGGCGAGGTTGGCTCGGGCGTTGGTGGCGGAGGTGTTCTGGTGGTCCGGGGCGATGGCGGTGACATCGGGGCGATGCGGCGGAGCGAGGCGGAGGTGGTGGTGGAGTTGTTGGAGCTCAGGGACGGCGCAGACGTCGGGGCAAGGCGAAGCAGAGCCCAATGCTCTGCAGCTCCGGCGGGTGGCGGACGAGCTCGGGGTCATCGCTGCTGTGGGTAAGAGGGGGGCAGACCATGTCAAAAAAATGGGAAACGGTGATGAAAGTACGCGGGTGGAAATTGGGATCGAGGGAGTGCTCACCGGAGTCGGAACGGGCGGCGAACTGCGGCGGCAGCAGCGAGATGCATTTGGCGAGGGCGCGAGCTATGGTGGGAGTTTGGATAGGGTTTTTGGGGGTTTCGGAAGAGGAGGCCGTGGGGTTTATATAGGGCATAAGCGTGGGCGAGGGGTCGACTCGGGATCACGATCCCGAGAGAATCGGAACCGCGGCGCGCTCTGTACGCGCTCCGGGCGGCATTACGTGCGCGAGGAGGAAAGAGAAGGGGTGGGGCCGGGGTGTCGGCGAGAGAGGGAGAGGAGGGTTCGGTCGGTCGACCGAAACGAAGACGGCTCGGGCGTGCGCGCGGTTGGTGGCTGGCTGGGCCGCGTCGGGTGGGCTGCGGCCTCGGCGACTGGGCCCGTTGGCCTGGCGCCTGGCACGCCGGGGTTCTTCCTTTTTTTAAAAGTAAGATAGAGAGAGAAAACTAATTATAGATAAATCTATAGTATTTTTATATAGGACATATATATATATTAAATTCTCAGGGGAAATAATCCTACAACATGGACATTTTTCCAGAGGCAAAACACAAACAAAAAAACATCTCCTGGAAATCCCAAATAAGATTCAAATTTGAATTCAAACTTTTTGGCCATATTTTTCTTCTGACATTTTTGGAGCGTCATGTTTACTCCTCTCATACGTTTGCTCAAGTATTTTGCCAGACATTTCTTTTTGAAATAAATTTCAATTTCCAAGTTGAATCCAATTAAAGCAAAACTCAAATGCCTTTGAAAATTTCCAAATGCCACACAATTCAAACAAAATGCGTAGATGCTTAACTAATAATTGTAAAACATTCCAAATTGAAAATTTGGGATGTTACATTGGCCCATATCGAATAACTCAGACACCTGAGGACCCCTTAATCCAAGACTCCCTTAGTAGCCCCTGAACCAGTCTTCGATGATGACGTGTTTGGCACGCGGATTGTCTTCGGCATTGCAAGGCGGGTTCCTCTCCCTGAACACTTTAAAACAATTCCCTGAACAAAGGAACTGTATCAGGCTCTGTATAATTTTTACAACCCTTAGCCACGATGGCAAAGTATCAAAATGAAACACTATCTCTTACCGACAACTTTTTTCGGCGAAGCATCACATCTGGCTCTTTAACATTTCGAACCGTTTTCATACCCTCGTTCCATGTTTCGAGGCATAGCCTCCATTGGCACGTCTTGTCAAAACAGAGACTGTGCCCGCCCATTATGGGATTCCCATTAATATGGTTTTGGGTGAAACAACGGTGCCGCTCACATGATCTCTTCAGGAACAAGCGAGTTTTAAGGCTCGAGAGGGCGGCATTTGGTATTTCACTGCCTATAAGAGGGTAAAGAATCCTCCTTTTTCACCCATGCCTTCTTCTCGCTCCTGCCTTCCCATCTTCAAGCTCTAGTGCCCAAACTTCAATCTTTCCCACCGCCACCAACCTCTCCAGCCATGTCTAGATCCGGTTCTAAGGGAAAGTGGGAGGCCACCTATGCCACGGAGAATGACATCAAGGAGCTCCGAGGTGCGGGCTACCTACCCGCGGATATTGCGCACCGGCTTCCCAACAAGGATCAGATCATCCCCACTCCGGAGCCCGGCGAGAGGGTAGTGTTCATCCCCCATTTCTTCTGAGGTCTAGGGTTTCCCCTTCATCCGTTTGTCCGGGGCCTCATGTTCTACTATGGGCTAGATTTCCATGATCTAGCCCCAAATTCTTTCCTTCACATCTCAGTGTTTATCGTCGTGTGTGAGGCTCTACTCTGCATCCCCCCACACTTCGTCCTGTGGCTTAAAGTCTTCAACGTGAAGCCGAAGGTGGTCGGCGGGCATCATGCGGATTGCGGCAGCGCTATGGTGAGAAAGCTTCCCAACGCCGTTTGGCCCAAAGGGGCTTTTGTGGAGACAGTCAAGGTGTGGCAGCTGGAGTGGTTCTACATCATCGAACCCCGCGATGCCAAGTGGGAGGCCGAACGTGACTTCAGATCCGGACCCCCGATGAGACTCACCTCGTGGACCGCCAAGGGCCTTGATCTGGGGTCCCAGCCAAAGGTGATGATGCTGCAAAAGCGCATCTCCAATGTGTTGGGCAAAAACACCGGACTCACAAACATGATCCAGGTGATGCTCTTCCGCCGTGTCCTCCCTTGTCAACTCCGGGCCTCCCCTATGTGGGAGTTCAATCCGGATGAGCCCTGGACCTTGAAGTGCTTCTTCGGCACCACAAACAAAGATATATGTAAGCAACTTTTCAAGGCCCAGAAAAGTTGGCCCATGGAGACCGAGGACATCGGGCTCAACATCGAGAACCTGGCCTCAGCGGAAAGCGTGACCCTTTCGAAGCCTTATTTAATTAACACTTCAGATGTGATACAAATTATATTTTCCCCTTTTCACACAGGGCTGGACGAAGAAAGCGGGGCAGATCAACTGACCGACGCCACTGCTGGAGAATCTGGCCACTCCCCAACTGACAAAGATGCTTGTTCCGGCGCCGTATCAGGCATCGAAGAAGAAAGCCAAGAAGAAGGGAAAAGAGGCCAAGGGCGGCCCTCGCCACAAAGGTTCTTGAGACGCTATGTCCGGAGAAACCGAAGCCCTCTCCTCCCACGAGGGAGATGAGGAAGAAGAAGAGGAGGAAGCGGAAAGAAACTCCCCCGCAAGGGGATGAAGAAGAAGAGGATGGCCTCCGAAGAACCGGAGGGGGGGCATCCAAGAGGGGGAAAATCATCCTCCAAGATAGTTCTGACCGAGAGTCCGAACAAATCCGCAAGAAGCTACCTAGGGCAAAGCTCCTAGCCGCATCGTAAGTGTTCGGATACTCATTGTTTATTTTTTTGTCCTCCCTTTCTATTATATAAGTTATTTTGCTATGTGCTCTTCAGCCCTCCATGCGAGCTTCTGAACACTCTGTTATCGGAGGGGAGCTCTCTGCCGCCCGAGATGCCAGAGAGAGAGAGAGACGCCGCCACACGCCTCCTCATGTGTCACCTAGATGACACCAAGGTGTTGTCCCGAAGGAACTTTCCAGGCCGCGGAGGGGCGGGCGAGGCTATCGAGAAGGCTCCCGTGGGTAATACCTCGGTCGCCAAAGACATAGGGGAGGCGACCCCTATGGCAACCGATGGTGGGGATCCCCAACAATCCGGGCCCCAGCCGGACACCGTTCGAGAGACCAACGCGGCTTCGGGATTAGGTGAGCAGCCCCCTTCAACAGAGGGGGAGGAGCATCGGCTCCATCGGTGACCTCCACTAATCCGGAGGCGCCGAACACTCTAACGGAAGCACTGCAACATGCTTCCATCATGGAGGAGCACCGCACCCTGATGGGTGCAGTAGTATAGAAGGTCCAGTCTGCTAGAAGCGGACTGAACGAAGCCTTCCATAGCCTATTGGCAGGCTTTGAGGTATGCGACGTAATGTCCTAAAACATTTTTTGTTTCGTATAGAGGAATATACATGTATATAGACAGTAACCCTTGAGCCTCTGTCTGGATTGAAAAGCCGGACAAAGGATCCATATAGTATTCGGTAGATTTGACATACTATTCTATTGTCTGGTTTGAAAAGTTGGACAAAGGATCCATATAGTATTTGGTAGAGTTGACATACTGTTCTATTGTTGTAATAGGCTTCCCTGCTGGTGGCGACCGCCCAGGCCACAGAAGTGTCCGAACTCAATCGAAAGCTTCAGTTGGCCGATGAAGAGATCAACCACGTGAACAAGCGGTTTGATGAAATGCAAGGTATGCGCATGGTGTTAAAAAGTGTAGCTGTATCTTATAAGTAATATCTATATTCAAAGACTAACTCATGTAATGCTTCGATTATGAGCATAGTTGGGGCAGCCGAGGTCGGGACCCTCAAAGGCGCCCTTGCCAAAGCCCAACAAGGGGTGAAGGCTAACAAAGCAGCCGCTGACAAAGTGGTTGCAGAGCTGAAAACCGAGCAGGCCGCCTGCCGCTAACATGAAGCTCGGGTGGCCAAAGTCGAGCAGGAGCTAAAGGACGCCATCCTCAAATGCGAGGAACTGGAGGAGAAGAGTTCGGCCCAGTCGACCAAACTCGCCAAGGCTCTTCAGGAGGCTAAGGAGGCGCGGGTCGAGTCCCGGAGTGCTCGCGAGGAGATCCAGCAAGCGAAGCAGATAGTGGCTGGTAAGGCTTTTCTTTTGCGGAGTATATTTGGAGGTCAAAGATATGCTTTGCTCACTCGGGTGTGGAGTTCTCTAGACACGTTTGCGGATCTGCCGAGGAGTGCTGCTACTGCCGCACAATTCTTCCAAGCCCAGGAGGGGAACTCGACCGAGAAGCTGTTCTGGTCGCAGTTTCTTGCGCCAGAGCATCCGACACCCTTGAACGACTAGATGAAGAAGATGATGGAGTTGCATAGGGTGGCCGTCTTGGCCATGAAGGATTTAATAGTCCGGATATGGCCAGCCGAACCCATTCCTAGTAGCTACTTCGGTTTGGTGAGGCGGCTCATGGACGCGCTGCCTCAGGTTGATACTGTTAAGCGCTCGGCGTGGATACAGGGATCTCGGATGGCCTTTGCCCACGTCAAGATGCATTGGGCAAAGATGAAGGCCACCGACGTGGCGACCACGGGCCCACCCAAAGGCAAGGACCACCGCAAGCCGGAGAGATACTTCGAAGACGTCCTGGCGGGTGCCCGAATAGTAGAGGGCCAATGCTCAAAGGACGTCATATTTGTGTAAATGTATCCGGGTTGTAAAACTATGTTTGTGAACAAGCTTTTAATATATTTGCGCCTTTGAAGTGATTTTCCTCTGGTGCGGCCGTTTTCTTAAAGTTGCCAGTCGTCGACTGTAGCCCCCACGTAGATTCTACGAGGGTGTTCGACATCGCGCGTGGTCACACTTTATCTAACGTCTTGGTCCGTGAAGGAGGTGTCCACGATTTGAACTAGGCAATCAGACTATGTGGCTTTAGTACTTTCACTTAGCCATAGGAGTTTGACAGTGGGGCTAAGTTCTAGCCCCTTGTGCGTATGGGGCAATCCAAACTAAGGTGCCTTTTCCACGCGGCTGGACAAAGACCAGCTCCTCGTACAACATGGAATAAATCACCAACGATTTGTAGTATAAGACTAAGTCACCGAATCGCTGACCAGCTCTCGCCTTATGATGATAGTCAGTTTTCGGCTTTCTCTACTAAGCTATTTGACCGGACGAACCAGAAATACAATCGCAGTAGTTCTCCCTTTAAGACCTTAGCCGAACGAGCGGAATGTAAGGTGGTAAGCACAGGAGCCGGGCAACCCAACTTACGTTCCGCTCGTTGGGCTAAGGTCTTAAAGGGAGAACTACTGCGATTGTATTTCTGGTTCATCCGGTCAAATAGCTTAGTAGAAAAAGCAAAAACTGACTATCATGATAAGGCGAGAGCTGGTCAGCGATTCGGTGACTTAGTCTTATACTACAAATCGTGCAGCGGGGCAACATTAGGGCAACATTAGACCTTAGCCGGACATGATTCGGAGCCGATGCATATAGTGCAATATTTGGGGCGCCGAAGAGTACCTTATAGGTGTTTGGACTTGAGAACATGCAGAGCTGAATACAACCCCAGTGTTTAAGGCTGGACTAAAGCACGTGTGGCAATCTGAAGTGAGGAAGGGATATAGATGACAAAATAAATCAGTACCAAACAAAAGTGGTAATCAACTGTTTCCTTTATATCCTGTATAATATGCCGAGACGTGCTATTACAGATAATGCCATGAGTATTAAGGCTATTTTACATGCCGAGAGTTTACACAAGGGAAAGTTTTACATAGGACTTTTGGAAAAAGTAACGACTTGAGTCCTAATGTTGCCCTGCTGCACGTCTGCGTCATTTCTCCTTGGATAGAAATCCCTTGAGAGGAGAAGTTGATGATCGTCTATAAAAAAGGGGAGCTTTAGAGAGTAGCCCCTGTACAACCGTAGATTAGGCAGGTTTTAATGAACCTATAGTTAAAGAAAAAGAAGGAGAGAAAGAAGGTTAAGGTTCAAATAGGGTCAAGCCGTACTATAGACCTTTTTCCGCAGTATGCCTCCAACGTTGCCCAAGGTATTTTAAGTGCGTAATTGTGCACGCGCAGTACGTATGCCGCAACCTTATGGGGCGATCGGTGGAGGTTGAACTGCTAATCAATCTCCGGATCAGCCGAGCAGGCTGTAGTGTGGACCGGACTCGCTTGGCAGTGTCAAGGGCCTTAATGGTCGGCGAGTTGTTCGGCTTGATGAGGTCCTTCTGTACCTCGGCTGCAAGGGCCGCGTTGTGCTCCTCAGTATGAAGGGAGCGCTCCATATTTCCATTGACTGTGATGACACCGCGCGGTCCGGGCATTTTGAGCTTTAAATAAGCATAATGTGGGACTGCATTGAAGCGGGTGAAAGCAGTTCGTCCAAGCAGCGCGTGATAACCACTGTGGAAAGGGATGATGTCGAAGATCATGTGTTTGCTTCAGAAGTTGTCCGGAGAACCGAAGACTACTTCCAATATTAAGGAGCCCATACAACGGGCCTCCACGCCAGGTGAGGGAGTCCTGGATTAGGGGCTCTCCGGACAGCCGGACTATATCCTTTGGCCGGACTGTTGGACTATGAAGATAAAAGATTGAAGACTTCGTCCCATGTCCGGATGGGACTCTACTTGGCGTGGAAGGCAAGCTAGGCAATACGGATATGTATATCTCCTTCTTTGTAACCGACCTTGTGTAACCCTAGCCCCTTCCGGTGTCTATATAAACCGGAGGGTTTTAGTCCGTAGGACAACATACAATCATACCATAGGCTAGCTTCTAGGGTTTAGCCTCTCTGATCTCGTGGTAGATCAACTCTTGTACTACACATATTATCAAGAATAAATCAAGAAGGGCATAGGGTTTTACCTCCATCAAGAGGGCCCGAACCTGGGTAAAACATCGTCTCCCCTGCCTCCTATTACCATCCGCCTTAGACGCACAGTTCGGGACCCCCTACCCGAGATCCGCTGGTTTTGACACCGACATTGGTGCTTTCATTGAGAGTTCCTCTGTGTCGTCGTAATTAGGCTTGATGGCTCCTTCAATCATCGATAGCGATGCAGTCCAGGGTGAGACTTTTCTCCCCGGATAGATCTTTGTATTCGGCGGCTTCGCACTTCGGGGCAACTCGCTTGGCCATCTAGAGCAGATCGAGAGTTACGCCCCTAGCCACCAGGTCAGGTTTGGAAGTTTAAACTACACGGCCGATGTCCGCGTTGACTTGATCTTCGACGGATTCGAGACCCTGTCGAGTGTGCCGCATGGTCACAATGAGCATGGTTTAGCTCTACCATCAGACGGTGTTCAGGAGACCGCACCGGCAACCGCTCCGACCCTCAATTCGGAGCCAATTGCGCCATCCATGGATGGGTGGATAGACCCCGCCACGGAGGCGGTATTCTTAGTGGCAATCGAGCCAAGTATCGACCTTACCCTTCACGGGAGTTGTGACGCCGAACTGCCGGATCCTTCCCCGGCCACGGACTCCGAACTGCCTGCCCCCGTCGAATCCAACTGGGCACCGATCATGGAGTTTACCTCCGCGGATATCTTTCAGCACTCACCCTTCAACGACATACTAAACTCATTAAGGTCTCTCTCCTTGTCAAGAGAGTCCTGGCTGAACTATGTCCAGCAGGATTGGGATACGGATGACGAAGAAATTCGCCGCCCACCCACCACCCACTTAGCAGCCACTGTCGAGGATTTGACTGACATGCTCGACTTCGGCTCCGAAGACATCGACGGTATGGACGACTGCAGGAGACGAACAGGAACCACTGCCCACAGGGCACTGGAAGCCCACTTCATCATATGATGTATACATGGTGGACACACCCAAAGAAAAGGACGACGAGGAACGAAAGGACGCAGCGAAGGGTTGTCCCTCGAGAAGCAGTCAAAGCGGCGGCGTAAGTGCCGCTCCAAATCCTGCCTCGGCAGAAACAGCGATCATATAGACCCAGCATTAGAGCAGGGTGAACCATCACCCGACCATGGCAACACGGAGAATCAAACCGAACAACCCGACTCCGTCGAAGATAACAATCCGGACGACATCACACCGGGCAGGCACCCGGAGCAACAGAATGCCCACCAAAGCTCTTGCCACTGCGAGGAGTCTGAAAAAGCAGAAGCAAAGGCTCATGGCTGCACAAGACACACTCTGAATCAGATGGAGTGAAGTACTAAACACTGCAGCGAAGTACGGCGGTAATCACCACACCAAGAGCTACCCGAAGCGAAAGTTGCTACCTGAATTCGATGAGGAGGCGTTAGGTCCCCCACAACCAAAAAACAAAATGGCCATCCGGTCAGATAGACGACCTCGTGGCCAACATAGAGCGGCAAACGACGCCGCACATAAGCCAGTACGCGATCCGTGTGAGGGCTCGCATCAAAAGGGCGGCGCAACCAGATCCATCTACGGGCCACGCAAGCGCGCTCTAGTATGCAATGCAACACAACAAACATCTGAACACCATGGTACACCCAAATACAGGGGTGCCGCACACCCCCTATGTTTCACCGATGAGGTGCTGGACCATGAATTTCCAAAGGGATTCAAACTCATAAACATAGAGGCGTACGACGGAACGACAGACCCTGGGGTCTGGATTGAGGACTACATCCTCCATATCCATATGGCTCAAGGAGACAATCTCCACGCCATCAAGTACTTACCCCTCAAGCTCAAAGGGCCAGCTCGGCACTGGCTTAAAAGCCTCCCCGAAAACTCCATGGGAAGCTGGGAAGAGCTTGAAGACGCCTTTCGGGAAAATTTTCAAGGGACCTATGTCCGACCACCGGATGTAGACGATTTAAGTCATATAACTCAACAATCCGGAGAGTCAGCCCGAAAGCTTTGGAACAGGTTCCTCCCTAAAAAGAACCAAATAGTCGACTGTCCGGATGCCGAAGCCTTAGCAGCTTTCAAGCACAGCGTTCGAGACGAATGGCTCGCCAGACACCTCGGCCAAGAAAAGCCGAGAACAATGGCAGCATTAACAAGCCTCATGACCCGCTTTTGCGCGGGCGAGGACAGCTGGTTAGCCCGGTGCAGCACCAGCGACCCAAGTACATCCGAAGTCAGGGACAAAAACGGGAAACCATGACGCAGTAAAAACAAGTACCGGAATAAAGAAGACAACCAAAAGAGCACGTCGGTAAACGCCGGATTCAGAAGCTCTCGGCCAGGTCAGCAAAAGCTGCCCTCCAAAGGCAACAGAGACGAACTGTCCAGCCTAAACAAGATTCTGGACAAAATATGTCAGATCCACATCACCCCCGATAAACCTGCAAATCATACTCATAGAGAATGTTGGGTCTTCAAGTAGTCCGGCAAGCTCAACGCCGAACACAAGGGGCAGGATACACCAAGCGAAGACGAGGATGAGCCTCGCAAGCAAAGCACTGGGGAACAAAAGAAATTCCCACCAGAAGTCAAAACAGTCAATGTGTTACACGTGATAAAAGGGAGAAACAAAGCGGCACTCCTAGAGACACATGCCCCAGGGTCTATCACCGCGGAGTTCTGCCACTGGTCGTCCCAACCGATCACCTTCGACCATCGGGATTACTCGGCAAGTATCCGACATGCAGGATGGGCTGCCTTGGTATTAGACCCAATAATTGACGGATACCACTTCACACGAGTCCTGATGGACGGCGGCAGCAGTTTAAACCTGATATATCAGGACATAGTCCGCAACATGGGGATAGACCCAACAAAAATTAGCCATAGCAATACTACCTTTAAAAGAGTAATGCCAGGCCCAGAAGACCATTGCATGGGCTCCCTGCTACTAGAGGTTATATTCGGCTTTCCCGATAACTTCCGCAGCGAAAAGTTAACCTTTCACATCGCTCCGTTCCAAAGTGGCTATCAAGCACTACTCGGACGCGAAGCTTTTGCTCGCTTTAACGCAATACCGCATTACGCTTCTCTCATGCTTAAGATGCCCGGTCCATGCAGCATCATTATAGTAAATGGAAATATTGAGTGCTCCTTGCACGCGGAAGACCGTGCGGCTGCCTTGGTAGCCGCACACTAAACGGCCTCACCAACTAAACGATCTGACAGGTCGTTAGGACCACGGACGCGGTTAGACGAGTCCAGCGCAGCTATATGTAATTCATATATGTTTGATGGCTATACCCCTATTACAATACAAGGGGCTCAACGCGCGCAAACAAGTGGCAATTAGGCTCAACTTTACTCATCTTGAACTGTACATGGTTTATTTAGTATAACCTACCTTTTTGCACGACAACTTTTCAACTAAGTTCCTCTCTTTTACAGATGATCATCGTGCTACACCCATCCAGGACACGGCACAACGGAGACACAGGCGCAGACGTGCAGTAGGGACCGGTTCCAAGGATTCTTTTTAGATTAAGACCCTGTGTAAACCCTTTTTACTGTCTCTTGTTGATACACATCCCTCGGATTCTCAGTACAATTGAGAAGGATGCTGACGTATTGGCATGTGGCCATGTCATAATATTGCACGTACCTGGACATCAGGGGCTTATTACAAAGGGCATTGTTTACGCTCGGTTTACACCATAAAGACCGAATACCTTAGGGAGTGTTCGGCGTCACGAGTTTGGCCTTATATGCATCAGCTCCGAATCATGTCTTTGGTCAAATGTTGGGTTTGCTCGGCTCCTGTTTTTTGCTGCCTTACGTTCCGCTCTATCGGCTAAGGCGGCACCAGGAGAACTACTGCGATTGTGCCCTGGTTCATCCGGACGAGCACCTCAGTAGAGAAAGCCAAAAATTGACTTTCATGATATAGCATGAGACTGGTCAAGCACTCGATGACCTAGCGGAATCTTCGGGATTCATCCGCTTTAACGAAGGGCCGTTTCTTGGCCACGCATGTACGCACCCCGAATTTGGATGAGTGCGGAGCCACCAGGGGCTATATAGTAGCCCCACTGTCAAATTCCTCTGGCTAAGTGAAAGTGTTAAAGCATTATAGTCCGGTTGCCTAGTTCGCTGCGCTATCACCTCCTTAATGGACCAAGACGTTGGATCAAGTGTGAACATGCGTCTTCTACGAACACCCCCGCATTATATGTGTGGGGGATGAAGCCGACGACTGGAAACTTTCAGGTTATATACATATATACATAAACAGCCGCACAAGAGGCATCATAGCACTTTTGGGCAAACGTATAAATACAGCCTTGTTAAATTCAATAAACATTGTTTTTACAATGGGAATACATGTCATTCAGACAGAATATTCTTCGAGCACTGAGCCTCTATCAAACGAGCGCCTTCAAGAACTTCTTCAAAGTAGTGCTCGGCAGCCACTCGGCCTATGGACGAACCCTATGCCGCAAACAGTGGTGGCATCCATCTCCGCCCAGTATGTTTTGACACAGGCAAGAGCCATCCGCGAGCCTTCTATGCACGTCGACCTCTTTACAACATCGATGTGTGGCACAACGCCAAGGAATTGTTGGACTAAGCTAAAGTAGCTATTCGGCCTTGGCCCTCCTGGCCACAAATGATGCACAATGGACCTCATGGCCAGTCCGGATAATCTATGGAGCTCGGCCCAACCGGTCAATCGCTCATTTAGCAACAGCGGACGGACTAGAGCGTGAAACTGTGACCAGGACAGCTTCTCCACTTCAGGACCTTTCTGATCCTTGAGGTACTCAGTCGCATCCGCAGCACTCGCAGCCAAAACCATGTACTCATCCGCAGAACTCCATAGCCGGTCCAGAGGAGCATATTTCGGATCTCCGAACTTAGTCCGCAACAAGAAGGGCTTCCCAGAAACGATATCCGCAGCTTGATTCAGCTCCTCCTTCGTCGCTCTAATTTTGGAGCGGGCCTCCTTGGCAGCCACCCGGGCCTTCTCCAGGTCCGTCGCCTACACCTGGTTTTCTTCTTCAAGAAGCCGATAACGGTCAGTAGCATCTTTTAACTCCATGGCCATCTTGGCAATTTTTTGTTTGCTCCCGCAATGTGCGGCCTGTTCGGCCCTTAACTCTTCGGCCGCCTTTAAAGAGGCTACATTGCTACCCCTTGCTTGCTCCTTGGCTCGGGCAAGTTCCACCCGAAGGGTCTCCACAGTGGCCGCTCCATCTGTAGTCACAACAAAGATACTGGCATCAGGC
Source organism: Triticum monococcum (assembly GCA_034509565.1). Lineage (NCBI taxonomy): Eukaryota > Viridiplantae > Streptophyta > Magnoliopsida > Poales > Poaceae > Triticum > Triticum monococcum. The sequence continues at coordinate 238,022,178 of CM067843.1, forward strand.
TGCTCTTATTATGTGACAATCGCCAGAAAAATCACTGACCCTGCGCCTCGTCAAGCCGCTTGTTGACAAGCACGATGTCGGCATCTGCCGCATCCAGCTGTCGCTTTAGTTCGGCATACCCATCAGTTCGGCTAGCCACCGGAGCCTCCACCACCTGCACATAAAGGCGGTCTGGTTATTACCTGGGACTATGATCCTCTGTTTGCCACCGTTTTCGATGACAACCAGAGTCTCAGGGGCTACTATCTACACAGGGCACATCTGAAAATGTGCGGTACTTTCAAAAATGTACATCATTTCACGTACCTCAAAACCCGTCAGTAGACTCATAAAGGCTTCATGCAGCCCACTTTCGGCGGACGAAATCCTTTCAATCACCGTACCCATCAATGTGCAGTGCTCTTCTGAGATAGCCGCTTTCTCCAACAGATCCCTCCGTACGTCGGAACGCACACCAGATGGTGCCAGACTCTTTTGGTTGCTCTCTTCGAGAGCCAGATACTGAGGACTTCGGGTGGCCATAGGATTACCTTCTGGCCTTGCCGGATCAGGAGAAGCCCTCCATGACGACACCTTGGGGTCGCCCGCTTCGTAAGGCGGTGTGGCAAGGGGAGGCGTTTCGCTCTCCATCATCTCCGGAAGAAGATCCCCTGAAGACGAGCTCTGCTGAGAAGGGCTAAGATCTGTACTGCAAGATAAATGATTTGATTATTTTCCTCATAAATAGAGCAAGATATTTTCGTTATTGAATACCCTTTTACTTACAGCTCGGTAGAGGGCTGATCCCTGCGCGGACATTGTGCGGCAAGAGTACCCTCCGAGGCAGGTCCCTCTAGCGGAGATTTCTTCTTCCGTTTGGAATCCTTAGTTTCCGGATCTTCAGAGGTAGACCTCTTCCTTCCCCGAGGAGAGAGAACGTCAGATTCTTCCCCTTGGTTATCCTCCCTCGCGGAGGCGCTCATTCCCTCGATTGGAATAGGTAGTGATGGAGGCCCACTTTCGCCCTCTTTATTCCCCCCTTCATCTTCCTTTGAGGGCACTAGGCAAAGTGCCGGCTCGAGCATCTTTTCCAGCACCGGATTGTCCAAGCCTTCAGGAAGGGGGGCCAAACATCGGATCATCTTCGCCTTTGTTATCCAGCCCTGGTCAAAGAGCAATTCTTCAGAATGATGTCTTGATAAATAAAAGGACGGTGTGTTCGGCCATGGGATTACTTACTTGGGGAGCGGGGCGGTTGCAGCTCAGGCCCATGTCCTCGGTAGTGTCTGGACACTCTATTTGGGGTCCGAAGAATGATTTGTACATCTCCTCGTGCGTCATGCCGAGGAAATTCTAAGTAGTGCGGGGTCCTTCCGGGTTGAATTCCCACATGCGGAGGGGCTGGCGTTTGCGAGGCTGGACTCGACGAACCAGCATAACTTGCATTACCATAACCAGACTGAAATCTCCCTCGAAGAGATCTCGGATACGGCTCTGCAGTATTGGCACGTCCTTGGCTGGACCCCAGCTCAGCCCCCTGCTGATCCATGACATCAGTTGTGGTGGAGGGCCCGAGCAAAAGGTGGGGGCAGCTACCCACTTGGCACTTCGGGGAGCTGTGACGTAAAACCACTCCCGTTGCCACAATCCGGACACCTCTGGAAAGGAACCCTTTGGCCATGGAGCGTCAGCAATTTTGCTTATTAGAGCACCTCCGCACGCTGCGTACTGCCCCTCGACCATCTTTGGCTTCACATCGAAGGTCTTGAGCCATAGGCCGAAGTGAGGGGTAATGCGGAGGAAGGCCTCACAAACGACAATAAATGACGAGATGTGAAGAAGGGAATCCGGGGCCAGATCATGAAAATCCAGCCCGTAATAGAACATGAGACCCCTAACAAAGGGATCCAGAGTGAGGCCTAGTCCTCGAAGGAAGTGGGAGAGGAACACAACGCTCTCGTTGGGTTCGGGAGTAGGGACGACCTGCCCTCGGGCGGGCAGCCTATGCAAAATTTCGGCGGTCAGATATCTAGCCTCCCTCAACTTTTTGATGTCCTCCTCCGTGACGGAGGAAGGCTTCCACCGACCTTGAAGGCTGGATCCAAACATGATTGAAGGTCTGAAGCACCTTACCTGGGCTTTGGGTGTTTGAACTCAAGGCGGGGGAAGGATTCGATTGAGCACGGGAGGGAAAAAAGTAAAAGCATTGTCCCTTTATATAGAGGGTGAATATCAAGCGTCCTCCTCGTGGTCGTTTGGGACTTGCCTAAGATCTAGGAGTCATAGGCACGACTGGGTTACCCACGCCCGTATTAATAACAATCCCGTAATAAGGGGAACACAATCTCTGCTTTGACAAGGCGTGTCAAGAAACCGCCTCGCTTTAGGTGCGGGGTTGGTTAAAGAAAAATAGTTCGAATAATTACCGGGCCATGGCGTGATGTCATGCTGCCAAAACGTGTCAGCAGATTAGATCTGTGGAAATATTATTCTCTCTACGATGGTATGCGGAACTTATTTTGCAGGGTCGGACACTATCCTTGTATTCAAACTCTTCTATGGTATATTCGGAGGAGGAACCCGCCTTGCAATGCCGAAGACAACACTGCGCGCCGGACTCATCATCATTGAAGCCTGGTTCAGGGGCTACTGAGGGAGTCCTGGATTAGGGGGTCTCCGGATAGCCGGACTATATCCTTTGGCCGGACTGTTGGACTATGAAGGTACAAGATTGAAGACTTCGTCCTGTGTCCGGATGGGACTCTACTTGGCGTGGAAGGCAAGCTAGGCAATACAGATATGTATATCTCCTTCTTTGTAACCGACCTTGTGTAACCCTAGCCCCCTCGGGTGTCTATATAAACCGGAGGCTAGCTTCTAGGGTTTAGCCTCTCTGATCTCGTGGTAGATCAACTCTTGTACTACACATATTATCAAGAATAAATCAAGCAGGACGTAGGGTTTTACCTCCATCAAGAGGGCCCGAACCTGGGTAAAACATCGTGTCCCCTTCCTCCTGTTACCATCCGCCTTAGATGCACAGTTCGGGACCCCCTACCTGAGATCCACCGGTTTTGACAGCGACACCGGGTATTACTCCTTTAAAGGTAGTATTGCTAGGTTTAATTCTTGATGGGTCAATGCCCATTTTACAAATAGTGTCTTTATAGATCAGGTTTAGACTGCTGCCACTATCCATAAGGACTCTAGTGAGATGGTATCCATCGACGATGGGATCGAGTACCAGGGCCGCCGAACCTCCATGACGGATACTAGTTTGGTGGTTGAAAGTGCAACTATCCCTGGGTGGTTTTGGTAATTTTTAACAACATATAGCTCATTGAACCAATACTATTTCAAGATGATCATTTCAGAAAGTTCAATGATTGGCATGGCATGGATTAGGAATGTGGACCCCTCAAAATGCTAAGGACACACATTGGCTCAAGCTCAAGACTCTACATTTTCATTTTAGTGATCCAAGATCACATTGAGTCCATAGGAAAAGCCAATACTATTAAAAGGGGATGAGGTGTTGCTTAATGGCTTACTTGCTCAAAATGCTTTGTGATATGCTCCAAAAAACCCTCAACCACTTTCTCCTATCCAGATATGTCCCAAACCAAAAGTCAAATTCGGCCCCACCTAAATGTACTATCCGGCGCCACCGAGTTCACTTAACATAGCCACTGCTAGAAACCCTAACCAATTCGGTGAGGGAGTCCTGGATTAGGGGGTATCCGGACAACCGGATTATATCCTTTGGCCGGATTGTTGGACTATGAAGATACAAGATTGAAGACTTCGTCCCGTGTCCGGATGGGACTCTACTTGGCGTGGAAGGCAAGCTAGGCAATATGGATATGTATATCTCCTCCTTTGTAACCGACCTTGTGTAACCCTAGCCCCCTCCGGTGTCTATATAAACCGGACGGTTTTAGTCCGTAGGACAAGATACAATCATACCATAGGCTAGCTTCTAGGGTTTAGCCTCTTCGATCTCGTTGTAGATCAACTCTTGTACTACTCATATTATCAAGAATAAATCAAGCAGGACGTAGGGTTTTACCTCCATCAAGAGGGCCCAAACGTGGGTAAAACATCGTGTCCACTACCTCCTGTTACCATCCACCTTAGACGCACAGTTCGGGACCCCCTACCCGAGATCCACCGGTTTTGACACCGACATTGGTGCTTTCATTGAGAGTTCCACTGTGCCGTCGCTGTAAGGAAGGATGCCTCGTCTCGTTGTTAAAAACAACATCACTGCCGGAGGAGCCCTGGCTGTCGGCCAAACTCTCCGGCTTGGCAGTTTCATCATGACCGCCAGTTCGGCCGCTGCACCAACGATGACTTCTTGGGCCATCAAAAACAGCCTCCACGTCGGCTCGGAATTCGCCGAGCAGATGGATCCAATAGAGCTCTCTTCCCTAAACGAGCTCTTGGATCGTATCGCCACCTTGGGAGTCGCTACAGACTATGATCGGATTGGGCTTAAACCCGATCATAGGGAGATTAATTCTCCACCGGTCACCCATCATATTGCGGTGGTGGAGGAACAGTGCGGCGATTTTTCCTCTACCCTGAGGACTAACTATGTCCGGATTCCTGAGCTCTCCGAGCCGGATACCCGTTTACGGGAGGACATCACCCAAGCCCTGAACCTAGAGTCAGGCAGCGGGCTAGACTCATTGGGCAACACTCCGGAATCCGAACTTCCAAGATTGGAAACTCCTCAACCCCTGGGTCTCAGATTGGGTAGGGGTTCGGACTCAAATCCACCCACCCGCCCAGACATAAACGATCTTTCCCACATCAGGAAAGAGCCCCATGAAACAGTACATCACTATTGGGCCAGATTCCACCTTGTGATGAACAAGGTTAAGGACTGTCGCGAGGAAGATGCAGTCTTATTCTTCTGCAATAATTACACGGACAAGGGAATCCTTAACGCCTTAAGTCGTCGTGAAATATCACGCTTCGCTGACTTGGCGTCCATAGTACGAAAGTACTGTGCGATGGAAAGCGCCTGGAAAACCGAAATGAAATTTTGGGATAATCCGGCTCGGAAAATACACCCAGTCCGAAGTAAAAGGGTGGACTATCATAAGACACCCGAGTTAGTTACAAAGAAACAAAAACCCTCTACAGGGCATGGAACCGTATTGGAGGGATGGCTTAACAGACCCTGCAAAATTCATAGTACAGCGGATACCATACCAACACACAGCCTTAGAGCATGTTGGATACTCCGGCAGGTGGCCAAAAGTGGTGAGGATCTTCTCAACCCAAATGACACAAAGCACCATCCCGTGGATAACAATACGGTATTAACAATCTTTGAAACCTCCGCATCAAATAATAGGCGTAAGCGAACACTCCGCAGCCTCGCCGAAATCTGCCACGTGGTAGCAATGAATCCATGGAGTGACACGGCTATTACCTTCAATGCCAGTGGTGAACCTAAATTCCGAACAGCTCGAGCACCAGCTGCACTGGTCCTTAGTCCAATCATGGACAGATTTCGACTCACCAATGTACTCATGGATGGTGGCAGTGGGTTAAATCTCATCTATGAAGAAACTCTTCAAAAAATGGAAATAGACTGGAACCGCATTGAGCAAAGCAGCACAACCACATTCCAAGTGGCCCCGTTCAATAGTGGATACCATGCCCTTTTAGGACGGGAGGTGTTCACGATCTTCCAAGCCATACCCCATTATGGGTACATGAAGCTCAAAATGCCCGGGCCGAACGGAATCATCACTCTCGCTAGTGATCCGGACACAGCACTCCGCGCTGAAAACAAAACAGTCGCATTGGCCCTCGAGGCATTATCCGAAGCCCTTTCGGCCGAGGAATTAACTGCGCTATGCTCCACAGTGGACAGGCATGACGTGATACTTGACAAGAGATCCAAGTCCACCTCTTTGAAACCAGCGGATGAAATAGTCAAATTCCAAGTCCACCCAACGAACCCTACAAAAACAGCCTCCATCGGGGCACAGTTAAACCCCGCCGTGGACGCCACACTATGAGAGTTCCTGCGTGAGAAAGGGCTGGCCAGGAATCCCACACAGGCTGGCCGAGCACAGCCTCAATATCCTAAAGGGATTCAAGCCGGTCAAGCAGGCTCTTCGGCGTTTCTCTGAACCTAAGAGACAAGCTATGGGAGAGGAACTAGCCAAGTTATTGGAGGCCGGATTCATTAGAGAAATAAAACACCCGGACTGGCTAGCAAACCTGGTGATGGTACCAAAGAAGGAAAAATCATGGCGCCTATGCGTCGATTTCAAGGACCTCAACAAGGCTTGCCCAAAGGATCCCTTCCCCCTCCCCCGCATTGATCAAATTATCGATGCCACCGCAGGACACGAGTCATTGTGTTTCCTTGATGCATACTCCGGCTACCACCAAATCAAGATGGCGGAGTCCGACCAAGCCGCAACAGCATTTATCACACCATACGGCCCCTTCTGTTTCAACACAATGCCTTTTGGGCTCAAAAATGTCGGCGCAACATATGAGCACATGATTCAGACTTGTCTGGAGAAACAGATTGGGAAAACAGTAGAGGCATACGTAGATGATGTGGTCGTCAAAATTAAACACGTCGACTCTCTAATAGACGACTTGAGGCTCACATTCGACAACCTCCGAACATACGACATCAAGCTCAATCCGGAAAAATGCGTTTTCGGCGTACCAGCCGGAAAGCTCCTGGGCTTCATTGTCTCCAGTAGTGGAATTGAAGCTAATCCGGCCAAAATCCGAGCTTTGTCACAGTTGGCTACCCCAACAGACCTCAAACAAATCCATAAATTAACTGGATGTGTGGCGGCTCTAAGCCGCTTTATCTCCCGCTTAGGAGAAAAGGCATTACCCCTTTATCGCCTCCTTCGGCGCACCGAACACTTCGAGTGGACGGACGCAGCCACAACCGGATTGGAAGAAATAAAAGCCATACTGGCAACCACCCCAATCCTGGCCGCGCCAAACATTGGCAAACCAATGATGTTGTACATTGCGACAACTCATCAGGTTGTAAGCACAGTGCTCGTCGTCGAACGAGAAGCGGACGGGCATAAATTCCCTCTTCAAAAGCCGGTATATTATGTATCCACTGTCCTCACTCCATGCAAATCACGGTACCCACATTATCAAAAGATAGCCTATGCAGTATTCATGGCATCCCGGAAGCTCCAACACTACTTTCAAGTGTGTTCGATTACAGTAGCCTCGGAAGTGCCACTTAATGATATTATAAACAACCGCGACGCCACGGGCCGGATTGCCAAATGGGCCATTGAGCTCCTCCCGTTCGACATAACATACAAACCATGGCGAGCCATTAAATCGCAAGTATTGGCCGACTTTGTCGCCGAATGGACGGAAGCCGAACCCCCTAAAGAGTACGGCGCATACTCCAATTGGATCATGCACTTCGACGGCTCCAAAATGCTAGCTGATCTGGGGGCTGGCGTCGTCCTGACGTCCCCAATCGGAGATACACTTCAATACGTACTGCAGATACTGTATACAGACTCCAACAACGCAGCCGAATATGAAGCCCTTCTACATGGTCTTCGGATGGCAGTTTCCATGGGAATTCAACGCCTGGAGGTGCATGGGGATTCGAACCTCTCAATATCCCAAATAAATGGAGGCTTCGATGCCAAGGATCCGAAGATGGCAGCCTATCGAAACGCCGTCCTAAAGATGTCAGCTCGGTTTGAGGGGCTCGAATTTCACCATGTGGCTCGGGAAAACAACCAGGCGGAGGATATCCTCGCCCGCATCGGCGCAAAACGCGATGCGGTCCCCCAACATCTTTTTGGAGAGGTTGTTTAAGCCATCCGTGGTATGGGAAGGGGACACCGATAACAATAGTCCGGACCCGACCACAATGCCCGACACCGAATACTCTGACATAATCTGAGGCTCTGCCGCCGAAATAACACCTTCAGCCCACGTCATAATGGCCATCATTGCCCCGTGGACAGAACCATTCTTGGCCTACCTAACTAGGCAGGAACTTCTCGAGGACCAAAATGAGGCGCGCTGCATAGTGGCGGCGATCTAAAGCCTACAGGGTCCACGAGGGAGAGCTGTATAAAAAAAGCACTACCGGAGTCCTTCAAAGGTGCATCTCCAAAGAGGAAGGGCGGAAGCTTTTGGCAGAAATTCACGCCGGATTCGGCGGCCACCACGCCGCAGCCCGGGCCCTTGTAAGCAAGGCCTTCCATACAAGTTTTTATTGGCGGACGGCCCGGGCAGACGCACATGACTTGGTCCAACGCTGCGCGGGTTGCTAGCTTTTTGCATACCAAAGCCATATGCCACCCACCGCCCTCCGAACAATCCCCATTACCTGGCCTTTCACGGTCTGGGGGCTTGACATGGTTGGACCCCTTAAAGGGGGAACCCATAAGAAAAAAATACTTACTGGTCATGGTGGATAAATTCACCAAATGGATAGGAGCCAAACCTGTTAAAACGGCCAAATCCGGACCGGTGATAGACTTTATATCCGGGGTTGTACACCGTTATGGCGTCCCCCACAGCATCATCACTGACAACAGCACGAACTTCACGGCCGACAAGGTAAAACTCTGGTGCAACAACATGGGCATCAAGCTCGATTATGCTTCCGTCTATCACCCACAAACCAACGGCCAAGTCGAGCGAGCAAAAGGTCTTATCATGAGCAGCATTAAACCCAGATTAGTGCGGTCCTTAAAGGAGTCTAACACGCAGTGGGTAGAGGAGCTCGACTCCGTACTCTGGGGGCTGCGGACCACGCCGAATCATACTACCGGATATACACCCTTCTTTATGGTGTACGGCGCAGAGGCAGTTCTGCCCTGTGACATAATTCATGACTCACCTCGAGTGTGCATGTATGAGGAAAGAGAAGCCGAGCTCGATCAGCAGGACAGTCTGGACACCCTGGAGGAGGAGCGCGACGTGGAAAAAGCTCATTCCGCGTTCTATCAGCAACAGGCTCGCAGATACCAAAGCAGAGAAGTACGGGCCAAAACTTATAACATTGGCGAGTTAGTTCTACGCCTGCCGGAGAAGAAAAGGACCAAGCTCGAGCCCAAATGGGAAGGTCCGTTCATTATTGACCAGGTTCTGACCGGTGGCGCGTATCGTCTGCGGGATGCATCGAATAATCGACTTGAGCCGAACCCATGGAACGCAGCCAGGCTCTAAAGATTCCACGCCTAGCACCAGACTCTATGTTCGTCTCCTTCCTCTGTCCATTTTTTGCATATAGATTATTTGTCTTTTTTCTCTTTCTTTCTTTTTATTCTTCCTCAAGGCCTTCAAGGGCCAACTTGTGCCTCGCTTGCACACTATAGACGCACTAACCGCGCTCATTATATACCTGGGGCTTCTTACACAGAAGCTTAATTATCTATCTGGGCTTCATGCCCCGCACATGTGTTATTCTTCCACATGTACCTTTTCTTCGCCATTATATGCATCGATATGACTTAAGTTTTGGCCAAGCTGGGTTGCCTGGCTCTTGTATTTATGCCCTACGTTCCCGTTAATTCGGCTAGGGCATAAGGGGAGCACCTCTGCAATTGTTATTATCGGGTCAGCCGGATGTGTACCTCAGACTGGGTGAAGCCAAAAGCTAGCGTTCTTAAGGGAATATTCGGTCGGCGAACAAAAGGTCATTTTTATTTATTTCCCATATATGCCCCCAGAGGTTTTTTCCTGCATCTCCTATCGCAGTCCGGACATGCACTTTAGGGCATGCGTACCTAGGGAAAGGAACCCCTAATGGAACTATTCTCCCTGGAAGATGTTTCTTACTACCCATGTAATATAACATAACTAGTTGGGTACTTGTCTGTTCAAGCACTAATGACTCCTACGCCTGGTCTCCATGCATACCCCGGTTCTTATATAACTGAGCAGGTATTCAGACACACTCCGGCTCGGGTCCCAAGGTTGAAGCGAAAAGGTCTGTCATGACAAATGATACAATCCGGCTAGAAGGCATTATACATGTCACTTTAATTACATAGTCATGTAGACTGACTAAATTCCTCTTCTATACCATCCAACAGGCGGTCTAGCCTACAATCCTGTTGGGAATACTTTGCGGCTAATTCTACTTGCCCATAGACTAAGCTAACGGGGATCTCTATCCCATCGGGCCCCACAGGTCCGACCTCGGTCATGTGGTTTGGGTCAGCCTTGGTATACCGCGTCTTCACCATGGCCCAGGCTTCCCTAGCACCTTGACGGCAGGCCCATATCTTCCATAATTGGAGGCGCCGCCGCGCTCCCTTGAGCTTCTCCGCAAGCCCTCCAATGCCTTCTAGCAGGGAAACTAAAGGCCACAAGGCCTGGGCAACACCTTGCATCACCCGCCGAACTTGTTCGTGCAGTTGCTCGGATCGAAGATCACCCGCAGACCCGGGAATCTCCTCCGCGGGATGACCCGTCAGCATACCTGCAGACGTAACTCTGTTAGCCGGCTTCTCCGCCGTCCCCTTTTGAAGGGTTCGTTCAAGCACTTACTGAAAATGCCGCGTCGAAGCCGCTTATTCTCCTTCTCGGAGTCCGCAAGCTGGGCTCGAACATCTTTTAGTTCCACGCTCAGCTTGGTATTAGCATCTTGGAGATTGTTTTTCTCCTGCCTGACCTCAGTCAGCACGTGTTCGCCAGCCTTTAGCTGTCGTACGGCATGCTGGTCTTCCAGATTCTCTCTGGATTCATCTGCAATATCTATTGTTAGATCTGCAGCCACGCCGCACGCTATATGGTACCTATCATTCTTTGAAACAAATGTTACATGCTGGGGACTTTTTAGGTTCCTTCAATGCGGCAACGGTGGCCCGAAGTTGGGTCTTGCATTCCTCCAGCTCCTGTGACAGTCGGGTATTCTTCTCTGTAAGAACCTGCACAATAGATGATCCTTAAATCAGTTCTGCTAACTGTTTCAAGTCTCAGGGGCTACTGATATATATAATCATCATATTTGCTAACCCGTACATCCCTTACATACTGGTCTGTGGCTCTGGCTAGACCATTTTGAGCAGCACGGAGGTACGCGTCTCCAGAATTGAAGGCATCAAATGCCTCTGGGGAGAAGCAAGCGTCACGGAGTACGGCTCGGCGACACCTATGATTCATGGCGCTCTCCACTTCTGAATTTGTAGCGGATAGTCTACTCGCATCCTCTGTAGGAGGAGTATTCAGCATCCGCCCCATGTCGGCTTCCGCCTCTATGTCCGGTCCTGGAGCCCGACTGGTGGAAGCATGATCGGCAGCCTCACCGGACACATTCCGGCGAGCATTTTTTCTGTTAAAGAAACATGGACATCATTACATTTTGAGAAAGACGACAACCACGGAGCGGGGTTTTGGTCATATCTCTGCGCCGGCGTCTCCGTCCTGACCGCCTTCCTTTTTGGCATGCCTGGCCTCGGTGCCTCTTGTTGGCGAGTTGCTGTGGTTTCGGCACGGCGTCCCGAAGGCCTTCCCTGTAAAACACCATATGTATATGGTAGGTGAAGTGTCTAAAAGGGGATCCTAGTTTTTGGAGATGGGATTTTTGGTTTTTCTTACGTGTGATGCAGGAAGAAGTCCGGGATAGTCGGCCGTAATGGCCACCATGGCGTCATCACAACTTAATTGATAGAACTGCCGGTCTATCAGCTCCACGAATATGTCCGGATCTTCTTTGAGTCCAGGACCAAGGGCCCGGTCAGGGTCCTCTGGTTGTGGGGATGGGCTGTTGACCTCCCTTATGGCTTTTCGTAGTTCCTGCCGCAGAATGGCAAGGTGAATACCTACGACAAAGAATGCGGGAAGAATGGGAGTAGGGAGATATAACTCACCCAGCTTGGAGGGTTGTACATAGAGAATCCATCCCGTGGCTTGATGAGGATGAACTCCTCTTCCTATCCCTTGAACAAATTGGACAGAATTTTTGCTAAAGCGGCAGCGTTGTCCAGACCCTTACGCCTGCAACGGGTGACATTGTCTTCCCCGTTAAAACACCATAGGGGGTGCCCTTGATATTGAAGTGGCTGCACTCCCCGCATTATGCATATTGACATAACCTCGATTACTGGCAATCCTGATTTGCCAGCTCTTTAATCCGGTTCATCAGGTAAAGGACTTCTCCACTGTCTTCCTCCTGGGGGCTCCGTCGGCGCCAACTTCGGTGTTTCTTCAGAGGAGCATTATTGAACTCAGGAAGACCCCGCCGAATAGGGTCCAGAAGGGGGACGTCCTCCATATAAACCATTCCAAAGGCCAGTCTTCAGACGTCTTCTTCGGAGTACCGGACAGGTATCTGGTTTCGGCGATGCGCCATATTTCGGCTCCGCCCACTTGATAAAGTGACCCCTTCTGTGTGCGGGGACGAGGCAAAATAACCTTTTCCACAGCTTGAAATGATCCTCGCAGCCCAGGAATAACTCGCAAAGGGCAACATAGCCGGCGATGTGTAATATGGAAGCATGGGTGAAATTATGCAGTTGGAGGCCGTAAAACTCCAGGAGCCCGCGGAGGAATGGATTAATTGGAAATCCGAGTCCCCTTAATAAATAAGGAACAAGGCATACCCGCTCCCCCGTAGAAGGGCTGGGGAAGCTCTCCGCTTGCTTCCCGCCATTATAGGTGGCGAGCCCGGCTCGGACAGGAACCATATACGCTGGAGGGAGAAATCCCTTAGTCTGCAGTTCGACTAATCGACTGTGTGGGACTGAACACCTCTCCCAATCAGCGGGCTTAGGCTACGGGGGCGGGAGGAGGAGTTGCGGAGGTCAGCCATGTTGGAGTGGATTTTTTCGAAGCACGCTCCGATGGATTCTCGCTGGGGGAGGATGATATGGATTGGATCTAAGAATCCCCATCCCTTTAATAGAAAATTTATTTATCTGGCTAGGGGGCGAATGTAAAAATGCACTGGCGCCTCGTATTCATTCGACGCATGGGAGATAGCCCTTATTGGGCACAGAAGCCAAGAGGTCCAACATTTATGGGGCCGGGCACTTCTTAACAAATGTTCGAAATTTGGAGAAGAACCCGCCTTGCAATGCCGAAGACAACACTGCCGCCGGACTCATCGTCATTGAAGCCAGGTTCAGGGTCTACTGAGGGAGTCCTGGATAAGGGGGTATCCGGATAGCCGGATTATATCCTTTGGCCGGACTGTTGGACTATGAAGATACAAGATTGAAGATTTCGTCTCGTGTCCGGATGGGACTCTACTTGGAGTGGAAGGCAAGCTAGGCAATACGGATATGTATATCTCCTCCTTTGTAACTGACCTTGTGTAACCCCAGCCCCCTCTGGTGTCTATATAAACCGGAGGGTTTTAGTCCGTAGGACAAGATACAATCATACCATAGGCTAGCTTCTAGGGTTTAGCCTCTCCGATCTCGTGGTAGATCAACTCTTGTACTACTCATATTATCAAGAATAAATCAAGCAGGACGTAGGGTTTTACCTCCATCAAGAGGGCCCGAACCTGGGTAAAACATCGTGTCCCCTGCCTACTGTTACCAGCCGCCTTAGACGCACAGTTCGGGACCCCCTACCCGAGATCCGCCGGTTTTGACACCGACATTCGGTCTCACCAATAGGGATGTCGATCTCACAGAGGTGGGATTGCAAACTCTTTGTTTCCCTTCGTAATGTTTCGGTTCAACTGAGATGAGCGATCGGTCCCACCAAGTTCGCAATGCAAACTCTCTGTTTCCCTTCCGTAATGTTTTTGTCTCACCAAAATGAGCGATTCAGTCCCACCGAGTTTGCCTGACTAACTCTCTGGTTAGTCTATTACCAAAATCGGTCCCATCGACTTTGTGTAATTGGTCTCACCGAGATTACGTTATGCCCCAACCCTAATGGAATCGGTCCCATCGAGTTGACATGTCGGTCCCATCGAAAAGCCTAACGTTCACATTTTGAACTCAATCGATATGACCGGGTTTTCTGATTTGGTCCCACCGAGTTTAGTAAATTGTGTGTAACGGTTAGATTTTGGGTGGAGGCTATATATACCCCTCCACCCTTCGTTCATTAGTAAGGAGAGCCATCAGAACGTGCCTACACTTCAACATTCATTTTCTGAGAGAGAATCACCTGCTCATGTGTTGACACCAAGATATTCCATTCCAACCCTATGAATCTTGATCTCTAACCTTCCCCAACACTACAAAAAATACACTTTCGTGATGAAACGTGTTTGTCACAGTAGGTCACGTTTTCTGTCATGCATGTACATCCATGACAATTTTATGACAAAATCAAGATAGTCATACCTGTGTTGTCGTAGAAGTGTTCCATGACATTACCAAAATTATCATCATAGAAGTGTCCACTTCCATGACGATAAATCGCGCGTCATATAAGTGCTTTCGTCAAGGGTGACCGACACGTTGCATGCACCGTAATGGAACACCGTTAAGCTATCGGGTCTGGTTTTGGATCCGATAACCCGTTAACAGCCTGGACCAATGGGGATTTTCCACATGTAGAATACTCATTGGCCGGAGGAAACACGTGTTTGCTCACCCTTGGGACAGGTGTTATCCACTCATTGGACAGGATGCGCCTATGATACGTCGACACATGGCATCGCCCAACAGAGGCCCATTCCGGTGAAAAGGCCAGCCCGGCTAAAGGCGCACCATGTTTTTTCAAGCACTAGTGGGCTGGCCCGTTAACAACCTGCCATGTTTTGGGCCAAATTGAGGCCCATACCAGATCAGGCCCGTTCACAACCTATCGTGTTTTGGGCCAAATTACGGCCCATATCGGATCAGGCCCGTTAACAGGCGACTGTTCTTTTGGGCCCATTCTAAGATACTTTTGTAAGCCTGTTAAATGCACGTTTACCAGTTCGGCCCGATAATAGTTTTGGCCTGTTAGCGGCATGTGGTGCATCTGGGACATTGTTAGACCGGTTTAACTTTAGGCCATTTAACGACCCATGCAGACACTGGGCTATTTCTTGTCTGAAGTAACTTTAGGCCTCTTAACGACCCATAGTCTTTGTGGATAAGTTTCAGCCCAACTGGACTATCGGCTTGTTAATGGCCCATGTAACAGTTGGGCCTAATTACAACCCATGTTGAATACGGCCTGCTTATAGCCCATCTGATAATGGCCCATGACACTTTTAGGCCTATGGCCCGCGTAGATACTAGCCTGCTTAAAGCCCATAATTTTATTGGGCCAAACGGGCCCGAGATATATTTTGGCCTATTAACTGCTCGTCTTATTTGGGCCAAACATGGGCCTTAGGAAGTTTCGACCTGTGTTGGCCCGTGAATTTTTCGGCTCAATGCTAGCCCAATCTATGTTTTAGCCTGTTAAAAGCCCATTGTATTCTCTGGCCTAGTTGGCCAGAACTTTACTCCGCCTGGTAAAGGCGGGAAATAACCATAAGGTTTAGACATGCTAATGGCCCAAGATGATTATAGGCCCACATTTCGGCCCATTTGAGTAATGGTCCGACCTGAAGACTGACAACACTAAGATCCACTGAACCTTCCGGCCTAAATTACAGCATACCGACCAAGAATAAACCTAGACTATACAACAAAGAAATTACAGCATATTACATCCCCTCGGCATCAAAGTTCGCCGCCAGTGATAAAAAAGGGCAACCAGACAGCAGATTACATAAACTGGGTAGGTCGCCACCAGTGGAAGTTAACAGGCGGACAAAATAATAGACAGAACCTGTAGCACTTCAACACAGTTCAAGAAAGGTTAGCCCAGCCCAGCAGCTACAGCGCAAGCAGCTTAGCAACCTGATGAGACTGCGCTTCTTTGGCGCTCATATCCACCAACTTAAACTGCATAGCATCAATAAACGTCATGTACTTACGGTTAATCTTGCATAGATATTGGAGTTCCAGTCGTATGTGAGTGGAAGCATGTATTTCTACTTGAATTTCAGACTGAAGAAGTCGAACAGATTCAGGTGGCGACTTCATCGAGCTTGTATCACTAAGTTTGACACTACATCAAGATGTGACTTCGTGGTTGTATCCCTACCCTCAATATGTTTTGCCTTCTCCTCTGGAATATGTGTTAGAGGGACAAACAATGGGTCTGTCTCACTATCATTGTGGCAGTTCTTCCTAGCAGCAGTGTTGTCACCCTGAAAGAGAAACAAGTAGGTAGATAACAGGTCTTGCACGTATAAGCATCAGCGCTGTCAATTCATCTCATTTCTTTGTTAGAAATAAAGAGACACAATTCAAAATAGCATTAACATAATAGGCATTGTTCATAGTTAAGACGGCAGGAAATGGCATTGTGCAGGAGCGGCCAGCTTCACCAGACCACTAGATTACAGATTAAGAACACAAGCTTAGATGTAGCTCTAAACAACGTATAAGCATGAATGGTGAGTGTACTGTCAATTTATACCATTTCAGATTGGTAAATAAAGAGACACGATTTAAATAACATTAATATAATATGGCATTGTTCATAGTTGAGACATAGCAGGATATGACATTGTGCTGTTGTTGGTAGTATCACCAGACCACTGGATTACAGATCAAGAACACAAGCATACACATAGTGCTAAAGAAGATAACTTGCTATGTTTAGTTTCATTTACATGGTATGAATAAGGAACTAGATTGTACAACTAAAGACTGGAATTGAGAACGACAAACTTATGTTTATGTACTTCTACTTTATAAACTTTGAACAAGCAATTTGATGCAGACAACAAAAATAAACAGCATTTGCACTCATAGCTATCCAAATATAAACAACAAAGTTTGAAGGATCGAGGAGAACAAACTTACATTAGTAGTGAAGACAGGCTCTATAAAGGCCTTGTCCATATTGATGGGGGGGGGGGGGAATTCAAGAAGTTTACCTCACACTCTTCTTCAAGAGTATTGCCTTTCTTCTACATTTTGTTAAGAGTAAATATAGATGTGAAAATATAGGAATATATGCAGAGTACAAATGTAAATACAGTATACAGGCAGAAGGCACTGACAAGAGCAATGCAGAGCTAAACTTCTTCAGTAACATTGGTTTTATTCAATATTTTGGCAAGAGTAAATGTAGATCTGATGTGTAGAAAAATGGAGGACAAGGGAAAATAAGTTGCAAAGTGTACATGAAGAACTAGCTGACAAATATAAGGACAACAGATACTTACAAGAACAATGCAGAACTAAATTTCTTCATAGGCATTGGGTTTATTCTACATTAATTTAAGCATTAATATAGATCTGATAATTTGGAGCGAACAGTGGATAAGCAAGCTATAATGCACAATGATGTCACATAACCCACCAGGTATGAATGTAAGGACAACGATAGGACAATAGGTACACACAAGAGCAAAGCAGTGACCAACATAGTTGTGGTATCGTAGGTTTGACGGCGCTGGTTCTATCGCCAATATACGTCGGGTGCTATGTGATTTCTCCTGTAGCACCACCTTTTTCAAGGACTTTGCTTGTAATCCTTTAGGTTCTGCAATCACCCTCTTCCTTTTGGATGTCTGAAACACAAGAATAGCATTTGAATGGAAAAACATGGTATGACGACAAATAGAATATGTGTTGATAATGGATGGGTATGGCATCTTCACATATATCATGAGTAAACTAAGCAGATGGCGGTGCAACGAAGCAAAAGATATGCAAGACACCTTATGCAAGATATGTGCAACCAATAAAACCTTGCAAAATTAGAACAAGCACCTTATTGGGTGAACAGGATAGGCCATCTGCCTTTGACTCCTTGAGCTCAGAATAGTCATTAGGATCATATTCTGAATACGAATCTGTAGGTCGGGAGCATGTGGGTCTCATTGCATCCACAATGGACCTCAATCCCTTGACGCCAAGTTTGTTACCCATTAAACTATTCCGCAATAGTCTTCTGATGTGTGCATTCTTATATTCATTGTGATTACGTACAATATCTGTAAAGCATGAAAACACAAATAGTAGTGAGATTATCTTTGTAATGCAGAGGATATTGTAATATAATAGAGGCTCCCTGTAAACCCTTGTGTGCTATCACTGGATTCTGATGAGAGAGCCCATGTGTGCTGTAATATGGTGTGTAGATTAATATAATCTAGCACAACTACACAAAAAAATAGGCTCCCTGTTGGGGGCCCCAAATGTAAGGATAGTTGGCAGATGATAGGTTCATAATATACCGTATAGAAAGTTTATTCCCAAACCATGATAACAACAGCGCAGAGCCAGTAGGCAGATAATAGGGGTACACCATAACCACCATAAATAAATCGGGAAAGCGGAACTGGCTAGAAAACAAAGGGTTTTTCCGCTACTAATATGTAGCATATCGATCACCTACAGGCCAGCTCTATTCATCTGAAGGCGCACAACTATTACTATCAGTTTAGTCTATCAAAGACCGCGCGGCTCCTACCATTTCCGGGGTATTATGGAAGAACAACTTGAAGCGCAAAATTATTTAGCAGAACCGGCCCAATAGAGGTGTCGACTGCAGATGCACCTACTCCCCTTCCTGATAAGGAACATACTGTGCTTCCCATACAGAACACTGCATGGGCCGCCGGCCGAACCACCGGCCCCCATCGCCTGTGTTCCTCCGCCACCCCCACCCCCGCCCCACCCGCGTCGAGTTTTCTTCATTTGGCGAGGTCCCACCACCGCCCCCCCACAACCACCGTCCCCACCCGAGCCCCTTCCTTCGCATTGGCGAACTCCGGTGAGCTCTCAAAAATCGACTGACCCAATTTTGAAATTTAGTCTACTGTCATTTAACTAGTGTGGAATAGGGGAAAACCATAAGCATTGTGAGTATAGTGTTGAGCGTGCCATGGCGGATCTGAAGGTGCAAACCGGACAAAGGAAACTTCACAACCAATGTCTGCTTTCAACTAACAAGTAAGTGATGGACAAGAAATCAGAGTAAAGCAGTGGCGATCTATTTTCTTGCTATGATAAATAAGTTGAGCAGATACGAAAGAGTACCGCCTCTACTGCGGCGTCGTGTATCCAGCTGCTAAGAATTTGACGGTGTTGCGGTAGCGATGGCTGTCGGCGGCGTGGAAGCAGATCTAGGAGGGTAGACGGTGGCGGCGGGGCGCGGTGGATGAGACGGTCATGGGAGCGGCGCCGGCAAGGTGGACGACAGCGGGGATGAAGCGAGAGGACGGGATGCACGTATCCCGGTCCTAAGCCGTGGATGAGAGAGGTCGATCTCTTGTAATGGCCGACAGCGTCGGGGTATCAGCTCCGGTATGGTGGAGGAGGACGGCAGTGGATGGGGTGGCGGACGGAGGAGGCTGGGGTGGAGAGGGTGTTTTGGCGCCCATGGAGTACGGATGGGGAAATGGAGGGAGAGAGGAAGGTGGAACCATGTCTTCAGGGCGCGCTTGTCTCAAATGCGAGGAAATTTACAAACTTAGCCCCCGTTTAAAATTTCCTACATCACAGGAATATTAGTCAGTTGAGGATAGGACGGTAATCTCACATACACCGAATATTTGCCGACGAGGGTTTCTTTTTGGCGCCCACCATGTATGAATTGGGGAGGGAGTCGATTTCGGCCGAGGAGACACTGTGTTTTGGCGCCCACCGTGTATGAATCCGGGTGAGAGGCGGTTATGTCACGTTTGAGTGAAATTACAAACCTACCCCTATCGAAACCTATAGAAATCGAGCTGATAGGCTTTGCGTGGCAGGGATAGGCAGTAATTTTCATCTCGCAGATTTTGGTTTTGGGTGGTTACTGTGACTTTCCCTGCTTCGTTCAAATTTTTGCAGAGCAAGAGTGCACGTTTACCGTGCCAACTCAATTCGAATCCAGTTTGTACTCTATTTTTGTTCGGGCAGGATCCATTTCTGATTGGAATAAAATTCTATAAACATCATTATATATATATATACTTTCAAAAGCACAACACCTTTATACATAAATATGGTTTACAAATGGCATGATCTCAGATTCATAAGGCTGTATCCATCTTAATTTGGATTTTCAAATATTTGAAACCACTTTATGTTGAAATCCAATGTTTGCATTCCTCGCTAATTGTCTCCAATTAATGTGTGTTTCATGCGGGTTTTTATTTTTTTTGCTTCTCAAACATGTATAATGTGTTTCACACACGCAACATATAGTGTAATCCCGTTTAGACATTAATTTCATATAAACCATGCATTGTCTCCAATTAAAGAATCTATGGATCACTAATATTGATAAACTATATAACATTACAAGTGTCCCTAAATTCAAATGAATATGCATGTTTGATACACCAATTTGTGTTATGAAATTATCGATGTCGTGATCTCCAGTTTAAATATTTGAATCCCCTTTAATCCAGATATTCGTCTCATATAGCTATCACTCATGCTTATATAGGAGTATCTCTCTATACCTATACGCGTTCATCGTCTCTCGGGTATCTCTCATGCTACCTGTATGTCAACAATGATCTTTTATCTTCGTAACACACTGACGGTACTCTCTCCCTCGACCTCCATCACTCTATCTCTCTCTAAGTATATCTCGCTCCCTGCTATGTGTCTCTAACTATGGTTCTCCATGTGAAATCTCTTTCTCGCACACAAACACAAACTTCGTGTTCCGGGGTCTCAATTCTCTCTACTATTCCCCTGTGTGCCACTCGCACACACCGTCTCACACAGAGATGTCTTTCGCTCCTTAGGTATGCGAAGCGATGACTCTTACTCTTAAATATGTCTTTCTCACACACAAACACAAACTCTGTCTCCCAGGGTCTCATATCTCTCCACCACTCTCTTGTATGTTGCTCACACACACTCTCTCTCCCTAGAGATATCTTGCGTTCCCTCATATGTCTCTCTAGCTATCACTCTCGTTGTGAAATATATTTCTCTCTCACAGACACAAAACTCCGTCTCTCAGGATCTCATTTCTCTCCGATATTTATTTGTATGTGAGTCACATGCACCCTTTCTCCATCTCTCTACACCCACACACATAACCCAGCCTTCCGATCCACTCGACTCCTATTTCTAATGCACACTAGCTAGCATCTTTATCTTTCTATTTATCTGTTTCTCCATCAACCTTCTTTCTCGCCCTCACTCTTGCTTCCTATCACACACACTATGTATGTTTCTCTCTACATGCAGTCAAGTGCCCTCTTTTTATCTTTCTCTCACACACACATAACTTCACCCTCTGAACCACCCAGCGGTCATCTCCAACACTCAAACTAGCCGATGTCCCTCTAGCTGGCATTTCCATCTCTGTATCTATCTGTAGTTTCTCCGTCAACATTTCTTCCTCGCATGCACTCTTGCTTCCTATCACCCACACTATATATGTCTCTCCATACATGCATTTATAGGTTGATCTCTTTTGCGCAATCGTTGTGTCTCACTCCCTTTGCTCGCCATAGATGCATGCTCCAGCCCACACCACTAACTCTTAAAGACAAAAACACATGCTCAATTGTCGGGCCTTCTTCCCCTGCACTCCCACATGCATGCATATTGTCATACCGATCCGTCTCTCCCATGTCATTGATCTTATGACTTATATCTTCTTTCTTTTATCTCGATCATGCGCAAGCGCTCACACACATCCACGTATACATGTATACCTCTCGCACATGCACATCCAAGGTCTCTATGTCTCCATACATAGTTAATTACCCTCAACCCTAACGCCACATCGAATCGTTCTCGTCTTGTGTGCACATAACTTCCGTCTGGATGGGTAAAACACACACACAGTTAACAATCTCCTTCTAGCTACCCCCTCTCACTCTTCCCCTATATCCCCGAAACTAATAAGACCATCCCTTCATTTAATTCCCGCCTACATGCACCATCGACATATAGTAGTCTTCCTCGGGGTCTCTCAAACAAACACGTTCTCTCGATGTCGACTCCTCTCACGCGCACACACCTTCTCTTCCCTCTTTACGGTCCTTTTCTCTCTCGCACCCCATCATTGGTGGCCTCTGCCATACACACCACCTCTCTATGATGAAGCCACGCACACTTAAATTGCATCCGCCACTGAGGACCCCGCATCACACACACACGCACCCCCCACACACGCACCCCCAGCTACCCACCCCCACCCCCACACACTAAGACTCCATCTCTCTCTCTCTCACACACACACGCACCCACCCACCCCCAGACACACACGCACACACTAAGACTCCCTCTCACACACACATGCTCTAGGCAGAGCATTTGTTCCTACCACCCTTCGTCCAACCTTACCCGTATGATAAATAATCACCTTAATTTACTTGTATAACATGGACACATTCCACTTTACTTAAGTAGTTAGCAAACTTATCATCTCTACTCTTATAAAAAACCGAGTTGGTGATGATGGTGTGCCTGCCATCTTGTAATATAGACCGTTCGAATTATATCTGACGGATAGAAAGCAAACTATGATAATTTTACAAAACATACCCGCACCTCTCTCCACATCCTTATCTCCCACAACCTCATTGCTGAGCAATTAAAAAGGAAGTCTCTGGAACAATCTAGCATGGTGGCCGTTGCCGCCTGCCGGCGCAGTCCATCCCCATGCCTCTGCCTAGTTCGACCACCAGTTACCACCACGCCCCACTCCTCCTCACCTTATCTCTCATCTTCCATTTTTTCGATGAAATTCCTGAGGTACCAGTTTTCCGATAAAATTCTCAAGATATCATTAGTTTTTACACATGGGATTACTACTGCATGGGTCAATCACAACAGGTGTTTTGTAAAAAAAATGCATATTGATGTTCCGTGCAATGCACGAGCATCTTGCTTGTAATTATATACCGCAAATCACGAGCAGGAAGTGACATTTTTTTACACAATCACATTAACATGGCCACGTAAATCACTAGCTAAAGTGTAATACCATTATACTTATATCCCGATGCAAAAGGTTGAGTACATGTCCGAAGAGTAGAGTCGCACACAAGCAATCTGTCTCTCAGAATCTCTCTCTCTCACACACACACACACACACCAGTTACGTGACGCCCACTTAAGCAGACACGTATGTTACAATTTGTGCACCCGCGGGTACACATGATGGTGCGCATTTATTTAAGCCGGACGGCGAACCCAAACAGTAGCTGCATTGATTCCCCTCCCGCCGCCTCTTCTCTGGTCACCTTCTCCCAGTAGCCATGGCCCGGCCGAAGGTAACGGCATACGCCATACTCCCGCCGGAGCGGCGCTTTAATTTGGAAATTTTAGTGGTCATGCATGCATCTTTTTGTGCTAGCACTCCTATATAAGGGTTGACCGGTCACTTCCCGCGGACGTGCGCGGGCGGTGGAAGAGGAAGGAGAAGGGAAGCAGACTGTGGAGTAACATTTTTACCACAATTTCTTAGGAAACTGAGTGCAATAATTGAGTAGTTTTGCAAACTATCAGTACTACACCTGAAATGGTTCAAAACCAATACTCCCTTGCCAGCGCGCGCTTCCCGCATGAAATGTTCAACGTCACCCTGGAGCGTCAGCGCCGCATTAATGCCCGGCCAGAGCGGAGGCGACCTCTCACTGGCGCCGGCTTTGAAGTAGTGCGACGGCTAAGAGAGCGCTGCTTCCCAGTGCACGTGACGGCTCTGCGTCGAGGCTGGCCATAGTTTGGATGAGTCTCCATCGTGGGGAGCCACCCTAACTGCGATGATATGGATCATTCCATCTATGAAGAACACGTGGGACTGGAACTACGAGATGGACATGTACCCAGGAGTGGACGTACGAACCTGAGTAATGTAGCGCAGTAAGTGAAGTAGAAAGGCACAAATAGTATGAACATGTGTGGCATATAGGCATTTGTCTACTACGTACCACTAAATGTTTTACGTGCAATGCACGGTGATGTTATGGAGTACATGCCTAAGTACTCTACTACTACTATATTAATTGGAGGCACATACTAGGTTTTATATTTGTTTACGTGTATGCCCCGAGACCTTCCAACTAGACGTGTCTTTCTCTCCGGGTCGCACTTTGTATCGTTCATACCACTAGTACTACTACGTGTGGTCTCCGACCCAGAAGTGGAAGAAGTGGAGACGCTCTACCACGTTGTTCATGTCCCACTCCTTTCGCTGACATGTGGGACATCCAACACGTGGTGTGTTTGGCACTCCTTCATCGTAAGAGTTGAAACGCTAGCATTCATAAAAAATATAAATCAGCAGTGATACTATACCATGCAGTTTCCTTGATCCCCGATATCGGAAAGAATACTTCTGTTCGCCAACATGTGGGATGTCGACCATCCTGGTCCACTTGCCATGCACGCAGAACTCCAAGGGAGAGTCACCCGGGTCGTCGCTCCGCAATAATAATGACTAATGAGCCATCAAATCATAGGCCCAACCTTTCCCGCTATGAAGTTGCTCAGACGAAGGAACCATCATGACTTCATTGAATTCCGCTTCTTGAAGAAAACTACTGTACCAACAGTACTGCTAGCTACAGTGGTTACTCCAGCAGAGGCCTCCTTTCGTTCATAGGATAGGAATTTTATAGGAATATAAAAATCATAGGAATTGAGGTGACATGCATCTCAATTCCTATAGAGAAAGAGATGCCATTTGATGCATAGGAAAGGAATTTTCCATTGAGTCTAGGCTAATGTACTGGTAATTTGCTCTAAAAACTACAGTAGTAAATAGTAGTGCCGGTACATGATCGTACTCAGACACAAAGACACACACTAACTACTAGTACTACTACTTCTCACATGCTGGCCATACGCCGTCGTTCTCCTTCCCGGCTTTGTCGGCGACACCCCACCGTGCTTGGATCTCCGACGACCTCTCTGCAGCAGCGTGTGCGTCCTCTTCTCTCTTGCGGCAGCGGGCTTCTCTTTTCTTGAGTGCTTTATGACTTCTCTGCTCCCTCTGTGCGGCTTTGGCCACTTCTTTATCTACCGCCCATTCGGCCTTGGCAGCCTCAAATTCCGCCCACATAGGTGTGAGGTCACGAGCGGCGATGAACTCAGCACGACCAGATGCCATTGCTTCCCTACCATTTTGTGTGCGGTCGTGGGCGGCGAGGAATTCGGCGCGGCGGGATGCCGTCGCTTCCTTATCGGTTAGTGTGCGGCGCGGTGGTATGAATGACACTTGGTTAGAGCTCTGGGGTGGAGTGGCTGGACAACCGTATAGTGCATTGGTTTGTCAAGAGCTCAAGGATAGAAGAAGAAGGAAATTTGGATTCCCCTTCAATCATGGTCATTTATTACCGAGTAAAATGCATTGGCGCTCATCGAACTTGTGTTGATAGCTCACTTTGATCATTATATTATACGTGATGCACACATTAGTGCACACCGTCCATAGAGGCAAGTAGCATGTACGTGTGCATACACTCACGCTCATGCTGTCAAACCAAGCTAATGCATGCACGTCGCCCTCTCAATCAAAGTCCTGCTCATGGCGCAACGCAAACGGCGAGCCCGTCACCTGCGCGCCCCGGCGGTGCCTGACATTACTGTTTAGACGTTTGATGGAGGCCTCCATGAACGCCGAGCATGTATTCACCTGGCTCAACACCAACGGTCATACTCGAGACTCGGTGCCTTGCTCATGTATATCGTCTATCACAACGACAATATATAAAACAGCCTAGCTAGAGAGGGTACTATGGTACGGAGTATGTACTATCATGAGTGACCGATCATAGTGCCACTGCACACGAGTGTGTGTCTGATCGAGTCGTCCATTATTCGTAAGTTATGCATGGTTGTGTGGTGTCTAATGGTGGTCGTCGAAGGCTAGCTGGCGACAAGACCAGTTGCATGGATTCCTGGTTGTTAATACGTTCTGCATACACTTCAAAGGCTCGTCATCCATGAGTTCACATTTTACCACCACGCCAGCGTCTGACCGCCCTGGCCTACCAAAACGCCTTCCATCGCTAGCGCAGGCTTCCCGCCTGAAACGGTCACCGTCTCTCCAGAACGTCAATGCCGCATTCACCAGACTTAACTACAGGTGCACTTGATGTGTCACTGACATGCGGGCCAGATGCCCGTTGGGCCGACATGTCAGTGACCAAACGCACCTTCGGTAAAGTCACTGAAGCAGCGTCCGCATTCACGCCCGAAGAACCTACTCCGGTGCCAGCCGTCCATCCGTCTGCTGCGGCTCATTGCCATTTGCCCGCTATATTAACTTGAGCCCCAGCTCCCAGCCATAGCCAAAGACCCACACTCATTCTCCTCCAGTCCCTTCCTTCTATCGGCACCACTCCAACCATGACCTCCTGGCGCTCCAAAGCTCTCTTGGACGTACTGTCGCAGGAGCAGACGAAGGACATCGGCGGATCTGCTCTGGGCGCACTCCAAAGCTCTCTTGGACGTACTATCGCAGGAGCAGAGGAAGGAAATCGTCGGCTCCCCCCTGGCCGCCCTCCGCCGCCACTACCATGAAGCCTGCGAGCGTTGCTACTCATGAGCTTGCGTTGGATTTCCCCAAAGAGGAAAGGATGATGCAGCAGAGTAGTGTAAGTATTTCCCTCAGTTTTGAGAACCAAGGTATCAATCCAGTAGGAGGCCTTGCTCAAGTCCCTCGTACCTGCACAAAACGATAGCTACTCGCAACCAACGCGATTAGGGGTTGTCAATCCCGTCACGGTCACTTACGAGAGTGAGATCTGATAGATATAATATTTTTGGTATTTTTGGTATAGAGATGCAAAGTGAAAAGTAAAAGGCAAAGTAAAAAAGCAAAGAAAGATTAAAGTGTTAGAGATTGATATGATGAGAATAGACCCCGGGACCATAGGTTTCACTAGTGGCTTCTCTCAAGAGCATAAGTATTCTACGGTGGGTGAACAAATTACTCTTGAGCAATTGACAAAATTGAGCATAGTTATGAGAATATCTAGGCATGATCATGTATATAGGCATCACGTCCGTGACAAGTAGACCGAAACGATTCTGCATCTACTACTATTACTCCACTCATCGACCGCTATCCAGCATGCATCTAGAGTATTAAGTTAAAAACAGAGTAACGCTTTAAGCAAGATGACATGATGTAGAGAGATAAATTCATGCAATATGAAATAAACCCCATCTTGTTATCCTCGATGGCAACGATAATATACGCGCCTGGCTGCCCCTTCTGTCACTGGGAAAGGACACCGCAAGATCGAACCCAAAGCTAAGCACTTCTCCCATGGCAAGAACTACCAATCTAGTTGGCCAAACCGAATGGATAATTCGAAGATACTTGCAAAGATAACCAATCATACATAAAAGAATTTAGAGAAGATTCAAATATTATTCATAGATAGACTTGATCATAAACCCACAATTCATCGGTCTCAACAAACACACCGCAAAAAGAAGAAGATTACATCGAATAGATCTCCACGAGAGAGGGGGAGAACTTTGTATTGAGATCCAAAAAGAGAGAAGAAGCCATCTAGCTAATAACCATGGACCCGATGGTCTGAGGTAAACTACTCACACTTCACCGGAGAGGCTATGATGATGTAGAAGCCCTCCGTGATGACGGCCCTCTCCGGCGGAGCTCCGGAACAGGCCCCAAGATGGGATCTCGTGGATACAGAAAGTTGCGGCGGTGGAATTAGGTTTTTGGCTCCTGTTCTGGTCATTTGGGGGTACGTAGGTATATATAGGAGGAAGGAGTACGTCGGTGGAGCTCTGAGGGACCCACGAGGCAGGGGGCGCGCCCTAAGGGGGGGCGCCCCCCACGCTCGTGACCTCCTCTCTGATGCCTTGGCGTAGGGTCCAAGTCTCCTGGATCACGTTCGGTGAGAAAATCATGTTCCTGAAGGTTTCATTCCGTTTGGACTCCGTTTGATATTCCGTTTCTTCGAAACACTGAAATAGGCAAAAACAGCAATTCTGGGTTGGGCCTCCGATTAATAGGTTAGTCCCAAAAATAATATAAAAGTGGAAAATAAAGCCCAATATAGTCCAAAACAGTAGATGATATAGCATGGAGCAATAAAAAAATATAGATACGTTGGAGACGTATCAGGCATCCCCAAGCTTAATTCCTGCTCGTCCTCGAGTAAGTAAATGATAAAAAGAGAATTTTTGATGCGGAGTGCTACTTGGCATAATTTCAATGCAAATCTTCTTAATTGTGATATGAATATTCAGATTAGAAAGATTCAAGACAAAAGTTCATATTGACATAAAAATAATAATACTTCAAGCATACTAACACAGCAATTATGTCTTCTCAAAATAACATGGCTAAAGAAAGTTATCCCTACAAAATTATATAGCCTGGCTATGCTCTATCTTCACCACACAAAATATTTAAATCATGCACAACCCCGATGACAAGCCAAGCAATTGTTTCATACTTTTGACATTCTCAAAACTCACGCAATACATGAGCGTGAGCCATGGATATAGCACTATATGTGGAATAGAATGGTGGTTGTGGAGAAGACAAAAATAGGGGAAGATAGTCTCACATCAACTAGGCGTATCAACGGGCTATGGAGATGCCCATCAATAGATATCAATGTGAGTGAGTAGGGATTGCCATGCAATGGATGCACTAGAGCTATAATTATATGAAAGCTCAAAAAGATACTAAGTGGGTGTGCATCCAACTTGCTTGCTCATGAAGACCTAGGGCAATTTGAGGAAGCCCATCATTGGAATATACAAGCCAAGTTCTATAATGAAAGATTTCCAGTAGTATATGAAAGTGATAACATGAGAGACTCTCTACTATGAAGATCATGGTGCTACTTTGAAGCACAAGTGTGGTAAAAGGATAGTAACATTGTCCCTTCTCTCTTTTTCTCTCATTTTATTATTATTTTGGGCCTTTTCTCTTTTTTTATGGCCTCTTTTCTTTCTCTTTTTTTGGCTTTTTTTGCCTCTTTTATTTATTTTTCGTCCGGAGTCTCATCCTGACTTGTGGGGGAATCATAGTCTCCATCATCCTTTCCTCACTGGGACAATGCTCTAATAATGATGATCATCACACTTTTATTTTTCTTACAACTCGATACTTAGAACAAAATATGACTATATATGAATGCCTCCGGCGGTGTACCGGGATATGCAATATGACAATGATGGAGTGTGTCATAATAAACGGAACGGTGGAAAGTTGCATGGCAATATATCTTGGAATGGCTATGGAAATGCCATAATAGGTAGGTATGGTGGCTGTTTTGAGGAAGGTATATGGTGGGTGTATGATACCGGTGAAAGGTGCGCGGTATTAGAGATGCTAGCAAAGGTGGAAGGGTGAGAGTGCGTATAATCCATGGACTCAACATTAGTCATAAAGAACTCATATACTTATTGCAAAAATCTACAAGTTATCAAAGCAAAGTATTACGCGCATGCTCCTAGGGGGATAGATTGGTAGGAAAAGACCATCGGTCGTCCCCGACCACCACTCATAAGGAAGACAATCAATAAATAAATCATGCTCTGACTTCATCACATAACGGTTCACCATACGTGCATGCTACGGGAATCACAAGCTTCAACACAAGTATTCTTTAAATTCACAACTACTCAACTAGCATGAATCTAATATTATCACCTCCATATCTCAAAACAATTATCATGCTTCAATATTTTCTTAGTATTCAACACACTCGAAGGAAAGTTTCACAAATCTTGAATACCAAGCATATTATTATTAAGAAAATTACCATGCTATTAAGAGCCTCTCAAAATAATTTAAGTGAAGCATGAGAGATCAATAGTTTCTTTAAAACAAATCCACCACCATGCTCTAAAAGATCTAAGTGAAGCACATAGAGCAAAATTATAGCGCTCAAAAGATATAAGTGAAGCACATAGAGCAAAACTACTTAGCTCAAAAGATATAAGTGAAGCACATAGAGCAAAATTATAACGCTCAAAAGATATAAGTGAAGCACATAGAGTATTCTATCAAATTCTAATTCATGTATGGATCTCTCAAAAGGTGTGTACAACAAGGATGATTGTGGCACACTAAAACACAAAGACACAAATAATACAAGACGCTCCAAGCAAAACACATATCATGTTGGTGAATAAAAATATAGCTCCAAGTAAAGTTACCGATAGAAGTGGACGAAAGAGGGGATGCCTTCTGAGGAATCCCCAAGCTTTGGCTTTTAGGTGTCCTTAGATTATCTTGGGGGTGCCATGGGCATCCCCAAGCTTAGGCTCTTGCCACTCCTTGTTCCATAATCCATCAAATCCTTACCCAAAACTTGAAAACTTCACAACACAAAACTTAAGGTAGAAAACTCATGAGCTCCGTTAGCGAAAGAAAAAAAAGACCACTTCAAGGTACTGTAATGAAATCATTCTTTATTTATATTGGTGTTAAACCTAATGTATTCCAACTTCTCTATAGATTATAAACTATTTTACTAGCCATAGATTCATCAAAATAAGCAAACAACACACGAAAAACAGAATCTGTCAAAAACAGAACAGTCTGTAGTAATCTGTAGCTAGCGCAAGATCTGGAACCCCAAAAATTCTAAAATAAATTTCAGGACGCGAGGAATTTATCTATTAATCATCTGCAAAAAGAATTAACTAAATATAACTCTCCAAATAAAAATGACAGCAGTTCTCGTGAGCGCTAAAATTTCTGTTTTTTACAGCAAGTTCAACAAGACTTTCCCCAAGTCTTCCCAACGGTTCTACTTGGCACAAACACTAATTAAACACAAAAAACACAACCAAAACAGAGGCTAAATAATTTATTTATTACTAAACAGGAGCAAAAATCAAGGAATAAAATAAAATTGGGTTGCCTCCCAACAAGCGCTATCGTTTAACGCCCCTAGCTAGGCATAACAAGCAAGAATAGGTCTAGGTATTGCCATCTTTGGTAGGCAATCCATAAGTGGCTCTCATGATAGTTTCATATGGAAATTTTATTTTCTTTCTTGGAAAGTGTTCCATACCCTTTTTTTAATGAAAATTGAAATCTAATATTCCCTTCCTTCATATAAATAATCGCACCAACCGTTCTAAGGAAAGGTCTACCAAGAATAATAGGGCAAGAAGAATTGAAATCTATATCAAGAACAATGAAATCTACGGGCACATAATTCCTATTTGCAACAATAAGAACATCATTAAGCCTTCCCATAGGTTTCTTAATAGTAGAATCCGCAAGATGCAAGTTTAGAGAGCAATCATCAAAATCACGGAAATCTAGCAAATCACACAAAGTTTTGAGGATAGTGGAGACACTAGCACCCAAATCACACAAAGCATAAAACTCATGATCTTTAATTTTAATTTTAATAGTTGGTTCCCACTCATCATAGAGTTTTCTAGGGATAGAAACTTTCAACTTAAGTTTTTCTTCATAAGATTGCATCAAGGCATCAACAATATGTTCGGTGAAGGCTTCCTTTTGACTATAAGCATGTGGAGAATTTAGCACGGATTGCAACAAGGAAATACAATCAATTAAAGAGCAACTTTCATAATTAAATTCCTTGAAATCCAATATAGTGGGTTTAGCAACATCTAGATTTTTATCTCTTTCAATCCCACTTTCATCAATTTCATCATAAAGATCTAAATACTCCGAATTTTTAGAACGCCTTCTAGGTAAAGGAAGATCATATTCAGTTTCATCAAGATTCATATTGCAAAACAAAGATTTAATAGGAGACACATCAATAACTTTTAGATCTTCATCTTGATTTTCATAGGAATTGGAAGAATACGCTTTAATAAAGGCATCTTTGGAAGCACGCATCCTAGCGGTTCTTTCCTTGCACTCATCAATGGAAATTCTCATGGCTTTGAAAGACTCATTGATATCATGCTTAGGAGGAATAAATCTAAACTTTAAAGAATCAACCTCAAGAGAAATTCTATCAATGTTCCTAGCCAAATCATCAACTTTAAGCAATTTCTCTTCAAGCAAAGCATTAAAATTCTTTTGTGAATTCATAAACTCTTTAACACTATTCTCAAATTCAGAGGGCATCTTATTATAATTTCCATAAGAGTTGTTGTAGGAATTCCCATAATTATTAGACGGATTACTAGGATATGGCCTAGGATTAAAATTCCCTCTATAAGCGTTATTACCAAAATTATTTCTACCAATAAAATTCATATCCATAGATTCATTGTTATTCTCAATCAAAGTAGACAAAGGCATATCATTAGGATCAGAAGAAACACTCTTAGTAGCAAATAATTTCATAAGTTCATCCATCTTTCCACTCAACACATTGATTTCTTCTATCGCATGCACTTTTTATTAGAAGATCTTTCAGTATGCCATTGAGAATAATTAACCATAATATTATCTAGGAGTTTAGTAGCATCTCCTAAAGTGATTTCCATAAAAGTACCTCCGGCGGCCGAATCTAAAAGATTTCTAGAAGCGAAATTCAATCCGGCATAAAATTTTTGTATAATCATCCACAAGTTCAAACCGTGAGTAGGCACTTACGTGTCATTAATTTCATTCTCTCCCAAGCTTGTGCAATGTGTTCATGATCAAGTTGCTTAAAATTCATAATATCATTTCTAAGAGAGATGATCTTAGCGGGAGGGAAATACTTAGAGATAAAAGCATCTCTGCACTTGTTCCAAGAATCAATACTATTTTTAGGCAAAGACGAAAACCAAGCTTTAGCACGATCTCTAAGATAAAAAGGAAATAGATTCAATTTAACGACATCATTATCGACATCTTTTTTCTGTTGCATATCACATAAATCAACAAGGCTATTCAGATGAGTAGCGACATCTTCACTAGGAAGGCCGGCGAATTGATCTTTCATAACAAGATTCGACAAAGCAGTATTGATTTCACAAGATTCAGTATTAGCAAGAGGAGCAATCGAAGTGCTAAGGAAATCATTATTATTGGTATTGGTGAAGTCACACAATTTGGTAGTATCCTGAGCCATCGCGACAACCAAGCAATCCAACACACGGGCAAACAAAAAGGCAAGCGAGAAAAAGGCAAACGGAGAAAGAGAAGGAGAAGGAGAAGGAGATTGGGAGAGAGAGGGCGAATAAAACGGCAAGGGTGAAGTGGGGGAGAGGAAAACGAGAGGCAAATGGCAACTAATGTAATGCGAGAGATCGGGATTGTGATGGGTACTTGGTATGTTGACTTTTTGCATAGACTCCCCAGCAACGACGCCAGAAATTCTTCTTGCTACCTCTTGAGCTTGCGTTGGATTTCCCCGAAGAGGAACTGATGATGCAGCAGAGTAGCGTAAGTATTTCCCCCAGTTTTGAGAACCAAGGTATCAATCCAGTAGGAGGCCACGCTCAAGTCCCTCGTACCTGCACAAAACGATAGCTACTCGCAACCAACACGATTAGGGGTTGTCAATCCCTTCACGGTCACTTACGAGAGTGAGATCTGATAGATATAATTTTTTTGGTATATAGATGCAAAGTGAAAAGTAAAAGGAAAAGTAAAAAGGAAAGCAAGATTAAAGTGATGGAGATTGATATGATGAGAATAGACCCGGGGGCCATAGGTTTCACTAGTGGCTTCTCTCAAGAGCATAAGTATTCTACGGTGGGTGAACAAATTATTGTTGAGCAATTGACAGAATTGAGCATAGTTATGAGAATATCTAGGCATGATCATGTATATAGGCATCACGTCCGTGACAAGTAGACCGAAATGATTCTGCATCTACTACTATTACTCCACTCATCGACCGCTATCCAGCATGCATCTAGAGTATTAAGTTAAAAACAGAGTAATGCTTTAAGCAAGATGACATGATGTAGAGAGATAAATTCATGCAATATGAAATAAACCCCATCTTGTTATCCTCGATGGCAACGATACAATACGTGCCTTGCTGCCCCTTTTGTCACTGGGAAAGGACACCGCAAGATCGAACCCAAAGCTAAGCACTTCTCCCATGGCAAGAACTACCAATCTAGTTGGCCAAACCGAACGGATAATTCGAAGAGACTTGCAAAGATAACCAATCATACATAAAAGAATTCAGAGAAGATTCAAATATTATTCATAGATAGACTTGATCATAAACCCACAATTCATCGGTCTCAACAAACACACCGCAAAAAGAAGAAGATTACATCGAATAGATCTCAACGAGAGAGGGGGAGAACTTTGTATTGAGATCCAAAAAGAGAGAAGAAGCCATCTAGCTAATAACCATGGACCCGAAGGTCTGAGGTAAACTACTCACACTTCATCGGAGAGGCTATGATGATGTAGAAGCCCTCTGTGATGACGGCCCTCTCCGGTGGAGCTCCGGGACAGGCCCCAAGATGGGATCTTATGGATACAGAAAGCGGCGGTGGAATTAGGTTTTTGGCTCCTGTTCTGATCGTTTGGGGGTACGTAGGTATATATAGTAGGAAGGAGTACGTCGGTGGAGCTCCGACGGGCCCACGAGGCAGGGGGCGCGCCCTAAGGGGGGTGCCCCCCCACCCTCGTGACCGCCTCTCTGATGCCTTGGCGTAGGGTCCAAGTCTCCTGGATCACGTTCGGTGAGAAAATCACGTTCCCGAAGGTTTTGTTCCGTTTGGACTCCATTTGATATTTCGTTTCTTCGAAACACTGAAATAGGCAAAAACACCAATTCGGGGCTGGGCCTTTGGTTAATAGGTTAGTCCCAAAAATAATATAAAAGTGGAAAATAAAGCCCAATATAGTCCAAAACAGTAGATAATATAGCATGGAGCAATCAAAAATTATAGATACGTTGGAGACATATCAAGCGTGCGCAGGCGTAGCCAGCAGTGAGGAAGAGTAGTACACGGTAGGTCACCGCTGCTCTGGTCCCAGGAAGGCCACCGCTCCTCCACTCAATCGACGCCAAGCTTGGTGGGATAAACATCGGCGGCTGATTAGCCGCTTGACGGCGACGTGGAGGTGGAAATCTTCAGAACCTTGTGCTCTAGAGGAGGAGGTTATCGAGGTGGATGAGGAGGAGGCAAAGGCAATCGTCGGCTTTCTCGGGTTCATGGCCGGACATGGTGGTCGGGCGCCGGCGATCGTTTAGATTAGGTTTACAGTAGGTTTTAGTACAGTTTGTGCGAAATATGTAATGAATTTCGTCTAGTTTGTAGGAAAAGTTTTCGAAATGTAATGAATTTCATCTGGTTAATTTGAAATTTGCTTTGTTTGCACGAATTTTGTTTGTTAGTTCATATAGTTGTCGAAAGGTATGCGGGCAACATTGGATGACATCCATCAGTGTCCTCGGACAGATGCCGATGTAAATTTTTGGGCCAGTGCTGGAGATTAACCGTGCTCCAGTATTTGGCTGGGAACAGTTATCCCTCAATCAAAATCAGATCCGCCGCGTTTCGCACTCGTCCCACGTAAGAGTGTAAACTCTTGCTTACATAAAAATGGAGCAAGTGGACGGCACTGTAGCACGTCATATCACTCAAACTAGCCCGCCTAACGCGCGGGAAAGCACCACCCTCGTCATTTTGTTCTAGATTTGTATCGATCGATCGCACGAAAATGTTTTGCTTTGCAAGTTCAAAAGAAAAGGCGGCACACTTATGACTCGTACGCGTCGCACCCCCGACAGTCCGGCTCGCACGCCGCTCACCAGAAGGGACACGCGTTATCTTGCAATTTCACTGACATGTGAGAGTGCAATTGAATAAACTGTCGATAGCCGAAATCTAATCGCTCGGTGGGCATCGGCTGAGAAGAGAGAGAGACGGGGGAGGGAGAAGAGATCGCCCGCCCGCCGCGCACGGACACCAAGAAATATATGGTGATAATGTGAGGTGGGCCATGCGGGAGTCCGGACCGCTTCCAAGCCCTCCCCCTTCAGACGTCAGCTGCCTACATTCATAGAAAGTAGTACCAGTAAAATACTGGCCTATAAGGCCGCTTATGTGGAGGATAGAGAGGCATTGCCAAAGTCAAGGAGTGGGCTCTACAAGATCCCATCTCTACACGTGCTCCTAGGTATAAAAAAACTAATTCTAAAAAAAGAGGCATAAAAACAATTGTGTCTAAAAAAAGAAAGGTAAAAAATATTTGAGAGGAAATAGATAGAGGGAAAGTGAGAAAAAGTTGTAACCTTTATAGCCAATCTTATAGTCAACACTATGGTAGTATTACATGAGGAAGGAGGGAGTAGTGCACATGCCAAGTTCACTGGGCTGCCGTGTTTCACACTCCTCTGTCGTAACAATGGAGAGAATAGCTTTCATCAAAAATAAACAATGAATACTCATTGCTCGTCCTCTATATCGGGAAAGAATACTTTCCATTCGCCGACATGTGGGACGTCGACCATCCTGGTCCACCTGCCATGCATAAAATTATCCTGGTCCACCCCGGTCGTAGCGCAGGCCCAACCTTTCCCGATGTAAGTTGGTCGGACGAAGGAACCATCATGACTTCGTTGAATTCCGCTTCTTCAAGAAAACTTACCGTACCCGCAATACTTCTACCACACGCGAAGACTGGACGGCACTGTACCACGTCATATCACTAAAACCCACTAGGCCAAACTAGCCCACCTAGGATTTGTACTCCCTCCGTTTCAAAGTTAGGAGTACAAAGTTGAGTCATCTATTTTGGAACGGGGGGAGTACGTCTCCGTACTGCTATGATTTTGTGTTGTACGTCTCTGTACTTTTGCTACGATTTTCCTACCCTATGAACCAAATGAGGCCTGAATGTATCTGTGTCGACTATTGTCTGATCGATCGCTAAGCCTACAATTTTAGGAGCTTGGGCTATTGG
The DNA here is from genome assembly GCA_034509565.1 of Triticum monococcum. Lineage (NCBI taxonomy): Eukaryota > Viridiplantae > Streptophyta > Magnoliopsida > Poales > Poaceae > Triticum > Triticum monococcum. The sequence goes on from CM067843.1 coordinate 238,058,886, forward strand.
CCATTCGATGACGGATAAGTATAAGCATACCATGAGCTCATCAGCCCCAACGTTTCTCTTCGGTGAGTGTTTTGCAAGTAACTATAGCTGGCACAGTAGCTAGCCTACTAACACCAAGAATCATCAAACAAGCCCTGCTGATATGATAAACAGTTCAAACTTACATCTAAGCATGTGATATATTACATCAAAAGATGGTGAGCATACATCTGTTTCCATAACTCGGACAGGGTTCGCATGATTCACTATCAGACAAAAAGTAGCAAGTACCGCCCACACAAGACAGTGCACTAGCCCTAAGATGGTTTGATAACACGCATCGTTCTGGTAATTAAACACATGGCAATGCAAACTACCCTAAAGGATTAGTGTGACCAACTATTTCTTGTCATCGATCTCTCGGGCAATGACCATAGCACAGACAGCGGCATGTGAATCGATCTCTGAGGCGATGTCCATAGGACTAACCGCGACATCAGAATGGATCTCTGGGCGATGTCCACAGGATGGACAGCGGCATCGGAATCGATCTCCGGGGCGATGTCAATAGGACGGACTGCGACATCGAAAACGATCTCTGGGGCGCTGTCCACGGGACAGGCCGCGACATCGGAATCATCAAGGGCGTCGATCGGCACCTGCAAAACCCTAACATATTAGCGAGCACATTCAAATAATCAAAAACCACAACTATGGTAAGCTATTATTTTTTACCTTGTGCAGCTCACCGGGGGATCCCATCCCTCCGGGGGCCATCTCCTCGTCCTCGATGGGGGCCATCACCTTGCCAGGGGAATACTGCTTCTTAACAGTGGCTATCTCCTCAAACTCGGCCTTGAGCCTCGCATAGGTGGCCATTAGAGTTTCTGGGGTAGGCACTGTGGGGCCCTTGCTGTTCTTCCAACTTTCTTTCAGGAGTTCGTCCGCCAACATTGTTAACTCTTTGGTCAGTTCTTGTTTCTTGGAGTTCTTCGTATCGATGGGTTGGGCCGCCAACATGGTCAACTCATTGGTCAGTGCTCGCTTCCTGGAGATCGCTGTATCCAGTGGGTTGTCCGCCGACAACTCTTTGGATAGTGCTCCAGGATCCATCAATGAACTGACAAACAAAAAGCAATTGAAAGGAAACCACAATCGCAATGAAAACGATAAAAGAATAGGCTGTGAGAATCGGTCGGTGCTTCGCAAAAAGAAGATTCTTGGAATGAAAATATAGCAGCATCACTGATTCGCCCACCTTTCCTTCATCGATACAAAAGAAAAATAAGTCAGTAGCCTGGAGTGAGGTTTTCTTCAAGAAAGGGGAGAAAGGGCTTGAACGAGCGTTCCAGTGAAATGATGGTTGCTTCGTCCAGTCCAACTTCGAGGCCACTTTACCACTGCTAGTAAAGGTGGGTTTTGTGATATGACGGGTCATGACGGCCACACCGAGGTGGGACAACCGGTGAGTCTCGACTGTAGCACCTCCCTGTGATTTGGTGGATGGCACGCGGGCCCGGATACTTTGATGCCCCGCATGTAGATAGAGCGGCTAGTCATATAGGAGTGCTCAATATTGTGAACCACGACCAAGGCGGAGAGGAAAATGAGAGAACTATGTAATTAATGCATGAGTTTAATTATGGTAGTTTTGTAAAGTACGAGATACATTCCTCCAATCACAAAATGCCTTGGTTGATGAGATTTGAGATTTGAGCCAGTACTGCACGCGGTATAGTCTAGTCACTTGTTGAAATCTCTAGAAAGGCAAATACTCCTTTCCGGTTTACAAGGCTATACTAGCAAGTACTAGTACTACAATAGTGGGATCAAATAGCAATTTTGTCTCATGCAAGAGCCTGGCTATATGCATGCTCCAAGGCTCCACACCACGCCCTACCCCTACACAAAGACTGCCACGCGAGCGTTCGCAACTGCCACGTTCGGGTTGCGCTTGGCTCTTCGCCTCTTCAAGAAGACGAACAATGATGTTGCTACTACTTCTATAGTATCGAATCCACTTATGCATGTACGTTCATCACGTGCGGGAGGGATAGCCACCGTGCACATGGGAGAGCGAGAATGCGTGTAGTAGTAAAATCAAGCTTCTCCTTGTTGTACGAGTTGAGGCGACACATCATAGCACTTGCCCCACATGGTTGCCTCTAAACTTGGCTGAAAGACCCGCAGCGTACAATACTCCATTTGCTGCAACCTCTAACATTTACCCCACCACAAATTAAAATATATATTCCTGTCTTGACCAGATGAGCATGCAAATTAGAATCACCAGGATGACAGGTAGGGCCACAAGATTATTTTAATCAAAAAAATCATGGAGCCGACCCCAACGATTTTAAGCTTACAGGCACGGTACACGCTATCCTAGACTACTCTACACATGAAACTACCACACGAGCGTCCGGGCTGCGCTTGGCTCTTCGCCTCTTCGGGAAGTCAAACAATGATGGAGTACTACTGCAGTGGAGGAGTACTACAGTATGCTTCTGGCCATCTGACACAGATTGAACTGCTGCATGTCCACCGTGTGCGGGAGGGAGAGCGTCTAGCGAACGAAAGCTTCTCCTAGTCCTGCCAGCCACCACGCTCATGGGCGAGGGAGGGACGCAGCTTCATTGACTTACTGCTCCTGTCTCCCGTGGGCGGCACCGCGACAGTGCTGCCGCGCACCCGAACCAGTCAAGTTTCCCACTCCTCTCCATATGCGACTCCACTGCCGCATCTTCCCCATCTCCGGGTCATTCCAGTTTGGGGCCTCGCCATCATCTACTAGCCTTGGTGCTCTCGGCACGGTGTGGTCAACGTGGTCAACAACCGAGAGTCATCAGAAGATGACTGTACGTGAGAGGCTGACGGTGGGGACGAACCACACCCATGGAGGCATGCATGCAACTGCATCCTTTTTACCCTAAAAATAATGTTTTCTCCCCCTGACTGCTGGGACCCACCAGCTATATCTTTGCATGCAAGAAAGTGCATCCAAATTACGGGCAAAAAAATGATTCACCCCCTGACTGCTAGGACCCACCAGCTACATCTTCGCACACAAGGAAGTGCGTCCATATTACGGGCAAAAAAACAAGTCGCCCACTGACTGCTGGGACCCACCAACTACATATCCGCACGCAAGGAAGTGCCTGATTGTTGAGACCCACCTGGTCGAAGCGTACGTAGCGTTGTCATTCTGGTCGCGAACGTGTACGTACATACTGGTCGATCGGTCTGTCTACAGGTTGCAGCAATGAACCGTGGCCGTGCAAGGAAGGGCACGTGTCATAGTAGAGGCATTCACGTGTCGTAGTAGAGGCTCCCACATAGCATGTACACTTATGTACAATGACCAGGGTGCAGGAAAGAAAATACGGCCACGAACGTACATACGGGCGGGATCTCGAACGCCTACTCGCGCATACGTACGATCAGGGCTCGTGTACATGGCTGGTCCGGAACGGAGAAACTGCGTCGTCGTCGTGTTCATGGGGAGCCAACCGGCTGGGTCAGAACAGAATGCATCATCGTGTTCATCAGGAGCCAACCGGCTTGGACGAAACAACCGATGGAAATGAGGCCTGACGTACCGCGGAACGGAGGGAACGGCCTTGTGTTTGACCGGCCACTGTGGAAACGGGATCATGTTCATCGGGAGGGGTCTGGCGTACCGCAAAACGGAGGAAACGGACCTCCTATGGTCGAAACAGGGGTCCTGTTCATCGGGAGGGGTGTGGCGTACTAGAAAACGGGACTCCATGGGATACTGTTCTGTAACACCCCGGATATGATTTACCTAATATGTAATCCAACTCTTGCCGTTTCCGACGTTAAGTTATTTTATTTCCTCGGGTTCGGGTTTTTGTCTCCATGTGTTGTTGTCGTTGTCATGCATCTCATATCATGTCATCATGTGCATTGCATTTGCATACGTGTTCGTCTCATGCATCCGAGCATTTTCTCCGTTGTCCGATTTGCATTCCGGCGCTCCGTTCTCCTCCGGTGGTCATTTCTACCTTCTTTTCGTGTGTGGGGATTAAACATTACCGGATTGGACCGAGACTTGCCAAGCGGCCTTGGTTTACTACCGGTAGACCGCCTGTCAAGTTTCGTACCATTTGGACTTCGTTCGATGCTCCAACGGTTAACCGAGGGACCGAAAAGGCCTCATGTGTGTTGCAGCCCAACACCCTTCCAATTTGGCCCAAAACCCACCAAAACCCTCTCCATCTTCTAGAGCGTTCGATCACGATCGCGTGGCCGAAAACTGCACCTCATTTGGACACTCCTAGCTCCTCTTATGCCTATAAATAGCCCCCCTCCGAAATTCACGTCTCCTTCTTCCCCGAAACCCTAATTTTCCCCGCTCCTCGCCGCACCGGACACGTCCGGCCCGGCCGGACAGCGTCCGCCGCCGCCTCCGGCCAACCAGGGCCCGCCACATGGCACCCCGCGCAGTCCCCGCCGCCGCGGCCCGGAGAGCCCGGATCGGGCCCTCCCGGCCCATCTCCCCGCGCGCCGCCCAGTTCCCACGCCGCCGCCGCCTGCTTCTTGTTCCGCCGCGCCGCCACCTTCGCCGGCCACGGCCACCAACCGGCTCCGCCCCACGACGCCAGCGAGCACCCGAGGCCGCCGCACGCCGCGCCACCTCGCCGGAGCTGCTCACCGGTCAGCGCCGCCTCGCCTCCCCGCATCTCCTTCGACTCCGGCGAACCAGCCGGCCTCATCGGCCTCCTCCCCGCGGCAAGTCTCCGGCGACCACGAGTTTTCCGGCGAACATCGGTTTCCGCGTGTGAATAGTGTTTCCAGATCCAGATCCGGATGGTTGACTTTCCTACCGAAACCCTAGATATTTTGCTATGTTCATCGTGCCGTAACTTTGCATCCATAGATCCGTTTTAGGCGTGTAGCATATCAAAATGTTCGTCTCAAAGAGTACATCATTTCATCTCATTGCGTCAATTTCATTAAGGTTCATACTGATGCCCGAAATGCTGTTGGAAGAGTGATATTTGAGTTAATTGTCAGATCTGCTGCTCCAAATAGCTATTTGTCATTTTTGCCATGATTAATGTGTGCATGATATGCCCCTGAGCTCTACATGTGTTTTGTTATATGCTTTGTCATCTTTCCAGAGGTGCGATCCATGTATTTTTGTGATGTGTGTGGTGACTAGCACAAGCTTGCAAAGTGGTGCATTCGTTAATGCTGATTTCAGGGACTTAGCAATTCCACCAAGTCCTTGATCTGTTTTTATCAATATGCCATATGTTCATGTTGTTTCCTAGAGATCCGTGCCTCTTTTGAGGATGATCAGTAAGGATGATTTGTTAATATTGTAGTGCCCTATCCATCCTTGTCTTTGTTTGCAATTATGGAGCACCCTAGCTTGAGTCAATCGAGCTCTACTTTTGCTATTTCGTGAATCTGGGCAGATTGTCTACTTGTTAGCGATTTTGCCGAGGATGTTGTAGTTGATCCGTTCATGCTATGTTGTTGTTCTTGCCATGTTTAACTTGTATAATGTGTATTCTTAATGGGTGTATGCTTAGATTGTCATGCCTTGCTCTGTAGTGAGTGCATCGAGCTCGTAAATATGCCTACTTGATATCTGATTTGCATGCTCCAGTTTTTCTCTAAGTCTGTGATTTGATTATGTTTTTGCCATGTTCGCATGCTTGCAATTGTATTTTCTGATCCCTTTTGGCTCAAGGTCACTAAGGGACTTTTGTTAAGCTCTTTGAGTAGCTCCATGCCATGCCTTAGTTTGCCATGTTAAGTTCCTGTAGCATATAGATTTCTTGCTCCATAGTGTGCTACCTGATCTGAAATTCCAGACAAGTGTTAATTTCACTAAGTCTGAAACCTGTTTACCAATGGCACTTTTTCCATGATTGTTTGAACCTGTTAATGGATGAATTGGCCGTAGCTCAGTGTTCATCTTTTGTTAAGCATCATGAATGGATCCCTGCCATGTATTTTGTTGCCATGTTTGAGTGATGTAGCATGTTTGTCTTGTTGCATTTAGATGGCTACTTGCAGTTTATCGCAGACCGGTGCCATATTTGTTTCGCTTGCCATTTCCAAACTGTGCATCCGATTTCGGTGTTCTTTATATCGATTTCAACCAAAATGACCTCACCTTTCCAGTGTCACTCTTGGATTTCCAAGTTGAGGCCAGGTTCTTTCATCCCTTGTCAAATCTTGCATATGCATCACATATCGCATCCCGCATAGCATACCATGTTTGCATCATGTTGTTTGAGCTTTGCACGTGGTTGATTGTGTCCTTTTTGCTTGTTTGTCTTGTTTGGGTAGAGCCGGGAGACGAGTTCGCTAACGAGGAGCCCGTTGAGTTTGCTTTCGAGGATCCAGTCAACTCTGTCAACTTTGCAGGCAAGATGATCATACCCTCGAAATCACTTCTATCTTTGCTTTGCTAGATGCTCGCTCTTTTGCTATGCCTATGCTACGATGCCTACCACTTGCTTATCATGCCTCCCAAATTGCCATCTCAAACCTCTAACCCACCATATCCTAGCAAACCGTTGATTGGCTATGTTACCGCTTTGCTCAGTCCCTCTTATAGCGTTACTAGTTGCAGGTGAAGATTGGAGTCCGTTCCTTGTTGGAACATTATTTTCTTGTTGGGATATCATTATATTATCTTGATATCTTAATGCATCTATATACTTGGTAAAGGGTGGAAGGCTCGGCCTTTTTCCTAATGTTTTGTTCCACTCTTGCCGCCCTAGTTTCCGTCATATCGGTGTTATGTTCCCGGATTTTGCGTTCCTTACGCGGTTGGGTGATAATGGGAACCCCTTGACAGTTCGCCTTGAATAAAGCTCTTCCAGCAATGGCCAACCTTGGTTTTACCATTTGCCACCTAGCCTCTTTTTCCCTTGGGTTTCCGGAGCCCAAGGGTCATCTTATTTAAACCCCCCCCCCCCCGGGCCAGTGCTCCTCTGAGTGTTGGTCCAAACAGAGCCACTTGCAGCGCCACCTCGGGGTTTGGTTTTAGTTGTACGTAGTGTTCATCTGAGTGTGCCCTGAGAACGAGATATGTGCAGCTCCTATCGGGATTTGTTGGCACATTCGGGCGGTGTTGCTGGATTTGTTTTAACTTGTCGAAGTGTCTTGTAGAACCGGGATACCGAGTCTGATCGGAATGTCTCGGGAGAAGGTATATCCTTCGTTGACCGTGAGAGCTTGTCATGGGCTAAGTTGGGACTCCCCTGCAGGGATTTGAACTTTCGAAAGCCGTGCCCGCGGTTATGGGCAGATGGGAATTTGTTAATGTCCGGTTGTAGATAACTTGAACCTTAACTTAATTAAAATGAATCAACCGTGTGTGTTACCGTGATGGTCTCTTCTCGGCGGAGTTCGGGGAGTGAACACGGTGTTGGAGTAATGCTTGTCGCATGTTGTTCTCTAGTTATTCGTTCGTGCTTTGCCTTCTCTTCTCGCTCTCTTTTGCGAACAGGTTAGCCACCATATATGCTAGTAGCTTGCTGCTACTCCACATATAACCTTGCCTTACCTATAAGATTAAATAGTCTTGATCGTGAGGGTGCGAGATTGCTGAGTCCCTGTGGCTCACAGATTACTTCGAAACCAGATGCAGGGCCTGATGACTCCGTTTCAGATGATGCGCTTGAGCTGAAGTGGGAGTTCAACGAGGACTCATGCCGTTACTATGTGTCTTTCCCTGAGGATCAGTAGTGGTGCCCAATTGGGGCGATCGGGACCGTGTCGCATGTTGGGTTGATCTTTTATTTTGGCACCGTAGTCGGGCCATGAGTGATTGGATGATGTAATGCTATTTATGTACTTTGTTTGACGTGGCGAGTGTAAGCCAACTATGTACTTTCCCCTTTTATTATCTATTTACATGGGATGTTGTGAAGATTGCCTTACTTGCGACATTGCTTTCAATGCGGTTATGCCTCTAAGTCGTGCTCCGAAATGTAGGAGATATAGCCGCATCGAGGGCGTTACAAGTTGGTATCAGAGCCTTCCCCGACCTTATGAGCCCCCACTGCTTGATCGTTTTTAGCAGCCGTTGTTGAGTCTAGAAAAATGTTTTGAGTCATTTAGGAATTATATATCGGAGAGTTTAGGAATTCTTTTTACTCCCCAGTCCCTTCATCGCTCTGGTAAGGCTTCCTAACGTAGAGTTTTGACTCTTCTCTTCTCAAATTTCACTAAAAAAAATTAGGATCACGCTGGTATCTTGGAATCATTCCGCTGGATTTGTGACGAGAACATTGTTCTTGGTGCCTCTTGTCATTTAGGGGTTGTGGCAGTGTCCCGGGGAGTTGAGCTCCGAGGTGTTGTCGTCACAATTTTATCGTTGCAGTTCTGGAATACCTGAGTTTAGTTCGCCGACATCGAAAATCTCTTTTATGCAGTTGTTGGTGAGATAACCTCGACACCACCCAGTACTGGGGCGGGAGTTCGGGAGTATTGCCATAACTTGTATAACGGATGCTTTTCGAAGGTTGAGGTAGATGGTTTCCGAAGTTTTTCTCGGTTATGTGTTGAAGGATGGATACAGCTGGATGTAGAATTTGCTAGATTTGGGTGAGATATTATGCTTCCCCTGTATCCCCAACACCTGATTGCATAACCGGAAAGGTTCAGGAGTTTCATAGGTGGGAATTCTTGTAGCTCTAGTTCTTCTTCCATGGATATTTGGTTTGAGATTGGGATTTCTTACCGAGTATTCGTTCTTGTTCCATACCTTGTTGATTTTATTCCTCTACCTAAATTCTAAGTGGCTTCTCAATTTATGGATATGTGACCATTTCAAGTGGAATGCATTCGTTCTTATGTTCGGATGTGAAGACTATATGTTGCAATTTCATCCCGCTTGATTCAGCTTCAATTTTATCTGTCAATGTGCTAACGGATGTCACCCTCTTCAGGATGGCTCCCGCTAAGAGCAACAATCAGAATCAGAATCAGGATCCGCCACCACCTCCCCCTCCTCCTGAGGCATGGCAAGCTATGATGGCCGCTACCAATGCAAACACGCAGTTGATCATGCAAATTCTTGAAGAGCGCAACCAAGGCAACCAGGGCAACAATCAGAATCACTTTGCTACACTCAACCAATTCCTTGCTAACCAGCCAAAGACCTTCAGCAATTGTGTTGAGGCAACTGATGCTGACGATTGGCTCGTGGACTTGTGCAAGCATTTAGGGTGCAGTAACGTCAGGCCTGAGGACTTTGTCAAGTTCACTTCCTTCCAACTCAAAGACCAAGCTACAGAATGGTTCCAGCAGTACAAAGATTCCAGAGGAGGCCGTGTGATTACCTGGGATGAATCCCGTCAAGACTTCAAAGCTCATCATATTCCTCAGAGCGTGGTTGAAAGCAAGCGTGAGGAATTCCGCAACCTGAAGCAAGGCTCTTTGTCTGTCTATGACTACAACAAGTTGTTTCAGAAGCTCGCCCGCTTTGCTAAGCAGGACGTCCTTGACGAGAAGTGCATGATATACCAGTTTAGGGGTGGTCTCAGAGAAGAAATCCAGCTAGCTCTTGTTCTCTTTGAGCCCTTGAGGTACGATGAGTTCTACAACATGGCATTGAAGCAAGAGGCTGCTCAACTGAAGTGTGATGCTTCCAAGAAGCGAGTCAGAGATGCTACTCCTTCTTCCTCTACTCAAGTGGCCAAGCAGCAGAAGTATTGGCTTCCTCCTCCTCCGTTCCGGCAGCCGTATCAGAAGAGCAAAGGTGGCAGTGGATCTTCCCACCCACCCAACCCTGGCTTTCAGAACAAGACTTTGTCTCAAGCTCCAAGATCGAGTGCTCCATATCACCGTCCGCTTTCAGAGGTCACGTGCAACAAGTGCCAACAGAAGGGTCACTATGCCAACAAGTGCTTCAATCAGAGGCATCTCCCTCCTCCTCCTCTTGTGAGATCGGCAAGTACAGCTGTGGTCAAGCATAACCCCAAGCACGCCAAGGTCAACTTGTTGAATGCAGCTCGGGCAGAGGACGCGCCAGATGTCATCATGGGTAACCTTCCTGTTAACGATGTTCCTGCAAAAGTTCTTTTTTACACTGGTGCATCGCTTTCTTTTATTTCAACACCATTTGTTGCCAAGCATGATTTTGTGACCGAAAGGATTCCTGTCCCGTTGAAGATTGTGTCTCCGGGCAAGCAAATGATTCTAACAATTGCGTCCCGGATGTCTCTATCACGTTGGGCGACTAAAAGTTCCTTTCTTCTCCGGTGGTTCTTGGTAACTCGGATATTGATCTTATTCTCGGAATGGATTGACTTTCTAAGCACAAGGCTCAGCTTGATTGTGCTGCTAGGCAGATTCAATTGACTCATTCGTCTGAGGATGTAATTGTCTTTGCCGCTCGTGATGATACCATCCGTCTGTTTTCTCTCAATGAGAAGGGTGAACTGGATGCCATCTCTCAAATTCCAGTCGTTTGTGAATATCAAGACGTCTTCCTAGAAGAGCTTCTAGGAATGCCTCCGCACCGGCCAGTTGAATTCATCATCGATCTCGAGCCTGGCACGGAACCAGTGTGCAAGCGTCCTTACAAGCTCGGAAGCGAAGAGTTGAAGGAGCTGAAGAAGCAACTCGATATTCAAGAGCGAATGGGTCTCATCCGACCTAGTTCCTCTCCGTGGGGTTGTGGAGTACTCTTTGTGAAGAAGAAGGATGGAACGGACCGACTTTGTGTTGACTACCGTCCATTGAACAAGAAGACTATCAAGAACAAGTACCCACTTACCAACATCAACGAGCTATTCGAACAACTCAAAGGTGCCCAAGTATTCCCCAAGCTTGATCTCCGTATGGGTTATCACCAGATTTGTATCCGTGAGCAAGATATTCCCAAGACGGCTTTCAGGACAAGCTATGGTTCATATGAATACACTGTCATGTCTTTTGGCCTCGTCAATGCTCCTCCGACTTTCTCTCGCATGATGAACTTCATCTTCAACGCCTACACCAACGACTTTGTTTTGGTCTATCTCGACGACATTCTGGTCTTTTCGAAGAACAAGGAAGATCATGCCAAGCACTTGCGTTTGGTACTCGATAAGCTCAGGGAACACCAGTTCTATGCCAAGTTCTCCAAGTGCGAGTTTTGGCTCGATGAGGTTCTATATCTTGGGCATATCATCTCTGCCAAGGGCATTACGGTGAATCCTAAGAAGGTGTCTGCAATTGTGAATTGGAAACCACCTCAGAATGTGAAGCAACTTCGTGGCTTCCTCGGTCTCGCAAGCTACTGTCGAAGGTTCGTTGAGAACTTTTCAAAGATCACGAAGCCTCTCTCAAACCTTCTCCAGAAGCATGTCAAGTACGTTTGGTCTCCGGAATGTGACATCGCTTTCAACACTTTGAAAGAGAAATTGGTCACTGCTCCAGTTCTGACTCCTCCAGATGAATCCAAACCGTTCGAGGTCTTCTGCGATGCCTCTCTCCAAGGTCTTGGTGCAGTGTTGATGCAAGAGAAGAAAGTTGTGGCTTATACCTCTCGCCAGTTGAAGCCCAACGAGAAGAACTACCCCACTCATGACCTCAAGTTGGCGGCAGTTGTGCATGCTCTTTTGACTTGGAGACATCTCTTATTGGGAAGAAAAGTGGACATCTTCACTGACCACAAAAGTCTCAAGTACATCTTCACTCAGCCTAATCTCAACCTCAGGCAGACTCGATGGGTCGAAATGATTCAAGAGTATAATTCGAGTATCGAGTATACTCTAGGCAAGGCCAATGTGATTGCTGACGCATTGAGCAGGAAAGCTTATTGCAACAGTCTGATTCTCAAGCCTTATCAACCCGAGCTTTGTGAAGCATTCCGCAAACTCAATCTGCAAGTTGTTCCTCAAGGTTTCCTCGCCAACCTTCAAGTCTCTCCTACCTTGGAAGACCAGATTCGCCAAGCTCAGCTTCTTGATGCTATGGTGAAGAAGGTGAAGATTGGGATTGCCAAGAGCCAACCCAAGTACAAGTGCTACCGCCTTGATGACAAGGATACTCTCTTCTTCGAGGATCGTATTGTTGTGCCCAAAGGTGATCTTCGTAAGGTTATCATGAACGAGGCTCACAATTCACTCCTCTCCATCCACCCTGGGAGTACGAAGATGTATCAGGACCTCAAGCAGGCTTATTTGTGGACTCGAATGAAGCGCGAGATTGCTCAGTTCGTGAATGAGTGTGATGTCTGCAGAAGAGTGAAGGCAGAACACCAAAGGCCAGCTGGTCTCGTCCAACCTCTTGCCATTCCAGAATGGAAGTTTGACCACATTGAGATGGACTTCCTGATTGGGTTTTCAAAGTCCAAGCGTGGCAATGATGCTATGTTCATTGTCATCGACAAACTCACTAAAGTGGCTCACTTTATGCCTACCAAAGAGTCTATCACTGCAGCTCAATTGGCGGAGCTCTATACCTCTCGAATTGTCTCGCTGCACGGTATTCCACAGGTGATCTCTTCAGACCGTGGTAGCATCTTTACCTCCAAGTTTTGGGATTCTTTTCAGAAGGCCATGGGCACCAATATCCGCTTCAGCACAGCTTTCCATCCTCAAACTAGCGGTCAAGTCGATCATGTCAACCAGATTCTTGAAGATATGCTCAGGGCTTGTGTGATCTCCTTCGGCATGAAGTGGGAAGATTGTCTTCCATATGCTGAATTCTCCTACAACAACAGTTTTCAAGCAAGTTCGGGCAAGGCCCCATTCGAAATTCTGTATGGCAGGAAGTGTCGTACCCCTCTCAACTGGTCTGAAACCGGTGAATGTCAACTTCTGGGAAATGACTTAATCACAGAGGCAGAGGAAATGTGTAAAGTCATTCGAGATAACCTCAAAGCAGCGCAATCGCGCCAGAAGAGCTACTATGATAGTAAGCACCGTGATTTGGCTTTCGAGATCGGAGATCATGTTTACCTCCGCATCTCTCCAATGAAAGGTACTCGTCGATTTGGTATCAAAGGGAAGCTTGCCCCTAGATACGTGGGACCTTTCAAGATCGTCAGCAAGAGAGGCGATCTCGCCTATCAACTCGAGCTTCCTTCAAACTTTGCAAATGTGCATGACGTGTTCCATGTCTCTCAGCTCCGCAAGTGCTTCAAGACTCCTGACTGCACCGTCAACTTCGAAGACATTGATCTCCAAGAAGATCTCTCTTATCGTGAGCACCCCGTTGCTATTCTTGAAGAGACTGAACGCAAGACTCGCAATAAGTCAATCAAATTCCTCAAAGTCAAGTGGTCACACCATTCCGACCGTAAAGCCACGTGGAACGCGAGGATCACCTCCGTTCTGAGTACCCGGCATTCTTCCAGTCCTAGATCTCGGGACGAGATCCTTTTTTAGTGGTGGAGTGTTGTAACACCCCGGATATGACTTACCTACTATGTAATCCAACTCTTGCCGTTTCCGGCGTTAAGTTATTTTATTTCCTCGGGTTCGGGTTTTTGTCTCCGTGTGTTGTTGTCGTTGTCATGCATCTCATATCATGTCATCATGTGCATTGCATTTGCATACGTGTTCGTCTCATGCATCCGAGCATTTTCCCCGTTGTCCGATTTGCATTCCGGCGCTCCGTTCTCCTCCGGTGGTCATTTCTACCTTTTTTCGTGTGTGGGGATTAAACATTTCCGGATTGGACCGAGACTTGCCAAGCGGCCTTGGTTTACTACCGGTAGACCGCCTGTCAAGTTTCGTACCATTTGGACTTTGTTTGATGCTCCAACGGTTAACCAAGGGACCGAAAAGGCCTCGTGTGTGTTGCAGCCCAACACCCTTCCAATTTGGCCCAAAACCCACCAAAACCCTCTCCATCTTCTAGAGCGTTCGATCACGATCGCGTGGCCGAAAACTGCACCCCATTTGGACACTCCTAGCTCCTCCTATGCCTATAAATAGCCCCCCTTCGAAATTCACGTCTCCTTCTTCCCCAAAACCCTAATTTTCCCCGCTCCTCGCCACACTGGACACGTCCGGCCCGGCCGAACAGCGTCCGTCGCCGCCTCCAGCCAACCGGGGCCCGCCACGTGGCACCCCACGCAGTCCCCACCGCCGCGGCCCGGAGAGCCCGGATCGGGCCCTCCTGGCCCATCTCCCCGCGCGCCGCCCGGTTCCCACGCCGCCGCCGCCTGCTTCTTGCTCTGCCGCGCAGCCACCTTCGCCAGCCATGGCCACCGACCGGCTCCGCCCCACGACGTCGGCGAGCACCCGAGGCCGCCGCACGCCGCGCCGCCTCGCCGGAGCTGCTCACCGGTCGGCGCCGCCTCGCCTCCCCGCATCTCCTTCGACTCCGGCGAACCGGCCGGCCTCATCGGCCTCCTCCCCGCGGCAAGTCTCCGGCGACCATGAGTTTTTCAGCAAACATCGGTTTCCGCGCGTGAACAGTGTTTCCAGATCCAGATCCGGATGGTTGACTTTCCTCCCGAAACCCTAGATATTTTGCTATGTTCATCGTGCCATAACTTTGCATCCATAGATCCGTTTTGGGCGTGTAGCATATCAAAATGTTCGTCTCAGAGAGTACATCATTTCATCTCACTACGTCATTTTAATTTGAGTTCATCTTGATGCCCGAAATGTTGTTGGAAGAGTGCTATTTGAGTTAATTGTCAGATCTGCTACTCCAAATAGCTATTTGTCATTTTGCCATGATTAATGTGTGCATGATATGCCCCTGAGCTCTACAAGTGTTTTTTTATATGCTTTGTCATCTTTCCAGAGGTGCTATCCATGTATTTTTGTGATGTGTGTGGTGACTAGCACAAGCTTGCAAAGTGGTGCATTCGTTAATGCTGATTTCAGGGACTTAGCAATTCCACTAAGTCCTTGATCTGTTTTTATCAATATGCCATATGTTCATGTTGTTTCCTAGTGATCCGTGCCTCTTTTGAGGATGATCGGTAAGGATGATTTGTTAATCTTGTAGTGCCCTATCCATCCATTTTTTTGTTCGCAATTATGGAGCACCCTACCTTGAGTTAATCGAGCTCTACTTTTGCTATTTCGTGAATCTGGGCAGATTGTCTACTTGTTAGCGATTTTGCCGAGGATGTTGTAGTTGATCCGTTCATGCTATATTGTTGTTCTTGCCATTTTTATCTTGTATAATGTGTATTCTTAATGGGTGTATGCTTAGATTGTCATGCCTTGCTCTGTAGTGAGTGCATCGAGCTCGTAAACATGCCTACTTGATATCTGATTTGCATGCTCCAGTTTTTCTCTAAGTCTGTGATTTGATTATGTTTTTGCCATGTTCGCATGCTTGCAATTGTATTTTCTGATCCCTTTTGGCTCAAGGTCACTAAGGGACTTTTGTTAAGCTTTTTGAATAGCTCCATGCCATGCCTTACTTTGCCATGTTAAGTTCCTGTAGCATATAGATTTCTTGCTCCATAGTGTGCTACCTGATCTGAAATTCCAGACAAGTGTTAATTTCACTAAGTCTGAAACCTGTTTACCAATTGCACTTTTTCCATGCTTGTTTGAACCTGTTAATGGATGAATTGGCCGTAGCTCAGTGTTCATCTTTTGTTAAGCATCATGAATGGATCCCTGCCATGTATTTTGTTGCCATGTTTGAGTGATGTAGCATGTTTGTCTTGTTGCATTTAGATGGCTACTTGCAGTTTATCGCAGACCGGTGCCATATTTGTTTCGCTTGCCATTTCCAAACCGTGCATCCGATTTCGGTGTTCTTTATATCGATTTCAACCAAAATGACCTCAGCTTTCCAGTGGCACTCTTGGATTTCCAAGTTGAGGCCAGGTTCTTTCATCCCTTGTCAAATCTTGCATATGCATCACATATCGCATCCCGCATAGCATACCATGTTTGCATCATGTTGTTTGAGCTTTGCATGTGGTTGATTGTGTCCTTTTGCTTGTTTGTCTTGTTTGGGTAGAGCCGGGAGACGAGTTCGCTAACGAGGAGCCCGTTGAGTTTGCTTTCGAGGGTCCAGTCAACTCTGTCAACTTTGCAGGCAAGATGATCATACCCTCGAAATCACTTCTATCTTTGCTTTGCTAGATGCTCGCTCTTTTGCTATGCCTATGCTACGATGCCTACCACTTGCTTATCATGCCTCCCAAATTGCCATGTCAAACCTCTAACCCACCATATCCTAGCAAACCGTTGATTGGCTATGTTACCGCTTTGCTCAGTCCCTCTTATAGCGTTACTAGTTGCAGGTGAAGATTGGAGACCGTTCCTTGTTGGAACATTATTTTCTTGTTGGGATATCATTATATTATCTTGTTATCTTAATGCATCTATATACTTGGTAAAGGGTGGAAGGCTCGGCCTTTTTCCTAGTGTTTTGTTCCACTCTTGCCGCCCTAGTTTCTGTCATATCGGTGTTATGTTCCCGGATTTTGCGTTCCTTACGCGGTTGGGTGATAATGGGAACCCCTTGACAGTTCGCCTTGAATAAAGCTCTTCCAGCATTGGCCAACCTTGGTTTTACCATTTGCCACCTAGCCTGTTTTTCCCTTGGGTTTTCGGAGCCCAAGGGTCATCTTATTTAAACCCCCCCGGGCCAGTGCTCCTCTGAGTGTTGGTCCAAACAGAGCCACTTGCAGCGCCACCTCGGGGAAACTCGAGGTTTGGTTTTAGTTGTACGTAGTGTTCATCTGAGTGTGCCCTGAGAACGAGATATGTGCAGCTCCTATCGGGATTTGTCGGCACATTCGGGCGGTGTTGCTGAATTTGTTTTAACTTGTCGAAGTGTCTTGTAGAACCGGGATACCGAGTCTGATCGGAATGTCTCGGGAGAAGGTATATCCTTCGTTGACCGTGAGAGCTTGTCATGGGCTAAGTTGGGACTCCCCTGCAGGGATTTGAACTTTCGAAAGTCGTGCCCGCGGTTATGGATAGATGGGAATTTGTTAATGTACGGTTGTAGATAACTTGAACCTTAACTTAATTAAAATGAATCAACTCTGTGTGTTACCGTGATGGTCTCTTCTCGGCGGAGTCCGGGAAGTGAACACGGTGTTGGAGTAATGCTTGCCGCAGGTTGTTCTCTAGTTATTCATTCGTGCTTTGCCTTCTCTTCTCGCTCTCTTTTGCGAACAGGTTAGCCACCATATATGCTAGTAGCTTGCTGCTACTCCACATATTACCTTGCCTTACCTATAAGCTTAAATAGTCTTGATCACGAGGGTGCGAAATTGATGAGTCCATGTGGCTCACAGATTACTTCCAAACCAGATGCAGGGCCTGATGACTCCGTTCCATATGATGAGCTTGATCTCAAGTGGGAGTTCGACGAGGACTCATGCCGTTACTATGTGTCTTTCCCTGAGGATCAGTAGTGGTGCCCAGTTGGGGCAATCGGGACCGTGTCGCATGTTGGGTTGATCTTTTATTTTGGCACCGTAGTCGGGCCATGAGTGATTGGATGATGTAATGCTATTTATGTACTTTGTTTGACGTTGCGAGTGTAAGCCAACTATGTACCTTCCCCTTTTATTATCTATTTACATGGGATGTTGTGAAGATTGCCTTACTTGCGACATTGCTTTCAATGCGGTTATGCATCTAAGTCGTGCTTCGACACGTAGGAGATATAACCGCATCGAGGGCGTTACATGTTCATCTCCACTGTCGACCTCCTCCAGCCTCCACGGGCTACTATTCATCCACCATTGACCTCCTCTAGCCTCCACCTACGACTGTTCTTCCACGGGCTCCTGTTCATCCAGCCTCTACCGACTACTGTTCAACCAGCCCTCTCCACGGGCTCCTGTTCAACCACCCCTCCATGGGCTACTGTTCATCCAGCCCTCCATCGGCTACTGTTCAACCAGCCCTCCACCGGCTATTGTTCAACCAGCCCTCCACGGGGTCCTGTTCATCCAGCCCTCCATGGGGTCCTGTTCATCGGCTCGATCGATCGGGGTATTTTTCGTCCAGAGGCAACGGCCTCTACTACCATGGGTTCCTGTTCATCCAACCCCCACCGGGGACTGTTCATCCAAACCCCCCAACAACGCTCACTGTTCATCCAGAGGCAGCATCGATCGGTTTCAGTTAGTAGCAGTAGGGAAGGAATCACTCGGGTTTAGTTCATAGCGAGGGATCGATCGACCGCTCGGGTTCAGTGTAACGCGTAGCCTGCAGTGCAATCGCTCAGGTTCAGTTAGAGCCCAATGCCTCGCTCGGGTTCAGTTAGAGCCCAATGCCTCGCACCCACCGTAACTGGGAACTCCCCGATGTTTTCCGCGCCCTCGCTTCTACCACGGTTTTTCCATCATGGACGGCCCAAAGAATATCATGCAGCTGCGTCTCCGGCCCGCCCAGGACGAAAAGCCCATCTTTTTGTCATGATTTTTTGTCATAGAAGTAGGACCCCACCACATCTATGATGATACCAGGTTTTGTCACAATTATTGTCATAGAAGTGTTGTAAGTATGATAGAAATTTTTTCGTTCGGCCCAAAATGTCACGGATGTGTCTTTTTTTGTAGTGCAAGTGGCATTCCACTCAAATCATCTTTCCACCAAATCCAAATCAGTGAGAGAGAGTTGAGTGTTGGGGAGACTATCATTTGAAGCACAAGAGCAAGGATTTCATCATCAACACACCATCTATTACCTTTTGGAGAGTGGTGTCTCCTAGATTGGTTAGGCGTCACTTGGGAGCCTCCATCAAGATTGTGGAGTTGAACCAAGGAGTTTGTACGGGCAAGGAGATCGCCTACTTCGTGAAGATCTACCCTAGTGAGGCGAGTCCTTCATGGACGATGGCCATGGTGGGATAGACAAGGTTGCTTCTTCGTGGACCCTTCGTGGGTGGAGCCCTCTATGGACTCGCGCAACCGTTACCCTTCGTGGGTTGAAGTCTCCAATAACGTGGATGTACGATAGCACCACCTATCGGAACCACGCCAAAAATCTCAGTGTCTACATTGCGTTTGCTCCCTCCAAAATCCTCCCTTTACCTTCATATGCAAATGTTTTACATTCTGCTATTATACTCTTAGACTTGCATGTGTACATTTATTGCTTGACATGTGCTAAGTTGCTAAAATCTGCCAAGACTTAAAATTGGGAAAAGGCTAGATTTTTATTTGGTCAAGTAGTCTAATCACACCCCCTCTAGACATACTTTCGATCCTACAGTGGTTCCTGCGATCGAAGGTGATCAGACAAGCCGACCATGGGTTGAATTTTGGGGTGATAGGCTCTACGGCATAGACGTCCCTTAGTGTGCGCTTGCTCTTTGGGATATGTGTAACATATATCATGTTCAATGCTTTCACCTCGGGGGGGGGGGGGGGGGGACTTCTTCTGTCCCCCTATGTTCGGAGGACGGGGCTCATCATCATCCTCGCTTTGAGGCCCTTTCCCCTTGTGTTCGGTATTTAATTTACCGGCCTGTTTAAAAACCCAGCAGTTTCTGTTGGAGTGGTTCGTAGGCTTGTCGGGGGTGCCATGAATCCGGCAAGGCCTATCTAGTATTTTGCCCAAGTTGGATGGACCGTCTCTATTTCCTTTGAATGTCTTCTTCCGCTGTCTGGGTTTGGAGCCACTGAATCCGGCGTTTACCGTCGTATCCTCAGTTAATTCGTTGTTGTTCCGACTAGGGATGGGAATGGTTCGGGTTTGGGGCGGGTGGAGCTGGTCCGAATCCAACCCATGACCCATCTTCCTACTCTCTTCCCATCAACCAAATTATTCATGGGCACAACTTGTGCCCATGCCCAAACCCGCTGGATACCCACATACCCATGGAGCTCCATGGGCATAGAAAATCAGCATGAAGCATTTCCAAAGATCAAATTAACTCATAATCATTCACTCACAAATGATAACATAAGCTACATGCATAATTAGGCAACAAGTAATACGATGAGTCCTTAAGTGTGACATACCAGAGGTTGATTCTGCAGCATATGGCTCATGGCACAAGTTGCATATTTCCTGCCATTTCCCATTGATTCTCTCTTTCTACTGTCACGACATATGGCCCCACAAGTCATACGGGTATCCATTGGATATCCATGGAGCACAAACTATAACCATGCCCAACCCGGCTGTTCGTGGGTATCCATATCCACGGACCCATGAGCAAAAATGTGCTCCATACCCTTGGCCAACCGGATCGGGTATCCATGGGTATCCAGATCCATGGATAAAATTGCCATCCCTAGTTCCGACGCTTGTTTTTGTTACGTCGTGGCATTCCATTGCCATCCCTGGCTTCAGAGGTGCCGGAGTCCTTGGTGCTATTGCTTCTACGAGCCAACCAACTATCTTCTCCTGCGCAAAAGCGGGTCATAAGTGCAGTAAGAGCTGCCATAGTTTTTGGCTTTTCCTCACCGAGGTGTCGGGCGAGACATTCATCACGGACGTTGTGCTTGAAGGCCGCTAAGGCTTCAGCATCCGGATAGTCAACGATTTGATTCTTTTTAATTAAGAACCAAGTCTAGAGTTTGCGAGCTGACTCTCCGGGTTGCTGGACTATGTGACTGAGGTCGTCAGCGTCTGGTGGCCAGACATATGTGCCTTCAAAGTTATCTCAAAAAGCATCTTCCAAGTCCTCCCAACTACCAATGGAGTTTTCTGGGAGGCTTATTCAGCCAGTGTCGTGCTGGTCCTTTTTGTTTTAGGGGAAGGTATTCAATGGCGTGGAGATCATCGCCGCGAGCCATATGAATGTGGAGAAGAAAATCTTCAATCCATACGGCGGGATCTGTAGTTCCATCGTATGCCTCGATGCTTATGGGTTTAAACCCTTCTAGAAATTGGTGATGCATTACCTCATTGGTAAAGCACATGGGGTGTGCAGCGCCTCTATATCAAGCCGCATCATGACGGAGTTCAGATGATGTCTGTATCCGGTTCTCGGCCCGAACTTGGTTATGATTGTCGCGCCAGGCTTGATGGCCGTTGTCTCATGTCGGAGTGTGTCGCCTTGAATCGTAGATTGGTCTGGTATGGCCGGCTTTGTTATCCAAGTCCTAACGCAAGTCATATGTGTAAACCGGAGCCGATGCCTCTTTGCCTCTACAGCGGGGATATGCTGGTATTCGGCATAATTAGCTGTTTTGTCCCATCCACGTGGTGGTCGGTCTGGTTCATCAGTATGGTGGTATCTTGATGGATTTGGCTCGAGGGACTTGTCGTCGAATTGTGGATGTAGCATGCGTTTTGGGTAGCTTTTTGTTGGGCGCTCAAGGCCGTATTCTTCGACGGCCAGGACCTTGGTCCATCTGTCGTTGAGCGTATCCTGTTTGGCTTGAAGCTGTTGTTGTTTCTTTTTCAGGCTCCTTGCAGCGGCGATAAGCTGTCGATTGAAGCGTTCTTGTTCGAGGGGTTCCTCTCGCAAGATCAAATTTTCGTTACCGAGGCTAACGTCCTCCTCAAAGGCCGGTAGATAATTATTATCTTCTGAATCCTCATGATCAGCAAGTTCGTTGGGGTTAGCTTGTCCCTCCTCCCACTCATCCTGCTCGGATGCAGGATCAACGGGGTGGTTGGGGTCTTCGGCATCATCTGGGGTGTTGTTATCTCCGGTGCTAGTATTACTATCCTTTTCAAGACGAGATCATGAGCGGCGCCACTGACGTCAGCGTTTAGGTGGCGCCTCGACGGGCTTGTCCTTAATCGGGTCTTGAGTGCCATCGTCATCCTTCTGTTCGGGCATATCCACCATGTAAACCTCGTAAGTAGAAGTGGCCGTCCAACGCCCGGTGATAGGCAGGTTTTGCCCTGGTTCGGCTCCGGCATCGTCGTCCATACCGTCGATGTCTTCGGAGGCGTAGTCTAGCATGTCGGTTAGGTCCTCGAGTGGCTATTAAGTGGGTGGTGGGTGGGACGCAAAATTCCCCGCTCTCGGCCCCTACTTCGGGTTGGGCGTAGTTCAGAAGTGATGCTTCTGTGCTGGGCCTAGTAAACGCCACTTGACCGTGCTCAATGGACGCAGACCTCGAGAGTTCAGAGTTGGTCTCTAGAGATGGGTCCGGTTCCCCGATGATGAAAGAGTCATGTTTGACTCCAGGCATGTTGACAGCATGGTCACCTCTGGGTCTCCGGTAGGGAGCTCCGTAACAAGAGAGAGTCCGGCATGGCTTAACCTCCCGTTTTCAGACATAGTGGCTTGCCCTGGATCTAAGGCCAGGGCAGGAACGAGAGTCGATCCTTGAACGGAGTCTGATTGTGAATCCGACGGGCTTCCTTCATGTAGATGAGGAGCGACAACCGAGGCCGAGAACCCTTCAAAGATCAAATCTCCTCGGATATCAGCGATGTAATTCAGGGGCGTCGCTGTCAATCTGCTCAAGGTGACTACTTAAATTGGCACGCAGAGAGAAGCCGCCAAACATGAAAAGTTGACCATGGAGAAAGGTCTCCCCGGAAATAGCATCGTCACTGATGACAAGATGGGCCATCGATCCTTCTGTTGACGACATAGCAAAACTCTCAATGAAAGCACCAATGTCGGTGTAAAAACCGGCCGATCTCAGGTAAGGGGTCCCGAACTATGCGCCTGAGGATCGAGGGTAACAAGGGACAAGTGGGACATGATGTTTACCCAAGTTAGGGCCCTCTTAATGGAGGTAAAACCCTACGTCCTGCTTGATTATATTTGATGGGTATAGTGGTTACAAGAGTTGATCTACCTCGAGATCGTAATGGCTAAACCCTAGCTGTCTAGCCTATGAGAATTTTGATAGCCTCTACGGATGTCGGTGTCAAAACCGGCGGATCTCGGGTAGGGGGTCCCGAACTATGCGTCTAAGGCGGATGGTAACAGGAAGCAGGGGACACGATGTTTTACCCAGGTTCGGGCCCTCTTGATGGAGGTAATACCCTACGTCCTGCTTGATTGTTCTTGATGATATGAGCATTACAAGAGTTGATCTACCACGAGATCGTAGAGGCTAAACCCTAGAAGCTAGCCTATGGTATGATTGTATATTGTCCTACAGACTAAACCCTCCGGTTTATATAGACACCGGAGGGGGCTAGGGTTACACAAGGTCGGTTACAAGGGAGGAGATCTACATATCCGTATTTCCTAGCTTGCCTTCCACACCAAGGAGAGTCCCATCCGGACACGGGATGAAGTATTCAATCTTGTATCTTCATAGTCCAACAGTCCGGCCAAAGGATATAGTCCGGCTGTCCGGAGACCCCCTAATCTAGGACTCCCTCAGTAGCCCATGAACCAGGCTTCAATGACGATGAGTCCGGCGCGCAGTATTGTCTTCGGCATTGCAAGGTGGGTTCTTCCTCCGAATACTTCATTGAAGATTTTGAACATAAGGATAGTGTCCGGCTCTGCAAAACAGGTTACACATACCGCCGTAGAGAGAATAATATTTCCACAAATCTAATCTGCCGACACATTTAGCAACATGACATTATGCCATGGCCCGGTCATTATTTGAACCATTTTTCTCAACCAGCACTGCGCACATCGCGAGGCGGTTTTCTTGGCACGTCTTGTCGAAACAGAGATCGTATCCCCCTTATCACGGGATTCTCATCAATACGGACACGGGTAACCCAACCGCGCCATCACTTACGACGCTTGGAGAATAAGAGGTTTTACCAGGCGAGGGGGAGGCGCATCGCCTCTTCCGCCCTTATAAAGGGACAATAATTCACACTCTTCACCCATACCTTCTTCCCCACTCATTCCATTCTGCTCAGGCTCCAACGCAAAAGCATTCACCTCCTCCACCCACAAAAGGTTTTCCAAAGATGTCTGGATCCGGAGAAGGAGGCAAATGGATGGCCTCTACCGTCCGATAGAAGGTTATCAAAAAGCTTCGGGAGGCCGGGTATCTGGCCAAGAAAATCGGCCACCGTCTCTCGACGGCGGGACAGATCGTCCCCACTCCGGAACCCCACGAGAGGGTTGTATTCCTCCCTCACTTTTTCCGCGGGCTAGGATTTTCCCTTCACCCATTCGTTCGCGGTATCATGTACTATTATGGGATCGATCTTCACGATCTGTCCCCTAATTCCTTCCTCAACATCTCGACATTTATTGTCGTGTGCAAGGCTTTTCTCCGTGTTTCACCAAACTTCGGTTTATGGCTGAAGGTCTTTAATGTGAAGCCCAAGGTGGTGAGCGGCGAGCACGCCGAGTGCGGGGGCGCTATGGTGAGCAAGATGCCCAACGCCATATGGCCAACGGAAACCTTTAATGATTCTGTCAAGGAGTGGCAACAATAGTGGTTTTACATCACTAAGCCAAGCGGTAAGGAATGGGCCGCTTCTCCCGAGTTCCGATCCGGCGACTCTCTGCGGCTTACGTCCTGGGTCAAGAAAGGACTGGATTGGTCCTCGTCGGATGAACTGTCGGTGCTCCTGACGCGCGTTAAAGATATGGGAGATAAGAACACTGAACTCGTCGACGTAGTCCAGGTGATGTTAGTCCGCCGGATACTGCCTTGTCAACACCGGACTTGCAATCTATGGGAGTTTGATCCGGTGTCGGGACCCCGATTCTAAGTCACATCGATCTAGCATGTAACACGTCATATCACTTTGCGACCTCACGCACGGTATTCCCACGGGCAATGAACTTTACTACATAGTCATCAAGCTGTAGCATTTTTCGGTATGTTAGCAATTCAGCATATCACGTATTTATGTGTTTGAACATCATGTGAATTCAAACCGGAATTCCTTCCATTCATGAAATTGAACATAGCGTAATGGAGAGATCAAGAATGAAAAAGACTTACCATGTTATATTAGAGATGCAAATCATGAACTTTTTGCGCATGCAAGCAGGAGCTGTACCGCCATCCTCACAAACCTGCACGCTTCACCTGATAAACATTCTGCTTAGATTAAGGACCAGTTAGGTATACAATTTTCTGTACTATACACCCACCATTAGATCTGAATTTGAAAGAAATAACGATTCATCTACTTGTAGAACTAGTAAGCGTGCACGTGCAATGCACGTCTAGTCGTAATACACATTTCAGCATTCACCATAGTCAAATAGGCAATTATTTGCCATTCAACATGAATGGATAGCTATCTTAAATAAAGAAAATTAGTTAAGTAAATAAAAGATCTAATATTGTATAATATAGCAAAATCAATTGGTATGGTGAATAATAGGCTAAGATATCACTAGTGTCTTTGTCAATCTCATGCCCTCAAATAGCAGTCTAACAACCAAACAATCACATGTCCTCGAATAGCAATCCAGAACTCAAGATGAGAATTTGTATCTTTGCTCAAAAAGTTTCACAGATCATATTAGATCAAAATATTCTTTTCTTCTAAATTTTAAAATTTACAAATCCATGTACTTTTAACCTTATCATCACAAGCAAGCATTGTCACTCCCTCAAAGCCTGGACTATTAATTCTAATTACCCCTTCAGTAATGACATGCAACTTCAATGAGAACTAAACATGGATGCGGCTTCTTCCCACCCGGGAGGGCCGTGGCTTGGGGCTGGCCGTCTTTCCTTCCTAACGGGATTTCATTGTCGTTGGTGTTCTTATGGGTCGTGCTCCAGTGCTCCTTCGTGTGTCTCTGCTAGGCGGTGCCCAGCGACCTCGCCGGTGGCACACAGGTGCCGTGGCGCCTCTTGTCCCCGCGTGACCTTTCGACTACGCCCCACAACATAGGTGGCGTTGCGGCGTTGTGTAGTCTCGGAAGCGCGTCGTCCTCAATTGCGTCGATGGTACAGTGTCTTGATTGGGTCTGCCAGGCGATGCCCTTCGACTTCGCCGGCGATGCATAGGTGCCGTGGAGTCGTCTCAGTCTTGCGTGTGCTTTCGAATGTACCCTATGACACAGGTGGTGTCGCAGCGTTGTGTAGTCTCAGTGCGTGATGCCTTTAGAAGGTGTCGACGGTGCAGTGTCTTGGCTTGGTCTCGGTTGGCCGATGCCGTTCGACTACACTGGTGGTGCTTTTGTTTGTGTTGTGTTGTGTTTTCCCTCTTTGTTCTCCCTGTGAGGTGTTTTGTCGGTGCTTGTTGTTTTCTTTTATCTCTTCTCCTCCCTTGCCCCTGTATCTTTGGTTCACTTGAACCCATGTTTCAACAGGCTGTAAAGCCTCATAGGCAAATGAATACAATTCAGGTGGGGAATCCCCCCCCCCCCCCCGGGTTGAACATTCAAAATAAATAAGTAATAAGAGGCGTAAAGTGTTTACTACATATTGGGATCACCAAGGCTATTTAAATACCTAAAATTATAAAGATTAGCTGAAAGATAGTTAATGGAGCCAACAAGGAAAAACTATGTGTTCAGCAATAAACTTTTGAGAAATATAGGCATCCGTAAATTTTATCTACATCAAAATTATAATAGTTGATATATCATAGGAGACCTGACTCAAAAAGAAAATTTTGTATGCTAACTATTTTATGTGGGATGCACTCCATACTGACAGATACTCTTACTGTTAAATTTTCAGATAAGTTTGGTGTTAAGATTCCGAACACATAAATATTTTATATGCGCTATGTTAGAAAAAAAAACTCAACTGGAAAAAATAGATTTATGTATTAACAACATAACCTTATTAGTGATTCAGATAACAAAATGGTCATTAAATTTGCTAAGTTAGGAGTTAGAAAGCTACTAATGTTAGATTTGTGATGGATAGTGAACAATAAAATAAACAATTGTCTTGGGCTATATTTTTCCAAGGTTAAGATCATCTAAAAAATGCAACATGGTAATTAATAATAGGTGTTGGGAAAATTTCTAGTGCAGTAGCAATTGCAAACCAACCTGACTAACATTTCTTTTTTGAAACAGAACCTGACTAATAATAAAGCACGTTCAGAAAACTAAACGGGGGCATCCCAGGTCATATTTGAATTTGTCATGTGCAAGCTGCTGCTCTGTGAACCATGTTCTACAACCCACTCCTGGAGTCTTGGTCAACTATATGAGCTTGATGCAAGCTCGAGTGCAGTGGAACAAAATATGAATATTAGGATTAAAGTAACGCAAAAAAAATCAATGGACACAAGACATTAGAACTGTGGAGTGTATCCTTTCTCCTCAAGAAGCCCGGCCCACAAGATTTTAATTCACCTCAAACAATGAACAACACCTCTTACTAATAGTAGGTGTATAGAACAACAAATATTGCTACACATAGTTTGTGTGGCTGGATAACCTACTAACTAATCGAGCAAAGGCTCGAACCAGACATAGGCAACATTGCGGCCAACCAGAGAAGACACTGCCTAAATCCAACACACACTCTAACTAGGGCCTTGAAGAAATTAAACGCCCCAAAATGTTTATAAGCCACACCACGCAACACATACTGATCAGTGGTGGTGGGATAACATGGGATCTGAGGCATGTGCTCGGAAGAGGTCGACAATGATGTGGTTGGGGGAGGCAAGAGAGGTCGTGCAGGGTAGCGAGGCAGAGAAGCATGTCACCGAGGGTGAGGGCGAGCAGGGTGGGAATTGCCGCATAGGCTTGGATCTGGATCGGCCTTGTTTGATAGGCCATCTTACCTTCTCTACTAAAAGCTGATGCGAGGAGAGAAGTCGTGGCTTCCCTGCTCTTGCTACGACCGACGCCGCTCCGTGGTCTTCTTCGTAATAAACTGATACGGAAAATATATGACTTGATTACTTTTTTCCCGAATCAGTTCTAATAATATATCAACACTTACAGAAATGAAGGTCTCAAATTGTTCCTTTTAGATCTATTGTGGCAAGAAACTTTTGAATAAGATACTTTATTCAGCTTCAACATATTTGAAAAGTAGAAAAGGTCAATAAACAACAGCTACAACATGTGTTTCTCATCATTTAAGGGTTACCATATATAATAAGAAGTCTCCAAACAATAACATGCAAATGTCATTGTCCTTTACAAAGGCAAGCATGCCTCTTTTTCCTGATGAAAATGATCAGCATATATCTCTTTAAGAAACTGTGGCAGCAAATACATATGTGAAACACTGGATACCTCAACAAAAGATGATGTTTCATGGAAGCCACCGGGTGAATCCCAAAACTATAAACCTCTCAGCCTCCGGTAAACGTTTTCATCTTCACAATTATCTTGACATGTTGCACAACCCATTCTGAAGCGCATAAACAAGATTATGTGCCAAACATAATAGCTAAGACTTTCTTCAAGAGAAAACTGCTACAATTCTATGCAGATTCTACTACCAACAAGCCTATAAACATGTTCATCACTATTGCATCTCTCAACTGAACGTGTACAAGATGAAATTTTAATAAACATGCACTTTGTGGTAATTCGTCACTATAGTTGTATATCTGTTTGGTACTTCCTCTGCAATAACGTCAAGGTAGGAAATTTCACCTACAAATCTTCAGTCCAAGAAACTTATCTGTTTGAAGTATTGTTGATTACCTTCTCGTTGTGTTGCTATGCCCCTGCGGGAATGAGATTAATATCTGGAACTGGATTAATCCAAAAAATCCCCCAAAAGAACAACAAATGTTAAATGGGAACATGACAAAGGGAGGATTAAGAGCAGAGGGTATGGACTAAAATTGCTCTAGAAGCAATGTAATATGGAAAAGCATCGCCTCAAATTCAGATACCAGGATTTAGAAGTAGTAACAAACGCCAGCAACATAACAGCAACAATTTTGTTTATACAAAAAAGAACGGCAGAAAACATCCCCCTGCTCCATGAAACGTGAGGCAGGAATGGAAATTAGGGACCTTATTCATACCTACTGTAGGTCTGTAGGCAAGCATGCATGGCCGCTGTTTGATGCCCTCCTGACCCGGTGGAGGAACTGGAGGAGATGGACCTTGGTAGGCGGCCATGGGAGGAGAGGATGGATCAACGGCGTGGTGGAATGGTCTCTGCAGAACACACTTCTTCTGCGCTGAGGACAACGGCGACGACACCCTAGTACTCGCCTCGGGTCGAGGTCGTCGGCCTTCGCGGGAGAAAGGCCAATGGTTGAGGAATTAGCCTGCAAGGAATTGCAGATGGGACAGGACTGGGCGCAGGCCTCGGCAGCGCTCTCCCTCTCGATGTGGTCCCTTCCCCGGAGGCGGCGGCAAGAACATGGCGTGGAAAGAGCGGTGCGGGGAGGGAGTTGAGAAGAGACGTGGTACATAACTGCTGGGGAGTGCGTAGACCTCCCCGATGGCAGCGTGGGTAATTAAGCATGGTTATAAAACATGGTTTGTGCTAAACATCAAAGCAATGTGGAGCGTAGGATTCAACCCTCTGTACGGTGGAGATGTTTTGGTTCTCCGCCCTTTCGTGCTTTTATAGGGGTAGTAGATTAAAACTTTCTGCAATGAGATATCACAATGAAGAATGAAAAGAACCCCCTTCCACATGTTTTATTATTACAGATGTAAGAAATAACAGTCTAAAGAATAAAAACTGTCCTCTAAGCTAGTAATAGTTATGATGTGAGTGCTAATCACTAATAAGCACATGCTTAGACAGAGAGAAAAGAGAGCAGAAGTACACAAATTACATAGCGAAGATGAAACAGAAGTACACAAATAATGAGATTAATATCTGGAACTGGATTAATCCAAAAAATCCCCCAAAAGAACAACAAATGTTAAATGGGAACATGACAAAGGGAGGATTAAGAGCAGAGGGTATGGACTAAAATTGCTCTAGAAGCAATGTAATATGGAAAAGCATCGCCTCAAATTCAGATACCAGGATTTAGAAGTAGTAACAAACGCCAGCAACATAACAGCAACAATTTTGTTTATACAAAAAAGAACGGCAGAAAACATCCCCCTGCTCCATGAAACGTGAGGCAGGAATGGAAATTAGGGACCTTATTCATACCTACTGTAGGTCTGTAGGCAAGCATGCATGGCCGCTGTTTGATGCCCTCCTGACCCGGTGGAGGAACTGGAGGAGATGGACCTTGGTAGGCGGCCATGGGAGGAGAGGATGGATCAACGGCGTGGTGGAATGGTCTCTGCAGAACACACTTCTTCTGCGCTGAGGACAACGGCGACGACACCCTAGTACTCGCCTCGGGTCGAGGTCGTCGGCCTTCGCGGGAGAAAGGCCAATGGTTGAGGAATTAGCCTGCAAGGAATTGCAGATGGGACAGGACTGGGCGCAGGCCTCGGCAGCGCTCTCCCTCTCGATGTGGTCCCTTCCCCGGAGGCGGCGGCAAGAACATGGCGTGGAAAGAGCGGTGCGGGGAGGGAGTTGAGAAGAGACGTGGTACATAACTGCTGGGGAGTGCGTAGACCTCCCCGATGGCAGCGTGGGTAATTAAGCATGGTTATAAAACATGGTTTGTGCTAAACATCAAAGCAATGTGGAGCGTAGGATTCAACCCTCTGTACGGTGGAGATGTTTTGGTTCTCCGCCCTTTCGTGCTTTTATAGGGGTAGTAGATTAAAACTTTCTGCAATGAGATATCACAATGAAGAATGAAAAGAACCCCCTTCCACATGTTTTATTATTACAGATGTAAGAAATAACAGTCTAAAGAATAAAAACTGTCCTCTAAGCTAGTAATAGTTATGATGTGAGTGCTAATCACTAATAAGCACATGCTTAGACAGAGAGAAAAGAGAGCAGAAGTACACAAATTACATAGCGAAGATGAAACAGAGATGCAACGTGTAGCTAGGCAAGGGAAGCCGCCAGTGTGGTTGCATTGGTGTCCACCACCTGCCGTCAAGTGGCGGCCACGGTGGTGTACGCGGTGACATGGGTTGGTCATCCAATAGGTGGGGGTTATATACTCCTAAAATAGCGGTCCAGAAAATTCGGGAAGAGGCGTTTGAAGCTGTTGCCAATAAAAACAGAATGAACATCCTAACCCACCATAATCGCAAGATGAATGTTTAAATCATAATGCATACCCCTGCTCCTCCCCCAAAATTACACGCGTCGTCACCCAAAAATCCATTGAAACGCTGAAATCAACTCTAATAAAAGGAGAAATTGATTCCTGGGGAGATTGAATTTTACTTATTGTCTCTTATCTACATTTCTACATAAAAAAACAAGCAGTGCACAATAATTACTACTCCCTCCGTTCCTATACATAAGTCTTTTTAGAGATTCTAATATGGACTACATAAGGAGAAAAATGAATGAACCTACACTCTAAAATGTGTCTATATGCATCCGTATGTAGTCTATATTGAAATATCTAAAAAGACTTGTATTTAGGAACGGAGGGACCGAGGGAGTAGTAGCTAATATACAACCAAATAATAAGTTAACAGAAGCGAACAACTCCCCCCCTCCCCCCCCCCCCCCCCCCCATTGGCACTGAACATTACCACTTTACAAGATGAAAAGTTCATAGTTCAGTACTAGTTACTGGTTAGTAGGAGGCCAACACTGTTTGACAGATAAAAATCAATCGATTATGTACTGTGATGATCTGAACATGAACGCACAAATAAAAAGAGTGTGTACTGCATAGCACTAGCAGACAGAGGAGGACGGTCGCAGGACGCCCTGGAGCTGCACGTACGAACGCATGAGGGCCAGTGATGGTTCGGTGCCTGTGGAAGGTGAGGCAGCAAGTAGCCAAACAGGTCACACGCCGTTACTTTGATCGATTGATGGTAAAAATTGTAGAGGATATATGGGATTCAAGGGATCACCTGCTTGACGTGCCGGAGACTGAAGATGCTTGCGGGGCGGTGCATCGACGGAACACGCAGTAGATCTTCAGGTGGCGGATGACACCAACGTGGATGCAGCTAGGTGACGGTGAGGACAACGTCGGGAGGAGCTCGACATGGCAACGGTGAGGATGACCGACGCCGACGTGCTCCAACTACCGAGGTTGCCGACGGACGAGAAAGGTATTCGATGGTGGGCGGAGCTACCGGCGGAGCGTAGCGCTTCGGGGAAGGGCTGCTGCCGCACGGTGAAGGTGAATGGGCGGCGCGCGAGGGTGGCATGATGCCGGCGTAGATTGGATCAGGAGGTTGGGAGAAGGCGGCGTGGAGAAAATATCTTGGATTAGATGGAGGAAAAAAATTGAGAAACGTGGGAAGTCTTAGACGGTAAAGAAAAACTAATTTGCCGTGCCAAATTTCGTTAAGCAAAAACAGTTTAGGAGCCCCAAACTTGGGAAAGAGAAAAACAAATCCCAAGAAAATGGAGAGTTCATCGATTAAAAGCATCTGCAGTCGGGCGGTTGAAACCGGTTTAAAATGAACACATACGAATATAGACGAACGAAGAGCGATCTAAGTGAATTCGTAAAAAACAAACGCTGACTGAATCCCACGAGATCCGTCGGAGACACACCTCCACACACATTCCGATGATGCTGGACGCACCGCCAGAACGTGGCTAGGCGGGTATAACCTTATTACAACTCCAGGGAGTTGTCGCCGTCTCGTCTTTCTCAAAAGGGCACAAACCCTAAACATACACAAAAAATATTTAGAAAATAGAGCAAGTCCTCCTGTCGGCAAGCGCTGAGATCCACCTCGCCTCCATAGCTCTAAGGTCACATATGACGAAGCCAATCTACAGCGGCATAGACGGGGAGCGTGAAATCTCATATAGGCCTCGGTGCAAGACGCATGAGCCGAAGGGTAACTTTATTGGGTAATATATGTATCAAAGTAATATCCACAAAGTTTAATAAGTATAAAGGTAGTGGAAGATTGAAGGGGCGGAGTGCGACTCATGACAATAAGGGTGGCATTCTCAAGCCATGGGCGTGACTTAAGCTGGACAAAGTGACCGGGCTTTTGGCCCGCATGTGGCTCCCTCTGGACCAGACCGTTTGGTCCTACCTGTGGTTCCTATTTAAAGCGACGATTGACAGTTGTCGACCAAACATACAAACCACCTTGGTCACTACCTGTATTTGGCCCGGCCAAAATAGCGCACGTTCCCTATTTTTTTTCTTTTGCTTTTTTGTTTTTGTTTCATTTTTATTTTATTTTTCATTTCTTTTCCTTTTCCTTTTTCTATGTTTGTTTTTATTTCCTTTATTTTATTTTTTCCTTTATCATTAGGCGAACATCTTTTTCAACTTCAGAACAATTTTGGAATTTTGTGAGTCTTTTTAGATTTTGCAAACATTTCCAATTACGTGATTTTTAATTCTTGAACATTTTTCCAATTCAGGAGTATTTTATGAAATCCCGAACATTTTTCAAATATGAGAACATTTTATGAATTGATTGACATTTTTCAAGTTCATGAACTATTTTTATAATCAGGAACTTTTTTGAAACCCTGGTCATTTTTTCGAATTTGAGATTCATGAACAATTCTCAAACTAAAAAAATAAAAGAAACATAAAAGAAAAAACGAAAGAAGGAAGAATGAAAAACAACTACAGGAGCACCCAACCCTTACATGGGACGGCCTGAAGTGCACGAGGGCACCGGGGTGCGCAATTGGTGGCTATTGGTTGACGAGTGCCCCTATTTGGCGAGCTGGGCGCCCGAACTCACGGAAGCGCGTACACCAAGCCCCACCCCCCCCCCCCCCCCCCACCCCCTTGCAGGTTTGCACCCTGTTTGGCCGGGCCATGCGTGGGGAGGGAGGCTCCCTTTTTTTCGTTTTCATGTTTACCTTTCCTTTTTTATATTTTTCTGTTTTTATTCTATGTTAAAATAATTCAGGATTACAAAACGGTTCTAAAATATCAAAAAAAATGTGAATGGTGAATTGTCAAAAACAGTTCTTTATTTCAAAAATATTTGTGATTTTACAAGGACGAACATTTTTATATTTAAATTATCTTTTAATGTGCATTTTTATAATTATTAACATTTTTTATATTTAATAAAGAAATTCAGAAATAGATGAATTTTTTTTTTGAACTTGATGAACAAAATTTGCATTCAAGAAAAAAGTAAAATAATGGAAGAACAAATTTGAATTTTATTAAAAGTTTTTGAAGCAATAAACAAAAATCAAATTTTATGAACATTTGTTTAGTACGGTCAACACATTTTTAAATTTAATGAACATATTTGAAATCAGATAAATATAAAATTGAATTAGATGAACATTTTATGAATTGTTGAACACTATTTTAAACTTATTAACGTTTTGTTGAATCAATGAACAAAAAACTGTTTGCAAATTTGGAAAGAGAATCATGAAAAAATGAGAAAGTAAAGAAGAAAAAAGAGAAAAGAAAAGGTAAAAGGAAAGAAAAGAACAAAAAAGAAAAAACGAAACATAAAGAAAAACGAAAGGAAAAAAAAGGAAAATGGATGGCCCATGCGAACGCCCAGTGCGCGAGGGGGGTTTGCGCAAGCTCGTCCGCAACAACTTTTGCGGAATATCTTATTTGACGCACACTGCGTCAAACTGCCGGGGCTTAGCACAGGCGAGCGACCGACCAGCAATGGAGCTCATAAAGAAGAAGAAAAATCGTTTATTATAGTTGGTCATAAATTTTTAAAAAATTGGATTTTTATAAAATGTTCTTGTTTTTCAGAAAATGTTGCGAATTTTTTTTAATCACAACTTTTCAAATTAAAAAAAGTTCCCATTTTCAAAAATTGGTCGCAAATTGCCAAAAATGTTTACGTTTTCATTTTTTTCCCAGAATTTCAAAAAATGTCCCACAAGTTGGAAAAAATATTCGTGTTTTCAAATTTTATTCAGGAGATTCAAAGTATGTTCGCGTCTCCAAATTTCGTTCTGGAATGTGGAAAAATGATCCTGTTTCAAGAAATCTTCATTATTTTCAAAAAAAGTTCCTGTTTTCTCGAAAATGTTATAGTTTTTTTAAATTTGTTTACAAATTTGGAAAGTGTTTGAATTTTGTACAACATTCCATTTAAAAAATGCTTTTAAATTGCTAATATAATTGGTACCCGCACAGCCTATTGGTTCTATATTGTTGACCCGCACAGTCATATAAGAAGGGATCATATGCTCTTATATGACTGCTAGTTCAACTTGTAGTAGCAGGTTATGTATAGCACTTGATCCCTTCTTTGAATCCCTGTGATAAGCGATTTTTTTTGCACCATAGTGCGCGTTCAATGTCGGTCTCGGTCTTCATGGGCCGGCCTAGTCGTTGAGTCGCCTATGCAAAACGACAACTCTTTGCCGCAGAGAGGAGCCTATAGGAGGTCTCGACCTGTGTGCCGTACATGATCCTCGTGGGGTGACCTACACACATAATAGGGTCTCCCATCCCAGCCCGCTAGCACAATTAGCTGATCTAGGTCGTCCTATTAGGCCCAACAGAACACCGTCCAGTTTGGTGTTTGACCGAGTCTTCCCGGTCGGACCAAGAAAAAGTCCAAGCCCACGCCACAACCACTCTAGGCTAGGGTTTGGTGTTTAGAAGTTTTATTCAAAGTTTAGTACAACTCATTTTAATAGCTATTCAACTTAAAAATATGATTATTCAAAGATTTCTTAAGTCCTTTTCTTTTTCTTTGCGAGGAAAAGATTTCTTAAGTCTAAGATAAGAATAGAGTCGCACACTAAAACGTCTCACAAATCGTCTCTAAGTTAATTAAAATTAAATGCTTATTTTCTTAAAGGCTGATTATAAGTAATAGCTTGTGGCGCTTCATAAACATCTTAAGAAGCGTCTTTAGGTCGCTAGTCTCCATGGGCGTAGAGACGAATATAATAGCGTCCCACAAAAAGCGACTATACATTGAGTTTTTGTTGTAGTGGAAGTAGGACGTGGACCCGCGTTGACAAGCGGTCTACCAATAGGCCTCGGTGGAGCATACAACTTAAGTGGGGAAGGTACCACATAAGATGGCCTCGGCGAATAATCGGGTGGAAGAGCGGAGTTCGGAACCCAAATCTGGCGCTTCTGAGAACTAGAACCGAAGGAAGAACCCAAATCACGGGTGTGCTTACGAGACTCCTCGTAAGTGAGATGAGCTGTCTCTGCATTAATGGCCTTGTTCACAAGGCCCTGGAATGTATCACAATGATGCAGGTGGAGATCACGATGCAACTTGGGGTTGAGACCCTTCCGGAACCTAGCCTGCTTCTTGGCGTTTGTGGACACCTCTTCTGTAGCATAGCGGGTGAGGTTCTCAAACTCTCTACTGTAAGCATCAACAGCCATCTTACTCTGGGTGAAACTACATAACTCTTCTCTCTTGCGGTCAATGAGAGCGTGAGGAATGTGATGCTCGCGAAAAGCCTCAGTGAAATCTCTCCAGGTAGGTATCTGGCCAGCTGGAAGCATAACCTCATAGTTCTACCACCAAAGACTAGCAGGACCTTCCAGGTGATAAGCAGCATAGGTGACCTTGTCACTTTCAGCTACGTTCGCAGAACGCAGCTTGATAGTGATACTACGGAGTCAGTCATCGGCATCGAGTGGCTCAATGGAATGATGGAAGGTAGGTGGTTTCAGGCCAATGAAGTCATGAATGGACGCAGACTCTTTGTACTGATGGGCGGTGTTCTCCTCAATACGTGCTAACAAGCGGTTAGACTCTCGCTTGTTCTTCTCCATCTCTAACATGTACTCTGCCAACGCCGGCTGGTCGGGAGGATCCTCATCCCTACCATCTCCGTGGTTCCGGCTACGAGCAACAGAACTTTGGTTAACTGACGACATCCCGGAGAACCAACCAAGGTAACAAGGATGGATTCAGCATCATCGTAAGGATGTAGAATATAGTACAAGGAAAATACTATCTCTTGAACTCCTAGGACAATTCCGGCAGCATAACGGCAGTAAAATGCTCAAAATGAGACATCCTGCAAACGATGGGGTAGTACCAAACTCATCATCCTCACTCAAGGTTCTGTGATAGTACTAAACAGACTACACCGGGAATACTCGAAAACTGGAATATGACTCTGATCAACCAATCCTAAAAGACTACGGAGTAGTAACTCGTGATCCTGATAGATGGAAGAGAAAGCCTAGTTCCTTAACCCCATAGGAAAGATAGGATGACTCAGATCAGAAGGCATGAGGTATAAGGAGTAAAAAGAGTCTTACATTCCCTTCCACAATCAATTCCCTTATATAACTAAAGAATTTCTAGACTCAACTTTGACCAGTTGGCTTGGTAATCCTACACGCAGTCAGGCTCTGATACCAAAGTTGTCGGGACCCCGATTCTAAGTCACACCGATCTAGCATGTAACGCATCATATCACTTTGCGGCCTCACGCACGGTATTCCCACAGGTGTCGCCTTACCTGGCCCGGGACCGTTTGCGCCTTTTGGCTCACGTATATGATAGTGTCGCCAGCATCCATATGACAGAGA
This sequence comes from Triticum monococcum, assembly GCA_034509565.1. NCBI lineage: Eukaryota > Viridiplantae > Streptophyta > Magnoliopsida > Poales > Poaceae > Triticum > Triticum monococcum. The sequence continues at coordinate 238,096,049 of CM067843.1, forward strand.
ACCTGGGCCGACATGACTAGTCGTGAACCCAAAGTGGCACTAACTTACGGGGACATGCATACATGAAACAACATCGAGCATGTCGGTCATCAGTGTGTGAATCTGGGCTGTAGCAACTGGGATAACAGGACTCCAGAAATCCGGTCTGTAGCAGGCTAGCAGGACTCCGAAAATCACCGCGTGACATTTCCCCGAAGGGACAGACACAGGAACGATGTGAATCACATGCCGGCCAGTCTAAGTGTTCCGGAGCAGTAGTGCTGGGCTATCAGGACTCCGGTGAACCGGGCTATAGCGGACTACCATGGCTCAGTGGAAGCACCAAACTACATTTCCCCATAAGAGAGGCTACCAAGGATAGACAACTAGGTTGTCGGTTCCCACACATAGCAAATCACGTCACACGTACGCATAACATGCAAGTATGTGCTATACAACATGGCATCACAACATAACTCAAACTCATATAGATAAAGGCCCAGAAGAGCCACATAGCATGAAATACAAACATGGGTCACATGACCCATCATTCAGAGCATACAAGCAACGGAAGCATTACATGTCTGAGTACAGACATCTACAAATGAAAAAGGCTGAGAAGCCTGACTATCTACAAGTCCCTCCCAAGGGTACAAGATCGTAGCTGGGGTAGCAAGCTACTCGTCGAAGTCCAAGCGGAACTACTAGTGAGACCGATGTTTCATCTGCAAAACATAAGTAAATCAAACGCGAGTACAAAGGTACTCAGCAAGACTTACATTAGATCATATCATACATGTATTAGTATCAAGGAGGCAATGTGGGGTTTAGTTGCAGCAAGCCAGCTTTGACTCAGTGGCTATCCTATTCTACAACTACTAGTAAGTCCTTTGAGGTACGAAAGCGCACACGAGTCCACTAATCACCACATTAATACTCTACTATGGACTCATTCGCGTCTCCTTACGAGAAGGCCATCCATAGCACTCACACTTGTCTTGAGCATTTTAGAGTATCCATTTCAAGTTGTCTATGTACCACGTAAGCATCCAAGAAGTCCATAACCGCGGACCCGGCTATTCGAATAGATCATGAAAACCCTGCAGGGGTGTACTTCTTCACACACGCTCTCACCACTTATCGCCGTTTACACGACGTGTACTCGGCAACCTTCAAGCGGAAGCCTAGCGAGGGTGTCGGCCACGACCTGACTAACCACACAAGTCTCTCATCAAGGTTTATCCCCTATTCGGGTTCCATCCTCAAGGAGATCCGGCCGGGGTGTCGCTCATGGCCCCAAACGATGTGAGCAGGGTTCCCAAGCCCACCATCCGGGTGCCACTTGGTACACCGTGCCACCGTGCCTAGTATGTCCCAAGCCCACCTGGCCAGGTGCCACTTGCTAGACTACTAACACTACCTACAAACACCAGAAACTATTTGCAACTCCTGGACAGAGATCAAGTCGGTTAATAAGTCAAGAGAGCTTGGAGCGCCCGGAGCCTAATGTGTGGTAGTAGCTAGTCATTGGACAACTTACACATAACTCGGTTCTTAAGGACGGTCCCACATGGCCTCTCACCGCTACCTTTATCAAATCGTGCTCACACACTTAACTCTCAACATCAGAACATAGCACTGCACTCCAATTCATTCCCAATGAATCAGACCTGACATACTCTAAGCAATAGCAGGCAATGCATGGTAGGAACACAACATGGCTCAATCAACTCCTACACATGCTAGTGGGTTTCAACTATTTACTATGCCAACGACAGGTCATGCAGAGGAATGGGTTCAACTACCGCAGCATAAAGTAGCAGTTGAATCGTTGTTGTCCTTATGCGATAAAAGAGAGCAGGAGTGAGAGAGTAGGATTGTATCGGGATGAACAAGGGGGTTTGCTTGCCTGGTAGATCAACAATAGAGCACTACTCTTCAGACAGGTACTCTGGATCGGTCTCCAGAGCAGGACCTATCGAGAAGGAACAATGTCGGCAATCAATACACAAGCATATTGTCGAGGATATACCCCACAGCATAAACCGGTCGGAAGTATAACCCGGCCGGACTTGGTGGTTTACTTGAGACCCGGCTGACACTTGGCGATTCACTGGTGACCCGCCCTAACTTGGCGGTTTACAAGCAACCCGCCTGAACATTATGATTCACTGGTAACCCGGCAGGTGGGACAAACGAATGACAAGGCCCAAGGCCCAAAAGGCCGGTTTATGCTAATGGTGGGCCGGTTTAAGAGAAAAGGTGTATTTCCCTTACAAGGAGTCAAGACCCGGACTTGTATCCGGTTTGTATTAGAAGATAGACTAGTCCTAATCCTAATAGGACTCCACATGTAACCCGCCCCTTCAACATATATAAGGAGGGGCAGGGCTCCCCAAAAGGGAGAAGGGGGACAAGTTCCACAAGTTGGACAAGTTAGGTTTAGACAATAGCTCTCGAGATAGAGCACTCTTGTAACCGTGATCATCATCATCAATATCAATGAAGCAGGATGTAGGCTTTTACCTCCATCGTGAGGGGCCGAACCTGGGTAAAACATCGTGTCTCTTGTCCCAGTCAACCCCTCTCAAGCTACCACATAGATGTGTTGGCCTCGCGACTAAGTCCTGACACTAAGGACATCTGCCAAGACAATTCCAGGACACATATGCAACAATATGATGCATGAACATGGCATGAAGATGTGATGTTGTTTGAGCTAATGCAACTAGCAGTCATTTGGTTGAAGTCCATTTGAACAAAAGGTTCAAATGCATCTCCAAAATAAGCTCTTATAAATGCCATTCATGTGTTTTCACCTATACAGCAGGTATAAGTTGTTTTTTCATGCATGAAAATGGTACAGATGGATAGATTGCATTTCTCTGATAATTTTTCATATATAAATTATTTCAATCCGAGCTATGGTTGAATATCTATGAATTTTTGAAGTTTAGCTAATTTTCTGGAATTTCCAAAATAGAAATAACCTAGAAAATCATTTATTGCGTCAGCACTGCATCAGGCCTGTGTCAGCAGGTCAACAGTGCTGAGCAGGTCAAACCTGATGTGTGGGGTCCACACGTCAGTGACTCAGTTAGTTAACAAGTTTTTTTACTAATCTAACTACAATTAGTGGCGCTGGGGCCCACTGTCAGTGTCTCAAGGTTAACTAAGTGGTGATTAGCTTAAGCTAATCACCTGGCAGGTCGGGCCCGCACATCGGGCCGGCGAGGTTAACACCGGCGACTTCTGTACGAGGCGGCGTCCGTGTTACAGGACACGATGGCGGCGACTAAGGGCACCGGGGCATAGCTCGGGTTCTCGCGCATCCAGCGGAGTAGGTAGGAGGAGCTGGGATGGCCGGAGCTCACTGGAGCGAAGTTCAGGGCGGCGGGCGGAGCGCGGGTTTGGGCGGGATTGAGCTAGGGGGCACGGCAGGGGCTGCGGAGTGCCTCTACGGCCTCCTGGCGTCACCAGGAGCATGGTGACGCACTTGGTTTGGGCGGAAGCGGGCCCGGAGCCTAATGTGTGGTAGTAGCTAGTCATTGGACAACTTACACATAACTCGGTTCTTAAGGACGGTCCCAATGAGACAACCCACCATGTACTCCTACATGGCCTCTCACCGCTACCTTTATCAAATCGTGCTCACACACTTAACTCTCAACATCAGAACATAGCACTGCACTCCAATTTATTCCCAATGAATCAGACCTGACATACTCTAAGCAATAGCAGGCAATGCATGGTAGGAACACAACATGGCTCAATCAACTCCTACACATGCTAGTGGGTTTCAAGTATTTACTGTGGCAACGACAAGTCATGCAGAGGAATGGGTTCAACTACCGCAGCATAAAGTAGCAGTTGAATCGTTGTTGTCCTTATGCAATAAAAGAGAGCAGGAGCGAGAGAGTAGGATTGTATTGGGATGAACAAGGGGGTTTGCTTGCCTGGTAGATCAATAGTAGAGCACTGCTCTTCAGACAGGTACTCTGGATCGGTCTCCGGAGCAGGACCTATCGAGAAGGAACGGTGTCGGCAATCAATACACAAGCATATGCAACAATATGATGCATGAACATGGCATGAAGATGTGTTGTTGCTTCAGCTAATGCAACTAGCAGTCATTTGGTTGAAGTCCATTTGAACCAAAGGTTCAAATGCATCTCCAAAATAAGCTCTTATAAATGCCATTCATGTGTTTTCACCTACACAGCAGGTGTAAGTTGTTTTGTCATGCATGAAAATGGTATAGATGGATAGATTGCATTTTTCTGATAATTTTTCATATATAAATTATTTCAATCTGAGCTACGGTTGAATTTCTATGAATTTTTGAAGCTTAGCTAATTTTCTGGAATTTCCAAAATAGAAATAATCCAGAAAATCATTTATTCATCAGTACTGCGTCATGCCTGCGTCAGCAGGTCAACATCGCTGACCAGGTCAAACCTGACGTGTGGGGTCCACACGTTAGTGACTTAGTTAGTTAACAGGTTTTTTTACTAATCTAACTACAATTAGTGGCGCTGGGGCCCACTGTCAGTGTCTCAAGGTTAACTAAGTGGTTGTTAGCTTAAGCTAATTTTGACTATAATTTAACTAACCAAATGTTCATGCATGTCACAAAAAATTACGGGGCTATTTGGATTTTGACTATGTTTGTCTTATGTTGCCACATTATTTTTTCCACACTTGCCACACTTGCCTAACTTGAGTTGCTCAAATCGATAGGGTCTGTTTGGTTGGAGACTAGTGTAGCCAAGCCAAAGTGTGGCTGAAAAATTGGACGCCAAACTTTGGCAAAAGTTGGCAAAAAAAATTGTCTCTATGACAAGTGGGTCATAGGGGCAATAAAGTGTGGCAAGCCAAAGTGTGGAAAAAACCAAACACATGCCAACTAATCTATGGCTGCCAAATTTTGGCTTGGCAAACTGTGGCTGGAAACCAAACAGCCCCTTAGACCCACTTTGGCTTGCCTAAGGGAATCTTGCCACACTTTTTGTGTCTATGACATGTGGGGTTCACTGCTAATAAAGAAATTCTTGTCTTAGGTGTGGCTAGAACCAAACACCCACCTAACTTGGTCAAATTTGCCTAGGGTGATGTGTGGCAAAGTGTGGCAATATGTGGCTGGAAACTAAACAGCCCCTACATCATTGGAAACTATGTTCAAATACGAATCAAACGATATATATTTTTGTTAACATGCACTAACATTTTCTTAGTTAAATCTTTGGTCAAAATTTAGCACCAATTACAAAGGGGCCCAATAAATATTGCACTCTCACATTTTGTTTTGAGGATACTCCCACATACTCCATCCGTTCCCAAATATAAGTCTTTTTAGAGATTCTAACAAGTGACTACATACGGAGCAAAATGAACGAATCCATACTTTAAAATATGTCTACATACATCCGTATGTTGTAGTCCATTTGAAATGTCTAAAAAGACTTATATTTAGGAATGCAGGGAGTAGAAAATATAAATAATAATGCATGTAGGGGCAGCCCAAGTTCCCGATAATTTTAGCCGTGGGCTTGTTCACAATTTTTATGAGGGGGTGGTTGTTCATTTAATGGAGGGTCTTGTACCAGACTTGAACCATACAAAGTGCAACCTAGCACACCGTAACACCACTTGGAATACGCGGGTAGCAATCTCAAAAAACAATCAAAAACTAAAAAAATGATGACGTGGCACGTACAAAATTTTAAACGATTGTTTTGATGGAGTGAAAAAGGAAAACTACCCCACTACATCTATACAGGCCGGAGCCTCCACGCTTGCTTGCTAGGGTTGCTCTATTCACACACTCTCATCCTCTCCAGATGTAAACAAGATAGCGGTGGTAAAACTATCTTTCTCCCTTCAAAAAACACTGTCTTTCTATCCTCACCGCTGGTTACTGATCCGGACGTGTCCCCCTCCACCGGTGAAGGGGAGGAGAGGTAGCATTTAGGCCGTCGTTGACAGCGAGGGAGGAGACCTACTGCCGGCCGCACCGTTATCTCTGGCCGAGCGCCGGCGCGGGAGGTCCTCCGATCCCTTCGTTGTTGCCCTAGTGTGGGCGGATCCGACCTCCCGCCACCCACCTATCCACATCCCTACGTCCTTCAGGTATATCTTCCTTCGAAACCATCATAGCTCTACTTCCCCAGCTCGCTACGTCGCTGCATGTGCATCATTTTCTGCCTCTCGGCCCCTCTCGATCGGATGGTCCAACGTCACCTATTTTTTTCTTCTATTGTTAGAAGTAAATCTACTTCATGGAGTCTAATCTTGTACTTGGTTCAAACAAGAAATAAAGTGGGGGTGGGGGAATTTAGTATGTGCATCGGACTTGGTACAAAAAGGAAGGATAGGGGGTGAAAGTTGTATAGACTGGTCATCCAACCGGTCTCTTGGTCGAAAAGGGAAATATAGGGGAAACGCTGTACACGGTGCTGTGACCAGGACTAGATTTGCTATCCACATATAAGATGGCTGCATGCATCATTATGATGCAGAGGCCGGGGCACGCCTCCATTTCCAAAAACCATAGGAGTAGGTGGATAGAGTGAACAAAAATGGGACCAACCTAGATATGTTTCTTCGATGTTTGTTTCTCGGGGCAACAAACTCTGAATCACTACTTTATGCCCTGGTTTAGGTACATGGTGTTGGACTGCTGGTGCACCCACTGTCCCATGCCCTTATACCAAATATTTAGTTGTTCTTAATCTAATGCCCCTGGTAAAATGAAGCCATTCGACTGTTATAAGCCATGACAAGTTTAGCCAAATGTTTTTGCCTGTAATTGTTTGAGACTCTGACTATTTCCTTTGTAGCTATTTGTGCAAATAGGGATTTCCATTTCACCTGGTTGCTGTTGTGACTTTTGGTGCACTGCACAAAACACTTCTTAAAAGAAGTGACTTTTTTGCCGTTTAACTGGAATGTCAGAATGGAACAGTTGGTCCATTTCAGTGGAACTGCACAAAGGGAGATCTGTGTTCCAATCCTCATCATCCATATTGGCACCATAACCTTCCGTTAGGTAAGAATGGTATTAAATGCATGTGGTCGTCTCTATTTTGTGACTGTCATGAGAAAATTATGCTATTGTTTACTAGTACACTTGTACTCCCTCACTGACAAAACCAATTCTGAAATAGAAGGCCAATCATGTACTTGGTTTCACCAACTAGTGAGGAGAAAGAGAAACAGAGCATGAAGAGGAGGAGGAAGAAGAATAAACAGTGCCAAGGTGATATTGCTAAAGCTGAGGCCTCAGTCGAGGCCATTCAAGGGCTCCGGCAATGTCTACCTTACATGTGAGATGATCCTCCAGGGAGCCCTTCCACTTATGCGTATTGTCCATGATGAATTTGATGCTACTGTTAGAGTAATATGCTAATGTCTTTCTATCCTTTCTCACTAAGCTAATGAAGGTTTCACCTTGTTCCTACTTGTGCAAACAGGGATCATGTTGTGTCAATCATACATTTTAGTGGAACTACACAAGACAATACAATGAACTGTATCCCAGCCAATGCTTTAACTCTGCTGGAAGTTCTTGATAATCTTTCGATATAATCTCAGCACTGGTAAACAAGAGTGATTTCAACCATACATTTGAAGTGCACAAAATATATACTATTGAGTGATTCCAGTGAGTGCTTTATCATCTATTCTGGGACTACATGAATAAGCTTTTTTTGCTCAGGTTGGTACCGGCCTAAGGCCTTCATCCATATTAGTTTGCTGTCATCTCTATTTGTATCATGCTACTGTCATGAGAAACTCCTTTATCTTTGCATGTTAAAGTTTTGCAACCTATGATACATGGCAATGCTTTGAGTGCTAAGCTAATTGACACTGATTAAATTAACAAATACCTCTCTTTAAGCAAGACTACTATGTTGCTAACTTTACCCATTAAGATAATGAGGGTGCTTCTATTTGTTAGTGTATATTTCATTAACTAGTCCCACTATTGCAGTAATCTCACTCTCTCAATATATGTGCCAACATGGATGCTCGATTTTGGTGGAACTGCACAAAAACTTTGGGTGCTTCATTGCCTCGACAGCTTCCTTCCTTTCCTATCAGTCGCTAATCCGGGCTTGCATTCTTCCTTTGTTGTCAGTCGCTTGGCTTATCTCGGCTTCCAGTCAAAGGAAATAGTAATTGATATGCTACCTCACACATGTTGGTACTGGTCTTTATCCTGATTATTGTGCTTGTCATATGCATTGGTAATTTGGTATTGTGCTACTATTTGCCGATTTCATAAAGGAGTAAATTGGAGCCTGAACTCGCAGGCAAATCATTACATTGGGTGATTTCAGTAGAGCTGCACAAAAAGATCAGATGGACAGGTACTTATGCTGCTGCTATGTACTCCAAAGTTCACTCACACAAGCATCGATGTTGATAAGAAGAAGTACCTATATTCATTTGAGTATCAACCGGCGTCAACCAGTTGTCAAACTCCAAGTGTTAGGAGAGTGAATGCCAAAAAAATTGCTTGGCGCATAGCCCAGAAAACGTAGTACAGTCTTTGGTCCCAACTTGTGCCTTGATGTTATCGGCACATATGGTAGCAAACTATATGGCATGGAGTCTAAAGCTTCCAGACAAGTTGGTTGACGTGTATATTCATCTGGCACTTAATCAGTCTGCATGCAAGGGATGCTCTATTTTAGTTGAACTGCACAAAAAATTTGGGTGGTTCATTTTCTCAACCGCCTCCTTTGTTGTCTCCAATGTAGAATTTTGGCGAGCTACAGGACCAAGATGAGCCAGTAAACTAGTTCGATGAAAGTAGTGGCCAAGTTGCTCAAACCTCCCTCGGCATGAGGCCACTATTTTAGGATAAACCTACAAGCAAAGTTCAGATTGTCTGTGCTGCCTCTTATGTACTCGAAACTTTACTTGTACAAGCATCAATTTTAGCAAGAAGTGCCTCCGACTGAACACCATTTACCGGTCTGTACCCTAGGTAATTAAAGTTCGTCCATGGATGATATTGGTTGTGATCTCAATCATTTGGATGCATAAACATACTGAACATGTGTATATTTGAATCTTTTTGTGAATTATCTATGAATATTGCCATGTGATCTATCAATCATTTGGATGCATAGACATGCTAAACTTGTGTAGATATGAATCTTTTGAGTTGTTGATTGTGAATGTTGGCTATGAATATGAACGTGTCCTGTGAACCTGAGTTTGATACGAATGTTTACCTTTTCTGTTGTACTTGTGTGTGAACTTGTTAGTATGCCTACTGTGGGATTTGTGATGTGTGGATGTCAACGGCACACCTTCTTCCCGAGAAGAATTGCACCTGCTTTGTTAGGGTAGCAACGGTGCATCAGCTCTTTTTAATCTTTTTGCTCTGTCTTCCCCCTCCCCCGCTAAACCCCTGCCGTAATGTTTTCGGCCTCAAAACAAACATAGTACTTCGTTGTTTTGGGGGCTTGATGAAAAATCGAGTGCTGGTTTCTGTAGGTTGGCCCGCGCAGCAAATGGGCTGTTGGTCCACCATGGACTGGGAGGCTAAAAGTACAAGTTGTATGGTGCAGAGGCAAGTAAAAAAACGCCATCGAGAGCCATCCACGGAAGAAGAAAAAAATCGCTCCTGATGTGCTTCTTCAGTCACGCCGCCGGCCCCCTCTTTAATCCAGTTCGCTCGGGGATCTAGCTGGTATCATTTTTTCTAGAGGGCGAACAAGTATCAGCTAGGCCTAGGTTTTGTTTTTTAACATGCGTAGCCCACGACATACGGAGACAGTGGTTTCAACTTATTTTTTGAGGTCCATACCGGCCTATGGGCTTTTTCTTAAAGATCCGCAGCCCAATGTAATTTTCTTAATAAAACACAGATATCTAATCTATTTATCTATATATAAGAATAATAATGTTGTCTCCAATTTATGTTTTCCCTTCTAACCACATTATATATATTTATAATATTACTATTATCGTATATTTTATAGAGACTTATATATACATTATAAAAACATCCCACGTGTTATTAACTTATAAAAGTAAATGTTTAACAGAAGTTGGGAAGGAAAATCCTCGTTGTTTTTGACTCACAGGCAAGGAAAATTCTGGTGATTGCGTAAAAAAGCTTGCGAAGATTTTAATGACCAATGTAATAATAACGCGCTCATTTTTATTTTGAGCAATAACTCGCTAATTTGTTAATTTTATATATAAAAAATGTGCCGCTCCGGTTTATTTTTTGATATTAATTTGTCCTTCTAACCTAATATTATATATAGAACGAGCCCAGCTAATTCGTGTATTCCAAGAAAGTGCAAATGTGCTGGGATTTCTTAGAAAATATAAATGGGCCGCATTGACGCAAAATTATTTATTCAGCCAGCCCAGCAAATGGACAAAACATGGGTTGAATATATGCCACATTTTTGCAGACTGACATGTGGGCCAATAGGTCGAAGCCTACTCAGGGTGTTGTCAACTTGGTCAACAAATGATTATGACATCCACCGCCATTGGATTTATATCCAACGGCCAACATGCACCTTCAATCTCTCGTCTTCTTCCTCCAGCGTCGCCGGGACCGCCTGGTCCGGCCTCCGACGGCTAGCGGCTCTGCTTAGCACGCATCGCTGCGAAGCGCTACCCCACCGCCGGCCAGGCTATCCCTCTACCCCTCCACACCTCCTGTTATTCTCCACCGACTGCAGCCCCACGCCGCACCAGAACTAGTTATAACCCTTCTCCTCGTCTGAATCTGCGACTCCACTGCCGTGTCTTCCCATCTCCGAGTCGTTCCCGTCCGGGCCTCGCCGTTGTCCACCGCCTCGCTGCGCTCGATGCGGCATGGTCAACAGTTGAGAGTCATCGAAAGAGAACTGTACATGGAGATCCTGACGGTTGGAACCCACGAGGTCCATGCTCGCACACAAGGAAAGTTCCTCCTTATTAAGCTGAAAAAAATGTTTCCTCCCCCTGACAGCTGGGACCCACAGGTTGTATCTTCGCATGGAATGAAGTGCCTCCTTGTTATGAGAATAAAATTATTCCTCCCGTTGACAGCTGGTACCCGTCAGATTTGGTGGCTGACTTGTGGGCCTACTAAACGGACGTGTACGCAGGGCTTTGTCAACTTAATCAACAAATGATTCTAGCAGCTGGACCATTGGATGTTAATCCAACAGCCGCGATCCTTCTTCAACCTCTGTTCTTGCTCCTGTCTCCCGTGGGCGGCACCGCGGCAGTGCTACCGCGCACCCGAACCAATCAAGTTTCCCACTCCTCTCCATATGCGACTCCACTGCCGCATCATCCCCATCTCCGGGTCATTCTAGTCTGGGGCCTCGCCCTCATCTACTAGCCTTGGTGCGCTCGGCACGGTGTGGTCAACATGGTCAACAACCGAGAGTCATTAGAAGATGACTGTACGTGAGAGGCTGGCGGTGGGGACGAACCACACCCATGGAGGCATGCATGCAACTGCATCCTTTTTACCCTAAAAAATAATGTTTTCTCCCCCTGACTGCTTGGACCCACCAGCTACCTCTTTGCATGCAAGGAAGTGCATCCAAATTATGGACAAAAAAAATGATTCGCCCCCTGACTGCTAGGACCCACCAGCTACATCTTCGCACATAAGGAAGTGCGTCCATATTACGGGCAAAAAACAATTCACCCCCTGACTGCTGGGACCCACCAGCTACATCTTCGCACGCTAGGAAGTGCCTGACAGTTGAGACCCACCTGGTCGAAGCGTACGTAGCATTGTCATTTTGGTCGCGAACATGTACGTACATACTGGTCGATCGGTCTGTCTACAGGCTGCAGCGATGAACCGTGGCCGTGCAAGGAAGGGCACGTGTCGTAGTAGAGGCATTCACGTGTCGTAGTAGAGGCTCCCACATAGCATGTACACTTACGTACAGCGGCCAGGGTGCAGGAAAGAAAATACGGCCACGTACGTACATACGGGCGGGATCTCGAACGCCTACTCGCACATACGTACGGTCAGGGCTCGTGTACATGGCTGGGCCAGAACGGAGAAACTGCGTTGTCGTCGTGTTCATGGGGAGCCAACCGGCTGGGTCAGAATAGAATGCATCGTCGTGTTCATGGGGAGCCAACCGGCTTGGACGGAACAGCCGATGGAAATGAGGCCTGACGTGCCGCAGAATGGAGGGAACGGCCTTGTGTTCGACCGGCCACTATGGAAACGGGATCCTGTTCATCGAGAGGGGTCTGGCGTACCGCAAAACGGAGGAAACGGACCTCCTACGGTCGAAACAGGGTTCTGTTGATTGGGAGGGGTGTGGTGTACAGTAAAACAAAGGAAACGGACTTGTGTTGGAGCGCTACGGTCGAAACAAGGGTCCTGTTCATCGGAAGGGGTGTGGCGTACCGCAAAACGGGACTCCATGGGATACTATTCGTCTCCACTGTCGACCTCCTCGAGCCTCCACGGGCTACTATTCATCCACCGTCGACCTCCTCCAGCCTCCACCTGCGACTGTTCATCCACGGGCTCCTGTTCATCCAGCCTCTACCGGCTAGTGTTCAACCAGCCCTCTCCATGGGCTCCTGTTCAACCACCCCTCCATGGGCTACTGTTCATCCAGCCCTCCACTGGCTACTGTTCAACTAGCCCTCCACCGGCTATTGTTCAACCAGCCCTCCACGGGGTCCTGTTCATCCAGCCCTCCATGGGGTCCTGTTCATGGGCTCGATCGATCAGGGTATTATTCATCCAGCGGCAACGGCCTCTACTACCACGGGTTCCTATTCATCCAACCCCCACCGGGGACTGTTCATCCAAACCCCCCAACAACGCTCACTGTTCATCCAGAGGCAGCATCGATCGGTTTCAGTTAGTAGCAGTAGCGAAGGAATCACTCAGGTTCAGTTAATAGCGAGGGATCGATTGACCGCTCGGGTTCAGTGTAATGCGTAGCCTGCAGTGCAATCGCTCAGGTTCAGTTAGAGCCCAATGCCTCGCTCGGGTTCAGTTAGAGCCCAACGCCTCACTCGGGTTCAGTTAGAGCCCAACACCTCGCACCCACCGTAACCGGGAACTCCCTGATATTTTCCGCACCCTCGCTTCTACCACGGTTTTTTCCGTCATGGACGGCCCAAAGAATATCATGCAGCTGCGTCTCCGGCCCACCCAGGACAAAATGCCCATTTTTGTCATGATTTTTGTCATAGAAGTAGGACCCCACCACATCTATGATGATACCAGGTTTTGTCACAATTATTGTCATAGAAGTGTCGTAAGTATGACATAAATTTTTTCGTTCGGCCCAAAATGTCACGGATGTGTCTCTTTTTTGTAGTGCAAGTTGCATTCCACTCAAATCATCTTTCCACCAAATCCAAATCAGTGAGAGAGAGTTGAGTGTTGGGGAGACTATCATTTGAAGCACAAGAGCAAGGAGTTCATCATCAACACACCATCTATTACCTTTTGTAGAGTGGTGTCTCCTAGATTGGTTAGGCGTCACTTGGGAGCCTCCATCAAGATTGTGGAGTTGAACCAAGGAGTTTCTATGGGCAAGGAGATCGCCTACTTCGTGAAGATCTACCCTAGTGAGGCAAGTCCTTCATGGACGATGGCCATGGTGGGATAGACAAGGTTGCTTCTTTGTGGACCCTTTGTGGGTGGAGCCCTCCGTGGACTCGCGCAACCGTTACCCTTCGTGGGTTGAAGTCTCCATCAACGTGGATGTACGATAGCACCACCTATCGGAACCACGCCAAAAAATCTCAGTGTCTACATTGCGTTTGCTCCCTCCAAACTCCTCCCTTTACCTTCATATGCAAATGTTTTACATGCCGCTATTATACTCTTAGACTTGCATGTGTACATTTATTGCTGGACATGTGCTAAGTTGCTAAAATCTGCCAAGACTTAAAATTGGGAAAAGGTTAGATTTTTATTTGGTCAAGTAGTCTAATCACACCCCCTCTAGACATACTTTTGATCCTACAGTGGTCCCTACGATCGAAGGTGATCAGACAAGGCGACCATGGGTTGAATTTTGGGGTGACAGGCTCTACCACATACACGTCCCTTTGTGCGCGCTTGCTCTTTGGGATATGTGTGACATATATCATGTTCAATGCTTTCACCTCGGGGGGGGGGGGGGGGGGGGCTTCTTCTGTCCCCCTATGTTCGGAGGACGGGGCTCATCATCGTCCTCGCTTTGAGGCCCTTTCCCCTTGTGTTCGGTATTTAATTTACCGGCCTGTTTAAAAACCAAGCAGTTTCTGTTGGAGTGGTTCGTAGGCTTGTCGGGGGTGCCATGAATCCGGAAAGGCCTATCTAGTATTTTTCCCAAGTTGGATGGACCGTCTCTATTTCCTTTGAACGTCTTCTTCCGCTATCTGGGTTTGGAGCCACTGAATCCGGTGTTTATCGTCGTATCCTCAGTTAATTCGTTGTTGTCCTGACTAGGGATGGCAATGGTTCGGGTTTGGGGCGGGTGGAGCTGGTCCAAATCCAACCCATGACCCATCTTCCTACTCTCTTCCCATCAACCAAATTATCCATGGACACAACTTGTGCCCATGCCCAAACCCGCTGGATACCCACATACCCATGGAGCTCCATGGGCATAGAAAATCAGCATGAAGCATTTCCAAAGATCAAATTAACTCATAATCATTCACTCACAAATGATAACATAAGCTACATGCATAATTAGGCAACAAGTAATACGATGAGTCCTTAAGTGTGACATACCAGAGGTTGATTCTGCAGCATATGGCTCATGGCACAAGTTGCATATTTCCTGCCATTTCCCATTGATTCTCTCATTCTACTGTCACGACATATGGCCCCACAAGTCATACGGGTATCCATTGGATATCCATGGAGCAAAAACTATAACCATGCCCAACCCGGCTGTTCGTGGGTATCCATATCCACGGACCCATGAGCAAAAATGTGCTCCATACCCTTGGCCAACCGGATCGGGTATCCATGGGTATCCAGATCCACGGATAAAACTGCCATCCCTAGTTCCGACGCTTGTTTTTGTTACGTCGTGGCATTCCATTGCCATCCCTGGCTTCAGAGGTGCCAGAGTCGCTGGTGCTATTGCTTCTACGAGCCAACCAACTATCTTCTCCTACGCAAAAGTGGGTCATAAGTGCAGTAAGAGCTGCCATAGTTTTTGGCTTTTCCTCATCGAGGTGTCGGGCGAGACATTCATCACGGACGCTGTGCTTGAAGGCCACTAAGGCTTCGGCATCCGGACCGTCAATGATTTGATTCTTTTTAATTAAGAACCGAGTCCAGAGTTTGCGAGCTGACTCTCCGGGTTGCTGGACTATGTGACTGAGGTCGTCAGTGTCCGGTGGCCAGACATATGTGCCTTGAAAGTTATCTCAAAAAGCATCCTCCAAGTCCTCCCAACTACCAATGGAGTTTTCTGGAGGCTTATTCAGCCAGTGTCGTGCTGGTCCTTTTAGTTTTAGGGGAAGGTATTCAATGGCGTGGAGATCATCGTCGCGAGCCATATGAATGTGGAGAAGAAAATCTTCAATCCATACGGCGGGATCTGTAGTTCCATCGTATGACTCGATGCTTACGGGTTTAAACCCTTCTGGAAATGGGTGATGCATTATCTCATCGGTAAAGCACATGGGGTGTGCAGCACCTCTATATCAAGCCACATCATGACGGAGTTCGGATGATGTCTGTATCTGATTCTCGGCCCGAACTTGGTTATGATTGTCGCGCCAAGCTTGATGGCCGTCGTCTCGTGTCGGAGCGTGTCGCCTTGAATCGTAGATTGATCTGGTATGGCCAGCTTTGTTATCCAAGTCCTGACACAAGTCATATGTGTAAACCGGAGCCGATGCCTCTTTGCCTCTACAGCAGGGATAGGCTGGTATTCGGCATAATTAGCTGTTTTGTCCCATCCACGTGGTGGTCGGTCTGGTTCATCAGTATGGTGGTATCGTGATGGATTTGGCTCAAGGGACTTGTCGTCGAATTGTGGATGTAGCATGCGTTTTGGGTAGCTCTTTGTTGGGCGCTCAAGGCCGTATTCTTCGGCGGCCAGGACCTTGGTCCATCTATCGTTGAGCATATCCTGTTTGGCTTGAAGCTGTTGTTGTTTCTTTTTTAGGCTCCTTGCAGTGGCGATAAGCTGTCGATTGAAGCGTTCTTGTTCGAGGGGTTCCTCTAGCAAGATGAAATTTTCATTACCGAGGCTAACGCCCTCCTTGAAGGCCGGTAGATAATTGTTATCTTCGGAATCCTCATGATCAGCAAGTTCGTCGGGGTTAGCTTGTCCCTCCTCCCACTCATCCTTCTCGGATGCAGGCTCAACGGGGTGGTTGGGGTCTTCGGCATCATCTGGGGTGTTGTTATCTTCGGTGCTAGTATTACTATCCTTTTCAAGACGAGATCATGAGCGGCGCCACTGACGTCGGCGTTTAGGTGGCGCCTCGACGGGCTTGTCCTTAATCGGATCTTGAGTGCCATCGTCATCCTTCTTTTCAGGCATATCCACCATGTAAACCTCGTAAGTAGAAGTGGCCGTCCAACGCCCGGTGATAGGCGGGTTTTGGCCTGGTTCGGCTACGGCATCGTCGTCCATACCGTCGATGTCTTCGGAGGCGTAGTCTAGCATGTCGGTTAGGTCCTCGAGTGGCTATTAAGTGGGTGGTGGGTGGGACGCAAAATTCCCCGCTCTTAGCCCCTAGTTCGGGCTGGGCGTAGTTCAGAAGTGATGCTTCCGTGATGCTTTCGTGCTGGGCCTAGTAAATGCCACTTGACCATGCTCAATGGACGCAGACCTCGAGAGTTCGGAGTTGGTCTCTAGAGATGGGTCCGGTTCCCCGATGATGAAAGAGTCATGTTTGACTCCAGGCATGTTGATAGCATGGTCACCTCTGGGTCTGCGGTAGGGAGCTCCGTAACAAGAGAGAGTCCAGCATGGCTTAACCTCCCATTTTCAGACATAGTGGCCCGCCCTGGATCTAAGGCCAGGGCAGGAACGAGAGTCGATCCTTGAACCGAGTCTGATTGTGAATCCGATGGGCTTCCTTCATGTAGATGAGGAGCGATGACCGAGGCCGAGAACCCTTCGAAGATCAAATCTCTTCGGATATCAGCGATGTAATTCAGGCTTCCGAACCTGATCTGGTGACCAGGGGCGTCGCTGTCAATCTACTCAAGGTGACTAGTTAAATTGGCACGCAGAGAGAAGCTGCCAAACATGAAAAGTTGACCAGGGAGAAAGGTCTCCCCGGAAACAGCATCGTCACTGATGACAAGATGAGCCATCGATCCTTCTGTTGACAACATAGCAAAACTCTCAATGAAACCACCAATGTCGGTGTAAAAACCGGCCGATCTCAGGTAAGGGGTCCCGAACTATGCGCCTGAGGATCGAGGGTAACAAGGGACAAGTGGGACACGATATTTACCCAAGTTCGGGCCCTCTTAATGGAGGTAAAACCCTACGTCCTGCTTGATTATATTTGATGGGTATAGGGGTTACAAGAGTTGATCTACCTCAAGATCGTAATGGCTAAACCCTAGCTGTCTAGCCTATGAGAATTCTGATAGCCTCTACGGATTTCGGTGTCAAAACCGACGGATCTTGGGTAGGGGGTCCCGAACTGTGCGTCTAAGGCGGATGGTAACAGGAAGTAGGGGACACGATGTTTTACCTAGGTTCGGGCCCTCTTGATGGAGGTAATACCCTACGTCCTGCTTGATTGTTCTTGATGATATGAGTATTACAAGAGTTGATCTACCACGAGATCGTAGAGGCTAAACCCTAGAAGCTAGCCTATGGTATGATTGTATATTGTCCTACAGACTAAACCCTCCGGTTTATATAGACACCGGAGAGGGCTAGGGTTACACAAGGTCGGTTACAAGGGAGGAGATCTACACATCCGTATTGCCTAGCTTGCCTTCCATGCCAAGGAGAGTCCCATCAGGACACGGGACAAAGTCTTCAATCTTGTATCTTCATAGTCCAATAGTCTGGCCAAAGGATATAGTCCGGCTGTCCGGAGACCCCCTAATCTAGGACTCCCTTAGTAGCCCATGAACTAGGCTTCAATGACGATGAGTCCGGCGCGCAGTATTGTCTTCGGCATTGCAAGGCGTGTTCTTCCTCCGAATACTTCATAGAAGATTTTGAACACAAGGATAGTGTCCGGCTCTGCAAAACAAGTTACACATACCGCCGTAGAGATAATAATATTTCCACAAATCTACTCTGCCGACACATTTAGCAACATGACATTATGCTATGGCCCGGTCATTATTCGAACCGTTTTTCTCAACCAGCACTGCGCACATCGCGAGGCGGTTTTCTTGGCACGTCTTGTTGAAACAGAGATCGTGTCCCCCTTATCACGGGATTCTCATCAATACGGACACGGGTAACCCAACCGCGCCATCACTTACGACGCTTGGAGAATAAGAGGTTTTACCAGGCGAGGGGGAGGCGCATGGCCTCTTCCGCCCTCATAAAGGGACAATAATTCACACTCTTCACCGATACCTTCTTCCCCACCCATTCCATTCTGCTCAGGCTCCAACGCGCAAGCATTCACCTCCTCCACCCACAAAAGGTTTTCCAAAGATGTCTGGATCCGGAGCAGGAGGCAAATGGATGGCCTCTACCGTCTGAGAGAAGGATATCAAAAAGCTTCGGGAGGCCGGGTATCTAGCCAAGAAAATCAGCGACCGTCTCCCGACGGCGGGACTGATCATCCCCACTCCGGAACCCCACGAGAGGGTTGTATTCCTCCCTCACTTTTTCCGCGGGCTAGGATTTTCCCTTCACCCATTTGTTCGCAGTATCATGTACTATTATGGGATCGATCTTCACGATCTGTCCCCTAATTCCTTCCTCAACATCTCGACATTTATTGTCGTGTGCGAGGCTTTTCTTCGTGTTTCGCCAAGCTTCGGTTTATGGCTGAAGGTCTTTAATGTGAAGCCCAAGGTGGTGAGCAGCGAGCACGCCGAGTGCGGGGGGCACTATGGTGAGCAAGATGCCCAAGGTCATATGGCCAACGGGAACCTTTAATGATTCTGTCAAGGAGTGGCAACAATAGTGGTTTTACATCACTGAGCCAAGCGGTAAGGAATGGGCCGCTTCTCCCGAGTTTCGATCTGGCGCCCCTTTGCTGCTTACGTCCTGGGTCAAGAAAGGACAGGATTGGTCCTCGTCCGACGAACTGTCGGTGCTCCTGACGCGCGTTAAAGATATGGGAGATAAGAACACTGAACTCGTCGACGTAGTCCAGGTGATGTTAGTCCGCCAGATACTGCCTTGTCAACACCGGACTTGCAATCTATGAGAGTTTGATCCGGTGTCAGGACCCTGATTCTAAGTCACACCGATCTAGCATGTAACACGTCATATCACTTTGCAGCCTCACGCACGGTATTCCCACGGGTGTCGCCTTACCTGGCCCGGGACCGTTTGCGCCTTTTGGCTCACGTATATGATAGTATCGCTAGCATCCATATGACAGAGAACCCGAGCCGACATGACTAGGCATGAACCCAAAGTGGCACTAACTTACGGGGACAGGCATACATGAAACAACATCGAGCATGTCAGTCATCAGCGTGTGAATCTGGGCTGTAGCAACTGGGCTAACAAGACTCCAGAAATCCGGGCTGTAGCAGGCTAGCAGGACTCCGGAAATCACCGCGTGACATTTCCCCGAAGGGACAAACATAGGAACGATGTGAATCACATGCCGGCCAGTCTAAGTGTTCCGGAGCAGTAGTGCTGGGCTATCAGGACTCCGGTGAACCGGGCTATAGCGGACTACCATGGCTCAATGGAAGCACCAGACTACATTTCCCCATAAGAGAGGCTACGAAGGATAGGCAACTAGGTTGTCGGTTCCCACACATAGCAATACACGTCACACGTACGCATAACATGCAAGTATGTGCTGTATAACATGGCATCACAGCATAACTCAAACTCATATAGATAAAGACCCGGAAGAGCCACATAGCATTAAATACAAACATGGGTCACATGACCCATCATTCAGAGCATACAAGCAACGGAAGCATTACATGTCTGAGTACAGATATCTACAAATGAAAAAGGCTGAGAAGCCTGACTATCTACAAGTCCCTCCCAAGGGTACAAGATCGTAGCTGGGGTAGCAAGCTACTCGTCGAAGTCCAAGCGGAACTACTAGTGAGACAGATGTCTCATCTGCAAAACATAAGTAAAGCAAACATGAGTACAAAGGTACTAAGCAAGACTTACATCAGATCCTATCATACATGCATTAGTATCAAGGATGCAATGTGGGGTTCAGTTGCAGCAAGCCAACTTTGACTCAGTGGCTATCCTATTCTATGACTACGAGTAAGTCCTTTGAGGTAGGAAAGCGCACACAAGTCCACTAATCACCATATCAATACTCTACTATGGATTCATTCCCGTCTCCTTACGAGAAGGCCATCCATAGCACTCACACTTGTCTTGAGCATTTTAGAGTATCCATTTCAAGTTTTCTATGTACCACGTAAGCATCAAAGAAGTCCATAACCACGGACCCGGCTATTCGAATAGATCATGAAAACCCTGCAGGGTGTACTTCTTCACACATGCTCTCACCACTTATCGTCGTTTACACGACGTGTACTCGGCAACCTTCAAGCGGAAGCCTAGCGAGGGTGTCGGCCACGAGCTGACTAACCACCCAAGTCTCTCATCCAGGTTTATCGCCTATTCGGGTTCCATCCGCAAGGAGATTCAGCCAGGGTGTCGCTCACGGCCCCAAACGATGTGAGCATGGTTCCCAAGCCCACCATCCGGGTGCCACTTGGTACACCATGCCACCGTGCCTAGTCTGTCCCAAGCCCACCTGGTCGGGTGCCACTTGGTAGACTACTAACACAACCTACAAAAACCAGAAACTATTTGCAACTCCTGGACAGAGATCAAGTCGGTTAATAAGTCGAGAGAGCTTGGAGCGCCCGGAGCCCAATGTGTGGTAGTAGCTAGTCATTGGACAACTTACACAGAACTCGGTTCTTAAGGACGGTCCCAATGAGACAACCCACCATGTACTCCTACATGGCCTCTCACCGCTACCTTTACCAAATCGTGTTCACACACTTAACTCTCAACATCAGAACATAGCACTGCACTCCAATTCATTCCCAATGAATCAGACCTGACATACTCTAAGCAATAGTAGGCAATGCATGGTAGGAACACAACATGGCTCAATCAACTCCTACACATGCTAGTGGGTTTCAACTATTTACTGTGGCAACGACATGTCATGCGGAGGAATGGGTTCAACTACCACAGCATAAAGTAGCAGTTGAATCGTTGTTGTCCTAATGCGATAAAAGAGAGCAGGAGCGAGAGAGTAGGATTGTATTGGGATGAACAAGGGGGTTTGCTTGCCTGGTAGGTCAATAGTAGAGCACTGCTCTTCAGACAGGTATTCTGGATCGGTCTCCGGATTAGGATCTATCGAGAAGGAACGGTGTCGGCAATCAATACACAAGCATATGCAACAATATGATACATGAACATGGCATGCAGATTTGATGTTGTTTGAGCTAATGCAACTAGCAGTCATTTGGTTGAAGTCCATTTGAACCAAAGGTTCAAATGCATCTCCAAAATAAGCTCTTATAAATGCCATTCATGTGTTTTCACCTACACAACAGGTATAAGTTGTTTTGTCATGCATGAAAATGGTATAGATGGATAGATTGCATTTTTCTGATAATTTTTCATATATAAATTATTTCAATCTGAGCTATGGTTGAATATCTATGAATTTTTGAAGTTTAGCTAATTTTCTGGAATTTCCAAAATAGAAATAACCCAGAAAATCATTTATTGCGTCAGCACTACGTCATGCCCGCGTCAGCAGGTCAACAGCGCTGAGCAGGTCAAACCTGATGTGTGGGGTCCACACGTCAGTGACTCAGTTAGTTAACAAGTTTTTTTACTAATCTAACTACAATTAGTGGCGCTGGGGCCCACTGTCAGTGTCTCAAGGTTAACTAAGTGGTGATTAGCTTAAGCTAATCACCTGGTAGGTCGGGCCCACACATCGGGCCGGCGAGGTTAACACCGGCGACTTCTGTACGAGGCGGCGTCCGTGTTACAGGACACGATGGCGGCGACTAAGGGCACCGGGGCGTAGCTCGGGTTCTCGCGCATCCAGCGGAGTAGGTAGGAGGAGCTGGGATGGCCGGAGCTCACCGGAGCGAAGTTCAGGGCGGCGGCCGGAGCGCGGGTTTGGGCGGGATTGAGCTAGGGGGCACGGCAGGGGCTGCGGAGTGCCTCTACGGCCTCCTGGCGTCACCAGGAGCATGGTGACGCACTTGGTTTGGGCGGAAGCGGGCCAAAACGATGACGTCGACATGGACGGCGGCGAGGTGCTCGCGGGCGCGGTGGTTGAGCTAGCTAGATGGGGCAAACGAGCAAGGGGAGGAGGGGGAAATGAAGTAGAGCTCATGGCGGATCCAGCGGAGGCGTCAACAAGCTCGGGGAAGCACTGGTGCGGCCGGAGCGTCGTCGGCGATCTCGGGCAGCCGGTGACGAAGACGATGGCGATGGCGGCGCTCCAGGGCCTCCCGAGGTGCATGGCTTGGTTTCAAGGAAGAGGAAGACGGTGCAGAGCTCTTGGGCATGTTGGAGGAGCGAGGCCGTGGCGTTGGGCGCGGTAATGGCGAATGGCGGCAACGGCAGCGCTCGGGGTTTGCGGGAGAGAGTGAGGGAGAGGAGGGGAGGCCACGAGGGAGAGAGAGAGAGATAGAGGTGCGGGGCGGCGCGTGGCGTCGTCCAGGGCGACGGGGGGGGGGGGGGGGTGAGGTAGACAGGCAGGAGGTGGCCGGACGCGTGCGTGCGTGCGCGCCGCAGGCACACGTCCCTGTCCTCCTGGCACGGTGGAGACGACGACTGGCACTAGCCAGTCGGCTGGGTCGGCCTGTTATCCACTGGGCCAGGCCAGGCTGCACAGGGAGGTAAGTGCAGGTGGGTTTTCTCCCCTTTTTGTTTCCTTTTCTATTTTTTACATTTGTTTGATTTAAAAACAATACCAAACTAATGTATCTACTTATGCCAATTTTTGTAGGAGCTAGTGGTATTATTCCAGAGCTCCTCATCAACTAGCATAAGTTTTGGACATATATAAAATATATAACATATATATATCCAATGCAAATAAGTATTGCATTAATTCCAAATGGCCAAAATAAATATTTATGAGCTCTTGAAAATATTTGTTTGAATTTTACCTCTGACCAATATTTTCAGAGAGCAACATGAACAGTTTCTTGGACCTTTTTGGAGCAATTTTTATCTGGGTTATTTCCAGAAATGATTTCTGAGGGTTTCACAAATCCCCATTTCAAATTTAAATGAAATTTAAACATGATGCACACATGACTAGCTAGTCTAGGTCATACCAGAACTAGGGATGTGACAACTCTCCCCCACTCGAGAGAATCTCGTCCCGAGATTCAGGAGTCGGCCGAAAGAAAGTGGGGTACTCAAGTCGAAGATGATCTTCATGCTCCCAAGTAGCTTCTCTCTCGGAATGATGAGACCACTGAACCTTGAGAAACTTGATGTTATGATGTCGAGTGACACGCTCTTCTTGATCCTGAATGCAAACAGGGTACTCTCGATATGTGAGGTTATCTTGGAGATCAAGCGTTTCGTTGTCCACTCCGCGAATGGGATCCGAGAAGCAACGCCCGAGTTGAGAGACGTGGAAGACATCATGAACTCGAGAAATATGTGGGAGTAGTTCCAACTGGTTGGCAACCTCTCCTCGTTTAGCGAGAATGCGAAAAGGACCAATGTAACGAGGAGCCAACTTGCCCTTGATACCGAAACGATGGGTACCCTTCAAAGGGGTAACTCGAAGGTAAGCTTTGTCGCCAACTTCATAAGCCACTTCCTATGACGACGATCATACTGGCTCTTTTGACGAGATTGGTCTGTTTTCAAATTCTCATGAATGATGTGAACTTGCTCTTCTGCCTCCTGGATCATGTCCGGTCAAAAGAATTTTCTTTCACCAGTTTTTGACCAGTTCAAAGGTGTTCGACATCTTCGTCCATACAGAATCTCAAAAGGAGCTTTCTTGAGACTGGATTGGTAGTTATTGTTATAAGCAAACTCGGCGAAAGGAAGACACTTCTCCCAATCCATACCGAATGAGATAACGCAAGCTCTAAGCATGTCTTCGAGAATTTGGTTGACCCTTTCCACCTAACCACTTGATTGAGGGTGGAAAGCGGTACTGAAGGAAAGATGGGTGCCCATGGCAGTTTGGAAACTCTCCCAGAAATGAGAAGTGAAAAGACTACCACGGTCTGAATTGATCTCTATTGGAACACCATGAAGTGAAACTATTCGAGAAATATATAAGTCATCGAGCTGACTAGCGGTGATATTCTCTCAAACAGGTAGGAAGTGAGCCACTTTGGAAAGACGATCAATGACTACGAAGATAGCATTATTCCCTCTCTTGGTCCTGGGAAAGCCGGTGATGAAGTCCATACCAACTTTATCCCATTTCCACTCAGGAATAGCTAAAGGCTGAAGGGTGCCAGCAGGTCTCTAATGTTCTGCCTTAACGCGATGACAAACGTCACCATTAGCAATGAACTCAACAATTTCTCTCTTCATCCTAGTCCACCAGACCCTCTGGCGTAGATCCTGATACATCTTAGTACTACCGGGATGAATCGTGAGAGAAGATTCATGAGCCTCTTTAAGGATCAGTTGTCGCAGATGTTGATTCTTGGGAACCACCAAGTGGTTCTCAAAGAAAACGACACCTCGATCATCCATAGAGAAACAACAAACAACCCCCTTATTAATGTTTCTCTTGATGCGGGAAATTCCCGTATCCTGCTTCTGAGCAGAGATGATCTGATCCACAAGGGTAGGTTTCGCCACCAAGGTAGAAAGGAATCCGTGGGGAGCAATGTGAAGGTTGAGCTTACATAATTTCTCATGGAGAAGTGGTTGGCCCTGTTGCAACATGTGATTGTTGCAATAGGACTTATGACTTAGTGCATCAGCCATGACATTAGCCGTGCCTAGGGTGTAGGTAATCCCTAAGTTGTAATCTGAGATCAACTCCAACCAACGTCTTTGCCTAAGGTTCAAATCTGGTTGGGTGAAGATATACTTAAGACTCTGGTGATCGGTGTAAATCTTGCAACGCTTACCAAGAAGGTAATGTCGCCATGTCTTAAGTGCATAGACTACGGCTGCAAGCTCTAGATCAGGTGTAGGATAATTCTTCTCATGTGGATGCAATTGTCGAGATGCATAGGCAATCACATGACGATCCTGCATAAGAATGCAACCTAGTCCCTGTCGTGAGGCATCACAATAGATAACAAAGTCCTTAGTGAAATCCGGTGGCACAAGTATGGGAGCAGAAGTCAGGCATCTTTTCAGTTCCTGAAAACTGTGCTCACACTGTGGGGACCACTCAAACTTTTTATCCTTCTTGAGAAGTTCCGTGAGAGGTTTGGCCACTTTAAAGAAGTTTTCAACGAAGCGGCGACAATAACTGGCTAGACCAAGGAAACTCCTAACTTGTTTAACTGTTTCAGGTGGAGTCCAATCAAGGACGGCCTGAACTCTCTCGGGATTGACAACAATGCCCTTACCAGAGATCATGTGGCCTAGGTAGGTCACTTCTGGCAACCAAAATTCGCACTTGGAGAACTTGGCATAAAGGCGGTGCTCTCTGAGCTTCTCTAACACAAGTCTAAGATGTTCGGCATGCTCTCCCTCGTTCTTCGAGTAAATAAGAATGTCATCAAGGTAAACCACGATGAACTTATCTAAGTACTCCATGAAGATCGAGTTCATCAAGCGGGAGAATGTAGCTGGAGCATTGGTTAGACCAAAGGACATAACGGTATACTCGTACTGGCCATAACGAGTGACAAAAGCCGTCTTAGGAATGTCCCCATTTCTGATCTTGATTTGGTGGTAGCCTAACCTCAAATCCATCTTGGAAAAGACTGAGGATCCAGTGAGCTGATCATACAAATCATTGATCCTGGGGAGCGGATATTTGTTCTTTATTGTGACCAAATTAACGAGACGATAATCTACAACCATATAGTCCGTACCATCCTTCTTCTTGACGAAGAGGACGGGGCAAGCCCAAGGAGAAGAACTAGGATGGATGAAACCCTTTTGCAAGGACTCATCAAGCTGTTTCTTAAGCTCAGCTAGCTCTAAGGGTGCCATCTTGTAAGGTCTCCTAGAAATTGGGGTGGTTCCGGGGATAAGATCTATGACAAACTCTACATCTCTGTCAGGTGGAATACCTGGCAGTTCCTCAGGAAAGACATCCAGAAAGTCACAGACTACTGAGATATCCTCAAGGTCTGGAAGAGGGCTGGCATTAAGAGAATAGAGCTGACGCTTTGCAACTCTAGTGGGGACAGTGACTATCTTGCCAGATGGATGTGTAAGCTGAACATACCTTGTGAAACAATCAATCTTGGCATAATGAGCTTTCATCCAATCCATACCCAAGATGATGTTAATATCTGTAGACTTGAGGGCTATAAGTGATGCAAGGAATACAAGTCTGTCAACAAGGATTTCATTACCATGGCTTACACTAGAAGTTTGCCATTTGGATCCAGGAGTTTGAATGACTAGTGGAGAGGGCATATCACAAAATGAAATGTTGTGCAAGCTAGCATAGCTTTCAGAAATGAAGGAGTGAGATGCTCCAGTATCGAACAGAACCGATGCTGGATGGCAGTTGACAAGGAGTGTACCAAGAACGACATCTGGGTCATCATGAGCGTCTTTAGCTGAGACGTGATGCACATGTCCACGGTCAGTGGAAGATGACTTGACACTGATCGTCTTGCGTGATGGCTTACCACGAAGAACAGACTCCTTGGGTTGGGGTGGATCATAGTTGGCTTGAGAGCAGTCATGTGCATAGTGTCTTGGCTCTCCACATGTGAAGCAAGTCCCTGAAGTAGGACATGGACCCGCGTTGACAAGCGGTCTACCAATAGGCCTCGGTGGAGCATACAACCTAACTGGGGAAGGTACCACATAAGATGGCCTCGGCGAATAATCGGGTGGAAGAGCGGAGTTCAGAACCCAAATCTGGCGCTTCTGAGAACTAGAACCAAAGGAAGAACCCAAATCACGGGTGTGCTTACAAGACTCCTCGTAAGTGAGATGAGCTATCTCTGCATTAATGGACTTGTTCACAAGGCCCTGGAATGTATCACAATCATGCAGGTGGAGATCACGACGCAACTTGGGGTTGAGACCCTTCCGGAACCTAGCCTGCTTCTTGGCGTCTGTGGACACCTCTTCTGTAGCATAGCGGGCGAGGTTCTCAAACTCTCTACTATAAGCATCAATAGCCATCTTACTCTGGGTGAAACTACAGAACTCTTCTCTCTTGCGGTCAATGAGAGCCTAAGGAATGTGATGCTCGGGAAAAGCCTCAGTGAAATCTCTTCAGGTGGGTATCTGGCTAGATGGAAGCATAACCTCATAGTTCTGCCACCAAAGACTAGCAGGACCTTCCAGGTGATAAGCATCATAGGTGACCTTGTCACTTTCAGCTACGTTCGCAGAACGCAGCTTGATAGTGATACTACGGAGTCAGTCATCGGCATCGAGTGGCTCAATGGAATGATGGAAGGTAGGTGGTTTCAGGCCAATGAAGTCATGAATGGATGCAGACTCTTTGTACTGATGGGCGGTGTTCTCCTCAATACGTGCTAACAAGCGGTTAGACTCTCGCTTGTTCTTCTCCATCTCTAACATGAACTCTGCCAACGAAGGCTGGTCGGGAGGATCCTCATCCCTACCATCTCCGTGGTTCCGGCTACGAGCAACCGAACTTTGGTTAACTGACGACATCCTGGAGAACCAACCAAGGAAACAAGGATGGATTCAGCATCATCATAAAGATGTAGAATATAGTACAAGGAAAATACTATCTCTTGAACTCCTAGGACAATTCCGGCAGCATAACGGTAGTAAAATGCTCAAAATGAGACATCCTGCAAACGATGGGGTAGTACCAAACTCATCATCACCACTCAAGGTTCTGTGATAGTACTAAACAGACTACACCGGGAATACTCGAAAACTGGAATATGACTCTGATCAACCAATCCTAAGAGACTATGGAGTAGTAACTCGTGATCCTGATAGATGGAAGAGAAAGCCTAGTTCCTTAGCCGCATAGGAAAGATAGGATGACTCAGATCAGAAGGCATGAGGTATAAGGAGTAAAAAGAGCCTTACATTCCCTTCCACAATCAATTCCCTTATATAACTAAAGAATTTCTAGACTCAACTTTGACCAGTTGGCTTGGTAATCCTACATGCAGTCAGGCTCTGATACCAAAGTTGTCGGGACCCCGATTCTAAGTCACACCGATCTAGTATGTAACACGTCATATCACTTTGCGGCCTCACACATGGTATTCCCACGAGTGTCGCCTTACCTGGCCCGGGACCGTTTGTGCCTTTTGGCTCACGTATATGATAGTGTCGCCAACATCCATATGACAGAGAACCCGGGCCGACATGACTAGTCGTGAACCCAAAGTGGCACTAACTTACGGGGACATGCATACATGAAACAACATCGAGCATGTCGGTCATCAGTGTGTGAATTTGGGCTGTAGCAACTGGGCTAACAGGACTCCGGAAATCCGGGCTGTAGCAGGCTAGCAGAACTCCAAAAATCACCGCATGACATTTCCCCGAAGGGACAGACACAGGAACGATGTGAATCACATGCCGGCCAGTCTAAGTGTTCCGGAGCGGTAGTGCTGGGCTATCAGGACTCTGGTGAACCGGGCTGTAGCGGACTACCATGGCTCAGTGGAAGCACCAGACTACATTTCCCCATAAGAGAGGTTACCAAGGATAGACAACTAGGCTGTCGGTTCCCACACATAGCAATACACGTCACACGTACGCATAACATGCTATTATGTGCTATACAACATGGCATCACAACATAACTCAAACTCATATAGATAAAGGCCCAGAAGAGCCACATAGCATGAAATACAAACATGGGTAACATGACCCATCATTCAGAGCATACAAGCAACGGAAGCATTACATGTCTGAGTACAGACATCTACAAATGAAAAAGGCTGAGAAGCCCGACTATCTACAAGTCCCTCCCAAGGGTACAAGATCATAGCTGGGGTAGCAAGCTACTCGTCGAAGTCCAAGCGGAACTACTAGTGAGACCGATGTTTCATCTGCAAAACATAAGTAAATCAAACATGAGTACAAAGTTACTCAGCAAGACTTACATCAGATCATATCATACATGCATTAGTATCAAGGAGGCAATGTGGGGTTCAGTTGCAGCAAGCCAGCTTTGACTCAGTGGCTATCCTATTCTATGACTACGAGTAAGACCTTTGAGGTACGAAAGCGCACACGAGTCCACTAATCACCACATCAATACTCTACTATGGATTCATTCGCGTCTCCTTACGAGAAGGCCATCCATAGCACTCACACTTGTCTTGAGCATTTTAGAGTATCCATTTCAAGTTGTCTATGTACCACGTAAGCATCTAAGAAGTCCATAACCGCGGACCCGGCTATTCGAATAGATCATGAAAACCCTGCAGGGGTGTAATTCTTCACACACGCTCTCACCACTTATCGCCGTTTACATGATGTGTACTCGGCAACCTTCAAGCGGAAGCCTAGCGAGGGTGTCGGCCACGACCTGACTAACCACACAAGTCTCTCATCCAGGTTTATCGCCTATTCGGGTTCCATCCGCAAGGAGAGCCGGCCGGGGTGTCGCTCATGGCCCCAAACGATGTGAGCAAGGTTCCCAAGCCCACCATTCGGGTGCCACTTGGTACACCGTGCCACCGTGCCTAGTCCGTCCCAAGCCCACCTGGCAGGGTGCCACTTGCTAGACTACTAACACTATCTACAAACACCAGAAACTATTTGCAACTCCTGTACAGAGATCAAGTTGGTTAATAAGTCGAGAGAGCTTGGAGTGCCCGGAGCCCAATGTGTGGTAGTAGCTAGTCATTGGACAACTTACACATAACTCGGTTCTTAAGGACGGTCCCAATGAGACAACCCACCATGTACTCCTACATGGCCTCTCACCGCTACCTTTACCAAATCGTGTTCACACACTTAACTCTCAACATCAGAACATAGCACTGCACTCCAATTCATTCCCAATGAATCAGACCTGACATACTCTAAGCAATAGCAGGCAATGCATGGTAGGAACACAACATGGATCAATCAACTCCTACACATGCTAGTGGGTTTCAAGTATTTACTGTGGCAACGACAAGTCATGCAGAGGAATGGGTTCAACTACCGCAGCATAAAGTAGCAGTTGAATCGTTGTTGTCCTTATGCGATAAAAGAGAGCAGGAGCGAGAGAGTAGGATTGTATTGGGATGAACAAGGGGGTTTGCTTGCCTGGTAGATCAATAGTAGAGCACTGCTCTTCAGACAGGTACTCTGGATCGGTCTCCGGAGTAGGACCTATCGAGAAGGAACGGTGTCGGCAATCAATACACAAGCATATGCAACAATATGATGCATGAACATGGCATGAAGATGTGTTGTTGCTTCAGCTAATGCAACTAGCAGTCATTTGGTTGAAGTCCATTTGAACCAAAGGTTCAAATGCATCTCCAAAATAAGCTCTTATAAATGCCATTCATGTGTTTTCACCTACACAGCAGGTATAAGTTGTTTTGTCATGCATGAAAATGGTATAGATGGATAGATTGCATTTTTCTGATAATTTTTCATATATAAATTATTTCAATCTGAGCTACGGTTGAATTTCTATGAATTTTTGAAGCTTAGCTAATTTTCTGGAATTTCCAAAATAGAAATAATCCAGAAAATCATTTATTCGTCAGTACTGCATCATGCCTGCGTCAGCAGGTCAACATCGCTGACCAGGTCAAACCTGACGTGTGG
Organism: Triticum monococcum; assembly: GCA_034509565.1. Lineage (NCBI taxonomy): Eukaryota > Viridiplantae > Streptophyta > Magnoliopsida > Poales > Poaceae > Triticum > Triticum monococcum. Next base: position 238,127,053 of record CM067843.1, read on the forward strand.
GGTCCACACGTTAGTGACTTAGTTAGTTAACAGGTTTTTTTACTAATCTAACTACAATTAGTGGCGCTGGGGCCCACTGTCAGTGTCTCAAGGTTAACTAAGTGGTGATTAGCTTAAGCTAATTACCTGGCAGGTCAGGCCCGCATGTCGTGCCGGCGAGGTTAACACCGGCGACCTCTGGACGTGGTGGCATACGCGTTACAGGCCATGGGGGCGGCGACTAAGGGCACCGGGGCGTAGCCCGGGCTCTCGCGCATCTAGTGGAGCAGGTGGGAGGAGCTGGGGTCGCTGGAGTGAAGCTCAGGGCGGCGGCCGGCGCACGGGTTCGGGCGGGATCGAGCTACGGGGCACGACAGGGGCTGCGGAGTTCCTCTACAACCTCCTGGCGTCACCAGGAGCATGGTGACGCGCTTGGTTTGGGAAGAAGCGGGCCAGAACAACAACAACGACATGGACGGCGTCGAGGTGCTCGCGGGCGCGATGGTTGAGCTAGCTAGACGGGGCAAACGAGCACGGGGAGGAGGGGGAAATGAAGTAGAGCTCACGGCGGATCTAGCGGAGGCGTCAGCGAGCTCGGGGAAGCACTGGTGCGGCCGGAGCGTCGTCGGCGATTGGTGATGAAAGACGATGGTGATGGCGGCATTCCAGGGCCTCCCGAGGCACGTGGCTTGGCTTCGAGGACGAGGAAGACAGCGCGGAGCTCTTGGGCATGTCGGAGGGGCGAGGCCGTGGCGGTGGGCGCGGTAAAGGCAAACGGCGGCGACGACAACGCTCGGGGTTCGCGGGAGAGAGCGAGGGAGAGGAGGGGAGGCCACGAGAGAGAGAGAGGTGCGGGGCGGCGCGTGGCGTCGTCCAGGGCGAAGGGGGTAAGGCAGACAGGCAGGAGGTGGCTGGACACGTGTGTGCGCGCCGCGGGCACACGTCCCTGTCCTCCTGGCGCGGTGGAGACGATGACTGGCACTGCTAGTCGGCTGGGCCGGCCTGTTGGCCACTAGGCCAGGCCAGGCTGCACAGGGAGGTTAGTGCAGGTGGGTTTTCTCCCCTTTTTGTTTCCTTTTCTATTTTTCTGACATTTGTTTGATTTAAAAACAATACCAAACTAATTTATCTACTTATGCCAATTTTTGTAGGAGCTAGTGGTATTATTCCAGAGCTCCTCGTCAACTAGCATAATTTTTGGACATATATAAAATATATAACATATATATATCCAGTGCAAATAAGTATTGCATTAATTCCAAATGGCCAAAATAAATATTTATGAGCTCCTGAAAATATTTGTTTGAATTTTACCTCTGACCAATATTTTCAGAGAGCAACATGAACATTTTCTTGGACCTTTTTGGAGCAATTTTTATCTGGGTTATTTCCAGAAATGATTTCTTAGGGTTTCACAAATCCCCATTTCAAATTTAAATGAAATTTAAACATGATGCACACGTGACTAGCTAGTCTAGGTCATACCAGAACTAGGGATGTGACATCTGGCCAGGCACCAAACCTTGCGAAGGCTCTTTGGCTCATTGCACAAGGACATTTGGAAGGTTCTTTTTATGTCCAGCAAATCATGGACAGACTCCGCCGAAGACCGCGGGTACTAACTGTCCCGCCCTGCAAGTTTGGTGAGTTTATCAAACTTTTCCATCCGCATGACCCAAAGGAAGCGCTTGACGCGTGTTCATTCAACTTTCCTAGAGCTCGACGAAGAAGGCAGAGCGGATCCATTGTCCGGCCCCACTGCCCGAAGACCCGGCGATCCCACTTCTGATGAAGATGCTGGTCCTGGTGCCTTACAAGGTGCCGAAGAAGACGGCCGAGAAGGAGGCTAAAAAGACCCGAGGCAGCCTTCGTCGTCACGGCACTTCGGGCATAATACCCGAAGGCTCTGATGCCCATTCTTCCTTCGAAGAGGACGAAAAGGAGGAGGGAGATGAATCCCCTGCGGAGGGAAGAAGGAAGAGGACGGCCTCCACATCCTTGGAGGCCAAACTACCCGAAAGAGGAAAGATTCCTCGTCAAGAGGAGTCTCCCGCTGCCGCCGACAGTGGCCCGGCATGGGATCCCAGGGCCCAACCCCTGGTGAACTCGTGAGTATATAAAATCCGAATATGTTTAAGCATCCGGACTCATCGTGGCTTAGTATTTTAACCTAAGATGTATATTTCTTGTAGTCCGGCGAGGTCCCGTACCAAACAATCCTCATTAGAGGACCTGCTGAGCTCAAACGTTGTGGAGAGCAGGACGCCCCCGAAGGACCCTTCCTCCAAGCAGGTTTCAAACACCGAGGCCTCGTCCCAAGTGGACCCTAGCCAAGGAAAAAAGGAAAAAACCATGAAGGCGGCGCCTGGAGGTCAAACTGCAGGGGCCGGAGATGTGGGGAAAAAGATTCCATCGGCAACCTCTGTCCATCCAGAAGTGTCGAATGCTTTGTTGGTGGCGTTACGAGATGCCTCCATCGTTGATGAACACCATGCCCTGATGGGCGCGGTGATTGAGAAAATTCAGTCGACCGAGAGTGGACTGAACGAAGTCTGTATCAGTCTTATAAAAGGCTTTGAGGTATGTTTTATGAGTTATCAAAGAGTGTCATAGTATAGATAGTAGCCCCTGATACACTGTTCAGTGAAAGAAAGAACCGGACAGCTGATCGAATTCATGATCTCTGGAAGACTCACTAAATGACATTGATTTCTCTCCTGTTTCAAGAAGATACCTGTAGCGGCTGCTGCCTCTCACACTGCGGAGATCGCCGGACTTAATCAAAGTCTAGAGCGGGCCAGAGAAGAAATTGGCTGATTGCAAATGCAGTTGAGGGATAAACAAGGTATGCCCCAGTATTATATGCATTTATTGTGATATAAATGTTCAGTATGAAGTAAGCCGCATAATTTGTGCTAGGAGTTGTGACCGAAGTCGAGACCCTCAAAAGGTCCGTTGCCGAGGCCGAGAAAAAGGCGGCCACGGAGCGGGCTCTTCGTGAGAAACACGAAGCCAGAGTTATTAAAGCTAAGCAGGAGCTGCAAGAGGCCGTAAGTAAATGCGAGGCCTTGGAGCAGAGTTTAACGGAGAAAGAGTCCGAACTCACCAAGGCGCGCCAAGCCACGAGCGACGCCCAGGGGGAAACCCAAAGCGCGCTGTAGGGGATCCAAGAGGCGAGGAAGGTCGTGGCGGGTAAGCTTTTCCCATGCAAAGAAAATATTTGAAGGGGAAACTATGTTTCTGATTGTGAATCCAGACTTCTCAGGTGTATTTGCCGAGCTACCGCGCAGTATATCAGATGCCGCTCACTTCTACCGAGACGAAGGGAGGAACACCGCCGATAAGCTTTTTTGGTCTCGGTATTTGGCACCGAATTATCTGGTGCCTTTTGCCGATCAACTGAAATAGCTGATCGAACTGCATAAGGCGGCGGAACTAGCCATGAAAGATGTGGTTATCCGACTATGGCCCGCCGAACCGATTCCAAGCAGCTACTTCGGGCTCGTAAGGCGGCTTACAAGCGCTTGCCCTCGACTTGACGTCATCAAGTGGTCGGTCTGTATAGAAGGAGCGTGAATGGCCTTCGCCCTTGCAAAGGTGCACTGGGGGAAGATGGATGCCGAAAAGCTGGTGACCGAAGGACCGCCGGAGGGGAAGGAGCACCGCAAGCCTGAATCATATTATAAGAGTGTCCTGAAAGGATCCTACCTTGCGGCAGAGCTATGTACCAAGGACATTATATTTCCCTGAATGCGGATCATGTTGTCCATTGTAATGTTTAAACAAGGTCATTGATATGTCTCTTGTTATATAAAAGTTTACCCTCCTCTGCGGCCGTTTGTATATTAAGGCTGAGAGTTGGCCAGTCGTCGGCTTCTGCCCCCACGTAAGGAGTACGGGGGTGTTCGGGATAAACTTGAGCACTCTTTATCCTAGTTTTGGGTCCCCCAAGGGAAGTGATCAGCATAATGAACCAGGCAATCGGACTATAGGGCTTTATCACTCTCACTTAGCCAGAGGAGCTTTAGTATGGTCGGCGCAGCCCCTTGTGTTCGAAAGACTGTACTAGGGCTCTATAAGCGCCTGATCGAGAAAAAAACGATCCATCGCACGTTGCATTGCTTATGGCATTATGTGGGAGAAATCCTTAAAGATTTGTGACCGCTCGAACAGCTGACCAGCTCTCGCCGTATCATGACAGTCAGTTTTCGGCTTTCTCTACTGAGGTGCTCGTCCGGAAGAACCAGGACACAATCGCAGTAGTTCTCCCAGTGCTACCTTAGCCGATATAGCAGAACGTAAGGTACCAAAACATAGGAGCTGAGCAAACCCAACTATTGACCCAAGACATGATTCGGAGCTGATGTATATAATGCTATAACTTCGGGGTGCCAAACTTCCATGAATGTGTTCGGACTTTTATTGCCGTGTTACGGGGAAGACGAAGCCCCTGGCATATTTAGGGCATACCGCTGTGTATGGATGCCATTTGACGAAATGATTTCAATAAGAAATAACCGGCAGGTAAACATCATATGAATCCACATGTTGTATAAATAATACGCCTATGCGTATGGTACAAGTAATGTGATAAAAAAGGAGTTGTGATAGCACCTGCTGCGACCAGGGGGAAGAGGTTGAGTGCGGGTTCAAATTGTAGCCGGACGTTCGCTGCGGGGAATGTCTAAGGATCCCAGATGCGTTCGAGCTGCCTCTGTGGAGTCCGTCCTGGTCGGTGCAAAGGTGAACCTGCGAGGGAAATAAAAATAAAATAAATGTTTGGGTGCCGGAGGGCGGTTGAGCCGTTGAGTTCGGCTTGGCGTGGCCTTTGCCAGAGTGTTTAATTGAACCCTGGACGAGCCGGAGTATCCTTCCACGAAGTAGTTCGGAGCCCCTTGGCGGCGCCCGGGAGCCTAGGTGTCGACTCGAGGTTCGGCTGGAAGGTGCTGCTCGGTGTTCCTGCTACTAAGGCAGTGATGTATTTGTTGGTGTCGAAGGAAAATTCTGCCTTGCCATGAACCGTGATGACGCTACGTGGACCGGGCGTTTTGAGCTTACGGTAGGCATAATGTGGCACCGCGTTGAATCGAGCGAACGTGGTTCGCCCGAGCAGTGCTTGATAGTCACTCGTATGATGCCTCTGAAAGTGGCCTTAGTGGGCTTGATCGCTGACTGATCGATGCCCATCTTGCGCACTATATCCTGGTAAAGCAGGTTTAAACTACTACCTCCGTCCATAAGGACTCGAGTGAGGTGGAACCCGTCTACTATTGGGTCGAGGATTAGTGCGGCTGGATTGCTCCGGTTGGCGTTGACCTTTGCTGCTATCGCCGCTTTGAGACCCCTCTTCATGTTTGGCGCCTGCCTTGCCGACTTGTTTGAAGACCCAACATTCTCTATTGGTTTGGGTGGCTGGTGTTTCCGGGGTGCCATGAATTTGGCATTGGTGAGCGAGTATGCGGTCCAGACTGGATGGACCTGAATTTGTATTTTTGGGCGGCCCTTTCCGCTGACCGGGCTTTGAGACCCTGAACCCGGCATTAACTGCCGTATTATTGGTTTTATCACCATGTCTGTGGCGCTTGTGTTTGTTGCGTCGTGGTTTGCCGTTGGCATCTTTGTTATCCGGAGTGCCCGGATTCCTGGATGTGTTGTTGCTGCGAGCCAGCCAGCTATCCTCGCCCACGCAAAAGCGGGTCATGAGTATCGTGAGGGCTGCCATAGACTTTGGCTTCTCCTGGCCGAGGTGCCGGGCGAGCCACTCATCGCGGATGTTATGCTTGAATGCCGCTAAGGCCTCTGCATCTGGACAATCGACAATTTGGTTTTTCTTAGTCAGGAACCGTGTCCAGAATTATCTGGCCGATTCTCCTGGCTGCTGAGTTATATGGCTCAAGTCATCAGCATCCGGTGGTCGCACATAAGTTCCCTGGAAGTTGTCAAGGAATGCGTCTTCCAGATCCTCCCAACTGCCAATGGAGTCTGCTGGCAAGCTATTCAGCCAATGTCGAGCTGGTCCTTTGAGTTTTAGTGGGAGGTACTTGATGGCATGTAGATCATCACCGCGAGCCATGTGGATGTGGAGGAGGAAATCCTCAATCCATACAGCGGGATCTATTGTACAATCATACGATTTGATATTTACGGGCTTAAAACCCTCCGGGAATTCGTGATCCATAACTTCATCAGTGAAGCATAGGGGGTGTGCGGTGCCTCTGTGCCGGGCTATATCACGACGCAGTTCATATGAGTCTTGTCTGCTGTATGTGGCCCGGACGGATTTACCTTTGGTGTATCCGGCGCGACGATCATCGCTCCGTGTTGGCGCACGCGCCTGTGACCCGTATATTGACCTTGCGAGTTTTGCCCTGCTGTCCAATACGTCTCGCAGGTCCCATGTGTTGCCCCGGGCCTTGGTACTTTTGATTGAGTGGCGGCGGGGTGCGGGCTGAACTTCAGGCTGAAATGCCTCTTTGGCTCGACCACGCGGTGGCCGGCCAGCCGCATCGTATACTGGTGATGGAGGTTTCAATGCTTTCGTCTCGAGGTGATGTAGCAACCTGCGTTTTGGGTAACTCTTGGAGGGTCACTCGAGTTCATATTCCTCGGCCGCAAGGACTTCGGTCCATCTGTCCGCTAGCAAGTCTTGATTAGCTTGAAGCTATTGTTGTTGTTTCTTCAGGCTATTTGCTGTGGCCATAAGCCGACGCTTGAAGCGCTCCTGCTCGACGGGATCCTTAGGCATGATAAGTTCTTCGTCGCCGAGGCTCACTTCTTCTTCGGAGAGAGGCATGTAATTGTCCTCCTCCGATTCTCCATCTGCTGCCTGCTCTGGAGGGCTAGCTTGTTCATCCTCTGGCTCTACATCGTGCTGGAGGGGATTGTGGTTGTCTTCGGCACTATCTGGAGTGTTATTATATCCTGTGCTGGTATCACTACTTTTGCTGTGGCGGGATTTAGAGCGGCGCCGCTGACATCGGCGCGTGGGATGCTTCTTGGAGGGGTCATCCTCTGCTGTCTCGTCGCCATTGCCTTCTTTGGGGGTATCCACCATGTATATATCATATGATGAGGTAGCGGCCCAGCGCCCTGTGGGCGGTGGTTCCGGCTCATCTCCTGCATCGTCGTCCATACCGTCGATGTCTTCGGAGTCGAAGTTGAGCATGTCGGTTAAATCGTCGATAATGGCTACTAAGTGGGTGGTGGGTGGGCAGCGAATTTCTTCGTCGTCCGCATCCCATTCTAGACGGACATAGTTCGGCCAAGGTTCTCCTAACAGGGAGAGAGACCTTAATGATTTTAGCACATCATCGCTGTCGGCGTTCTGGGAACGGGGGTCCCCAGACTTGCCTGCCTGCGGCCTGCGGCGTGGCTCAAGTGGGGGCCCATCGCGGCCCATCTTCATCAACACGAGGCTCAAGACCCTCGTGAGGGGCCAAGCCTCGCGAGGCGGACAACACGGCGCATCCTCAGGCACAGCCTCCTCAGGCTGGCTCGCGAGGAGGCGGAGAGTTCAAGGCGGGGTACCTCGCGAGGTGCCCATGACGCAAGCCATGACGACTCGAGGCACCGGGCGGGTGCCAGCGCGCGCAGCGTCCTTCTTTCCTCTTTGGTGCAAAGGGGACAAGCATATCCGCGGAGTACCGAGGCATCAGGCAAAGGTTGCCACTTCGGTGCAACAAGACCAAGACCAGGAGGACTACGAGACGGAGGTCACCATGGAGCCCAGCCCGGCGTCACCACCAGAGCCTTTGGCAGGCGAAGACTGCTTTTGTCAGGATAGACATACTCGCTGTCCCCCTTCAAATTAGCTCGCCATTGTTGGATCCCTTCCCGCTCAATATTTGGGAAGAGGACCAGGGCCTCTATAAATAGGACTAGCCACCCACATAGCAAGGGGTTCGGTTCGATCGGTCGGTTCGCAGAGTTAGTTGGTCCGGCTAGCAAGTAGAGAGAGATAGAGAGAGAGAGAGAGGTGGCAGAACTCCTCCTGGTAGTTCATCACCCCTGCCAAGAACAGACCCTCGCGAGGCTATTCTTCCTTGTATTGTTCATCATCACCAGCCCCCAAGAGGCAATCCATCCACCACACACTGGAGTAGGGTATTACACCACATTGGTGGCCCGAACCAGTATAAATCTTGTGTCTTTCATGCAGTGCTTTTGGTAGTTTAGATCCCATCGAGACGGAGGGGTTGAAGGCGAGGTTTCCGCGCGCACCCCAGTGTTCGAACCTTAAGGGTCTACCGGAACCCGAAATTCGACATTTGGCACGCCAGGTAGGGGTGCGCCGGAGTTCGTCTTCCACCACTCCGTGCCCCGTCGCGTCTTCATCACCATGCCCGGCGACCAGGAGGGCAACCCTGACCCATGGGCTGCATGGCCCAAATGCGCAGAACCGCTCGCCTCGGGCGACCCCGCGCCCCAGGCGGCTCGCGGTCCGCAGGGCGCTGCGGCCCGCGGGCAACGCAGACAGACTTCGGCAACTCTTACACCATGGCAGGCTCGGTCAGCAGCAAGGGCCTCCAATCACGCCGCGACAACGACACCATACACCCGCCGGGAGCAGGCAAACTCGAGGGCCGCGCTCGCAGTGGCCCGGGAGCTGTTGTGGTGCAGGCTGCTGGAGGGCGGCCATGACGTGCTGCTGGAGCGAGTGGCGGAGCTCCTGGGCTTCGCCGCCTCGGGGGCTCACCCCTTCTCCACCCAGCTCCCATCTCAAGCCCAGAGCGACCCGCACGGGGGCTCCGCGCGCACCCGCGGGCTTCAAGGCTACTCCGACGCCAGTGAAGCTGTCAGCACCGGACCGGTGGTGGCGCTGCCCCCGCCCCCAGCCCGCAAAGGAGAAGGACGTGACGCGACCCGTGCCCCCGCCCCCAGCCAACACCTTGATTCTTCCGGTGCATTCCTTGCTTGCGCACAATTTCCTCGAATTGCTTACTTCCAGCAAGGCTCTTGTAAACACCTTTCTCTATAATTCCCTTCAATAAGATATTTTCTTGCTTAAGTGTAGCTTGGCTAAGAGAATCATTAGTGGAATCAAGAGAACTACTAGAAGCAACAATATTGGATTTAGCATGATCATTGTTACTACTAGAGGAGGAACCTTTCTTATTCTTGTTACTAGTCTTGACTTGAGGCATGTAAGTGGATAATAGTAAACGCTTGGCAATGTGAGAAGAACTTTTCTTGCGGAGATCACCAATTGCAACATCTTCAACTCATCCGCGGTAGCTTCACGGTTTGGTTCCCTCCCATCAAAGAACTCACCTTGCAAGCCAACACAAACAATAGCCCATATGGCGGGGTTATGTCCAAGAATATGCATTTTCATTTTATGCTTCCAACTAGCAAAATTAGTGCCATCAAAGTAAGGACCTCTACGGTGATAATTTCCCTCGCTAGACGCCATACTCTCCTAGGTTGTGAAACCAAGGCTATGACCACCAAAAGCTATGGAGATCAAGGCAAATGGAGACCAAAGCTCTGATACCACTTGTAGGATCGAAAGTATGTCTAGAGGGGGGGGGGTGATTAGACTACTTGACCAATTAAAAACTTAGCCTTTTCCCAATTTTAGTTCTTGGCAGATTTTAGCTATCTTAGAGCAAGTCAAGCAATTTTCACACAATTCAAGCAAGCATGCAAAGAGCTTATTGGCAGCGGAAAGTAAAGCATGCAACTTGCAAGAATGTAAAGGTAAGGGTTTGGAGGATTCAAACGCAATTGGAGACACGGATGTTTTCCCATGGTTCGGATAGGTGGTGCTATCCTACATCCACGTTGATGGAGACTTCAACCCACGGAGGGTAACGGTTGCGCGAGTCCACGGAGGGCTCCACCCACGAAGGGTCCATGAAGAAGTAACCTTGTCTATTCCACCATGGCCATCGCCCACGAAGGACTTGCCTCACTAGCGGTAGATCTTCACGAAGTAGGCGATCTCCTTGCCCTTACAAACTCCTTGGTTCAACTCCGCAATCTTGTCGGAGGCTCCCAAGTGACACCTAGCCAATCTAGGAGACACCACTCTCCAAGAAGTAACAAATGGTGTGTTGATGATGAACTCCTTGCTCTTGTGCTTCAAATGATAGTCTCCCCAACACTCAACTCTCTCTCATAGGATTTGGATCTGGTGGAAAGAAGATTTGAGTGGAAAGCAACTTGGGGAGGGCTAGAGATCAAGATTCATATGGTAGGAATGGAATATCTTGGTCTCAACACATGAGTAGGTGGTTCTTTCTCAGAACATATGAGTAGGAATGATGTATGTGTTCTGATGGCTCTCTCTTCGAATGAAGAGGTGGTGGAGGGGTATATATAGCCTCCACACAAAATCCAACCGTTACACACAATCTACCAATCTCGGTGGGACTGAATCAGAAAACTCGGTCTGACCGAAATGGTAAACCTAGTGACCTTTAGGAATTTCGGTGGGACTGAGATGCAACTCGGTAGGACCGATTCGGTTAGGGTTTGGGCATAACGTAATCTCGGTGAGACCGATCGCACAAACTCGGTGAGACCGAGTTCGGCAATTAGCTAACCAGAGAGTTGGTCAGGCAAACTCGGTGGGACCGACTTGCTCTTTCGGTGAGACCGAAAAGTTACAAGAAGGAAACATAGAGTTTACCTTGCATTCTCGGTGGGACCGATTCGCTCTTTCGGTGAGACCGAAAAGTTACGAAAGGGAAACAGAGAGTTTGCAAGCCCATCTCGGTGAGACCGAGAACCTTATTGGTAGGACCGAATTGCTAGGGTTTGGCAGTGGCAAATGACAAGTGAAACTCGGTGGCGCCGGATTGACAGAATCGGTATGACCGAGTTTGGCTTAGGGTTTAGGTCATTTGTGGATATGGAAAGGTGGTTGAGGATTTTGGAGCATATCACTAAGCACATAAAGCAAGAGGCTCATTAAGCAACACCTCATCCCTCCTTGATAGTATTGGCTTTTCCTAAAGACTCAATGTGATCTTGGATCACTAAAATATAAAATGAAGAGTCTTGAACTTTTGAGCTTTAACCAATTCTTGTCCTTAGCATTTTGAGGGTTCCACTTTCACATCCATGCCATGCCAATCATTGAGCTTTCCTGAAATAATCATCTTGGAATAGCATTAGCTCAATGAGCTATATGTTGTTATGAATTACCAAAACCACCTAGGGATAGTTGCACTTTCAATCTCCCCCTTTTTGGTAATTGATGACAACGTATAGATCAGAGCTTCGAAAAATGATAATAAGCATGAAATATATCGTCGCTTTGAGAAGTATGTGACAAATAAGAGCTCCCCCTAAATTTGTGCATATTTAAAATTTGCTTTGGACTGCAAATGCACAAGGAGTTAGAATCATGGGTTACTCTTCCATGTCACATACATCTTGGTGGAGCGCTCAAAAATGATAAGATTGAAATACATGCACTCATCACCAAGAATAGTGAATGATCACAAACGATAGATAGAATGATAATATATAGCATGCATTAAGCAACCATTAAGTGTAGCTTATGATCAAACACATGATCATCGATGTCTCACAAACATAAGGATGTAGTATCTCACACACAAGCAAACAAAGTTCGAAAAACCACCAGATAAAACAAGAGAGAATAAAAGCAACACTCTCTCTCGAAGCCTATGATCTATACATCTTCTCCCCCTTTGGCAACAAGTTACCAAAAAGTTCCTAGAAAATGCATAGTGCTAAGTCGACACTCAGGCTTGATCTTCAGGTGGTGGTGGAGACCGGAGCACGCCAAGGACGAAACCTTTAGTAGAAGTGGTTGGAGTCGAGGCTGTGGTGGATGCTGGAGCTGGTGGAACGGAGGCTGTAGCTGGTGCAGACGTTGTAGCTCTAGTGTCAGCAACTGGCAGTGCAGATGACCTCAGACCTCGTGGCACCCTGGCAAAAGCATCAGTTGTGGTCCTGCCTCTCCTCTCATTCATGTCCTCCTGAAGCTGCTCCACGGCGGTCTGTATTTCTGTCACCTTGATGTTCATGTCATAGAATCTCTGTTCCATGATCCTCTCTAGGCTCGCCTGGTTCTGAGTCAGGGTGGCAAGTCCTTGCTCAATACGCAGGGTGGACGCTATCAGGTAACCGAGCTGCTCTTGTTTGGTCTTCAAGAAGTAATCAGATGCCTCTGCTTGAGTAGGCATCCTGGCAGCTTTTTCCTTCCTCGCCTTCTCCTTCTGAGCTTGTGCATGTGCAGATGATGGTTCATTTTCAGTCGTAACCACTTGGTTATCCTCAAAATCTGGACGGATGGGCAGGTGTTGCTTATCCAATAAATACACGCCCGTGCCCATCTTGGAGTTGATGAGCTCCTGAATCTGTGGGGCATACCCACAACTCCTCTTCTGGTGTGCAGCTGTCCTCTTGATTGTTTCCACAATGAGACTCATGACCTTGAATTTCTGAGGCACGTCAAATACATGAAGCAAGTTGATCGCATGACCTCTAATCATCTTGTGATCTCCAGATTTGGGCAGAAGGGTGTGCCTAAGGATCCAGTTGATCGTAGGCAATCCTGAGAGCAGATAGTGCACGGAGCCAAACTTGAACGTGTCAAGCGCTTCATTCAGGATCTCCTTGTACATGTTGGACATGGAGTTGTGATCCATCTTTTTCTTGGCATAGATATCGAAGTCATCAGCTTGCTCCTCTGGGGCATTGATCAACTTCGCCCATTCTTCAACAGTGGATTGGTACCTTGTATCCTCAGACATCCATGTGATCCTGCCATCCGGATAAAAGTGTGCTGTGGAGTAGAATTGCATGATCAGCTCCTCGTTCCACTTTGTGAGCTTCTGCCCAACAAAGTCTGCAACTCCTCATGCACTAAAGCTGTCAAATACACCAGGGTAGTGCTCTTCATTGTCCTTGATGTAGGTCCAGTCGACCCATCTCATGTCACAAACGATTGGCTTGTTGTCAAGCAAAACAGTCTCATATAAATCTTGTTGCTCCTTGGTATGGAATCTGTAATCCACGGCAGTCCTTCTCCTAGAAGCATACGGATCTGCTTCTCTCCATTTCCTCAGCCCTAAATCTCTCCTGAGCTTCATATCCTCAGCCACAGGATGAGCATCGTTGTGGTCTGGGATCTTGGGCTTGAGCTTCCTAAGGACACTCTCTTCCTCTTCTTCGATTGCTTCAGGCATTGGGGCCTTGTTCTTTTCTGCAGCTGGGATGCTTCGTGTGTTTCTCTTGGGTGCACTCTTATGCTTAGATGCAGCCTTAGGTGCTTCCTTGGGCTTGGATGCAGCTGATCCTGACCTTATAGCATCTCCCATGAGTTTGGCTGCCTTAGGTGCTGGTGCAGCAACCTCTTCTTCTTCCTCCTCCTCATCGACCATGATGGAGGCCTTCCCAAGCACTCTGGCTACAGTCTTTTTCACCCTCTCTTTTCTCTTCTTGCCCTCAGCAGCAATGGGCTCAGTGGGAGCAGGTTTCATAGTTGAAGCCCTAGCCTTTGACATGGGCTGCCTGCCTGCTGGCCTTTTGATCTTCAGCCCTGGCTTGGTTCCTTGAGCTGGTTCAGCTCTCTTTGATGTGGCCTCTTCCTCTGCCACATAGTCTTCATCCTCAGAATCAGACGTTCTCTTCTTCCTTTGACGTGTGGCAGCCTTAGGCAGATTGCTGGGGGTGCTCCTGCTGCCATCATCAGAAGAGCTTGAGGGGCTAGTGCCCTCACTCATCACAACTTGCTGCTCAGACACATTCTGACTGTCACTTTGATCAGACATGTTGCACACTGACTGCTGACCCTGTGAATAGATTATGGATAAGATAGAGTGGATGAGCATCACAAAAAGCAGAGATTTTTGCAAAAGATTAATTCAAAAACTTAGTTTTAGTTTTCCATAGAAAGCATCTCGGATCTACCGATTTTCAAACTCGGTGACACCGAAGCAGTTTTGGCACCAGAACTGGTGAACTCGGTCAGACCGAGTCACAGTTCGGTGGCACCAAGACTGCTAGGGTTTCACAGAATTTCAAAATCGGTCGCACCGATAAGTTATTCTCGGTCAGACCGAGTTTCACTTGTGCAATGGCAAAAGCCAGATCGGTGGGACCAAGTTTTTCAACTCGGTGGGTCCGGGATGGTTTCGGCGGAAACCTAACCCCAAAATTTTCGAATTAAACCTATTCTACGAGATCATTGACTGGATAAGAGTGTTTCAATCGTGGCAAGAATCATAATGATCACAATGTGCTAGGAATCGGAGTGGAGAATAGCACAAAGATTGAGTCCATACCCTAGTTCGGCGGAGACTCGCTACGGCGGCAACGGCGGGGCAGAAATCCGTTGACGGCGGCGGAGACCAGCGACTGGAGGCTGCTGGCGACGAGAAGACGATCCAGAGACCATGAAGGCAGAGTAGGCTATCGCGCGGGCGAAGAGGTTTCGGAGAAATTTCCAAAATTTTGCCCGTCACTATATATAGCCCGACCCTGTCGGTGAGACCGAGTGGAACAACTTGGTGGCACCGAGATGCAAAACTGTGTGCAGTTATTGCAACTCGGTGTGACCGAAAAGTTCAAATCGGTTGCACCGAGATCGAAAACCTAGATCAACTTAATGAACTCGGTAGGACCGAAAATGGAGTATCGGTCAGACCGAGATTCATAAAGAGGTTTTGGAAGTTTAAGTCTATGACGAATCGGGGACTCCGAGCGCTCCTCACATAGAGTGGTTTGAATCTGACTTGATCAAGTTTTGTGATGCAGCATGAATAGAGTTCGAGACGAGAAAAGCATAGATAGCTAGAGGAGGTTCTTAGGCATTCTTGTCCATCCACTTGGCAAAAGAAGAAAGCCAACCAATCAAAACAACAAGTGGATGTCCTCGAATGAGTAAAATATGCAACCAACATGCTCACACAATAAGATGGCAAATGAAATATGTGGCAAAGCATGCACAACCAATTCTAGCATCTATCAAGCAATTTGCGATGACTAGGTCATCTATATATGAGTATATTGACTTAGGAGTCAAGTGAGAACACTTGATCATAGGTCATACTCATCATTTAAGCTCAAGTGGGGTTACCACTTTTACATAAAGCATTGTTGTATTCACATCTTTAGAGTTGCTTTAGCTCAAGTCTTAGAGTAAAGCTCCCCCTAGATGTGATATCCCCCCTAAGAGGGATGAACTAACCTTGGGTTTTGTCGATGATGACTTCATGTAGATGTTGAAGATGTGGATGCTCAATGTTGATGTAGATCACTTGGAGCTATCCATTTGAGTGAATTGCACTTTCAATACCTACATGGGTTAGTGCCACAAGGAACAAACAAGGATATCCATAGACATAGAGTGATGCACACACAAGATGATGTCCATGAAAACTTTAGGTTACCTTGTCCCTTGTCTTACCAACAAGAGGGTTTGTGACTCCTTGAACTAGTGCAAGATGTGGAAGTTGATTGCACTTGTTCTTGCCAAAATGATAAGAGTGAAGTATGTTGGTGGAGTCACCCTCAAGAACTCTCTAGTTCTTCTTCTTTTGGATCCACACCATCTTGATGGGAATCCTTGGAGTTGTAGTCGTACTTGATGTAGTGGAACTTGAAGTAGTCTTGGGAATCCACTTGACTAAGGTCTTGGGAGCTTCTTCAAATGCATCAATCTCCTCTTGAAGCTTTTCCTTGCCTTTTTGTTTGTAGTCTTGTGGTGGAAGATCATCTTGAGCTTGTGTCCCCTTGAAAGAAGTGTCATACTTCTCTTGTTGAGGAACAAACTTTGTCTTGGGGTATTGATCTTCTTCCCATTCAACTCCATTGGCATTGAATTTTCGTTCAAAGCCAACACCTTGATTCTTCCGGTGCATTCCTTGCTTGCGCACAATTTCCTCGAATTGCTTACTTCCGGCAAGGCTCTTGTAAACACCTTTCTCTATAATTCCCTTCAATAAGCTATTTTCTTTCTCAAGTGTAACTTGGCTAAGAGAATCATTAGTGGAATCAAGAGAACTACTAGAAGCAACAATATTGGATTTAGCATGATCATTGTTACAACTAGAGGAGGAACCTTTCTTATTCTTGTTACTAGTCTTGACTTGAGGCATGTAAGTGGATAATAGTAAACGCTTGGCAATGTGAGAAGAACTTTTCTTGCGAAGATCATCATTGATTGCTTTTAAGAACTCATGCTCTTGCTCAAGATTGAGCTTTTCAAAGCGTAGTTTCTCATGAGCTCTTAAAAGTTCTCGATGATCTTTGAAGATAGTTTCATGGGCTAACTTAAGAGTGTGTAGTTCTTTAGTTAGAGCCTCAATCTTCTCCTTATCATTGTCATTCATTTTAGCATGATTAATTGATATTTCACCATAATATTCTTTACTAGAGTTGTCAACAAGCAAATCATCATCACCTAACAAGTCATCTTCATCACTATTAAAATCAACGTACTCGGGGTGTGTTACCTTAGGACCTTTGGCCATGAAGAATCTTCCAATTCCTTCATTTGGGGAGTCAAATATGTCGTAGGAGTTGGTTGACACAAGTGCTAGACCGGCAACACCTTCATCTTGAGTATCTTCGGAGTCGGAGTGATAACTTCTCTCGGAGTGGCTGTCGGAGTCGGAGCCGGATACCCATTCACCAACATGAGCTTGATGTCTTCGTTTTGTATAGCTCCTTGATGATTTTTCCTTCCTTTCCGAGTCCTTGCTTCTCCGTGAGTATCTTCGTTCATAACGATCATCTCTACTCCTTCTCTCTCTTGGTGGAGATTCTTTGCTTCTTCTTTTTGGAGAATCTTCTCTTCTCTTGTAGGGAGCCGTACACTCATTGGAATAGTGTCCAGGTCTTCCACAATTATAGCAGTTTCGCTCTCGACTAGAAGATCTTTTGTCATTGTAGGACCTTGACTTGAAGCTTCTATCTTTGCTTCTACTCTTGTAGAACTTGTTGAAGTTCTTCACCATTAAGCTCAATTCTTCATTGAAGTTTTGTTTCTCACTTGATGATGTGGGGGCTTCACATGACACTTTGTAGGCACCACTTGATTTATTGTGAAGTTCCTCTTTATCTTTGAGTGACATCTCATGAGCAACAATCCTTCCAATCACTTCCGTTGGCTTGAGATCTTTGTAGTTGGGCATCATTTGGATTAATGTGCACACGGTATCATATTTCCCATCCAAGGCTCTTAGGATCTTCTTGATGATGAATCTATCGGTCATCTCTTCACTTCCTAAGCTGGCAATCTCATTTGTGATGAGAGCAAGCCTAGAGTACATTTCAGCGACACCTTCACCATCCTTCATCTTGAACTTGTCAAGTTGACTTTGGAGCACATCCAACTTGGATTCCTTGACGGAGTCGGTACCTTCGTGCATATCAATCAAAGTATCCCAAATTTCCTTTGCATTCTCAAGGCGGCTGATTTTGTTGAATTCTTCGGGGCACAATCCGTTGAAGAGAATATCACAAGCTTGAGCATTGTATTGCAACATCTTCAACTCATCTGCGGTAGCTTCATGGGTTGGTTCCCTCCCATCGAAGAACTCACCTTGCAAGCCAACACAAACAATAGCCCATACGGCGGGGTTATGTCCAAGAATATGCATTTTCATTTTATGCTTCCAACTAGCAAAATTAGTGCCATCAAAGTAAGGACCTCTACGGTGATAATTTCCCTCGCTAGACGCCATACTCTCCTAGGTTGTGAAACCAAGGCTATGACCACCAAAAGCTATGGAGATCAAGGCAAATGGAGACCAAAGCTCTGATACCACTTGTAGGATCGAAAGTATGTTTAGAGGGGGGGGGGGGGTGATTAGACCACTTGACCAATTAAAAACTTAGCCTTTTCCCAATTTTAGTTCTTGGCAGATTTTAGCTATCTTAGAGCAAGTCAAGCAATTTTCACACAATTCAAGCAAGCATGCAAAGAGTTCATTGGCAGCGGAAAGTAAAGCATGCAACTTGCAAGAATGTAAAGGTAAGGGTTTGGAGGATTCAAACGCAATTGGAGACACGGATGTTTTCCCGTGGTTCGGATAGGTGGTGCTATCCTACATCCACGTTGATGGAGACTTCAACCCACGGAGGGTAACGGTTGCGCGAGTCCACGGAGGGCTCCACCCACGAAGGGTCCACGAAGAAGCAACCTTGTCTATTCCACCATGGCCATCGCCCACGAAGGACTTGCCTCACTAGCGGTAGATCTTCACGAAGTAGGCGATCTCCTTGCCCTTACAAACTCCTTGGTTCAACTCCACAATCTTGTCGGAGGCTCCCAAGTGACACCTAGCCAATCTAGGAGACACCACTCTCCAAGAAGTAACAAATGGTGTGTTGATGATGAACTCCTTGCTCTTGTGCTTCAAATGATAGTCTCCCCAACACTCAACTCTCTCTCATAGGATTTGGATCTGGTGGAAAGAAGATTTGAGTGGAAAGCAACTTGGGGAGGGCTAGAGATCAAGATTCATATGGTAGGAATGGAATATCTTGGTCTCAACACATGAGTAGGTGGTTCTTTCTCAGAACATATGAGTAGGAATGATGTATGTGTTCTGATGGCTCTCTCTTCGAATGAAGAGGTGGTGGAGGGGTATATATAGCCTCCACACAAAATCCAACCGTTACACACAATCTACCAATCTCGGTGGGACCGAATCAGAAAACTCGGTCTGACCGAAATGGTAAACCTAGTGACCTTTAGGAATTTCGGTGGGACTGAGATGCAACTCGGTAGGACCGATTCGGTTAGGGTTTGGGCATAACGTAATCTCGGTGAGACCGATCGCACAAACTCGGTGAGACCGAGTTCGGCAATTAGCTAACCAGAGAGTTGGTCAGGCAAACTCGGTGGGACCGACTTGCTCTTTCGGTGAGACCGAAAAGTTACAAGAAGGAAACATAGAGTTTACCTTGCATTCTCGGTGGGACCGATTCGCTTTTTCGGTGAGACCGAAAAGTTACGAAAGGGAAACAGAGAATTTGCAAGCCCATCTCGGTGAGACCGAGAACCTTATCGGTAGGACCGAATTGCTAGGGTTTGGCAGTGGCAAATGACAAGTGAAACTCGGTGGCACTGGATTGACAGAATCGGTATGACCGAGTTTGGCTTAGGGTTTAGGTCATTTGTGGATATGGAAAGGTGGTTGAGGATTTTGGAGCATATCACTAAGCACATAAAGCAAGAGGCTCATTAAGCAACACCTCATCCCTCCTTGATAGTATTGGCTTTTCCTAAAGACTCAATGTGATCTTGGATCACTAAAATATAAAATGAAGAGTTTTGAACTTTTGAGCTTTAGCCAATTCTTGTCCTTAGCATTTTGAGGGTTCCACTTTCACATCCATGCCATGCCAATCATTGAGCTTTCCTGAAATAATCATCTTGGAATAGCATTAGCTCAATAAGCTATATGTTGTTATGAATTACCAAAACCACCTAGGGATAGTTGCACTTTCAGCCGCTAATTCTTCAGGGGCAGGTATACGCTAACCATGGATCGCAGGAGGTGCAGGTCGCCGCGGCAAGCGGCTGCCCCGCTCCTACAGTCTCCCACCCCTCGGGAGGAGGGTGCAGGGGGCTGCAGGGGAGGGGCCGGGATCCGACATCACCGCCACGGCGTTAGGAGCAAGGCGTTCTCAGGAGGTAGGGCCTCTGCTGGGGAGGTGCCTCAGGGCCTGCCCCTAGCAGAGGACCCGTGGTCGTCAGGGGAACCGCTGGCGATCGCTCTACCCCATCGGGCGGAGTACTGGGTTCCGGTCGTTGCTGATGGCACTAGAGTGTGGCGCAAGGCGGGGCCCTCGTCTGGCGATATGAAGCAAGGCCAGTAGCTGTGAAGAAGGCCCAGTGCCTGTGAAGCTCGCCGCCCCGTGACACTCTCACGTAATAATGAGTGGGGCTGTACACACCCCGGAGTCTCAGGGGTGCCGGCCTCAGGCCCTGGGGCTCCCTCCCACACCCAGTGGACAGCACTTAGCTCCGCGCTGGTGAGAAGACGTCCAAGACTAGATTAGGTCCCGGACGCGGCCTTTTGTCTGCCTTTTGTTGCCCGTCCCTTTGGTTGTAGCTTTTTCTCTCGCTGGATTTAAGTTGGATTCGAATTTGAGATTTGCGTGTGTTCGGGGAGGGGTGCTTGTTCTCGCTCAAGCTATTTCTCGCGTTCTGGTTGCCGCTTCGTCACAGCTGCCTCCCCTCGCGAGCCCCTCGCGAGTTGGGTCAGGCCAGGATCGTGCGCAGCCCAGGCTGCCGCTGTTGCTCCCTCTCGAGAGGATTTTCGGGTGATTGTGGAGGTTGCCCTATTCGGAAAAGGCCCAGAGCCTGTGAAGCAAGGCGAGTGCCTGTGAAGCTCTCGCGCACGAGGAAAAGGCCCAGAGCCCGTGAAGCAAGGCGAGTGCCTGTGAAGCTCTCGCGCACGAGGAAAAGGCCCAGAGCCTGTGAAGCAAGGCGAGTGCCCGTGAAGCTCTCGCGCTCGAGGAAAAGGCCCAGAGCCTGTGAAGCAAGGCGAGTGCATGTGAAGCTCTCGCGCATGAGGAAAAGGCCCAGAGCCTGTGAAGCAAGGCGAGTGCCTGTGAAGCTCTCGCACTCGAGGAAAAGGCCCAGAGCCTGTGAAGCAAGGCGAGTGCCTGTGAATCTCTCGTGCTCGAGGAAAAGGCCCAGAGCCTGTGAAGCAAGGCGAGTGCCTGTGAAGTCATCACGCTCGGGAGAAGGCCCAGAGCCTGTGGAGAAGGCCAACGCATGAGGATTTTCTCATCAGCGACAACCTCACATCCTGAGGACCCAACTAGAAAGCGCCCAAGGCGTCACGCCCTCCTGCAGGCCGCCTCGGAACCAGCATGGGACAAAGGTAAACCAGCCCACCGTCAGGCACGAGCGCAGTTTGATTACTACTGATATAATGGACACAAGTTTTTACATGAGGGGCTTCCCCTCCCAAAATGCTCTCACACGCCACCAAGTCAAAAGCCTGAGTTTTATTCATGCAGAGTGAAAAAGACAGGAGCGATACGCGCTCGGTCGGACCAATCCCCCAATGCGTCCCCGGAAGCACCTCCTGAGCCTTCGCCGGAGTTGCCGAGCTCGCCATCGACGCCTGCGTCGCTGCCGGCGGCGTCAGGGCCGCTCGCCGCGCCGTCCTCGTCAGCACCCACGACCACGTCGCTGTCATCCGAAGCGAAGGCCCTGACAAGGGCGTCCACATTATCCTCCACCCAGCGCGCCAAGTCGTCTCGGACGGCCTGGGAGACTGGGGCGATGACAACGTCAAAATCGAAGCGGGGATTCATGTTCTAGAGATGGCTGAAGACACGGGAAAAGGCGCGCTTGAGCAAGGCACGGCTCCTCTCCTCCACCAACCTGTCGGCCCTGACCGACCGCGCCTACAGCTGCGTTACCACGGCGGTGAAGAACTGCAAGTTACCGGCATAATTGATCGTGTGTGGTTCACCGACGGACGCCTCGCAGATGTTGCCCAAGGCCACATTAGCCCTCTCCCTAAGCGTGGTGAACATGGGGCCATGCGCGTGCTCCAGGAGTCGCCGCTGGCATATTTCGTCGGTGTTCTGGCGCTCAACGGCCTCAGCCTCTTCCATCCGCTGGCGAAGACGGAGCACCTCGACTTGAGAGGCGGCCAGCCCCTTTTGCGCTGCCTCAAGGGCGGCCCGGGAGGCGTCGGCCAGCCGCATCGCCTCATCCCGTTGGGTCCTCAGGGCCGCGGTTCTGCCTTCGGCTTCGACCCGGATCATCCCCAGCTTCCCCTTGAACTCGCGCTCGAGGCCTTGGCGCGTCGTCGCCACCCGACGACAAACCTCCTCCAGGACATGCGCTTCCCGCGCTGCGACATCGTCCTCCGCCTGCGTCACTAGGTGCTCCCTCGTCTCCAGCCTCCCGTACTCGCGGGAGCGTTCGGCGGCCTCCAGCACCAACGCTTCCTCGCGCTTCAGAAGCTCAGCTGGGTCGCCGGAAGCCACCTCCATCAACGCGAGGGCTGCCTCGCGCAGCTCCGCTTGCTCCTCCAACGAGTGGCATCGGGCCAGGAGCTTGTGAGCTCGCTCCTCCACCGCCTCTCGCCACCTGTCAGCTCTCCGGGCCTCCTCGATGGCCTGGGAGCGGGTCACTCGGGAGGCCTCCAGCGACGCCTGAAAGTGCAACTATCCCTGGGTGGTTTTGGTAATTCATAACAACATATAGCTCATTGAGCTAATGCTATTTCAAGATGATTATTTCAGGAAAGCTCAATGATTGGCATGGCATGGATGTGAAAGTGGAACCCTCAAAATGCTAAGGACAAAGAATTGGCTCAAGCTCAAAAGTTCAAGACTCTTCATTTTATATTTTAGTGATCCAAGATCACATTGAGTCTTTAGGAAAAGCCAATACTATCAAGGAGGGATGAGGTGTTGCTTAATTAGCCTCTTGCTTAATGTGCTTAATGATATGCTCCAAAATCCTCAGCTACTTTCCCATATCCACAAATGACCTAAACCCTAAGCCAAACTCGGTCATACCGATTCTTCCATTCCGGCGCCACCGAGTTTCACTTGTCATTTGCCACTGCCAAACCCTAGAAATTCGGTCCTACCGATAAGGATCTCGGTCTCACCGAGATGGGCTTGCAAACTCTCTGTTTCCCTTTTGTAACTTTTTGGTCTCACCGAAAGAGAGAATCGGTCCCACCGAGAATGCAATGTAAACTCTATGTTTCCTTCTTGTAACTTTTCGGTCTCACCGAAAGAGCGAGTCGGTCCCACCGAGTTTACTTGACCAACTCTCTGGTTAGCTTATTGCCAAACTCGGTCTCACCGACTTTGTGCAATCGGTCTCACTGAGTTTACGTTATGCCCAAACCCTAACCGAATCGGTCCTACCGAGTTGCATGTCAGTCCCACCGAAATTCCTAACGGTCACTAGGTTTACTATTTCGGTCCGACCGAGTTTTCTGATTCGGTCCCACCGAGATTGATAAATTGTGTGTAACGGTTGGATTTTGTGTGGAGGCTATAACTACCCCTCCACCTCCTCTTCACTCACGGTGAGAGCCATCAGAACACATACACCATTTCAACTCATATGTTCTAAGAGAGAACCACCTACTCATGTGTTGAGACCAAGATATTCCATTCAAACCATATGAATCTTGATCTCTAGCCTTCCCCAAGTTGCTTTCCACTCAAATCTTCTTTCCACCAGATCCAAATCCTATGAGAGAGTTGAGTGTTGGGGAGACTATCATTTGAAGCACAAGAGCAAGGAGTTCATCGTCAACACACCATTTGTTACTTCTTGGAGAGTGGTGTCTCCTAGATTGGCTAGGTGTCACTTGGGAGCCTCCGACAAGATTGTGGAGTTGAACCAAGGAGTTTGTAAGGGCAAGGAGATCGCCTACTTCGTGAAGATCTACCGCTAGTGAGGCAAGTCCTTCGTGGGCGATGGCCATGGTGGGATAGATAAGGTTGCTTCTTCGTGGACCCTTCGTGGGTGGAGCCCTCCGTGGACTCGCGCAACCGTTACCCTTCGTGGGTTGAAGTCTCCATCAACGTGGATGTAGGATAGCACCACCTATCCGAACCACAGGAAAAACATCCGTGTCTCCAATAGCGTTTGAATTCTCCAAACCCTTCCCTTTATATTCTTGCAAGTTGCATGCTTTACTTTCCGCTGCCAATATACTCTTTGCATGCTTGCTTGAATTGTGTAATGATTGCTTGACTTTTCCTAAGATAGCTAAAAACTGCCAAGAACTAAAATTGGGAAAAGGTTAAGTTTTTATTTGGTCAAGTAGTCTAATCACCCCCCCCTCTAGACATACTTTCGATCCTACAAGTGGTATCAGAGCTTTGGTCTCCATTTGCCTTGATCTCCATAGCTTTTGGTGGTCATAGCCTTGGTTTCACAACCTAGGAGAGTATGGCGTCTAGCGAGGGAAATTATCACCGTAGAGGTCCTTACTTTGATGGTACTAATTTTGCTAGTTGGAAGCATAAAATGAAAATGCATATTCTTGGACATAACCCCGCCGTATGGGCTATTGTTTGTGTTGGCTTGCAAGGTGAGTTCTTTGATGGGAGGGAACCAAACCGTGAAGCTACCGTGGATGAGTTGAAGATGTTGCAATACAATGCTCAAGCTTGTGATATTCTCTTCAACAGATTGTGCCCCGAAGAATTCAACAAAATCAGCCGCCTTGAGAATGCAAAAGGAAATTTGGGACACTTTGATTGATATGCACGAAGGTACCGACTCCGTCAAGGAATCCAAGTTGGATGTGCTCCAAAGTCAACTTGACAAGTTCAACATGAAGGATGGTGAAGGTGTCGCCGAAATGTACTCTAGGCTTGCTCTCATCACAAATGAGATTGCCGGCTTAGGAAGTGAAGAGATGACCGATAGATTCATCATCAAGAAGATCCTAAGAGCCTTGGATGGGAAATATGATACTGTGTGCACGTTGATTCAAATGATGCCCAATTACAAAGATCTCAAGCCAACGGAAGTGATTGGAAGGATTGTTGCTCATGAGATGTCACTCAAGGATAAAGAGGAACTTCACAACAAATCAAGTGGTGCCTACAAAGCCTCATGTGAAGTCCCCACATCATCAAGTGAGAAACAAACCTTCAATGAAGAATTGAGCTCAATGGTGAAGAACTTCAACAAGTTCTATAAGAGTAGAAGCAAAGATAGAAGCTTCAAGTCAAGGTCATACAATGACAAAAGATCTTCTAGTCGAGAGCGAAACTGCTATAATTGTGGAAGACCCGGACACTATTCCAATGAGTGTACGGCTCCCTACAAGAGAAGAGAAGATTCTCCAAAAAGAAGAAGCAAAGAATCACCACCAAGAGAGAGAAGGAGTAGAGATGATTGTTATGAACGGAGATACTCACGGAGAAGCAAGGATTCGGAAAGGAAGGAAAAATCATCAAGGAGCTATACAAAACGAAGACATCAAGCTCATGTTGGTGAATGGGTATTCGGCTCCGACTCCGACAGCCACTCCGAGAGAAGTTATCACTCCGACTCCTAAGATACTCAAGATGAAGGTGTTTCCGGTCTAGCACTTGTGTCAACCAACTCCTACGACATATTTGACTCACCAAATGAAGGAATTGGAAGATGCTTCATGGCCAAAGGTCCTAAGGTAACACACCCCGAGTATGTTGATTTTAATAGTGATGAAGATGACTTGTTAGGTGATGATGACTTGCTTGTTGACAACTCTAGTGATGAGTACTATGATGAAATATCAATTAATCATGCTAAAACGAATGACAATGATAAGGAGAAGATTAAGGCTCTAACTAAAGAACTAAACACTCTTAAGTTAGCTCATGAAACTATCTTCGAAGATCATCGAGAACTTTTAAGAGCTCATGAGAAATTACGCTTTGAAAAGCTCAATCTTGAGCAAGAGCATGAGTTCTTAAAAGCAATCAATGATGATATCCGCAAGAAAAGTTCTTCTTACATTGCCAAGCGTTTACTATTATCCACTTACATGCCTCAAGTCAAGTCTAGTAACAAGAACAAGAAAGATTCTTCCTCTAGTAGTAACAATGATCATGCTAAATCTAATATTGTTGCTTCTAGTAGTTCTCTTGATTCCACTAATGATTCTCTTAGCCAAGTTACACTTGAGCAATAAAATAGCTTATTAAAGGGGATTATAGAGAAAGGAGTATACAAAAGTCTTGCCGGGAGTAAGCAATTCGAGGAAATCGTGCGCAAGCAAGGAATGCACCGGAAGAATCAAGGTGTTGGTTTTGAACGAAAGTTCAATGCCAATGGAGTTGAATGGGAAGAAGATCAATACCCCAAGACAAAGTTTGTTCCTCAACAAGAGAAGTATGACACCTCTTTCATGGGGATACAAGCTCAAGATGGTCTTCCACCACAAGACTACAAGCAAAAAGGCAAGGACAAGCTTCAAGAGGAGATTGATGCATTTGAAGAAGCTCCTAAGACCTTAGTCAAGTGAATTCCCAAGACCACGTCAAGTTCCACTTCATCAAGTACGACTACAACTCCAAGGATTCCCATCAAGATGGTGTGGATCCAAAAGAAGAAGAACTAGAGAGTTCTTGAGGGTGACTCCGCCAACATATTTCATTCTCATCATTTTGGCAAGAACAAGTGCAATCAACTTCCACATCATGCACTCGTTCGAGGAGTCACAAACCCTTTTGTTGGTAAGACAAGGGACAAGGTAGCCTAAAGTTTTCATGGACATCATCTTGTGTATGCATCACTCAAATGGAGGTAGCTCAAGTCTTGAGTATGACATCATCTTGTCTATGGATATCCTTGTTTGTTCCTTGTGGGACTAACCCATGTAGGTACTGAAAGTGCAATTCACTCAAATGGATAGCTCCAAGTGATCTACATCAACATTGAGCATCCACATCTTCAACATCTACATGAATTCATCATCGACAAAACCCAAGGTTAGTTCATCCCTCTTAGGGGGGATATCACATCTAGGGGGAGCTTTACTCTAAGACTTGAGCTAAAGCAACTCTAAAGATGTGAATACAACAATGCTTTATGTAAAAGTGGTAACCCCACTTGAGCTTAAACGATGAGTATGACCTAAGATCAAGTGTTCTCACTTGACTCCTAAGTCAATATACTCATATATAGATGACCTAGTCATCGCAAATTGCTTGATAGATGCTAGAATTGTTTGTGCATGCTTTGCCACATATTTCATTTGCCATCCTATTGTGTGAGCATGTTGGTTGCATATTTTACTCATTCGAGGACATCCACTTGTTGTTTTGATTGTTTGGCTTTATCTTCTTTTTCCAAGTGGATGGACAAGAATGCCTAAGAACCTCCTCTAGCTATCTATGCTTTTCTCGTCTCAAACTCTATTCATGCTGCATCACAAAACTTGATCAAGTCAGATTCGAACCACTCTGTGTGAGGAGCGCTCGGAGTCCCCGATTCGTCATAGACTTAAACTTCCAAAACCTCTTTGTGATTCTCGGTCTGGCCGATACCATACTTTCGGTCCTACCGAGATCATTAAGTTGATCTAGGTTTTCGATATCGGTGCAACCGATTTGAACCACTCGGTCACACTGAGTTGCAATAACTGTATACAGTTTTGCATCTCGGTGCCACCGAGTTGTTCCACTCGGTCACACCTACAGGGTCGGGCTATATATAGTGACAGGCAGAATTTTGGAAATTTCTCCGAAACCTCTTCGCCCGCGCATAGCTCGCTCTGCCTCCTGGGTCTCCGAATCGTCCTCCTCGCCGCCAGCAGCCTCCAGTCGCTGGTCTCCGTCGCCGTCAACGGGATTTCTGCCCCGCCGTTGCTGCCGTAGCGAGTCTCCGCCGAACTAGGGTATTGACTCGATCTTTGTGCTATTCTCCAATCCGATTCCTAGCACATTGTGATCATCATGATTCTTGCCATGTTTGATAAACTCCTATCCAGTCAATGAACTCGTAGATTAGGTTTAATTCGAAAATTTTAGGGTTAGGTTTCCGCCGAAACCATCTCGGACCCACCGAGTTGAAAAACTCTGTCCCACCGATTTGGTTTATGCCATTGCACAAGTAAAACTCGGTCTGACCGAGAATTACTTATCGGTGTGACCGATTTTGGAACTCTGTGAAACCCTAGCAGTCTCGGTGCCACCGAACTGTGACTCGGTCTGACCGAGTTCACTAGTTCTGGTGCCAAAACTGCTTCGGTGTCACCGAGTTTGAAAATCGGTAGATCCGAGATGATCTCAGTGGGAAACTAAAACTAAGTTTTTGAATTATTCTTTTGCAAAAATCTCTGCATTTTGTGATGCTCATCCACTCTATCTCATCTATAATCTATTCACAGGGTCAGCAGTCAGTTTGCATCATGTCAGACCAGAGTGACAGCCAGAACTTGTCAGAGCAGCAAGTGCAGTTGAGTGAGGGCACTAGCCCCTCAAGTTCCTCAGATGATGGCAGTAGGAGCACACCCAGCAATCTGCCTAAAGCTGCCACGCGTCAGAGAAAGAAGAGAACCTCAGATTCTGAAGATGAGGATTATGTGGCAGAGGAAGAGGCCACATCAAAGAGAGTTGAGCCAGCTCAAGGCACAAAGCCAGGCCTGAAAATCAAAAGGCCAGCAGGCAGGCAGCCCATGTCAAAGGCTAGAGCTTCAACTGTGAAGCCTGCTCCCATTGAGCCCGTTGCTGCTGAGGGCAAAAAGAGGAAAGAAAGAGTGAAGAAGACTGTGGCCAGAGTGCTTGGGAAGGCCTCCATCATGGTAGATGAGGAGGAGGAAGAAGAAGAGGTTGCTGCACCAGCACCCAAGGCTCCCAAGCTAATGGGAGATGCCATAAAATCAGGGGGAGCTGCTTCCAAGGCCAAGTCAGCTCCAAAGCCAAAGCCGAAGAGAAACACAAGAAGCATCCCAGCCACTGAGAAGAACAAGGCCCCAGTGCCTGAAGTTGCAGAGGAAGAAGAAGAGCATGTCCTTACGAAGCTCAAGCCCAAGATCCCAGACCACAACGATGCTCATCCTGTGGCTGAGGATATGAAGCTCAGGAGAGATTCAGGCCTGAGGAAGTGGAGAGAAGCAGATCCGTATGCTTCTAGGAGAAGGACTGCAGTGGACTACATGTTTCATACCAAGGAGCAGCAAGATTTCTATGAGACAGTTTTGCTTGACAAGAAGCCAATTGTATGTGACATGAGATGGGTCGACTGGACCTACATGAAGGAAAATGAGGAACACTACCCTGGAGTATATGACAACTTTAGTGCGTGTGGAGTGGCATACTTTGTTGGGCAGAAGCTCACAAAGTGGAACGAGGAGCTAATCATGCAATTCTACTCCACATCACACTTCTATCCGGATGGTAGGATCACTTGGATGTCAGAGGGTACAAGGTACCAATCAACTATTGAGGAATGGGCGAAGTTGATCAATGCCCCAGAGGAGCAAGCAGATGACTTGGACATTTATGCCAAGAAGAAGATGGACCACAACACCATGTCCAACATGTACAAGGAGATTCCGAATGAAGCACTTGACACGTTCAAGTTTGGCTCAGTGCACCATCTTTTGTCAGGACTGCCCACTATCAACTGGATACTGAGGCACACCCTATT
This sequence comes from Triticum monococcum, assembly GCA_034509565.1. NCBI lineage: Eukaryota > Viridiplantae > Streptophyta > Magnoliopsida > Poales > Poaceae > Triticum > Triticum monococcum. The sequence goes on from CM067843.1 coordinate 238,156,115, forward strand.
GCCCAAGTCTGGAGATCACAAGATGATCAGAGGTCACGCGATCAATTTGCTTCATGTCTTTGATGTGCCTCAAAAATTCAAAGTCATGAGTCTCATAGTGGAAATAATCAAGAGGACAGCAGCAGACCAGAAGAGGAGCTGTGGATATGCCCCACAGATTCAGGAGCTCATCAACTCCAAGATGGGCACGGGCATATACCTCTTGGATAAGGAACATCTGCCCATCCGTCCAGATTTTGAAGATAACCAAGTGATCATGACTGACAATGAGCCATCATCTATCCATGCACAAGCTCAGAAGGAGAAGGCGAAGAAGGAGAAAGCTGCCAGGATGCCTACTCAAGCGGAGGCGTCTGATTACTTCCTGAAAACCAAACAAGAGCAGCTTGGTTACCTGATTGCGTCCACCCTGCGGATTGAGCAAGGGCTTGCCACCCTGACTCAGAACCATGCGAGCCTAGAGAGGATCATGGAACAGAGATTCTATGACATGAACATCAAGGTGACAGAAATACAGACCGCCGTGGAGCAGCTTCAGGAGGACATGAATGAGAGGAGAGGCAGGACCACAACTGATGCTTTTGCCAGGGTGCCACGAGGTCCGAGGTCATCTGCACTGCCAGTTGCTGACACTAGAGCTACAACGTCTGCACCAGCTACAGCCTCCGTTCCACCAGCTCCAGCATCCACCACAGCCTCGACTCCAACCACTTCTACTGAAGGCTTCGTCCTTGGCGTGCTCCGGTCTCCACCACCACATGAAGATCAAGCCTGAGCGTCGACTTAGCACTATGCATTTTCTAGGAACTTTTTGGTAACTTGTTGCCAAAGGGGGAGAAGATGTATAGATCATAGGCTTCGAGAGAGAGTGTTGCTTTTATTCTCTCTTGTTTTATTTGGTGGTTTTTCGAACTTTGTTTGCTTGTGTGTGAGATACTACATCCTTATGTTTGTGAGACATCGATGATCATGTGTTTGATCATAAGCTACACTTAATGGTTGCTTAATGCTTGCTATATATTATCATTCTATCTATCGTTTGTGATCATTCACTATTCTTGGTGATGAGTGCATGTATTTCAATCTTATCATTTTTGAGTGCTCCACCAAGATGTATGTGACATGGAAGAGTAACCCATGACTCTAACTCCTTGTGCATTTGCAGTCCAAAGCAAATTTTAAATATGCACAAATTTAGGGGGAGCTCTTATTTGTCACATACTTCTCAAAGCGATGATATATTTCATGCTTATTATCATTTGTCGAAGCTTTGATCTATATGTTGTCATCAATTACCAAAAAGGGGGAGATTGAAAGTGCAACTATCCCTAGGTGGTTTTGGTAATTCATAACAACATATAGCTCATTGAGCTAATGCTATTCAAGATGATTATTTCAGGAAAGCTCAATGATTGGCATGGCATGGATGTGAAAGTGGAACCCTCAAAATGCTAAGGACAAAGAATTGGCTCAAGCTCAAAAGTTCAAGACTCTTCATTTTATATTTTAGTGATCCAAGATCACATTGAGTCTTTATGAAAAGCCAATACTATCAAGGAGGGATGAGGTGTTGCTTAATGAGCCTCTTGCTTATTGTGCTTAATGATATGCTCCAAAATCCTCAGCTACTTTCCCATATCCACAAATGACCTAAACCCTAAGCCAAACTCGGTCATACTGATTCTTTCATTCCGGCGCCACCGAGTTTCACTTGTCATTTGCCACTGCCAAACCCTAGCAATTCGGTCCTACCGATAAGGATCTCGGTCTCACCGAGATGGGCTTGCAAACTCTCTGTTTCCCTTTCGTAACTTTTCGGTCTCACCGAAAGAGCGAATCGGTCCCACCGAGAATGCAATGTAAACTCTATGTTTCCTTCTTGTAACTTTTCGGTCTCACCGAAAGAGTGAGTCGGTCCCACCGAGTTTACTTGGCCAACTCTCTGGTGAGCTTATTGCCGAACTCGGTCTCATCGAGTTTGTGCCATCGGTCTCACCGAGATTATGTTATGCCCAAACCCTAACTGAATCAGTCCTACCGAGTTGCATGTCAGTCCCACCGAAATTCCTAACGGTCACTAGGTTTACTATTTCGGTCCGACCGAGTTTTCTGATTCGGTCCCACCGAGATTGATAAATTGTGTGTAACGGTTGGATTTTGTGTGGAGGCTATAAATACCCCTCCACCTCCTCTTCACTCGTGGTGAGAGCCATCAGAACACATACACCATTCCAACTCATATGTTCTGAGAGAGAACCACCTACTCATGTGTTGAGACCAAGATATTCCGTTCAAACCATATGAATCTTGATCTCTAGCCTTCCCCAAGTTGCTTTCCACTCAAATCTTCTTTCCACCAGATCCAAATCCTATGAGAGAGTTGAGTGTTGGGGAGACTATCATTTGAAGCACAAGAGCAAGGGGTTCATCATCAACACACCATTTGTTACTTCTTGGAGAGTGGTGTCTCCTAGATTGGCTAGGTGTCACTTGGGAGCCTCTGACAAGATTGTGGAGTTGAACCAAGGAGTTTGTAAGGGCAAGGAGATCACCTACTTCGTGAAGATCTACCGCTAGTGAGGCAAGTCCTTCATGGGCGATGGCCATGGTGGGATAGACAAGGTTGCTTCTTCGTGGACCCTTCATGGGTGGATCCCTCCGTGGACTCGCGCAACCGTTACCCTTCGTGGGTTGAAGTCTCCATCAACGTGGATGTAGGATAGCACCACCTATCCGAACCACGGGAAAAACATCCGTGTCTCCAATAGCGTTTGAATTCTCCAAACCCTTCCCTTTATATTTTTTGCAAGTTGCATGCTTTACTTTCCGCTGCCAATATACTCTTTGCATGCTTGGTTGAATTGTGTAATGATTGCTTGACTTGTCCTAAGATAGCTAAAACTGCCAAGAACTAAAATTGGGAAAAGGTTATGTTTTTATTTGGTCAAGTAGTTTAATCACCCCCCCTCTAGACATACTTTCGATCCTACAACGCCTTCGCCTCTTCATCATCAAGGTCACGTTGGCGGCGCGCAAGGGCGATGGCGGCCTCCAGCTCGCGCCTCCCTGCAGCCAGGCGCAGGCCCTCGGCCTCCAGGCGAGCATCTTCAGTGGCAAGCTCTTCCCCAAGCAGGTCCACCGCGTCGATCGCTTGTCGAAGGAACCCTTGGCGGCGAGTGCGGCGCTCCCAGGCGCGCTCGAGCACATCTTCCACGCCATCGTCCGCCCCAAGCAAGCGCTGGGGGTTGCGAGTCATCGTCCCTCCTCCGGGCAGGGGGCTGGGGGCTGGCGCCCCCGTGGTGGCCGGACGCGCCACATCAGAAGCCTGACCAAGGGCCAGCCCGCCTCCAGATAAGGGGCGTAGGAGGCGCCTCAACCTGTCGCATCCCAAGACCAGACGGGAGGCACCCGACAGACTGGCTATCCCCTGAGAAGGCCCGCGAAGGAGAAGCGCGGGGAATGAAGGGCCGCAGCGCACCTCGGGATGATCCGCCCCATCAGACGCCCTCACCATGAGGGCAGAGCTGCTCGGGGCACTTGAGGATGGCGGAGGAGGCGAAGCCAAAGGAGGTGGTACCTCGGCGACTTCCGTGACCTCCGCCGGAAGGGGCCTGCAGAGCAAGGATCAGCGAAAGCAACAAAAGGATCAGGAGTCAGAGAGGAAAAAGACTTACTCGTCGGTGGCGAAGTACTTCCTACGCTTCAGCACGCGACAAGGGGAGTCATCACCCAGAGCCTCCCTCATCCTCCGGAGGGCCTCAAAGTCCACGCGGAAGCGGCCCAAGAGAAGAGCGCAAGGATCAACCTGCCGCGAGGACGAAGCATCAGGACGGTCCGCGTCGGGATCGCCCGCCTGGCGCGTGCCACCCATCACCTCGTCAGAAGGCGGGACTAGGGCCTCCAAGGCCTCAGCCCCGGGTGTTGGAGGCGGCTGCCTACCACCTTCAGCCGCAGCAGTACGGGCCTCAGGAGCTGCCCCCTCGCGAGCGGCACCAGCGCTGCCACTTCCTCAGGAGCCCCCTCGGCCTCACGTGCCTCCTGCCTCCCTGCTCCGCCGCTTGAGGAGGAGTCGCCTTGGCCGATTGGGAGGGGAGTCACCACTATAGGGTTCTCGCGAGGTCCTTGGAGGCCGGCGGGGCGCAGCCCCCACTCATCGAAGACGGGCATCTGCTTCACGAAGTCAGCCCTGCTCTGGCAGAGATACAGCAAGGCCCCTCCCTGCCGGATGTTGCCAGGATTGGGGTCCCCGGCCAAGGTCAAGAGCGTTGACTTCAGCGCCGCAGGAGCCAGGTCTTCTTCCTGGAGCCTCATGTCGTCCTCGCGCTCCCGGAAGGCCCACATTCGGCGAGAGTGGCGCTGCAGGGGAGCGACGCGGCACAGCAAAAACTCCTTCACCACTTTGGGCGCCGTCACGCCGAGTTTCCTCAGGAGCGCGAAGCGGGGCCAGACGAAGACAAGCCGAGGGTTCTTCAGCGTCTCCTGGCCCCAACCCGAATTGGGGACAGCAGGCGAGGTCGGCTCCGATAGCAGGGGGCTGGGCACCCCTGCGTCCACGTACAACCACCGCTCGCGGAACCCAACCGCGAGCTGGGGGAGTTTGAAGTTAATTCCAGATGCCTCGGTCTCAGGCTCGGCAGCAAAGCTCGCGCATGCCCAGCGCTGGGAGGGATCGACAAGACGCAGCGAGAAGAAGTGGCGCAGCAAGGCAACCGAAGGAGGGATGCCCACCATGGCTTCGCAAACGAAGGCGAAGACTGAAAGGAGGGTGATGGACTCAGGACTTAGATGCATCAAGTGGATCTGATAGTGGGAAAGCACGGCATTGAAGAAATCGGAGAAGGGGGGAACCAGACCCGCCCACAAGGCATCGGTAAAACATGGGACCTCGGTTGCTGTCCTGTCAATGGAGAAGAGGGACGCGGGCCAGGCAGTCGTCCTCCCGCACTCGTTGAAGACGGTGGCCAGAGCCAAGCTGTCCCTGCCCAGGCACTCTTGGTTGAGTATGGTCGACTGGCCGGCGGCGGGGGCCACCGCCAGCGGCGCACAAGATGAAGGCATGGGTTCCTCCACTCTCTCCTTCCCCGTCGGAGTCATGGCGACAAGAAGGGGGGAGGATTCGAGATTGGATTGAAGGCAGGAGCAGGCGTTCGAAGGAAGGAAGAACAGGGGACGCCCGAGCAATAGGAAGGGGAGCGGCTGTGTACAACTACTAGTCCGCCTAGCAGGGCGCACGATAAGGAAGCGTGGGGGAACGGTGCCGCCCACGTCCAATCAACCGCCACGCGGTGCCCAAGGCCGCAGGCTGTTAGGGCCCGCGGTGCTTCGCCCTTGCCCTTTCGCCTCTCGGCACGGCCAAGTCCATGCGCGCCTTGGGCCCAGGGGCTGCTGTCGGCGTTCTGGGAACGGGGGTCCCCAGACTTGCCTGCCTGCGGCCTGCGGCGTGGCTCAAGTGGGGGCCCATCGCAGCCCATCTTCATCAACACGAGGCTCAAGACCCTCACGAGGGGCCAAGCCTCGCGAGGCGGACGACACGGCGCATCCTCAGGCACAACCTCCTCAGGCTGGCTTGCGAGGAGGCGGAGAGTTCAAGGCGGGGTACCTCGCGAGGTGCCCATGACGCAAGCCATGACGACTCGAGGCACCAGGCGGGTGCCAGCGCGCGCAGCGTCCTTCTTTCCTCTTTGGTGCAAAGGGGACAAGCATATCCGCGGAGTACCGAGGCATCAGGCAAAGGTTGCCACTTCGGTGCAACGAGACCAAGACCAGGAGGACTACCAGACGGAGGTCACCATGGAGCCCAGCCCGGCGTCACCACCAGAGCCTTTGGCAGGCGAAGACTGCTTTTGTCAGGATAGACGTACTCGCTGTCCCCCTTCAAATTAGCCCGCCATTGTTGGATCCCTTCCCGCTCAATAATTGGGAAGAGGACCAGGGCCTCTATAAATAGGACTAGCCACCCACATAGCAAGGGGTTTGGTTCGATCGGTCGGTTCGCAGAGTTAGTTGGTCCGGCTAGCAAGTAGAGAGAGATAGAGAGAGAGGTGGCAGAACTCCTCCTAGTAGTTCATCACCCCTGCCAAGAACAGACCCTCGCGAGGCTGTTCTTCCTTGTATTGTTCATCATCACCAGCCCCCAAGAGGCAATCCATCCACCACACACTGGAGTAGGGTATTACACCACATTGGTGGCCCGAACCAGTATAAATCTTGCGTCTTTCGTGCAGCTCTTTTGGTAGTTTAGATCCCATCGAGACAGAGGGGTTGAAGGCGAGGTTTCCGCGCGCACCCCAGTGTTCGAACCTTAAGGGTCTGCCGGAACCCGAAATCCGACAATCGCAAGGTGAGTGCTGAAAGATATCCGCGGAGATGAACTCCGTGATCGGCGCCCAGTCGGATTCGACGGGCACGGATGTAAGCGGCTCGGAGTCCGTGGCCGGAGATGAATCCAGTGGTTCGGCGACACGGCTCTCGTAAGGGGTGAAGTCAGTATCCGGCTCTATCGCCACTGAGAGTGTGGCCTCCATGGCAGGGTCTATCCCTCCGCTCTCGGATGGCGCGATTTGCTCCGAATTGACGGTCGGAGTAGTTGCAAATGCGATCTCCCGAATATGGTCCGATGGCAGAGTTACGTCGTGCTCGTCGTGACTATGCGGCACACCTGACACGGGCTCGAATCCGTCGAAGATCAGGTCTCCGCAGACGTCAGTAGTGTAGTTTAAGTTTCCGAATCTGACCTGATGGCCAGGGGCGTACCACTCGATCTGCTCTAGATGGCCAAGCAAATTGGCCCGCAGTGCGAAGCCACCGAATACGAAAATCTGTCCGGGGAGGAAAACCTCACCCTGGACCGCATCGCTATGGTTGATCGAAGGAGACATCAAGCCTTATGGTGATGAAACAGTGGAACTCTCAATGAAAGCACCAATGTCAGTGTCAAAACCGGCAGATCTCGGGTAGGGGGTCCCGAACTGTGCGTTTAAGACGGATAGTAACAAGAAGCAGGGGACACGATGTTTTACCCAGGTTTGGGGCCTCTTGATGGAGGTAATACCCTACGTCCTGCTTGATTGTTCTTGATGATATGAGTATTACAAGAGTTGATCTACCACGAGATCGTAGAGGCTAAATCCTAGAAGCTAGCTGTAATGCCCTCGATGCGGCTATAGCTCCCACGTGTCGAGGCACGACTTAGAGGCATAACCGCATTGAAAGCAATGTCGCAAGTTAGGAAAATCATCACACATCCCATGTAATATATATATTAAAGGGGAGATACAATAGTTGGCTTACACTCGCCACGTCACATCAAAGTACATAAATAACATACATCATCCAAACACTCATGGCCCGACTACGGCGCCAAAATAAAAGACAAACCCAACAAGCGACATAGGTCCCGATCACCCCAACTGGGCACCACTACTGATCATCAGGAAAAGACACATAGTAACGCTGAGAATCCTCGTCGTACTCCCACTTGAGCTCGAGCGCGCCATCTGGAGCTGTATCATCTGTCCCTACATCTGGTGTAATAGTAAACTGTGAGCCACAGGGACTCAGCAATCTCGCACCCTCGCGATCAAGACTATTTAAGCTTAATAGGTAGGAAGTGGTAAATGTAAGTGGAGCTGCAGCAAGCGACTAGCATATACGGTGGCTAACTTATTCGTAAAAGAGAGCGAGAAGAGAGAGCAAGGCAAGAGCGAGGAACTAGAGAGCAACCTGCGCAAACATAACTCCAACACCGTGTCCACCTCCCGGACTCCGCCGAGAAGAGGCCATCACGGCAACACACTCAGTTGATTCATTTTAATTAATTAAGGTTCAAGTTATCTACAGCCGGACATTAACAAATTCCCATCTGCCCATAACCGCGGGCAAGGCTTTCGAAAGATCAATCCCTGCAGGGGGTCCCAACTTAGCCCATAACAAGCTCTCACGGTCAACGAAGGAATAGACCTCCACCCAAGACACACCGATCAGACTCGGTATCTCGGTACAACAAGACGATTCGACAGGTTAAAACAAGACCAACAACACCGCCCGAATGTGCCGACAAATCCCGATAGGAGCTGCACATATCTCGTTCTTAGGGCACACTCAGATGAGCTCTCCATACAACTAAAACCAAACCTCGAGTTTCCCCGAGGGGGCGCTGCACAGGACTCTAGTTCGGACCAACACTCAGAGGAGCACTGGCCCGTGGGGGGGTTTAAAATAAGATGACCCTCGGGCTCCGGAAACCCAAGGGAAAAAGAGGCTAGGTGGCAAATTGCAAAACCAATGTTGTGCATTGCTGGAAAAGCTTTAATCAAGGCGAACTATCAAGGGGTTCCCATTATAGCCCAACCGCGTAAGGGACGCAACAATCCGGGAACATAACACCGATATGACGGAAACTAGGGCGGCAAGAGTGGAACAAGACACTAGGCGAGAGGCTGAGCCTTCCACCCTTTCCAAGTGTATAGATGCATTAAGATAACATGGCAATATAATGATATCCCAACAAGTAAATAAATGTCCCAACAAGGAACGGCTCCAATCTTCACCTGCAGCTAACAACGCTATAAGAGGGGCTGAGCAAAGCGGTAACATAGCCAATCAATGGTTTGCTAGGAAAATGGTGGGTTAGAGGTTCAACATGGCAATTGGGAGGCTGACAAGCAAGTGGTAGGCATCATAGCATTGGCGTAGCAAAAGAGCGAGCAAACTAGCATAGCAAAGATAGTAGTGATTTCGAGGGTATGATCATCTTGCCTGCACAGTTCTCAGAGTTGACTGGATCTTCAAAAGCAAACTCAACGGGCTCCTCGTTAGCGAACTCGTCTCCCGGCTCTACCCAAACACCACAAACAAGCAACAAGGATACAATCAACCATGTGCAAACTCAAACAATAAGATGCAAAGATGATATGCTATGCGGGATGCGATGCGGGAAGCAAAATGCAAGACGTGACAGGAAATGCATGAACCTGGCCTCAACTTGGAAAAACAAGTGTGCCACTGGATAGAGGGGATGAAATCGCTTGAAAATGATATAAAGATCAATGGAATCAGAGCTACGGTTTGGAAATGGCAAGCGTTTTAAGATATGACACCGGTCTGCAATTTACAGCAAGTAGGCATCTAAATGCAACGAAAAGAACATGCTACAGCCACCAAACATGACAACAAAATACATGGTAGGGATGCCCACAAGATGCTTAACAAAACACTAGCACTGAGCCACGGCCAAATTCATCCACTAAGAGGTTCAAACAAGCATGGCAAAACGCAAACGCAAAACAGATTCCAGACTTAGTGAAATTAACACTAGTCTGAAATTTCAGATCACGAAGCTCTCTTCGGAGCAGCAAAACAACATGACACATGACCTGATTATGAAAAGTAAGAACATGGCATGGAGCTACTCAACAAGCTTATCAAAAGTCCCAAAGTGACCTGGGGCCAAAAGGGATCACAAAACATACTAACAAGCACACGAACATAGCTCACGCACAATCAGTTTTCAGACTTAGTGAAAACTGAGACATGCTGGAATTTAACTCACGAAGGCATGTAAACGAGCTCGATGCACTCACTACGGTGCAAATAATGGCAAGGTAAGCATATATCCATTAAGAAGACACAAAATGCTAGCTAGACATTGCAAGAACAATGGCATAGCATGCATGGATCAATAACAATACCATCGGCAAAATCGCAAACAAGTTGACGATCTGCCCAGATTTACCACGAAGCAAAAGTAGAGTTCGATTGACTCAAGCTAGAGTACTCCACATATGCAAACAAAGACATGGATGGATAGAGCATAACATGATTAACAAAACTCCCTTACTGATCATCGTCAAAAGAGGCACGGATCACTAGGAAACAAGCTGAACATATGGCATCATGAACTAAATAATCCCAGACTTAGTGAAATCCACTAAGTCCCTGAAAACAGATCTACCAAGTGCCTCACTTGGCAAGCTTGCACAAGTCAGCACACACATCCTAAAATTGCATGGGTTGCACCTCTGGAAAGAAGACAAAATGCTTAACAAATCATATCAAGGACTCACAGGCATATCATGCACACAATAATCATGGCAAAAATGACAAAAGGCTAAGATGAACTAGCAGATCTGACAATTAACTCACGAAGCCTCCTTCTAGCAGCATTTCGGGCATCAAGATGAACTCAAATGAAAATGATGCAATGGAATGAAATGATGTACATGTCGAGACGAACATTTTTATATACTATATGTGCAAAACGGAGCTACGGATGCGGAGATATCATCGGTCAAAGTATGCTCAAAAAATTAAGGGGGAGAGGGAAAAGTCAACCGTGCCCAGATCTAGGGTTCCTCGGCACGCGAACCGAGGCAACTCCGGCGAGCTCACAGCAGCTCCGGCGAGCTCGAAGAAGCGGTGAGGAGGCGAGGGAGAGGCAGATCCGGCCTCTCCCGACTGGATCCGGTGGCGGGGAGGCTCCGGCCACCGCGGGGAGGCGAGGTCGGCGAGGGGCGGCCGGCCGGGCGGCGGGGAGGCGAGGTCGCCCGCGGCGGCGTGGTGCGGCCTGCGGCGGCGCCGGCCACCGGGCGCGAAGAAGAAGGGCGGCGGCGGCTCGGGCCTCGGGGGCTCTCCCCGGGCCGAGCGGGCTTCGGCGGCAGTGCGGGCAGGCGGGCCACGTGGCACGTTCTGGTTGGCTGGGCGCGGCGGCGGACGCTGTCCGGCCGGGGGCGGACACGTCCGGCGGCGCGGGATCTGTTTTTTTCAGCTAGGGTTTCGGGGAGAGGGAGAGATCCGAAATGAAGGGGATGTATTTATAGGCATAAGTGGAGCTAGGAGAGTCCAAATGAGGTGCGGTTTTCGGCCACACGATCGTGATCGAACGCTCTAGGACATGGAGTAGAGTTTGGTGGGTTTTGGGCCAAATTGGAGGGTGTTGGGCTGCAACACACACGAGGCCTTTTTGGTCCCTCGGTTAACCGTTGGAGTATCAAACAAAGTCCAAATGGTACGAAACTTGACAGGCGGTCTACCGGTAGTAAACCAAGGCCGCATGGCAAGTCTCGGTCCAATCCGGAAATGTTTAATCCCCACACACGAAAGAAAGCTAGATTCGACCACCGAAGGAGAACGAAGCGCCAGAATGCAAAATGGACAACGGGGTAAATGCTCGAATGCATGAGATGAACATGTATGCAAATGCAATGCACATGATGACATGATATGAGATGCATGAAAACGAAAACAACACACGGAGACAAAGACCCGAACCGAGAAATAAATATAACTTAACGCCGGAAACGGCATGAGTTGGAGTACAAATTGGGAAAGTTATATCTGGGGCGTTACAACACTCCACCACTACAAAAAGATCTCGTCCCAAGATCTAGGACTGAAAGAACTCCGGGTACTCAGAACGGAGGTGATCCTCGCGTTCCCAGGTAGCTTCACGGTCGGAATGGTGTGACCACTTGACTTTGAGAAATCTGATTGACTTGTTGCGAGTCCTGCGTTCAGTCTCTTCAAGGATTGCAACTGGGTGCTCACGATAGGAGAGATCTTCTTGGAGCTCAATGTCCTCAAAGTTGGCGGTGCGTCCAGGCGTCTTGAAGCACTTTCGGAGTTGAGAGACATGGAACACATCATGAACGTTTGCAAAGTTTGACGGAAGCTCGAGTTGATAGGCGAGGTTGCCTCTCTTGCTGACAATCTTGAAAGGTCCGACGTATCTAGGGGCAAGCTTCCCTTTGATACCGAAGCGGCGAGTCCCTTTCATAGGAGAGACGCGGAGGTAAACATGATCTCCGATCTCGAAAGCCAAATCACGGTGCTTACTATCATAGTAGCTCTTCTGGCGGGATTGGGCTGCTTTGAGGTTATCACGAATGACCTTGCACATTTCTTCTGCCTCTGTGATTAGGTCATTACCCAGCAGCTGACGTTCACCGGTTTCAGACCAGTTGAGAGGGGTACGGCATTTCCTACCATACAGAATTTCAAATGGGGCCTTGCCCGAACTTGCTTGAAAACTGTTGTTGTATGAGAATTCAGCATAAGGAAGACAATCCTCCCACTTCATGCTGAAGGAGATCACACAAGCCCTGAGCATATCTTCAAGAATCTGGTTGACACGCTCGACTTGACCGCTTGTTTGAGGATGGAAAGCTGTGCTGAAGCGGATGTTGGTGCCCATGGCCTTCTGAAAAGAATCCCAAAACTTGGAGGTAAAAATGCTGCCACGGTCTAAAGATATCACTTGAGGAATACCGTGCAGAGAGACAATTCGAGAGGTGTAGAGTTCCGCCAATTGAGCTGTAGTGATCGACTCTTTGATAGGCAGAAAGTGAGCCACTTTGGTGAGCTTGTCGATGACAATGAATATAGCATCATTGCCACGCTTGGACTTTGGAAACCCAGTCACGAAGTCCATTTCAACGTGGTCAAACTTCCATTGTGGAATGGCAAGAGGTTGGAGGAGACCTGCTGGCCTTTGGTGTTCTGCCTTCACTCTTCTGCAGACATCACATTCATTCACGAATTGAGCGATCTCGCGCTTCATTCAAGTCCACCAATAAGTTTGCTTAAGATCCTGATACATCTTCGTGCTCCCAGGGTGGATGTGTTGGGGAACGTAGTAATCTCAAAAAAATTCCTACGCACACGCAAGATCATGGTGATGCATAGCAACGAGGGGGAGAGTCTGATCTACGTACCCTTGTAGATTGCAACGGAAGCGTTGACACAACGTAGAGGAAGTAGTCGTACGTCTTCTTCCCGATCCGACCGATCCAAGCACCGTTACTCCGGCACCTCCGAGTTCTTAGCACACGTACAGCTCGATGACGATCCCCGGGCTCCGATCCAGCAAAGCTTCGGGGAGGAGTTCCGTCAGCACGACGGCGTGGTGACGATCTTGATGCTCTACCGACGCAGGGCTTCGCCTAAGCACTACAACGATATGATCGAGGTTGAATATGGTGGCAGGGGGCACCGCACACGGCTAAGGAACGATCTCAAAGATCAACTTGTGTGTCTATGGGGTGCCCTCTGCCCCCGTATATAAAGGAGCAAGGGCGAGGAGGCCGGCCATAGGAGAGGCGCGCCAGGTGTGGAGTCCTACTAGGACTCCAAGTCCTAGTAGGAGTCCACCAAGAGGGGAGGAAGGGAGAAGGAAGTGGAGGAGTAGGAAAGGTGGCCGGCCCCCTTTTCCCTAGTCCAATTCGGACTAGAGGGGAGGGGGGGCGCAGCAGCCTTTTTTTCCTCTTCCCACTAAAGCCCATCAAGGCCCATTACTTCTCCCGTAACTACCCGGTACTCCGAAAAATACCCGAATCACTCGGAACCTTTCCGATGTCCGAATATAGTCATCCAATATATCGATCTTTACGTCTCGACCATTTTGAGACTCCTCGTCATGTCCCCGATCTCATCCGAGACTCCGAACTCCTTCGGTACATCAAAACTCATAAACTCATAATATAACTGTCATTGAAACCTTAAGCGTGCGGACCCTACGATTCGAGAACAATGTAGACATGACCGAGACATGTCTCCGGTCAATAACCAATAGCGGGACCTGGATGCCCATATTGGCTCCTACATATTCTATGAAGATCTTTTATCGGTCAGACCGCATAACAACATACGTTGTTCCCTTTGTCATCGGTATGTTACTTGCCCGAGATTCGATCGTCGGTATCGAATACCTAGTTCAATCTCATTATCGGCAAGTCTCTTTACTCGTTCCGTAATACATCATCCCACAACTAACATATTAGTTGCAGTGCTTGCAAGGCTTATGTGATGTGCATTACCGAGAGGGCCCAGAGATACCTCTCCGACAACCGGAGTGACAAATCCTAATCTCGAAATACGCCAACCCAACATCTATCTTTGGAGACACCTGTAGTACTCCTTTATAATCACCCAGTTACGTTGTGACGTTTGGTAGTACCCAAAGTGTTCCTCCGGCAAATGGGAGTTGCATAATCTCATAGTCATAGGAACATGTATAAGTTATGAAGAAAGCAATAGCAACATACTAAACGATCGGGTGCTAAGCTAATGGAATGGGTCATGTCAGTCAGATCATTCAACTAATGATGTGATCCCGTTAATCAAATAACAACTCTTTGTCCATGGTTAGGAAACATAACCATCTTTGATTAATGAGCTAGTCAAGTAGAGGCATACTAGTGACACTCTGTTTGTCTATGTATTCACACATGTATTATGTTTCCGGTTAATACAATTCTAGCATGAATAATAAACATTTATCATAATATAAGGAAATAAATAATAACTTTATTATTGCCTCTAGGGCATATTTCCTTCAGTCTCCCACTTGCACTAGAGTCAATAATCTAGATCACATCACCATGTGATTAACATCGATAGTTCACATCATCATGTGATTAACACCCATAGTTCACATCGCCATGTGACCAATACCCAAAGGGTTTACTAGATTCAGTAATCTAGTTCACATCGCTATGTGATTAACACCCAAAGAGTACTAAGGTGTGATCATGTTTTGCTTGTGAGAGAATCTTAGTCAACGGGTCTGCCACATTCAGATCCGCATGTATTTTGCAAATTTCTATGTCAACAATGCTCTGCATGGAGCTACTCTAGCTAATTGCTCCCACTTTCAATATGTATCTAGACCGAGACTTAGAGTCATCTAGATTAGTGTCAAAGGTTGCATCGGCGTAACCCTTTACGACGAACCTTTTTTTTCACTTCCATAATCGAGAAACATATCCTTATTCCACTAAGGATAAATTTGACCGCTGTCCAGTGATCTACTCCTAGATCACTATTGTACTCCCTTGCCAAACTCAGTGGTAGGGTATACAATAGATCTGGTACACAGCATGGCATACTTTATAGAACCTATGACCAAGGCATAGGGAATGACATTCATTCTCTTTCTATCTTCTGCCGTGGTCGGGCTTTGAGTCTTACTCAATTTCACACCTTGTAACATAGGCAAGAAACTCTTTCTTTGACTGTTCCATTTTGAACTACTTCAAAATCTTGTCAAGGTATGTATTTATTGAAAACACTTATCAAGCGTCTTGATCTATCTCTATAGATCTTGATGCTCAATATGTAAGCAGCTTCACCGAAGTCTTTCTTTGAAAAACTCCTTTCAAACACTCCTTTATGCTTTACAGAATAATTCTACATTATTTTCGATCAACAATATGTCATTCACATATACTTATCAGAAATGCTATAGTGCTCCCACTCACTTTCTTGTAAATACAGGCTTCACCGCAAGTCTGTATAAAACTATATGCTTTAATCAACTTATCAAAGCGTGTATTCCAACTCTGAGATGCTTGCACCAGTCCATAGATGAATCGCTGGAGCTTGCATAGTTCGTTAGCACCTTTAGGATTGACAAAACCTACTGGTTGCATCATATACAACTCTTCTTTAAGAAATCCATTAAGGGATGCAGTTTTGTTTATCCAATTGCCAGATTTCATAAAATGCGGCAATTGCTAACATGATTTGGACAGACTTAAGCATAGATACGAGTGAGAAACTCTCATCGTAGTCAACACTTTGAACTTGTCGAAAACCTTTTGCGACAATTCTAGCTTTGTAGATAGTAACATTACTATCAACGTCTGTCTTCCTCTTGAAGATCCATTTATTTTCTATGGCTTGCCGATCATCGGGCAAGTCAACCAAAGTCCATACTTTGTTTTCATACATGAATCCCATCTCAGATTTCATGGCCTCAAGCCATTTTGCGGAATCTGGGCTCATCATCGCTTCCTCATAGTTCGCAGGTTCATCATGGTCAAGTAACATGACTTCCAGAATAGGATTTACTGTACCACTCTGGTGCGGATCTCACTCTGGTTTACCTACGAGATTCGGTAGTAACTTGATCTGAAGTTTTATGATCATCATCATTAGCTTCCTTACTAATTGGTGTAGTAGTCACAGGAACAGATTTCTGTGATGAACTACTTTCCAATAAGGGAGCAGGTACAGTTACCTCGTCAAGTTCTACTTTCCTCCCACTCACTTCTTTCGAGAGAAACTCCTTCTCTAGAAAGGATCCATTATAAGCAACGAATGTCTTGCCTTAGGATCTGTGATAGAAGGTGTACCCAACAGTCTCCTTTTGGGTATCCTATGAAGACATATTTCTCCGATTTGGTTTTGAGCTTATCAGGATGAAACTTTTTCACATAAGCATCACAACCCCAAACTTTAAGAAATGACAACTTTGGTTTCTTGCTAAACCACAGTTCAGATTGTGTGGTCTCAATGGACTTAGATGGTGCCCTATTTAACGTGAATGCAGCTGTCCCTAATGCATAACCCCAAAACAATAGTGGTAGATCGGTAAGAGACATCATAGATCGCACTATATCTAATAAAGTACGGTTATGACGTTCGGACACACCATTATGCTATGGTGTTCCGGGTGGCGTGAGTAGTGAAACTATTTCACATTGTTTTACTTGAAGACCAAACTCGTAACTCAAATATTTGTCTCCGCGACCAGATCGTAGAAACTTTATTTTCTTGTCACGATGATTTTCCACTTCACTCTGAAATTCTTTGAACTTTTCAAATGTTTCAGACTTATGTTTCATCAAGTAGATATACCCATAACTGCTCAAATCATCTGTGAAGTTCAGAAAATAACGATACTTGCCGTGAGCCTTAACACTCATCGGACCGCATACATCAGTATGTATTATTTCCAATAAGTCAGTTGCTCGCTCCGGAGAATGGAGTCTTAGTCATCTTGCCCATGAGGCATGGTTCACAATCATCAAGTGATTCATAATCAAGTGATTCCAAAATCCCATCAGCATGGAGTTTCTTCATGCGCTTTACACCAATATGACCTAAACGGCAGTGCCACAAATAAGTTGCACTATCATTATTAACTTTGCATCTTTTGGTTTCAATATTATGATTATGTGTATCACTACGATCGAGATCCAACGGACTATTTTCATTGGGTGTGTAACCATATAAGGTTTTATTCATGTAAACAGAATAACAATTTATTCTCTTACTTAAATGAATAACCGTATTACAATAAACATGATCAAATCATATTCATGCTCAACGCAAACACCAAATAACACTTATTCAGGTTCAACACTAATCCCGAAAGTATAGGGAGTGTGCGATGACGATCATATCAATCTTGGAACCACTTCCAACACACATCGTTACTTCACCCTCAACTAGTCTCTGTTTATTCCGCAACTCCCGTTTCGAGTTACTAATCTTAGCAACTGAACTAGTATCAAATACTGAGGGGTTGCTATAAACACTAGTAAAGTACACATCAATAACATGTATATCAAATATACTTATGTTTACTTTGCCATCCTTCTTATTTGCCAATCACTTGAGGTAGTTCTGCTTCCAGTAACCAATCCCTTTACAGTAGAAGCACTCAGTCTCAAGCTTAGGTCCAGACTTGGGCTTCTTCACTTGAGCAGCAACTTGCTTGCTGTTCTTTTTGAAGTTCTCCTTCTTCCTTTTGCCCTTTTCTTGAAACTAGTGATCTTGTCAACCATCAACACTTGATGCTCTTTCTTGATTTCTACCTTCATCGATTTCATCATCATGAAAAGCTCGGGATTCGTTTTCGTCATCCCTTGCATACTATAGTTCATCACGAAGTTCTACTAACTTGGTGATGGTGACTAGAGAATTCTGTCAATCACTATCTTATCTGGAAGATTAACTCCCACTTGATTCAAGCGATTGTAGTACCCAGACAATCTGAGCACATGCTCACTAGTTGAGCGATTCTCCTCCACCTTTAGCTATAGAACTTGTTGGAGACTTCATATCTCTCAACTCGGGTATTTGCTTGAAATATTAACTTCAACTCCTGGATCATCTCATATGCTCCATGATGTTCAAAACGTCTTTGAAATCCCGATTCTAAGCCATTAAGCATGGTGCACTAAACTATCAAGTAGTCATCATATTGAGCTAGCCAAACGTTCATAACGTCTGCATCTGCTCCTGCAATAGGTCTGTCACCTAGCGGTGCATCAAGGACATAATTCTTCTGTGCAGCAATGAGGATAAACCTCAGATCACGGATCCAATCCACATCATTGCTACTAACATCTTTCAACACAATTTTCTCTAGGAACATATCAAAATAAACATATGAAAGCAACAACGCGAGCTATTGATCTACAACATGATTTGCAAAATACTACCAGGACTAAGTTCATGATAAATTTAAGTTCAATTAATCATATTACTTAAGAACTCCCACTTAGATAGACATCCCTCTAATCCTCTAAGTGATTACGTGATCCAAATCAACTAAACCATAACCGATCATCACGTGAGATGGAGTAGTTTTCAATGGTGAACATCGCTATGTTGATCATATCTACTATATGATTCACGCTCGACCTTTCGGTCTCCGTGTTCTGAGGCCATATCTGCATATGCTAGGCTCGTCAAGTTTAACCTGAGTATTCTGCGTGTGCAAAACTGGCTTGCACCCGTTGTAGATGGACGTAGAGCTTATCACACCCGATCATCACGTGGTGTCTGGGCACGACGAACTTTGGCAACGGTGCATACTCAGGGAGAACACTTCTTGATAATTTAGTGAGAGATCATCTTATAATGCTACCGTCAATCAAAGCAAGATAAGATGCATAAAAAGATAAACATCACATGCAACCAATATAAGTGATATGATATGACCATCATCATCTTGTGCTTGTGATCTCCATCTCCGAAGCACCGTCATGATCACCATCGTCACCGGCGCGACACCTTGATCTCCATCGTAGCATCGTTGTCGTCTCGCCAATCTTATGCTTCCACGACTATCGCTACCACTTAGTGATAAAGTAAAGCATTACATCGCGATTGCATTGCATACAATAAAGCGACAACCATATGGCTCCTGCCAGTTGCCGATAACTCGGTTACAAAACATGATCATCTCATACAATAAAATTTAGCATCATGTCTTGGCCATATCACATCACAACATGCCCTGCAAAAACAAGTTAGACGTCCTCTACTTTGTTGTTGCAAGTTTTACGTGGCTGCTACGGGCTTAAGTAAGAACCAATCTCACCTACGCATCAAAACCACAACGATAGTTTGTCAAATAGACTCCGTTTTAACCTTCGCAAGGACTGGGCGTAGCCACACTTGGTTCAAATAAAGTTGGAGAAACAGTCACCCGCAAGCCACCTTTGTGCCAAGCACATCGGGAGAACCGGTCTCGCGTAAGCGTACGCGTAATGTCGGTCCGGGCCGCTTCATCCAACAATACCGCCGAACCAAAGTATGACATGCTGGTAGGCAGTATGACTTATATCACCCACAACTCACTTGTGTTGTACTCGTGCATATAACATCAAACCATAAAACCTAGGCTCTAATACCACTGTTGGGGAACGTAGTAATTTCAAAAAAATTCCTACGCACACGCAAGATCATGGTGATGCATAGCAACGAGGGGGAGAGTCTGATCTACGTACCCTTGTAGATCGCAATGGAAGCGTTGACACAACGTAGAGGAAGTAGTCGTACGTCTTCTTCCCGATCCGACCGATCCAAGCACCGTTACTCCGGCACCTCCGAGTTCTTAGCACACGTACAGCTCGATGATGATCCCCGGGCTCCGATCCAGCAAAGCTTCGGAGAGGAGTTCCGTCAGCACGACGGCGTGGTGACGATCTTGATGTTCTATCGACGCAGGGCTTCGCCTAAGCAATACAACGATATGATCGAGGTGGAATATGGTGGCAGGGGGCACCGCACACGGCTAAGGAACGATCTCAAAGATCAACTTGTGTGTCTATGGGGTGCCCTCTGCCCCCGTATATAAAGGAGCAAGGGGGAGGAGGCCGGCCATAGGAGAGGCGCGCCAAGTGTGGAGTCCTACTAGGACTCCAAGTCCTAGTAGGAGTCCACCAAGAGGGGAGGAAGGGAGAAGGAAGTGGAGGAGTAGGAAAGGTGGCCGGCCCCCTTTTCCCTAGTCCAATTCGGACTAGAGGGGAGGGGGGGGGGCGCAGCAGCCTTTTTTTCCTCTTCCCACTAAAGCCCATCAAGGCCCATTACTTCTCCCGTAACTACCCGGTACTCCGAAAAATAGCCGAATCACTCGGAACCTTTCCGATGTCTGAATATAGTCGTCCAATATATCGATCTTTACATCTCGACCATTTCGAGACTCCTCGTCATGTCCCCGATCTCATCCGGGACTCCGAACTCCTTCGGTACATCAAAACTCATAAACTCATAATATAACTGTCATTGAAACCTTAAGCATGCGGACCCTACAGTTCGAGAACAATGTAGACATGACCGAGACACGTCTCCGGTCAATAACCAATAGCGGGACCTGGATGCCCATATTGGCTCCTACATATTCTACGAAGATCTTTTATCGGTCAGACCGCATAACAACATACGTTGTTGCCTTTGTCATCGGTATGTTACTTGCCCGAGATTCGATCGTCGGTATCCAATACCTAGTTCAATCTCGTTATCGGCAAGTCTCTTTACTCGTTCCGTAATACATCATCCCACAACTAACATATTCGTTGCAATGCTTGCAAGGCTTATGTGATGTGCATTACCGAGAGGGCCCAGAGATACCTCTCCGACAACCGGAGTGACAAATCCTAATCTCGAAATACGTCAACCCAACATCTACCTTTGGAGACACCTGTAGTACTCCTTTATAATCACCCAGTTACGTTGTGACGTTTGGTAGTACCCAAAGTGTTCCTCCGGCAAACGGGAGTTGCATAATCTCATAGTCATAGGAACATGTATAAGTTATGAAGAAAGCAATAGCAACATACTAAACGATCGGGTGCTAAGCTAATGGAATGGGTCATGTCAATCAGATCATTCAACTAATGATGTGATCCCATTAATCAAATAACAACTCTTTGTCCATGGTTAGGAAACATAACCATCTTTGATTAACGAGCTAGTCAAGTAGAGGCATACTAGTGACACTTTGTTTGTCTATGTATTCACACATGTATTATGTTTCCGGCTAATACAATTCTAGCATGAATAATAAACATTTATCATGATATAAGGAAATAAATAATAACTTTATTATTGCCTCTAGGGCATATTTCCTTCAGGATGGAGAGGAGAGAGTTGTGAGCCTCGTTCATGATCACTTTACGAAGTTCACCTTTGGGTGCCACAATTCGATCCTCGAAGAAGAGAGTGTCCTTGTCATCAAGGCGGTAGCACTTGTACTTGGACTGACTCTTTGTGATACCAATCTTCACCTTTTTCACCATAGCATCAAGAAGCTGGGCTTGGCGAATCTGGTCTTCCAAGGTAGGAGAGACTTGAAGGTTGGCGAGAAAACCTTGAGGAACAATTTGCAGATTAAGTTTGCGGAAAGCTTCACAAAGCTCGGGTTGATAAGGCTTCAGAATCAGACTGTTGCAATATGCTTTCCTGCTCAAAGCGTCAGCAATCACATTGGCCTTGCCTGGAGTATACTCGATACTCGGATTGTACTCTTGAATCATTTCGACCCAACGAGTTTGCCTGAGGTTGAGATTAGGCTGGGTGAAGATGTACTTGAGACTCTTGTGATCAGTGAAAATATCCACTTTTCTTCCCAATAGAAGATGTCTCCAAGTCAACAAAGCATGCACAACTGCCGCCAACTCGAGATCATGAGTGGGGTAGTTCTTCTCATTAGGCTTCAACTGGCGAGAGGTATAAGCAACAACATTCTTCTCTTGCATTAGTACAGCACCGAGACCTTGGAGAGAGGCATCACAAAAGACCTCGTACGGCTTGGATTCATCAGGCAGAGTCAGAACTGGAGCAGCGATCAATTTCTCTTTCAAAGTGTTGAAAGCAATATCACACTCCGGAGACCAAACGTACTTGACGTGCTTCTAAAGAAGATTTGAGAGAGGCTTCGCGATCTTAGAAAAGTTTTCTGCGAATCTTCGGCAGTAGCTTGCAAGACCGAGGAAGCTACGGAGTTGCTTCACGTTCTGAGGAGGTTCCCAATTAACAATTGCAGACACCTTCTCAGGATTCACGGCAATGCCCTTGGCAGAGATGATATGCCCAAGATAAAGAACCTCATCGAGCCAAAATTCACACTTGGAGAACTTGGCATAGAACTGATGTTCCCTGAGCTTGTCAAGAACCAAACGCAAGTGCTTGGCATGATCTTCCTTGTTCTTGGAGAAAACCAGAATGTCGTCGAGATAGACCAACACGAAGTCATTGGTGTAGGGGTTGAAGATGAAGTTCATCATGCGAGAGAACGTCGGAGGAGCGTTGGCGAGGCCAAAAGACATGACAGTGTATTCATATGACCCATAGCTTGTCCTGAAAGCCATCTTGGGAATATCTTGCTCACGGATTCGAATCTGATGATAACCCATACGGAGATCAAGCTTAGAGAATACTTGGGCACCCTTGAGTTGTTCGAACAGCTCATTGATGTTGGGGAGTGGGTATTTGTTCTTGATGGTCTTCTTGTTCAATGGACGATAATCAACACAAAGTCAGTCCGTTCCATCCTTCTTCTTCACAAAAAGAACACCACAACCCCACGGAGAAGAACTAGGCCGAATGAGACCCATTCTTTCTTGAACATCGAGTTGTTTCTTCAGCTCCTTCAACTCTTCAGGTCCTAGCTTGTAAGGACGCTTGCACACAGGTTCCGTACCGGGCTCAAGTTCAATAACAAATTCAACGGGCCGGTGCGGAGGCATTCCTGGGAACTCTTCTGGGAAGACGTCTTGATACTCACACATGACTGGAATCTGCGAAATAGCATCCAATTCGCCCTTCTCATTGAGAGAAAACAACCGGATTGTATCATCACGAGCGGCAAAGACAATGACATCCTCAGACGAATGAGTCAGTTGAATCTTCCTGGCTGCACAGTCGAGCTGAGCCTTGTGCTTAGAGAGCCAGTCCATCCCGAGAATAAGATCGATATCGGAATCGCCAAGAACAATTGGGGAAGAAAGGAACTTGTAGTCGCCCAAGGTGATAGTAACATCCGGGACACAGAAATTAGCTGTCATTTGCTTGCCAGGTGACACAATTTGTAAAGAATTTTGCAGATGCTGGTAATCGCAGTCATACTTTGATGCAAAAGGTTTAGAAATGAAGCAATGCGATGCACCAGTGTCAAAAAGAACTTTTGCAGGAATATCGTTAACAGGAAGGTTACCCATGATCACATCTGACGAATCCTCTGCCTGAGCTGCGTTCATCAAGTTGACCTTGGCGGACTTGGGGTTATGCTTGACCACAGCTGTACTTGCCGATCTGACAGGAGGAGGAGGAAGACGCCTCTAGTTGAAACACTTGTTGGCGTAGTGACCCTTCTGTTGGCACTTGTTGCACGTGACCTCTGAAAGAGGACGGTGGTACGGAGCACTTGATCTTGGAGCTTGAGACGAAGTCTTGTTCTGAAAGCCTGGGTTGGGTGGGTGGGAAGAACCACTGCCACCTTTGCTCTTCTGCTGATACGGCTGACAGAACGGAGGAGGAGGAAGCCAATACTTCTGCTGCTTGGCCACTTGAGTAGAGGAAGAAGGCGTAGTGTCTCTGACTCGCTTCCTGGAAGCACCACACCTCAACTGAGCAGCCTCTTGCTTCAGTGCCATGTTGTAGAACTCATCGTACCTCAACGGCTCAAAGAGGACAAGAGCGAGCTGAATTTCTTCACGGAGACCACCCCTGAACTGGTATATCATGCTCTTCTCATCAGGTACGTCCTGCTTGGCAAAGCGGGCGAGCTTCTGGAACAACTTGTTGTAGTCGTAGACAGACAAAGAGCTTTGCTTCAGATTGCGGAATTCCTCGCGTTTGGTTTCAGTCACACTCTGAGGGATGTGATGAGCTCGGAAATCTCGATGGAAATCATCCCAAGTGATCAAACGTCCACCTCTGGAATCCTTGTACTGCTGGAACCACTCTGCATCCTGATCTTTGAGTTGGAAGGAAGCGAACTTGACGAAATCTTCAGGCCTGACGTTGCTGCATTCAAAATGCTTGCCCAGGTCCACTAGCCAATCGTCAGCATCGGAAGCCTCAACACAATTGCTGAACGTCTTTGGACCATTTGCAAGGAACTGGTTCAGTGTAGCAAAATGGTTCTGATTGTTGCCTTGATTCCCTTGACTGCCTTAATTGCGCTCTTGGAGGATTTGCATGATCAACTGTGTATTTGCATTGGTTGCGGCCATCACAACTTGCCAAGCCTCCGGAGGAGGTGGAGGTGGTGGCAGATCAGGATTCGGAGTCGTGCGCGTTGGAGGAGCCATCCTGAAGAGGTTGACCACCATTAGCACATAGATAGACAAATATTGAAGCTAAATCCAACGGAATGAAAATTGCAACATAAAGTCTTCACATCCGAACAAAATGAACGAATGCACTTCTCTTGAAGTGGTCACATATCCCTAAATTGCGAAGCCATGTAGAATTAGGTAGAAGAGGCAATCAACAAGGGATGGAATCAACATATGACTTCGAAGCAACTCGAAATAAAACCAAGGATTGGCTTGCGAAATAAGCCGGAACAAACATATGATAGAGATTTCGTCCGAAGTTTTCGTGGTGGGACCTACACGGGCTTGATCGTACAGCACCATCATGTACAAGGCAGTGCACATGACATACGAAGTGTCCCCGAGTCAGCATAGCCAAGGACTCTTTAAGACACAACGAGGCCACTGTAAAATCGACCGTGAATAGGCGAACCACTAGACGTCGAACCCCAATTTCATATCATGCATCTGTCGGAAAGATATCCTAAGAGCTACTTGAATTCCCACCTATGAAACTCCCGAAACTTTCCGGTTATGCAATCAGGTGTTGGGGATACAGGGGAAGCATAATATCTCACCCAAACTAGCAATACCTACATCCAGCTGTATCCATCCTTCAACACATAACCAAGAAACATTCGGAAACCATCTACCTCAACCTTTGAAAAGCATCCGTTATACAAGTTATGGCGATACTCCCGAACTCCCGCCCCAGTACTGGGTGGCGTCGAGGTTATCTCACCAACGAACTGCATAAAGGAGGTTTTCAATGTCGGCGAACATATCTCAAGTATTCCAGAATTGCAACGATGAAATTATGATGACAACACCTCAGTGCTCAACTCCCCGGGACACTTCCACTAAACCCCTGACAGGAGGCACCAAGACAGTGTTCTCATCATAAGCCATCAGAACGATTCCAAGATACTCGCGTGATCCTAAATTTTTTTTAGTGAAATTTGAGAAGAGAAGAGTCAAAACTCTACGTCAGGATGCCTTACCAGAGCGATGAGGAGACTGGGAAGTAAAAAGAATTCCTAAGCTCTCCGATATATAATTCCTAAATGACTCAAAACATTTTTCTAGACACAACTCGGCTGCAAAAAACGATCAATCAGTGGGGGCTCCTAAGGTCGGGGAAGGCTCTGATACCAACTTGTAATGCCCTCGATGCGGCTATAGCTCCCACGTGTCGAGGCACGACTTAGAGGCATAACCGCATTGAAAGCAATGTTGCAAGTTAGGAAAATCATCACACACCCGATGTAATATATATATTAAAGGGGAGATACAATAGTTGGCTTACACTCGCCACGTCACATCAAAGTACATAAATAACATACATCATCCAAACACTCATGGCCTGACTACGGCGCCAAAATATAAGACAAACCCAACAAGCGACATAGGTCCCGATCACCCCAACTGGGCACCACTACTGATCATCAGGAAAAGACACATAGTAACGCTGAGAATCCTCGTCGTACTCCCACTTGAGCTCGAGCGCGCCATCTGGAGCTGTATCATCTGTCCCTACATCTGGTGTAATAGTAAACTGTGAGCCACAGGGACTCAGCAATCTCGCACCCTTGCGATCAAGACTATTTAAGCTTAATAGGTAGGAAGGGGTAAATGTAAGTGGAGTTGCAGCAAGCGACTAGCATATATGGTGGCTAACTTATTCGTAAAAGAGAGCGAGAAGAGAGAACAAGGCACGAGCGAGGAACTAGAGAGCAACCTGCGCAAACATGACTCCAACACCGTGTCCACCTCCCGGACTCCGCCGAGAAGAGGCCATCATGGCAACACACTCAGTTGATTCATTTTAATTAATTAAGGTTCAAGTTATCTACAACCGGACATTAACAAATTCCCATCTGCCCATAACCGCGGGCACGGCTTTCGAAAGATCAATCCCTGCAGGGGGGGTCCCAACTTAGCCCATAACAAGCTCTCACGGTTAACGAAGGAATAGACCTCCACCCAAGACACACCGATCAGACTCGGTATCTCGGTACAACAAGACGATTCGACAGGTTAAAACAAGACCAGCAACACCGCCCGAATGTGCCGACAAATCCCGATAGGAGCTGCACATATCTCGTTCTCAGGGCACACTCAGATGAGCTCTCCATACAACTAAAACCAAACCTCGAGTTTCCCCGAGGGGGCGCTGCACAGGACTCTAGTTCGGACCAACACTCAGAGGAGCACTGGCCCGTGGGGGGGTTTAAAATAAGATGACCCTCGGGCTCCGGAAACCCAAGGGAAAAAGAGGCTAGGTGGCAAATGGCAAAACCAATGTTGGGCATTGCTGGAAAAGCTTTAATCAAGGCGAACTATCAAGGGGTTCCCATTATAGCCCAACCGCGTAAGGGACGCAACAATCCGGGAACATAACACCGATATGACGGAAACTAGGGCAGCAAGAGTGGAACAAAACACTAGGCGAGAGGCCGAGCCTTCCACCCTTTACCAAGTGTATAGATGCATTAAGATAACATGGCAATATAATGATATCCCAACAAGTAAATAAATGTCCCAACAAGGAACGGCTCCAATCTTCACCTGCAGCTAACAACGCTATAAGAGGGGCTGAGCAAAGCGGTAACATAGCCAATCAACGGTTTGCTAGGACAATGGTGGGTTAGAGGTTCAACATGGCAATTGGGAGGCTGACAAGCAAGTGGTAGGCATCGTAGCATTGGCATAGCAAAAGAGCGAGCAAACTAGCATAGCAAAGATAGTAGTGATTTCGAGGGTATGATCATCTTGCCTGCACAGTTGTCAGAGTTGACTGGATCCTCAAAACCAAACTCAATGGGCTCCTCGTTAGCGAACTCATCTCCCGGCTCTACCCAAACAACACAAACAAGCAACAAGGATACAATCAACCACGTGCAAACTCAAACAATAAAAATGCAAAGATGATATGCTATGCGGGATGCGATGCGAGATGCAAAATGCAAGACGTGACAGGAAATGCATGAACCTGGCCTCAACTTGGAAAACCAAGTGTGCCACTGGATAGAGGGGATGAAATCACTTGAAAACGATATAAAGATCAATGGAATCGGAGCTACGGTTTGGAAATGGCAAGCGTTTTAAGATATGACAACGGTCTGCGATTTACAGCAAGTAGGCATCTAAATGCAACGAAAAGAACATGCTACAGCCACCAAACATGACAACAAAATACATGGCAGGAATTCCCACAAGATGCTTAACAAAACACTAGCACTGAGCCATGGCCAAATTCATCCATTAAGAGGTTCAAACAAGCATGGCAAAACGCAAACGCAAAACAGATTTCAGACTTAGTGAAATTAACACTAGTCTGAAATTTCAGATCACGAAGCTCTCTTCGGAGCAGCAAAACAACATGACACATGACCTGATTATGAAAAGTAAGAACATGGCATGGAGCTACTCAACAAGCTTATCAAAAGTCCCAAAGTGACCTGGGGCCAAAAGGGATCACAAAACATACTAACAAGCACACGAACATAGCTCACGCACAATCAGTTTTCAGACTTAGTGAAAACTGAGACATGCTGGAATTTAACTCACGAAGGCATGTAAACGAGCTCAATGCACTCACTACGGTGCAAGTCATGGCAAGGCAAGCATATATCCATTAATAAGACACAAAATGATAGCTAGACATGGCAAGAACAATGGCATAGCATGCACGGATCATTAACAATAGCATCGGCAAAATCGCAAACAAGTTGACGATCTGCCCAGATTTACCACGAAGCAAAAGTAGAGCTCGATTGACTCAAGCTAGAGTACTCCACATATGCAAACAAAGACATGCATGGATAGAGCAAAACATTATTAACAAAACTCCCTTACTGATCATCCTCAAAAGAGGCACGGATCACTAGGAAACAAGCTGAACATATGGCATCATGAACTAAATAATCCCAGACTTAGTGAAATCCACTAAGTCCCTGAAAACAGATCTACCAAGTGCCTCACTTGGCAAGCTTGCACAAGTCAGCACACACATCCTAAAAATGCATGGGTTGCACCTCTGGAAAGAAGACAAAATGCTTAACAAATCATATCCAGGACTCACAGGCATATCATGCACACAATAATCATGGCAAAAATGACAAAAGGCTAAGATGAACTACCAGATCTGACAATTAACTCACGAAGCCTCCTTCTAGCAGCATTTCGGGCATCAAGATGAACTCAAATGAAAATGATGCAATGGAATGAAATGATGTACATGTCGAGACGAACATTTTTATATACTATATGTGCAAAACGGAGCTACGGATGCGGAGATATCATCGGTCAAAGTATGCTCGAAAAATTAAGGGGGAGAGGGAAAAGTCAACCGTGCCTAGATCTAGGGTTCCTCGGCACGCGAACCGAGGCAACTCCAGCGAGCTCATAGCAGCTCCGGCGAGCTCGAAGAAGCGGTGAGGAGGCGAGGGAGAGGCAGATCCGGCCTCTCCCGACCGGATCCGGCGGCGGGGAGGCTCCGGCCACCGTGGGGAGGCGAGGTCGGCGAGGGGCGGCCGGCCGGGCGGCGGGGAGGCGAGGTCGCCCGCGGCGGCCTGGTGCGGCCTGCGGCGGCGCCGGCCACCGGGCGCGAAGAAGAAGGGCGGCGGCGGCTCGGGCCTCGGGGGCTCTCCCCGGGCCGAGCGGGCTTCGGCGGCAGCGCGGGCAGGCGGGCCACGTGGCGCGTTCCGGTTGGCTGGGCGCGGCGGCGGACGCTGTTCGGCCGGGGGCGGACACGTTCGGCGGCGCGGGATCTGTTTTTTTAGCTAGGGTTTCGGGGAGAGGGAGAGATCCGAAATGAAGGGGATGTATTTATAGGCATAAGTGGAGCTAGGAGAGTCCAAATGAGGTGCGGTTTTCGGCCACGCGATCATGATCGAACGCTCTAGGAAATGGAGCAAAGTTTGGTGGGTTTTGGGCTAAATTGGTGGGGTGTTGGGCTGCAACACACATGAGGCCTTTTCGGTCCCTCGGTTAACCGTTGGAGTATTAAACGAAGTCCAAATGGTACGAAACTTGACAGGCGGTCTACCGGTAGTAAACCAAGGCCGCATGGCAAGTCTCGGTCCAATCCGGAAATGTTTAATCCCCACACACGAAAGAAAGCTAGATTCGACCACCGGAGGAGAACGAAGCGCCGGAATGCAAAACGGACAACGGGGGAAATGCTCGAATGCATGAGATGAACATGTATGCAAATGCAATGCACATGATGACATGATATGAGTTGCATGAAAACGAAAACAACACACGGATACAAAGACCCGAACCGAGAAATAAATATAACTTAACGCCGGAAATGGCAAGAGTTGGAGTACAAATTGGGAAAGTTATATCTGGGGCGTTACACTAGCCTATGGTATGATTGTATATTGTCCTACGGACTAAACCCTCCGGTTTATATAGACATCGGAGGGGGCTAGGGTTACACAAGGTCGGTTACAAGGGAGGAGATCTACATATCCGTATTGCCTAGCTTGCCTTCCACGCCAAGGCGGGTCCCATCCGGGCACGGGACGAAGTCTTCAATCTTGTATCCTCATAGTCCAATAGTTCGGCCAAAGGATATAGTTCGGCTGTCCGGAGACCCCCTAATCCAGGACTCCCTCAACAGACTAAACCCTCCGGTTTATACACACATCGAAGGGGCCTAGGGTTGTACATGGTCAGTTTGTGGGGGAAGGAAATAACATATCCAGACACCAATCTTGCCATCCATGCACAAGGGAGTCCTACCTGGACACAGGGGGAAACTCTTCTGCTTGTATCTTCATGGCCCATCAGTCTGGCCCATATCGAATAACCCGGACACCCGAGGACCCCTTAATCCAAGACTCCCTCACTCGTAGCTCTTCTGGCCCAACTCTTTTGCTTCGGAGGCTTCTTCTGGTCCATAAAAAATCACCATAAATTTTCAGCTCATTTGGACTCTGTTTGATATTCCTTTTCTGCGAAACTCAAAAACAAGGAAAAAACAGAAACTGGCACTGGGCTCTAGTTTAATAGGTTAGTCCCAAAATCATATAAAATAGCATATAAAACATCCAAGATAGATAATATAATAGCATGGAACAATTAAAATTATAGATACGTTGGAGACGTATTACATTGTCCTACTATTTTTTGATGCACAAAACTAGTCAATGAACAGATTGGCCTGCTAAAAACTGACACTTTAGAATGCATCCATACTTTTTTACTGCAGAAAATGGTGCTCTACAGAATCTAAGGAAGCACTTAGAACCGGAAGAGACGGAGGCACTTGGTTGTGCCCGCTAGAGCTGTGATTTGGAGGCGGTGGTGGCGGAAGAAGCCATACCAGGTTTGGGAGGAGGGACGGGTATCCCTGTGGGGAGGAGCTTGAGGTGAGGAAAGAAGACGTACCGGAGTTGGCAGAGGAGATGTGGGGATCATGGGTGGTGGGGCGACAGAAGCGGCAGAAGGGGGCCGCAGCGACACATGGTGGCAAGGGCCGGCGGCGGCGCTGCGGGAAGAGATCGGCAGCAGCGGCGTGGTATGAGGCCGGCGGCGGTGTCGCGGCGGCAGTGTGATGGTAGGAGGCCGCTGGCGGCCCGAGATGGTTGCCCGGGACCTGCCCCAGGGGCCGCCCCGCGAACTGCCCAGGCCGGCGTCAAAGATTCTATCGGGGCAGGGGGTAGGGGCGGTGGCACTTCTGCTAGTGGACGGAGGTGGGGGAGGCAGCCCTTGCTGCCGGGGGAGGGGGTGGTGGCGGCGTCGCTTCTGCCGGTGGAGGGAGGTGGCGGCAATGACGCTTCTGCCGATGGAGGCTGGTGGTGGCGGCGGGGCCTGCTATCCGGGGAGGGAGATTGGGGCGGCGGTGATGGGTGGGAAGTTAGAGGAGAGCGTGGGATAAGATCAGGAGGGCCTTCTTTTTTTTTCTCCGCGAGTTCGGGAGTTTGGGAGGACATCCGCGCGCCGTATATATAGGGGTAGTTGTGATCAGAATGGTTATTCTGATCCTGTGATCATAATAGTCCTACTCTATATAGTCGATCTATTCTACTAATATTAGCAGAATAGTTATTCTATTAACACTTTGGAACTGCACGTTCAATGGAAGTGCACGTCATTCTTGAAGCAAGAGCACTGCAGTAGTTATGTGTGTGAACTTCTCGTCGCAAAAAACGGCACGTAGATTTTTCGGTACTATTTTTGCTCTAGTTTGTAAACCCTGTGCCGGAACGAGGCGTGTAATATACCATTGGAAAGCTATGGATTAGGCGCAACTTTGCCATGTAGATTTTTTTAAGATTCCTCACGGTTTTAGAGCAGTTTTGAAAATGGCGCAACACCCTACTAGTGGCAGTGGGCTGATACATCTCCAACGTATCTACTTTTCCAAACACTTTTGCCCTTGTTTTGGACTCTAACTTGCATAATTTGAAAGAAACTAACCCGGACTGACGCTGTTTTGAGCAGAATTACCATGGTGTTATTTATGTGTAGGAGCAAACGTTCTCGGAATGACCTGAAACTTCACGGAGACACTTTTCAGAAAATAAGAAAAATACCTGCCAAAGATGAAGGCCAGGGGCCCACCACCTTGCCACGAGGGTGGGGGCGCTGAAAGGACCACGATGTCGCCTAGAGGGGGGTGGTGAATAGGCATTTTAAAATCTTTTACGGATTTGGCTATATCCTAATGCGGAAATAAACTAAGTGGATACTTTTCAAGCACAAATCCTAAATATACTAGGCTCACTAAGTGCACCAACAACTTAGGATATGAGTAAGCACAAGTAAGTCACACAAACTTACTCAATGTATATCACGAGATATGGAAATGAATAATACACACAACCACAAGTAAGCAATACAAACTTACACAAATTGTATCACAATATATGGAATTGAATGATACAAGCAAACTCAAGTAAGCACTACAAGCTTACACAAGTTATGTCACAAGATATGGAAATGAATGTTACAAGCTAGCAATTCACACTAAGCATAAGATAGAACAATAGTACAAAGTATGAATTGCGAATATAAAGTGTAGGCCTAAATAATCTCTTCAAGGGAATGGCAAATACATTATAATGAGGACAACAAGATATAGTGAATGCACGGTCAAGTGACCAAAGTAAACCACAAGTAAGGAGTTAGGGTTAGGGATAACCGAAGTCACGAAGACGAGGATGGATTACGATGTTCACTTCCTTGGAGGGAAGCTAGTCACCCTTAGAGAGGTGGATATTACCACGAAAGCACACCAACTCCACGAAGGCTCACCCTATTCTCCTTGAGATATCACCACGAAGGTGATTCTCATCCACTAGTGGTAGACCTTGAGGCGGCCTCCAAACCTTCACAAACTTTCCGAGGGACAAATCACAAGTTGATTCCTCACCGGAGCACTCCTACCGCCTAGGAGTCTCCAACCTCCAAGAGTAACAAGAACAAAGGGGAAATGCTCAAGACTTGCTCAAATCACGAATTCCTTTGGTCAAGAGAGGGAGAGGGAGTGGATCTATCACTTGATTAGAAAAACTCTCAAGAACTCTCACGAGTCTCTCCGGGATCTAAGATTTGGTGTAGGAGAAGTGAGAGGGAGCCACTTGTGTTTCTTGGGGCGATTTGGGATGAAGTGGTCAACCCTCTACCGGATTAGTAGAGGGATATATATAGAGGGCCTAGAAAACTAGCTGTTTGTGAGTAAGTGATAGCGCCGGGCCGGACATCCGGGCAAGGGTCGGACATCCGGGCAAGGGCCGGACATACGGCGGGCACAACCAACATTTTAAAACAGGTTCTGCAATTTGCGGGCCGGATTTCCGGGAGGATCCCGGACATCCTGGGTGACCCGGAAGCCCGAATATCTGGCCAAGTCCCGGATGTCCGGCCATTAAAAAAAACAGCAGGAACCCCAAAACTGAAACATGCATAACTTTCACATCCGGACTCCGATTTTGATGATCTTGGGCTCGTTTTGAAGCTACGGAAAATTTCCAGTTCCTCACATAGAGAACCGACCAATATAAGCCAAAATGGATGGTGCAAAGCATGCAAGGGTTATACATATACTTTGGGAAACCTAGTTGGCTTTGGATTTTCTTTTGAGATATGTAGGCATATTGTATTTGTATTGGATAGGAGTGAAATATGCCTATGTTGGAATATGATGTGAGAAGAATAGAAATAGATGATGTTGACTTGAGCAAATCCATCACTAACCCCTTTGACCCCCTCTTAATAGTGCGGGATCCCTATAACTCAAGAATCATAAAAGAACTATACTAGATAGCTACCGGAAACTCATTCTTGAGCATATATCCTTTTCGATGGTCATCGATCCTCACATCTAAAGCCAAAGGAACTAATACCTTTGACTAGAGCCTTTCACTTGAGCTTTATATTGATGTTTCTTCATGGCTCAAGTTGAAGGCAAGACATTGGAGAAGTCTTCAAGTAGCTCCCCCATACACAATGTGGAAAGCTTTGCTTTGCATTCATCTTTACTTGTCCATCAGCATTAATTACTTGATGACATACTTTGATGAGCACCAAGCTTTCTTATAAGCACCAAGCTCATGAGAATTACCTAACCCACATAACATAAACAACACATAGTATGGGTTAGTACACAAAGCGCAATCGATAAATTCTTACCATACCACAAGATCTCATGTGGCACATGATATGCGCTTGTGTGTTGACCATCTTAGAGGTCAATCTTTGATCTTTATCTTGGTCAACATTTATCTTTGATCCATGATTAATATTGATGTCTTGAAGGCCCTATTGATATCTTCACTATGCTTCATTTCTTCAAGACATAATAACCAATATCTCAATTCACCATGACCATATCAAGTTTCTCCTTGAATATCATATTGGACATCATTTTCTCGTTCTCATGCTCCAACATAGTATCTTGAGAGGCACAATGAATTCTTCACTTGAATTACTTGCTTCAAGACATAATAATCCATGACTCAACATATGAGCTCATATTGATCCTATCTTCAAGCATATGTAGAATTCTTCTCTTTAATCATTCTCCCAATATCTTGATCCATCATGGTTCAACCCATAAGCCTTGATGCATGCACAACGATATGTATATGGCATTCATTTCGAATTCATTCTATCTCCTTCTTGCATCACCATGGAACAAACATCCTTTAGTTCATCCAATCTTCTTCATGCATTGGAAATGGAACTTTCCTTCAAATGTATAGCTCAATGCAAACATTAGTCCATTAGGATTGTCATCAATTACCAAAACCGCACATGGGGACTACATGTACTTTCAATCTCCCCCATTTTGGTAATTGATGACAATCTCAACAAGAGGGTTTATATAGTGAATGTTAACACAAGTATGCAATTTACCAGAGGATAAATTGTATACTTGAGATAGTGTTGATAGAATCAAGTCTCACAAAGATACTTGAGTTTATCAGGCTCAGTGTACTAACATCGAAACACTACACAAGTATTTGATGTTAGTGGAACCACAATATGTAGAGCAAGCTCCCCCACAATATATGCATGTGTGAATGAACTTTGGATTTCCTTGCATATATTGGTTGGCATACACTAGGTGGAGTTTTATCTATATATTCATTCATGCAACAAACATATATAACCAGGGTAGATAAGCATGAGTGACAACAAGCACTTACAAATACATATCTTAAACCCTCTAAACTTCTCCCCCATTGGCAACAAATGCCAAAATGGATTAAAAAAATCTAGAGGACTAATATAGTATGAGTTCCTCCTTAATGTGTGCATATCGCAAAAATGTGAGTGAAATCAAATGCACATATTCAATGATGAAAAATTTGAGGAGCTCAACCCATATTTAGGATCTAGAATGCAACAAGATAGTATGATATGAAAATAAGATTAAACATGGGAACAAAACATTCAAAAGATCCAAAGAACATATTTTGGACAAGATAAAATAGGAATATCCAATGTGATCATGATGTCAAGTATGGTCCAAAATACATCCAAAACACATGAGTGCGCAAGGATATATGCAATGCAGCACTCACGACACAACCTCTCACCGAAGCCACACCACACAAAGTGGATGGCAAGGAATAAATGATATCAAGGAAATATATGAACTTTCTTATGTATAAAACTTTCTAAGTGGCCAATAATAATCATGATATGTATACACAAAAAAAGGTTGTAGTTGATAAGAACATGATACCCACGGGTGAATCCAGTATTATACAACTTCGAGCCTAGCATAAGAGCAAGACACATGGCACAAAGTATTAATAAATTGATCTCATTTGCATAACACAAAGTGACGCAAGAAATCAAAAGATCTGATGAGCCAGGGGGATAAAAGAATATTATGATTTGAGCAACGGAGTGTTCTAAGGAAAATAGAGAAGCTCCCCTTGATTTGTGCACTATTTAGATTTTTTATTTGGATACAAGTCCACAAAATAGGATCATCACTCCCCCAAAATAAATAGGAACAAAAAGAAATTGCAAGCAAGCATAGGTAACAAAAGAATCCTAGCAATTGCAACAAACATATGGTTGAGCAACATGTAAATGAGGGAACCTAATAATAGGCACAACCAAAACGATGTTTGTGAGTCAAGTCAAAGCACTTGAGAAGACTAATATAAGGATGAGAATTAAGCATCAACATAGTCTTGAGTAAATGAGATTCAAGGTTCCAGACATGTCCTTCCCACACGCACGAACTTAAGCAGGTGACACACACATCAAGCAAATGGGTTTCACAAGCTCACTAATAGCAAATTAAAAATCAAAGCTTGTGACAACCCATGGTGAAGATAGGAAATAATAGGCTTGTCAAGACAAGCACGAGGACAACAAACTTCACCAAACATGAGTGGACTAAGATGCAAAGAGTTAAGACACACACTCATACAATGAATGCTTCCACGGAGCCACCAAAGATATAAAAGGAGAATGAAACGATGGACATGAAAGAATAGGTATATCAACTAGAGATGTAACTTCTCTCACGTGCATAAGATTCTAGGTAAATGACATATATATCCACAAAGAAGGATGTACACATGAAACAGTTACAAAAGGAAAGAATAAGATATCCAAACGGGAGTCATAAAATATACCAATGAGATCTTTGCTTGAAAGCATAGCACATGGCTTAATATTATCTTATTGTATATTAATGAACTCCAAACACACAACCATCAAAGACATCACAACTAGCAACAAGAGATCATTGTTGGGATGCTTTGAGAGAGGAAACAAGTATCACAGGAATGAGTTAATAAATTCATGCCATGATGCAACCTACACAAGGTTGACCCCATTTCTATATATAGGCATGAAGTAAATACTTGTTACTGAGATAGCATTGGTATGAGTCGTAGATCAATAAAATGTCCAAGCTTGGCTCTAATTTCCTCATAGTGCCACCACCTTCATGAATAAGCCAATCCCCCAATGCTTCTCAAATGTACCTAAAACATTTTAAGTACAATATGGTCCCCAAATTTATTGGGTCCGAGGTAGTTAGCATAACTACAACCCATAGGGTAAAACCACTTAAGTATGTGCATATTGATATGATTTTGAACTTCATGCACATCTTAGCTATTAAGAATTTGATGGATTTACCATATATATATGGAATCAAATAAAGCAAACAAGGCGTGCGAATTTACACATAGTAACTATGCATGCACATGCCTACCAAAATCCAGGGAGATACAAAATGGAAAAATGAACATATAACCATTAATACTTCCAATAACATCACTAGTAATTCATGTTGTCCAAAATAAATCAAAGCGACAAATCAACATATGATAGCACACAAAGTTCAACATATGAACAAAGGAAAACCACTGAGCATATATGATATGCATTGCACACATACTCATAGGAATATCTCACTCAAGTAGATACATGATACTATAGACAATGAGATGAAAAACTCCCATAAATCCATACAAACCAATACAATGAACTCGAGCAAATGGCATTTCGAGTTATCATTCGACATAGAATCTACATAAGTACATGATCATCTATACTAACACAAGCATAACATGAGAGTTTAGAAATGAACACAATGCTTGGATAGTATATTATTAACATTCCAATTAGATAGATCATCATGCAAAGCAACAATTGGATTATCTTTAATCAAACGATTTTCCGAATATGATCTTGAAAATAACCATGGGAAAAACCACACAAGAATGCCATATATAAACAAGACATTGCATGCCACAGAGATATAAGATAATCTCAAATATATTATAGGTGGCATCCCATAATTGTTCACATTAAGCAAGGATTGTGATATGCACAAAGCATATCACTCCCCCATAATGTGGTGATCCATTAATATCTCAAAAGAGACCAATAAGATGCAACTAAAATGCAATGAAGGCTCGAGACTACACACACAAATATATGACTTGCATTGCAACCTACACATGCTAGATAACACAAATCAAACATATTAGGAGACACAACATAAACAAACATATGCTAGGTACAAAACCTAAACATGCATGGGGCTAGTAACTTTCAATGTAGACAATATAAATACAAGTTACCGCCATAAGGAGCATTGGAATCACAAATATGATGATAATTCATTTGACTTGGTTTGAACCATATAATGAATGGTGAGAATCATTTTTCTTCATGAACTAGCCAAGTCTCCAATGCCCTCCACACACCTATTGATCAAGTTTGAACTCGATGGTCCCCAACCACGTTGGGTCCTAAGAAGTTAGTAACAATAGGCTTGGCAACCCAAACGGTATTATCCACTTTCAAACCACTTTGGGCACCAACATACTTGGCAAACATATTACCATCCATATCCTTCCTAAGTGAATAATGATCATTGATAATTGGAGGCTTAGAGATGTTACCATTGGG
The DNA here is from genome assembly GCA_034509565.1 of Triticum monococcum. Classification (NCBI taxonomy): domain Eukaryota; kingdom Viridiplantae; phylum Streptophyta; class Magnoliopsida; order Poales; family Poaceae; genus Triticum; species Triticum monococcum. The sequence continues at coordinate 238,194,358 of CM067843.1, forward strand.
ACATGATGAAGCTATGTGTCCCTTCTTACGGCAAATATAGCAACATGTACTCCTCCTTCTCTTCTTCTTTACTTTATCAACTCGGGAGGTAATAACATGTTTCATCATGGATAGTGGCCGTTCTTCAACTTGAGGTTGAACTTGAGATTGAGCTTGAGATCACTTCCCATTTAGCTTCCCTTTATAAGCCCTTTTCTTCAATGGACAAGATCTCACGTGATGTCCAACCTTTTTGCACTTAAAGCAAGAAATGGTGGACTCGTTCTTGGCTTGGTCTTGCCCCCTTTTCTTGTTCATGGATTTCTTCTTGTTGGAGTGAAAACTATGTCCATCATCGCACTTTTCCAAGTCTTTCTTCAAACTAGTAACTTGGGCCTTGAGCTCATTAATTTCCTCTACATGGTTAGTTTCAAGACTAGAAACAAGAGGACTAGTGGAAGTAGAAACTTCATGGTTAGAGCAACAAGACAAGGTAAGAAATTCATCATGAGGTGTATCAATATCATGTAGAGAGGAATTGCAAGGACTAGCACATGGAAATAAGGCATTTTGAGTAGAACATGTGCTAATATCCACATGAGACTCACGTGATTTTACCTTCGTGAACATAGCCTCATGAGCTAACTTTAGCCCATCATGAGAGAGTAGAAGATCGTCATGAGTGCCCGAGAGATTTCCATAACTTTCTTCCAATTTCCCATAATTGCTAGTTAGCAAATCAAGTTGAGTCCTTAGCTCAACATTTTCTTTCAACATTGGTGCTTCACACAAGATAGAGTTAGTAGCACAATCATCATTATCAATATGCGAGGAGCATGTAGAAACTAGAGACTCCGAATGAGTAGCTTGAAGTTCCTCATTAGACTTAGAGAGTTTGGTGAGCTCTCCTTTGACATTCTTGTAGCCAAGGTCAAGGTGCTCAAAATCCTCTTTAAGTTTACAATGAGTAACTTCAATCTCTTCTTTTAAAGACCTCAAGTCACTAAGACATTGATGAGCCTTAGCAAGTTCATGTTCAAGTTGTTCACTTTTCGCTTGCTCGTTAAGAAATAAGTCATTACATTTTTGAAAGCAAGCAAGAACATCTTGGAACCTTCTATAAGTGTTATCTTTAGCTCTATGAAGAGTTTTCCCAATCTCATAGAGATTTTGAGTCAAGTCATCATCATCATCCTCATTACAACTATCATCATTATCACTAAGAGAAGATGATACCTCGTCATTACCTCTTGCCATGAGGCACATGTGAACAAAGGGGGGTGATGATGATTCTTTTGGAGGAGAGGGTTCTTCATCAATCAAGCATGCCTCATCTTTCTTGATTTCCTCTACATGGTTAGTCATAGAACAACTAGAGGAAACCAAATCATTTCTATCATGGCAACATGGGAGATCAAGCATATCATCAGAAATGAGCTTACCACCATCATCACAAGATATTTATTCACTCACCATGTCATTACCTTGTGGCACGCCACATGATGGTGAAGTGGAAGATATTGAAGTGTCCAAGTAATTGGAGGTGGAAGCAATATAGAGTTCTTCATGATTTAAAAATGTGGAGAAATCCTCCATTAACTCCCTGAAAAGAATATTGTCTTCATCAAGATTGGACCCACCATATATATCTTCAAGTTTGGTCCAAGCCTCATGAGCCGACTTGCAAGTCAAGATTTCCTTAAACACTTCGAAGGATATAGCTTGGTGAATGGCACTCAAAACTTGACTATCAAGATGCATATCCTCAAGTGATGGAGATTGTCCATCCTTTAGATTTGAATCCCCTACAACAACAATCCGCAAAGCATTTGGACCCATGGCCCGAAAGTGACAAAGCATGTGTAATCTCCACATAATGTAATTTGTTCCATTAAAACAAAATGTGTCATCGTGCACTAGTTCACTAGTCGACATCGTTACTCTCTAGGCGGTGAAGCCTAATAAGGAGAGACCGGGCTCTGATACCAATTGAAAGGACCACGATGTCGCCTAGAGGGGGGTGAATAGGCGTTTTAAAATCGTTTACGGATTTGGCTATATCCTAATGCGGAAATAAACTAAGCGGATACTTTTCAAGCACAAATCCTAAATATACTAGGCTCACTAAGTGCACCAACAACTTAGGATAAACAAGATGAGAACAACGAGGATATGAGTAAGCACAAGTAAGTCACACAAACTTACTCAATGTATATCACGAGATATGGAAATGAATAATACACACAACCACAAGTAAGCAAGACAAGCTTACACAAATTGTATCACAATATATGGAATTGAATGATACAAGCAAACTCAAGTAAGCACTACAAGCTTACACAAGTTATGTCACAAGATATGGAAATGAATGTTACAAGCTAGCAATTCACACTAAGCATAAGTGAGGGAGTCCTGGATTAGGGGGTATCCGGACAGCCGGATTATATCCTTTGGCCGGACTATTGGACTATGGAGATACAAGATTGAAGACTTCGTCCCGTGTCCGGATGGGACTCTCCTTGGCGTGGAAGGCAAGCTTGGAAATACGGATATGTAGATCTCCTTCCTTGTAACCGACTCTGTGTAACCCTAGCCCCCTCCAGTGTCTATATAAACCGGAGGGTTTTAGTCCGTAGGACAAGATACAATCATACCATAGGCTAGCTTCTAGGGTTTAGCCTCTCTGATATCGTGGTAGATCAACTCTTGTACTACTCATATTATCAAGAATAATCAAGCAGGACGTAGGGTTTTACCTCCATCAAGAGGGCCCGAACCTGGGTAAAACATCGTGTCCCCTGCCTCCTGTTACCATCCGCCTTAGACGCATAGTTCAGGACCCCCTACCAGAGATCCGCCGGTTATGACACCGACGTTGGTGCTTTCATTGAGAGTTCCACTATGCCGTCGCCGTAAAGAAAGATGCCTCATCTCATTGTTAAAACCAACATTACCGCCGGGGGAGCCCTGGCTGTCGGCCAAACTCTCCAGCTAGGCAGTTTCATCATGACCGCCCGTTCGGCCGCTGCACCGACGATGACTTCTCGGGTCATCAAAAGCAGCCTCCATGCCAACTCGGAATTTGCTGAGCAGATGGATCCAATGGAGCTCTCTTCCCTAAACGAGCTCTTGGATCGTATCGCCGCCTTGGGAGTCGCTACAGACTATGATCGGATTGGGCTTAAACCCGATCAAAGGGAGATTAACTCTCCACCGGTCACCCATCATATTGCGGTGGTGGAGGAACAATGCGGCGATTCTTCCTCTATCTTGAGGACTAACTATGTCCGGATTCCTGAACTCTCCGAGCCAGACACCCGTTTACGGGAGGACATCACCCAAGCCCTAAACCTAGAGTCAGGTAGCGGGCCAGACTTATTGGGCAACATCCCGGAATCCGAACCTCCAAGATTGGAAACTCCTCGGCCCTTGGGTCTCAGATCGGGTAGGGGTTCGGAATCAAATCCACCCACCCACCCAGACATAAACGATCTTTCCCACATCAGGCAAGAGCCCCATGAAACAATACATCATTATTGGGCCAGATTCCTCCTTGTGATGAACAAGGTTAAGGACTGTCGCTAGGAACACGCAGTCTCATTTTTCTGCAATAATTGCACGGACAAGGGAATCCTTAACGCCTTAAGTCGCCGTGACATATCATGCTTCGCTGACTTGGCATCCATAGTACGAAAGTACTGTGCGATGGAAAGCGCCTGGAAAACCGAAACGAAATTTTGGGATAATCCGGCTCGGAATATACACCCAGTTCGAAGTAAAAGGGTGCACTATCATAAGACACCCGAGCTAGTTACAAAGAAACAAAAACCCTCTATAGGGCATGTAACCGTATTGGAGGGATGGCTCAACGGCCCCTGCTAAATCCATAGTACAGAGGATGCCACACTAACACACAACCTTAGAGCATGTTGGGTACTCCGGCAGGTGGCCAAAAGTGGTGAGGATCTTCTCATCCCAAATACCACAGAGCATCATCCCGTGGATAACAATACGGTATTAACAGTCTTCGAAACCTTCGCATCAAATAACAGGCGCAAGTGAACACTCCGTACCCTCGCCGAAATCTGCCATGTGGCAGCAATGAATCCATGGAGTGACACGGCTATTACCTTCAATGCCAGTGATGAACCTAAATTCCGAACAGCCCGAGCACCAGCTGCACTGGTCCTCAGTCCAATTTTGGACGACTTTCGACTCACCAAAGTACTCATGGACGGCGACAGTGGATTGAACCTCATCTATGAGAAAACTCTTCAAAAATGGAAATAGACTGGAACCGCATCGAGCAAAGCAGCACAACCTTCAGAGGAATCATCCACAGTCGGGAAGCACGCTGTGCCGGGAAAATTACACTAGATGTGGTATTCGGCATGCCGGAGAACCATAGGTCCGAAGAAATTACATTCCAAGTGGCCCCGTTCAATGGTGGATACCACGCCCTTTTAGGACGGGAGGCGTTCACGATCTTCCAAGCCATACCCCATTATGGGTACATGAAGCTCAAAATGCCCGGGCCCAATGGAATCATCACTCTCGCTAGTGATTCGGACACAACACTCCACGCCGAAAACAAAAAGGCCGCATTGGCCCTCAAGGCATTGTCCGAAGCCCTTTCGGCCGAGGAGTTAACTGTGCTACGCTCCATAGTGGACAGGGACGACGTGATACTCGACAAGAGATCCAAGTCCACCTCTTTTAAACCAGTGGATGAAATAGTCAAATTCCAAGTCCACCCAAGGGACCCTACAAAAATAGCCTCCATCGGGGCATAGCCAAACCCCGCCGTGGACGCCGCACTATGAGAGTTCCTGCGTGAGAGTTGGGACATATTCGCCTGGCACCCCTCAGACATGCCAAGAATCCCACGCAGGCTGGCCGAGCACAACCTCAATATACTAAAGGGATTCAAGCCGGTCAAGCAGACTTTTCGGCGTTTCCCTGAACCTAAGAGACAAGCTATGGGAGAAGAACTAGCCAAGTTATTAGAGGCCGGATTCATTAGAGAAATAAAACACCCGGACTGGCTAGCAAACTTGGTGATGGTACCAAAGAAGGACAAATCCTGGCGCCTATGTGTCGATTTTAAGGACCTCAACAAGGCCTGCCCAAAGGATGCCTTCCCCCTCCCCCGCATTGATCAAATTATCGATGCTACCGCAGGACACGAGTCTTGTGTTTCCTCGATGCATACTTCGGTTACCACCAAATCAAGATGGCGGAGTCCGACCAAGCCACAACGGCATTTATCACACCATACGGCCCCTTCTGTTTCAACACAATGCCTTTCAGGCTCAAAAACGCCGGTGCAACATATCAGCGCATGATTCAGACATGTCTGGAGAAACAGATCGGCAAAATAGTAGAGGCATACGTAGATGATGTGGTCGTCAAAACCAAGCACGTCGACTCTTTAATAGACGACTTGAGGCTCACATTCGACAACCTCCGAAAATACGACATCAAGATCAATCCGGAAAAAGGCGTTTTCGACGTACCAGCCGGAAAGCTCCTGGGCTTCATTGTCTCCAGTAGAGGAATTGAAGCTAATCTGGCCAAAATCTGAGCTCTATCACAGTTGGCTACCCCAACAGACCTCAAACAAATCCAGAAATTAACTGGATGTGTGGCGGCTCTAAGCCGCTTTATCTCCCGCTTAGGAGAAAAGGCATTACCCCTTTATCGCCTCCTTCGGTGCACTGAACACTTCGAGTGGACGGACGCTGCCACAGCCGGATTGGAAGAAATAAAAGCCATACTTGCAACCAACCCAATCCTGGCCGCGCCAAACATCGGCGAACCAATGTTGTTGTACATTGCGGCAACTCATCAGGTTGTAAGCGCAGTGCTCGTCGTCGAACAAGAAGCGGACGGACATAAATTCCCCCTTCAAAAGCCGGTATATTATGTATCCACTGTCCTCACTCCATGCAAGTCATGGTACCCACATTATCAAAAGATAGCCTATGCGGTATTCATGACATCTCGGAAGCTGCGACACTACTTTCAAGAGTGTTCGATTACAGTAGCCTCGGAAGTGCCACTTAATGATATTATAAACAACTGCGACGCCACGGGCCGGATCGCCAAATGGGCCATTGAGCTCCTCCCATTCGACATAACATACAAACCCCGACGAGCCATTAAATCGCAAGTATTGGCCGACTTTGTCGCTGAATGGACGGAAGCCGAACTACCTAAAGAGTATGGCGCATACTCCAATTGGATCATGCACTTCAACGGCTCCAAAATGCTGGCTGGTCTGGGGGCTGGTGTCGTCCTGACGTCCCCAACCGGAGATATAGTCCAATACGTACTACAAATACTGTATACAGACTCCAACAACGTAGCCGAATACGAAGCCCTGTTACATGGTCTTCGGATGGCAGTTTCCAAGGGCATTCAACGCCTGGAGGTGCGTGGGGATTCGAACCTCGCAATATCCCAAATAAATGGAGACTTCGATGCCAAGGATCCGAAGATGGCGGCCTATCAAAACGTCGTCCTAAAGATGTCAGCTCGGTTCGAGGGGCTCAAATTTCACAATGTGGCTCAGGAAAACAATCAGGCGGCGGATATCCTCGCCCGCATTGGTGCAAAACGCGACGCGATCCCCCCAACATCTTTTTGGAGAGGTTGTTTAAGCCATCTGTGGTATGGGAAGGGGACACCGGTAACAATAGTCCGGGCCCGGCCAAAATACCCGATACCGAACACTCTGACATAATTGGAGGCTCTGCCAGCGAAATAACACCTTCAGCCCACGTAATAATGGCCATCATCGCCCCGTGGACAGAACCATTCCTGGCCTACCTAAATAGGCAGGAACTTCCCGAGGACCAAAATGAGGCACGCTGCATAGTGCGGCGATCTAAAGCCTACAGGGTCCACGAGGGAGAGGAAGGGCGGAATCTTTTGGCAGAAATTCACACCGGACTCGGCGGCCACCACGCCGCAGCCCAGGCCCTTGTAAGCAAGGCCTTCCATACAGGTTTTTATTGGCCGACGGCCCAGGTAGACGCACAGGACTTGGTCCAACGCTGCGTCGGTTGCTAGCTTTTTGCAAACCAAAGCCACATGCCACCCACCGCCCTCCAAACAATCCCCATTACCTGGCCCTTCGCGGTCTGGGGGAACCCATAAGAAAAAATGCTTACTGGTCATGGTGGATAAATTCACCAAATGGACAGAAGCCAAACCTGTTAAAACGGCCAAATCCGGACCGGTGATAGACTTCATATCCGGGGTTGTACACCGTTACGGCGTCCCCCACAGCATCATCACTGACAACGGCATGACCTTCACGGCCGACGAGGTAAAACTCTAGTACAGTGATATGTCTCCAACGTATCTATAATTTTTGATTGCTCCATGCTATATTATCTACTGTTTTGGACTATATTGGGCTTTATTTTCCACTTTTATATTATTTTTGGGACTAACCTATTAACCGGAGGCCCAGCCTAGAATTGCTGTTTTTTTGCCTATTTCAGTGCTTCGGAGAAACAAAATATCAAACGGAGTCCAAACGGAATAAAATCTTCGGGAACGTGATTTTCTCATCGAACGTGATCCAGGAGACTTGGACCCTACTGCAAGGGATCAAAGAGGAGGTCACGAGGGTAGCCCCCCCCTAGGGCGCGCCCCCTGCCTCGTGGGCCCCTCGGTGCTCCACCGACGTACTCCTTCCTCCTATATATACACACGTACCCCCAAACGATCAGAACAGGAGCCAAAAAACCTAATTCCACCGCAGCAACTTTCTGTATCCACAAGATCCCATCTTGGGGCCTGTTCCGGAGCTCCGCCGGAAGAGGGCCGTCATCACGGGGGGCTTCTACATCATCCTAGCCCCTCCGATGAAGTGTGAGTAGTTTACCTCAGACCTTGGGGTCCATAGTTAGTAGCTAGATGGCTTCTTCCCTCTCTTTGAATCTCAATACAAAGTTCTCCCCCTCTCTTGTGGAGATCTATTCGATGTAATCTTCTTTTTGCGGTGTGTTTGTTGAGATCGATGAATTGTGGGTTTATGATCAAGTCTATCTATGAATAATATTTGAATCTTCTCTGAATTCTTTTATGCATGATTTGTTATCTTTGCAAGTCTCTTCGAATTATCCATTTGGTTTGGCCAACTAGATTGGTAGTTCTTGCCATGGGAGAAGTGCTTAGCTTTGGGTTCGATCTTGTGGTGTCCTTTCCAGTGACAAAAGGGGCAGCAAGGCACGTATTGCATCGTTGCCATCGAGGATAACAAGATGGGGTTTATTTCATATTGCATGAATTTATCTCTCTACATCATGTCATCTTGCTTAAGGCGTTACTCTGTTTTTAACTTAATACTCTAGATGCATGCTGGATAGCGGTCGATGAGTGGAGTAATAGTAGTAGATGCAGAATCGTTTTGGTCTACTTGTCACGGACGTAATGCCTATATACATGATCATGCCTAGATATTCTCATAATTATGCTCAATTCTATCAATTTCTCAATAGTAATTTGTTCACCCACCGTAGAATACTTATGCTCTTGAGAGAAGCCACTAGTGAAACCTATGCCCCCCGGGTCTATTCTCATCATATCAATCTCTATCACTTTAATATTGTTTTGCTTTTTACTTTGCCTTTACTTTTTACTTTGCATCTTTATATCAAAAATACCAAAAATATTATATCTATCAGATCTCACTCTCGTAAGTGACCGTGAAGGGATTGACAACCCCTAATCGCGTTGGTTAGTAGTAGCTATCGTTTGGTGCAGGTACGACGGACTTGAGCGTGGCCTCCTACTGGATTGATACCTTGGTTCTCAAAAACCGAGGGAAATACTTACGCTACTCTGCTGCATCATCCCTTCCTCTTCGGGGAAAACCAACGCAAGCTCAAGGCGTAGCAAGAAGGATTTCTGGTGCCGTTGCCGGGGAGTCTACGCAAAAAGTCAACATACCAAGTACCCATCGCAATCCCTATCTCTCGCATTACATTATTTGCCATTTGCCTCTCGTTTTCCTCGCCCCCACTTCACCCTTGTCGTTTTATTCGCCCTCTCTCTCTCTATCCTCCCTCTCTGTTTGCCTCTTTTGCCCGTTTGCTCTTGTTTGCTCGTGTGTTAGATTGCTTGTTTGTCGCGATGGCTCAAGATAATACCAAATTTTGTGACTTCACCAATACCAATAATAATTTCCCTAGCACTCCGATTGCTCCTCTTACCGATGTTGAACCTTGTGAAATTAATACTGCTTTGTTGAATCTTGTTATGAAAGATCAATTCACCGCCCTTCCTAGTGAAGATGCCGCTACTCATCTGAATAGCTTCCTTGATTTATGTGATATGCAAAAGAAAAAAGATGTCGATGATGATGTCATTAAATTGAAGCTATTTCCTTTTTCCTTAGAGATCGTGCTAAAGCTTGGTTTTCGTCTTTGCCTAAGAATAGTATTGATTCATGGAACAAGTGCAAAGATACTTTTATCTCTAAGTATTTTCCTCCCGCTAAGATCATCTCTCTTAGAAACGATATTATGAACTTTAAACAACTTGATCGTGAACATGTTGCACAATCTTGGGAGTGAATGAAATTAATGATACGTAATTGCCCTACTCATGGTTTGAATTTGTGGATGATTATACAAAAAAATTATGCCGGATTGAATTTTGCTTCTAGAAATCTTTTAGATTCGGCCGCGAGAGGCACTTTTACGGAAATCACTTTAGGAGATGCTACTAAAATCCTAGATAATATTATGGTTAATTATTCTCAATGGCATACTAAAAGAACTTCTAATAAAAAAGTGCATGTGATAGAAGAAATTAATGTGTTGAGTGGAAAGATGGATGAACTTATGAAATTATTTGCTACTAAGAGTGTTTCTTCCAATCCTAATGATATGCCTTTGTCTACTTTGATTGAGAATAACAATGAATCTATGGATGTGAATTTTGTTGGTAGGAATAATTTTGGTAACAACGCTTATAGAGGGAATTTTAATCCTAGGCCATATCCTAGTAATCCTTCTAATAATTATGGGAATTCCTACAATAACTCTTATGGAAACTATAATAAGATGCCCTCTGATTTTGAATCTAATATTAAAGAATTTATTTCTTCGCAAAAGAATTTTAATGCTATGATTGAAGAAAAATTGCTTAAGATTGATGATTTGGCTAGGAATGTTGATAGAATTGCTCTTGATGTTGATGCTTTGAAACTTAGATCTATTCCACCTAAGCATGATATCAGTGAGTCTCTTAAAGCCATGAGAATTTCAATTGATGAGTGTAAAGAAAGAACCGCTAGGATGCGTGCTTCCAAAGATGCCTTTATTAAAGCGTGTTCTTCCAATTCCTATGAAAATCAAGATGAATATCTAAAAGTTATTGATGTGTCTCCAATTAAATCTTTATTTTGCAATATGAATCTTGATGAAACTGAATATGATCTTCCTTTACCTAGAAGGCGTTCTAAAAATTTGGAGTATTTAGATCTTAATGATGAAATTGATGAAAGTGGGATTGAAAGAAATAAAAACCTAGATGTTGCTAAACCCACTATATTGGATTTCAAGGAATTTAATTATGAAAGTTGCTCTTTAATTGATTGTATTTCCTTGTTGCAATCCGTGCTAAATTCTCCACATGCTTATAGTCGAAATAAAGCCTTCACCGAACATATTGTTGATGCCTTGATGCAATCTTATGAAGAAAAACTTGAGTTGAAAGTTTCTATCCCTAGAAAACTCTATGATGAATGGGAACCAACTATTAAAATTAAAATTAAAATTAAAAATCATGAGTTTCATGCTTTGTGTGATTTGGGTGCTAGTGTCTCTACTATTCCCAAGACTTTGTGTGATTTACTAGATTTCCGCGATTTTGATGATTGCTCTCTAAACTTGCATCTTGCGGATTCCACTATTAAGAAACCTATGGGAAGAATTAATGTTGTTCTTATTGTTGCAAATAGGAATTATGTGCCCATAGATTTCATTGTTCTTGATATAGATTGCAATCCTTATTGCCCTATTATTCTTGGTAGACCTTTCCTTAGAACGGTTGGTGCGATTATTGTTATGAAGGAAGGGAATATTAGATTTAAATTTCCATTAAAAAAGGGCATCAAACACTTTCTAACAAAGAAAATAAAATTACCATATGAAACTATCATGAGAGCCACTTATGGATTGCCTACCAAAGATGGCAATACCTAGATCTATCCTTGCTTGGTATGCCTAGCTAGGGGCGTTAAACAATAAAGCTTGTTGGGAGGCAACCCAATTTAATTTTTATTCCTTGCTTTTTGCTACTGTTTAGTAATAAATAAATTATATAGCCTCTGTTTTGTTTGTGTTTTTTGTGTTTAATTAGTGTTTGTGCCAAGTAGAACCGTTGGGAAGACTTGGGGAAAGTCTTGTTGAACTTGCTGTAAAAAACAGAAACTTTAGCGCTCACGATAACTGCTGTCATTTTTATTTAAAGAGTGATATTTAGTTAATTATTTATGAAAATGATTAATATATAAATTCCTCACGTCCAGCAATTTATTTTAGAATTTTTGGGGTTCCAGATCTTGCGCTAGCTACAGATTACTACAGACTGTTCTGTTTTTGACAGATTCTGTTTTTCGTGTGTTGTTTGCTTATTTTGATGAATCTATGGTTAGTAAAATAGTTTATAATCCATAGAGAAGTTGGAATACAGTAGGTTTAACACCAATATAAATAATTAATGAGTTCATACAGTACCTTGAAGTGGTCTTTTTTTTCTTTCGCTAACGGAGCTTATGAGTTTTCTATTTTGAGTTTTGTGTTGTGAAGTTTTCAAGTTTTGGGTAAGAATTTGATGGATTATGGAACAAGGAGTGGCAAGAGCCTAAGCTTGGGGATGCCCATGGCACCCCCAAGATAATCCAAGGACACCAAAAAGTCAAAGCTTGGGGATGCCCCGGAAGGCATCCCCTCTTTTCGTCCACTTCCATCGGTAACTTTACTTGGAGCTATATTTTTATTCACCAACATGATATGTGTTTTGCTTGGAGCGTCTTGTATTATTTGCTTCTTTGTTTGTTAGTATGCCACAATCATCCTTGCTGTACACACCTTTTGAGAGAGACATACATGAATTAAAATTTGATAGAATACTCTATGTGTTTCACTTATATCTTTTGAGCTAAGTAATTTTGCTCTATATGCTTCACTTATATCTTTTGAGCGTTATGATTTTGCTCTATGTGCTTCACTTAGATCTTTTAGAGCACGGTGGTGGATTTGTTTTAAAGAAACTATTTATCTCTCATGCTTCACTGAAATTATTTTGAGAGTCGTAATTTGCTTAATAATAATATGCTTGGTATTCAAGATTTGTGAAACTTTCTTTTTAGTGTGTTGAATACTAAGAAAAGATTGAAGCATGATAATTGTTTTGAGATATGGAGGTGATAATATTAAAGTCATGCTAGTTGAGTAGTTGTGAATTTAAAGAATACTTGTGTTGAAGTTTGTGATTCCCGTAGCATGCACGTATGGTGAACCGTTATGTGATGAAGTCGGAGCATGATTTATTTATTGATTGTCTTCCTTATGAGTGGCGGTCGGGGATGAGCGATGGTATTTTACTACCAATCTATCCCCCTAGGAGCATGCGCATAGTACTTTGCTTTGATAACTTCTAGATTTTTGCAATAAGTATATGAGTTCTTTATGACTAATGTTGAGTCCATGGATCATACGCACTCTCACCCTTCCACCCTTGCTAGCCTCTCTAATACCGCGCAACTTTCGCCGATATCATACACCTACCATATACCTTCCTCAAAACAGCCACCATACCTACCTATTATGGCATTTCCATAGCCATTCCAAGATATATTGCCATGCAACTTTCCACCATCTAGTTCATCATGACACATCCATCATTGTCATATTGCTTAGCATGATCATGTAGTTGACATAGTATTTGTGGCAAAGCCACCATTCATAATTTTCATACTTGTCACTCTGGATTCATTGCATATCCCGGTACACCGCCGGAGGCATCCATATAGAGTCATACTTTGTTCTAAGTATCGAGTTGTAATCATTGAGTTGTAAATAAATAGAAGTGTGATGATCATCATTCAATAGAGCATTGTCCCAATAAAAAAAGAGAAAGGCCAAAAAAAAGAAGGCCCAAAAAAAATAAAAAAATAAAAAGGGGCAATGCTACTATCTTTTTTCCACACTTGTGCTTCAAAGTAGCACCATGATATAGCGAGTCTCATATATTGTGCTCAAAGTAGCACCATGTTCTTCATATAGAGAGTCTCATATGTTGTCACTTTCATATACTAGTGGGAATTTTACATTATAGAACTTGGCTTGTATATTCTAATGATGGGCTTCCTCAAATTGCCCTAGGTCTTCGTGAGCAAGCAAGTTGGAAGCATACCCACTAGTTTCTTTTGTTGAGCTTTCATACATTTATAGCTCTAGTGCATCGCATCCGTTGCATGGCAATCCCTGCTCACTCACATTGATATCTATTGATGGGCATCTCCATAGCCCGTTGATACGCCTAGTTGATGTGAGACTATCTTCTCCTTTTTGTCTTCTCCACAACCACCATTCTATTCCACCTATAGTGCTATATCCATGGCTCACGCTCATGTATTGCGTGAAGATTGAAAAAGTTTTGAAAAAGTTAGAGTATGAAACAATTGCTTGGCTTGTCATCGGGGTTGTGCATGATTTAAATACTTTGTGTGGTGAAGATGGAGCATAGCCAGACTATATGATTTTGTAGGGATAACTTTCTTTGGCCATGTTATTTTGAGAAGACAAAATTTCTTTGTTAGTATGCTTGAAGCATTATTATTTTTATGTCAATATAACCTTTTGTCTTGAATCTTTCTAATCTGAATATTCATACCACAATTAAGAAGATTTGCATTGAAATTATGCCAAGTAGCAATCCGCATCAAAAATTCTTTTTTTTATCATTTACCTACTCGAGGACGAGCAGGAATTAAGCTTGGAGATGCCTGATACGTCTCCAACGTATCTATAATTTTTGATTGCTCCATGCTATATTATCTACTGTTTTGGACTATATTGGGCTTTATTTTCCACTTCCATATTATTTTTGGGACTAACCTATTAATCGGAGGCCCAACCTAGAATTGCTGTTTTTTTGCCTATTTCAGTGTTTCGGAGAAACAGAATATCAAACGGAGTCCAAACGAAATAAAATCTCCGGGAACGTGATTTTCTCACCAAACGTGATCCAGGAGACTTGGACCCTACAGCAAGGGATCAAAGAGGAGGTCACGAGGGTGGGCCCCCCCTAGGGCGCGCCCCCTGCCTCGTGGGCCCCTCGGTGCTCCACCGACATACTCCTTCCTCCTATATATACACACGTACCCCCAAACGATTAGAAGAGGAGCCAAAAAACCAAATTCCACCGCCGCAACTTTCTGTATCCATGAGATCCCATCTTGGGGCCTGTTCCGGAGCTCCGGCGGAAGAGGGCCGTCATCACGGAGGGCTTCTACATCATCCTAGCCCCTCCGATGAAGTGTGAGTAGTTTACCTCAGACCTTGGGGTCCATAGTTAGTAGCTAGATGGCTTTTCTCTCTCTTTGAATCTCAATACAAAGTTCTCCCCCTCTCTTGTGGAGATCTATTCGATGTAATCTTCTTTTTGTGGTGTGTTTGTTGAGATCGATGAATTGTGGGTTTATGATCAAGTCTATCTATGAATAATATTTGAATCTTCTCTGAATTCTTTTATGCATGATTGGTTATCTTTGCAAGTCTCTTCGAATTATCCGTTTGGTTTGGCCAACTAGATTGGTAGTTCTTGCCATGGGAGAAGTGCTTAGCTTTGGGTTCGATCTTGCGGTGTCCTTTCCTAGTGACAGAAGGGGCAGCAAGGCACGTATTGCATCATTGTCATCGAGGATAACAAGATGGGGTTTATTTCATATTGCATGAATTTATCTCTCTACATCATGTCATCTTTCTTAAGGCGTTACTCTGTTTTTAACTTAATACTCTAGATGCATGCTGGATAGCGGTCGATGAGTGGAGTAATAGTAGTAGATGCAGAATCGTTTCGGTCTACTTGTCACGGACGTGATGCCTATATACATGATCATGCCTAGATATTCTCATAATTATGCTCAATTCTATCAATTGCTCAACAGTAGTTTGTTCACCCACCATAGAATACTTATGCTCTTGAGAGAAGCCACTAGTGAAACCTATGGCCCCCGGGTCTATTCTCATCATATCAATCTCTATCACTTTAATATTGTTTTGCTTTTTACTTTGCCTTTACTTTTTAATTTGCATCTTTATATCAAAAATACCAAAAATATTATATCTATCAGATCTCACTCTCGTAAGTGACCGTGAAGGGATTGACAACCCCTAATCGCGTTGGTTGCGACTAGCTATCGTTTTGTGTAGGTACGAGGGACTTGAGCATGGCCTCCTACTGGATTGATACCTTGGTTCTAAAAAATTGAGGGAAATACTTACGCTACTCTGCTGCATCATCCCTTCCTCTTCGGGGAAAACCAACGCAAGCTCAAGACGGAGCATGCATCAACATGGGCATCAAGCTTGATTATGCTTCTGTCTATCACCCACAAACCAATGGCCAAGTTGAGCGAGCAAATGGTCTTGTCATGAGCGGCATTAAACCTAGACTAGTGCGGTCCTTATAGGAGTCTAACACACACTGGGTAGAGGAGCTCGACTCCATACTCTGGGGGCTGCGGACCATGCCGAATCGTACTACCAGATACACACCCTTCTTTATGGTGTACGGCACAGAGGAGGTTCTGCCCTGCGACATAATTCATGACTCACCTCGAGTGCGCATGTACGAAGAAATAGAAGCCGAGATCGATCGGCAGGACAGTCTGGACACCCTAGAGGAGGAGCGCGACGTGGCAAAAGCCCGTTCCACATTCTATCAGCAACAGGCTCGCAGATACCAAAGCAGAGAAGTACGGGCCAAAACTTATAACGTTGGCGAGTTAGTTCTACGCCTACCGGAGAAGAAAAAACCAAGCTCGAGCCCAAATGGGAAGGTCCCTTCATTATTGACCAAGTTTTGACCGGTGGAGCGTACCATCTGCGGGATGCATCGAATAATCGACTTGAGCCGAACCCATGGAACACAGCCAGACTCCGAAGATTCTACGCCTAGTGCTGGACTCTATGTTCGTCTCTTTCCTCTGTCCATTTTTTGCATATACATTATCTGTTTTCTCTTTCTTTCTTTTATTCTTTCTCAAGGCCTTCAAGGGCCAACTTGTGCCCCGCTTGCACACTATTTGACGCGCTAACCGCGCCCATTATACCTGGGGCTTCTTACACAGAAGCTTAATTATTTATCTGGGCTTCATGCCCCGCACATGTGTTATTCTTCCACATGTACCTTTTCTTCACCATTATATGCATCGATATGACTTAAGTTTTGGCCAAGCTGGGTTGCCTGGCTCTTGTATTTATGCCCTACATTCCCATTAATTCGGCTAGGGCATAAGAGGAGCACCTCTGCGATTGTTACTGCCGGGTCAGCCGGATGTGTACCTCAGACTGGGTGAAGCCGAAAGATAGCGTTCTTAAGGGAATACTCGGTCGGTGAACAAAAGCTGATTTTTATTTATTTTCCATATGTGCCCCCAGATGTTTTTGCCTGCGTTTCCTCTCGCAGTCCTGACATGCACTTTAGGGCATGCGTACCCAGGGAAAGGAACCCCTAACGGAACTACTCTCCCTGGAATATGTTTCTTACTACCCATGTAATATAACATAACTAGTTGGATACTTGTCTGTTCAAGCACTAATGACCCCTATGCCTAGTTTCCACGCATACCCCGGTTCTTATATAACTGAGCGGGTATTCGGACACACTCCGGACTATCGGGTCCTGAGGTTGAAGCGAAAAGGTCCGGCATGACAAATGATTTACAATCCGGCTAGAAGGCATTATACATGTCACTCTAATTACATAGTCATGTAGAGTGACTAAATTCCTTGTCTATACCATCCAACAGGCTGTCTAGCCTACAACCCTGTTGGGAATACTTTGCGGCTAATTCTACTTGCCCATACACTAAGCTAACGGGGATATCTTTCCCATCAGGCCCCACAGGTCCAACCTCGGCCATGTGGTTTGGGTCAGCCTTGGTATACCGCGTCTTCACCATGGCCCAGGCTTCCCTGGCACCTTGACGGCTGGCCGATATCTTCCATAATCGGAAGCGCCGCCGTGCTCCCTTGAGCTTCTCCGCAAGCTCTCCAATGCCTTCTGGCAGGGAGACAGATGGCCACAAGGCCTAGGCAATACCTTGCATCACCTGCTGAACTTGTTTGTGCAGTAGTGAGAGCTCGGGTAGAAGATCACCCGCAGACCCGGGCATCTCCTCCGCAGGATGACCCGTCAGCATACCTGCAGACATAATTCTGTTAGCCAGCTTCTCCGCCACCCCCTTTTAAGGGTTCGTCCAAGCACTTACTGAAAATGCCATGTTGAAGCCGCTTATTCTCTTTCTCGGAGTCCGCAAGCTGGGCTCGAACATCCTTCAGTTCCACGCTCAGCTTGGTATTGGCGTCTTGGAGATTGTTTTTCTCCCGCCTGACCACAGTCAGCATGCGTTCGCCAGCCTTTAGCTGTCGTACGACATGTTGGTCCTCCTGATTATCTCTGGATTCATCTACAATATGTATTGTTAGATCTGCAGCCACACCGCATGCTATATGGTACCTATCATTCTTTGAAAGAAATGTTACCAGCTGGGGACTTTTTAGATTCCTTCAATGCGGCAACGGCGGCCCGAAGTTGGGTCTTGCTTTCCTCCAGCTCCTGTGACAGTCGAGTATTCTTCTCTGTAAGAACCTGCACAATAGATGATCCTTAAATCAGTTCTGCTAACTGTTTCAAGTCTCAGGGGCTACTGATACATATAATCGTCAGATTTGCTTACCCGTACATCCCTTACATACTGGTCCGTGGCTCTGGCTAGACCATTTTGAGCAGCACGGAGGTACGCGTCTCCAGAATTGAAGGCATTAAATGCCTCTGGTGAGAAGCAAGCATCACGAAGTATGGCCCGACGACGCCTATGATTCATGGCGTTCTCCACTTCTGAATTGGTAGCGGATAGTCTATCTGTATCCTATGTAGGGGGAGTATCCGGCGTCCGCCCCATGTCGGCTTCCACCTCTATGTCCGGTCCTGGAGCCCGACTGGTGGAAGCATGATCGGCAGCCTCACCGGACATATTCCGGCGAGCATTTTTTTCTGTTAAAGAAACATGGACGTCATTACATTTTGAGAAAGACGACAACCACAGAGCGGGGTTTTTGTCATACCTCTACGCCGGCGTCTCCGTCCTGACCGCCTTCCTTTTTGGCCTACCCGGCCTCGTTGCTGCGGGTTTGACACGGCGTCCCAGATGCCTTCCCTGTGAAACACCATATGTATATGGTAGGTGAAGTATCTAAAAGGGGATCCTAGTTTTTGGAGTTGGGATTTTGGTTTTTCTTACGCGCGGCGCAGGGAGCAGTCCGGGATAGTCGGCCGTAATGGCCACCATGGCACCATCACAACTCAATTGATATAACTAGCGGTCTATCAGCTCCACGAATATGTCCGGATCTTCTTCGAGTCCGGGACTGAGGGCCCGGTCGGGGTCCTCCGGTTGTGGGGATGGGCTGTTGACCTCCCTTATGGCTTTTCGCAGTTCCTGCCGTAAACTGGCAAGGTGAGTACCTACGACAAAGAATGTGGGAAGAATGGGAGTAAGGAGATATAACTCACCCAGCTTGGAGGGTTGTACATGGAGAATCCATCCCGTGGTTTGATGCGGATGAACTCCTCTTCCTCTCCCTTGAACAGCTTGGACAGGATTTTTGCTAAAGCAGCAGCGTTGTCCGGACCCTTGCGCCCGCAATGGGTGGCATCGTCTTCCCCGTTAAAACACCACATGGGGTTCCCTCGATATTGAAGTGGCTGCACTCCCCACATTATGCATATTGACATAACCTCGATTACTGTCAATCCTGATTGAGCCAGCGCTTTAATCCGATTCAACAGGTAAAGGACTTCTCCGTTGTCTTCCTCCTGGGGGCTCCGTGGGTGCCAGCTTCGGCGTTTCTTCAGAGGAGCATTGTTGAACTCAGGAAGACCCCGCCGAACAGGGTACGGAAGGGGGAAGTCCTCCATATAAAACCATTCCGAAGGCCAGTCCTCGGACGTCTTCTTCAGAGTACCGGACAGGTATCCGGTTTCGGCGATGCGCCATATTTCAGCTCCGCCCACTTGATAAAGTGACCCCTCCCGCGTGCCGGGGACGAGGCAAAATAACCTTTTCCACAGCTCGAAATGAGCCTCGCAGCCCAGGAATAACTCACAGAGGGAAACATAGCCAGCGATATGTAATATGGAAGCAGGGGTGAAATTATGCAGTTGGAGGCCGTAAAACTCCAGGAGCCCGTGGAGGAACGGATGAATTGGAAATCCAAGTCCCCTTAATAAGTAAGGAACAAGGCATACCCGCTCCCCCGTAGAGGGGCTGAGGAAGCTCTCCGCTTGCTCCCCGCCATTGTAGGTGGCGAGCCCGGCTCGGATGGGAACCATATACGCTGGAGTGAGAAATCCCTTAGTCTGCAGTTCGACTAATCAACTGTGTGGAACAGAACACCTCTCCCAATCACCGGGCTTAGGGCTATGGGGGCGGTAGGAGGAGCTGCGGAGGTTGGCCATGCTGGAGTGGATTTTTCCGAAGCGCACTCCGATGAATTCTCGCTGGGGGAGGATGATGTGGATTGGATCTAAGAATCCCCATCCCTTTAATAGACAATTTATTTATCTGGATAGGGGGGGGCAAATGTAAAAATGCACTGGCTCCTCATATTCATTGGATACGTGGAAGATATCCCTTATTGGGCGCAGAAGCCAAGAGGTCCAATATTTATGGGGTCGGACACTGCTTAACAAACATTCAAAATTTGGGGAAGAACCCGCCTTGCAATGCCGAAGACAATACTACGTGTCAGACTTGACGTCATTGAAGCCTAGTTCGGGGGCTACTGAGGGAGTCCTGGATTAGGGGGTATCCGGACAACCAGATTATCTCCTCTGGCCGGACTGTTGGACTATGGAGATACAAGATTGAAGACTTCGTCCCGTGTCCGGATGGGACTCTCCTTGGCGTGGAAGGCAAGCTTGGCAATACAGATATGTAGATCTCCTTCCTTATAACCGACTCTGTGTAACCCTATCCCCCTCTGGTGTCTATATAAATCGGAGGGTTTTAGTCCGTAGGACAAGATACAATCATACCATAGGCTAGCTTCTAGGGTTTAGCCTCTCTGATCTCGTGGTAGATCAACTCTTGTACTACTCATATTATCAAGACTAATCAAGTAGGACGTAGGGTTTACCTCCATCAAGAGGGACCGAACCTGGGTAAAACATCGTGTCCCCTGCCTCCTGTTACCATCCACCTTAGACGCACAGTTTGGGACCCCCTACCCGAGATCCGCCGGTTTTGACACCGACAATAAGATAGAACAATAGTAGAAATATGAATTGCGAACATAAAGTATAGGTGTCGGCGTTCTGGGAACGGGGGTCCCCAGACTTGCCTGCCTGCAGCCTGTGGCGTGGCTCAAAGGGGGGCCCAGCACGGCCCATCTTCACCAACACAAACTCAAGACCCTCGCGAGGGGCCAAGCCTCGCGGGGCGGACGACGCGGAGCTTCCTCAGGCACGGCCTCATCAGGAAGGCTCACGAGGAGGCAGAGAGATCAAGGCGGGGTACCTCGCGAGGTGCCCGTGACGCAAGCCATGACGACTCAGGGAGCCAGGCGGGTGCCAGCCCGTGCAGCATCCTCCTTTCCTCTTTGGTGCAAAGGGGGCAAGCGCAGCCGCGGAGTACCGAGGCATCAGGCAAAGGTTGCCATTTCAGTGCAACGAGACCAAGACCAGGAGGACTACGAGACGGAGGTCGCCATGGAGCCCAAGACGGCGTCATCGCCAGAGCTTTGTGCAGGCGAAGACTACTTTTGTTAGGATAGCTGATACTTGCTGTCCCCTTTCAAATTAGCCCGCCATTGTTGGCTCCCTTCCCACTCGATATTTGGGAAGATGACCAGGGCCTCTATAAATAGGACCGGCCACCCACAGAGCAAGGGGGTTGGTAGGTAGGAAGGAAGAGGCTCGTTAGAGAGGTTAGAAGCAGAGAGAGAGAGAGAGAGAGAGAAAGAGAGAGAGAGAGAGAGAGAGAGAGAGAGAGAGAGAGAGAGAGAGAAAGGTCGCTGAACTCCTACCAGCAGCTCATCGCCCCAGCCAAGAACAGACCCTTGCCAGGTTGTTCTTCCTTGTATTGTTCACCATCATCAGCCCAAGAGGCAATCCACCACACCACACACTGGAGTAGGGTATTACACCACAACGGTGGCCCGAACCAGTATAAACCCTGTGTCTCTTGTGCCGTTCTTCCCATAGTTTTGATCCTAGCATGGCGGAGGGGCACATGTAGGTAGGAGGTGAAATCTCCACGCGCACCCTAGTGTTCGAATCTCAAGGGTCTGCCGGAACCCGAAATCTGACATTTGGCGCGCCAGGTAGGTGTGCGCAGGAATTCGTCTTTCACCACCCCGTTCTCCTCCGACCATCACGCTCATGTCTGACGCTCGTCGGGCCCGCGCGGAGCGCCGGGCCGCCCTCGCTTCCCGCGTCGCCCAGACGGCCCCTGTCGGCGGGCGTCCTCGCCGTTCCCCATCACCTGCCATCAACGCCACCACCGGCCTGGCGGGGGACGAGCAGCAAGCATCGTCTCAGCATCCGTCCGTGCGACAAGACGGCCGCACCACAACTCCCTCGCTCGCCCCAGCTGGATATTCGTCCCGCGCGCTCCGCGCGCCCATGGAGGCTCGGGCTGCACTCATCGCGGCGAACGAGCTCCTGCGCTACCTTCCCGTCGATGACGTCTACGAAGAATGGCTCGACCGCGTCGCCGAGCTCGTCCGTGCCGCAGGGGGCTCTTCCGCGCCATCCGTTCCGCTGCACCGCACTCCGCCCCGAGTGGGCGAAGAGGCTCCGGCGGCGCCCCGGCCGCCTCCTCCTCAAGGAGACGCCATGGCTCCAAGGCGCGTGGCCCCTGGGCGGAACCCGCTCCGTCAGGTGCTAGCGTGGCAAGAACAGAGCTGCCAAGAAGTCCCTCGCCAGCCAGAAGCTGCCCGGGTGCTCCCTGCGCCAGCATGTCATGACCATCCTCCTGCTCCAGCGCGTGGGGACATGCAAGACCAGGCTCTCCATCACCCAAGGCCTCCCGTGGCCACAGCAGGCTGCCGCGCCTACACCACCGAACTACGCAGCATCGCATGGCCAGGCAAGTTCAAGCCGGACCTGCCTCCTCGCTACGACGGCACGGCCGACCCTGCGGAGTTCCTCCAGCTCTACGAGCTGGGCATCGAAGCTACCAACGGAGACGAGAAGGTCATGGTGAACTGGTTTCCCATGGCGCTCAAGGACGGGGCCCGCACCTGGCTCCAGGCACAATCTCCTCTTGGGAAGAGATGCGCACCCGCTTCGTCGCCAACTTCCAAGGTACTCGCGACCGGCCACCCGCCGTGAGCGACATGCGCCGCATCAAGCAACAACCTGGGGAGACCCTACAGAAGTATATCCAGCGCTTCAACAATGCACGCCTCAAGATTACCAAGGTGACTGAAGAGGCCATCATCTCAGCCTTCTTCGACGGCGTGCGCGACGTCAAGATGAAGGAGGAGCTGGCAATGCATGAAGACCTGTGCACTTCCTTGGAGCTAGTCAACTTAGCGAACAAGTGCGCCAGGGCTGAGGAAGGGCGTCTCTCCCTCCTCGAGCTGCCTGCCGCAGACCCAGAAGAGAAGAAGCTCAAGGCCAAGGAAGTGAAGCGTAAGGGGGCCGCCGTGCTCGCGGCAGAACCAGACACCAAGCAGGGCAGAGATCAGCCCAAACCTCCCAAGGGCAGCCGGTACTGCGTGTACCACGACCTCCACACCCACAACACCAGCGAATGCCAAGAACTCCGAGCCGTGCGAGAAGGAAAGATCGGCCGTCGCCCTGACCGCGGTGACCGGGGCTATGGCCAAGGAGGAGGAAGGAACGCAGGGCGCTGGAAAGACCGTGGCCCGCGCCAGGGGTGGCGCGACCAACCTCGCGAGGATCGCTGGCAGGACCCACCTCGCGAGGGAGGCTGGAGGGATCAGCCTCGCGAGGATCGCCCACAAGGCAACATAGGCCTCCCGCCGCTGCCGCCGCAGCCAAGGAGAAACGGGGACCAACACCAGGACGAGGAGGCTGGGGGCTTCCAGGAGCCGCGTGCAATCGCCTGCATCCTGGGCGGAGCTCAAGCCCCACCCTCTCAACACATCTGTCGAATTTCGGGTTCCGGCAGACCCTTAAGGTTCGAACACTGGGGTGCACGCGGAAATCACGCCTTCTACCTTCCTGTCTCACAAAGATCTAAACTACTGAAGGAATCACACAAGAGACACAAGATTTATACTGGTTCGGGCCACCATTGTGGTGTAATACCCTACACCAGTGTGTGGTGGATGGATTGCCTCTTGGGGCTGGTGATGAAGAGCAATACAAGGAAGAACAGCCTCGCGAGGGTCTGTTCTTGGCTGGGGCGACGAACTGCTGGGAGGAGTTCTGTCGCCTTCTCTCTCTCTCTCTCTCTCTCTCTATCTTTCTCTCTCTACTTGCTAGTCGGATCCACACGTCGAACCGAACCCTTTCTACGAACTAATCGACCTACCAACCGATCGAACCCTTTCTACTAACTGATCGACCTACCAACCGATCGAACCCCTTGCTACGTGGGTGGCCAGTCCTATTTATAGGGGCCCTGGTCCTCTTCCCAAATATCGAGCGGGAAGGGAGCCAACAATGGCGGGCTAATTTGAAGGGGGACAACAAGTACACTTATCCTGACTAAAGGTGGTCTTCGCCTGCGAAAGACTTTGCGGTGACGTCGTGCTGGGCTCCATGGTGACCTCCGCCTCGTAGTCCGCTTGGTCCTGGTCTTGTTGCACCGAAATGGCAACCTTTGCCTGATGCCTCGGTATTCCGCGGCTGCGCTTGCCCCCTTTGCACCAAAGAGGAAAGAAGGACGCAGCGCGCGCTGGTGCCTGCCTGGCACCCTCGATCGTCATGGCTTGCGTCATGGGCACCTCGCGAGGTACCCCGCCTTGATATCTTTGTCTCCTCGCGAGCCAGCTTGAGGAGGCTGCGCATGAGGATGCGCCGTGTCATCCGCCTCGCGAGGCTTGGCCCCTCGCGAGGGTCTTGAGTCTTGTGCTGATGAAGATGGGCCAGGTTGGGCCCCCATCCGAGCCACGCCGCAGGCCGTAGGCAGGCAAGTCTGGGGATCCCCGTTCCCAGAACGCCGACAGTAGCCCCCGGGCCCAAGGCGCGCATGGGCTTGGCCGTGCCGCGAGGCGAAAGGGCAAGGGCGAAGCACCGCGGGCCCTAACAGCCAGCGGCCTTGGGCACCGCGTGGCGGTTGATTGGATGTGGGCGACTCCACTTCCCCACGATGCCTTGGTAATCGCGCGAGCTGGACAAGTCCCTGCATGCAAATCGTGTCATGATTACCTGTGATCATGGAGGCCGGCGGTTGGCCTTCGCTGGCTATAAGTAATTTACGGTGTGTACCCTTCCAGTCCATTCCTCCTGGCTTCTCCTTCTTCCCGATCCTTGCTCCGCCTTGCTGGGATGGCTCCGATCCGCCGGTTCTCCGCAGCGGAGAAGGGAAAAGCTCCTCGAGAGGGGCCAGACCCGCTCCCGCCGAAGAAGCGGCTCGCCCTTTACAGCCGGGGCGAGGAAGACCGTCAGGTGGAGCCGAGGCCCCGGTGCGAGCGGGCTCCGCCAGGGTTCCTGCTTCCTTTGTACGCCCCCGCCGAGGGCCCCGAGGGTGTCGATGCTGATCTCCGCGGCCAGTGCTGTCCTAGGCGCCGTCGGGTCACGAAGGCGTGGGTTGTTCCTCCCGGAGTCCATGCCGAGGGCTCCTCCCACGAGTTCGTGCTCCACGTCGTCGTTCCTCTTCAATCCTGGATCTGTCTGCCTCCCTTCTTCGCCTCCGTCGTCCCTCCAGGAGGGCCTCTGGAGCTCTGGCTGCAGCACGCCGGCTGCAGCGCCCTTGCGACCGAGGCAGAGGTCGTGGTCGCTGCCCCGGGCGAGGTCTACTTGTCCCGCGGCTGGAGAGAAGTCGCCCGGGTTTGCAAGGAGAGGAGCGTCTTTGCGGTCCACCTGGAGTACGATGGCGCTGCGGTGATGTTCCTCAAGGTCTTCGACGCGATCGGGCGCCGGCTGGAGTGTTGCCGCGGGAGAGGTGGACAGGACCTTGCCCTGGTGAGGCCTAGGCCCGTCGACCGCTCCCTTGGCGAAGGCGCCGGGGGGTCCAGCGACTCCAGCGAAATCTTCGCGACTCTGGAGACGAGCGACGACAGCTACGAGCCCCCGAGCCAGCGCCGCTCCCGGAGCAGGGCGGGCTCGTCAGGCCGTCACCGACCCTGATCTGGATGGGGTTGGTGCCGGCGCCTGACGGCCCACTATTGATGATGGCATCTTTAGCAGGAGCCCGTGTAGTTAGCACTCCTTAGGATCCGCTCCCTGCGAGGAATCAAAATGCGCCCCATGGGGGCTTATAAGGTGTCTGTAGTCCCGTTTGTTAATACATGACCTTCGCTATGGGTTTGTGTGAATTGCTGATTTCGTCATAGCTTAGTTCTCCCTTTCGAACCTCGCGTGGGCTTGGTGCTCTACGCCGACAGGTCCCAGTCCCAAGGCGGCGTCAGCCGTCGCTGGTATGCCAGGTCTCGATGCCGTGGTCAAGGCCAGGAGGTGAGCGACCCGGGGTTCGGTAAGAGCCCCTGAGTCGCGATGCTCAGGAGGTCCCCTTTGGCGCCCAAGCAGCCGTTGCTTGGTGAGAAAGGGAAGCAACGTCGCTAGTACGGAATTGCCTTAGGTGCAGGGGCTGTGTCATGGTGGCCAGTGCTTTGGATGGTGACTTATCTTGAGGATCGGGGATTATTCCTGGTGTGCCGTCGGGTTCGCGCGTCGGTAGGAGCGGAATCGCTCGGCAAGGTCCTCGCGAGCCCCTTCTCCCTCGCCTCTGCTCCCCTTTCTGCTCTACGTCCTTGGGTCCCGGCCCTCGAGCTTGTCTCAGCCGTTGCTGGTATGACAGGTCGCGATGCCGTGGACAAGGCCAGAGGGTGAGGGCAGGAGAGCCAGTAGGAGCCCTGAGTCCCGATGCTCAGGCACCCCCCCTTTAACGTGCAAGCGGTTCGCGCGGGCGAGGGTCAAGGGAACCTCGTGAGGGCCTTGGCTAGCGCAGTCCCCTCCTAGGATCCTGCAGGTTCATCACAGAAAGAAGATGGGGTTGCCATGGCAGTCATTAGTCGATCGTTAGTCGCTCAAGAGCTTGCTGGTTGGAGTAGGTGAGGTGTATCTGGGCACCCGTGAGCCAGCGTGGGACTCACGAGGCCCTACCCCTAGGAGGGTTGCGCCTGGCACTGGGCCGTATCTTGAGATGTGTCCCTGCAAAATTTGGTTAGATGCCGGTACTCTATGTCCTCGGGTCCCGGCCCTCGAGCTTGTCTCAGCCGTCGCTGGTATGCTAGGTCGTGATGCCATGGAGAAGGCCAGAGGGTGAGGGCTCGAGAGCCAGTAAGAGCCCTGAGTCGCGATGCTCAGGCACCCCCCCTTTAACGTGCAAGTGGCCGACATGGAGAAGAAAGGATGCCGCGGACAGGCACCATGCAGTTAAGCGTGATAGGCAATGCATAGTTGGAAATAAACACGAGGGAGATACATGCCGCTGGGTCTGGCCCGAGCGGCTTGGGGATGATGCAGCCCGAGGGGTGCCCCCAACAAGGCAAACTAACGACCGAAAGGTAAAAGGGGGTACATGCCGCAGGGACGGACCCATGCGGCCTGGGAGTGATGCAACCCTGGGAGGGCGCTCCCAGCTGGGAATGGAATTTGAAAGATGTCACCTGAGGATGTCGTCGGCGAAGTGGCGTTGGTGCAGCAGACTTGACGGGCTGCAGAAGCCTATCCTCATGAGCCCCCAGGCCCTGGGGCCTCGGGAGGCTCCGGAGGCACTGGTGACTCCTCGCGAGCGGCCTTCATCTCCGCCAAGGCCGCGGAACGCCTGTCTTCCTGAGCTTCCATGATGCCCCTCATGAGGCGCTGGTATGCCGCAGCCATGCTCGGCAGGCCGTAAGGCATGCGAACATAGCTGTGGGGCGGACCCCCGCAGTGCCCCGCTTGTGAGGGCCAGAGACGCTCCATCGTGGCGATCTGATTGAGCATTGGTACGTCGACGTAGACGCGCAGCCCACCATCCTCGCCTAGGTGTGGGGCCTCAGCTGGTTGGCGGCGGCAACCTCTCATGATCCTTGTCTCCTGTACTTCTTGAATGGCCTTGTTAACGAACTCTTGCTGGTCTGACCTTCCTTGCCTGGCTCCTTCTCGGGGGAATCGTGCTGCGAAGCACGCTTCCACTTGGTGCCCAAGTGCCTCCCTCATGATCCTGGCTAGGTCGGTGGCCCTCCAAGTGAGAGCCCCCGAGCCCTGCCTGAGGAGGGCGCTGGGCGTGCTTCCCTATGCGATGGAAGGAGGGTCCCCCTGGGCAGACACGGGCCCTGAGGGGCCTGCCTCCTGAGGGGCCGAGCCTGACGATGTCTTCTTCTTCTTGGGGGTGGTCTCAGGAAGCCTCCTGCTTCCGCGATTTGGGTCTTCTAGCGACGCGGCCTGATAGGCTCGCTCTAGGGAACACACTGCATCCTTCTCTTCACAGGGCACCGTGATGACGCCGCCACTTCCTGGCATCTTGAGGACGTTGTAGCCGTGGTTAGTCGCAGCTACGAACTTGGCCAGCGCTGGGTACCCGAGGATGGCGTTGTACGGCAGGCGGATGTGGGCGACGTCGAAGTCGATGAGCTCGGTGCGGTAGTTGCTGCGGGCCCCGAAGGTGAAAGGGAGGCGGACCTGCCCGATCGGGATTGTGGAACCGTCGGTGATCCCGGAGAAAGGCTTGGTCGGCTGAAGCTGGTCATAGGGCACTTGGAGATTGTTGAATGTTCCCACGGACAGGACGTTGAGCCTTGCCCCACCATCGATGAGGGTCTTGGTGACCAGCACGTTGCTGATGACTGGGGAGGAGAGCATTGGCAGGACTCCAGCCGTGGCCACGCACTTGAGCTGGTCTGCCGAGCTGAACGTGATGGCGCACGCCGACCACCTGAGGGGGCGCGTTGCTTCGAGCCTGGGGAGAACTGCATTCACTTCACGGGCAAACTGCTTGAAGATACATTGAGAGGATGGGGCTTGAGCTCCGCCTAGGATGCAGGCGATTGCGCACGGCTCCTGGAAGCCCCCAGCCCCCTCGTCTTGATGCCGGTCTTCATTCCTCCTTGGCTGAGGCGGCAGCGGAGGTAGGCCTGCATTGCCATGAGGGCGATCCTCACAAGGCTGATCCCTCCAGTCTCCCTCGCGAGGCAGGTCCCGCCAACGGTCCTCGCGAGGCTGGTCGCGCAACCCCGGGCGCGGGCCGCGATCTTCCCAGCGTCCTGGGTTTCTTCCTCCTCCTCGGCCGTAGCCCCGGTCAGCACGGTCAGGGCGACGGCCGATCCTTCCTTCTCGCACAGCGCGGAGTTCTTGACATTTGTTGGTGTTGTGGGTGTGGAGGTCATGGTACACACAGTACCGGCTGCCTCTGGAGGGTTTGGGCAGATCCTTGCCCCGCTTTGTGTCTGGTTCTGCCATGAGTACGGCAGCCCCCTTGCGCTTCGCGTCCTTGGCCTTGGGCTTCTTCTCTTCTGGGTCCGCGGCAGGCAGCTCGAGGAGGGAGAGGCGTCCCTCCTCTGCCCCGACGCACTTGTTCGCCAAGTTGAACAGCTCCAGGGAGGTGCAGAGGTCTTCGTGCATTGCCAGCTCCTCCTTCATCTGGACGTCGCGCATGCCGTCGGAGAAGGCAGAGATGATGGCCTCCTCGGACACCCTGGGGATCTTGAGGTGTGCGCTATTGAAGCGCTGGATGTATTTTTGCAGGGTCTCTCCGGGTTGTTGCTTGATGCGGCGCATGTCGCTCACGGCGGGCGGCCGGTCGCGAGTACCTTGGAAGTTGGCGATGAAGTGGGTGCGCATCTGGTCCCAGGAGGAGATCGTGCCTGGAGCCAGATTCAGGAGCCAGGTTCGAGCTCCTTCCTTGAGCGCCATGGGGAACCAGTTCGCCATGACCTTTTCATCGCCGCCGGCAGCCTCGATGCCCAGCTCATAGAGCTGGAGGAACTCTGCAGGATCGGTTGTGCCGTCGTAATGAGGAGGCAGGTCAGGCTTGAACTTGCCGGGCCACGCGACGCTGCACAGCTCAGTGGTGTAGGCGTGGCAGCCCGCAGTGGCCACGAAAGGCTTCGGTTGGTGGAGAGCTTGGTCTTGAGGGTCCCCACGCGCTGCAGCTAGGAGCAGGGCGGGGTCTTGACGCGCCGGAGCTGGAGGAGGGTCACGGCGTGCCGGAGCAGGGAGCGCCCTGGCAGCCCCTTGCGGGCGAGGGACTTCTTAGCAGCTCCGTTCTTGCTGCGCCGACGCTTGATGGAGCAGGTTCCGCCCAGGGGCCAAGCGCCTTAGAGCCATGGCATCTTCTTGGAGGGGAGGCGGCTGGTGCGCCTCTGGAGCTTCGTTGCCCGCGCGGGGCGGAGTGTGGCGCAGAAGGACGGACGGCGCGGAAGAGCCCCCTGCGGCGCGGGCAAGCTCGGCGACGCGGTCGAGCCACTCTTCGTAGACGTCGTCGGCGGGGCGGTAGTGCAGGAGCTCGTTTGCCGCGAGGAGCGCAGCTCGAGCCTCCAAGGGTGCGCGGAGCGCGCGGGACGAAGAACCGGCTGGTGCGAGTGATGGAGTAGCGGTGCGGCCGTCTTGCCGCACGGACGGGTGCTGAGACGATGCCGACTGCTCGCCCCCCGCCGGACCGGTGGCGGCGTTGACGGCGGGCGACGGGGAACGACGAGGACGCCCACCGACGGGGGCCGTCTGGGCGACGCGAGAAGCCATGGCGGCCCGGCGCTCGGCGCGGGCCCGACGAGCGCCGGACATGGATGCGACGGTCGGAGGAGGTCGGAGCGGTGGAAGACGGATTCCAGCGCACCCCTACCTGGTGCGCCAAATGTCGGATTTCGGGTTCCGGCGGACCCTTAAGGTTCGAACACTGGGGTGCGCGCGGAAATCACGCCTTCTACCTTCCCGTCTCACAAAGATCTAAACTACTGAAGGAATCACACAAGAGACACAAGATTTATACTGGTTCGGGCCACCATTGTGGTGTAATACCCTACTCCAGTGTGTGGTGGATGGATTGCCTCTTGGGGCTGGTGATGAAGAGCAATACAAGGAAGAACAGCCTCGTGGGGGTCTGTTCTTGGCTGGGGCGACGAACTGTTGGGAGGAGTTCTGTCGCCTTCTCTCTCTCTCTCTCTCTCTCTCTGCTTGCTAGTCGGATCCACACGCCGAACCGAACCCTTTCTACGAACTGATCGACCTACCAACAGATCGAACCCTTTCTACGAACTGATCGACCTACCAACCGATCGAACCCCTTGCTACGTGGGTGGCCGGTCCTATTTATAGGGGCCCTGGTCCTGTTCCCAAATATCGAGCGGGAAGGGAGCCAACAATGGCGGGCTAATTTGAAGGGGGACAACAAGTACACTTATCCTGACTAAAGGTGGTCTTCGCCTGCGAAAGACTCTGCGGTGACACCGTGCTGGGCTCCATGGTGACCTCCGCCTCGTAGTCCGCTTGGTCCTGGTCTTGTTGCACCGAAATGGCAACCTTTGCCTGATGCCTCGGTACTCCGCGGCTGCGCTTGCCCCCTTTGCACCAAAGAGGAAAGAAAGACGCAGCGCGCGCTAGTGCCCGCCTGGCACCCTCGATCGTCATGGCTTACGTCATGGGCACCTCGCAAGGTACCCCGCCTTGATGTCTCCGTCTCCTCGCGAGCCAGCCCGAGGAGGCAGCGCCTGAGGATGCGCCGTGTCGTCCGCCTCGCGAGGGTCTTGAGTCTTGTGCTGATGAAGATGGGCCAGGTTGGGCCCCCATCCGAGCCACGCCGCAGGCCGCAGGCAGGCAAGTCTGGGGACCCCCGTTCCCAGAATGCCGACAGCATCCTCAAGCAGTTCGCCCGCGAAGTGAATGTAGCCCTCCCCAGGCTCGAAGCCACGCGCCCTATCAGGTGGTTGGCGTGCGCCATCACCTTCAGCTCAGCAGATCAGCTCAAGTGTGCAGCTACAGCCGGAGTCCTCCCGATGCTTTGTTCCCCAATCATCAGCAACGTGGTGGTCACCAAGACCCTCATCGATGGTGGGGCAGGGCTCAACGTTCTGTCCGTAGAGACATTCAACAACCTCCAAGTGCCCTACTGCCAACTCCAGCTAACCAAGCCTTTCTCCGGCATCACCGATGGCTCCACGGTCCCGATCGGGCAGGTCCGCCTCCCTTTCACCTTCAGGGCACGCGACAACTACCGCACTGAGCTCATCGACTTCAACGTCGCTCACATCTGCCTGCCGTACAATGCCATCCTTGGGTACCCAGCGCTGGCCAAGTTCATGGCCGTGACTCACCACGGCTACAACGTCCTCAAGATGCCAGGAAGCGGCAGAGTCATCATGGTGCCCTGTGAAGAGAAGGACGCGGTGTGTTCCCTGGAGTGAGCCTTTCAGGCCGCATCGCTGGAAGACCCGGATCACGGAAGCAGGAGGCTTCCCGAGGCCACCCCCAAGAAGAAGAAGACATCGTCCGGCCTGGCCCCTCTGGACCCGTGCCTGCCCAGGGGGAACCTCCTTCTAGCGCATAGGAAAGCGTGCCCGGCGCCCTCCTCAGGCAGGGCTCGGGGGCTCTCCCCTGGAGGGCCACCGACCTAGCTAGGGTCATGAGGGAGGCGCTTGGGCACCACATGGAGGCGTGTTTCGAAGCACGTTTCCCTCAAGAAGGAGCAAGGCAAGGAGATCCAGACCCACGGGAGTTCGTCAGCAAGGCCATTCAGGAGTTACAGGAGTCAAGAGTCATGAGAGGCGCCCGCCGCCTACCAGCAGTGGCTCCCCATCCAGGCGAGGATGGCGAGCTGCGCATCCGCGTCGACATACCAGGGCTCAACCAAGTCGCCTCCCTGGAGTGCCTCTGGCCCTCGCGAGTGGGGCGCTACGGAGGTCCACCCCACAACTACGTTCGCATGCCTTACGGCTCGCCGAGCGCGGCTGACACGCACCAGCGCCTCATGAGGGGCATCACGGAGGCACAAGAGGCCAGGCGCTCCGCAGCCCTGGCGGAGATGGAGATGGCCCGCGAGGAACCGCCAGCGCCTCCGGAGCCTCCCGAGGCCCCTGGGCCTGGGGGCTCACGAGGATCGGCTCCCGTAGCCCACCGAGCCGGCTACACCAACACCCCTTTGTCTTCAGCGTCATCAGGTGACATCTTTCAAGTTTCACTTCCAGCTGGGAGCGCCCCCAGGGCTGCATTATTCCCAGGCCGTGTGGGTCCGTCCCTGCGGCGTGTATCCCTTTACATTCCATGTTGTTAGCTTACCTTGTTGGGGGCGCCCCTCGGGCTGCATGATCCCCAAGCCGCTCGGGCCAGGCCCAGCTGCATGTACCCCCTTTGCGTTCATTTTCTGGTTATGCGTTAGAACCACCATGCTTGATTATTTGATGCCGGTCCACGGCACCTCTTCGTCTCCATGCTGACCGCTTGCACGTTAAAGGGCGGGTACCTGAGCATCGTGTCTCAGGGCTCTTACTGGCTCGCCAGCCCTCACCCTCTGGCCTTGACCACGGCATCACGACCTGGCATACCAGCGACGGCTGAGACCAGCTCGAGGGCCGGGACCCGAGGACGTAGAGTGCAGGCATCTAACCAGACTTGTAGGGACACAACACAAGATAAGGCCTAGTGCCAGGCGCAACCCGCCTAGAGGTAGGGCCCCGTGAGTCCCGCGCTGGCTCATGGGTGCCCAGATACACCTCGCCAGGCCCTACCGTGCCAGCCACGTGTCAGGGCGGGGCTATACACGCCTCGGGGGCTCCTCCCGGAGGGGGCCCCCTCCCACGTAACAGTGGAAGCACCATGCTCCGCGCTAGCTGATGACACTGCCGAGGAGCGGCTATGCCCGTACACATACGGAAGCGCTATGCTCCGCGCTGGTGATAAACAACTAAGGCTGGCCTCCGGGCCGCGCCAACCTCAGGGAGCCCAGAGCTCAGTGCCTAGCCTCATCGTAACGCCTCCCCTCGGGAGTGCCGCGCGAGGGGGATGGGCACGGGGGCTGCGCCTGGGTCACGCCCGGACGCACGCCGCCCAGCCAGGATCCCCTGGGCCTGGTTCGTCGCGCGCCTCTCCCCGAGCGGAGCCAAGGTATGAAGGCCGTTTGACCGTCAAGGGGGACTCCTGAGCATCACGACTTAGGAGCCTAACTGGTCACATAGCCCCTCACTCCTTGGTCCCATCCTCGTTTCTGGTCGGGGCTATTGCTGGGTGAGTGTCGGAGTAAATAGCCATGGGTAGCCTAGCCGGCTTCCCCTGGCCCATCAGAAAAAATTACGAGCCTGGCCGACTCTCAAGAAGATTCAAGACCTGGGGCCGCCTTCCCCCTCTGCCGGCTACTTCTTAGGCCGGCTTCGGGGGCGGCCCGCCCTTTACCCTCATGAAGAGAGTTGTGGAGGGCCGACTACGAGAAGCCGGCTACAGCAAGGCCGGCTACAAGAGGCCGGCTCCCATAAGGCAGTCAAAGCCGTACCCGCAATGTACGCGTCCACCCTGCGATGATGAAGCGGGGCGTGGCTAAAGTAGAGCCAGCCACCCCCAAAACCCGGAGCACGCCTGGTACAGTGCGCCGTACGGGCAGCCACGGCCCGCCCGGCGCGGCACTATAGCCACGGCGGCTCTAACGACGTCCACGACGGGCCGCCAGTGTGGCCCCCGAGGCGGTGGGCCCCTTCGGGCAGAGAGATACCGAAGGCGGCCACACCTCCTCTCAAGCCGGCAAGATAGAGGGCCGGCTTCCCATAGCCGGCCTGCCACCTTCCTCGAAGGAGACACCCATTAAGGAGACAAGATGCGGCGGGGCTACAGTAATCGCCCGCCAGGGCGGCGGCACTGTAGCCACGCTTACCCCGACCAAGCCTGTGTCAACCGCATGGAGCAACAGTAACCAGCCACCGACCAGGCCCTGGATAGTGGGGCCTGCCTGTCGACCAAGGAGCCGGCAGCCGGCGGGCCCCAGCAGCCGGCACAGAAGCCGGCAAGCACAATCACAGACAGCTGGGCCCCGCGCCCAGCTGGATTACGATTGTACCCCCGGGGGGTAGGCCTATATAAACCCCCCGGTGCACCCATGCAAAGGGTTGGACTCTCAAGTTAGACCTAGACACCATACAAGGAGAGGAAGCAAGCTAGCTGAGCCCTTCTTCCTCCTTCCACTCAAAACAGCTCAAGGAGCATTGTGTAGCTACTTGTTCATTTAGTAACCATGCGGAGACCCCGCAGAGCAGCAGTAGGGGTGTTATCTCCTCGGAGAGCCCTGAAGCTGGGTAAGATTCGCCGGCGTGCATGTCTTCGCCTTATCCCGTTTCCAGGCACCGGCGATGTTTTATTGGCTCCCACAATGATAAGCCACCCGTTGGCATATGTCGCACCTACCACCCGACATTTGGCGCCCACCATGGGGCCAGGTGCACCGTCGTCCGGAGAGCTGTTCTGCACGGGAACCCTTTTCCTTCCCCGCGAGCGTAGCCAGCCCGGCTCGCCCGATGGCGCTTGCCACGACGCGCTGCATGGCGTCACCAACATCTGCGCGGCGAGCAGCCTCGCCGACCTCTTCGACAAGGCCCGCATCTCCGACGAGCTTGCCTCCGGTGCGGGCACCGACCACCTCGCCAACCTCCTTGGCCAGCTCCACGTCTCCAGCGAGCCCGCTGCGGATTTGGAGTCGGTTGGCTCCACCGACCCGATGCCTGTCGACTCCGACACGGCATCCTACGACACCTTCCCCACCAACGTCACGATCTACAACGACCCGCTCCCTCCGGCCGGCGATCGCGATTCTGACACTACCGAGGTGATGGTTGTCGGCCACGACGGCCTGACTGACGAGGGCGCCCGCGACGCCCCGCGCGCGGCGGCCCACGACTTGTTCGCCCCCCTCCCGGCTGACGCCAACGACGAAGTACTGGAGGCGCGCTGCCTCGCCCTCCTCGTGGAGGGCCGGCGGCTGGCCTCCGTAAGACGCCTCACCGAGGCCTACCAGCGCGAAGCTGACCACGCCGCCTTCGGCACGCCGGCTCCAGCTGGCCCAAGCCGGGCTGGTGCTGTCAGGCAACGCGGCGCCGTCATTGCCGACACGCTTGGAGTCGATCGCCCGGTCTACGCCACCCCGCTCGAGAACCTGCGCGCCGCCCAGGCGGCCGTAGACGAGCTGGACGGCTTGGAAGCCGAAGACCTCCCCCACATGACGCGGCGTATACAGCAACTGATTGATGCAGCCGCTCGGCGGCACGAAGCCAACGCCTGCGCGGGGAGCCCTCCCCCGCGCCGCGAGCACGGCGCGACTTCCCGATCGCCGACTACGAGCAACACCCGCACGCAGCGCGAGAAAGAGCCAGCTTCCAGCCGAAGCCGGACCCAAATCGAGCGGGGTGCGGACGGCCGCCCCCGAGCCATGGAATGGCGGGGCACCCCGCCTCCGCCTCGAGCTCGTGGAGAGAGATACCCCACCCCGCCTCCAGTGGCGCACCCAACTCTCAGCGGCCGGCTTGGTCGCCGCGAAGGAGTCGGCGAAAACGACGCCCGCCACCGGATCGACCGCCTGGCTAGATCCCTGGCGCTGGAAGAAGAAGACGATGTCGGCCCACCTTGCTTTGGCCCCCGCATCCGCGACGAGCCCTTCCCCAAAGGGTTCTCGCTCCCAAGAGACACGCCCAAGTACAATAGCTTGGTGAAGCCAGAAGACTGGCTGACCGACTACTCCACAGCCGTCAGCATCGCCAATGGCAACCGGCGCGTTGCCGTGAAGTACGTGCCCCTCATGCTGCAAGGCACGGCACGGACTTGGCTTAACAGCCTCAAGCCTCTCAGCATCAACAGTTGGGTAGATTTCACCGAAGCCTTCGTTCGCAACTTCACCAGCACCTACAAGCGGGCTCCCAAGCCCAGACAGCTCTCCCTGTGCGTACAGGGCCCGGCCGAGTCCACTCGCGACTACCTCACGCGTTGGACCGAGCTCCGCAACTCCTGCGAAGGGGTGCACGAGGTGCAAGCCATCGAATACTTCACTGCCGGGTGCCGAGAGGGCACCCTCCTCAAGCACAAGCTTCTGTGCGACGAGCCGACTACCCTCGACGAGCTCCTGAACATCACCGACAAGTACGCCACCGCCGACTCCTCGATGAAGATCGAGCTCCGGGTGGACGCGTCCGGAAAAGTGCTCAATCCGGCGCCCCAAGCACCGGCTGGAGATTCCGGCCGACGCCAACACCAGAATGATCAGAAGCGCAAAGGCCCTGCGCCGCCTCCCGCTAGCCGGCAGGTGGCCACGGTCGAAGATATGCCGCCTGAGGGGCGGCCCGCGCCCAAGAAGCCCAAGGGCGGCCGGCTGGCTTGGCAGCCGGCCTTCTCCTATGAACAAACCCTTGACGCCCCGTGCAAGTTCCATATCGGCGCGAAGCCGTCCAACCATACGACCCGAAAGTGTAACTGGCTCGCCCGAATCTCCAAGGGCGAAGGGCTCACGCCGACTCCGCCTGCCGGCCCGCCGCCTCCGGCTCCGCCTCCCAAGGCCGCTCGGCCCGCAGTCGACACCGTGCAGGACAAGTTCCCCGATGAGCAAGCATCTTACGTTGTCTTCACGAGCCAGTCCGAAGACCGGCGCAGCAAGTGCCGAGAGCAACAAGAAGTTAATGTGGCCGCCGCCAACCCAGCCGGCCACATGCATTGGTCAAAGAAATCCATCAGCTGCAGCCGGGCCGACCACCCAGAGGTGATGCCGTCCCCCGGCTCCTACGCTTTGGTCCTGGAGGCCACCCTTGCGACGGACACGCGTGCCGCGCGCTTCTCCCGCGTGCTGATCGACGGTGGAAGCAGCATCAACATCCTGTACCGCGACACCATGGAGAAGTTGGGTGTCAAGGCAAAACAGCTTGTGCCGACTCGAACGGTGTTTCATGGCATCGTACCCGGTTTGTCCTGCGCCCCCATCGGCAAGATCAAGATCGATGTACTCTTTGGGGGCAAGGATCATTTCTGTCGGGAAGCAATCTGGTTCGAGGTGGTGGACCTGGAGAGCCCTTACCACGCCTTGCTTGGCCGACCCGCCTTGGCCAAGTTCATGGCGGTCCCCCACTACGCATACCTCAAGATGAATATACCAAGCTCCAAGTGCATCATCACCATCGCTGGCGACTACAAGAAGTCCGCCGACTGCGCCGCGGCCAGCAGCCGGCTGGCCGAATCCCTCATGATTGCCGAGGAAAAAAAGACGCTGAACAGGGTCGTGGCCCTGGCCAGCAAGCAGCTAAACCAGCCCACCGACTCCAAGGAGTATGATGCCCAAGGATCTTTCCAGCCGGCCAAGGAGACCAAGAAGATACAGCTCGACCCCGAGCACCCCGAGAGGTTTGCCGTCATTGGGGCGAGCCTGGACAGCAAATAGGAAGGCGAGCTCGTCGATTTCCTCCGTGAGAATCGGGATATCTTTGCATGGTCCCCCAAGGACATGCCGGGTGTTCCGAAGGATTTCGCCGAGCACAAATTACATGTGCGGGAGGACGCCAAACCAGTCAAGCAGCCTCTCCGCCGACTGTCAGAGGAGAAGAGAAGGATCGTAGGGGAGGAGATAGCCCGGCTTCTTGCAGCCGGCTTCATCATGGAAGTTTTCTTCCCCGAGTGGCTCGCGAACCCGGTTCTCGTGCTGAAAAAGAATAACAAGTGGCGCATGTGTATAGATTACACAAGCCTCAACAAAGCCTGCCCAAAAGATCCCTTCGCCCTGCCCAGAATTGATCAAGTGATAGACTCCACAGCCGGATGCGAGCTGTTGAGCTTTTTGGATGCTTATTCGGGATACCACCAGATAAAACTGGACCCGGATGACCGACTGAAGACCGCCTTCATCACACCGTTTGGAGCCTTCTGCTACCTGACTATGACGTTCGGCTTGAGGAATGCCGGCGCCACTTTTCAGTGTTGCATGCAGAAGTGCCTCCTCACGCAGCTCGGCAAGAATGCCCACGTCTACGTGGATGATATTGTGGTGAAGACGGAGAAGCGCGGCACTCTGCTGGAAGACCTGAAGGAGACATTCGAGAACCTGCGCCGGTTCCGAATCAAGCTCAACCCCGAGAAATGCGTGTTCGGAGCGCCAGCCGGCCAGCTCCTAGGCTTTCTGGTCTCCGAACGCGGCATCGAGTGCAACCCTGTGAAGATCAAGGCCATCGAGAGGATGGCGGTCCCAACCAAGCTTCGAGAGATTCAGAAGTTCACCGGGTGCCTGGCCTCTCTGAACCGCTTCATCAGCCGGCTTGGAGAGAAAGCTCTCCCTCTCTACCGCCTCATGAAGAAGAGTACCCACTTTGAGTGGAATGACCAGGCCGACCAAGCTTTCCACGAGCTGAAGAAAATGCTGTCCACGCCGCCTGTCTTGGCGGCGCCGACTGAGAAAGAGCCCATGCTCCTTTATATTGCCGCCACTAGCCGGGTGGTCAGCACCGTTATTGTGGTCCAACGCCCCGAAGTAGGCCGAGCCCAGCCGGTCCAGAGGCCGGTTTATTACCTGAGCGAGGTGTTGTCCGCCTCGAAACAGAACTACCCGTACTACCGGAAGATGTGCTACGGCGTGTACTTCACCGCCAAGAAGCTGAAGCCGTACTTTCAAGAACATCCCATCACGGTCGTATGCACTGCCCCGCTGGCCGAGATCATAGGCAGCCGGGATGCATCCGGCCGGGTGGCTAAGTGGGCCATCGAGCTGGCCCCTTACACGATCTTCTACCAACCCCGCACCGCCATCAAGTCACAAGCACTGGCCGACTTCCTCGTCGACTGGGCCGAGACCCAGTACTTACCGCCAGCTCCCGACTCCACCCATTGGCGCATGCACTTTGATGGATCCAAGATGCGCACCGGCTTGGGAGCCGGCGTCGTCCTTACGTCTCCTAAGGGCGACAAGCTCAGATACACGCTGCAGATCCACTTCGCCGCCTCCAACAATGTAGCCGAGTACGAGGCGCTCATACACGGGCTCCGGCTTGCCAAGGAACTCGGCATCCGCCGGATCCTGTGCTATGGCGACCCGGATTTGGTGGTGCGGCAATCTTCTGGCGACTGGGACGCCAAGGACGCAAACATGGCGAGCTACCGCTTCCTAGTGCAGCAAATCAGGGGATACTTAGATGGATGTGAATTCCTCCATGTGCCGCGAGCCGACAACGAACCAGCAGATGCCCTGGCCCGAATAGGCTCCACGCGGCAAGCAATACCAACCGGCGTCGCCCTACAGCGCCTCCTCAAGCCATCCATCAAGCCGTCTCCGGAATCTGACTCCATCTTCGTGCCGCCTAACCCCGATGGGGCCGGGTCCGGCTCGAAGAGTCAAGCAGTCGGCCCGGGGACTTCAATACTCGGCTCGGGGACTACAGTAGCCGGCTCGGGGACTGCCGCACCCGGCTCGGGGACTGCGGTACCTGGCTCGGGGACTGCGGTAGCCGGCCCGGGGACTTCTTCAGCACAGCAAGCGGCGGCCGATTCCAGCACTTCATTACCCAGCCCGCCCACCCTGGTGGCTGTAGCCACTTTGGCGGCAGGGGAAGTCGCAACTCCATCATGGGCCCAAACCATCCTCAACTTTTTGGTGAACCAAGATCTGCCGGCTGACGAAACCGAAGTGAAACAAGTCCAACGCCGAGCCGGAGCATACACAATCGTCAACAGAGAGCTTGTCAAGCGCAGCATCACCGGAGTCTTACAGCGATGCGTCGAGCAGGAGAAAGGCATTGCAATCCTCAGGGATATACACCAAGGAGAGTGCGGCCACCATGCTGCATCAAGATCACTTGTCGCCAAAGCCTTCCGCCATGGTTTCTTCTGGCCGACTGCTTTGGACGACGCCAAAGAGCTAGTCAAACACTGCAAAGGCTGCCAGCTTTTCAGCTCCAAGCAACACATGCCGGCTTCGGCACTCAAGACCATTCCCATCACCTGGCCCTTTGCCGTCTGGGGATTGGATATGGTGGGCCCATTCAAGACGGCGCGCGGCGGCATGACACATTTGCTCGTCGCCGTCGACAAATTCACCAAGTGGATCGAGGCGAAGCCGATCAAGAAGCTGAATGGGCCGACTGCGGTGACTTTCATTGCAGATATAACAACCCGGTACGGCATACCGCACAGCATCATCACCGACAACGGCACGAATTTTGCCAAAGGTGCCTTGGCACGTTTCTGCGCCGCACAAGGTATCCAGCTGGACCTTGCGTCCGTCGCCCACCCGCAGTCAAACGGCCAAGTGGAGCGAGCAAATGGCCTCATCCTGTCCGGCATCAAGCCCCGACTGGTCGTACCTCTGGAGCGTTGAGCCGGCTGTTGGCTCGATGAGCTGCCGGCTGTCCTATGGAGTCTGCGTACTACCCCAAACAGATCAACCGGCTTCACTCCTTTCTTCCTTGTATATGGTGCCGAGGCGGTCATCCCAATAGACATCGAGTTTAACGCGCCTCGGGTAACCATGTACACGGAAGCGGAAGCCAAAGAAGCAAGAGAAGACAGCGTCGACCTGCTCGAAGAAGGCCGGCTGTTAGCCCTCAGCCGGTCTGCCATCTACCAGCAGGGTTTGCGCCGCTACCACAGCCAGAGGGTCCGACCAAGATCCTTCCAGGAGGGCGACCTTGTGCTCCGGCTGATCCAGCGAACAGCCGGCCAGCACAAGCTCGCAGCCCCCTGGGAAGGCCCCTTCGTCGTCAGCAGAGCTTTAGGCAACGATGCCTACTACCTCATCGACGCGCAGAAGCCGAAGGCACGCAAGAGAGACGACTCCGGCAAGGAGTCGGAACGACCATGGAACGCCAATCTTCTTCGGAAGTTCTATAGTTAAAATGCAGTATGTATCGCGTCCACTTTTGTATTAAGTACGAAACAATAGGCTCCCCGAGGAGGACTCGGGGACTGCCATCTTTTATTTTATGAATGAAAGTTATCATGCGTATGATATCGCCTGTTCATTTATTTTGCCCGGCACCGGGTTCGACGAGTCGGCCCGAGTACTAGCCGACTGGAGTTATATTAGGAGCCCTACCCGCAGTCAGACAAGTAATGTGCCGACACCCAGGCTTGGCTCTTGCCAAAATCGCAGTTCGAAGAACCGACTGCCTGGCTGGCAAGATTCATAAGCCGGAAAGGGTGCGCACACGAAAAACGGCTAGGGACTAACGGGCTTATATATAACAAAAGCCGGCTTGCCGCCTCCCACCGACCGACTACCAGAGTAGCCGGCCGGCCGGCTTACATTCAGTCTGCTTCAAATCCAAGAAAGCTCGAGTACTTGCCTTCCCAAAGAGGGAAGGCGGCAAAGGAAAAAGCCTAAGGATAAAAAAGTGCACTTGAATGGAAGCCAACACATCCATACAATAATATTTACACAAAGGACCTCCAGAGTGGTCAGCATCCGACATTGTTCAATACACCCCCAGTGGGTGGAATTGCAGAAACTTAAAAATTGTTCGAAAAAGCAAAAGCAGGAACAACTGGGACGGTAGATTAAGCCGGCGGGGCCGCTGACGAGCCGGGCTGGGCAGTGGAGATGGTCGCGTCGGCTGAAGGAGCGGCCGACTGGCCGACTTCGGCCTGATCACCACCTCCGACAGAGGGCGCGCTCCCGCGCGGCTCGTTGCTGGAGGCGCGGTCGGCTTGAGGGCGGTCGGCCGTCTCACCAGTCGGCTCGGCGTCTCCGCCGTCTTCTTCCTCGTCGTCCTCGCCCTCGTCGCTGGAGGCGATCTCCTCGGCCGAGTCCTCGCCTTCCGCCGGGTTCAGCCCGAACCACTCCTCCGGCTGGGTGATGCCGTCATCACTGAGTTCCGGCTAGAAGACGCTGGTGTCGGTGCACTCGGCGATCGTTGAGGCGCGCTGCGCGATCGCTGGCCGCACCTCCTCCAGCTCCGCGTCAGCCTCCAACCGCCAAGTCCGCAGCTGGTCCAGGCTCAGCCCTGGGTACCACGCGCGGACGAACTCCAACGCACGCCCGGCTCCGAGACGGGCTGCGGACGCCTTCCAAGCCTCGAAGCGGCCGATTGCGACTTCTAGCCAGTCGGCAGTCCGACTTGGGGTGCGGGGAATCGCCTGGTCGGACCAGAGCGCGGCCAGCACCTGCGC
This sequence comes from Triticum monococcum, assembly GCA_034509565.1. Classification (NCBI taxonomy): domain Eukaryota; kingdom Viridiplantae; phylum Streptophyta; class Magnoliopsida; order Poales; family Poaceae; genus Triticum; species Triticum monococcum. Next base: position 238,236,808 of record CM067843.1, read on the forward strand.
CCCGGCACGTTGGAGCCGGCGGAGCATCCGATGGGCCGGCTGCAGTCGCGCTTGGATGGCAATGAGTTGCTCCGACAGTGTTCGATTTGCATCCAGTGGAATGACAACTCCGGCCTGACGGCGCGCCTCGCGATGGGCCTCGATGGCTTGGGTAGCGAGGACGGAGTGGCCGGGAAAGTATTCTGCGCAAAGTAGCAAGCACAAGTCAGAACCAAAGCCCAGGCGGCCGGCGGATGGAGGAAGGGCAAGAAAGGCGGCTCACCATCGATCAGATCTTCGATTCGGCCGAAACCTTCCTCCAGCGCCTGGCGCGTCTCGGCCCAGCTCGCTGCCTTGGTCTCGAACTCCGCCTTCAGGGCAGCCTCGCCGTCCTGCGCCTTCTGCAGGGCCGCCTTATGGCTTTCCTCCTGGTTGGCCAGTTTCTTGACCAGGCGGTCGCGCTCCTGAACCAAGTCGGCACACTTGGCGTCCCTGGCACGAAGAGCGGTCTGCACTTCGCCGAGCTCCCTCCGCAAGTCGGCGTTGGCCTCTGCATGAGAAAAAGAAAAAGAGAAAAAGTCAGCAAGGGAAAAGTCGTCAAGGAAGATCTGACCCGACTGCTCTGCAGTCGGCCCGAATCTCGGGGACTACACCCAGTGGGTGCGCTGTCGCGCCCCCATGAGAAACAGATAAAAGCAATATACTTACGTCGGCTGCTGGCCAGGTCTTCGGTCCTCCGGCTCAGCTCCCGAGCCTGGGAGTTGAAGGCGGCGGCACAAGAGTTGTGATAATCCTAAAGATCAGACAGAAAACAGTTAAGATAGTCGTCGAGAAAGATCCGACCTGACTGCGCTGCAGTCGGCCCGGATCTCGGGGACTACACCCAGTGGGTGCGCTAGCGCGCCCCCATGGAAAAAATCAGAGGACCAGAGCGGTCGACAAGTAAAAAACTTACCCGGATGGCGGACCGCGTCGACAGAAACTCCTGGGTAAATTGCCGCAGGAGGGTAGCCTGAGCCTGCAGCCGGCTCCGCACCCCTTGGGCCGCCACGTTCAGCTCGCCACTTCCTCCGCTGGGAGTCCACCCGGAGGTGGCGGAACTGGCCGCCTCCAAGGCGTCTGCCGTCTGGTCGGCACCCGCGGCTTGGCGCGTGTCCGGCTGGGCCGTGCTCCCTCCGGCGCGCTGGCTCGCCGCCAGTTGAATTTCAAGACCGGCTCCGGCCTCGGGTGCGGCCCGGGCCGGCTCCTCCAGCACCGCCGACGACTGGCCGCCTTCGCCCGCTCCGGCTGGCGCTGCCAGCGGCGTCCTCTCCGCAAAGATCTCGAAGAGCTCATCCCTCTGCACCGGCGGCTGATCCGGGGTGATCTCCTCCGCCGTGGGTAGCGGGATGTTCGGGTCCAAGGTGTGGAGGGGGATGGCGAGTGGCGGGGGCCGGCTATGCGTGCCCTCCGCCTCCGTCTCCGTGGTCGCCCGCTCCGATGGAGTGTCGGCTGCCGCGCCCGCTCGCTCCGTCGCCGCCCGGGCGGCCTCCTGCTCCGCCGCCTCCCTCTCTTGTCGCGCCTCGCGGGCGTTCCGCTTCGTGGCTTTTGCAAGATCGGCACGGGGGTCCACGCGGCGGGGCCCTGAAGATCCGGCACCCGACCCGACCACAGAGCCGCCTGGGCCTCGCTCGAGGGAAAGCGGCGCCCTGCTCAGAAATCGGAGGAGAGTTAGAACAAAAGAAGACAACAAAGTAACAAGCACGCAAGTGGCCAAAGGGCTTACGAGGAAACCGCTGGAGGTTTCTTCACCGCCTTCCGAAAAAGGGCCGCCTTCGCCGCCGCTTCGTCTCGCTTCGTGGCCGCGGCGGAGGCGCTCGTCTTTTTCGGCCGGCTTCCGAAGAGAGGAAGCGCGGCTCGACGCTTTGACGTTCCACCACCGGCAGCCGGCGCGGCGGACGAGCCCATGCTGTGACGATCGGTTGCCGACTGGTGGCGCGGGATTTCTTCGGCGTCGGCGTCATCCGGCCAGTCGTGAAAACTGGCCGAGAGCCCCGTGCCTCCGAGCTCGGTGACGTCCCCGGTGGCGGCGTCCTCCATGGCGGCCACAGCCAAATCCGGGTCGTCGATGTCGTCTACCGTGCAGTCCGGGGCATACTGGCGTTCGACTCCTGCCGCCCCGGCTGGCGGCGGAAGAAGAGGGTTCTGATAAAAAAGAGAAAAGAGAAGAGCCGCCCGGTCAGAAGCCGGCCGGCACAAGCCGGCTGATGACAGAAAGAAAGACTTACCACAGGCGGAGGATGGGCGCGGGAGTACGGCGCCTTGCCGAATTGCCAGTCGTCGGTGAGCTTGAGGTTGGCGATGTAGTTCACCATAAGCGCTACCTCGGCATGGGGCATCTCCCATGTGCTCAGCCGGCAGGGGTCGAAGCGGCCGCTCATCTGGCATAGCATGTGGGGCTGGCTCTGAAGGGGAAGAATCCGACGCTCGACGAAGGCGGCCACCAGGTCGGCTCCGCGCAGGCCTTCCGACTGGATCATTACCCGAAGCCGAGCGATGGAGGCGTTCCCAGCCGGAGACAAGGACTTGGACCGGAAGCCCCAAGACGGCCGCCTCCCAGCCGGCGGGCTGGCTATGTAAGCCGGCAGGTTGACGTAGTCTCCGTGCGGGGCGACGTTCTTGATGTAGAAATACGATTTCTGCCAGAGTTTGACCGATTGGATTAAAGGAATGTGCGGGAAGGGGTTGTTGTCGCTTGACCTCTTCATCGCGATGAAGGCCCCGAAGGGGGCGGGCACGCCGGCGGTGACGGTGCAGAGCTTGTTTTGGAAGAGCTCCGCCCAAAGCTCCAGCGTGGGCAGCACTCCCAAGAAGCCTTCGCAGAGAGAGACGAAGGACGACAGCAGCATCACCGCGTTGGGCGTGAGGTGATGCGGCTGGAGTTGGTAGAAGTCGAGGAAGGAGCGCATGAAGCCACCCGCCGGGAAGCCGAAGCCATGCAAGAAATGCGTGCGGAAGACGACGTGCTCGCCTTCCTCCGGCGCCGGCGAGATTTCCGTCTCCGGCGGCAGACGAGCCTGCACGAGGTTGGCGGCGGGCAGGCGCCGGGTCCGGCGGAGAAACTCTATGTGGGCTTCGTGGACGTTGGACCCGTCCCACGAGCTTGACAGTGCCATGGACATGGCGGCGTGGGCGGGCTGCGACGGGAGGTTGCGTCGGGCGCAAAGGAAGAAGAAAGGAAGAAGAGCAAGGAGGGACGGGGAGCAGGGGAGCGAGCAAGCCTTTGTCTCTCCCCCTCCCCCTCCTACTTGTAGGCTCGTGCGCCGGAGCCGAGGAGGCGCGGCATGGGGGATCGTCGGGATCGATCGTGCCCATCTCCCCCACGCCCCGCGTTAATTGCGCGCCTTGAAGACACGAAGAAACGGCCGCGGGGAGGCGAGCAGTCCCCTCGGGCCACAGAAGATCTGCGCCCGGGCCGAGGACAAGGAGGGGCGGGCCCGGGCCTGCGGCGGCGTCCCGTCGTGTGCGTGCGACGGTAGGACTTCTCTGCCACGTGGCCGGTCATGGGGCCCGCGGCCAGCCCGCGGGTCAAACACGGTCATATTAATAAACAAGAAAGTTCTCCGAAGTCGGCCTACGACGGCGAGGTCGACTCCTCAGGGTATGAAGCTGACCAAGCTTCTCGTCCCTCTGTCCGCCGTGAAGCTCGCCCAGCTTCAGGGACTACTGTCGGAGTAAATAGCCATGGGTAGCCTAGCTGGCTTCCCCTGGCCCATCAGAAAAAATTACGAGCCTGGCCGACTCTCAAGAAGATTCAAGACCTGGGGCCGCCTTCCCCCTCTGCCGGCTACTTCTTAGGCCGGCATCGGGGGCGGCCCGCCCTTTACCCTCATGAAGAGAGTTGTGGAGGGCCGACTACGAGAAGCCGGCTACAGCAAGGCCGGCTACAAGAGGCCGGCTCCCATAAGGCAGTCAAAGCCGTACCCGCAATGTACGCGTCCACCCTGCGATGATGAAGCGGGGCGTGGCTAAAGTAGAGCCTGCCACCCCCAAAACCCGGAGCACGCCTGGTATAGTGCGCCGTACGGGCAGCCACGGCCCGCCCGGCGCGGCACTGTAGCCACGACGGCTCTAACGACGTCCACGACGGGCCGCCAGCGTGGCCCCCGAGGCGGTGGGCCCCTTCGGGCAGAGAGATACCGAAGGCGGCCGCACCTCCTCTCAAGCCGGCAAGATAGAGGGCCGGCTTCCCATAGCCGGCCTGCCACCTTCCTCGAAGGAGACACCCATTAAGGAGACAAGATGCGGCGGGGCTACAGTAATCGCCCGCCAGGGCGGCGGCACTGTAGCCACGCTTACCCCGACCAAGCCTGTGTCAACCGCACGGAGCAACAGTAACCAGCCACCGACCAAGCCCTGGATAGTGGGGCCTGCCTGTCGACCAAGGAGCCGGCAGCCGGCGGGACCCACCAGCCGGCGAGCCCTAGCAGCCGGCGCAGAAGCCGGCAAGCACAGTCACAGACAGCTGGGCCCCGCGCCCAGCTGGATTACCATTGTACCCCCGGGGGGTAGGCCTATATAAACCCCCCGGTGCACCCATGCAAAGGGTTGGACTCTCAAGTTAGACCTAGACACCATACAAGGAGAGGAAGCAAGCTAGCTGAGCCCTTCTTCCTCCTTCCACCCAAAACAGCTCAAGGAGCATTGTGTAGCTACTTGTTCATTTAGTAACCATGCGGAGACCCCGCAGAGCAGCAGTAGGGGTGTTATCTCCTCGGAGAGCCCTGAAGCTGGGTAAGATTCGCCGACGTGCATGTCTTCGCCTTATCCCATTTCCAGGCACCGGCGATGTTTTATTGGCTCCCACAATGATAAGCCACCCGTTGGCATATGTCGCACCTACCACCCGACAGTGAGGTACACACGGGGCCGGGCTCTGCAGACGTAGTACGGTGGATCCACCCACATCATACCTCCCTACTTGATGTTCGTGCGCCAAGGGGGACTCCTGAGCATCGCGACTCAGGAGCCTAACTTGTCACGTAGCCCCTCACTCCTTGGTCCCGTCCTGGTTTCCGGTCGGGGCTATTGCTGGGTGAGGTACGCGCGGGGTCGGGGCTATTGCCGGTGTAGAACATAAGCAAGTAGGAAGGAAAAGCGCAAATTTCAAAGGAATTCGAAAGCAAATATTACAGTCCACACTGTTATCCCAATATCAGACACAAGTTTAAACGCCTCCCCGAGGCATGATACATGTGCAGGAATTAAAAGCAGGATAGGAGCCACGATGGAGTCACTTTGTGGCGGGGGAGCAGCGTGGAGTGGGTTCGCCTCATGAAGCAGCGGGGTCGGCAGCGCCTTGCTCCGGCTTGGTGCTGAAGGCCCGGAACTTCCCCAACAGAGCCTCTGCGTGACCCTTCACGGCCTCGGCAGCAGCCGCGGCACGCTCGCCTCTCACGGGCTCCAGCAGGCTGTCGAGGTCGAACCCGGGATCGCGAAGGTGGATGTGGGTGAGGACCCGTGTCAGTGCTGCAGAAGACAGAACACGCGCCTCGGCCTCAGCCGTGGGGCCAAGGCCAAGGGCGACATCTTCAAGAGCGTGGACCAAGAAGGGAAGCAGCTTGGCGGGGCCATCCTCGGCACGGGCCAGCGGGCTCTCCAGGCCGCTGTCGTAAAGCGTCCTCAGCGAGGAGCGAGCCTTCGCCTCCAGCTTCGTGAAGGCCGCGCGGTCTTCGGCAAGGACCCGGGCCTTGTCGTCCAGCTTGGCCTTCCTCGCCCCCAACTCCTGCTCCAGCGCGCCTAGGCGGTCGCGGCGCTTCTCGAGCTTGGCCTCCCGGCCCTCGAGGGCCGCCTCGCGAGCCTTCACGCCTTCTTCCTGCTCTTGGCAAAGGCGAACCTCTTTCGCGAGCTGATCCCGCAGGCCTTGCAGCTCGTCCTCCAGCGCCTTGCAGCGACCACGGACATCAACCACCTCTCCCAGGGCTACATCGCAAGCAGCCTTCGCCTCAAGGACGGCCTGCTTCTCCTCGTCACATGCCGTCGAGGCTTGGACCAGCGCCGCCCGAATCGAAGCGTCGGAGCGAACCCATCCAGAAGCCAGCTCCAAGCGCCCGGCCACCAGGCGAGGGTCGGCGCCGAGAAGATCCTGCCGCAGCCGGTCCAGCTCAGCAACAGCGTGGTCCAGAACGGCGAAAGGAGTCGGGGAGATAGCAGCCGGTGGAGTAGGAGGAGAAGGCGGCAGCACGGCCGCAACATGCTGAGGCGGAGTCTGCCGCGCCCCAACAGCTGTAGCGGTGGCGGCAGGCGAGAGCACCTCGGGAGCCACTTGGGCCGTGGGGGCTGAGCTCGCCCCAGCCGGCTCAGTCAGGCCTCGCGAGGACGACCGGGCAGGAGAAGCTTGTGCATCGCGGTCACCCTCCTTCAGGGGCGCTGCCACGGACGGAACCTCAGGAGCCCCCTTTGACTTCTTCGCTGCGGGCGCCAGCCTATCCAAGGGATGCGAACGTCAAGCCTCAGAAGCAGAATAAGAAATAAAGACAAGAATCGAGCACTTACGGGTCATCGCCAGTGAGCTCAAGCGGCGTCCGGCCAAATCTGAAGCCCGAAAGCCGGCTGGAAGGGTCAACCTCGGGAAGCTTGGAAGCGGAAGGTGCGCCTGTAGTCTGCCCCGAGGCCAGGGCAGACCCGCGGGAGATCAGCCCGGTCCTTTCCTTCTTCGGGATCGAGGGTGAGCTCCCGCCGCCCTGCTCATTGTCGTCCACGTCGTCGTCCTCGTCATCATCCTCGTCGCCATCGCTCGGAGGGAGGCGGAGAGCGTGGGACTTGCGCCGGGGAAGGGGAGCCCTCGACTCTCCGTTAGTAGCCTTGGAGTCAGGCCCTTTTCCCCGCTCCCCTCCTTCCTCCTCTTCGCTGGAGTCGTCGGAGGGCACAGCCACCGGTCCCTCGGGAGCCTCCAGGGGCACAGGCCCTTCCACGTTGAAGACGGGCATGGACTTCACTACCCGCTCCCAGTCGTCGCGAAGGAACAAGGGCGTAGGGGCGGCCTCCAACCTCGCCACATTGCCCCCGACCATAGATTGGAGAACCGCTGGCAGGTCTCCGTCGGCTCAGGCTGCAGGGCTTGGACGGGGCCTCCACATTGGAAGCAAGTACTGTCGAAGCGGAGCCAGCTGGTGCTCCAGGAACTCCCTCAGCAACGACGCGCCGGTCAGCTTCGCCGCCGCCATGTCGGTCGGCCTCAGATCCGCATCCATCTTCTCCAACACCATTTTCGCGCAGGGATCCGTGAGCTCCGCCCGACCCCGGTTGCTGGAGCTCGTGGGCTGCTCCGTGGGCAAGATCAGCCGAGGGTGGATGCGCTCAGCATCCACCAAGACCCACTTGCTCCTGAAGCCCTCAATCCTCTTCCGAGGGTTCGAGATGGCAATGGCGCCACCGTACGCGACGAAGCTCGCGCACGTGGAAGCAGGACTGTGAGAGGTCCGGAGGTAGAAGTAGTGGCGCAGCAAGGCCACTAAGGGCTGCACCCCAATGTGGGCCTCGCAGTAATAAGCAAAGATCACGAGGAGAAGGACGGAGTTGGGATGGAGATGTAGAGCCTATAGCTTGTAATGGCAGAGGACAGAGAAGAAGAACTCGGAGAAGGGAGGCACCAGGCCAGCAACAATGGCACTTACGAAGAGCGGTTAGAAGGTGCTCCTCTGACCCTCAGGGGTGACGGAGCCGGCCTTGAACACCTTCACTCCGTCAATGCCTCACGCCGTCGCTATCCGGCGCAACCGGGCAAGGACCGCCTCCGACACGTTCGGCGGGTCCAGGGCAGACGAGTACCAAGCTGCAGCCGGGGGTTGGCGACGTGCCATGGCTTCCTAGGTCGCACGGTCAGAGCAGATCTGGAGATTTCGGAGGAAGGGAGGAGAGGCGCAAGAAAGGGGATCTGAACAGCAACCGGGGAAAGCAAGAAGAAGGGCCTAGACAGACGCCATTCCCTTATCAACTCGCGCGGCTGCTAAGGCACCCACGACCAATCAACCGCCACGCGGCGCCCAAGGCCGCAGGTTGTTAGGGCCCGCGGCGCTTCGCTCTTGCCCTTCCACTTCCCTGCACGGCCAAGTCCGGGCGCGCCTTGGGCCCGGGGGCTACTGTCGGCGTTCTGGGAATGGGGGTCCCCAGACTTGCCTGCCTGTAGCCTGTGGCATGGCTCAAAGGGGGGCCCAGCACGGCCCATCTTCACCAACACAAACTCAAGACCCTCGCGAGGGGCCAAGCCTCGCGGGGCGGACGACGCGGAGCTTCCTCAGGCACGGCCTCATCAGGAAGGCTCACAAGGAAGCAGAGAGATCAAGGCGGGGTACCTCGCGAGGTGCCCGTGACGCAAGCCATGACGACTCAGGGCGCCAGGCGGGTGCCAGCCCGCACAGCGTCCTCCTTTCCTCTTTGGTGCAAAGGGGGCAAGCGCAGCCGCGGAGTACCGAGGCATCAGGCAAAGGTTGCCATTTCGGTGCAACGAGACCAAGACCAGGAGGACTACGAGAAGGAGGTCACCGTGGAGCCCAAGACGGCGTCATCGCCAGAGCTTTGCGCAGGCGAAGACTACTTTTGTCAGGATAGCTGATACTTGCTGTCCCCTTTCAAATTAGCCCGCCATTGTTGGCTCCCTTCCCGCTCGATATTTGGGAATAGGACCAGGGCCTCTATAAATAGGACCAGCCACCCACAGAGCAAGGGGGTTGGGAGGTAGGAAGGAAGAGGCTCGTTAGAGAGGTTAGAAGCAGAGAGAGAGAGAGAGAGAGAGAGAGAGAGAAAGAGAGAGAGAGAGAGAGAGAGAGAGAGAGAGAGAAAGGTGGCTGAGCTCCTCCCAGCAGCTCATCGCCCTAACCGAGAACAGACCCTCGCGAGGCTGTTCTTCCTTGTATTGTTCACCATCATCAGCCCGAGAGGCAATCCACCACACCACACACTGGAGTAGGGTATTACACCACAACGGTGGCCCGAACCAGTATAAACCATGTGTCTCTTGTGCCGTTCTTCCCATAGTTTTGATCCTAGCGTGGCGGAGGGGCGCAGGTAGGTAGGAGGCGAAATCTCCACGCGCACCCCAATGTTCGAACCTCAAGGGTCTGCCGGAACCCGAAATCCGACAATAGGCCTAAATAATCTTTTCAAGGGAATGGCCAACACAATATAATGAGGACAACAAGATATAGTGAATGCACGGTCAAGTGACCAAAGTAAACACCAAGTAAGGAGTTAGGGTTAGGGATAACCAAAGTCACGAAGACGAGGATGTATCCCGATGGTCACTTCCTTGGACGGAAGCTAGTCATTGTCAGAGAGGTGGATGTTACCATGAAGGCACACCAATGCCACGAAGGCTCACCCTATTCTCCTTGAGATATCACCACGAAGGCGATTCTCATCCACTAGTGGTAGACCTTGAGGCGGCCTCCAAACCTTCACAAACTTTCCGGGGGACAAATCACAAGTTGATTCCTCACCGGAGCACTCCTACCGCCTAGGAGTCTCCAACCTCCAAGAGTAACAAGAACAAAGGGAAAATGCTCAAGACTTGCTCAAATCACGAATTCCTTTGGTCAAGAGAGGGAGAGGGAGTGGATCTATCACTTGATTGGAAAAACTCTCAAGAACTCTCACGAATCTCTCCGGGATCTAAGATTTGGTGTAGGAGAAGTGAGAGGGAGCCACTTGTGTTCTTGGGGAGATTTGGGATGAAGTGGTCAACCCTCTACAGGATTAGTAGAGTGATATATATAGAGGGACTAGAAAACTAGCCGCTTGTGAGTAAGTGATAGCGCCGGGCCGGACATCCGGGCAAGTGCCGGACATCCGGCGGGCACAACCAACATTTGAAAACAGGTTCTGGAATTTGCGGGCCGGATTTCCGGGAGGATCCCGGACATCCGGGGCGACCCGGAAGCCCGGACATCTGTCCGGCCATTAAAAAAACAGCAGGAACCCCAAAACTGAAACATGCATAACTTTCACATCCGGACTCCGATTTTGATGATCCTGGGCTCGTTTTTAAGCTATGGAAAAGCTCCATGTCCTCACATAGAGAACCACCCAAGATAAGCAAAATTGAGGGTGCAAAGCATGCAAGGGTTATACATATACTTTGGGGAACCTAGTTGGCTTTGGATTTTCTTTTGAGATATGTAGGCATATTGTATTTGTATTGGATAGGAGTGAAATATGCCTATGTTAGAATATGATGTGAGAAGAATAGAGATAGATGATGTTGACTTGAGCAAATCCATCACTAACCCCTTTGATCCCCTCTTAATAGTGCAGGATCCCTATAACTCAAGAATCATAAAAGAACTATACTAGATAGCTACCGGAAACTCATTCTTGAGCATATATCCTTTTCGATGGTCATCGATCCTCACATCTAAAGCCAAAGGAACTAATACCTTTGACTAGAGCCTTTCACTTGAGCTTTATATTGATGTTTCTTGATGGCTCAAGTTGAAGGCAAGACATTGGAGAAGTCTTCAAGTAGCTCCCCCATACACAATGTGGAAAGCTTTACTTTGCATTCATCTTTACTTGTGCATCATCATTAATTACTTGATGACATACTTTGATGAGCACCAAGCTTTCTTCTAAGCACCAAGCTCATGAGAATTACCTAACCCACATAACATAAACAACACATAGTATGGGTTAGTACACAAAGCGCAATCGATAAATTCTTACCATTCCACAAGATCTCATGTGGCACATGATATGCGCTTGTGTGTTGACCATCTTAGAGGTCAATATTTGATCTTTATCTTGGTCAACATTTATCTTTGCTCCATGATTAATATTGATGTCTTGAAGGCCCTATTGATATCTTCACTATGCTTCATTTCTTCAAGACATAATAACCAATATCTCAATTCACCATGACCATATCAAGTTTCTCCTTGAATATCATATTGGACATCATTTTCTCATTCTCATGCTCCAACATAGTATCTTGACAGGCACAATGAATTATTCACTTGAATTACTTGCTTCAAGACATAATAATCCATGACTCAACATATGAGCTCATATTGATCCTATCTTCAAGCATATGTAGAATTCTTCTCTTTAATCAATCTCCCAATATCTTGATCCATCATGGTTCAACCCATAAGCCTTGATGCATGCACAACAATATGTATATGGCATTCATTTCGAATCAATTCTATCTCTTTCTTGCATCACGATGGAACAAACATCCTTTAGTTCATCCAATATTCTTCATGCATTGGAAATGGAAATTTCCTTCAAATTTATAACTCAATGCAAACATAGATTAGGATTGTCATCAATTACCAAAACCACACATGGGGACTACATGTACTTTCAGGCGCGTCTGTCCCCCTAGGGCGCGCCCCACTACCTCGTGGGGCCCCTGTTGCCTCTCCGACTCCAACTCCACCTCCATATATTGAGTTTCGGGGAGAAAAAAATGAGAGAGAAGAAATCATCACGTTTTACGATACGGAGCCGCTGCCAAGCCCTAAAACCTCTCGGGAGGGCTGATTTGGAGTCCGTTCGGGGCTCTGGAGAGGGGAATCTGTCGCCATCATCATCATCAACCATCCTACATCACCAATTTCATGATGCTCACCGCCGTGCATGAGTAATTCCATCGTAGGCTTGCTGGACGGTGATGGGTTGGATGGGATCTATCATGTAATCGAGTTAGTTTTGTTAGGGTTTGATCCCTAGTGTCGGATTTCGGGTTCCGGCAGACCCTTAAGGTTCGAACACTGGGGTGCTCGCGGAATTCACGTCCTCAACCTCCCCGTCTCACAAAGATCTAAACTACTAAAGGAATCACACAAGAGACACAAGATTTATACTGGTTCGGGCCACCATTGTGGTGTAATACCCTACTCCAGTGTGTGGTGGATGGATTGCCTCTTGGGGCTGATGATGATGAACACTACAAGGAAGAACAGCCTCGCGAGGGTCTGTTCTTGGCTGGGCGACGAACTACTGAGAGGAGTTCAGTCACCTCTCTCTCTCTCTCTCTCTCTCTTCCTGTTGCCCGGATCCACGCGCCAAACCGAACCCTTTGTTATGTGGGTGGCCGGTCCCTATTTATAGAGGCCCTGGTCCTCTTCCCAAATATCAAGCGGGAAGGGAGCCAACAATGGCGGGCTAATTTGAAGGGGGACAGCAAGTACTCTTATCCTGACTAAAGGTGGTCTTCGCCTGCGAAAGACTCTGCGGTGACACCGTGCTGGGCTCCATGATGACCTCTATCTCGTAGTCCGCTTGGTCCTGGTCTCGTTGCACCGAAATGGCAACATTTGCCTGATGCCTCGGTACTCCGCGACTGCGCTTGCCCCCTTTGCACCAAAGAGGAAAGAAGGACGCTGCGCGCGCTGGCACCCGCCTGGTGCCCTAAGTCGTCATGGCTTGCGTCATGGGCACCTTGCGAGGTACCCCGCCTTGAACTCTCCGCCTCCTCGCGTGCCAGCCCGACGAGGTTATGCCTGAGGATGCGCCGTGTCGTTTGCCTCGCGAGGCTTGGCCCCTCGCGAGGGTCTTGAGTCTTGTGTTGATGAAGATGGGCCATGTTGGGCCCCCACTTGAGCCACGCCGCAGGCCGCAAGCAGGCAAGTTTGGGGACCCCCGTTCCCAGAACACCGACAGTAGCCCCCGGGCCCAAGGCGCGCACGGACTTGGCCGTGCCGAGAGGCGAAAGGGCAAGGGCGAAGCGCCGCGGGCCCTAATAGCCTGCGGCCTTGGGCGCCGCATGGCGGTTGATTGGACGTGGGCGACTCCACTTCCCCACGACACCTTGGTGATCGTGCGAGTTGGACAAGTCCCTGCATGCAGATCGTGTTATGATTACCTACGATCGTGGAGGCCGGCGGTTGGCCTTCGCCGGCTATAAGTACGGCACCGCGCGTGCCCTTCCAATCCATCTCTTCTTGCTCTCCCATTTGCTTCAGTCCTCGCTCCGTCTTGGCGTGATGGCCCCATCGAGGAGGTACTCGGCTGTAGAGAAAGGGAAGGCCCTCCAGGTTCGTCCTGCCTCTCCCCCGCCCAAGCGCGGTCGTGGGCGCCCTTGGAAGCACCCGGTGGCCGCCCCGGCCGCATTCGGTGGCCATGGGGGCGGCTCCCAACGCGGCGGCGGGCGAGCCGCCGCAGCCGAAGGATGCGCCTGGGTCGCTCGTTCTCCTAGGCCGCGCTTTCGCGCTGTGCAGGCGCTGCCGGAGTTCGTCATCTAGTCGGCGGAGCCGACTCACGCCCGGTTCCCGCTCCCTCGCTTCCTCCTTGGTGAACTCCCGGCCGGCGCTCCTTCAGCTAAGAGCAGGGCGGGGTCTTTGCAGGAGTCCTCCTGGGCGGCTCGCAGGCGCTGCCCACAAGTCGCCACGTCAAGCCTTTCGCTCGCCGGGTTAGCACTGCTGCTACACGGCAGGAGGCTCCCCCGGACCGGGCGGCGAGCGAGGTCGATCTGACCTTCCGCTCGGAGGACCACCCCACCAACCCGGTCAGCTCAGGCGTGCTCCCCTTGTTGTGCACGCCCACCATCTGCCAGGTGGCCGTCACCCGAACCCTCATCGACGGCGGCGCGGGCCTCAGCGTGCTTTCGGTCGAGACTTTCGACCTCTTCCGCATACCCGGGAGCGGCTGCGACCCAGCCGATCCTTCTCGGGCGTCGGGGGCGGATCATCCGACTCCCTGGGACAGATCCGGCTCCCAGTGATCTTCGGCACCTACGACAACTTCCGCACGGAGACGGTCGACTTCGACATTGCCCCCATCGGCCTTCGTTACAATGCCATTCTCGGCAACCCGGCACTGGCCCAGTTCATGGCCGCCACGCACCCGGCGTACAACCTCATGAAGATGCCTGGGAGCAATGGTACCCTCACCGTGTGCGGGGACACCTGGGACGCCCTGCGAGTACTCGAGCTCGCCTTCAAGATAGCGGCGTCGGCACGGCCCGCCAACGCGGAGGCCCCTGAGCCTAAGGGGGCTGCGCCCGCCAAGAAGAAGCAATTATTCACCCAGGACAAGGCAGAGACCAAGCAGATACCCGTCGACGAGGACGGGTCCTCCAGTGCCACTTTCACCATAGGCGCCAACCTTGAGCCTGAGCAGGAGGAGGCCTTGGTCAAGTTCTTGCGTGCACATAAGAAGGTATTTGCTTGGGATCCCGATTAGCTGGCGGGGATCCCCAGGAGTGTCATCGAGCATCACCTCAACGTGTGCCCAAATGTGCGCCCCGTGAAGCAGAAGGCCAGGCGGCAGTCCGTGGAGAAGCAGGCCTTCATTGTTCAAGAGACTCGCAAGCTAGAAGCTACTGGGGTCATTCGCGAGGTCCGATACCTGGATTGGTTGGCCAACCCTGTTGTTGTGCCCAAGAAAGGGGGGAAGGAACGCATGTGTGTCGACTTCACCAACCTTAACAAGGCATGCCCGCAAGATCCGTTTCCGCTCCCCCGCATCGACCAGATCGTCGACTCCACTGTGGAGTGCGACCTGCTACGCTTCCTAGACGCCTTCTCCGGGTATCACTAGATCAAGATGGTGGTAGAAGACGTCGAGAAGACCGCCTTCTTGACCCCGTGCGGGGTATACTGCTATACATGCGTGCCGTTCGGGCTGCGCAACGCGGGAGCAACCTTTCAGCGGCTGATGCACATCGCCTTGGGCCCGCAACTCGGAAAGAATGTCGAGGCCTACGTAGATGACATTGTGGTAAAGTCTCGGGAGGCCAAGACCCCGATACAAGACCTGGAGGAGACCTTCGTGAGCCTCAACGCAGTAAACCTGCGGCTCAACCCGGAGAAATGTGTGTTTGGCGTCCCCTCGGGCAAGCTTTTGGGGCTCCTCGTGTCCCATCGTGGCATCGAGGCCAACCCCGAGAAGGTCAAGGCGGTCGAGGACATGAGCCCGCCGAAGACCCTCAGAGAGATGCAGAAGCTTACTGGGCGCGTGATCGCGCTAGGGCGTTTCATCTCCAAATTGGGAGAACGACCACTGCCTTTCTTTCAGCTGATGAAGAAGAAGGGGCCCTTTGAATGGACTGAAGAGGCAGATAAGGCGTTTCAAGATCTCAAGAGGTATCTGACCAGTCCCCTAGTCATGGTGGCTCTGCGCCCTCAGGAGCCCCTGCTGCTTTACCTCGCCGCCACTCCTTACTCCGCCAGCGCAGCCCTGGTGGCGGTTAGGGAGGAGTGCCAGGTCAAGACCACAGCGGCGGTCCGAGGCAAGGCAAGACGGGAACAAGGGGAGCCTGCGGAAGCCGCGGCCGCAGTGGAGGAGGGGCAGCTGCCGAAGAATGTACCAGAGGCAGGAGAGGCTGCACGCCCAGATGGGACGCCTCCCGAGGTCACTTCACCTCGTGAGGCGCCCCCACCTCCCGAGGGCGTCGCGACCACAGATGCTCTCAGCCTAGTTGAGCACCTGGTCTACTTTGTTAGCACAGTGTTACGAGACGCGAGGGCACGGTATCCAATGCCTCAGAAGCTCCTCCTTGCGCTACTGGTGGCCTTGCGCAAGCTGCGTCACTACTTCCAGGCCCATCCCATCAAGGTCGTCTCATCATACCCCCTGGAGAGAGTGCTCCGGAGACCAAACTCAGCCGGAAGGGTCGCCGAGTGGAACACAGAGCTGCAAGCGTTTCAGCTCGAGTTCAGCACAACCAGGGTCATCAAAGGAGCAGCGTTGGCAGATTTCATAGCGGAATGGGCTGAGGCACCAGGCCTCAGGGACAACGAGGATCGGTCCCTCTCTCCAGGGAGTGAGGCACCGGAAGGCTGGGTCATGTACTTTGATGGGGCGTTCTCCAGACACGGCGCGGGGGCTGGTGCGGTGCTGATATCACCCACTCAGGATAAGCTCTACTATGTCGTGCAGCTCTGTTTCCAGCAAGGTGAAAAGGTCTCCAACAACATCGCAGAATATGAGGGACTGGTAGCCGGGTTGAAGGCCGCAGTAGCCCTGGGAGTGAAACGCCTCACCGTCAAGGGCGACTCGCAGCTCCTAGTAAACTTATCCAACAAGGTGTATGAGCTGAAGGACGAGCATATGGAGGCCTACCTAGCGGAGGTCCGCAGGATGGAAAAGCAGTTCTGGGGGCTGGAACTACAGCATGTGCCTCGCGGCACCAATCAGGAGGCCGACGATATCGCCAAGCGCGCGTCTAGGTGGTTACCCCAGGATCCTGGCGTTTTCAAGGAGCGGCTCTTCAAGCCCTCAGCTCTGCCGTCACTGTGAAACACAGCTCAACCCTTGGAAGAGCTCCCCCAACCACCTGCCTCGGGAGCTCCGACCTGTGGCCCGGCCTCAGGAGCACGCCTGCTCCTGGCAATGGAACGTCAGGAGGGTTGTTGGATCACCGAGCTCCGGAGCTACCTGGCGCAAGGGACCTTGTCGGAGAGGGAGGAGGAAGCGGAGCGAGTGGCGCGGCAGGCCACGGCATACTGCATCAGAGATGGAGAGCTCTACCGAAAGCGACCAAACGATGTACTTCTGCGTTGCATCTCCGGGGAACAAGGAAAGGAACTACTCGAGGACATACACGGCGGGGACTGCGGGCACCACTCATCATCACGAACCCTTGTCGGCAAGGCATTCCGCAGCGGTTTCTATTGGCCCACCGCGCTCAACGACGCAATCAAATTGGTAAAGGCTTGCGAAGCCTGCCAGTTCCACGCCAAGCAGATCCATCAGCCAGCAGGAGGCTTGCAGACCATCCCCCTTTCGTGGCCATTCGCGGTCTGGGGGCTGGACATCCTGGGCCTGTTTCCTCGGGCGCCAGGGGGCTACCGCTACCTCTACGTCGCCGTGGACAAGTTCACCAAGTGGGCTGAAGTGGAGCCCGACCGCACCATCCCCGCGGGCTCCGCGGTCAAGTTCATCAGGGGCATCGTGAGCCGGTTCGGGGTGCCGAACCGCATCATCACAGACAACGGTTCACAGTCCACCAGTAACCTCTTCAAAACATACTGTGCTAACCTTGGAACGCAGATATGCTACGCTTCAGTGGCGCACCCCCGAAGCAACAGCCAGGCCGAGCGAGCCAACGCGGAGGTCCTGAGGGGCCTCAAGACTAGGACGTTCAAGAAGAAGCTAGAGGCCTGTGGCCGAGGCTGGTACGATGAGCTTCAGTCCGTGCTGTGGTCCATCCGCACCACCGCGACCAAACCGACTGGAGAAACCCCATTCTTCCTGGTCTACGGAGCGGAGGCAGTCCTCCCTCACGAGGTCAGATGTTGCTCCGCGCGGGTCCTGGCGTTCGACGAGGCGCAGCAGGATGCCATGCGGGGGACGGACCTGGTGTTGGGGGAGGAACGTCGCCGGGAGGCCACGCTGCAAGCGGCGAGGTATCAACAAGTGCTGCGGCGGTACCACTGCTGCAACATCCGCCCTAGGACCCTTGAGGTAGGAGACCTCATGCTCAGGCGGGTCCTCTCCAGGGAGGGGTTGCACAAGCTCTCTCCCATGTGGGAGGGCCCGTTCAAGGTTGTTCATGTTTCCAGGCCCGGCTCCGCGCGCTTGGAGACTCAGGAGGGAGTGCCGGTCCAGAACGCGTGGAACATCCAGCACCTCCGGAGGTTCTACCCCTAAAAAGGCCCGCACTCATAAAGACCGAACACCTTAGGGAGTGTTCGGCATTATATGCATCAGCTCCGAATCATGTCTTTGGTCAAAAGTTGGGTTGCCCGGCTCCTGAGTTCGGCTACCTTACGTTCCGCTCTATCGGCTAAGGTAGCACCAGGAGAACTACTACGATTGGGCTCCGGTTCGGCCGGGCGAGCACCTCAGTAGAGAAAGCCGAAAACTGACTGTCATGATGCAGCGTGAGACTGGTCATCTACTCGATGACCTATCAGAATCTGTCGGATTCCTCCGCTTTAACGAAGGGCCACTTCCCAGTCAGGCAAATACGCGCCCCGAACTCGGATGAGCACAGTCGCCACCAAGGAGCTACCTAAATAGTCTCACTGTCAAGCTCCTATGGCTAAGTGCAAGTGTTAAAGCATTATAGTCCGGTTGCCTAGCCCGCTGCGCTATCACCTCCTTTGTAGGACCAAGACGTTGGGTTAAGTGTGAAAATGTGTCTTCTGCGAGCACCCCCGCACTATGTGCGTAGGGGCTGAAGCCAACGACTGCCATCTTTCAGATTTCTATATATATATATATATTAAAACGGCCGCACAGGAGGTGTTCTCAATACTTGAAGGCACAAGTATAAAAAGGCCACTACAGTTTATCAAAATATTACTTTATAATTACATATGCTATCATAACATAGCATCTTTCGAGCACTGCGTCTCTATTACACGAGCGCCTTCAAGGACTTCCTGAAAATAGTGCTCGGAGGATACTCGGCTTTTGTCCGAATCTCGGGACGCAACAACGGTGGTCTCCATCTCTGCCCAGTATGTCTTAACACAGGCAAGAGCCATCCTTGCGCCCTCTATGCATGCTGACCTTTTCATTGCATTTATACGCGACACTGCGTCAAGGAATTGCTGCACCAAGCTGAAATAACTCTTCGGCTCCGATCTCCTCGGCCACAGATGACCCATGACGTACTTCATGGCGAGTCCGGACAACCTGTTCAGTTTGGCCCATTGAGCCAAACGATCGTCCACTGCCAGTGGACGCTCTGGATTGTGAAACTGCGACTAGAAAAGCTTTTCCACTTCGCGATCTTTCTGATCTCGAAAGTGTTCGGTCGCATCAGCAGCACTCGTTGCCAAATCCAGATAGGTATCCTCCACACTCCACATCCGGTCCAACGGAGCAAACTTCGAATCGCAAAATTTCCTTCGCAGCATAAAGGGCTTTCCAGCCGCAATCTGTTCGGCCTGACGCAGCTCCTCCCTAGCAGCTCTCATCGCAGAGCGCGCGTCCTTGGCATTGGCAACGGCCTTCTCTAAGTCCGTTTGTTTCGCCTGATATTCTTTTTCAAGAAGTCTGCAACGGTCTGTAGCGCTTTTTAACTTTTTGGCCATCTCTTCCTTGCTTCGGCAATGAGCAGCCTGTTCGGCTCTCAGCTCTTCAAGGGCTTTCTTGGCGGCCGCATCACTTTCTCTGGCTTGTTCTTTAGCCCGGGCAAGTTTTGCCCTAAGACTCTCCACGGCGACCGCACCATCTGCGTCAAGCACACACATTGTAAGAGACAAGCATCAAACTGTTCTTACCTCATGCCACCCGGGGAATTGCATACCTTGAGACTCCTCAAACCGCTTGTTGACAAGCGTGATATCGGCTTCTGCCGCATCCAGTTGCCGCTTTAGTTCGGCAAAATCGTTAGTTCGCCTAGATTCCGGACACCCTGCCGCCTACATTCAAAGGTGACATCTTAGACCTGGGATTATGATACTCTGCGGGCCGTCATTTCTTGATGACGCTGTCACACCCTAGCTAGACCATGCATTAGAGTGTGCATCATGTTTACTTTCATCAGAAACTTGAAATGGGGAAAGCAGAACCCCCAGCACCCCCCCTGAAATCAACTAGGGTTTACTAAAAATAAATTCAATGAACCTGAAATGCCCTTCTAAAATGCTCACCCTCTTTGCCATGGGTTAGAACCCTTGGGAAAAATGGTGCACATAATTTTTGGTCAACAAAAGGGCATTGATTTAAATCATAAGTATTTGAATTTGGGCATTTAAATGCTATTAAATAATTCAAATGCTCAAATAATGTTGGAACTATTTTTTGGGCCACTGAAATAATTTAGCAAGTGTCCATAAATATTTTCAGGATTTTATAAAATGATTTAGTATTTAAACTAAATCAAAACAAAATAACAGAAATAGAAAAACACAAATAAGTAAAAGAGGGAAAAGCCACTGGGCCACTTACCTGGACTACCTGGCCCATCTCCAGCTGGCGGCCTAGCCCACCCCCGCTGCCTCCTGTCGTCTCCCTCCTCGGACAGAAGGACGAGGGCGTGTGCCCGACGCTCGCCGGCACGCGCGCGCGCCACCTCCACCCTGCTGGCCACCTCCTGCTTCCCGGGACTCCCTTCCAATGCCACGGAGACGGCCACGCACCCCCAGGCCCTCTCTTTCCTCCTCCCCCCCCCCCCCCCCCCCGTGCTCATCCCCTCCTCTGGCTCCCCCTCACTTCCACCGAACGCGGCGGCCGCCGCCGACGAGAACCACCACGGCCACAGCCACCCCCTCGCCCCTCGGTTGTGCCCACGAGCTCCGCGACGTCGTCCTCGACCCCCTCACCGAACCACGCCCCGCCGGAAGCCCTGCAGCGTCGCCTTCGAGCTCTTCTTCAACCTTCGGCCACCGGTGACCTCATCTTCGATTCGCGCCGTCTAGGTCGTCCCCAGGCCCACTGAGCTGCGCTTCGACCTCCCAGTGAACTCCTCTGTCGTTTCCCCCTAACCCCACGGCCTAGCGCTCATTGTAGCACCACTTCCCATGACGCCTGAAGCACACCGCCACACGAACTCGTCGCCGACGAGGCTCCGGTGGCCAATCGGCCCCGTTCATATACCCGTTGGCTTTGTGGGAGCCTGCAGAACGCGTAGGTGCTACCTGTTGATCCTCCCGTGCACGGTGTCGCCGTTTTCATCGGCGCCCGAACTCCGGCGACCGCCAAAGTCGTCGCCGGCGACGTCTCCGGCCACCCCGAGCTCAACCGTCACCACCAAGAGCTGCGGCTCGTTCCCAGGAGCTCGTAGATGCTCTCCGCCTCCCATTTGGTGGCCGGAACGTGCAAATGCACTTCCTCCGCCGCGTCTGGCCTCGCCGGCGGCTAGACGCCGGCGAGTGTTGACCTTGACCATTGACTGGGTGGGCCCAGTTGACTCCCCTGAGTCAATGACAAGCGGGCCCCCCTGCTAACTAAACCTGTTTAGTGTTAATCTAAATTAATTAGTTAATTAACTAGATGAGCCACTGACACACGGGTCCCACAGGTCTGGTTTGACCTGTACCGGGCCTGTTGACTTGCTGATGTCATGCTGACGCAAGGCTGACGCAATAACTCTTTTCTGGATTTAATTTTATATAGAAAATTCCAGAAAATTGCCTAAACTTCAAAAATTCATAGAAATTCAACCATAACTCCAAATGAGACAAATTATATATGAAAAATTATCAGAAAAATCCAAGCTATCCATTGGTATTGGTTTCATGCATGTCAGAATAAGCTAAACCTGCTGTTTATGGAATATAAGGTGATGCACTAATATGATCAAGTCAAATGAGCTAACACTTGAACCTTTGGTTCAAATAAGCAATTACCCTTCTGTTTTAGCTTGCATTAGGCCAAAACACATTCATACTACCATGTCATAGCATGCATCATATTGTTGCATATCGTCATGTGTTGATTGTGCTCGGTTGTGTTCTTCGTGGTAGGTTCTGCCTCCGAGGATATTCACGAGTATCCAACTGAAGGGCAGTATCCCGTTACCACTCCATCAGGCAAGCAACCATTGATCATTCCGATACAACCCATGTTCTCGCTCCTGCTCTTGTTTACTGCATTAAGACAACACGATTCAAACTGCTGTGTGCTACGGTAGTTGAACCCTTATCCTCTGCATGACCTGCCATTGCCACAGTAACTAGATGAAACCCACTAGCATGTGTAGGAGTTGATTGAGCCATGTTTTGTGATTCCTACCTTGCTATGCCTGCTATGCTTAGAGTTGTGTCAGGTCTGGTTCATCTGGGTGATGGGCTAGAGTGAAATGCTTGTGTCAGTAATATGTGGGATGTGTTGAACATGTTTTGGTAAAGGTATCGATGAGAGGCCATGTAGGAGTACATGGTGGGTTGTTTCATTGAGGCCGTCCATAAGAACTGAGATCTGTATGTGTGATTTGAGATGCAGTTACTACCATACATTGGGCCCGAAACAAATGGACCCTCTCGGCTTCTTAGCCACCCTAGTACTCTGTCCAGGAGTTGCAAATAGTTTCTGGTGTTTGTAGGATATGTGTTGGTGGCCGTGCGTAGCGCTGACCCTAGGGGTGGGCTATGTTGCGGTAGATACACCGTGGCACGGTGTACCGAGCCACCCGTTTGGTGTCTCGGGAACCCTATTCACATCGTTCGGGGCCGTATGTGGAAACCTCGGTCGGACTCCCTGCGGATGGAACCTGGATAGGCGATAACCTGGACTAGGGGCTTAGGTGTTTAGGTAGGCCGTGGCCGACACCCTCGCTGGGCTTCCGCTTGAAGGTTGCCGAGTACATGTCGTGTAGACGGCGGTAAGCGGTGAAAGCGTGTATGACGAAGTACACCCCTGCAGGGTATAAAACTATTCGAATAGTCGCGTCCGGGGTAAAGGACTACTTGGTTGCCTATACAGTTCATAGACAAGTTAATGGATACTACTAAAAGACTCAAAATAAGTGTGAGTACCGAGGATGGCCCTCTCGCAGGATACGAGGGAGGATCCACGGTGGAGTATTGTGATGGTGAGTAGTGGACTCGTGTGCGAAAACTATTTTGCTAAAAGGTTCCGTAGGATAGCTTAGCCAAGAGTCAAAGCTGGCTTGCTGCATAAACCCCACCACCTTCTTGAGAATGAGCATGTACAGTAGGTTCTGATGTAAGACTTGCTGAGTACCTTTGTACTCATGTTTGCTTATTTATTGTTTTCAGACAACAACACTGCCCCCTCCGATGGGTTTTACGTAGACCTTGTCGTCGACGAGTGACTAGCCACCCAGGTGGTGATCCAGGCCATGGAGGGCCCTATGTAGATAGACAGGCTTCAAGAAGCCTTCTTTCTTTCTAGAGTCTGTACTCAGACTAGTTGCTTCCGCATGTGCTTGTATGACTGTATGACTTGAGTGTCGGGTCATGTGACCCCTACCTGTATGAATATGTTATGTATGGCTCCCTGGAGCCTTTAAATAAAGTACTTGAGTTGTAGAGTTTTGTTGTGATGCCATGTTGTATGTACTCATATCGGGCATACTGTGTGTATGATTGAAATGCTTGGTATGAGTGGGATCTGACAACCTAGTTGTTTGTCCTTCGCAGCCTTTCTTATGGGGAAATGTAGTCTAGTGTTCCTCGAGCCATAGTAGTCCGCTACAGCCCGGTTCACCGGAGTCCTGCTAGCCCAGCACTACTGTTCAGGACACTTGACTGGCCGGCATGTGTTTCACTTTGTCCCTATGTCTGTCCCTTCGGGGAAATGTCACGCGGTGATCTCCGGAGTCCTGTCTAGCCTGCTACAGCCCGGGATCCCCGGAGTCCTGTTAGCCCAGTGCTACAGCCCGGAATCACTCGTTGATGACCGACATGTTCGATGTGATTCATGTATGCCTGTCTCCATAGGTCTGTGCCGCTTTGGGTTCACGACTAGCCATGTCGGCCCGGGTTCTCGGTCATATAGATGCTAGCGACATTGTCATATACGCGAGCCAAAAGGCGCAAACGGTCCCGGGCCATGGTAAGGCGACACCCGTGGGATACCGTGCGTGAGGCCGCAAAGTGATATGAGGTGTTACCGGCTAGATCGATGTGGCTTAGAATCGGGGTCCTGACAGCGTTGGCATCAGAGCCGGACTGCCTGTAGGTTCGTTGAGCCAAACTGGTCGATGTCGAGTCTAGAAATGCTTTAGTTATATATAAGGGAATTGATTGTGGGAGGGAACATAAGGTTCTTTTACTCCTTTACCCTATGCTTCTGATCTGAGTCATTCTCTTCTCATTCAACGTGGGTTAAGGACTAGGCTCTCTTCTTCTATCAGGTTCACGTGTTACTAATCCGTAGTAGTTTATAGGATTATTGCTACGAGTTCCAGTCCAGTTTCTACTATTTTAGTACGTTGCTATTTGAATCAGAACCTTGATATGATGCTGTTGAGCGGTATTGTGAACTGTTGTGGATGTCTCAAATCTTTTTCTGAGCATTTACAGCCGTTATGCTGTCCAATTTTCCCTAGGAATTCTGATGTCTTTGTCTTGTGGTTGTGCTTTCAGATGGCCAACCGTTCTCAAAATCAAGTGGTTCGCCTGACCAGGTGCCTCGACGTGCCTGGTCATACTGCTATGTTAGTCCGGGTCATGATCGAGACAGGATACCGTTGGTATCCCGAATACACTGTCGAAGAGCTGTTCCGTGACTTTAATCAAAGCCAGTATTTCTGCACCGTCAGGATATTTCCTTCCTATCCTGGATCTACCGAGCCCCTTCACTGTTCCTATGGACTCGGAGTTACCGTTGAGATGGCTGTGCAGGATGCTGCCTACTCCATGATGACCATCTTGCGAGTCCGGACTGGCCTGCTTCAGAACACTGACTTCCGTTACATGCCAGCTTCACTTCCGGGAGCGCAGGGGTATCTTCAGGCTATCTATGCTGACTCCACTCAGGAGGACTCATTAACTCGTACCATCGCTGAGATGCTCGAAGATAAGGACCGAGAGAATCGGGCCTTGAGGCTGGAGCTTTTTAATACCCGTGCTGATCATTGGGCCACATTGACTCGGTTTGCACCTGCGGTGCAAGCTGGATGTATGGATACCAGGGATCTGTATCCTGTGAGAGCATCTCTGCCAGACATGGTGGATTGGCGTGATGTGGGAGGCATCACCCCACCCCGTGGTCCCCGCAGGCCACCGTTTGTTGGTCCAAGACCTCATCCTAGCCCCTATGGTCCACAGGCTCCTCAGGACCGTCTGTTTCCGGATGATCACGTTGAACTTCCAGGCTATGGAGGTGACTTCTATGAGGACTACTACGGAGCTATCTGAGTTGGTAGTAGTACCACTAGTATTGTAGTAGTTGTATCCCCACTGTCCTGCGTGACTTGTGGAATACGACTTGGTGTGTAATCGATTCCGGAGGTGTAGACAAATAATGTATAGGGACTCGGAATGCCTCCGATGAGATGTAACGTCTATCTTCATAGTTGTACTGTAGCATGGGCTTGTACTAAACTATGTATGACGAGTATGACCGTTGGTGTATATATGGCAGTTTTATATTACCATGGCATACGAATGAGCATCTCTGCATTCCGTGTTATCCTTACATTCTGCACTCCTTGTTAAGTTTGAGCCATCCTTGTCTAAACCGTTGTCTTGTTTCCTCTTAGGATGGTCAACACCCGCGGCAACCCTGCTGTCCCGGAGCGGGGGGAAGCCAGTGCAGCTAGAGGTGAAAATCTGCCTCACCCGCCTTCTCTGACCGAAGTGATGCTGGAGGCGGAAAGGAACAAGCGTGAGACCAACCGCCTGCTGGAGCGGATTGAGCAGAACACTGCACGCCACCCACGAAATGACTTGGTGTCAATCAACGACTTTATCAAGCTGTGCCCACCAAAGTTTAACCATTCTGTCGAGCCCCTCGACGCGGATGATTGGCTTCGCAGCATCACCCACAAGCTACGTTCTGCCAACGTAGCCGAAGCCGACAAGGTTACCTATGCCGCCTATCATCTCGAGGGCCCCACTAGCCATTGGTGGGAAAACTATGAAGCTATGCGCCCGGTCGGTCAAATTACTACCTGGGCTGAGTTCAGCGAGGCTTTCCGTGAGCATCACATTCCGGAAGGTCTCATGGATCGCAAGAGGGAGGAGTTCTGCAACTTCACCCAAGGAAGGCTGACTGTGGATGCATATAGTCGAGAGTTTGGGAACCTGGCACGCTATGCTCCTGAAGAGGTTTCTACTGACGCCAAGAAGCAGGCAAGGTTCCGCAAGGGACTTAGCCCCGAGCTTCGCCGCGATCTCCGTCTGCACGAGTGCACATCCTTTCAGAAGTTGGTCAATAAAGCTATTAGTGCTGAGACAGGCCAGACTGATTATGACGCTTCACACAAGCACTCCCGTGATTTTGGGTCTTCATCCGGCTCTGGAGCTCAGAAGCGCCGGGTGTGGATTCCAAGCACCGCACTGCCACCCAGATTCACCCCGAGGCCATCCTTTGAGGCGCCTCGTCCCAACCAGCAATTTGCACCGCCCAAGCCCTATGGTGGCCCCGCTGCTAATGTTGCTCCACGCCCCACTGTGGTAACATGCTTCAAGTGTGGAGAACCGGGTCACTATAGTCGAGAGTGTCCCCAGAACAACCCCAATCAAGCTGGAAAGTCCGTTGGCCGTGGTAAGCCCGCGGGAAAGACTTTCTACGCCAAGCCGGCCACCACTGCACGTGGCCATGTCAACTATGTTTCAGCCGAAGAGGCTCATGAGGATCCCAACGTCGTCCTTGGTATGCTCCTTGTTAACTGTCATCCGGCATCTGTTCTTTTCGATACTGGAGCATCTCATTCATTCATATCCGAGAATTATGCTTGGTTGCATAACACGACATTCTGTGACATGCCCACTTCCATGGTAATTCAAACTCCGGGTTCCAAATGGCAAACTTCTAGGGTAAGCCATGGGAACGAAATTCTTGTCGATAGGCTTGTCTTCCTTGCATCTTTAATAGCTCTCAAGTCCTCCGACATAAACATCATCCTGCGTATGGATTGGATGTCGGCTCATTATGCCAAGATCGATTGTGCCACTAGAACCGTTCAACTTACTCACCCCTCGGGTAAGACAGTTAATGTCTTAACTCAAGTGGCCAAGCGCCAACTTTACTCCCTAAATGCCAACCCTCTTCCAGACCTTGAGGACGTTCCGGTAGTCCGAGACTTCCCAGATGTGTTTTCGGAAGAACTGCCAGGTGTTCCACCTGACAGGGATGTCGAGTTTGTGATAGACCTTGTTCCAGGAACCGTTCCAATTGCTAGAAGACCCTACAAGATGGCACCCTTAGAACTAGCCGAGCTTAAGAACCAACTCGATGAGTCCTTGAACAAGGGATTCATCCGTCCTAGCTCCTCTCCTTGGGCTTGCCCCGTCCTCTTCGTCAAGAAGAAGGATGGAACGGATCGAATAGTTGTGGATTACCGACCTGTCAATCTGGTCACCATCAAGAACAAATACCCGCTTCCCAGGATCAACGACCTGTATGACCAGCTCGCTGGATCCTCAGTCTTCTCCAAGATGGATTTGAGGTTGGGCTACCATCAAATCAAAATCAGAAACGGGGACATTCCCAAAACGGCCTTTGTTACTCGTTATGGCCAATACGAGTACACCGTCATGTCCTTCGGTTTAACCAATGCCCCGGCCACCTTCTCCCGGTTAATGAATTCGGTTTTCATGGAGTACTTGGACAAATTCGTCGTAGTGTACCTCGATGACATACTCATCTACTCCAAGAATGAAGAGGAACATGCCGAACATCTAAGGCTGGTATTGATGAAACTTCGAGAGCATCGCCTTTATGCCAAATTCTCCAAGTGTGAATTTTGGTTGTCAGAAGTGACCTATCTAGGCCATGTAATCTCTGGTAAGGGTATTGCTGTCAATCCCGAGCTAGTTCAAGCCGTCCTTGATTGGACTCCACCTGAAACGGTCAAGCAAGTTCAGAGTTTCCTTGGCCTAGCGAGCTATTGCTGCCGCTTCGTCGAGAATTTCTCCAAGGTTGCTAAACCTCTAACCGAACTCCTCAAGAAAGATAAAAAGTTTGAGTGGACTCCACAGTGCGAGTTCAATTTTCAGGAACTGAAAAGACGCCTGACATCTGCTCCCGTACTGGTACCACCAGATTTCTCCAAGGACTTTATTATCTATTGCGACGCCTCGCGACAAGGACTAGGTTGCATACTCATGCAAGATCATCAGGTAATTGCCTATGCTTCACGGCAATTACACCCACATGAGGAAAATTATCCCACACATGATCTAGAGCTTGCAGCTGTAGTCCATGCACTCAAAACCTGGCGACATTACCTTCTCGGTAATCATTGCGAGATCTTCACCAATCACCAAAGCTTGAAATATATCTTCACCCAACCAGATTTGAATCTCAGGCAAAGACGTTGGGTTGAGTTGATCTCGGATTATGACTTAGGAATAACTTACACCCCTGGCAAAGCCAATGTCATGGCTGATGCACTAAGTCGTAAGTCCTACTGTAACAACCTGATGTTACAACAAAGTCAACCACTTCTCCATGAGGAATTTCGCAAGCTTAATCTTCACATTGTTCCTCAAGGATTCCTATCCACCCTGGTAGCGGAACCTACCCTTACAGATCAGGTCATCAAGGCACAGAAGATAGATCCGGGAATTTCCCGTATCAAGAGAAACGTTAAGAAAGGAGTCGTGAATTGTTTCTCCATTGATGATCAAGGTGTCGTATACTTTGGGAATCGCCTAGTGGTTCCAAAGGCGCGAAACCTGAGGCGACTGATCCTTAAGGAAGCTCATGAATCCCCTCTCACCATTCATCCCGGTAGTACTAAAATGTATCAAGACCTACGCCAGAGGTTTTGGTGGACTAGGATGAAGAGAGAAATCGCTCAATACATTGCCAATTGCGACGGTTGTCGTCGTGTTAAAGCAGAGCATCAACGGCCTGCTGGCACCCTTCAACCTTTGGCTATTCCTGAATGGAAATGGGATAAAATCAGTATGGATTTCATCACTGGGTTTCCCAGGACCAAGAGGGGGAATAATGCCATCTTCGTCGTGACCGACCGTCTTTCCAAAGTAGCCCATTTTCTACCTGTTCGTGAGAGTATCACCGCTAGCCAGCTAGCTGACTTATACATCTCCCGAATAGTGTCTCTTCATGGTGTCCCATTGGAAATTAACTCAGACCGTGGAAGTCTCTTCACCTCTCGATTTTGGGAAAGTTTCCAAAATGCTATGGGAACTCATCTCTCCTTTAGCACCGCCTTCCATCCTCAATCAAGTGGTCAAGTAGAGTGAGTCAATCAAATTCTGGAAGATATGCTCCGAGCTTCTGTTATCTCGTTCGGAATGAGTTGGGAGAAATGCCTTCCATTCGCGGAGTTTGCTTATAACAATAGCTATCAAGCTAGTTTGGGCAAAGCTCCCTTCGAAGTTCTCTATGGACGAAAATGTCGAATGCCTCTTAACTGGTCAGAAACCGGGGAAAGACAACTCTTTGGCCCGGATATGATTCAGGAAGCAGAAGAGCAGGTTCGCGTTATTCGTGAGAAATTGAAAACAGCCCAATCTCGCCAAAAGAGTCAATATGATCGTAAACATAAGCCTATGACATTTTAAGTTGACGAGAAGGCTTACCTTCGGGTTACCCCGTTAAAGGGAACCCATCGTTTCGGTATCAAAGGCAAATTGGCTCCTCGTTACATTGGACCCTTTCGCATTCTTGCCAAACGAGGAGAAGTTGCCTACCAATTGGAACTACCTCCGCATCTTTCCAGAGTTCACGATGTCTTCCACGTTTCGCAACTCAGGCGTTGCTTCGCGGATCCTATCCGTGGAGTGGACCACGAAACGCTTGATTTACAAGATAACCTTTCTTATCGGGAATACCCCATTCGTATCCTTGATCAAGCCGAGCGTACCACTCGACGTCATAATATCAAGTTTCTCAAGGTTCAATGGTCACACCATTCCGAGGAAGAAGCCACTTGGGAAAGGGAGGATCGTCTTCGACTCGAGTACCCCACCTTCTTCCCAGATGATCCTAAATCTCGGGACGAGATTCTATTGAGTGGGGGTGAGTTGTCACACCCTAGCTAGACCATGCATTAGAGTGTGCATCATGTTTACTTTCATCAGAAACTTGAAATGGGGAAAGCAGAACCCCCAGCACCCCCCCCCCTGAAATCAACTAGGGTTTAGTAAAAATAAATTCAATGAACCTGAAATGCCCTTCTAAAATGCTCACCCTCTTTGCCTTGGGTTAGAACCCTTGGGAAAAATGGTGCACATAATTTTAGGTCAACAAAAGGGCATTGATTTAAATCATAAGTATTTGAATTTGGGCATTTAAATGCTATTAAATAATTCAAATTCTCAAATAATGTTGGAACTATTTTTTGGGCCACTGAAATAATTCAGCAAGTGTCCATAAATATTTTCAGGATTTTATAAAATGATTTAGTATTTAAACTAAATCAAAACAAAATAACAGAAATAGAAAAACACAAATAAGTAAAAGAGGGAAAAGCCATTGGGCCACTTACCTGGACTACCTGGCCCATCTCCAGCTGGCGGCCTAGCCCACCCCCGCTGCCTCCTGTCGTCTCCCTCCTCGGACAGAAGGACGAGGGCGTGTGCCCGACGCTCGCCGGCACGCGCGCGCGCCACCTCCACCCTGCTGGCCACCTCCTGCTTCCCCAGACTCCCTTCCAATGCCACGGAGACGGCCACGCACCCCCAGGCCCTCTCATTCCTCCTCCCCCCCCCCCCCCCCCCCCCCGTGCTCATCCCCTCCTCTGGCTCCCCCTCACTTCCACCGAACGCGGCCGCCGCCGCCGACGAGAACCACCACGGACACAGCCACCCCCTCGCCCCTCGGTTGTGCCCACGAGCTCCGCGACGTCGTCCTCGACCCCCTCACCGAACCACGCCCCGCCGGAAGCCCTGCAGCGTCGCCTTCGAGCTCTTCTTCAACCTTCGGCCGCCGGTGACCTCGTCTTCAATTCGCGCCGTCTAGGTCGTCCCCAGGCCCACTGAGCTGCGCTTCGACCTCCCAGTGAGCTCCTCCGTCGTTTCCCCCTAACCCCACGGCCTAGCGCTCGTTGTAGCACCACTTCCCATGACACCTGAAGCACACCGCCGCACGAACTCGTCGCTGACGAGGCTCCGGTGGCCAATCGGCGCCGTTCATATGCCCGTTGGCTTTGTGGGAGCCTGCAGAACGCGTAGGTGCTACCCGTTGATCCTCCCGTGCACGGTGTCGCCGTTTTCATCGGCGCCCGAACTCCGGCGACCGCCAAAGTCATCGCCGGCGACGTCTCCGGCCACCCCGAGCTCAACCGTCACTACCAAGAGCTGCGGCTCGTTCCCAGGAGCTCGTAGATGCTCTCCGCCTCCCGTTTGGTGGCCGGAACGTGCAAATGCACTTCCTCCGCCGCGTCTGGCCTCGCCGGCGGCTAGACGCCGGCGAGTGTTGACCTTGACCATTGACTGGGTGGGCCCAGTTGACTCCCCTGAGTCAATGACAAGCGGGCCCCCCTGCTAACTAAACTTGTTTAGTGTTAATCTAAATTAATTAGTTAATTAACTAGATGAGCCACTGACACACGGGTCCCACAGGTCAGGTTTGACCTGTACCGGGCCTGTTGACTTGCTGACGTCATGCTGACGCAAGGCTGACGCAATAACTCTTTTCTGGATTTAATTTTATATAGAAAATTCCAGAAAATTGCCTAAACTTCAAAAATTCATAGAAATTCAACCATAACTCCAAATGAGACAAATTATATATGAAAAATTATCAGAAAAATCCAAGCTATCCATTGGTATTGGTTTCATGCATGTCAGAATAAGTTAAACCTGCTGTTTATGCAATATAAGGTGATGCACTAATATGATCAAGTCAAATGAGCTAACACTTGAACCTTTGGTTCAAATAAGCAATTACCCTTATGTTTTAGCTTGCATTAGGCCAAAACACATTCATACTGCCATGTCATAGCATGCATCATATTGTTGCATATCGTCATGTGTTGATTGTGCTCGGTTGTGTTCTTCGTGGTAGGTTCTGCCTCCGAGGATATTCACGAGTATCCAACTGAAGGGCAGTATCCCGTTACCACTCCATCAGGCAAGCAACCATTGATCATTCCGATACAACCCATGTTCTCGCTCCTGCTCTTGTTTACTGCATTAAGACAACACGATTCAAACTGCTGTGTGCTACGGTAGTTGAACCCTTATCCTCTGCATGACCTGCCATTGCCACAGTAACTAGATGAAACCCACTAGCATGTGTAGGAGTTGATTGAGCCATGTTTTGTGATTCCTACCTTGCTATGCCTGCTATGCTTAGAGTTGTGTCAGGTCTGGTTCATCTGGGTGATGGGCTAGAGTGAAATGCTTGTGTCAGTAATATGTGGGATGTGTTGAACATGTTTTGGTAAAGGTATCGATGAGAGGCCATGTAGGAGTACATGGTGGGTTGTTTCATTGAGGCCGTCCATAAGAACTGAGATCTGTATGTGTGATTTGAGATGCAGTTACTACCATACATTGGGCCCGAAACAAATGGACCCTCTCGGCTTCTTAGCCACCCTAGTACTCTGTCCAGGAGTTGCAAATAGTTTCTGGTGTTTGTAGGATATGTGTTGGCGGCCGTGCGTAGCGCTGACCCTAGGGGTGGGCTATGTTGCGGTAGATACACCGTGGCACGGTGTACCGAGCCACCCGTTTGGTGTCTCGGGAACCCTGTTCACATCGTTCGGGGCCGTATGTGGAAACCTCGGCCGGACTCCCTGTGGATGGAACCTGGATAGGCGATAACCTGGACTAGGGGCTTAGGTGTTTAGGTAGGCCGTGGCTGACACCCTCGCTGGGCTTCCGCTTGAAGGTTGCCGAGTACATGTCGTGTAGACGGCGGTAAGCGGTGAAAGCGTGTATGACGAAGTACACCCCTGCAGGGTATAAAACTATTCAAATAGCTGCGTCCGCGGTAAAGGACTACTTGGTTGCCTATACAGTTCATAGAAAAGTTAATGGATACTACTAAAAGACTCAAAATAAGTGTGAGTACCGAGGATGGCCCTCTCGCAGGATACGAGGGAGGATCCACGGTGGAGTATTGTGATGGTGAGTAGTGGACTCGTGTGCGAAAACTATTTTGCTAAAAGGTTCCGTAGGATAGCTTAGCCAAGAGTCAAAGCTGGCTTGCTGCATAAACCCCACCACCTTCTTGAGAATGAGCATGTAAAGTAGGTTCTGATTTAAGACTTGTTGAGTACCTTTGTACTCATGTTTGCTTATTTATTGTTTTCAGACGACAACACTGCCCCCTCCGATGGGTTTTACGTAGACCTTGACGTCGACGAGTGACTAGCCACCCAGGTGGTGATCCAGGCCATGGAGGGCCCTATGTAGATAGACAGGCTTCGAGAAGCCTTCTTTCTTTCTAGAGTCTGTACTCAGACTAGTTGCTTCCGCATGTGCTTGTATGACTGTATGACTTGAGTGTCGGGTCATGTGACCCCTACCTGTATGAATATGTTATGTATGGCTCCCTGGAGCCTTTAAATAAAGTACTTGTGTTGTAGAGTTTTGTTGTGATGCCATGTTGTATGTACTCATATCGGGCATACTGTGTGTATGATTGAAATGCTTGGTATGAGTGGGATCCGACAACCTAGTTGTTTGTCCTTCGCAGCCTTTCTTATGGGGAAATGTAGTCTAGTGTTCCTCGATCCATAGTAGTCCGCTACAGCCCGGTTCACCGGAGTCCTGCTAGCCCAGCACTACTGTTCAGGACACTTGACTGGTCGGCATGTGTTTCACTTCGTCCCTATGTCTGTCCCTTCGGGGAAATGTCACGCGGTGATCTCCGGAGTCCTGTCTAGCCTGCTACAGCCCGGGATCCCCGGAGTCCTGTTAGCCCAGTGCTACAGCCCGGAATCACTAGTTGATGACCGACATGTTCGATGTGATTCATGTATGCCTGTCTCCATAGGTCTGTGCCGCTTTGCGTTCACGACTAGCCATGTCGGCCCGGGTTCTCGGTCATATAGATGCTAGCGACATTGTCATATACGCGAGCCAAAAGGCGCAAACGGTTCCGGGCCATGGTAAGGCGACACCCGTGGGATACCGTGCGTGAGGCTGCAAAGTGATATGAGGTGTTACCGGCTAGATCGATGTGGCTTAGAATCGGGGTCCTGGCAGACGCGCAGAGTCTCAGGGGCTACTATCTACACAGGGCGCATTTTATTCATGCGCAACTGCCAAAAGTGTACATTATCTAACGTACCTCGAAACCCGTCAGTAAACTCTTGACGGCCTCATGCAATCCACTCTCTGCGGATGAAATCCTTTAAATCACCGTGCCCATCAATGCACGGTGCTCCTCTGAGATGCAAGCTTGCCCCAGCAGAATCTTTAGCTCCTTTGACTGAGCACCAGACGGTGCCGGGCTCGTCCCATGACCTCCTTCGAAGTCCGAACGTGGAGAACCTCGGGGGGGGGCACACTATCTTTCGCTCCTGCCGGATTCGAAGAAACCCTCCGCGACGACACCTCAGGATCGCCCGCCTCGCTAGGCGGCACGGCAGGAGGAGGCGTCCCGCTCTCCATCATCTCCGGAAGAAGATCCCCCAAAGACGAGCTCTGCTGAGAAGGGCTGAGGTCCGAGCTACAAGGTAAAAGTTTGGTTAATCTTCTCAAACATAAATCAAGGATTTCCCTCATCCCTCAAAAGGAAAATCTTTCTCTACTTACGGCTCGCTGGAGGGCTGATCCCCTTGCGGGCGTAGTCTGGCCGAGGAACTCCCCGGCGTCGGACCCTCTGACGAGGATTTTCTCCCCCGCTTTGCGGCCATGGTTTCCGGGTCGTCAAAGGCGGCTCTCTTCTTCCCCTTAGGAGAGGAATCGTCAGTTCCTCCCTTCGAAGCAGCCTCCTTCGAGGAGGCCATAGCTTCCTTGTCCTCCCCCTCCAAAGGCATTATCTCCAGCATCCTGACTAGCACGGGATCCGGCCTGGTTTCAGGAAGGGCAGTCGGACACCTGATCAGTTTTGCCTTCGCTATCCACTCTTGTTTAAAAGGACGGCTCTTTTAGGGGCAAGTTTATGACAATTATACTGATAGATGGTCCGGGCACAAGGTTGCTTACTTGAGTATTTGGGCGATTGCAGCTTAGGCCTGCATCCTCGGTTAAATCCGACACATCTCTTGTGATCCGAAGAACAGTTTGTACATCTCCGCGGGCGTTGCGCTGTCGGATTTCAGGTTCCGGCAGACCCTTAAGGTTCGAACACTGGGGTGCGCATGGAGATTATGCCTTCTACCTCCCCGCCTCACAAGGATCTAAACTACTAAAAGAACTGCACAAGGGACACAAGATTTATACTGGTTCGGGCCACCGTTGTGGTGTAATACCCTACTCCAGTGTGTGGTTGGTGGATTGCCTCCTGGGGCTGATGAGGATAAACAATACAAGGAAGAACAGCCTCGCGAGGGTCTGTTCTTGGTTGGGGTGATGAACTGCTAGGAGGAGTTCAGCCACCCTTCTCTTTCTCTCTCTCTCTCTCTTACTCTTACTAGCCAACCAAACCAAAAGATCGAACCCCTTGCTACGTGGGCGGTTGGCCCTATTTATAGAGGCCCTGGTCCTCTTCCCAAATATTGAGCGGGAAGGGAGCCAACAATGGCGGGCTAATTTGAAGGGGGGCATCAAGTATCAACTATCCTGACAAAAGCAATCTTCGCCTGGGCAAAGCTCCGGTGATGACGCCGTCTTGGGCTCCACGGTGACCTCCGTTTCGTAGTCCTCCTAGTCTTGGTCTCATTGCACCGAAACGGCAACCTTTGCCTGATGCCTCGGTACTCCGCGACTGCGCTTGCCCCCTTTGCACGAAAGAGGAAAGAAGGACGCTGCGCGCGCTGGCACCCGCCTGGCGCCCTGAGTCGTCATGGCTTGCATCACGGGCACCTCGCGAGGTACCCCGCCTTGATCTCTCCGCCTCCTCGCGAGCCAGCCTGACGAGGCCGTGCCTGAGGAAGCTCCGTGTCATCCGCCTCGCGAGGCTTGGCCCCTCGCGAGGGTCTTGAGTCTTGTGTTGATGAAGATGGGCCATGTTGGGCCTCCTTTGAGCCACGCTGCAGGCCGCAGGCAGGCAAGTCTGGGGACCCCCATTCCCAGAACGCCGACAGTAGCCCCCGGGCCCAAGGCGCGCCCGGACTTGGCCGTGCCGAGGGGCGAAAGGGCAAGGGTGAAGCGCCACGGGCCCTAACAGCCTGCGGCCTTGGGCGCCGCATGGCGGGTGATTAGACACCAGTGCCTCAGCAACCGCGCAGGTCGATAAAGGAGCGGCATCTGCCCAGACCTTGCCTTTTGCTTTCTCCGGTTGCTGCTCAGATCCCCTTTCTTGCGCCTCCCCTTTCTTCCTCCAAACTTCCAGATCTACTCTGGCTGTGTGACCTAGGAAGTCATGGCGCCTCGCTAGCCTCCGGCCGAAGCTTGGTACTCTCCTGCTCTGGACTTGCCGAATATGTCCAAGGCTGGCCTTGCCCGGCTGCGCCAGATAGCGGCGGCGCAGGGCATCAACGGGACGAAGGTGCTCAAGGCCGGCTCCGCCACCCCTGAGGGCCGAGGGAGCACCTTTTATCCTCTCTTCGTAAGCTCCATTGCTGCAGGCCTGGTGCCTCCCTTCTCTGAGTTCTTCTTTTCTGTCCTCCGCCATTATAACTTGCAGTCTCTGCATCTCCACCCCAACTCCGTTCTTCTTCTGGCGATCTTCGCTTACTACTGCGAGGCCCACGTAGGGGTGCAGCCTTCAGTGGCCTTGCCGCGCCACTACTTCTCCCTCCGGGTCACTCGCGGTTCTCCTTCCGCGTGCGCGGGCTTTGTCGCGTACGGCGGCACCATTGCCATCTCAAATCCCGTGAAGAGGATTGAGGGCTTCCGGAGCAAGTGGGTCTTGGTAGATGCCAGGCGCGTCCATCCTAGGCTGATCTTGCCCGCGGAGCCACCCGTGAGCTCCGGCGACTGGGGCCGAGTGGAGCTTATGGACCCCGCACAAAACTGGTGTTGGAGAAGCTGGACGCGGACTTGAGGCCGGCCAGCATGGCGGCGGCGAAATTGATCGGTGCGTCGCTGCTGAAGGAGTTCCTGGAGCACCAGCTGGCTCCACTCCGGCGGTACTCACCTCCGATGTGGAGGCCTCACCCGAGCCCCACGGCCTTGAGCGATGAAGATTTGACCGCGGTCCTCCAATCTCTGGTCGGGGGCGAGGTGGCAAGGTTGGAGGGCGCTCCCAAGCCCTTGTTCCTTCGCGACGACTGGGAGCAGGTGGTGAAGTCCATGCCCGTTTTTAACGGGGACGGGCTCGTGCCCGTGGCGGCTTTCGAGGGACCGGTGGACGTGCCCACCGGCGACTCCAGCAAGGAGGAGGACGAAGAGGAGCGGGGAAAGGGGCCCGACTCTGAGGCGAACGATGGAGAGTCGCGGGCTCCCCTCCCTCGGAGCAGGCCCCGTAGTCTCCGCCTTTCTTCGAGCGATGATGACGAGGAGGGAGACGAGCAGGTCGGCGGGAGCTTGCCCCCGACCCCGAAGAAGGACAGGACCAGGCTGATCTCCCGCGAGCCTGCCCCCACCCCGAAGTAGTCTGCAGACGCGCCCTCTGCTTCTGAGGTCGACCCTTCCAGCCGGCTGTCAGGCTTCAAGTTTGGCCGGAGGCTGCCCGAGCTCACCGGCGACGACCCGTAAGTGCCTGACCCTTGTCTTTATTTCTTGTTCCGCTGCCGAGGTTTGACGTTCACATCTCTTGAATAGGCTGGAACCCGTGGCGAAGAAGCTGAAGGGGGCTCCTGAGGCTCCATCCGCGGCAGCGCCTCCACCTGTGGAGGAGGGTGACCACGTTGTGCGGGCTTCTCCTGCCCGGTCGGCCTCGCGAGGCCTGGTCGATATGGCTGGGGCGAGCTCAGCCCCCGTGGCCCAAGTGACTCCTATGGTGCCTTTGCCCACTGCCGCCACCATAGCCGCTGGGGTGCAGCAGGCTCCACCTCAGGACGCTGTGGTGTTGCCGTCGCCGCCTTCTTCCTCCGTTCCGATGGCTGTTGCTTCTCCAACTCCTCCTGCCGTCCTGGAGCATGCTGTTGCTGGACTGGACCGGCTGCGGCAGGATCTTCTTGGTGCCGACCCTCGCCTGGTGGCCGGGCGCTTGGAGCTGGCTTCGGGATGGATTCGCTCCGACGCCTCAATCCGGGCGGCACTGGTTCAAGCCTCGACGGCCTGCGACGACGATAGGCAGGCCCTCCTTGAGACGAAGGCTGCTCGTGACGCAGCCCTGGGGGAGGTGGTTGAAGCCCGCGGTCGTTGCAAGGCGCTGGAGGACGAGCTGCAAGGCCTGCAGGACCAGCTCGCGAAGGATGTTCGTCTTCGCCAGGAGCAAGAAGAAGGCATGAAGGCTCGTGAGGCGGCCGTCGAGGGCTCGGAGGCCAAGCTCAAGAAGCGCCGCGACCGCCTAAGTGCGCTGGGGGAGGAGCTGGAGGCGACGAAGGTTGAGCTGGACCGCAAGGCCAAGGTTCTTGCCGAGGCTCGCTTGGCCTTCGCAGACATGGAGAAGAAGGCTCGTGCTTCGCTGAAGATGCTCTACGTCGGTGGCCTGGAGAGCCCGCTGGCCGGCGCCGAGGACGGCCCCGCCAAGCTGCTTCCCTTCCTGGTTCGTGCCCTTGAGGATGTCATCCTTGGCCTTGGCCCCACGGCCGAGGCCGAGGTGTGTGTCCTGTCTTCTGCTGCGCTGACGCAGGTCTTCACCCACATCTACCTTCGCGACCCCAGCGCCGACCTCGACAGCCTGCTGGAGCCAGTAAGCGGCGAGGGCGCTGCTGCCGCTGCCGAGGCCGTGAAGGGTCGCGCGGAAGCTCTGCTGGGGAAGTTCCGGGCCTTCAGTACCAAGCCGAAGCAGGGTGCTTCCGGTTCTGCTGCTCCATGAGGCGGGGCCACCCGCGCTGCTCCACCGTTGCCAAGTCACTCCGCTGCTGCTCCTGCCCTGCTTTTAATTCCTGCATCATGTATCAGGCCTCGGGGAGGTGTTTAAACTTGCATTTGGTATTGAGACAGCAGTATGGACTGTAATATTTGCTTTTAAGTTCCTTGAATTTTATGCTTTCCCTCCCTACTTGCTTGTGTTCTACGCCGGCAGAGCCCGGCCCCGCGCGTACCTCACCCAGCATTAGCCCCGACCAGAAACCAGGACGGGACCAAAGGAGTGAGGGGCTACGGAGCCAGTTAGGCTCCTGAGTCGCGATGCTCAGGAGTCCCCCTTGGCGCACGAACAGCAAGTAGGGAGGTGTGATGTAGGTGAATCTTCTGTTTTACGTCTGCAGAGCCCGACTCCGCACGTACCTCACACAGCATTAGCCCTGACCGGAAACCAGGACGGGACCAAAGGAGTGAGGGGCTACGGAGCCAGTTAGGCTCCTGAGTCGCGATGCTCAGGAGTCCCCCTTGACGCGCAAATAGCATGTGATTAGGTGAGATGCGAGTGGGACCGCCGTTCTACGTCTGCAGAGCCCGGCCCCGGCGTGCCTCACCCAACATAGCCTTTCGGAACTAAGGAGTGAGGGGCTACGGGACCAGTTAGGCCCCTGAGTCGCGATGCTCAGGGGTCCCCCTTGACGCTCAAACGGCCTTCATACCTTGGCTCCGCTCGGGGAGAGGCGTGCGATGAACCAGGCCCGAGGGGCCTGGCTGGGTGGCGTACGTCCGGGCATGACCCAGGCGCAGCCCCCGTGCCCAGCCCCCTCGCGCGGCGCTCCCGAGGGGAGGCGTTGCGATGAGGCTAGACACTGAGCTCTGGGCTCCCTGAGGTTGATGCGGCCCGGGGGCCACCCTCAGTTGTTTATCACCAGCGCGGAGCATAGCGCTTCCGCATGTGTGCGGGCATAACCGCTCCTCGGCAGTGTCGTCAGCCAGCGCGGAGCATGGTGCTTCCACTGGTACGTGGGAGGGGGCTCCCCTCCGGGAGGAGCCCCCGGGGCGTGTACAGCCCCGCCCTGACACGTGGCCGGCACGGTAGG
Source organism: Triticum monococcum (assembly GCA_034509565.1). Taxonomy (NCBI): domain Eukaryota; kingdom Viridiplantae; phylum Streptophyta; class Magnoliopsida; order Poales; family Poaceae; genus Triticum; species Triticum monococcum. Next base: position 238,276,280 of record CM067843.1, read on the forward strand.
GCTAGGTGAGGTGTATCTAGGCACCCGTGAGCCAGCGTGGGACTCACGGGGCCCTACCTCTAAGCGGGTTGCGCCTGGCATTGGGCCTTATCTTGTGCTGGGTTCCTGCAAATCTGGTTAGATGCCGGCACTCTACGTCCTCGGGTCCCGGCCCTCGAGCTTGTCTCAGCCGTCACTGGTATGCCAGGTCGCGATGCCGTGGACATAACCAGAGGGTGAGGGCTGGAGAGCCAGTAAGAGCCCTGAGTCGCGATGCTCAGGTACCCCCCCTTTAACGTGCAAGTGGTCGACATGGAGAAGAAAAAGGTGCCGTGGGCAGGCATCAAGTATTCATGCATGATGGGCGAATGCATAACCGGAAATAAACGCAAGGGAGATACATGCCGCTGGGCCTGGCCCGAGCGACTTGGGGATGATGCAGCCCGAGGGGCGCCCCCAACAAAGCAAGCTAACGACATGAAAATAACAAGGGATACGTACCGGAGGGACGGACCCACGCGGCCTGGGAACGATGCAGCCCTGGCAGGGCGCTCCTAGCTGGAAATGAAACTTGTAAGATGTCACCTGAGGGTGTCGAGGGCGAAGGGGTGTCGGTGCAGCAGACTCGGTAGGCTGTGGAAGCCGATCCTCACGAGCCCCCAGGCCCAGGGGCCTCGGGAGGCTCCGGAGGCACTGGTAGCTCTTCACGAATCATCTCCGTCTCCGCCAGGGCTGCGGAACGCCTGTCTTCTTGAGCCTCCATTATGCCCCTCATGAGGCGCTGGAGCGTAGCAACCACGCTCGGCAGGCCATAAGGCATGCGAATGTAGTTGTGGGGCAGACCCCGGCAGCGCCCCACTCGCGAGAGCCAGAGGCGCTCCATCGTAGCGGCTTGGTTGAGCCCTGGTACATCGACGCAGATGCGCAGCCCACCATCCTCGCCTGGATGGGGAGCCGCAACCGGCAGACGGCGGCAACCTCTCACGATCCTTGATTCCTGTAGTTCTTGAATGGCTTTGTCGACGAGCTCCTGCGGGTCCAACCTTCCTTGCCTTGCTCCTTCTTGAGGGAAACGTGCTCCGAAGCATGCCTCCACGTGGTGCCCAAGCGCCTCCCACGTGACCCTGGCCAGGTCGGTGGCCCTCCAGGGGAGAGCCCCCGAGCCCTGCCTGAGGAGGGCGCCGGGCGCGCTTTCCTATGCGATGGAAGGAGGCTCCCCCTGGGCAGACGCGGGCCCTGAGGGGCCTGCCTCCCGAGGGGCTGGTTCGGACGATGTCTTCTTCTTCTTGGGGGTGGCCTCGGGAAGCCTCCTGCTTCCGCGATCCGGGTCTTCCAGCGACGCGGCCTGAAAGGCTCGCTCCAGGGAACACACTGCATCCCTCTCTTCACAGGGCACCGTGATGACTCCGCCACTCCCTGGCATCTTGAGGACGTTGTAGCCATGGTGAGTCATGACCATGAACTTGGCCAGCATTGGGTATCCGAGGATGGCGTTGTACGGCAGGCGGATGTGGGCGACGTCGAAGTCGATGAGCTCGGTGCGGTAGTTGTCGCCTGCCCCGAAGGTGATAGGGAGGCGGACCTGCCCAATCAGGACCGTGGAGCCGTCGGTGATTCCGGAGAAGGGCTTGGTTGGCTGAAGCTGGTCGTCGGGCACTTGGAGATTGTTGAACGTTTCCACGGACAGGACGTTGAGCCCTGCCCCACCATCGATGAGGGTCTTGGTGACTAGTACATTGCTGATGACTGGGGAGCAGAGCATCGGGAGGACGCCAGCTGTGGCTACACACTTGAGTTCATCTGCTGAGCTGAAAGTGATGGTGCACGCCGACCATCTGAGAGGGCGCGTTGCTTCGAGCCTCGGGAGGGCTGCGTTCACCTCGCGAGCAAACTGCTTGAAGATGCATTGGGAGGCTGGGGCTTGAGCTCCGCCCAGGATGCAGGCGATTGCACGCGGCTCCTGGAAGCCCCCAACCCCCTCGTCTTGATGGTGGTCCTCGTTCCTCCTTGGTTGAGGCGGCAGTGGAGGGAGGCCTGCGTTGCCTTGTGGGCGATCCTCACGAGGCTGATCCCTCCAGTCCCCCTCGCGAGGCGGGTCTCGCCAGCGATCCTCGCGAGGCTTATCACGCCACCCTTGGCGCGGGCCACAGTCTTCCCAGCGTCCTGCGTTTCTTCCTCCTCCTTGGGCGTAGCCCCGATCAGCGCGGTCGGGACGTCGGCCGATCCTTCCTTCTCGCACGGCGCGGAGTTCTTGGCATTCGTTGGTGTTGTGGGTGTGGAGGTCGTGGTACACACAGTACCGGCTGCCCCTGGTGGACTCAGGCAGATCTTTGCCCCGCTTGGTGTCTGGTTCTGCTGCGAGCACGGCAGCCCCCTTGCGCTTCACATCCTTGGCCTTGGGCTTCTTCTCTTCTGGTTCTGCGGCAGGCAGCTCGAGGAGGGAGAGGCGTCCCTCCTCAGCCCTGGCGCACTTGGTCGCCAAGTTGAACAGCTCCAGGGAGGTGCACAGGTCTTCATGCATCGCCAGCTCCTCCTTCATCTTGACGTCGCGCACACCATCGGAGAAGGCCGAGATGATGGCCTCCTCGGACACCTTGGGGATCTTGAGGCGCGCGCTGTTCAAGCGCTGGATGTACTTCTGCAGGGTCTCTCCGGGTTGTTGCTTGATACGGCGCATGTCGCTCATGGCGGGTGGCCGGTCGCGAGTACCTTGGAAGTTGGCGATGAAGTGGGTGCGCATCTGGTCCCAGGAAGAGATCGTGCCCGGAGCCAGATTCAGGAGCCAAGTGTGAGCTCCTTCCTTGAGCGCCATGGGGAACCAGTTTGCCATGACCTTTTCGTCCCCGCTGGCAGCTTCGATGCCCAGCTCGTAGAGCTAGAGGAACTCCATAGGGTTAGTCGTGCCATCGTAACGAGGAGGCAGGTCTGGCTAGAATTTGCCGGGCCATGCGACGCTACGCAGCTCGGTGGTGTAGGCACGGCGGCCTGCGGTGGCCACGACAGGCCTCGGCTGGTGGAGAGCTTGGTCTTGAGGGTCCCCACGCGCTGCGGCTAGGAGCAGCGCGGGGTCTTGGTGTGCCGGAACTGGAGCAGGGTCACGGCGCGCCGGTGCAGGGAGCGCCCGGGCAGCTCCTTGCGGGCGAGGGATCTCTTGGCAGCTCCATTCTTGCTGCGCTGGCGCCTGATGGAGCGGGTTCCGCCCAGGGGCCACGCGCCTTCGAGCCATGGCCTCTTCTTGGAGAGGAGGCGGCTGGTACGCCTCCGGGGCTTCGTTGCCCGCGCGTGGCGGGGTGCGGCGCAGCAGAACGGATGGCGCGGAAGAGCCTCCTGCGGCGCGGACAAGCTCGGCGACGCGGTCGAGCCACTCCTTGTAGACGTCGTCGACGGGACGGTAGCGTAGAAGCTCGTTTGCCGCGAGGAGCGCAGCTCGAGCCTCCAAGGGTGCGTGGAGCGCGCGGGATGAAGAACCAGCTGGTGCGAGCGATGGAGTAGCGGTGTGGCCGTCTTGCCGCACGGAGGGATGCTGAGACGATGCTTGTTGCTCGCCCCCCACCGGGCCGGTGGCAGCGTTGAGGGCGGGCGACAGGGAACGACAAGGACGTCCGCCGACGGGCGCCGTCTGGGCGACGCGAGAAGCGATGGCGGCCTGGCGCTCGGCGCGGGCCCGACGTGCGTCGGACATGGATGCGACGGTCGGAGGAGAACAGGGCGGTGGACGACGAATTCCGGCGCACCCCTACCTGGTGCGCCAAATGTCGGATTTTGGGTTCCGGCAGACCCTTAAGGTTCGAACACTGGGGTGCGCGCGGAGATTATGCCTTCTACCTCCCCGCCTCGCAAGGATCTAAACTACTAAAAGAACTGCAAAAGGGACACAAGATTTATACTGGTTCGGGCCACCGTTGTGGTGTAATACCCTACTCCAGTGTGTGGTTGGTGGATTGCCTCCTGGGACTGATGAGGATGAACAATACAAGGAAGAACAGCCTCGCGAGGGTCTGTTCTTGGTTGGGGTGATGAACTGCTAGGAGGAGTTCAGCCACCCTTCTCTTTCTCTCTCTCTTACTCTTACTAGCCAACCGAACCAAAAGCTCGAACCCCTTGCTACGTGGGCGGCTGGCCCTATTTATAGAGGGCCTGGTCCTCTTCCCAAATATTGAGCGGGAAGGGAGCCAACAATGGCGGGCTAATTTGAAGGGGGACAACAAGTATCAACTATCCTGACAAAAGCAATCTTCACCTGCGCAAAGCTCCGGTGATGACGCCGTCTTGGGCTCCACGGTGACCTCCGTCTCGTAGTTCTCCTGGTCTTGGTCTCGTTGCACCGAAACGGCAACCTTTGCCTGATGCCTCGGTACTCCGCGGCTGCGCTTGCCCCCTTTGCACCAAAGAGGAAAGAAGGACACTGCGCGCGCTGGCACCCGCCTGGCGCAATGAGTCGTCATGGCTTGCATCACAGGCACCTCGCGAGGTACCCCGCCTTGATCTCTCCGCCTCCTCGCGAGCCAGCCTGACGAGGCCATGCCTGAGGAAGCTCCGTGTCGTCCGCCTCGCGAGGCTTGGCCCCTCGCGAGGGTCTTGAGTCTTGTGTTGATGAAGATGGGCCATGCTGGGCCTCCTTTGAGCCACGCTGCAGGCCGCAGGCAGGCAAGTCTGGGGACCCCCGTTCCCAGAACGCCGACATGTGCCCATAAAGTTCTGGAGAGCTCGCGGTCCCTCTGGATTAAACTCCCACAGGCAAAGGGGGCGTCGTTTGCCGGGCAACATTCAGTGAATCAGCATGACCTGCATCACCTTGACCAAGCTGAGGTCTGCTTCCAAGAGATCCTTAATTCGGCCCTGTAACAAGGGCACGTCTTTGGGAAAACCCCAATTTAACCCTCCGTTGACCCATGACGCTAGCCGTGGTGGGGGACCCGAGCGAAAGGCAGGAGGCGCCACCTATTTGGTGCTTCCGGGAGCGGTGATATGAAACCACTCTCGTTGCCACAAGCCTAGCTCCTCTTGAAAAGAGCCTTCGGGCCATGGAACATCAGCATTCTTGCTTATAACAGCGCCTCCGCACTCTGCGTGCCATCCCTCGATCATCTTTGGCTCCACTTTGAAGGTCTTGAGCCATAGTCCAAAGTGAGGGGTAACACGGTGGAACGCTTCGCACACAATGATAAACGAGGAGATATGGAGGATGGACTCCGGAGCTAAGTCGTGGAATTCCAGCCCGTAATAAAACAGCAGTCCCCTCACAAAGGGATCCATTGGGAAGCCCAACCATCGAAGGAAGTGAGACATGAACACCACGCTCTCACCGGGCTGGGGACTGGGGATGACCTGCCCTTGAGCAAGCAACCTATGCCGAATTTCGCCGGTCAAAAACTTAGCCTCTCTCAACTTTAGCACGTCCTCCTCCGTGACGGAGGAGGGCATCCATCGGCCTTGAAGGTTGGAACCGGACATTGTCGAAGGTCCGAGGTGCCCGGAATCTGGAGCCTGGGGTGTTGGAACTTGAGGCGACGGGCGAACTTGTTGAAGAAAAAATAAGGCCCTGGTCTCTTTATAAGAGGCTGAATACCAGAAGCCCTCCCCGTAACCGTTTGGGACTCGCTTTTAATCGAGGAAATATGCTAACGGACTCGATTGGGTTACCCACGTCCGTATTAATGAGAATCCCATAAAAGGGGGGTACACGATCTCTGCTTTGACAAGACGTGCCAAGGAAACCGCCTCGCAAAACACGCTGAGGTGGAAAAGTAAAAACGATTCGTAAAGGACTTGGCCGTAGTGCGATGGCGCACTGCGGAATACGTCAGCAGATTTGATTTGTGTTATTATTATTCTCTCTATGGCAATATGTGGAAGCTTATTTTGCAGAACCGGACACTACTCTTGGTGTTTACAATCTTCTATGAAGGACTTGGAGGAGGAACCCGCCTTGCAATGCCGAAGACAATTTGCGCGCGGGACTCGTAGTCATTGAAGCCTGGTTCAGGGGCTATTGAGGGAGTCCTGGATTAGGGGGTGTTCGGGTAGCCGGACTATACCTTCAGCCGGACCCCAGGACTATGAAGATACAAGATTGAAGACTACGTCCCGTGTCCGGATGGGACTTTCCTTGGTGTGGAAGGCAAGCTTGGCGATGCGGATATTCATGATCTCCTACCAGTGTAACCGACTCTATGTAACCCTAACCCTATCCGGTGTCTATATAAACCGGAGGGTTCTAGTCCGTAGGGAACTTTATCAACTCCATAGACAACAATCATACCATAGGCTACCTTTTAGGGTTTAGCCTCCTTGATCTCGTGGTAGATCTACTCTTGTACTACCCATATCATCAATATTAATCAAGCAGGACGTAGGGTTTTACCTCCATCAAGAGGGCCCGAACCTGGGTAAAACATCGTGTTCCCTGCCTCCTGTTACCATCCAGCCTAGACGCACAGTTCGGGACCCCCTACCCGAGATCCGCCGGTTTTGACACCGACATCCACCATAATTATAATTGTTTCATACACATGCATGCGGGTTAGCTAGTTTCCCTTTACTAATTAATTAACCTTCTTGTGTTTCCTGTGAACATTCCACCACCTATACTTGAAAAAAATTATAACCAAGGGGGAGATGACGATGCTGATGATCACGAGCATGAGGACGAGCAGGACCCATATACTCAGTGGCACCTCGCAACTTATTCCGATGGATCACCTCTTCTTTTCTGTATACAGGGCACTGCTGATGTTACTAAGGAAGCAGGTGTTGTCTCGCATGGTCGCACTCTCCGGATCTATTCCAACATCTGTTGTAGGGTATTCGGGATGGATAATAGTGTACTAGTGTCAACACCTTCTCCTTGGTTCAGTATTGAAAGTCTTGGAGGAAACTCTCTCTTCCTTGGACAAAACTATCCAATGATGGTGAAAGGCAATCCAGATACTGTTGACACAACGTTACTACCATTTATGAGAAGTGTCACATCCCTGTGTTAGTCATGCATTAGGATTGGTTGAACATGTGCATCATGTTTAAATTCCCAGAAAACTGAAATGGGGATGACAGAACCCCCAGCCCCCCTGGAACAACTAGGGTTTACTAAAAACTTTTTCAATGAACCTGAAATGCCCTTCTAAAAAGCCCACCCTTTTTGTTTTGGGTTAAAACCTTTGACAAAAATGGTGCACATTTTTCTAGGACATCTTAAGGTCATTGGATTAATTCTTATAGTATTTGCATTTGGGCATTTAAATGCTATAAAATATTTTAAATGCTCAAATAATCATAAACTAAAATGTTTGCTGTTGGATATATTCTAAGCAGTAGCCATGATTAATTTTTTGTTTTTTGGAAATGCCATGGCATTTTTAATAAAGCCCTGAAGTTACAGAAATAATAGAATAAATGAAAAACAGAAAAGGAGAGAGAGAACAGAGACTTACCTGTCGCCCTGGCCTGGCCCAGCTCGGCCCAGTCCACTGGCTCGCGCCCGTCATCCTCCTCCTCTCGCAAAGAGGACAAGAGGCGCGTGGTCGGCGCCCGCGGCCACACGCCGGCCACCTCCTGCTTCCACCGACGCCCCGGACGCATCTACGAGTGCCATGCAGACCCCCTGGACCCCTCGACCGCTCCACTCTCCCCTTGTCTCGCCTCTCTCGCTCTCTCCCCCGAAGCAGGGCGCAGCCGTCGCCGCCGACAAGCACCACCGCAGCCACCGCCGTCCACTCGTTGCTTCGTCGTGCCAAGAAGTTCCGCCCTCGTCCACTGCTTCGCCTCGACCCATCCCCGAGCGCTCGCTTGCCCCGGAGACGCTGCATCGAGCTCGTCTTCAACCTCGGTCACCGGAGATCCCCCTCGCCGCCCCGCTCGCTCCAGCTCTCCCCCGAGCCCGCTGAGACGCGTTCTGCAACTGCCGTGAGCTCCTCTATTGAACCCCTCGCTCCCTGTCGTCTATTTCCTCCTCTAGCCTTACTAACCACCGCGGCCGAAGCTTGCTGCCGCCACCGCACGTCGCTGTCGTGGCCACAGCCACGTTGGGTCTCAACCGAGCACGCCATCGTCTTCAACGCACTCGCAGGAGCCCGTAGCACCCCCGCACGCCCCTTGGTGTGCCTGCTAGCCACTAGTTCGACCTCGCCCGAGCTCCGGACGCCGCCCGGCTCGACGCCGTCGTCGTTTCCGGCCACCCCAGCTCCACCCACTGCCACCACTCGACGCGACTCACTCCCCGCATCACGTAGATGGTCTCCGCCGTCCTTTTGGTCGCCGGAGTGCAAAACCCGCGCTGCTCTGCCGCGTCTGGCCTTGTCGGCGGCTAAACGCCGGCGAGTTTGCCCCTGTTTGACCCCGTGTGGGCCTAGGTTGACCTCCCCTGAGTCTCTGACACGTGGGACCGCCCAGCTAATTAACTTAGATTAGCACTAACAAAAATTAGTTAGTTAATTAACTACTGACACACGGGTCCCACTAGTCAGGTTAGACCTGGACCGTCTCAGTTGACCGCTGACGTCACACTGACATCATGCTGACGCAGTAAATCCTTTTCTGGATTTATTCTTTAATAGGAAATTCCAGAAAATAGCCAAAACTTCTAAAAATCATAGAAAATCAACCATAGCTCCAAATCAAACAAATTATATATGAAAAATGATCAAAAAAGTCAATCTATCCATCTGTAATGGTTTCATGCATGACAAACCACTTTAACCTTGCTGTTTAAGAAAAATAAGATATTGCACTAATATGGCTATGTTAAATGAACTAACATTTGAATCTTTGATTCAAATGGGTTCATTCTTTTCTGTTTTAGCTTGCATTAGGCCAAGACACATTCATTTTTCCATGTCATAGCATGCAGCATATTGTTGCATATTGTCATGTGTTGATTATGTTCGGTGTGTCTTTCGTGGTAGGTTCTGCCTCCGAGGATATCTTCGAGTATCCAATTGAAGGGCAGTACCCTACTACCACTCCATCAGGCAAGCAACCCATTGATCATTCCGATACAAACCCATGTTCTTGCTTCTGCTCTTGTTTACTGCATTAAGACAACGCGATTCAAACTGCTGTGTGCTACGGTAGTTGAACCCTTATCCTCTGCATGCCTGTCATTGCCACAGTAACTAGATGAAACCCACTAGCATGTGTAGGAGTTGATTGAGCCATGTATGTGTTTCCTACCTTGCTATGCCTGCTATGCTTAGAGTTGTGTCAAGTCTGGTTCATCTGGGTGATGGGATAGAGTGAAATGGTTATGTTGGTAATGTGAGGGATGTGTTGAACATGTTTTGGTAAAGGTATCGATGAGAGGCCATGTAGGAGTACATGGTGGGTTGTTTCATTGAGGCCGTCCATAAGAACTGAGATCTGTATGTGTGATTTAAGATTCAACTACTACCACACATTGGGCCCTGAAATATGACCCCGCTTGACTTACTAACCCCTCTCGTCCTCTGTCCAGGAGTTGCAACTAGTTTCTGGTGTTTGTAGGTTATGTGTTGGCGGACGTGCGTAGCGCTGACCCTAGGGGTGGGCTATGATGCGGTAGATACACCATGGCACAGTGTACCGAGTCGCCCGTTTGGTGTCTCGGGAACCCTACACACATCGTTTGGGGCCGTTGAGGACACCCCGGCCGGATTTCCTTGCGAATGGACCTGAATAGGCAATAAACCTGGACTAAAGACTTGTGCGGTTAGTCAGGTCGTGGTCTACACCCACGTCGGCTTTCGATTGAAGTCTGCCGAGCACATGTCGTGTGCAAACGCTAAGTGGTGGAAACATGTGTGACGAAGTACACCCCTGCAGGGTATAAAACTATTCGAATAGCCGCGTCCGCGGTAAAGGACTACTTGGTTGCCTATACAGTTCATAGACAAGTTAATGGATACTACTAAAAGACTCACGATAAGTGTGAGTACCGAGGATGGCCCTCTCGTAGGATGACGAGGGAGGATCCCTGGTGGAGTATTGTGTTGGTGAGTAGTGGACTCGGGTGCGAAAACTATTTTACTAGTGGAGTTTTGTAGGATAGCTTAGCCAAGAGTCAAAGCTGGCTTGCTGCAATAACCCCACCACCTTCTTGAGAATGAGCATGTATAGTAGGTTCTGATGTAAGACTTGCTGAGTACCTTTGTACTCATGTTTTCTTAATTACTGTTTTTAGACGACAACACCGCCCCCTCCGATGGGTTTTATGTAGATCTCGACGTCGATGAGTGACTTGCCACCCAGGTGGTGATCATGGCCATGGAGGGCCCTATGTAGATAGACAGGCTTCGAGAAGCCTTCTTGCTTTCTAGTGTCTGTACTCAGACTATTTGCTTCCGCATGTGCTTGTATGCTTGTATCACTTGAGTGTCGGGTCATGTGACCCCTACCTGTATGAACATGTTATGTATGGCGCTCTGAAGCCTTTAAATAAAGTACTTGAGTTGTAGAGTTTTGTTGTGATGCCATGTTGTATGTACTCATATCAGGCATATTGTGTGTATGATTGAAATGCTTGGTATGAGTGGGATCCGACAATCTAGTTGTTTATCCTTGGCAGCCTCTCATATGGGGAAATGTAGTCTAGTGCTTCCTGAGCGATAGTAGTGCGCTACAGCCCGGTTCACCCGAGTCCTGCTAGCCCAGCACTACTGCTCTGGACACTTGACTGGTCGGCATGTGTTTCACTTTGTTCCTATGTCTGTCCCTTCGGGGAAATGCCACGCGGTGACTTCCGGAGTCCTGCCTAGCCTGCTACAGCCCGGGTTCCCCGGAGTCCTGTTAGCCCAGTGCTACAGCCCGGATTCACACGATGATGACCGACATGCTCGATGTGATTCACGTATGCCTGTCTCCATAGGTCTGTGCCGCTTTGGGTTCACGACTAGCCATGTCGGCCCGGGTTCTCTGTCATATGGATGCTAGCGACACTATCATATACGTGAGCCAAAAGGCGCAAACGGTCCCGGGCCATGGTAAGGCGACACCCGTGGGAATACCGTGCATGAGGCCGCAATGTGATATGAGGTGTTACCGGCTAGATCGATGTGACTTGGAATCGGGGTCCTGACAAGAAGCAACTGTATCTATACCTCGGTCATTGCTATGCTTCCCTACCATCGCACTATGGGTCCTGACATAGCCCGCTTCAGCCTGGATGATCAGTCCTGCGTCGGTCTCAAGATTGACAATAGTTGGCCCTTCCCAGAGAATCACTTCTGGTTCAAAGCAAGCTTTTCCAACGTCGACGAGTGGTTGAGCTGAAGTTCATTTCATCTCTTTGTTATTTCTTGTGTGAGAAAAACTTTACTTTACTAGAATGTTTTGTTGGAAATGATCTATAATCCAATGTGTATCCTCGTTGTCGTTGTGGGTTGATGACTTGTTCTATGTAATCAATGGTACATTTTCATATGCGTGCATCAACTCACGCCTGCTAGTGGTGTCCTAAAATCATAGTGCTAGTGATTTTAGTTGCAAAAATAAGATAGTGCTAGTGATTTTTAGCTGCATATTTTGACAAATCACAGTGTTACAAGGTTGACAAATGGCAATGTTACAAGATAAACAAATGTCCATCTTTTCAGTTTGACAAATGGCAACATACCCAAAATGACAAATGCAAATCTTACCCAATTGTTTCTACATGGTTGCACACGGGTCATGCAAAAGAACCGTTTGCGTTGAAGGGATGCAGAAATCCTGCTCGGCACATTTTCCCTTGGCTTCCTGGGGAAGCTATCGGTTTGCATACGGGTGTTCTAACTAAAATGTTTGCGATGAGTGTTTTATATTTAAAAACTATTGACGTTTTTTCGAAAGAAAATCGTTTGATAAGTCTGTACATTAAGAGAGAAAAACGCAAGTTCGTTCAAACCATATCTTTCATTCAGTCACGCTCCAAATTTATATTCATATGATCGAGAATTCGATATATACAGTATTAAACCCAAAAAAAACTATTTCCGATGGCGGCGAAGGCGGCGTGCCGAGCCGTTGTTGTCGTTATCGTCCTCCGGGACGTTATTGTTGATGTCTTCAAGGTAGCACAAAATGTTCTTCACTTGTAAATCAAACATCATGTCGTCACGCGATCGACGGGCGGGGTGCGGGAGGACAGCAACTGGCGCCGCTGAGAGGTTGCGGTCGACGGCAGCGTCCCATGCCGTTGAGGGGGACGCGCGCATAGGCACGGGCGCAGCGGGTGCAGCCAAACACATGGGGACCGACACCGCGGTGGGTGAAGGGGCCCGCACGGGCAGGGGCATGGGCGTGGTGGGTGCAACCAAACGCACGGAGGCCGGTGCCACGGTGGGTGGAGGGGCGTGCACGGGCATAGGCATGGGCGCTGGCGCTGGCATGTACACGAGCTCACGCGGGTCTACGGGGACCTCGCTGACGCCCGCGGCTTCCAGCTCTGCGATAGTGCCCGGCGACCAGCCCGTCAATGCTACAGGGATGGTCGCTGGCGCGGGCATGGGACGGGAGCTGGGACAGGAGCAGGGGCAGCAACCGCCGCAGCCAGCTCGTTCTGGGCCATGTCCATGAGGCCTCATTCGTCCTTATTTCCATCTCCTCCGGCTCAGAGTCAACTTCACCAAACTTGAAGACTAGTGGCAGATGATCATTCTGCGCCATGACGTTGGTGGAGGTCTACGGGGGGGAGGGGAATGGGAGGTGAACAGTAAGGCCGCCAGTATTAAACAGCGGCTCGGGCGCCATTAATGGAGAGGAAGGCGGGTGACCATGGAAGACAAAGGGCTCGCTTCCCAGTGAGCCTGTGCATTGGAGGACAGCTTGCACGCCTCTCGGTCAGCCTGCGCATCGGACTCCGCTCGCACGCCTCCCGTTTAGTCAAGGTCAAGCAGCTATCCGCACGGCACCTCCTATAGCCATTAAAACGAAGACACGTGGCATCACGTGAATGGTTAACAGAATGCACACGATTTGAATTATACAACCATTTGAGATATTAAAGTGGCAACTATTTTTTTTTCAAAATGCCTTTGTTGGCTGTTATTCGAGTGCGCCTTCTCTCAAAATGGACACGAAAAATACCACAACATGTCGGGTGCCATTCCATGAAATCATGCCAAGTTTCATGAATTTCACATGAATTTTGGATTTACTAGAATTTAAAAACAAAGTATCTCAACGTTTTGCCGGCAATCAACGGTGCCCTAGCGTTTGAAATTCATTCCAATTTCTTGCATGGGACCTAAGCATGCACCCAAGGACACATATTTGAATTTTCAACCAATTTATATGCATTAGAGCATGTGCATGTAGTTCAAATTTGAATTATCCACATAAATGCATTAAAAACTCAATTAATGCATAAAAATGTCCAAACAAACCCCGGAAAATCGCAAAAATTAACACAACACTCCTGTTGTTCTATGTTGACACGAGAAATTTTTTGAAAGCAATAAGAGGCAACGGATATCGTTTTGTCCCCAAAGGTGGGATGTTCCCTACCGAAACCATCATGCTTGTTGTGAGAAGCTCTGGTTTGTGAGAAGCATATCCCCAAACCTGGCTGAAATGGGACAACAAATTTACCACAGCATGTTGATGCCGCTCCATGATAGCATGCCAAGTTTCATGAATTTCGGGCGAGGTTGGATTCACTAGAATTTAAAAACCAGGTATCTCAATGTTTGCGGCCGAATGACCATGGCAGGGTGTTTGACATTCATTCCCATTTCTTGCATGGGACCTAAGCATGCACCCAAGGACATAGATTTGAATTTTCAACCAATTTATATGCATTAGAGCATGTCCATGTAGTTCAAATTTGAATTATGCGCATAAATGCATTGAAAACTCAATTAATGCATAATAATGTCCAAAGGAACCCTAAAAAATCCCAAAAATTGACACAACACTCCTGTTGCTCTATTTTGACACGAGAAAAAAATTGAAAGCAATAAGAGGCAATGGATATCGTTTCGTCCCCAAAGGTGGGACGTTACCTACCGAAACCATCCGGCTTGTTGTGAGAAGCTCTGGTTTGTGAGAAGCATATCCCCAAACCTGCCCCAAATGTGATAAAAACTTTATCACGGCATGTTGATGCCTCTCCATGATAGCATCCCAAGTTTCATGAATTTCGGACGAGCTTTGGATTTACTAGAATTTAAAAACCAGGTGTCTCAATGTTTGCGGCCGAATGACCATGGCAGGGTGTTTGACATTCATTCCCATTTCTTGCATGGGACCTAAGCATGCACCCCAAGGACATAGATTTGAATTTTCAACCAATTTATATGCATTAGAGCATGTCCATGTAGTTCAAATTTGAATTATGCACATAAATGCATTGAAAACTCAATTAATGCATAATAATGTCCAAAGGAACCCTAAAAAATCCCAAAAATTGACACAACACTCCTGTTGTTCTATGTTGACACGAGAAAAAAATTGAAAGCAATAAGAGGCAATGGATATCGTTTCATCCCCAAAGGTGGGATGTTCCCTACCGAAACCATCCGACTTGTTGTGAGAAGCTCTGGTTTCTGAGAAGCATATCCCCAAACTTGCCCCAAATGGGACAAAAAAATTACCACGACATGTTGATGCCACTCCATCATGGCATGCCAAGTTTTATGAATTTCAGACGAGATTTGGATTTACTAGAATTTAAAAACCAGGTATCTCAATGTTTGCAGTCGAGTGACCGTGGCAGGGTGTTTGACATTCATTCCCATTTCTTGCATGGGACCTAAGCATGCAACCAAGGACACATATTTGAATTTTCAACCAATTTATATGCATTAGAGCATGTGCATGTAGTTCAAATTTGAGTTATGCACATAATTGCATTCAAAACTCAGTTAATGCATAAAAATGTCCAAACGAACCCCGGAAAACGCCAAAAATTGACACAACACTCCTGTTGTTCTATGTTGACATGAGAAAATTTTTGAAAGCAATAAGAGGCAATGGATATCGTTTCGTCCCCAAAGGTGAGGCGTTCCCTATCGAAACCATCATGTTTGTTGTGAGAAGCTCTGGTTTGTGAGAAGCATATACCCAAACCTACCCCAAATGGGACAAAAAGTTTACCACGGCATGTTGATGCCGCTCCATGATAGCATGCCAAGTTTCATGTATTTCAGACGAGTTTTGGATTTACTAGAATTTAAAAACAAGGTATCTCAATGTTTGCGGCCGAGTGACGGTGGCAGGGTGTTTGACAGTCATTTCCATTTCTTGTATGGGACCTAAGCATGCACCCAAGGACAAAGATTTGATTTTCCAATCAATTTATATGCATTGGAGCATGTGCATGTAGTTCAAATTCGAATTATGCACATAAATGCATTGAAAACTCACTTAATGCATAAAAATGTCCAAATGAACGCTGAATAATTCCAATTCTTTTATGACACACATATAGTTGCATGTTCACTGCAGATAAAAGGTCTAGCAATTCAAACACCATCCATGGCCGCTGTGACCCTATTATGTAATTCAAATCAAGACGAAAAATCAAGTAGATCCCACACCGTTTATTAATTATTATAACCAACCGTGTGAGATGCAACACAAAATATCTTGGAGCACCGTCGGAGTATAGTACGCATATGGCTTACGCGAGAAGGTGCGACGGCTACAGTCCACAGCCCGCTTTGAATAAGGGACCATGTCTGATGACACTTTGTGCGACAGTTTTTTCGCTGAAGCAATTCCAAATTTTTGGCTTCCGCGAAAATATCTACCTCCCCCCCCCCTACCAAAAGCCACATTTCCCCTGTTTTTGCCTTCCTTTCCAAGTTGAAACCTTCACTCCTTGATTGCAGCGCCGCCTCCTCGTCGGCGACCCTCCTTCATGCTGCTCGGCCTCGCCTATCCAAGCAGGTAATCCACACCCGACCCCCATCCTCATCCTTCCACATCCCACATGCCCCGACCGCCGGCGCGAGCGTGACACCTTCCACCAAAATAACTGACCCCTCCACCAAATAAGCGCCAGCCTAAGCCATGGTGCACGCAGTATGGCCAGGATCTCAAGGAGTATTTGGCAGCGGAGAAGCAAATCATGGCCGCACGCGCGGATGAGGCCGCGATGGCTGCCATTCGTGTCGACCCCCAGATCTTGGAGGAGCACCTCATCGTCGAGGCCACTGTTGATGCCTCGTGGCCGACGCCACGATGTGGTTGGCTGCTTTAAACGATAGTTCATTGCGTTTTCTCGAGGCCATCATCGGTGCTTTCGACAATGACTACGAGGTGTTTTCTCAGCGTGCTTACCTTATCTCGAGAGCCAATAGGTTGGTGCCCGGAGTGGCTCAGGCAACTCACCACTACAACGAGGGCACCCACGATGCGGAGGCCTTACCCTCTTCCATGTCCAAGGAGCCAATCTTCATCAATATCTCCGACAATGAGGAGTAGCTTTTCTTATTAGCTCACTATAAGGACCCATGTTCAGTTTGCTAGCTACTACCTTTCCTTAACAAATTCTAGTGAATTGTGCTATCTACTTTTACCATGCAATCTTCTGCTATAGTGTATATGTTCTATATGTCATGAAATGTGGTGTTCAGTTAACTGTTTGGTTCAATTCTGCAAATGTGATGTTCAATTCTTCAAGGTACAATATTTCCAAGTTGTTAAGCATGCTTGGTTTGGTTAACTGTCTGATCTTCTATTACGAGTATGTTATATTGTGCAATGTGGTGCTCAGTTAACGTTTGGTCCATGGTGTTTAGTTAACTGCTTGGTTCAATTCTGCAATGCGATGTTCAATTGTTGTGGCTGCATTCTATTATTGTATACCATGTGAGGAATAAATCGAATTTGGCTGCACTTAATACATGCGAAACATATACTAGTGCTATAGTTCCTAGTTCTTAATCATGCTTGGTTTGGATAAATGGGTTTTCCATGTGGCTTGGATTAATCTAATGAATCTGCAATGTGCTTATTTATCATCAACATATTTTAATGATAGCATGCGAACCCTTACTTAACCTGATGACTAACTACCTTATATGTATTGCAGGGAAACAATAGGAAGCACTGAGGTTTACAAGATGGTACTAACTATTATACCTTGCCTTTTTTATTCCTTTGCCCCATTTCCAATATAGAGAATATATTTATGCACATCTTTGTTTTCAGGGTTCACTGATGATTACCTCTCAAACCACCTCTGTGGTCAGGAGGAGAGGAAAGTTTTCATATAACACCCATGGTTCAATATTGAAGTGTTCCTGAAGAGGTCGAAGGATGGACGGTCAATCAATCACAGGCACTGGTCTAAAGTTGCAAAGACCTTCAACATGAATGAAGGCTCAATATTCGCCTTCTACGTTAGCAGTTTTCCAGATGAGATGCATCTCTCTATGTACCGTCTATGATGCTAATTTCGAAAGGTTCTAGATGTTGCATGTGAAACTTGTTGCTGGTGTAGTTGTGTAATGGGGTAGCCGAGTGATGAAGCTACATCATGTTGTACTCCGATGTATTTCAATTATGAAATCATGCTTCCTTAATATGGAAATGGAATATATTATGTCCTTAATATGAATGTCAATTAGATTAGTAAATGGATCATTAGTAATAGGGCAATTAGCCTGTTAATTGGCCAATTAGCTTGCTAATTGGGTTTTCCTATTGCAAACGATTATTGAGAAAACACCGTGGGAGATGACCTCAAGCAACGCACACAGTTTTTAGGAATAAACCGTGTTGGATCAATAAACAATCACACACGACATTCTTTTGAAAACTGTTTGCGTTACGCCATCTTGCACAAACGTTTTCCTTGGAGTGACTGTGTGGGATGTATATATGAACGGAAATGTTAGCGGGGACTGACTGTGTGGGATGTACTTACGACCGGAAAAGATTTCACCTGTATAATTGTATTTTTAGCACTACTGTACGTATAACCATATTTGGTCGCTCGTCGGTCGCACACAACCTCATGAGCGTGTGTGCCAGGAGGGCATATCCCCGACGGTTTCTGGGTCATGTGGGAAAGACCCCCTTATCGCCCACACTCACTAGGTGACGGTTCCTAACGCCATCGCCGAAAGGGGTTAAAAACCGTTTGTATAGCACCGATGTGTACTAGTGGTATTTTCATTTGTATTTTCTCATCCATTCGTCAATGTTACACGAATGATATTCCTTTTGTATCAACCTCTCTCACAATAATTTTTTATTATTTTCTCCGACACAGGACTTGAACTTATAGCAACAAAAAATTTGGAACTTGCCTTTTTATTCATTTTTCTAATATTAAACACACAACATGTAGTACATGAAATTTTTCTGTTTTTATAATTTGAATTTTGATTATTTTTATTTTGAAATCAAATTTCTCCCAAATAATAACAGAACTTCTTTGTGGATTGGGAGAATTATTTTAAGACGCGAAAAAACAACTTCTTTTTTGTGTTTTTGAACATGCAAATACAAGATGAACCTCTCTCGCAAGAATTCTCGAACTTCCTGGACAGAGAACTTGAACTTCTTTCAACAAACCTTTTGAGCTTTCATTTTTTATACTTTTATTCTCACCTGAAATGCATTCCTTGGACTACTTGAACTTTTCGTTGTTTTCACTATGAACTTCTCTCCCATTTTAATGTATACGTCGAATTACACGCAATTGAAGGTCGAATGTCCCGCAATATAAATTCGGAACCGTGCACGAAGGTGCACGTGAAATTCTTACAAAAAATTTGAGTTTTTTATATACTTCGAACTTCTCTGTTATTTTTATTTCAATTTCTTAGTCATATTCTTAGAAAGAAAATATGTTTTTAAATAAGCATCAATTTTCTTTTGTAAATTGAACTTCATAGTTTTATTTTTATTAGAAATGGTAATAATTTGAGTTTCGCGTATACATCGAACTACTCCTCTTTTTTAATTTGAACTTCGACATTTTTATTCTTTAGTACCAAGGAAAATCTGAGTTTTTTTATAAATATCAAAGTTCTCTATTTTTGTAATTTGGACTTCATGGTTTATTTCTTTCAGTGACGGAAAAATCCTATTTTTGTAATAATATTGAATAGGTCTGATATTTAAATTTGAACTTCTAGAGTTTTTTAGAAATGATGATAATCCCCTTTTTACAATGTTCAAGCTTCTCTATGTTTAAAATTCAAACTTTTTTTATTAGAAACGGTGAAATATCTGTTTCAAGGTGCTCTCTTATTTTTTTTACTATTGTGTTATTTTTGTCTGAACTTCTTATGTTCTGCCCATCAATAGATTCAAATTTTCCAATTTTTTATACATCAAACTATTCATTAATTTATTTTGAACGTCTTGTTTCCATTCTTAAATAACAAGGAAAATCATAGTTTCTATAATCATCGAACTTCTTCATCTTTTTAATTTGGACTTCTTTGTTTTATTTCTTAATAGCAAAAAAATTCTAGTCTTGTAATAAACATCGAACCACTTTTTGTAAAATAGTATGCTTGTTGGCAATATCAATGAACACGGAGCAGAGAGGCACAATTTATTTAACGAAACATTTCTAAGGAATTTGTAAAGTGTAAAATACATTTCCTTTTTTTTATTAATTTTTGTTTTTTTCAAGAACAAATAGAACATTCTTTTTCCTGTTAATGTTTTGAAGTGAATTTTATAGAATTAAATTTTGTTTATGCGCTTTTTAATTTTTTTTGTCACTTCAAGTTCTAAAAAGTCACAAATCTCCCATGTTTTTCTTTTGCATGTTTAAATTATTTGAACTTGCTGAGATACAGATAACACACTTGACCTTCTGTTATTTGTATTTGAACTTCCATGTATTATTTCTTTTAATAACAGAAAAATCCTAGTCTGTATTATACATTGAACCGCTGCGTTATTTAAATTTGAACTTCTAGGTTATTTTTATAAATAAACAATTCAATTAGAGGGAAACGTTTGCGCACAAGAATAGAGCATCGGGATGGAGTGAACCTCTACAACCCCATTTTCTTCAACCCAAAATAATGATCTTTTCGCACAAGAAGAGAGCATCGGAATGGAGTGAACTTGTGCAAGACTGCAACCCCATTTTCTTCGGCCCAAAATAATGATCTTTTTGTCACATATGATGGAGGAAACCTATTGAATACCACAATTTGAACTTCCAAAAC
Organism: Triticum monococcum; assembly: GCA_034509565.1. Taxonomy (NCBI): domain Eukaryota; kingdom Viridiplantae; phylum Streptophyta; class Magnoliopsida; order Poales; family Poaceae; genus Triticum; species Triticum monococcum. The sequence continues at coordinate 238,296,355 of CM067843.1, forward strand.
ACAAAACAGAAAATAGCATACACAAATGCACGAAAAATAATGATCTAGCTTTTTCGTAGGAGTTCATCTTTTTCGTTGGTCGCTCTCTACACATCAACTTGAACTTCAACAAAAAACACTAAATTGGATGTGCATGTCGCCATCTCTGCCGTCAACCAAGGAGCATGAGGCTGCTAGAAATTTTTTTGTCATGTGGGGAGAGGCATGGCAGCACGGGATGTCAGGGGTAAAAGCAGGGACGTGATGGATCCTCACCAGATCCAGAGACCACGAGGTGCTTCAGGATTCATCTTCAGTCATGGCAGTACGACGAACACCGGAAATAAAAATTACATTCAGATTCGTAGACCACTTAGCGACGACTACAAGCACCGAAGCGAGCCGAAGGTGCACCGCCGTCATCGCCCCTCCATCGCCGGAGCCGGGCACAACTTGTTGTAGTAGACAATCGGGAAGTCGTCGTGCTAAGGCTCCATAGGACCAGCACCCCAGAACAACAACCACCGCCGATGAAAAATAATGTAGATCGGAAGGATCCAAACCGAAGACAAACGAACATAGACGAACAACGATGAGATCCAAGCAAATCCACCAAAGATAGATCGGCTGGAGACACACCTCCGCACGCCCATCAACGATGCTAGACGCACCGTCGAAACGGGGACTAGATGGGGAGACCTTTATTCCATCTTCAAGGAGCCGCCATCGTCTCGCCTTCCTGAGTAGGACACAAACCCTAACAAGATTGAAAAAAGACTAAAAACGGAGCCCTCTCGCCAGCCCTTGCCAGGATCCATTGTGCCTCCATGGCCCTAGGGCCATCAGAGATGAGGTGGACCTGCGTCGGCGCCAACGAGAGGCACGAACCCTAACTTTCTTTTTTGGAAGAGGAGGAGGCGGAGCCCTGGCTCTAGGTACGTGCGTACAAGGAAAACCACATATGACGTTCAGCACATGTTTGATACTCTGTACTTTTCTTTTTCTGGAGGGACAAGAACGGATTTAAGAGGAACTAGAATAAATACACCTTACAATGTGAAAATTTATGAGAAAACAAATAAACCTAATATAAAGGAACGGAGGGAGTATATGCCATTACAAGCAGCCATATCGAAAGGGAAAATGGTGGTGCGACCATGCACCTGCATTCCAGTCACTAACCAAATCAAATATGTTACTACTTTTTTCATGGTTGATTACTATGTATCATTATGAGCATGCATGTAAAAAAGACAAAATGGTGGCAGGCCCATGAACTAGTGGGTGCAGATCGTACCTGAATTTATTGGGTTACTATATTTCCTACTGGTTTTTTTAACACGATACACATGCAAGCGCTCATATAAATACGAACACCAAGACTTAAATTTTGATGGGCTGGGGATAACAATGTCCACCTAACCATTCAACCATGGGTTGGTTCGCATTTTCTACAATTGTTTACCATGTGTTATTATGACCATGCATATAAAAAAAGAAATGGTGGCGGGACGGTAAACCACCGATGCATGTATATGGTAACCATATCAATTTTGTTACTATATTTTCCGTGGATTTTACTAGCAGGTAGAAGAATAATGACCGATTAATCCTAATGGCGCGTGCGACACAGGTAGAGCACACAAGAAATTGAAAATTGTTGAATAAGTATTTGAAAATGTTGAATAAGCATTATAAATATTGAAAAAGAAATTAAAAAGTTGAACGAGTATACGAAAAATCATGAACAAGTATTTGAAAATGTTGAATAAGTATTAAAAATGTTGAATGAGTATTTGAAAAATGTTAAATAAGCCTTCGGACAATGTTGAACGTGTATACAAAAAATATTGATCACTTACTAAAAAAATATTTTTGACATATATGAAAATATAGAGTGAAAACAAAAACAAACATAAGAAAAAAGAAAGAAAAACAAACAATGGAGAAGAAAAGGAAAAACCAAACAAAAAATGAAAAAACCAAAAAAGAGAAAACTAAAAAACCCAGTGTTTTAACTGAAGTAGTTCGCATGTGTTATCCTAACGCGAACCCATCCCTAGAAGCACGAGCCAACACCGCGGCGACCCAAGCTCGATCTCTGGGAAGCTCTTTTGCGTCTCTATTTCTTCTCTTTCATTACTATATATGTGCTAAATGGGACGGCCTGTTACTACGAAGGATTTAGCGAGAGCAGGCTATCGTCTCGCTTAAAGCCAAAAATAGCTCTCGCGGACCTGCGCGCTGTGTAGGTGTTAGAAAACGTAGCATGCAATTTTAAAAAAATTATACGTTCATGCAAGATCTATCCAGGAGATGCATAGCAACGCCAGGGGAGAGTGTGTCTACGTACCCTCATAGACCGAAAGCGGAAGCTTTTGACAACGCGATTGATGTAGTCAAACTTTTTCTTGTTCCGACCGATCAAGCACCAAACGTACAGCACCTCCGAGTTCTGCACATTTCAGCTCGATGATGTCCCTCAAACTCTTGATCCAGTAGAGTGTCGAGAAAGTAGATGAGATTCATCAGCACAACAGTGTGGTGACAGGGCTTCTCCTAAGCACTATGAAAATATGACCGGAGGCGTAAACTATAAAGGGGGGCGCCGCACATGGCTAACAATTATTGGTGTGTGCTCTAACGGTGCCCTCTTCCCCCCCCCCCCCCCCCCCCACACACACACACACATAGGTTGGAGGGAAGAAGAGGCAGCCAAGGGGGCCCCCAAGTAGGAGTAATCCTACTTGGGGTCCTCCTAATTCGGCCTCCCCCTTTCCTTTTTACTGGAGGGGGGAAAAGGGAAGAGGAGGGAGAGAAGGAAAGGGGGGCCGAACCTCCTTTTCCCTTCCCCACTCGGCCTCCTTCCTTAGGGGGGGGGCACCCTTGTGGGCTGGTGTGCTCCCCTCATATGGCCCATGTGGCCCATATCTTTCCCCGGGGTTCCGGTAACTTCCCCGGTACTCCGATATGTACTCGGTACCCTCCGAAACACGTCTGGTGTCCGAATACTATCGTCCTATATAACAATATTCACCTCTCGACCATTTCGAGACTCCTCGTCATGTCCATGATCTCATCCGAGAGTCTAAACAACATTCGGTCACCAAATCACATAACTCATATAATACAAAATCGTCACCAAACATTAAGCGTGCGGACCCTACGGGTTCGAGAATTATATAGACATGACCAAGACACCTCTCTGGTCTATAACCAACAGCGGAACCTGGATGCTCATATTGGCTTCTACATATTCTATGAAGATCTTTATCGGTCGAACCGTAATGACAACATACGTTATTCCCTTTGTCATCGGTATGTTACTTGCCCGAGATTCGATCGTTGTTATTTTCATACCTAGTTCAATCTCGTTACCAACAAGTCTCTTTACTCGTTTTGTAATACATCATCCCGCAACTAACTCATTAGTCACATTGCTTGCAAGGCTTCTTATGATGTGCATTACCGAGAGGGCCCACAGATACCTCTCCGATACTCGGGGTGACGAATCCTAATCTCGATCTGTGCCAACCCAACAAACACCTTCGGAGATACCTGTAGAGCATCTTTATAATCACCCATTTACATTGTGACATTTGATAGCACACAAGGTATTCCTCCGGTATCCGGGAGTTGCATAATCTCATAGTCAAAGGAATATGTATATGACATGAAGAAAGCAATAGCAATAAAATTGAACGATCAATATGCTAAGCTTGTCCATCACATCCTTCTCCTAATGAAGTGATCTCGTTCATCAAATGACAAAACATGTCTATGGTTAGGAAACCTAACCTTCTTTGATTAACGAACTAGTCTAGTAGAAGCTTCCTAGGGACACAGTGTTTTGTCTATGTATCCACACATGTATCAAGTTTCTGGTTAATACAATTCTAGCATGAATAATAAACATTTATCATGATATAAGGAAATATAAAATAACAACTTTATTATTGCCTCTAGGGCATATTTCCTTTAGTCTCCCACTTGCATTAGAGTCAATAATCTAGCACACATCGCCATGTGATTTAACGCCAATAGTTCACATCTTTATGTGATTAACACCCATAGTTCGCATCGCCATGTGACCAACACCCAAAGGGTTTACTAGAGTCAATAATCTAGTTCACATCGCTATGTGATTAACACCCAAAGAGTACTAAGGTGTGATCATGTTTTGCTTGTGAGAGAAGTTTAGTCAACGGGTCTGCCACTATCAGATCCATATGTATTTTGCAAATTTATATGTCTACAATGCTCTGCATGGAGTTACTCTAGCTAATTGCTCCTACATTAAATACGTATCAAGATTGAGACTTAGAGTCATCTAGATCAGTGCCAAAGCTTGCATCGACGTAACTCTTTACGACGAACTCTTTATCACCTCCATAACCGAGAAACATTTCCTTAGTCCTCTTTAGGTACCAAAGGATAATTTTCACCGCTGTCCAGTGATCTACTCCTAGATCACTATTGTGCCCCCTTGCCAAACTCATGGCAAGGTATACAATAGGTCTGGTACACAACATGGCATACTTTATAGAACCTATGGCTGAGGCATAGGGAATGACTTTCATTCTCTCTCTATCTTTTGTCGTGGTCAGGTTTTGAGTCTTACTCAACTTCACACCTTGCAACACAGACAAGAACCCTTTCTTTGACTGATCTATTTTGAACTTCTTCAAAATTTTACCAAGGTATATACTTTGTGAAAGTCCTATTAAGCATCGTGATCTATCTCCATAGATCTTGATGCCCAATATATAAGCAGCTTCACCGATGTCTTTCATTGAAAAACTTTTATTCAAGTATCATTTTATGCTATCTAGAAATTCTACATCTTTTCCAATCAACAATATGTCATCCACATATAATATTAGAAATGCTATAGTGCTCCCACTCACTTTCTTGTAAATACAGGCTTCATCATAAGTCTGTATAAAACCATATGCTTTGATCACTTTATCAAAGCATATATTCCAACTCTGAGATGCTTGCACCAGTCCATAGATGGATCATTGGAGCTTGCGCACTTTGTTAGCACCTTTAGGATCGATAAAATCTTCTGGTTGCATCATATAGAACTCTTATTTAAGAAATCCATTACGGGATGCAGTTTTGACATCCATTTGCCAGATTTCATAATCATAAAATGTGGCAATTGCTAACATGATCCGGACAGACTTAAGCATCGCTACGGGTGAGAAAGTCTCATCGTAGTCAACTCCTTGAACTTGTCGAAAACACTTTTGTGACAAGTCGAGCTTTGTAGACAGTGATATTACCATCAGCGTCCGTCTTCCTCTTGAAGATCCATTTATTTTCAATGGCTTACTGATCATTGGGTAAGTCCACCAAAGTCCACACTTTGTTCTCATACATGGATCCTATGTTAGATTTCATGGCCTCAGGTCATCTGTCGGAATCTAGGCTCGTCATAGCTTCTTCATAGTTCGTAGGTTCGCCATGGTCAAATAACATGACTTCCATAACAGGATTACCATACCACTCTGGTGCGGAACATGCTCTGTTCGACCTACGAAGTCCAATAGTAACTTGATCCGAAGTTTCATGATCATCATCATTAGCTTCCTCTCTAGTTGGTGTAGGCATCATGGGAACGAATTTCTCTCATGTGCTACTCTCCAATTCGACAGAAGGTACAATTGCCTCATAGAGTTCTACTTTTCCTCCCACTCACTTCTTTCTAGAGAAACTCCTTCTCTAAAAAGGTTCCATTCTTGGCAACAAAGATCTTGCCCTTGGATCTGTGGTAGAAGGTGTACCCAATTGTTTCCTTAGGGTATCCTACAAAGACGCACTTCTACGATTTGGGTTTGAGCTTATCAGGCTGAAGCCTTTTGACATAAGTGTTGCAACCCCAAACTTTAAGAAATGACAACTTAGGTTTCTTGCCAAATCACATTTCATATGGTGTCGTCTCAACGGGTTTAGATGGTGCCCTATTTAACGTGAATGCAGCTGTCTCTAATGCATAACCCCAAAACGATAGTGGTAAATCGGTAAGAGACATCATAGATCGCACCATATCTAATAAAGTACAGTTACGACGTTCGGACACACCATTACGCTGTGGTGTTCCAGGTGGCGTGAGTTGTGAAACTATTCCACATTATTTTAAATGAAGGCCAAACTCATAACTCAAATATTCGCCTCCGCGATCAGATCGTAGAAACTTTATTTTCTTGTTATGATGATTCTCCACTTCACTATAAAATTCTTTGAACTTTTCAAATGGTTCAGACTTGTGTTTCATCAGGTAGATATACCCATATCTTCTCAAATCATCTATGAAGGTCAGAAAATAATGATACCCGACGCGAGCTTCAACACTCATCGGACCGCATAAATCAGTATGTATTATTTCCAATAAGTCATTAGCTCGCTCCATTGTTCCGGAGAACGGAGTTTTAGTCATCTTGCCCATGAGGCATGGTTCGCAAGTATCAAATGATTCATAATCAAGTGATTCCAAAAGCCCATCTGCATGGAGTTTCTTCATGTGCTTTACACTAATATGTGTTGGGGAACGTAGTAATTTCAAAAAAATTCCTACGCACACGCAAGAGCATGGTGATGCATAGCAACGAGAGGGGAGAGTGTTGTCTACGTACCAACGCAGACCGACTGCGGAAGCGATCACACAACATAGAGGAAGTAGTCGTACGTCTTCCCGATCCGACCGATCCAAGCACCGTTACTCCGGCACCTCCGAGTTCTTAGCACATGTTCAGCTCGATGACGATCCTCGGGCTCCGATCCAGCAAAGCGTCGAGGAAGAGTTCCGTCAGCACGACGGCGTGGTGACGATCTTGATGTACTACCGACGCAGGGCTTCGCCTAAGCACTACAACGGTATGATCGAGGTGGAATTTGGTGGCAGGGGGCACCGCACACGGCTAAGGGACGATCAACAATGATCAATTGTGTGTCAAGAGGTGCCCCCTGCCCCCGTATATAAAGGAGCAAGGGGGAGGGGTTCGGCCGGCCAAGGGAGAGGGGCGCAGGAGGAGTCCTACTCCCACCGGGAGTAGGACTCCCCCCCCCCAATCCTATTCCTAATAGGAATCCTCAAGGGGGAAAGAGAGAAGGGGTGGCCGGCCACCTTCCCTAGTCCTAATAGGACTAGGGAAAGGGGGGAGGTGCGCAGCCCTCTATGGCAGCCCCTTTCACTTTTCCACTAAGGCCCAATAGGCCCATTTGCCTCCCGGGGGGTTCCGGTAACCCTCCCGGTATTCCGGTAAAATCCCGATTTCACCCGGAACACTTCCGATGTCCAAACATAGGCTTCCAATATATCAATCTTTACGTCTCGACCATTTCGAGACTCCTCGTCATGTCTGTGATCACATCCGGGACTCCGAGCAACCTTCGGTACATCAAAATGCATAAACTCATAATAACTGTCATCGTAACGTTAAGCGTGCGGACCCTACGGTTCGAGAACAATGTAGACATGACCGAGACATATCTCCGGTCAATAACCAATAGCGGGACCTGGATGCCCATATTGGCTCCTACATATTCTACGAAGATCTTTATCGGTTAGACCGCATAACAACATAGTTGCTCCCTTTGTCATCGGTATGTTACTTGCCCGAGACTCAATCGTCGGTATCCAATACCTAGTTCAATCTCGTTACCGGCAAGTCTCTTTACTCATTCCGTAATACATCATTTCACAACTAACATATTAGTTGCAGTGCTTGCAAGGCTTATGTGATGTGCATTACCGAGAGGGCCCAGAGATACCTCTCCGACATTCGAAGTGACAAATCCTAATCTCGAAATACGCCAACCCAACATCTACCTTTGGAGACACCTGTAGTACTCCTTTATAATCACCCAGTTACGTTGTGACGTTTGGTAGCACCCAAAGTGTTCCTCCGGTAAACGGGAGTTGCATAATCTCATAGTCATAGGAACATGTATAAGTCATGAAGAATAGCAATAGCAACATACTAAACGATCGGGTGCTAAGCTAATGGAATGGGTCATGTCAATCAGATCATTCAACTAATGATGTGACCTCGTTAATCAAATAACAACTCTTTTGTCCATGGTTAGGAAACATAACCATCTTTGATTAATGAGCTAGTCAAGTAGAGGCATACTAGTGACACTCTGTTTGTCTATGTATTCACACATGTATTATGTTTCCGTTTAATACAATTCTAGCATGAATAATAAACATTTATCATGATATAAGGAAATAAATAATAACTTTATTATTGCCTCTAGGGCATATTTCCTTCAGTCTCCCACTTGCACTAGAGTCAATAATCTAGTTCACATCACCATGTGATTTAACAGCAATAGTTCACATCACCATGTGATTAACACCCATAGTTCACATCGTCATGTGACCAACACTCAAAGGGTTTACTAGAGTCAGTAATCTAGTTCACATATCTATGTGATTAACACCCAAAGAGTACTAAGGTGTGATCATGTTTTGCTTGTGAGATAATTTTAGTCAACGGGTCTGTCACATTCAGATCCGTAAGTATTTTGCAAGTTCTATGTCTACAATGCTCTACACGGAGCTACTCTAGCTAATTGCTCCCACTTTCAATATGTATCTAGATTGAGACTTTAGATTCATCTGGATCAGTGTCAAAAACTTGCATCGACGTAACCCTTTACGACGAACCTTTTTTTGTCACGTCCATAATCGAGAAACATATCCTTATTTCACTAAGGATAATTCTGACCGCTGTCCAGTGATCTACTCCTAGATCACTATTGTACTCCCTTGCCAAATCAATGCAGGGTATACAATAGATCTGGTATACAGCATGACATACTTTATAGAACCTATGGCCAAGGCATAGGGAATGACTTTCATTCTCTTTCTATCTTCTGCCGTGGTCGGTCTTTGAGTCTTACTCAACTTCACACCTTGTAATACAGGCAAGAACTCTTTCTTTGACTGCTCCATTTTGAACTACTTCAAAATCTTGTCAAGGTATGTACTCATTGAAAAAACTTATCAAGCGTCTTGATCTATCTCTATAGATCTTGAAGCTCAATATGTAAGCAGCTTCACCGAAGTCTTTCTTTAAAAAACTCCTTTCAAACACTCCTTTATGCTTTACAGAATAATTCTACATTATTTCCGATCAACAATATGTCATTCACATATACTTATCAGAAATGTTGTAGTGCTCCCACTCACTTTCTTGTAAATACAGGCTTCACCGCCAGTCTGTATAAAACTATATGCTTTGATCAACTCATCAAAGCGTATATTCCAACTCCGAGATGCTTGCACCAGTCCATAAATGGATCGCTGGAGCTTGCACACTTTGTTAGATCCCTTTGGATCGACAAAACCTTCCGGTTGCATCATATACAACTCTTCTTTAATAAATCTATTAAGGAATGCAGTTTTGTTTATCCATTTTCCAGATTTCATAAAATGCGGCAATTACTAACATGATTCGGACAGACTTAAGCATAGATACGAGTGAGAGAATCTCATCATAGTCAACACCTTGAACTTGTCGAAAACCTTTTGCGACAATTCTAGCTTTGTAGATAATAACATTACTATCAGCGTCCGTCTTCCTCTTGAAGATCCATTTATTCTCAATTGCTTGCCGATCATCGGGCAAGTCAACCAAAGTCCAAACTTTTTTCTCATACATGGATCATATCTTAGATTTCATGGCCTCAAACCATTTCGCGGAATCTGGGCTCATCATCGCTTCCTCATAGTTCGTAGGTTCGTCATGGTCAAGTAACATGACCTCCAGAATAGGATTATCGTACCACTCTGGTGCGGATCTCACTCTGGTTTACCTACGAGATTCGGTAGTAACTTGATCCAAAGTTTCATGATCATTATCATTAGCTTCCTCACTAATTGGTGTAGGAGTCACAAGAACAGATTTCTGTGATGAACTACTTTCCAATAAAGGAGAAGGTACAATTACCTTATCAAGTTCTACTTTCCTCCCACTCACTTCTTTTGAGAGAAACTCCTTCTCTAGAAAGTATCCATTATAAGCAATGAATGTCTTGCCTTAGGATCTGTGATAGAAGGTGTACCCAACAGTCTCCTTTTGGGTATCCTATGAAGACATATTTCTCCGATTTGGTTTTGAGCTTATCAAGATGAAACTTTTTCACATAAGCATCACAACCCCAAACTTTAAGAAACGACTACTTTGGTTTCTTGCTAAACCACAGTTCAGATTGTGTCATCTCAACGGACTTAGATGGTGCCCCTTTTTAACGTGAATGCAGCTGTCTCTAATGCATAATCCCAAAACGATAGTGGTAGATCGGTAAGAGACATCATAGATCGCACTATATCTAATAAAGTACGGTTATGACGTTCGGACACACCATTACACTATGGTGTTCCTTGTGGCGTGAGTAGTGAAACTATTTCACATTGTTTTTAACTGAAGGCCAAACTCATAACTCAAATACTCTTCTCTACGATCAGATCATAGAAAATTTATTTTCTTGTTACGATGATTTTTCACTTCACTCTGAAATTCTTTGAACTTTTCAAATGTTTCAGACTTATGTTTCATCAAGTAGATATACTCATATCTGCTCAAATCATCTGTGAAGATCAGAAAATAATGATACCTGTCGCGAGCCTCAATATTCATCGGACCACATACATCAGTATGTATGATTTCCAACAAATCTTTTCTCGCTCCATTGTTCCGGAGAACGGCGTTTTAGTCATCTTGCCCAAAAGGCATGGTTCGCAAGCATCAAGTGATTCATAGTCAAGTGATTCCGAAAGCCCATCAGCATGGAGTTTCTTCATGCGCTTTATACCAATATGACCTAAACAGCAGTGCCACAAATAAGTTGCACTATCATTATTAACTTTGCATCTTTTGGTTTCAATATTATGAATATGTGTATTATTAAGATCGAGATCCAATGAACTATTTTCATTGGGTGTGTAACCATGTAAGGTTTTATTCATGTAAACAGAACAACAATTTATTCTTTTACTTAAATGAATAACCGTATTACAATAAACATGATCAAATCATATTCATGCTCAACACAAACACCAAATAACACTTATTTAGTTTCAACACTAATCCCGAAAGTATAGGGGAGTGTGCGATGATGATCATATCAATCTTGGAACTACTTCCAACACACATCGTCACTTCACCCTTAACTAGTCTCTGTTTATTCTGCAACTCCCGTTTCGAGTTACTAATCTTAGCAACTGAACTAGTATCAAATACTGAGGGTTTGCTATAAACACTAGTAAAGTACACATCAATAACATGTATATCAAATATACTTATGTTCACTTTGCCATCCTTCTTATCCGCCAATCACTTGGGGTAGTTCCGCTTCCAGTGACCAGTCCCTTTGCAGTAGAAGCACTTAGTCTCAGGCTTAGGATCAGACTTGGGCTTCTTCACTTGAGCAGCAACTTGCTTGCCGTTCTTCTTGAAGTTCCCCTTCTTTCCTTTGCCCTTTTTCTTGAAACTAGTGGTCTTGTCAACCATCAACACTTGATGTTTTTCTTTGATTTCTACCTTCGTTGTTTTCAGCATCACGAAGAGCTTGGGAGTTGTCTCCGTTATCCCTTGCATATTATAGTTCATCACGAAGTTCTACTAACTTAGTGATGGTGACTAGAGAATTCTGTCAATCACTATCTTATCTGGAAGATTAACCCCCACTTGATTCAAGCGATTGTAGTACCCAGACAATCTGAGCACATGCTCACTAGTTGAGCGATTCTCCTCCATCTTTTAGCTATAGAACTTGTTGGAGACTTCATATCTCTCAACTCGGGTATTTGCTTGAAATATTAACTTCAACTCCTGGAACATCTCATATGGTCCATGACGTTCAAAACGTCTGTGAAGTCCCGATTCTAAGCTGTTAAGTATGGTGCACTAAACTATCAAGTAGTCATCATATTGAGCTAGCCAAACGTTCATAACGTCTGCATCTGCTCCTGCAATAGGTCTGTCACCTAGCGGTGCATCAAGGACATAATTCTTCTGTGCAGCAATGAGGATAATCCTTAGATCACGGATCCAATCCGCATCATTGCTACTATCATCTTTCAATACAATTTTCTCTAGGAACATATCAAAATAAACACAGGGAAGCAACAACGCGAGCTATTGATCTGCAAAATACTACCAGGACTAAGTTCATGATAAATTTAAGTTCAATTTAATCATATTACTTAAGAACTCCCACTTAGATAGACATCCCTCTAATCCTCTAAGTGATCACGTGATCCAAATCAACTAAACCATGTCCGATCATCACGTGAGATGGAGTAGTTTCATTGGTGAACATCACTATGTTGATCATATCTACTATATGATTCACGCTCGACCTTTCGGTCTCCGTGTTCCGAGGCCATATCTGTATATGCTTGGCTCGTCAAGTATAACCTGAGTATTCCGCGTGTGCAACTGTTTTGCACCCGTTGTATTTGAACGTAGAGCCTATCACACCCGATCATCACGTGGTGTCTCAGCACGAAGAACTTTCGCAAAGGTGCATACTCAGGGAGAACACTTCTTGATAATTTAGTGAGAGATCATCTTATAATGCTACCGTCAATCAAAGCAAGATAAGATGCATAAAAGATAAACATCACATGCAATCAATATAAGTGATATGATATGGCCATCATCATCTTGTGCTTGGGATCTCCATCTCCGAAGCACCGTCATGATCACCATCGTCACCGGCGCGACACCTTGATCTCCATCGTAGCATCGTTGTCGTCTCGCCAATCTTATGCTTCCACGACTATCACTACCGCTTAGTAATAAAGTAAAGCATTACATCGCGATTGCATTGCATACAATAAAGCGACAACCATATGGCTCCTGCCAGTTGCCGATAACTTGGTTACAAAACATGATCATCTCATACAATAAAATCAGCATCATGCCTTGACCATATCACATCACAACATGCCCTGCAAAAACAAGTTAGACGTCCTCTACTTTGTTGTTGCAAGTTTTACGTGGCTGCTAGGGCTTAAGCAAGAACTCATCTCACCTACGCATCAAAACCACAACGATAGTTTGTCAAATAGACTCCGTTTTAACCTTCTCAAGGACCGGGCGTAGCCACACTCGGTTCAACTAAACTTGGAGAGACAGTCGCCCGCGAGCCATCTATGTGCAAAGCACGTCGAGGGAACCGGTCTCGCGTAAGCGTACGCGTAAGGTTGGTCCGGGTCGTCTCGTCCAACAATACCGCCGAACCAAAGTATGACATGCTGGTAGGCAGTATGACTTGTATCGCCCACAACTCACTTGTGTTCTACTCGTGCAAATAACATCAAACCATAAAACCTAGGCTCGGATGCCACTGTTGGGGAACGTAGTAATTTCAAAAAAATTCCTACGCACACGCAAGATCATGGTGATGCATAGCAACGAGAGGGGAGAGTGTTGTCTACGTACCAACGCAGACCGACTGCAGAAGCGATCACACAACGTAGAGGAAGTAGTCGTACGTCTTCCCGATCCGACCGATCCAAGCACCGTTACTCCGGCACCTCCGAGTTCTTAGCACACGTTCAGCTCGATGACGATCCTCGGGCTCCGATCTAGCAAAGCGTCGAGGAAGAGTTCCGTCAGCACGACGGCGTGGTGACGATCTTGATGTACTACCGACGCAGGGCTTCGCCTAAGCACTACAACGGTATGATCGAGGTGGAATTTGGTGGCAGGGGGCACCGCACACGGATAAGGGACGATCAACAATGATCAATTGTGTGTCAAGAGGTGCCCCCTGCCCCCGTATATAAAGGAGCAAGGGGGAGGGCTTCGGCCGGCCAAGGGAGAGGGGCGCAGGAGGAGTCCTACTCCCACCGGGAGTAGGACTCCCCCCCCCCCAATCCTATTCCTAATAGGAATCCTCAAGGGGGAAAGAGAGAAGGGGTGGCCGGCCACCTTCCCTAGTCCTAATAGGACTAGGGAAAGGGGGGAGGTGCGCAGCCCTCTATGGCAGCCCCTTTCACTTTTCCACTAAGGCCCAATAGGCCCATTTGCCTCCCGGGGGGTTCCGGTAACCCTCCCGGTATTCCGGTAAAATCCCGATTTCACCCGGAGCACTTCCGATGTCCAAACATAGGCTTCCAATATATCAATCTTTACGTCTCGACCCTTTCGAGACTCCTCGTCATGTCCGTGATCACATCCGGGACTCCGAACAGCCTTCGGTACATCAAAATGCATAAACTCATAATAACTGTCATCGTAACGTTAAGCGTGCGGACCCTACGGTTCGAGAACAATGTAGACATGACCGAGACATATCTCCGGTCAATAACCAATAGCGGGACCTGGATGCCCATATTGGCTCCTACATATTCTACGAAGATATTTATCGGTCAGACCGCATAACAACATACGTTGTTCCCTTTGTCATTGGTATGTTACTTGCCCGAGACTCGATCGTCGGTATCCAATACCTAGTTCAATCTCGTTACCGGCAAGTCTCTTTACTCGTTCCATAATACATCATTTCACAACTAACATATTAGTTGCAGTGCTTGCAAGGCTTATGTGATGTGCATTACCGAGAGGGCCCAGAGATACCTCTCCGACATTCGGAGTGAATCCTAATCTCGAAATACGCCAACCCAACATCTACCTTTGGAGACACCTGTAGTACTCCTTTATAATCACCCAGTTACGTTGTGACGTTTGGTAGCACCCAAAGTGTTCCTCCGGTAAACGGGAGTTGCATAATCTCATAGTCATAGGAACATGTATAAGTCATGAAGAATAGCAATAGCAACATACTAAACGATCGGGTGCTAAGCTAATGGAATGGGTCATGTCAATCAGATCATTCAACTAATGATGTGACCTCGTTAATCAAATAACAACTCTTTTGTCCATGGTTAGGAAACATAACCATCTTTGATTAATGAGCTAGTCAAGTAGAGGCATACTAGTGACACTCTGTTTGTCTATGTATTCACACATGTATTATGTTTCCGGTTAATACAATTCTAGCATGAATAATAAACATTTATCATGATATAAGGAAATAAATAATAACTTTATTATTGCCTCTAGGGCATATTTCCTTCAATATGAACTAAACGTCAGTGCCACAAATATGTTGCACTATCATTATCAACTTTGCATCTTTTGGCATCAATATTATGAATATGTGTATCACCATGATCGAGATTCAATAAACCATTTATATTGAGTTTATGACCATAGAAGGTTTTATTCATGTAAATAGAACAACAATTATTCTTTGATTTAAATGAATAATCGTATTGCAATAAACATGATTCACTCATATTCATTCTCAACGCAAACACCAAATAACATTTATTTTAGGTTCAATTCTAATCTGAAAGGTAAATGGAGTGTGCGATGGTGATCTTATAAACCTTGGAATCACTTCCAAGACACATCGTCACCTCGCCCTTAACTGGTATCTGGTCATTTTGCAACTCCTGTTTCGAGTTACAAATCTTAGCAACTGAACCGGTATCAAATACCCAGGGGCTACTATGAACACTAGTAAAGTACACATCAGTAACATGTATATCAAATATACCTTTGTTCACTTTGTCATCCTTCTTCTCCGCCAATGTTTTTGGGGCAGTTCCGCTTCTAGTGACCATTTCCTTTGCAGTAGAAGTACTCAGTTTTAGGTTTGGGTCTAGCTTTGGGCTTCTTCACGGGAGTGAAAACTTGCTTTTCATTCTTCTTGAAGTTCCCTTTCTTTCCCTTGCCCTTTTTCTTGAAACTAGTGGTCTTGTTAACCATCAATACTTGATGTTATTTGTTGATTTCTACCTTCGCCAATTTCAGCATCGCGAAGAGCTTGGGAATCATTTTCATCATCCCTTGCATATTATAGTTCATCACGAAGTTCTATTAACTTGGTGATAGTGACTAGAGAACTCTGTCAATCACTATCTTATCTGGAAGATTAACTCCCACTTGATTCAAGCGATTGTAGTACCCAGACATTCTGAGCACATGCTCACTAGCTGAGCTATTCTCGTCCATCTTGTAGGCAAAGTACTTGTCAGAGGTCTCATACCTCTTAACACGGGCATGAGTCTGAAATAACAATTTCAGCTCTTGGAACATCTCATATGCTCCATGGCATTCAAGAACATTTTTGAAGTCCCGGTTCTAAGCGGCAAAGCATGGCGCACTAAACTATCAATTAGTCATCATACCAAGCTTGTCAACCATTCACAACATCTGCATCTTCACCTGCAATAGGTCTATCACCTAGCGGTGCATCAAAGACATAATTCTTTTGTGTAGCAGTGAGTATAATCCTCAGATCATGGACCCAGTCCGCATCATTGCTACTACCATCTTTCAACTTAGTTTTATCTAGGAACATATCAAAAATAAAACAGGGGAGCTACACGCGAGCTATTGATCTACAACATAGGTATGCAAATACTGTCAAGACTAAGTTCAGGATAAATTAAGTTCAATTAATCAAATTACTTAAGAACTCCTACTTAGATTGACATCCCTCAAGTTATCTAAATGATACGTGATCCAAATCAACTAAACCATGTCCAATCATCACATGAGATGGAGTAGTCATCATTGGTGAACATCTCTATGTTGATCATATCTACTATATGATTCACGTTCGACCTTTCGATCTCCAGTGTTCCGAGGTCATGTCTGTACATGCTAGGCTCGTCAAGTTTAACCCAAGTATTCCGCATGTGCAAAACTGTCTTGCACCCGTTATATGTGAATGTAGAGTCTATCACACCCGATCATCACGTGGTGTCTCGAAACGAAGAACTATAACAACGGTGCATACTCACGGAGAACACTTTTCCTTGAAATTTTGTTAAGGGGTCATCTTATAATGCTACCGTCGTATTAAGCAAAATAAGATGCATAAAAGATAAACATCATATGCAATCAAAATATGTGACATGATATGGCCATCATCATCTTGTGTTTTTGATCCCTATCTCCAAAGCATCGTCATGATCTCCATCATCACTGGCTTGACACCTGGATCTCCATCGTGGCATCATGGTCGTCTCGCCAACTATTGCTTCTACAACTATCGCTAACGCATAGTGATAAAGTAAAGCAATTACATGGCGTTTGCATTTCATAAAATAAAGAGACAACCATAAGGCTCCTGTCGGTTGCCAGTAACTTTTAAAAAACATGATCATCTCATAGAATAACGTATGTCACATCATGTCTTGACCATACGACATCACAACATTCCGTGCAAAAACAAGTTAGTCGTCCTCTACTTTGTTGTTGCAAGTTTTACGTGGATGCTACGGGCTTCTAGCAAGAACCGTTCTTACCTACGCATCAAGAGCACAACGGTGATTTATCAAGTTTGTTGTTCTAACCTTCAGCAAGGACCGGCCGCAGTCAAATTCGATTCAACTAAAGTTGGAGAAATAGACACCCGCCAGCCACCTTTATGCAAAACTAGTTGCATGTTTGTCGGTGGAACCGGTCTCATGAACGTGGTCATGTAAGGTTGGTCCGGGCCGCTTCATCCAACAATACCACTGAATCAAAATAAGATCTTAGTGGTAAGTAGTATGACGATCACCGCCCAGAACTCTTTGCGTTCTACTCATGCATATCATCTACGCATAGACCTGGCTCGGATGCCACTGTTGGGAAATGTAGTATGCAATTTCAAAAAAATCCTAGGCTCATGCAAGATCTATCCAGGAGATGCATAACAATGAGAGGGGGAGAGTGTGTCTACGTACCCTCGTAGACCGAAAACGGAAGCGTTTGAAAACACAGTTGATGTAGTCGAATTTCTTCTCATTCCGACCGATCAAGCACCGAATGTACGACACCTCCCAGTTATGCACGCGTTCAGCTCGATGACGTCCCTCGAACTCTTGATCCAGCAGAGTGTCGAGGGAGTAGATGAGTTCCATCAGCACAACGACGTGGTGACGGTGATGGTGAAGTGATCCGCGTAGGGCTTCGCCTAAGCACTACGAAGATATGACCGGAGGCGTAAACTATGGAGGGGGCGCCACACACGGCTAACAATTGTTGGTGTGTGTTCTAGCGGTGCCCCCCACATATATATTGGTTGGAGGGGAGGAGAGGCAGCCAAGGGGGATCCCCAAGTAGGAGGAATCCTACTTGGGGTTCTCCCAATTCGGCCTCCCCCCTTTCATTTTTACCGGAGGGGGGAAACCGGAAGAGGAGGGAGAGATGGAAAGGGGGGCTGAACCCCCTTTTCCCTTCTCCACTCGGCCTCCTTCCTTAGGGTGGAGCGCCACCCTTGTGGGCCGGTGTGCTCCCCTCCTATGGCCCATGTGGCCCATATCTTTCCCCTGGGGGTTCCGGTAACCCCCCCGGTACTTCGATATGTACA
Source organism: Triticum monococcum (assembly GCA_034509565.1). NCBI lineage: Eukaryota > Viridiplantae > Streptophyta > Magnoliopsida > Poales > Poaceae > Triticum > Triticum monococcum. The sequence goes on from CM067843.1 coordinate 238,314,730, forward strand.
CGGTACCCTCTGGAACACTTTCGGTGTCTGAATACTATCGTCTATATATCAATCTTTACCTCTCGACCATTTCGAGACTCCTCGTCATGTCCATGATCTCATCTGGGACTCCGAACAACATTCGGTCACCAAATCAAATAACTCATATAATACAAAATCGTCACCGAATGTTAAGCGTGCGGACCCTACGGGTTTGAGAACTATGTAGACATGACAGAGACACCTCTCCGGTCAATAACTAACAGCGGAACCTAGATGCTCATATTGTCTTCTACATATTCTACGAAGATCTTTATCGGTCGAACCGTAATGACAACATACGTTATTCCCTTTGTCAACGGTTTGTTACTAGCCCGAGATTCGATTGTTGGTATCTTCATACTTGGTTCAATCTCGTTACTAGAAAGTCTCTTTACACGCTCCATAATACATTATCCTGCAACTAACTCATTAGTCACATTGCTTGCAAGGCTTCTTATGATGTGCATTACCGAGAGGACCCAAAGATACCTCTCCGATACTCGGAGTGAAAAATCCTAATCTCGATCTATGACAACCCAACAAACACCTTCGGAGATACCTGTAGAGCATCTTTATAATCACATAGTTATGTTGTGACATTTTATAGCACACAAGGTATTCCTTCGGTATTCGGGAGTTGCATAATCTCATAGTAAAAGGAATATGTATATGACATGAAGAAAGCAATAGCAATAAAACTGAACGATCAATATGCTAAGCTAACATATGGGTCTTGTCCATCACATCATTCTCCTAATGATGTGATCCCGTTAATCAAATGACAACACATGTCTATGGTTAGTAACCATCTTTGATTAACAAGCTAGTCTAGTGGAGGCTTACTTGGGACACGGTGTTTTGTCTATGTATCCACACATGTATCAAGTTTCCGGTTAATACAATTCTAGCATAAATAATAAACATTTATCATGATAAAAGGAAATATAAAATAAAAACTTTATTATTGCATCTAGGGCATATTTCCTTCAGTCTCCCACTTGCACTAGAGTCAATAATCTAGTTCACATCACCATGTGATTTAACACCAATAGTTCACATCTTTATGTGATTAACACTCATAGTTCACATCGCCTTGTGACCAACACCCAAAGGGTTTACTAGAGTCAATAATCTAGTTCACACCGCTATGTGATTAACACACAAAGACTACGTGATCATGTTTTGCTTGTGAGAGAAGTTTAGTCAACGGGTCTGCCACATTCAGATCCGTATGTAGTTTGCAAATTTTTATGTCTACAATGCTCTGCATGGAGCTACTCTAGCTAATTTCTCCTACGTTCAATACATATCTAGATTGAGACTTAGAGTCATCTAGATCAGTGTCAAAGCTTGCATCGATGTAACTCTTTATGAAGAACTCTTTATCACCTCCGTAACCGAGAAACATTTCCCCAGTCCTCTTTAGGTACCTAAAGATAATTTTGACTGTTGTCCAGTGATCTACTCCTAGATCACTATTGTACTATAATGTCCCAAAATTCTAAATTTTAGAATGTTATATTAAATAAATAGTTTTGATTGATTGTTTGATTTGTGGTATGGTTGCTTATGTGAAACTGAGTGAAATTTGAAAACTTTTTTAAAGTTAAATGAGAGGGAATAAAAGGACTTTCCCAAACTTTCATATTTGCATCTCCATAAATTCAAATGTATTTCAAACACACAAACCCTGGAGTGAAGATAATATGACTTCTTCCATTTAAATTAAATGAAAAAGGGTTTTTGGAAATATTTGAATTTCATTTGGGAAATATTTCAAATTTTAGAAACTTTATGCAACTCAAGATTTTCATGAAAGAAGATAAAATGACTTCTTCAAATCATATGAAATATGAGTTGGAAGTTTAAAATAATCAAATTTAAAGTCCCTTTGAAATTATTTTCACTTTGGAGTTATTTGGGTTTTATTCAAATTATTTTTCTCCAAAAATAAAATAAATGGAAAATAGGGTAAAATTATTCTCTACATCAGAAAATTGGAGACAAATAAATTTGAAATCATTTTGGTATTTTTAAAAATGATTTTTATTGGGTTTTGTTGCATCGGTAGCACTCTTTGCTTTATTTAAATTTTTGTGGATTTTATTTGGCACTAGAAAATTGTTCGTGCCGTAGAAAATCTTTTTCTGAAAGTTTACATATATAATACGCCTATATAAAATTTTATTTTATTTTTTTATTCGGTTTTCCTTCTGTTTGTATTTAGAAAAAACTATACGTGCGGCCCATAATTATTTGTCGCCCACACATGTAGTATAGTAGCAGCTGGCGCCTCATCTTATTTTTTTCTCCTAAATGGGCCAGGCCCAGCGAGCCATAATCTTTTCTAGTTTTTTTTCTTTCTTTCTTTGACAAAAAAACTTGCTGATTGTACGCGCGCGGCTGGCTGATGGCCTTTAGGCCTGTGAGAGGCGTTTTGACTTTCTCCCTGTTTTATTTATTTTTGTCAACGTTTAATCTCACATTGCCTAGCTTTAGATGTTCACGCATTCCTTCAACCTATAATTATAAACCCATAGAGCCTCCAACAATCATCCGATTCAGCTTAAATCAATATTTTAATTTCACTACATTTATTAAAAAAAATTCTTTCCTCTCCGGCGGGACTTATAGAAATTGTCTCCTCTCTCTGAAGTCGTCTTTTCTCTATGTTATAAAGGTATATTTCTTCGTTTTTTATATTTTCATAGTTTATTATTTTTAGATTAGTACGGTAAAATAATTAGATAATCAATTAGTCTCTGTATTTATACATTCGACCTACAAATCTTTTAACTGTATCTATTTTTCTTCCGTAAAACAGATTGGTCCTGATTTTTCAAATAGCCATAACTTTTTACTTGTTGATCCAAATTAGATGAAACCAGCGTCTATAGTTTTGTCTTGTTTTCACCTATCCAGCAAACCTGTCACATCAACTTTTTAAAATTTTCAAATTTCGAAATTTGTTCAGATTCATATTCAAACTTCTTTTGATCATAACTTGAGTTTCGTAACTCCGATTTAGTTGGTTCTTTTTGCAAATCGAAGCTCTTGACCTAAACTTTCTGATAAGACCAAATCCACCCAATTTTGGTATTGTTAGAAATTGTTTTCTGTTGCAAGAGTTAATTGCTTGTTTTCAAAGTTTTCCAAAGTCTTTTCTTCAATTCTTTTGCATGAGTGCTTATGTATGCAATTGCTTGCTCACGATAGATTGACCGGAGTGTGACGAGTAGAACTATCAGGAGTTATGAGTGTGAATCATCTTCATCAATTATACAAGGAAAGTTCACACTTTGATCATACTTTTCATACCCAGTTTTATGCATTAGTTTTACCCTCAAACATTGCATGACTAGGATTGATAACATGTGGGTATTGGGAAGTAGTTGATGAGGTAGGAACCTATTGTCTTGCATTTCAAACCCAGGGTGTTACTACGTTATGCTTACACTGCTAGGCTATGCTCGTAGACGTGGTTTGGTTTTGAGAGAATTCATGAAAGTTGTGAGAGTTATTGTTAACTAAGGTTTAACTTAAGGTGGCTACTTTAATACGCATCTCGGTGGATTGGTTGGGGCACCCTGGAGCACCCAGTGGTTTGCCTGGGCACCTGGAGAACCCAGTGCTTGCCCAAGGGATCCCGGAGTACCCGTGTGATCACCCTATGGAATGCCACACAGGCTCAAAGGAATCATAAGATTATTCATGCTAGAAACTTTCGTGTGCAGCCACAAGCCATTATGGGCTCTGGCATAGTTGAGTAAGTTGTGGAAACCTTTCCATGATGGGCTAGCAGATGTAGGGGATTGTAGGTGTACCGGCCTATCCATCGGTTAAGGGGACCTCTTCAGAAAGACTGTGTCTCGATCATCCGTTCTCACACATCATGTAGTGCGAGAAATACAACGGAGGAGATCGAGTCTTGTGGGGAAAAGTGCGCAAACCTCTTCAGAGTGTACAAACTAATCATGGTTACCCGTGTCCCCGGTTATGGACATCTTGAGTATCTGGTTCTTCAATTATTGGTTTGATCTCGTCACTTTAATTAATAAATTTGAGGGATTAAACTTGTTATTTTGGGATTGAGTTGGAGGAACCTTCTCAATATATTTTTTTCAACCAACTTGGTAGTTAATAAAGTATATTCCTTTGTTGTAGGGAAAAATTAGCTTTATGTAAATGATAACCTGATACGTCTCCGTTGTGTCTACTTTTCCAAACACTTTTGCCCTCGTTTTGGACTCTAACTTGCATGATTTGAATGGAACTAACCCGGACTGACGCTGTTTTCAGCAGAATTGCCATGGTGTTATTTTCGTGCCGAAGTAAAAGTTCTCGGAATGACCTGAAAATCAATGGAGAATTATTTTGGAATATATAAACAATACTAGAAGGAAGATCCACGTTAGGGGGGCCTCCACCTGTCCAAGAGGATGGGGGCGCGCCCCCTGCCTCGTGGGCCCCCTGACGCTCCACCGACCTCAATCTTGACTCCATATATTCACGTTCGGGGAGAAAAAACCAGGGAGAAGGATTCATCACGTTTTACGATACAGAGCCGCCGCCAAGCCTTAAACTCTCTCGGGAGGGCTGATCTGGAGTCCGTTCAGGGCTCCGAAGAGGGGAATCTGTTGCCACCGTCATCATCAACCATCCTCCATAACCAATTTCATGATGCTCACCGCCGTGCGTGAGTAATTCCATCGTAGGCTTGCTGGACGGTGATGGGTTGGATGAGATTTATCATGTAATCGAGTTAGTTTTGTTATGGTTTGATCCCTAGTATCCACTATGTTCTCAGATTGATGTTGCTATGACTTTGCTATGCTTAATGCTTGTCACCAGGGCCTGAGTGCCATGATTTCAGATCTGAACCTATGATGTTTTCATCAATATATGAGAGTTCTTGATCCTATCTTGCAAGTCTATAGTCACCTACTATGTGTTATGATCCGGCAACCCCGAAGTGAGAATAATCGAGACCACTCTCGATGATGACCGTAGTTTGAGGAGTTCATGTATTCACTATGTGTTAATGCTTTGGTCCGGTACTCTATTAAAAGGAGGCCTTAATATCCCTTAGTTTCCGCTAGGACCCCGCTGCCACGGGAGGGTAGGACAAAAGATGTCATGCAAGTTCTTTTCCGTAAGCACGTATGGCTATATTCAGAATACATGCCTACATTACATTGATGAATTGGAGCTAGTTCTGTGTCACCCTAGGTTATGACTCTTACATGATCGATCGCATCCGGCATAACTCTCTATCACCGATCCATTGCCTATGAGCTTTCCATATATTATTCTTCGCTTATTTACTTTTCCGTTGCTAATGTTATCATCACTACAAAACACCAAAAATATTAGTTTTGCTACCGTTACTTTTGCTATCGTTACCACTACTATCATATTACTTTGCTACTAAATACTCTGTTGCAGATATTAAGTTATCCAGGTGTGGTTGAATTGACAACTCAGCTGCTAATACTTGAGAATATTCTTGGCTCCCCTTGTGTCGAATAAATAAATTTGGGTTGAATACTCTACCCTCGAAAACTGTTGCGATCCCCTATCCTTGTGGGTTATCAAGACTATTTTCTGGCGCCGTTGCCGGGGAGCATAGCTCTATTCTTTGAGTCACTTGGGATTTATATCTGCTTATCATTATGAAGAACTTAAAAGATCCAAGAACCAAGATTTATCCCTCAACTACGAGGGGAGGTACGGAACTGCCATCTAGCTCTGCACTCGATTCACCTTCTGTTTTGAGTAAGCTTGCGACACCTAAACCTGCTTCTGCTATTAATTCTGATATGTCGCATGTTATTGATGATGCCACTTCTGCTATGCATGATACTTATGATGAAACTACTTCTATGCTTGATACTACTGTGCCACTTGGTGAATTTCTTGATGAACAACTTGCTAGGGCTAGAGAGAATGAAATTATTGAAACTGATAATATTGATGAAAGTGATGATGAAGATTCTCAATCTAGATATGAATTACCTGTTGTGCCTGAGGACTATGTTATGGATGAAGAAACTGCTAGAGATTTTCTTGCTTGCAATGATAGGAGTGATCTTAAGAAATTATTAGCTAAGCTAACATAAAAAAACTCTGAATGCTAGAATGAAATATGATCCTGATTATGCTACTTCACCTATCTTTGTTACTAATAAGGATTATGATTTCTCTATTGACCCTGAGATAATTACTTTAGTTGAATCTGATCCTTTCTATGGCTATGAATCTGAAATTGTTGTGGCACATCTTACTAAATTAAATGATATAGCCACCCTATTCACTAATGATGATTAAACTCGCTATTATTATATCCTTAAATTATTTCCGTTCTCATTAAAGGGTGATGCTAAGATATGGTTTAATTCTCTTGATCCTGGTTGTGTGCATAGTCCCCAGGATATGATTTATTACTTCTCTGCTAAATATTTCCCTGCTCATAAGAAACAAGCTGCTTTATGGGAAATATATAATTTTGTGCAAATTGAAGAAGAGAGTCTCCCACAAGATTGGGGGAGGCTTCTCCAATTACTTAATGCTTTGCCTGATCATCCTCTTAAGAAAAATGAAATACTTGATATCTTTTATAATGGACTAACCGATGCTTCCAGAGACCACCTGGATAGTTGTGCTGGTTGTGTTTTCAGGGAAAGAACACCAAATGAAGCTGAATTTTTTTTGAATAATGTGTTGACCAATGAAAATAATTGGACACTTCCTGATCCAATCCCTGATCCAATTCCTGAACCAACTCCTAAGACAATTCCGAAGAAAAGGGGTATTCTATTTCTCAGTCCTGAAGATATGCAAGAGGCAAAGAAATCTATGAAGGAAAAAGGTATAAAAGCTGAAGATGTTAGAATTTACCTCCTATTGAAGAAATACATGGTCTTAATTTACCGCCTGTTGAAGAAATACATGGTTTTAATCCATCACCTATTGAAGAAACACATGGTCTTGATAACCCGACACAGGTAGTAAAGGTAAATTCTCTCTATAGATATGATAAAGCTAAAATCCCATTTACTAAGTTTGCTAGCCCATGCTTGGATGAGTTTGATGACTTTATGGTTAAACAAGAAAACTTCAATGCTTATTTTGGTAGAGAATTAAAATGCAATGCTTACATGATTGAACACTTGAGTGATTATATGGCTAATGTCAAAGGTGAACTAAAACTTATTAGTAAACATGCTTCTATGGTTACCACTCAAGTAGAACAAGTACTTAAAGCTCAGAAAGATTTGCTCAATAAATTGAATAGTAAAAATAATGATTTTGCTGTTAGAGTGGCTACTAGAACTGGTGAGATGACTCGGGAACCTTTGTACCCTGAGGGCCATCCTAAGAGAATTGAGCAAGATTCTCAGAGAAATAATATCGATGCACCTAGTCCTTCTAAGAGGAAGAAAAAGAAAAATAGGACTCTGCATGCTTCTAGTGATCCTTTTATTGACACACCTAGGAATCCCAATGATATTTCTATTTCTGATGCTGAAACACAATCTGGTAATGAGCATGAACCTAGTGAAAATGTTAACAATGATGCTCAACCTACTAATGACAATGAAGTAGAGATTGAACCTGCTGTTGATCTTGATAACCCACAATCAAAGAATCAATGTTATGATAAGAGAGACTTTGTTGCTAGGAAGCACGGTAAAGAAAGAGAACCATGGGTTCAGAAACCCATGCCTTTTCCTCCTAAACCATCCAAGAAAAAGGATGATGAGGATTTTGAGTGCTTTGCTGAAATGATTCGACATATCTTCTTGCGTATGCGTTTGACTGATATGCTTAAAGTATATGAAAGAAATTGTTACTAATAAAAGAAAGATACCGGAAGCTGAAATTTCCACCATGGTTGCTAATTATACTTTTAAGGGTGGAATACCAAAGAAACTTGGAGATCCAGCAGTACCAACTATACCATGCTCCATTATAAGAAAATATGTTAAAACTGCTTTATGTGATCTTGGAGCCTGTGTTAGTGTTATGCCTCTCTCTTTATATCGTAGACTTGATTTGAATAAGTTGACACCTACTGAAATATCTTTGCAAATGGCTGATAAATCAACTGCTATACCTGTCGGTATTTGTGAGGATGTGCCTGTTGTGGTTGCAAACGTTACTAGTTTAACGGACTTTGGTATTCTTGATATTCCCGAGGACGATAGTATGTCTATTATTCTGGGAAGACCCTTTTTGAATACTGCAGGGGCTGTTATTTATTGCACCAAAGGCAATGTCACTTTTCATGTTAATGGCAATGAGCATATGGTACACTTACCAAGGACACAACCTCAAGTTCATAGCATAAACTCTATTGGAAAAATTACATCGATTATTTTTGGAGGTTTTGAATTTCCTCTTCCTACTGTCAAGAAGAAATATGATATTCTTATTGTTGGGGATGTGCATATCCCCGTTGAGGTAACCTAGTGTTATTCGAAAATTCTCCGGTTCCATGTTACTCGGAATGAGTTTGTTAACAAGACCTAATCAATATTGTTAGTGGATTCCTTTTGATGAGCATGAGACGGATGAATTTAGAGAACACAACTCTCTATACCCTCTTTTTACTTTCTGTTATTTATATTAAATAAAGCAAAAACAATATTTTTCTGTCTGTTTTCTGAATTATCAATGCAATAAAAAATATCCCGAAAATAAAAGTTCTCCAAATGCCCTGAAAATTAAATATGATTTTTTTCTAGAATATTTAAGAATATCTGGGACTGAGAACACAACAGGGGGAGCAAGCACCTGGCCACGAGGGTGGAGGGCGCGCTCACCCCCCTTGGCGCGCCCCTCCCTTGTGGGCCCATGGTGGCTCCCCTCCACTTATCCCAGCTAGCACACACTCCTTCTTCCTCCCACAAAAATCACCAACCAGCTCAAACCCGAGTCCAAGCTCATTTTGCTGCCATTTTCGATCTCCTTGCTCAAAGCTCCATTCAAAAAACTGCTTTGGGGGATTGTTCCTTAGTATGTAACTCCTCCAATGGTCCAATTAGTTTTTGTTCTAGTGCTTTATTCATTGCATATTTTTGCTGCTTAGGTGACCTTGTTCTTGAGCTTGCATGTCAAATTTATATGGTCAAAAGTAGTTTTAATGCATGATATATCCTCTAGGCACTTGTGGGAGTAGTTGCTATCAATTTTGTTGAGTTTGGTTCAGTTTTATTTTGAAGTTACTAAAATTTCAGAATTTTTTCAGAGGAAGAAATATGTTTAGGAAAATGTACCAAGGTGGTCCTTCAAGGAAGCAAGGACCCAGGCTCGCAATACGTGATGCCGACGATGAACCAACGAGGGAAGCTCAAGTGCGGGCTTGTGAATGGCCTTCAGAGGACTTTATGGATCGAGCGGGAATCAAGGAAGAATTTAACGCATATGTGCATAATGCTGATCTTGAGAGCTTCGAGGCAGATAGGTGCCGCCAGTACCACTATCTCACTGATTCCTTTGTGAGAAGGTTAATTTTCATCATCACGCAATTCTCAAACTGTCATGTTTGATCTTTATGAAAATTCTTATACTATGGACTTAGAGGATTTTAACACTGCTTGCGAACTTCCACAATGGGGTAGTCTTAATGAACCTCGCAAATCTGAATTTAGAGATTTTCTTGCTAGTATAACTGTGGCGGAATCGAGAGACATAACACAACCTACCATAGGGAGCATTCATTTTCCTGCTATACATTATTTCTCTCTCTTCATAAGTAGGTGCATAAATGGTGAGGATGAAGCATGTCACAAGTGTGTCCCTGACCTCAGTGTTCTCAGGAGTGCTGTATTAGGAGATAAACATTATAATTTGGGAGCCATTGTTGCTCGTAGGTTGCATAATAATAGATTTAATGGAGATTTCTTTGGTGGAATTTATGCAACCCGTCTAGCTAATTTTCTTGATATACCCATACGTGGGTATGATATTGAGTTGCCTCCTGTTTATTTAGATTATGAGGCCATGGTTCGTCGTCAGTTTGTTGAGAGGAACGGTCAGTTCCTCCAGTACCGACTAATCTTTGACAGACGACGCACCTATCACGTCGATCTCCCTGCTCCTGCTTTCTTTGACTCTCAGGCAAAAGGGAGATATGTTATAACCAGGGAGGAGGCGGACGAGTATAAGAGGAGGACGGAGACGACCTGTCTCCAAGCGGCAGCTCATGAGGCAATAGTTGCTGCATCTCAGTATGACCCCAGCTATAACTTTGGATATCCACCAGGCCAGCCGTGGCCATAGACCAACTTAGGTCAAAAGCCTAAGCTTGGGGGAGTACGTATTTCTCACCGATATTACATTCATGTTCACACACTCATGCTAGTTGTCGGTGCTCATACTTTTTCATTGTAATATCCATGCTAGTTTATTTTCTTTTTTTATGCCTTCTTCTTGTGTGTTTGATAAACCTTAAGAAAAAAAATTAGTTGTAGCTTTTTAGCTAGTTTACTTTCCATGCATGTAGTAATAGTAATTAAAAAGAAACCCAAAAAGATTTCTCGTTCTTCTTTTGCTTGTTGGGAGCTTTCCCATCTAAATAGTTTTATTTCTTTTCTTTCCTTTGGGGTCGAGAGGAGAAGACCATAATGAAAATGTTAAAGTGGCTCTTATTTGCATTATTGTTGATCTGGCAAAAGAGCCCATATTACCTTGTCTTCTCTCTTCAATTGAATGCCTGCAGATTCCAGCTTAGTCCAATGCATGTGCACTATTATTATTATCCACACTACTCGGTTGTGCAAGTGAAAGGCAATAATGATGATTATATGATGAACTTATTGAGATGAGAAAAGCTGGTATGAACTCGCCCTCTCTTGTTTTTGTAAATATGATTAGTCCATCGTTCCTGATTCAGACTATTATGAATAAACATGTTTGCAATGACAATTAGAGATTATAGTTGCTTATGCCATGCTTAATTAGCTAGGAGCTTATAATGGTTTACCTTGCGTGCCAACATGCTATTAAAATGGTTGTGATGTGGTATGATAGGGTGGTATCCTCTTTTGAATGATTCGAGTGGCTTGACTACATGTTCACGCATGTAGTTGAAACAAAATCAACATAGCCTCTATGATATTTATGTTCATGGTGCATTTTATCCTACTCATGCTTGCATTCGGTGTTGATTATTTTTAATGCATGGTCATGACTGTTGTCGCTCTCTAGCTGGTCGCTTCCCAATCTTTTTCTAGCCTTCACCTGTACTAAGCGGGAATACTGCTTGTGCATCCAATTCCATAAACCCCAAAGTTATTCCATATGTGTCCACCATACCTACCTATATACGGTATCTACCTGCCGTTCCAAGTAAATTTGTATGTGCCAAACTCTAAACCTTCAAATAAACATTCTGTTTTGTATGCTCGAATAGCTCATGTATCAACCAGGGTTGTCTGTATCTTCCATGTTAGGCGGGTTATTCTCAAGAGGAGTGGACTCCGCTCCTCACTCATGAGAAAATGGCTGGTCACCGGGATGCCCAATCCCATGCTTTATGCAAATCAAATCAAAATAATTGCAAACAAAACTCCCCCGGGACTGTTGTTAGTTGGAGGCACTCGTTGTTTCGAGCAAGCCATGGATTGATGCTTGTTGGTGGAGGGGGAGTTTACCATTCTGTTTTGGAACTGCCTATAATGTGTGCAGCATGGAAGATATAGCCATCTCTCGGTTGCTATGTTGACAATGAAGGTATACCGCTCAAAATATTATTCATATCTATTTCAAAACCGAGCTCTAGCACCTCTACAAATCCCTGCTTCCCTCTACGAAGGTCCTATCCATTTACTTTCTATGTTGAGTCATCGTCCTCTTATTAAAAAGCACCAGCTGGAGAGCACCAATTTCATTTGCATTCATTTCTGTTAGTTTACATTGAGTATGACTTTACTGGATCTCTTTTACCATGAATTACAATGTCTAGTAAGTCCTTGATCTTTAAAGGTGCTCTACATTTATGTTTTGTGGTCTCAGAAAGGGCTAGTGAGATACCATCTTGTTATATCATATCATGATTGTTTTGAGAAAGTGTTGTCATCCGAGATTTATTATTATTGCTCGCTAGTTGATTCTGCCATTGATATGAGTAAACATGAGACCTAAATGTTATTGTGACTATGGTTATTTCATAATATTTGCTGAAAACTTGAATGTTGGCTTTACATATTTACAACAACAAGAGCAAACAGAGTTTGTAAAAGTTTTTCTTCATCACTTTCAGTTTATCAACTGAATTGCTTGAGGACAAGCAAAGGTTTAAGCTTGGGGGGGGGGGCTGATACGTCTCTGTCGTATCTACTTTTCCAAACACTTTTGCCCTTGTTTTGGACTCTAACTTGCATGATTTGAATGGAACTAACTCGGAGTGGCATTGTTTTCAGCAGAATTGCCATGGTTTTATTTTTGTGCAGAAATAAAAGTTCTCAGAATGACCTGAAAATCAACAGAGAATTATTTTGGAATATATAAAAAATACTGGAAGGAAGATCCACGTCAGGGGGGCCTCCACCTGTCTAAGAGGGTGGGGGCGCGCCCTACCCCCTGGGCGTGCCCCCTACCTCATGGGCCCCCTGACGCTCCACCGACCTCAACCTTGACTCCATATATTCACGTTCGGGGAGAAAAAATCAAGGAGAAGGATTCATCACGTTTTACAATACGGAGCCGCCGCCAAGCCCTAAACTCTCTCGGGAGGGCTGATCGGGAGTCCGTTCGGGGCTCGGAGAGGGGAATCCGTCGCCATCGTCATCATCAACCATCCTCCATCACCAATTTCATGATGCTCACCGTCGTGTGTGAGTAATTCCATCGTAGGCTTACTAGACGGTGATGGGTTGGATGAGATTTATCATGTAATTGAGTTAGTTTTGTTATGGTTTGATCCCTAGTATCCACTATGTTCTGAGATTGATGTTGCTATGACTTTGCTATGCTTAATGCTTGTCACTAGGGCCCGAGCGCCATGATTTCAGATCTGAACATATTATGTTTTCATCAATATATGAGAGTTCTTGATCCTATCTTGCAAGTCTATAGTCACCTACTATGTGTTATGATCCGGCAACCCTGAAGTGACAATAATCGGGACCACTCCCAGTGATGACCGTAGTTTGAGGAGTTCATATATTCACTATGTGTTAATGCTTTGGTCCAGTACTCTATTAAAAGGAGGCCTTAATATCCCTTAGTTTCCACTAGGACCCTGCTGCCACGGGAGGGTAGGACAAAAGATGTCATGCAAGTTCGTTTCCATAAGCACGTATGACTATATTCGAAATACATGCCTACATTACATTGATGAATTGGAGCTAGTTCTGTGTCACCCTAGGTTATGACTGTTACATGATCGATCGCATCCGGCATAATTCTCTATCACTGATTCATTGCCTACGAGGTTTCCTTATGTTATTCTTCGCTTATTTACTTTTCCGTTGCTATTGTTATGATCACTACAAAACACCAAAAATATTACTTTTGCTACCGTTACTTTTGCTATCATTACCACTACTATCATATTACTTTCCTACTAAATACTTTGCTGCAGATATTAAGTTATCCAGGTGTGGTTGAATTGACAACTCAGCTGCTAATACTTGAGAATATTCTTTAGCTCCCCTTGTGTCGAATCAATAAATTTGGGTTGAATACTCTACCCTCGAAAACTGTTGCGATCCCCTATACTTGTGGGTTATCATAACCATAGAGCCTCCACCAGCCAAATATGCATATAGAAATAGACATTCTCCTTATTATTCTATGGTGTGAATTTGCCGGTACATTCAATGTACTGACCTACATGGCTGCAACGTCTCATGTTGCAGGGATCTTACGACGAGTAAGTGATACGTTAGGGTTACAAGTTCTACACTCAAATTTACCGTTGGTGTTGATGGGAATCCACAACCTTGTTGTTACTTCCGCTATTTGGATTGAGGTAATAGTATTTATGTTACTTTATACATGTGATTTACCTCTGCTATAAATCCTTGAGTACTGTGTGTGTCAGCATACCAATCCAGGAATGGCACTTAAGCATAGAGACTTGACCGTCTGAGGTCGGGTCGCTACAAGATGGTATTAGAGCACATGTTGACTGTAGGACGTGACCCCTAGAAACCGGCAAGCCCATAGGAAAAGATTTTTCTCTACAACTTCATTTTCAAAAATATCTTTTACCTCTCTTCTCTTATGAGCTTATTCAAATATTCCCTTTTAGTGAGACTATACCCCTTTCCCCTTTTGACCACGCGAAGATTCAGCTGATGAGACCACTCCGAGAAGGACAAGATATCGGACAACGAAGATCATTTCGGAATGAAGAGGATTTCACCGTGTATTATAATGGAAACTACAATGGTTGGAGACTCCGAAGACTAGGAGAATTTGAAGGCTCTGAAGATTTTCTACATTGGTATGACATAGGAAGGCTACCCTTATGTAACTTGTCAGACTATGGAAGCTGTCAAAACCCGAGATCAAGGTGTATCAGAGAAAGATCGGAACATAGAGCATTAGAACTCAAAGATTTTGCCAAGAAAACCCAACTGCAGGAGATATCAACTATGGAATGATAGCTCATGGAAATGACAAGAGCAGAAACATGGCTATCCATGATGTTATCGCCCTCTTATGCTATTGTCACCGTGCTGAGTTAAGAATGCATTTCTTCGGAAGGATTGGATGACAAGAAGGCTGATGGAGCACCTATCAGCAAAGGATGCAGTTTGGACCTTAGCTGGTGTATCACTAGGATCTGGAGTATTACATCAAGAAGTTTAGGGTGGACCTCTAGGAAGCCGTATTTTGACAAAGAAGTGTTTTGTGAAGAGCTCAGGACCCAGAAGCTGAAAGTAGCCAAGCTGGAGGAGTAAAACCTCGAGATATAGGACATTCCGTCAGGAACTGAATAGTAGGACCATGGCTCATGCCAAGGATGTTGAAACCCAGAGGTTTGGAACACAACTCTAGAAATAATAAAGGACATCACGAGACCGAGAGAGTCCGCAGACCGATGGACAGACCGAGAGAGTCAATCAGATTTTGGAGGATATGCTGAGAGCTTGTGCGCTAGATTATGGATCTAGTTGGGATGACAACTTGGCATATGCGGAGTTCTCTTAAAACAACAGTTATCAATCCAGTTTGAAGATGGCCCCTTTTGAAGCCTTGTACGGGAGAAGGTGCAGAACACCATTGTCGTGGGACAAAGTTGGAGACCGCCAGTTATTTGGACCAGATTTGATTAAGGAGTCTGAACAGAAGGTGAAGTTGATTCGCGATAGGCTCAAGGTAGCCCAGTCTAGGCAGAAGAGCTATGCAGATTCTAAATGCAAGGAGATAGTTTACGGAGCCAGAAATAGAGTTTATCTTCGTGTATCTCCACTTCGAGGAGTTAAGCGCTTTGGAGTTAAGGGAAAGTTAGCGCCACATTTTGTGGGACCATGCAGAGTTTTGGAACACATGAGAGAAGTTTCTTATAAATTAGAATTACCTGATGGATTGTCGAGAGTTCACGACGTGTTCCACATTTCCCAGTTGAAGAAGTGCCACGCAGAGATGGCGGATATACCGCTGAGAGATACAGTGCCGTTGGAAGCGATTCAGTTGGATAGTGATTTGACCTATGAGGAGAAACCAGTCAAGATTCTCGAGTATGCCAGCCGAGTCACCCGCAGCAAGGTTGTCAAGTTTTGCAAATTTCAGTGGAGCCACCACACCGAGGATGAAGCCACCTGGGAGCGAGAGGAAGATCTGCTGAAGGACCACCCTCACCTATTTTCTAGCCAACCCGAATCTCGAGGGTGAGATTCATCTTAAGGGGGGTAGGTTTGTAACATCCCAAATTTTCAATTTGGAATGTTATACATTAGATATTCACTGCATATCATATTTCTATTTGCTTTTTGGCCCGATCCAGAAATTCTACGCAACTCAAGGACCCACGGAGAGAGTTGGGGGTTTCGTTATTTTCATATTTAAGTTTTCTCAAATTTTGAAAATAGGATCATTTGATTTTATTTATTTTATCTTCAATTATTTTCATTATAAAAATATGAGAGAGGGAATAAAATGACTTTTCCAAAATAAAGAAATATTGAGGATTTAATAAAAAATCAAATAAGATTTTATTTCGGAGTTTTCGCTAGTTTTATTTGAATTTAGGAAAAAAATGCACGTTTTTCAAAACTGCATTTCAGGGCCAAGAAAATGTTCATCTCGTTGTAAATATTTTATTTAGGCGGTGAAAATTTATTTTGGCATTTTCAGAATTTTATTTTATTTTCTAGAATTTTTCTTAGTTTGGGCGGAATTGTTTTAAAAAAAACTATTCGCGCGCCCGACTGGGCCGAAGGCCCAGCCGAGCCGGGCCAAGCCCGCGCCGCTGCCGTCTCCCGCACCGGCTCGGAACCGGAGTCCCAAGCGAAGCCGCCGCCACCGCATGAGTCCGGGAGGAGCACGCCTCCCGACACGGCCGCTTCCCTAAGCCGCGCCGCCCCCCTCTCATAAATACCCGCCGCCGCCACCTCACCCCGCCCTGCCTCCCGCAGCCGCCGCTTGCCGCGCCCGCCGCCACCGACGCCGCCCCTCTCCGCCGGAGTCCGGCGAGGTAGCCGCGCCGTTCGCCGCCGGTTTTCTGGAGAAAACCGATGCCGTTTTTCCTTGAAAACCCTAGATTTTTTTTATTTTTATTAGATCGGTTTTATCGGTTCTTTTATCTAGCGGGCGTTCGCTCGTTTGTTCGTTTTAACGGACGAGTTCACCGTTTAGTGTTTAGTTTCATATAATCTGTTCGTCAGATTTTCTTTTTCTCGGATTTTTCGCGATTATTTCTGATCGCGATTTCTGATCCGATTTTCGTTTTAGTATAACTTTTCGCTCGTTTATCGGAATTAGGCGATTCAAGCGCCTAGAGTTTCGTCTCGAAACCCTCTTTCCGTTTAACCAACTCAAACAAGTTTTTGCTTCTATAAAATTTGACTTAGGTCCAGATTAGTAATCGAAGCTTGTTTTCTCTCGCCATTTGACTTTCGTTGTTTCGTTCGATTTGTTTCTTTTGCAAACCGGAGTTCTTAAGTTGAACCTTCTGGTTAGATCTCTTATTTGAGTTTTACGTGTGCATTAGATGAGTACTTATAGTATGCTTGTTTGTTTCCTTGCGATAGAGTACCCGGAGTGCGCCACTTGCTACTTCGAATCTTTAGGTTTCGCGGATCATCAGCAAGGAAAGTAACACTTTGATCATATCTTTTACTACCCAGTTTTATTGCATTAGATCAACCCTCAAGCCATTGCATGAATAGGATCTGATTAATATGTGGGCTTTGGGAAAGTAGATGAGGTAGTACCTATTACCTGTTTTATTATCAAACCCTGGGAGTTACTTCTACGTTTGCTTATGCCATGCTATGCTTGTAGACGTGGATTGGGTTTGAGTGTACCCGTGACAGATGTGAGAATGTTAATTAATCGTTCAATTTAAGGTGGCAACTTTAATACACATTTGGGTGGATTGAGGCACCTGGGTATTCCAGCGATTGCCTGTTGTTTTTCTTTATGGACCGCCACCCAGGCTCCAAGGGATCATGAGATTATTCATACTAGAAACTTCCGTGTGCAGCCACAAGCTACTATGGGCTCTAGCATAGTTGATTAAGTCGTGCGAACTCTGACAGTGGTAGACTAGAAGATGTAGGGGAAAGTAGGTGTAACGGTCTACCCGATCATAAGGTGCTAGCGCTTTTGAAAGACGATGTCTCGGTCATCCGTTTCTCAAACACCATGTAGTGCGATAATCCCAACGGAGGAGATCGAGTCTTGTGGGGAAAAGTGGACAAACCTCTGCAGAGTGTATAAACTAATCATGGTTAGCCATGTCCCCGGTTATGGATGTCCTGAGTATCTAGTACTTGGATTATCATGTGAATCTCATCATATGACTTTAATTCATTTTGTTGGGTTTTAATGATGATGTTTAATTGGGATTGAGAGGGTGTCTACGCTCTCAATGTTTAACAACCACCATGATAGTTAAATAAAATTTATTCCTTTGCAGTATGGAAAAACTAGCTTTACGCAAAACTGTAACCATAGAGATTTTCACCAGCCATATATGCATGTAGTATAGCCTGTTTCTATTCACTACTCTCTATGTGTTATGTTGCCAGCATATTCCATGTGCTGACCCTTTTCCGGGCTGCAACGTTCATGTTGCAGACTTTTCAGATGACGAGTAAGGAGCCTTAGGTCGTGGTTCTATACTTAGTGATGCCGTTGGAGTTGATGGATTCACTTATCTTCCAAGCCTTCCGCTGTTATCATTATTAGATGGCTTTAAGCCATATTATTTTGTAATAAGTTCTCTTTTGAGACATTTGATGTAATAAGTGTGTGATTGCTACTCTATTATAAATCCTTCGAGTACTGTGCGTGTCAGCATTACTGATCCAGGGAAAACACTGATGCACAGAGATCGGACCGTTTGAGGTCTGGTCGCTACACATGTGGGTATTGGGAAGTAGTTTATGAGGTAGGAACCTATTGTCTTGCATTTCAAACCTAGGGTGTTACTACGTTATGCTTACACTGCTATGCTATGCTCGTAGACGTGGTTTGGTTTTGAGAGAATTCATGAAAGTTGTGAGAGTTATTGTTAACTAAGGTTTAACTTAAGGTGGCTACTTTAATACGCATCTGGGAGGATTGGTTGGGGCATCCTGGAGCACCCAGTGGTTTGCCTGGACACCTGGAGAACCCAGTGCTTGCCCAAGAGATCCTGGAGTACCCGTGTGATCACCCTATGGAATGCCACCCAGGCTCAAAGGAATCATAAGATTATTCATGCTAGAAACTTCCGTGTGCAGCCACAAGCCATTATGGGCTCTGGCATAGTTGAGTAAGTTGTGGGAAACCTTTCCATGATGGGCTAGAAGATGTAGGGGATTGTAGGTGTACCGGCCTATCTATCGGTTAAGGGGACCTCTTCGGAAAGACTGTGTCTCGATCATCCGTTCTCAAACATCATATAGTGCAAGAAATACAACGGAGGAGATCGAGTCTTGTGGGGAAAAGTGCGCAAACCTCTGCAGAGTGTACAAACTAATCATGGTTAGCCGCGTCCCCAGTTATGGACATCTTGAGTATCTGGTACTTGAATTATTGGTTTGATCTCGTCACTTTACTTAATAAATTTGAGGGATTAAACTTGTTATTTTGGGATTGAGTTGGAGGAACCTTCTCAATATTTTTTTCAACCAACTTTGTAGTTAAATAAAGTATATTCCTTTGTAGTAGGGAAAATTTAGTTTTATGCAAATGATAACCGTAGAGCCTCCACCAGCCAAATATGCATATAGAGATAGACATTCTCCTTATTATTCTATGGTGTGAATTTGCCAGTACATTCAATGTACTGACCTACACGGCTGAAACGTCTCATGTTGCAGGGATCTTACGACGAGTAAGTGATACGTTAGGGTTACGAGTTCTACACTCAACTTTGCCGTTGGTGTTGATGGGAATCCACAACCTTGTTGTTACTTCCGCTATTTGGATTGAGGTACTAGCATTTACGTTACTTTATACATGTGATTTTCCTCTGTTATAAATCCTCGAGTACTGTGTGTGTCAGCATATCGATCCAGGAATGACACTTAAGCATAGAGACTTGACCATCTGAGGTCGGGTCGCTACATGTACCCCTTTGCCAAACTCATGGAAAGATATACAATAGGTCTGGTACACAACATGTTATACTTTATAGAACATATGGCTGAGGCATAGGGAATAACTTTCATTCTCTCTCTATCTTCTGCCGTTGTCGGGAGGCACAACATGTTTTTTTGTTTCCGAGAGGCACGGCCGTGACAACCATGCCTCTTGAGGAAGCAAAACCGTGCCTCTTGTGAAAGAAAAAATATTTTAAAAACGTGTTTTTTCTTTCGTTTCCGAGAGGCATAACTGCGCCTCTTGCGGAAGAAAAAACAAGTTTTTTTTGCACAATTTTTTTTCCTAATTTTTTTACCCAAAAGGTAAGGAAGATCAATGAAAACCAAAATAGTAGAAAACCCCCGAGGAAAAACCCGTTTAAAAGCCAAAAACATGTGTAGTAAAATAAAAAAATTCTGAAGGAAACGCCTAGAATGCGATACACGACAACGGCTGAGAGTGCGCCAACCCACCCCCAAGTGATCGTTGGGAGGCTTCCGAAGAAACGTCTGCCAACTAGTTGCTCCCCCTCCCATGCAAGATGTTTTTTTAGAAACGCCCATAATGGGTTGCCCAGCAGGACATCTAGAAACGCCCATAATGGGTTGCCCAGCAGGGATAGTCGGTATTGAGCGTTTTTTCTTTCATTTTCTTCACATCTTTGCTATGTTTTTTGCTTTA
The DNA here is from genome assembly GCA_034509565.1 of Triticum monococcum. NCBI lineage: Eukaryota > Viridiplantae > Streptophyta > Magnoliopsida > Poales > Poaceae > Triticum > Triticum monococcum. The sequence continues at coordinate 238,335,181 of CM067843.1, forward strand.
TTTATATTACTTTGACGTATATTTCATAATATTCTAGATATATCTATAATAAAAATTATTTCAAATACAGAATTATAAAATTGTTGAACACGTATTTAAAAATGTTAAATGTGTATTGAAAATGTATTTAATATATATATATAATATACAATGTGTATGAAAACAATAGAAATCAAAAGATATATATGAAAATATTAATCATGCGTTTAAAATATGTTGAACATGCATAAAAGGCCTTTGTTCTATAAAAAAATGTACTATGTGTATAAAAAATTAGACATTAAAACATCTATACATTAAATGTGAAGCATGTATATAAAAATGTTACACTTTTTTTTGAAAAGAAGGTTGACCCCTGGCCTCTACATCTAGGTAATGCATACAACCATTTTATTAATTATTCACAAAGACCTTACAAAGTAATACATCGATATGTTTGAAGCGGTATCTTGGCAACATTTGTCGCTACTCCTATCCATTTGATGAAGGGTGCAAATAGTCTTAGCCGAATACCGAGACCTCTCACCTAAGTCTAACATCTAAAGTTAGAGCCCCCAACCAAGCCACATACCAGGTCTGGGGCACACACCGGTCAGATGCACTCTCATAGGTCATCGCCACCATCTTCCACCGATCCATCTTTAGAATAGGTACTGACGCATCGACCTTGTCAGGCCTGCCATCGACGCCCGCACAGCACCAGACAGCGCCATCCTCCTACGCGAGTCCATCTACATGCATCGGACGTCGAGACTCCACTGTGCCACACCGCCGAGACCCGTCGTCGTCGATGCGGAAGATGTACCATGCTCCACCTTCCACCTATCTCTTCAGCGTTGTTCCACAAACGATGCTCCGAAGATGTAAGGGCTTATTTATCCCTACGGTGTTTTGGTGATTGATGACAATGCATTTGCGGACTAATCATGTGCTTTGAGTGCTTTCAGATATTCATCCTTCGGCACGGAACGATTATTTCCCCTCGGCGCTCTACTCAAGACGGTGTAGTCTATTCCGTGACTTTGTTGGTGGACTAAGTTTCGTAGTAGTCACCGTACTATCAAGAGGGGGTCTGCTTCGGTATGGCTTGGGTGGAATCAACACGTACACGTTCTTCTCACTCCCTCCGCTTCTTTCCGCACCTTTGGGGCCTTTTCTTTCCCTCCTTCCTCTGCTTGTCCAGGACCCAGCGGTAGTACCGCGGTCCACAGCGGTAGTGCGGCTGAGACTCCCTAAGCGATAGTACCGCTCCCCGAGCGGTAGTACCGCTGGGTGGCCTCAGCGGCAGTACCTCTGCGGTTCCGTGCTACTGCCGTCCTGTCACTGCGTCTGGAGCGGTAGTACCGCTCCTCGGAGCGGTAGTACCGCTTGCTGGGGCTCAGCCGCAGTACCGTGGTGGCATGGTGCTCCTTCCGCTTCGATTCTTGCGCGCTTTTTCTCGTGTCGGGTTTTGCGGTACTAGCCCCGGCAGTAGTGGCGGTAGTACTGCTTGAGAGCGGTAGTACCGCTCTACCTCCGCGGTAGTACCGCCCTGGGCCCCTGCCCCAGGCCTTCTCTTCTGGCGCGGTAGTACCGCTGAGGGGGAGCGGTAGTACCGCTTGAGGGCGGCAGTACCGCCCTGGGCCCCTGCCCTAGGCCTTCTCTTCTGGCGCGGTAGTACCGCGGAGGGGGAGCGGTAGTACCGCTTGAGGGCGGCAGTACCGCTCTGCCTCCGCGGCAGTACCGCCCTCTGCGGGGCTGAGTGGGGGGTAACGGTTGACTTGTTTCCCCCACTATATAAGGGCTCCTTCTCCTCCCTCTTTGCCTTACCTCTTCCACCAACCCTCATTATTGCCCAAGCACCATTTATTGCTCAAGCTCCATTGCATACCCCAAGCTTCCTCTTGCCCGATCTATCTCCCTAGCCAATCAAACTTGTTGATTTGCTCGGGAGTGGTTGAGAAGGCTCCGATCTACACTTCCACCAAGGGATTTTTGATTCCCCCATTCATCCTTAGCGGATCTTGTTACTCTTGGGTGTTTGAGAACCCTAGACGGTTGAGGTCACCTCGGAGCCATATTCCATTGTGGTGAAGCTTCGTGGTCTTGTTGGGAGCCTCCGATTAAGTTGTGGAGTTTGCCCCAATCTTGTTTGTAAAGGTTCGGTCGCCGCCTTCAAGGGCACCAATAGTGGAATCACGGCATCTCGCATCGTGTGAGGGCGTGAGGAGAATACGGTGGCCCTAGTGGCTTCTTGGGGAGCATTGTGCCTCCACACTGCTCCAACGGAGACGTACTTCCCTTCAAAAGGAAGGAACTTCGGTAACACATCCTCGTCTTCACCGGATCCACTCTTGGTTATCTCTTACCTTTACTTGTGCAAGCTCTTTAGTGTTTATTCCCTTGCTTGCTTGTGTGCTTGTTGTTGTTGCATCATATAGGTTGCTCACCTAGTTGCACATCTAGACAACCTACTTTGATGCAAATATTAATTTGGTAAAGAAAAGCTAAAAATTGGTAGTTGCCTATTCACCTCCCCTCTAGTCAACCATATCGATCCTTTCAATTGGTATCAGAGCCTCGTCTCTTTATTAAGGACTTTACCGTCCAAAGAGTATGGTTGATACCGTAGACGGTGCGGAGGAACACTCCGGTGTGAATCCTATCTCGTCTACGGGCGATGGGGGAACTTCGGTCTCTCGTGAGGAGTTCAATGTAGCCTTGGAGACATTGAAAACCTCCATGACGACCGAAGTTGAAAGCATGCTTACTAAATTCCTTGAGGGGCTTAAACTATCCACCGCACCATTGAAAGTGGGGGATCCCGCCAACAAGGTGTCGGATGCTACCCCCGACAAGGGGGAAGCTAGTAGTGAAAAGGCTCCTTCTTTGAGTGGCAAGAATGGCACCGGCATCTTTGCCCACGTGGAACCACCACTTGTTTATGGTGGACCGGTTCCTTCGACTCATTTGAATCATGCCGGTCCTCCTCCTAAGATTGTGAAAAATGAGGATTTTGATTCTTGGGTTTACCGCTTTAAACGTCATTTAAATCATGTGAACACTAACCTTTGGAGAATCATTGAAGAAGGTTTTTACCCACATGATCCAAGCAACCTCACTCCTCGAGAAGCCGCGGACAATCAATTCAATGAGAATGCTCTCTTCATCATTCAAGATGCAATTCCACCCGAAGACCTACCTCATCTTCGCCCTTACTCCTTGGCCAAAGATGCATGGCATTGTGTCGTGTCTCTCTACCGGGGAAGCGCAAGCATTCAACGCTCCAACTATGAAGTGGTACAAGATGAGGCCGATGAGTTTGCAATGAAGGAAGATGAAGAGCCTCATGAGCTTTTTCGGAGAGTCACCAAACTCGCGGTCTCACTACGAGATCACGGGAGCAAGGACACGGATGATAATTGGATCAAGCGCAAATTCCTCAAGGCAATGATGCCCTACCACAAGGCCATGTCCTCCGTCATCCGCCAAAGACCGGACTTCCACACATTGACCTCAAGCGAGGTGTTGGATGAGTTTGTGGCCATGAACATCTTGGACAAGACCGCCGACAATGCGGTGCTCCGGTCTCAACGGGCAAAGAAGCCAAACCTTGCTTTAAAGGCCAAGCTCACCGTGGAAGAAGAAGAAGAGGAAGAAGAGGAGAGCAACCCCGAAGATACAAAGTATGCATATCATGAACACATGGCTCTTGCTTCAAGGCAATTTTGGAGCAAGAAAAACTCGAGGCCCAACTTTAGTAAAAACAACTCAAGTGGGACAAGGGGCAAGCAACGTGTGAGGACTTGCTACAATTGCGGCAATGTGAGTCATTTCGTTGCGGAATGCCCGTATGAGAAGAGGGAAGATAATGGTGGCAAACTCATCCGAAAGGACAAGGCCAAGTCGTTCCCCAACAAGAACAACTTCACCAAGAAGACTCCTCCCAAGGCCTTGGTTGTGCAAGAAGAGTACAATGAGGATGATGACGATGATGAAGATGATGAGACGGTTGCCATGGCCTCCGTTGCCATTGCAACAACGTCACAAGTGTCTCTCTTCGACTCACCCAACGAGAGCACCAACGCCAAGTGCCTCATGGCTAAAGCCACCAACAAGGTAACCCCCAACATCAAAACTACCATCATTAATCATCCTTCCCCATTGGATTGCATGGATGAAGTTGAGGGAGCTAATGTGGAGGCTAACGAGTTTGAGGCCTTTATGGGTAAACTCAAGGGAAAATCCAAGAAGCACTTTGTTGCTCTCTTGGAACAACTTGGTGAGGCCAATGACATGATCGAGGCTCACGAAGACACCATCTCGAAGATGGAAGGGCATAGTCGTGACTATGCCAATGAGATTTCAGATCTTTCTAATGCTCTTGAGGAAGAGCGTGGTCTCCGTTTGGCCCTTGAGGAGTCACACAACGTTGATCATGCTAAGTTAGAGAAAGATTATGATCATGTCCTAGTTGTGTCTCGTGTACTAAACTCCGAGAAGGCCAAACTCGGGGTTGATCTTGCTAGACTCAAGAGGAGTTTGATATACTCGACAAGGCCCACAAGGCCTTGAAGGGTATTCACGCGAGTCTCAAGTAGTCTCATGATCAACTCCAAGTGAAGCTAACTAAGGAGAAAGCAACTTTTCCTCGTATGGTTTTACTTGATAACGCAAATGCTACTAACCCGTGTTGTGAGCATATGCATCTTGTTGAGGAAAATGCATCGTTGAAGGCGCAACTTGAGAGAGGCCTTGTGACGTGCATACAAGGCAAGAAGAACCTCAATGATCTCTTGATCAACCAAAAGGGAGGTGTGGCGAAGGAAGGGGTTGGGTACGTCCCCAACTCCAAGAACAAGAAGAAGGATGACAAGGCCAAACGACCTCCTCCCCTCATGCAAACTTTTGTGAGGGCGGGAGAGAGTGCTCCCGTGGAGAAGAAGAAGAACAAAGTCAAGAAGGGCAATGTCACCTCACCCAACAAGGCCGGCGATTTTAATCCTTCTTATGTGTTGTGTCGTGCTAGTGATGGGCATGTTTATGCCAAATTTGTTGGCTCTCTTCATGAGTACATTGAATGGTCTATTTGGGTTCCTAAGACCCTTGTTACTAACATCAAAGGACCCATTACAAAATGGGTACCTAAAACCAAGCATTGATCTCTTGTAGGTGTTTGCTTCCGGTGGTGGATCATGGTTGCTCGACAGTGGAGCTACAAATCATATGACCGGAAGCAAGGACTTGGTGGTGGACGTGCGCACGGTTCCATCTATGCCCACCAATGTCGAATGGGGTGACGCCTCATCTTCTAAGGTATTGGGACTTGGCAAGGTGGTCATCTCTCATGATCTCACGATCGAGAAGGTCATGCTTGTTGAGTCCCTTGCATACAATTTACTTTCCGTTCGTCAACTTGCAATCATGGGCTTTGCCACTTTCTTTGATATCGATACCGTGGCCCTCTTGTGGAGCAAGACTCTGAAAGTAGCCTTTGTTGGGCATGTCGAGAACGGTCTATATGTGATTAACTTTTCGGAGCGACCCACTAAGACCGCGACATGCCTAATGGCTAAAGTTGATGTGGGATGGCTTTGGCATCGCCGTTTAGCCCATGTCAATATGAGATCTTTGCAAAGTCTCCTAAAGGGGGACCATGTCCGTGGACTAACGAATGTTAGTTTTGCTAAAGATCGTGCTTGCAGTGCCTGTATCGAAGGAAAGCTACATGAGAAGGCTCACCCTCCCACAACTTTCATTTATTCAAAAAGGCCTTTGGAGCTCCTTCACATGGATCTCTTTGGGCCTCCGTCCTTCGATAGTCTTGGAGGAAGAAAGTATTGCTTGGTGATTGTGGATGACTACTCAAGGTACACGTGGGTGTATTTCTTCAAGAGGAAGAGTGAGACCCAACAAACCGTCATTGACTTTGCAAATGAAGCACAACGTCAACACAATGCAAAGATTTTGACTATAAGAAGTGACAACGACACCGAGTTCAAGAACTACACCTTGGATGAATTTCTTAGTGATGAGGGAATCAAGCATCAATATTCCGCACCGTACACCCCTCAACAAAACGGTGTTGCGGAGAGGAAGAACCGGACGTTGATGGATGCGGCAAGGACCATGATGGCGGAATTCAAGTCTCCATACAACTTTTGGGCCGAAGCCATCAACACTACGTGTCATGCATCAAATCGGCTCTACCTCCGCAAGGGTTTGAACAAGACTCCTTATGAGATACTCACCGGTAACAAGCCCAACCTCAAGTACATCCGGGTGTTCGGGTGTAAGTGCTTCATTCTCAAAAAGGGTGTTCGTTTGTCTAAATTTGAGGCTAGAGCTTATGAGGGCATATTTGTTGGTTATGCTACAAACTCTCATGCTTACCGTGTCCTCAATAAATCCACGGGACTTATTGAGGAGACGTGTAACATGGAGTTTGATGAAAATAACGGCTCCCAAGTGGAGCAAAGTGGCACTTGTGATGTAGGTGATGAAATTCCTCCTCAAGCCATAAGAAGAATGGGTGTTGGTTTCATCCTACCCATTGAGGAACCCCTTGTGGCCGAAGGAGAAGGACAATGCTCCACTCAAGTGGAGCCATCACCAACCCAAGGCCCACACGCTTCCGAAGAACAAAGTGAAGGCCCTCAACCTCATGAACAAGACCAAGGGCAACATCATGCTCAAGACGGTGTTGACACACCAAGTGATGCCCAAGGTCAAGTACTCTCCCTCGAGCAAGTTCAAGACCAAGAACAAGCTCATGACGACACTCAAGATAATCAAGTAACCGCTCCTCAACTCACTGCCGAGGAGGAATTAGAGCGTCGGGCCGCCAAGGTTGCTTCCAAGCTCTCCACCAAAGACCATCTCATGACGAATGTGCTTGGAAGCTTAAGAAAGGGGGTAAGCACTCGTAGACAATTAGCAAATTATTGTGAGCATCATGCGTTTGTCTCTTGTGTGGAACCCCACAAGGTTTATGAGGCGCTAGAAGATCCGGATTGGCTTAATGCCATGCATGAAGAACTCAACAACTTCGAGCGCAACAAAGTGTGGAGATTGGTGCCAAGGCCAACGGGGACCCAAAATGTTATTGGAACCAAGTGGATATTCAAGAACAAGCAAGATGCCCATGGGATTATCGTTCGCAACAAGGCTCGTTTGGTAGCACAAGGCTACTCCCAAGTCGAGGGTATCGACTACGGTGAAACCTTTGCTCCCGTTGCTCGTCTTGAATCCATTCGCATGTTGATTGCATATGCTTCTCATCATAACTTTAAGTTACATCAAATGGATGTGAAGAGTGCTTTTCTTAATGGTCCCATTAATGAATTGGTGTACGTCAAGCAACCCCCTGGGTTCGAGGATCCCTACTTTCCCGATCATGTGTATCAACTTGATAAGGCACTCTGTGGCCTTAAACAAGCCCCACGTGCGTGGTATGATCACCTTACCGAGTTGTTACAAGACCGTGGGTTTGAAGTTGGGGTAATCGACCCCACTCTTTTTACTAAGAAGGTCAAAGGGGAGTTGTTTGTGTGCCAACTATATGTTGATGATATTATCTTTGGTTCTCCTAACAAAGCCTTCAATGAGGAATTTGCCGCTCTCATGACCTCAAAGTTCGAGATGTCCTCCATGGGGGAGTTGAAGTTCTTTCTAGGGTTCGAAGTGAAGCAAAGAAGAGAAGGAACCTTCATTAATCAATCCAAATACACTCAAGACATGCTCAAGAGATTCAAGCTAAGTGACGTCAAGCCGGCTTCCACCCCAATGCCCACCAAGTGCCAACTCGACCTTGATCCAAATGGTAAAGTGGTGGATCAAAAGGTATATCGTTCCATGATTGGTTCCTTGCTTTACCTTTGTGCATCTAGACCGGACATCATGTTGAGTGTGGGAATTTGTGCACGGTTTCAAGCCGCACCTAAGGAAAGTCACTATGTGGCGGTCAAACGAATCTTTCAATATTTGGCTCATACCCCAAACTTTGGCCTATGGTACCCAAGAGGATCAAACTTCAAGCTTGTAGGGTTCTCGGATTCCGATTGGGCGGGAGACAAAGTGGATAGGAAGTCCACTTCCGGAGGATGCCAATTCCTTGGTTGCTCTTTGGTAAGTTGGTCTTCCAAAAAGCAAAGTTGTGTGTCTCTCTCGTCCACCGAAGCGGATTATGTTGCGGACGGTAGTTGTTGTGCACAACTCTTGTGGATGAGGCAAACTTTGAAGGATTACGGTGTCACTTGTGACAAAGTGCCTCTTTGGTGTGACAACGAAAGTGCCATCAAGATTTCTCTCAACCCGGTGCAACACTTCAAGACGAAGCATATTGAGATTCGATATCACTTCATCCGGGATCACATCAGGCGAGGAGAGATCAAGCTCAACTATGTCAACACTCATGACAACCTTGCAGATATTTTCACGAAGCCCTTGGATGAAGCAAGATTTCGCGAGTTAAGGCATGAGCTAAATATCATTGATTCGAGCAATGTTGCTTGAACCCGTGCACACCCTACCTCACTCAATTTGCTGTCTAGTTTAGATGTAGGCATGGACATAGGGGGAGTGTTGTTCTCTCAATGAACTCTCCCTCCCCCCATTATGCATAAATTGATTAAGTCTTTCACTTTTTGCCATTGTTGATGGCACGTGTGCTTAAAAGACGAGTTTTGGTCATGGGCCCAAGGTTAAAATCTTCGCGGCGCCATACCTCTTGACTCAAACATAGGTGGCTTCGGCCACCGCCCTCTCTTGGCCTCTTGCTGGTGTGCTTCTTTCTTTTTTCTTCTTCGTTGCGGTGTTTTTTTTTTGAGCAAGGCCTTGTGATCTAGTTGTCACCGTGTGCTAGGGCGGTACTGCCGCTGCTGGCGAGCAGTACTACCGCTGGAAGCGGTACTACCGCTCCCAGCGCGGTACTACCGCGGTGGGGCGGGGGGCAGGGGTATTTATAGGGGCAGGGGAGGTTTCTTCCTCCCCATACCCATTACCCCCTCGTGCCTCTCTCTCTCCAGCACCGTTCCGGCGCGGAAGGGCTCCGGTGGATCTCCTCCTCCGGGGCATCCCTCTCCATTTCCTTCGGTGGAGTCGATCCCCACCTCGTCCTCTTGCCATGGATGCCGGTATTGCCCCCGTTCCTTCTCTCTTTTGGTCTTGTGTTTAGATCTTGTGCTTTAGGGGCAATGTTGATTGCATCTCTAGATTTTTGGCTAAATCTAGGCTTGAGTTAGTTGGAGTAGGCAACTAGATCATCGAGATTGTTGTTTGGTAGGATTATGTTTGAATTTGGTAGGCCGGTAGTGCCGGATCTGTCCACGGTAGTAGCAGGCCACTGTTTCACCGCCCCAAGCCTTGAAACTGCTGTGCATCCGCCTCAAGCGGTACTACCGCTCCCCCTGGAGCGGTACTACCGCTTGACCTCGCGCGGTACTACCGCTCCCTCTGGGGCGGTACTACCGCTCGGGGCGGTACTACCGCGGGTAGGGCACGGTACTACCGTTGCATGCCAACTTCCACCATTCTCCTACATTGCCTTTGATTTGTTTGTTGGCTTATGCTCGTCTCTTCTGTTTGTTTTGCGTCTTTTGTGTGTTTGGCTCCAGGTGATGACACTTCTGAGCAGCATGGTCGCCGTATCAACCCTGGACGTGCCACCTCCAAGCGTTACCGGACCTCAGAGCCTGCCGGTGTTTCTTCCAGCACTCAGCCGCCTCCAGCGCATGCTTCAGCAAGTGTTCCTCCTCCTCCTCAGCACCAGAAGCGAGCCGCCAACAAGCCAAAAGGGAAGACTGTGACTGAGATGAACAACAAGGAGTTCTGGGAGAAGCGTCGTCGCAACCCCTATACGGTGGACCAAGAACCCACTTTGGTCAACCGCCCGTTCTGGAACCGTTTTCAGTTTGCCATCTTTTTGATGTGATCAAGGCCAAGAAGAATCTGTTTGTTAATGTTCGCTCTATTGACGTTGATGCCATGGAGAAGGATCCAGAGTACTTTGGGGAGGCCCTTCAGATGTGCACTCAGCTGAACATTCTCAAGATCATGCAGTTCAACAAGGATTTCGATGCGGATCTGTTGGCTCAGTTCTTTGCCACCGTTCACCTTGGAACAGATGGTGACCGGACCCTGACCTGGATGACCAATGGCAAGCTGCTTTCTGTCAAGTGGCGGGCGTTCATGGAGTTGCTTGATGTGGTGGATAACGGGCTTGAGACTCCAGTCGGTTTCCGTCCTCACCGCAATGATACCTCCACCCATAAGCAAGCCCTTTGGCCCTACTGCACTGTCAAGATCCACCATGTCACTGAGAAGAAGACCTACGAGTTGTCTCCGTATCTGGACATTCTTCATCGTATCTTCCGTGAGACTCTCTTCCCTCGCATTGGGAATCTGGATATGGTCCACTCTTATCTCGTGGACATGCTTCTTTTCTGTCAGCATGAGAAGGAAGCCAACACTGGAGAGAGCCTGGATATCTCCCATGTCATGTGGTCTGAACTTGTCTCCGCCGTGTCTGAGCGCAAGTGTCCTATCTATGGTCCCTTCATCATGAGGCTCATTGAGAGGGCCTGGGCACAGACCTACCCCAGAGTGCTGCTAGAGACTGGAGATTTAGTTTCCCATGAGGTCAAGCGTCTGAGGAAGAAGGACAACTGGTCTGCACCTCACACAGGGGGTCCTTCTACTGTTGCCACCGGGGGCCCGTCTGCCGCTGCAACTGCCATGGACACTGAGGGTGGGGATGCTCCTCCTGGCCATGATGAGGACCTTGGCCACTCCAGTGCAGAACCATCATGGGCCCAGAAACTCAAGCGCAAGATGAAGAAGCTCTTCTGTCTGGAGTCCCATGGTCAGTATATGACTCATGTGGCGGAGAAGAATGCCAGGTCGCGCCACAAGGAGCTCATGCGCCAGCTGGGCGCCACAGTTGTCAGTGGATCCGAGGAACAGATCACTGAAGAGGAGGACTAGATACATCAGAACTGCCACTGGACCGACTCCGATGCTGAGCAGTTCTCTCCCCACGATGCAGATGCAGAGATGTGATGCTCACCTGGAGTCGTAGTGTCTCTCTCGACCTTTTTGGTGTCTCGCTGCCAAAGGGGGAGAGAGTGTAGGGATTTGATTTGCTCGTTTCGCTTCTTGTGTCGTGCTTTGCTTTTAGTCTTATGCGTTTTCCTTGGTTTGGTTTGTTGTGAGACTTAAGTTCCCGTCATATGGTGTAAGACATATGCTACCTTAGCTATCTTATCTATGTTTATGCACCTCGGTATCTTATAGCTTGCTTATCCTATCATATATGTTGTTCTCATGTATCTTACTTAGGTTGTTTGGTCTCTAAAATATAGCGGGAGCTGTGATCCTAGTGTGTGTGCCCTTCAGTCCCTAGTACTCATCTAGTTTGCACACATCAGGGGGAGCCTATCTATATTTTAGAGGCGTGAGCTCTCTTGCATTCTTTGTCATTACTCTTTTTGTGCAAATCCCGTATTGTCATCAATCCACCAAAAAGGGGGAGATTGTAAGGGCTTATTTATCCCTACGGTGTTTTGGTGATTGATGACAATGCATTTGCGGACTAATCATGTGCTTTGAGTGCTTTCAGATATTCATCCTTCGGCACGGAATGATTATTTCCCCTCGGCGCTCTACTCAAGACGGTGTAGTCTATTCCGTGACTTTGTTGGTGGACTAAGTTTCGTAGTAGTCACCGTACTATCAAGAGGGGGTCTGCTTCGGTATGGCTTGGGTGGAATCAACACGTACACGTTCTTCTCACTCCCTCCGCTTCTTTCCGCACCTTTGGGGCCTTTTCTTTCCCTCCTTCCTCTGCTTGTCCAGGACCCAGCGGTAGTACCGCGGTCCACAGCGGTAGTGCGGCTGAGACTCCCTAAGCGATAGTACCGCTCCCCGAGCGGTAGTACCGCTGGGTGGCCTCAGCGGCAGTACCTCTGCGGTTCCGTGCTACTGCCGTCCTGTCACTGCGTCTGGAGCGGTAGTACCGCTCCTCGGAGCGGTAGTACCGCTTGCTGGGGCTCAGCCGCAGTACCGTGGTGGCATGGTGCTCCTTCCGCTTCGATTCTTGCGCGCTTTTTCTCGTGTCGGGTTTTGCGGTACTAGCCCCGGCAGTAGTGGCGGTAGTACTGCTTGAGAGCGGTAGTACCGCTCTACCTCCGCGGTAGTACCGCCCTGGGCCCCTGCCCCAGGCCTTCTCTTCTGGCGCGGTAGTACCGCTGAGGGGGAGCGGTAGTACCGCTTGAGGGCGGCAGTACCGCCCTGGGCCCCTGCCCTAGGCCTTCTCTTCTGGCGCGGTAGTACCGCGGAGGGGGAGCGGTAGTACCGCTTGAGGGCGGCAGTACCGCTCTGCCTCCGCGGCAGTACCGCCCTCTGCGGGGCTGAGTGGGGGGTAACGGTTGACTTGTTTCCCCCACTATATAAGGGCTCCTTCTCCTCCCTCTTTGCCTTACCTCTTCCATCAACCCTCATTATTGCCCAAGCACCATTTATTGCTCAAGCTCCATTGCATACCCCAAGCTTCCTCTTGCCCGATCTATCTCCCTAGCCAATCAAACTCGTTGATTTGCTCGGGAGTGGTTGAGAAGGCTCCGATCTACACTTCCACCAAAGGGATTTTTGATTCCCCCATTCATCCTTAGCGGATCTTGTTACTCTTGGGTGTTTGAGCACCCTAGACGGTTGAGGTCACCTCGGAGCCATATTCCATTGTGGTGAAGCTTCGTGGTCTTGTTGGGAGCCTCCGATTAAGTTGTGGAGTTTGCCCCAACCTTGTTTGTAAAGGTTCGGTCGCCGCCTTCAAGGGCACCAATAGTGGAATCACGGTATCTCGCATCGTGTGAGGGCGTGAGGAGAATACGGTGGCCCTAGTGGCTTCTTGGGGAGCATTGTGCCTCCACACCGCTCCAACGGAGACGTACTTCCCTTTAAAAGGAAGGAACTTCGGTAACACATCCTCGTCTTCACCGGATCCACTCTTGGTTATCTCTTACCTTTACTTGTGCAAGCTCTTTAGTGTTTATTCCCTTGCTTGTTTGTGTGCTTGTTCTTGTTGCATCATATAGGTTTCTCACCTAGTTGCACATCTAGACAACCTACTTTGATGCAAAGATTAATTTGGTAAAGAAAAGTTAAAAATTGGTAGTTGCCTATTCACCCCCCCCTCTAGTCAACTATATCGATCCTTTCAGAAGAGAGAAACGACACCGTAGTGCCGCCATCGTCCAATCTGGAAGACCACAACCTAGGGTTTTCCCTGAAGCAGCATGAGTCGGTCGACAGTACTTACACGATGATGCATTCATCAAGGTAACAACGCAGAATACCACCATCGCCCGCTGCAGCTCGGTTTTCACCGACAATTATGTCTCTCCGACTCACAGCTGGTACTAGATGACGGATCACGAGATCCGACGACCTAGCCTCAGGCCGACTGCCTCCGACGGAGGAGATGACCACCGCCACCAAGCCCAGGATCGCCGCCCCGGGCGGCCGCATGATGGAGAACAAGACCAGGAGCGTTGCCGCGATCTGAAGCCTAACCGAAGGTTGAGCGACTGCCATGGCCGCTGCCACCTGCCCCTGTGACTGCAGACCCACCGCCACACTCTAGTTGTCGTTGTCCGCCATCAACGCCGATGGTATCAAGATCAGAATCGCGGCTGCAGCGATCTTCAGATCTGACGCATGAGAAGAAGGCCGGCGTCGCCGAGCCGCTCGGGCTTTGCCATAGCGTCGTCACCGGCGACGACGGGAGGCGAGTGATGGGGGGGAGGCCGGGGACGCTCCGGTGCGGCGCCGCCCAGGAGCGGGGGTAGGGCTAGGTGCGGGCTTTTGGTACTAAAAAAATATATAAATAAAACAATATTAAATATAAAATGTTACACATGTAGTTAAGAACTTCTAAATGTGTATAAAAATGTTCCTGGTGTATAAAAAATATAAAATCTATTATATAATTAAGACAATAGGCAAACAAGCCATTATGTTCATCCACACAGATTAGATTATCTTGACCATTAATTTTTAGATATCAAGGACCGAGATTAAAGATATAAACGTTATGTACAAAAATTGTTATATAGAAGCAATTGAACCTGTCACGTACAAACATAGTTATGTACAGATGATATGACACGCACGTTCAGATCGTAAGCAAACAAGGAAAATTAATTTTTTTTTTTGAACAAGACACCCTATCCTTTCCATGTTCAGGTCGTAGGCAAACAAGGAAAAGTATTTTTTTTTAAAACAAAGACGCCATATCCTTTCCTTGGAAGAAGAAAAAGGCAATGTCCTATCCTATTAGAACAACTACAGCCGATTGTAGGAATCCGACAGCTGCAATTTTCTCACGGACTCCCAATAAGAGGTTTCATATCGGCAAACACCACCACATGGTCTCTCTTTCTCTCTCGGACGCCTTTGTCTGTCCCACACCAGTCGTCCCGTGTAGCTACGTGAGGGCTGACCTAGACCAACGCTGGAAGAGAAAAAGGTAGTATGAAATACCGCTGGACATGAGCGCGACCACAAGCAGCAGCTGCCGCTCCACGGCTGATCCGCACGCAGCAGCCGTGAGCCGTCGGCCGTCGCCATTGGCCACCGGCACACATCAGCCACCGCCACACCCGGACAGCAGCACGACAAGTCGGCCGACCCACCTACCACGTGCCACTGCATGCAGCTAGCAGCGGCGACCCAGCCGCAATAGCTCCACTTCTCCAGTCCATGCAAAAGGTAAACGAGGTCCTTCTCTGAATTCACCTCGCAGACGCCATCTATTCTTTGAATCGTTCCGGTTTTTCCTCCCTGAAATTTTCCCTTATTAGATCTTCATCTTTTCATCTCATCACACATTCAGTAGCATTTGTGGTTTACTCATTGTATTGTATATATGTAGCTACGGTCAAGGCCAGTCACCAAGGAATTGATTCAGAATTAAATACTTTTTTGTGTGTTCTTTAGCTTGGCCCATCCATCAATTTGTCCGTAGCTCCATCAGTGCTGGATTACCACGCATTCCATCCTCTGATTCATCTCTTTTCTCCGTATAGAATTTCTTTGTTACTGCAATCTATCCGATTACAGTGTACACTCCAATCAGGAACTGCTAATTTCCCAGCTTTTAAAATCTTCTCAACTTACATATATGTGTGTTGCAGCCTGCACTGCAGAGTTTTTTAAGGCTATTTGCTATAGCAGACTGGTAACTAAGTGCTCCGCTATCATGGACATGGTTTGAGTTCATCCAAGGCCGCTGATTTCCGAACTCAACAGGCAAGTAATCACAAACACAACTTACATGATGTGTTCCTCAATCCATCCAATTTCGTATGGAACCCATCCAGATCACCTTGATTACTAACGGCGGGTCTAGAAAAAGATAGGGTTTTGACATCTGCATCATTTTCTACATTGTTGTTGCCTATGCATTGTATGGAGTGCTTGAGGTCTTTTTTAATTTAATTACTTTGAAAGTATCTACACCAAAATTGAAATTGTTCAGGTTTGTTTTTCATATTAACATATAGAAGACGTAGGAACTTTTAGTCTTCTACATTTCTGGAGCATCAAGATGCATCCATTATTTATATATGGTGGTGCATGACATTTCTAAGTTTTCGTACATTCTAAATATATATATTTTTTGTCATATTTCTTTTGCAGGTAACCTTTATATATATTACTATACTTCGAATGTAAAGAATACATATGTACGCATATGAAATAAAGCTTGGTTCAGTGTATCAATTTCCCAAGAAGACATATGTAATGATATCAGCTGGCGCCAATTCGCCGGATGACTACACCATCTGTACGCATATGAAACAAGTAAACTACACAACGTTGAACTGATCAGTCTCCGGCATCCATGTGTCACAGTAGCGAGCATGGCCATCAGTCCTGTGTTTTGGAGTACACTATTGTGCCCCCTAGAAGCTGGAGTAAATTGCTTTGACACGTTCATGGTGCTATTCTTGATGTTGTGCCAAATCTATCCACATATTTGAGATTACTCATTTCACTCACTGTTATTACGTATTTATTTTTCCTTTTACATTTGGTTCTGGTGTATTTTGTACAAGAGCAAATCAATAATTTTGAGATTCAAATTATAGTTGTTCAAATAAGACTTCTATAAATTGTGCTATGGATCATACAACTTATATATTTTTTGATACAACAACACCAAATATATCAACCACCTTGAGCCATTTTAGAAAATCACACTTTGGATCAAAATAATTTCATAGTAAATAAATAGGGATTCACCTTATCTAAAGCAAAAAAAAAAGTTGCATGATTTATCCCACGGACATGAGAAGCGCGAACCACCATACGGGCCGATCTCACCTCAAAATAAAGCAATAACGTTGAATATTGGGTTGCGATTACAAGATGTTTGCACTAAATAAAAAACATATATTAGTACATCAAATATACCTATCTATAAGCTATAATCATGATGTCAAATATTAGCAAGTCCTCACACACCATTTTTCATGGAAAAAATATCAACTATCCAATTGTGAAGTCCACCTTGCAAATAATAATGCATATTACCCAACACTTCTGAGTTCTAAGAGAGAACAAGCACTGAAAACTCAAAGACAAAACATCTACCAAATTATCAAAAACTGAAAACATGGAAATTATTTTCTGTACCATAGGTAGGCCGAATTAACATTGGCAGCTGCTATCGAGTTTAGCCAAGTCCACCATCGTAGTTAAAAAAATAAAGCCCGCTCGACCTCATATGCGGGCTACATCCACTCCACAGGAGTTCATAGAACTCATGAGCTTCGGATTTGAGGCAATGATTTGACCCCAAAAAAGGCAACAATATCCTTAAAAACCACTAGAAAATTTCTTTTAATCAAACAAGCTCTAAATGATTTTAGAGGGACAGGGCAGAAAATTTAAAATTCACACCTAATAATTTCGAGGCATCTAATTTTTCTAATGGCCAGTAGAACATAAAGCAATTGATTTTTTTTAAATAATATCATTAATAAATTAATCAAATTTCCTTGGCGCATGATGAGAAATCTCTTACCTATTTCTTTAACATATGTAATTATCAACCAAAATATAATTATAGTACAAGCAATAGAAATTAACTCTAGCCGCGCAAATGCGCGGGAGACCCTGCTAGTTGTTTATGAAAAAATAAGACATTAAAATATACTAATAATGTATTTGAAAATTAAAAAACATGTATATAAAAAATCCTGATATATACAATTTTTTTACAATATGTATGCCAAAAAGTAGAAATAAAAAAATGTGTTAAAAATATTAATCATGTATTTAAAAATATTAAATATGTGTAAAAAGATGTTCTCAATATATACAAAAAATATAGAATATGTATAAAAAAGTTGATGTCAAAGATATATATTTGGAAAAAATATTAATTATGTATTTGAAAAATGTTCAACTACATATAAAATGTTCAACTACATAAAAAATGTTAAAAATATATTAATTATGTATTTGAATAAAATTTTAAACATGTATACGAAATATTTCAATTCAATACAAAAAGAGAAAGAAAAACAGTAAAAAAAAGTAATGAAGGAAACCAAAGAAAAAAACTAAAGAAAACCTGCGCAAACGAATGGAAAAACAGTGAAACCAAGAAATAACCCGTAGAAAACCAATAAAGAAACAAACAAAAGAAAAACGAAGAAAGCAAGAAAACCAAGAAAGACACAAAGAAAAAAAAAGAGAGAAAACCATTAAAACCGTGGAAGAAACAAAAAAGTCGGTAAAAAAAGAAAAATCGAAGACATGAGAAAACTGATGAAGAAACAGTGAAAAAAATAATGAAAAATGCACAAGAAAAAACCTTGAAGAAAGCAGTACGTGAACCAGCAAAAGCATGCCACTCGATCGGAACAGCGAAGTGAAAAAGAGACGAAAAACGGGTCGGCTCGGTACTGTAGCGCTGTGAATACGCTTCAGGCAAGAGCGAAGGGACACTCGCTACAAGTGTGATATAGCATTGGCGCGTGTATTAAACAGGTCCGTCTGCAACATGTTTAGACCTATGTAAAAGACCAGTGATAGGCGCCGGCCGACTGGTCAAAAATTGGCCGAAATCACTATTCTAACCTTCTGGACGATCTTTGTCATAAACTGAACTCGATATAAAAGTATTTCATAATCTGACCCTTTTAGAAACGCCAAAAACTGCGACATTTCCGCTCCACATAGAAACGCCAAGCTACCTAGCGTTGCTGCTCCACATGTAAACGCCGAGGTGTCTCGCGTTTTTTCTCCACATGAAAACGCCAACTGCCTTGGCGTTGTTGTCCTATGTGGCAACGCCATTGCCTTTGGCGTTTTATACGCAGCTCGATCGGCAGGAGCATGTATTGATTAATAAAAGCCCGACCAAACTTATTTTCCTCTGTTGTTGTATTCAAGCCAGTGGCCCAAGACGCTAGCCCGCTGGACAGACATGCATGGCGGACCTACTAGCTACTGCCTGCTGGGCTGGGCATTCACGAAATCTATCTATCTCTGGCAGTGCGAGGGAGGGAGGCAGCAAGAGCACGTGAAGGATGAATTCGTGTAGCCAGCAGCGGCGTCTAGCTCTATCCATGGACGTACGCAACTGGCAGCTGGCTGCACGCATGTGAAATGGAGCTAGCGTGCGCTGTGACTGATACATTGCACAATTTTACACTAAGTTTAGAGGTACGTGGACCCCAGCTTAGAGGCCATATTGCCTCTAAACATTGTGGATGCCCTGCATCTACTTCAATTTGCCATGCCGCCACGTACGTACGGCACACCCAGTGGCCAAGCACGCATTGATCCATGCATGCATGCACGGTCGCGCGCCCGGTGCGTGCACGGACAGCAGGGCAGCCTGTCTCGTTAGCATGGAGGTGAACTGTGCGCGCGTCAGTGCACTTTTTTCTTCTGGGTTTAAAAACCTAGCTAGCTAGTGTTGGCAGTAAACTAGTACCAGCTAGTTCATTTGTATGTGCAGCTCGTCGGCATCCATCTAGTATCTACCTACTCACTCGTGCATGCAAGCCCACTATCACTAGCTAACTACAGGAACCATGCATGCATGCATTCATCAATTCTTGCAGGTATTTCTTTATACCATATATGAAACGCCAAAGCTAATGGCGTTGCCATGTAGGGCGGAAACGCCAAAGAGGTTGGCGTTTCATGTGGAGAAGAAACGCTAGCTGGCTAGGCGTTTTCATATGGAACAGTAACGCTAGCTAGCTCGGCGTTTCTATGTAAAGCAGAAATGTCGTGGTCTGTGACGTTTCTAAAAAGGTCATATTATGAAATACTTTTATGTCGAGTTCAGTTCGTGACAAAGATCGTCAAGAAGGTTAGAACAGTGATTTCGGCCTAAAAAATTAGGCCGACTGTGCGTCAGTCATCATATGCTAGTTGTCCGGTTGGTCAGTGATAAGCCCCGTCCGACCGGTCCAAAATTAGGCCGCCTGTGCGTTGGTCGTCATATGCTAGTGGTCCGATTCATCCAATCTAGTCCAAAAAAGTTCATCTTGAAAAGCTCCTTCCTCGCGTTACACCTACGTCTTACACATCTTACGTATTCCCTCCGTTTCAAAATAGATGACTCAACTTTATACTAACTTTAGTATAAAGTTGGGTCATGTATTTTGGAACGGAGGGAGTAGCTCGTTAGGCGCGCGGTGCCGCACTCTCCCGATGCCGTTAGTTACTGCACCGTGTCGTTCCTCCTGCTCTATGCTAGATCTCGTCGCCGGGATTCGCGGCAACCCACCACCAGCATCTTGTTCGTGTCTCGCCACCGCGTTTGAATGAATGTAGCAAAAATGTCACCGGTAGTAGCAAAAAAATTGACATAGCTGTAGCAAAAAAATGTTCGTCCTCGCCATCGCTGATCGCAACTAAGTTGTAAAGCACCATCGCCGCTGTGAATGGATGCAGCAAAAACATCGTCAACAGTAGAAAAAAATTGACACAATTGCAACAAAAATGTCGTCCTCGCTGTCCCCGGTTGCAGCTAAGTGGTAAAGCACCCGTGGGCATCGTGAATGGATGTAGAAGAAACATCACTAGTACTTCCTTCGTCCGAAAATACTTGTCATCAAAATGGATAAAAGGAGATGTATCTAGACGTATTTTAGTTCTAGATACTTCCCTTTTATCCATTTTGATGACAAGTATTTTCGGACAGAGGGAGTAGTGAAAAAATTCTGACAGGTTGCATGCCATCGTAGATCGTAGCTAAGTCATAAAATGGATAAAATCCGACATGTTGCAACAAAAATGTCGCTGTCGTCCGTCGCAAATCGCAGCTAAGTCATAAAATGGATATAGCAAAAAAATCGATAGTACCAAAAAACAACGATGGTTGCGAAAAATGTTGTCGCCGTCGTCACAGGGACACGGCTAAACCATGAAAGATTGCAGCAATTTTTTTGCCAATATCAGCTTCTGCCATCGCCGGTTGTAGCAAAAAACATGCTGCTCGCAGTCACTGTCGGATTTCGGGTTCCGCAGACCCTTGAGAGCTTCGAACTCTGGGGTGCGTGCGAAGAACTCAAACTCCCCAGTCTGCCTACTCGACAATCTCACGGCCTAGCTCGATGAACTCAAAGAAAAGGAGACACGACAGTTTACCCAGGGTTGGGCCACCTTGCGGTGTAAAACCCTACTCCTGCTTTATAGTGGATTGGCCTCGTGGGGTTGAGGATGAACTAGTATAGTGGGAGAACAACCTCAGGAGGAGTGTTCTTGAGCTCAAGTGAGCTGGTGAGCTGGTCAGGGTGGAATGGATCTGATCCCCCTCTATGGTGGTGGCTAGTTCCTATTTATAGTGGCCTTGGTACTCTTCCCAAATGAAGGCGGGAAGGGATCCCACAACGGCCAAATTCGAAGGAAGACAACTAGTACATGCTATCCTGACAAAAATAGTCTTCGCCTACAAAAGTCTTTGATTGTGACGCCGTGGTGGGCTCGTCGATGACCTTCGTCCTGCCATCCTGGCGGTGTTGGTATTGTTGCACCGGAATGGAAACCCTTGGCCGATTCCTCGGGACTCCGCGCCTGCCTTGCCTCCTTAGCACCAAAGAGGAAACTGGTACTCTGTGCCCGCTGGCGCCCGCCTGTCCTTGGTCGTCATGGCTCACGTCATCGGCGCCTAGCGAGGTGAGGCCTGCATAGAAATCTCCGCTCATCGGGAGCCAGCCTGAGGTGGCTGCTCCTTGTGGAGGACTTGGTGTCGTCCGCCTCGCGAGGGTCTTGAGTTGTTGATGCCGAAGTTGGGCCGTGCCAAGCCATCGGTAAGCCACGCCATGGGCCGCAGGCAGGCAAGTCTGGGTACCCCCGTTCCCAGAATGCCGACAGTAGCCCCTGAGCCCAAGGCATGTTCGAACTTGGCTTTGAGGTGAAGCCAAATGGCAAGTGTGGAGCGCGGCGGGCCCTAACCGCCCGCGGCCTTGGTCGACGCGTGACGATTGATGGGACGTGGGCGTCTCCGCTTCCCCACGTGGCCTCGACAACCGTTTGACTTGGCGAGACTCTGCTGCATGCAGAGAAAAACCATCATTGCGTGGGATCGTGGAGGCCGGCGGTTGGCCTCCCTTCGGCTATAAATGAGGGGAGGCGCGGAGCCCCCCTTGCTTATCTCCATCTTCTCGCCGCCCGCTTCTTCTTCTTCCTCTTCGTCTTGCCGCAACATCCATGGCACCGACGAGGAAGTTCTCCGCAGCTAAGAAGGGGAAAGCACCCAAGGAGGGGCCGGACTCGCCACCGCCCAAGAGGGGGAGAGGCCGCCCCCGCAAGCATGTTGTGACCCCTGCGGTAACTCCTCAAGGGCGCGGGCGCTCCTATTCACCGGCCGGTGTCACTTTGGGTGGCCACGACGGTGCTTCTTATCGAGGTGGGGGCCGCCAAGGGCGAGGAAGCCCATGTGATGATGGGAGGCATGCCATGATTGCGCGGCCTCCTCGGCCGCGCTTCCATTTGGCGGATGTGCTCCCGGAGTTTGTCGTGTGGTCGGAGAAGCCTGCCGGTACATGGCTCCAGGTTCCGCGCTCCTTTGCCGGCGAGTTGTCGGCCATGGGGCTTGACGGCCTCTAGCTGCAGGCCAACGACTGTTGTAGCAGGGCCTCGTGGGCCGGGGTCGAGGTCACCGTCGTAGGCAACGTGACCCTGACCCGTGGTTGGCAGGCGTTCGCCCGTGCATGAGACCTGAGCGGGAGGTGCACCCTCCACTTCAAGTACGACGGCCTCGCGCCTTTACGTGAGGGTGTTTAGGATGGACGGCCGCCGCGCAGGGTGCTGCCCCGAGGATGGCAGCAACGACGATGAGCTTGGCCTTGACGACGGCCGCGACGACGACGAGGGCGAGCTTGCCCTTGGTGACAGCCGCGCCTCCCCCAGTGGCGGCGGCTCCCCCTCCGGCGAGAGCACCAGCAGTGAAGGCTATGATCAGCCACCTTGCCGCCGGGCTCGGATTTGGGGAGACGACGGGTCGTCTCGCCGCCGTGCTCCGATGAAGCGGGAGGAGGACTCGTGATGAGTCTGGGGCTGCCGGAGCCTGGCTTCAGGAGCTGCTACGGCCGTGCGGGCTACTTTTGTTTAACCTTTCCTTCCTCCTGCATTTTTAAAAAAGTAGATGGCCCCGCTGGGGTGTGTAATGTAACTATGGCACTTACGCACTATGCTATGCTTATTATTTTGATGTTATGTCGTGATATCTGTGTTCCGAGTAGGTGCGGTTTGGGTAACTTAGCTTGATATGCTTGCGGCAGCTTCCTCCCTAACGGGTGCACCTCTCCAGCAGCGTCCGACGGAGCTCCCTTCCTGACGACTCGGGAGCCGTCGGGGCTCAGGAGGCGTTGTAAAGCTGCAGAGTTATTAGAAACCTTGGTTGGGCGTCTCATTCTTCCTCGCACGAGCCCCCAGGCGTGGGTTGGTTGGGGCTGGTACACCGTGTCGCACTGCCCAGAGGCACGGACTTAAGAGGGTGCACACGCCCACAAGCTCATTCGAGAGCGTCTCGCGAGGATTTAAAGAAGCCGAGGCTTCGGCGAGGTGTGTTCGCGGTGCAGGCGAACCCAAACAAGCACACCTGCCTAGCCCCCGCGCGTGTGACATGTGAGGAGGAGCAACGGACAACTGCCGCTCTTCCTGGGCCAAGACTGAGAGGCGAGCGAAGTAAGAGGAGAAACATTTCAACTCGGCGAACGAAAAAGAACGCGAAAACTCCAAATTCCATTAAAAAGTCACAAACCAGCTATAGAAAGCAAGCAAAAGAACAGCCGCATACGACACCTTGTCTAGTCTTCTCACCAGCGCGGAGCTAAGTGCTGCCACTAGGACATGGGAGGGAGCCCTCGTGAGGCCCGCGGGCGACACTCAGGAGACTCCAGGGCGTGTACAACCCCACTCAATATTACATGAGAGTGTCACGAGTGGAGACCTTCACAGGCAGGGGGCCTTGCTTCATGGGTAGAACTTCCGAAGGTGCTTGATGTTCCAGGCATTCTGGATGGGGATCCCGTCCTGCATCTCCAGGCGCGTGGCGCCACGCCTGGAGACACGGACGATCCTGAACGGGCCCTCCCACATGGGTGAGAGCTTATGCAACCCCTCCCTAGAGAGCACCCGCCTCAGGACAAGATCACCCACCTCGAGCATCCTGGAGCGGACGCTGCAGCAGTGGTATGATACGTCCATTTTGTATCATGCTTTTATATCGATATGTATTGCATTATGGGCTGTTATTACACATTATGTCACAATACTTATGCTTTTTCTCTCTTATTTTACAAGGTTTACATGAAGAGGGAGAATGCCGACAGCTGGAATTCTGGGCTGGAAAAGGAGCAAATATTAGAGACCTATTCTGCACAACTCCAAAAGTCCTGAAACTCCACGAAAGTCAGTTTTGGAATATATAAAAAATATTGGGCGAAGGAAGCACCAGAGGGGGCCACCCACCGTCCACAAGGGTGGAGGGCGCGCCCTACCCCCTGCCTCGTGGGCCACCTAGAAGCCCCCCGATACCCATCTTCCGGTATAAGGTGTCTTGAGCCCTGAAAAAAAATCAGAAGGAAGCTTTCGGGACGAAGCGCCGCCGTCTCGAGGCAGAACCTTGGCAGAACCAATCTAGGGATCCGGCGGAGCTATTCTGTCGGGGAAACATCCCTTCGGGAGGGGGAAATCGTCACCATCGTCATCACCATCGATCCTCTCATCGGGAGGGGGTCAATCTCCATCAACATATTCACCAGCACCATCTCCTCTCAAACCCTAGTCCACCTCTTGTATCCGATCTTTTCTCAAAACCTCAGATTGGTACCTGTGGGTTGCTAGTAGTGTTGATTAGTCCTTGTAGTTGATGCTAGTTGGTTTATTCGATGGAAGATTATATGTTCAGATCCTTTATGCACATTAATACCCCTCTGATTATGAACATGAATATGATTTGTGAGTAGTTACGTTTGTTCCCGAGGACATGGGAGAAGTCTTGTTATAAGTAGTCATGTGAATTTGGTATTCATTCAATATTTTGATGAGATGTATGTTGTCTTTCCTCTAGTGGTGTTATGTGAACGTAGACTACATGAAACTTCACCATTGTTTGGGCCTAGGGGAAGGCATTGGGAAGTAATAAGTAGATGATGGGTTGCTAGAGTGACAAAAGCTTAAACCCTAGTTTATGCGTTGCTTCGTAAGGGGCTGATTTGGATCCATATGTTTCATGCTATGGTAAGGCTTACCTTAATTCTTCTTTTGTAGTTGCGTGTTTGCGAGGGGGGTTCATCATAAGTGGGATGCTTGTCCAAGGAAGGGCAGTACCCAAGCACCGGTCCACCCACATATCAAATTATCAAAGTAACGAACACGAATCATATGAGCATGATGAAAACTAGCTTGACGATAATTCCCATGTGTCCTTGGGAGCGCTTTCCTTTATATAAGAGTTTGTCTAGGCTTGTCCTTTGCTACAAAAAGGATTGGGCCACCTTGCTGCACCTTGTTTACTTTTGTTACTTGTTACCCGTCACGAATTACCTTATCACAAAACTAATGGTTACCGATAATTTCAGTGCTTGCAGAGAATACCTTACTGAAAACTGCGTGTCATTTCCTTCTGCTCCTCGTTGGGTTCGACACTCTTACTTATCGAAAGGACTACGATAGATACCCTATAATTGTGTGTCATCAAGACTCTTTTCTGACGCCATTGCCGGGGAGTGAAGCGCCTTTGGTAGGTGGAATTTGGTAAGGAAAAAATTATATAGTGTGCTGAAATTTACTGTCACTTGTTACTATGGAAAATAATCCTTTGAGGAGCTTGTTTGGGGATTCACCCCGACGAGTAGAGCAAAGAGTTCTCCTCAACCTGCTGAACCTACTAAAAATGTTTACTTTGAAATTCCTTTGGGTATGATAGAGAAACTACTAGCTAATCCTTTTACAGGAGATGGAACATTACATCCCGATATGCACCTAATCTATGTGGATGAAGTTTGTGGATTATTTAAGCTTGCAGGTATGCCCGAGGATATTATCAAGAAGAAGGTCTTCCCTTTATCTTTGAAGGGAAAGGCATTGACATGGTTTAGGCTATATGATGATATTGGATCATGGGACTACAACCGATTGAAATTGGATTTCATCAGAAGTTTTATCCTATGCATCTGGTTCATCATGATCGTAATTATATATATAATTTTTGGCCTCGCAAAGGAGAAAGTATCGCTCAAGCTTGGGGGAGGCTTAATTCAATGTTATATTCATGCCCCAATCATGAGCTCTCAAGAGAAATTATTATTCAAAAAATTTATGCCCGACTTTCTCTCAATAATCGCTCCATGCTCGATATTTCTTGTACTGGTTCTTTTATGATGAAGACTATTGAACTCAGATGGGATTTATTGGAAATAATTAAATGCAACTTTGAAGATTGGGAACTCAACGAAGGTAAGGAGTTAGGTATAACACCTAAGTTTTATTGTGTTAAATCTTTTATGGATACCGATGCTTTTCGTGAATTTAGCACTAAATATGGACTTGACTCTAAGATAGTAGCTTCTTTCTGTGAATCATTTGCTACTCATGTTGATCTCCCTAAGGAGAAGTGGTTTAAATATCATCATCCCATTGAAGTAAAAGTATTTGAATCTATTAAAGTTGAAGAAAAGACTATCACTTATAATGTTGATTCTATTGTTCCTACCGCTTATATTGAGAAACCACCTTTCTCTGTTAGAGTAAAGGATCATGCTAAAGCTTTAACTGTGGTTCGTAAGAGTAATGCTAGAACACCTACACCCCCTGAGCAAATTAAAGTTGAACCTACTATTGCTATTGTTAAAGATCTCTTGGTCGATAATATTGATGGACAAGTTATTTACTTCTGTGATGAAGCTGCTAGAATCGCTAGACCCGATACTAAAAATAAACATAGACCTGTTGTAGGCATGCCTGTTGTTTCTGTTAAAATGGGAGATCATTGCTATCATGGCTTATGTGACATGGGTGCTAGTGCGAGTGCAATACCTCATTCCTTATACGAAGAAATTATGCATGATATTGTACCTGCTGAGATAGAAGGTATTGATGTTACAATTAAGCTTGCCAATAGAGATACTATTTCACCAATTGGGATTGTTAGAGATGTTGAAGTCTTGTGTGAGAAAGTTAAATATCCTACTGATTTTCTTGTTATTGGTTCCCCACAAGATGACTTTTGTCCCATTATATTTGGTAGACCCTTCTTGAATATTGTTAATGCTAAGATAGATTGCAAAAAGGATATTATTACTGTTGGCTTAGGGGATTTGTCTCATGATTTTAGTTTTGCTAAATTTCGTAGACAACCCCATGATAAAGAATTGCCTAGTAAAGATGAAATTATTGGTCTTGCTTCTATTGTCGTGCCTCCTAATGATCCTTTAGAACAATATTAGCTAGACCATGAAAATGATATGTTTATGAATGAAAGAAGGGAAATAGATGAAGTATTCTTTAAACATGGACCTATTTTGAAACACAACTTGCCTGTTGAAATTCTAGGGGATCCTCCTCCGCCCAAGGGTGATCCCGTGTTTGAGCTTAAACCATTACCTGATACTCTTAAACATGCTTATCTTGATGAAAAGAAGATATATCCTATTATTATTAGTGCTAACCTTTTAGAGTAGGAAGAAGAGAAATTATTGAAAACTCTGAAGAAGCACCGTGCTGCTATTGGATATACTATTGATGATCTTAAGGGCATTAGTCCCACTCTATGCCAGCACAAAATAAAATTGGAGAAAGACGCTAAACTGGTTGTTGATCACCAAAGACGGTTAAATCCTAAGATGAAAGAAGTGGTAAGAAATGAAATACTAAAGCTTCTAGAGGCAGGTATAATTTGTCCTATTGCTGATAGTCAGTGGGTAAGTCCTGTCCATTGTGTCCCTAAGAAGGGAGGTATTACTGTTGTTCCTAATGATAAAGATGAATTGATCCCACAAAGAATTATTACAGGTTATAGAATGGTAATTGATTTCCGCAAATTAAATAAGGCTACTAGAAAGGATCATTACCCTTTACCTTTTATTGATCAAATGCTAGAAAGTTTATCCAAACATACATATTTTTTCCTTCTGGACGGTTATTCTGGTTTCTCTCAAATACCTGTGTCGAAAGAGGATCAGGAAAAGACCACTTTTACTTGCCCTTTCGGTACCTTTGATTATAGATGTATGCCTTTTGGTTTATGTAATGCACCTGCTACCTTTCAAACATGTATGACTGCTATATTCTCTAACTTTTGTGAAAAGATTGTTGAGGTTTTCATGGATGATTTCTCCGTGTATGGAACATCTTTTGATGATTTCTTAAGCAACCTTGATCGAGTTTTGCAGAGATGTGAAGAAACTAATCTTGTCTTGAATTGGGAGAAGTGCCACTTTATGGTTAATGAAGGTATTGTCTTGGGGCATAAAATTTCTGAAAGAGGTATTGAAGTTGATAAAGCTAAAGTTGATGCTATTGAAAAGATGTCGTGTCCTAAGGACATTAAAGGTATAAGAAGTTTCCTTGGTCATGCCAGTTTTTATAGGAGGTTCATTAAGGACTTTTCTAAAATTTATTGGCCTCTGACTAATCTCTTAAAAAAGATGTTCCTTTTGTCTTTGATGATGATTGTGTATAAGCATTTGAAATACTTAAGAAAGCCTTGATTTCTTCACCTATTGTTCAGCCACCTGATTGGAATTTACCCTTTGAAATTATGTGTGATGCTATTGATTATGTTGTAGGTGTTGTTCTAGGACAAAGAGTTGATAAGAAATTAAATGTTATCCAATATGCTAGTAAAACTCTAGATAGTGCCCAGAGAAATTATGCTACTACTGAAAAAGAATTTTGGGTAGTTGTATTTGCTTGTGATAAGTTCAGACATTATATTGTTGATTCCAAAGTAACTGTTCACACTAATCATGCTGCTATTAAATATCTTATGAAAAAGAAAGATGCTAAACCTAGACTTATTAGATGGGTTCTCTTGCTACAAGAATTTGATTTGCATATTATTGATAGAAAGTGAGCTGAGAACCCCATTGCAGACAACTTGTCTAGGTTAGAGAATGTTCTTGATGACCCACTACCTATAGATGGTAGCTTTCTTGATGAAAAATTAGCTGTCATAAATGCTTCTCGTACTGCTCCATGGTGTGCTGATTATGCTAATTACATTGTTTCTAAATTTATACCACCTAGTTTCACATACCAGCAAAAGAACAAGTTTTTTCTATGATTTAAGACATTACTTCTGGGATGACCCACACCTTTATAAAGGAGTAGATGGTGTTATTAGACGTTGTGTACCTGAGCATGAACAGGAACAGATCCTACTCAAGTGTCACTCCGAGGCTTATGGGGGACACCACGCTGGAGATAGAACTGCACATAAGGTATTGCAATCCGGTTTTTATTGGCCCACTCTTTTCGAAGATGCTCGTAAGTTTGGCTTGTGTTGTGATGAATGTCAAAGAATTGGTAATATTAGTAGACGTCAAGAAATGCCTATGAACTATTCACTTGTTATTGAACCATTTGATGTTTGGGACTTTGATTATATGAGACCGTTTCCTTCCTCTAATGGGTATACACATATTTTAGTTGCTGTTGATTACGTTACTAAGTGGGTAGAAGCTATTCCAACTAGTAGTGCTGGTCATAACACCTCTATTAAGATGCTTCAAGAAGTTATTTTTCTGAGCTTTGGAGTCCCTAGATACTTAATGACTGATGGTGGTTCACATTTTATTCATGGTGCTTTTCGTAAAATGCTTGCTAAGTATGATGTCAATCATAGAATTGCATCTCCATACCACCCATAGTCTAGTGGTCAAGTAGAAATGAGTAATAGAGAGATTAAATTAATTTTGCAAAAGACTGTTAATAGATCTAGAAAGAATTGGTCCAAGAAACTTGAGGATGCATTATGGGCCTACAGAACTACATACAAAAATCCTATGGGTATGTCTCCGTATAAAATGGTTTATGGAAAAGCATTTCACTTACCTCTCGAACTAGAACATAAGGCATATTGGGCCATTAAAGAGCTCAATTATGATTTCAAACTTGCCGGTGAGAAGAGACTATTTGACATTAGCTCACTTGATGAGTGGAGAACCCAAGCCTATGAGAATGCCAAACTATTTAAAGAAAAAGTTAAAAGATGGCGTGACAAAAGGATACAAAAGCGTGAGTTTAATGTAGGTGATTATGTTCTGTTATACAACTCTCGTTTAAGATTGTTTGCAGGAAAACTCCTCTCTAAATGGGAAGGTCCTTACGTTATTGAGGAGGTCTATCATTCCGATGCCATAAAAATCAATAACTTCAAACGCATAAATCCGAAGGTGGTGAACGGTCAAAGAATCAAACATTATATCTTAGGTAATCCCATAAATGTTGAAACCAATGTTATTGACACTGTAACCCTGGAGGATTACACAAGGGACACTTTCCAGAACGTTTCAGACTCCGAAAAGGAATAGGTATGTGGTACAGTAAGTAAACCGACTCCAAAACAGTTCTAATAGCATTTTTTCTCTGTTTTGGAATATTTAAGTAAATAGGAAAATAAGAAGTAGTCCAAAAGGGACACGAGGCGTCCACGAGGGTGGATGCCGTGCCCTACCCCCCCTGGGCGAGCCCCCTGCCTCGTGGGCACCTCGTGTGCCCTACGGTCTCTGTTTTCTTGCACGATACTTCTTTTGGTCGGTAAAAATTCATTATATCATCCCCCGAAAGTTTTGACCACGGTACCACGGAAAAATCCCCTATTTTCGTTTTGAGCTGTTTTCTGCCAGAGTTTCCAAGGACAAACATTATGTCGTCGTCCTCCTCCAACAACGCGGACGATGATGCTTCGTTGATGCAGATGGAACATAGAAGGGAGGATGCCGAGGGAGCCATGATGGGGGAGTATGAAGGAGATTCACTTGAGGAACAACCTCCGGCCTCGAAGAGGGGTACTTTGGCGGGCATCTCCACTATTCCGAATCCCCATCAAGCAATAGGAGCTACAAACAATCATGAAGTCCAAGAGGTTCGAGAAGGGCTTCCCCCTAGGAGGCCCTTACACAGGTTTCATCGGAACAACTTTCATAATTTGGTTCATAATTACGGAGTGGAGAACACCCCTCATACACATATACCCTCCGATTAGGACATATCCTGTCCAAGTGAAAGCAATGCAAGGAAGAGTTCTTGGGGGCCTGAAAATAAGCATCTTATGGAGGAAATACAGAAGAATGCAAATATGCTCCAACGTGCGCTCCAAGAACTACAAGTTCTGAAGGGTGCATTATTGAAGCTGACTACTTCATCAACAGCCCCATCATCACCACCTCCGAAGAAAGAGACATAAATACATGGGTATGGGCACTCTCCTTGGCAACTGCCATGCTTGGGGGAGGTGCCCCGGTATCGTATCACCATCACACTTCTATCTTTACCATTTTTCTTAGTTCGATCCTTTTGGTTATATCTTGATCTAGTAGAATAAAGTTTAGTATTATCTTGTAACATCTCAAATTTTCAATTTGGAATGTTATACATTAGATCATCATTGCATACCATATTTTATTTTGCATTTTGGTTGATCCTAGAAATTCTACGCAACTCAATGACCCACGGAGAGAGTTGGGGATTTCGTTATTTTCATATTTGAGTTTTCTCAAATTTTGAGAATAGGATCATTTGATTTTATTTATTTTATCATCAATTATTTCTATTACAAAAATATGAGAGAGGGAATAAAATGAATTTCCCAAAATAAAGAAATATTCAGGATTTAATAATAAAATCAAATAAGATTTTATTTCGGAGTTTTTCGTTATTTTATTTGAATTTAGGAAAAATGTGCGTTTTTCAAAATTGCATTTAGGTCCCAAATAAATGTTCACCTTGTGCGGCTTGATTTTAGAAGCCCGTGAAAATTTAGTTCGGAATTTTTGGAGTCCGTTTAGTATTTATTTTTATTTTTTTTATTTTTTTTCTGCTGCGTGTATATAAAAAAACGCGCACCGACCTACGGGCCGTGTCTGACCTGGACACCGGCCCGGGAAGGCTTTATAAGCCGAGGGAGAGGCCCAGCCAAGCCAGCGCCCCAGCCCCCGAAACCCTAGCCGCCAGCTCCCGCGCCGCCCCGCCGCCGCAGCCGACCCGACGCCCGAGGTTCGCCGCCGCCTCGTTTTCCGTGCTGGTTTTTTTTCGAAAAACCGTTCGATTTTTCCGTCGGTTTTTTTAGATTCGGTTTTTTAAATAGATCGGTTTTTCCGGTTTATTTAATTTAGCGAGCGTTCGTCGTTTTTCTTTTTCTCGGATTAAATCCGCGATTTTTCTGATCATGATTCCTGGTCCGATTTTCGTTTTAGTATAACTTTTTGCTCGTTTATCGGAATCAGGCGATTCAAGCGCCTGGAGTTTCATCTCGAAACCCTCTATCCGTTTAACCAACTTAAACGAGTTTTTGCTACTGTAAAATTTGCCCTAGATCCAGATTAGTAGAACTAAGTTGTTTTTTTTCGCCGTTTGACTTTCGTTGCTTCGTTCGATTTGATTCTTTTTGCCAACCGGAGTTCTTAAGTTGAACCTTCTGGTTAGATCTCTTATTTGAGTTTTACCTGTGCATTAGATGAGTACTTATTGTATGCTTGTTTGTTTCTATGCGATAGAATACCCGGAGTGCGCCGCTTGTTACTTCGAATCGCTAGGTTTCCCGGATCATCGGCAAGGCAAGTAACACTTTGATCATACCTTTTCCTACTACCCAATTTTATTGCATTAGATCAATCCTCACACATTGCATGATTAGGATCTAATTAAATTGTGGGATGGGAAGTAGTTGAGGTAGTACCTATTACCTGTTTATTATCAAACCTTTGGGAGTTACTTCTACGTTTGCTTACTATGCCATGCTATGCTTGTAGACGTGGATTGGGTGAGTGATATCCATGACAGATGTGAGTTTGTTAATTAATGGTTTATCTAAGGTGGCAACTTAAACACAAATCTGGGTGGATTGAGGCACCTAGGTATTCCAGGACTTGGCCTGTTTTCTTTTGGACCGCCACCCAGGCTCAAAGGGATCATGAGACTATTCATACTAGAAACTTCCGTGTGCAGCCACAAGCTATTATGGGCTCTAGCATAGTTGACTAAGTCGTGCGAACTCTTACAGTGGTAGACTAGCAGATGTAGGGGATGTAGGTGGTACGGTCTACCCGATCGTAAGGTGCTAGCGCTTCTGAAAGTCTATGTCTCGGTCATCCGTCTTCTCAAACACCTTGTAGTGCGAGAAACCAAACGGATGTGATCGAGTCTCGTGGGGAAAAGTGCGCAAACCTCTGCAGAGTGAAATAAACTAATCATGATTAGCCGTGTCCCCGGTTATGGACATATTGATTATCTAGTACCTGGATTTTCATGTGAATCTCAACATGTTACTCTAAATTAATTTTGTTGGATTTTGTTTAATGATGATGCTTAATTGGGATTGAGAATGCGGTCAACCATTCTCAATGTTTAACAACTACCATGATAGTTAAATAATTTTATTCCTTTGTAGTAGGGAAAATTGGCTTTACGCAAAACTGTAACCATAGAGCTTTCCACCAGCCAAATATGCATATAGTATAGCTATTTCATTCCATTACTCTCTATGTGTTACCTTGCCAGCATATTCCATGTGCTGGCCCGTTTCGGGCTGCAACGTTAATGTTGCAGACTTTTCAGATGACGATTAAGGAGTTTTTAGGTCGTGGTTCTATACTCAGTGATGCCGTTGGAGTTGATGGACTCACTTATCTTCCAAGCCTTCCACTGTTATCGTTATTAGATGGCCTTAAGCCATATTTATTGTATTAAGTTCTCTTTTGAGACCCTTGATGTAATAAGTGTGTGATTGCTACTCTGTTATAAATCCTCCGAGTACTGTGTGGTGTCAGCATTACTGATCCAGGGATGACACCGGAGCACAGAGATCAGACTGTTTGAGGTCTGGTCGCTACTGAGATGGTATCAGAGCACACGCTGACTGTAGGACATGACCACTAAGCTAAAAGACCTAGATCACTATTCACTCTCTCCTCTTCTGACCTCTCATCTTTTCTACTCTTTTAGGATGGCGGATCAAGGAACAAGTTCACGCAACCGGATGAAGATACACCCTTTGGACGTCACTTGAAGGAAGTCACTAGATACCTGAACATAGGAGTACCAAGCTTCACCGGATCCTACAACGCCACTTTACCTGAAGAAGAGCGCTGGATGATTCAAGTTCAAGTTCTAGGAAGGACGTTCATGCCAGTCACTGAGCCCAAAGAGTTTTCTTTTGATGCACCAACTTGGAATCTAGGAAAGAGCATGGCAGCTCACATCGCCACGGGACGCATTGGAGAAGTCTACCGTAAGGATCTCAAGGATACTATCTACCAGATTTGTGGGCGCCGAGATGAGCACTGACAGATGATCAGCACCAGCAAGGATAGATCAATCGCAACTTTTATCCAGGAGTTAAACCAGCACATTCGACGATAGGAGAACCAGATGTGCGCCGGCATGATAGATCTGAAGAAGGCTAAGACTAGAATTAAGGAACTGGAGGAAGAACTCAAGGCTACACATGAAGATTATGAAGAAGAAATTGAAGTATTGGTGGAGAAGAATGACGACCTGATCAAGAAGATTGGAATATTTATGGGAGGCCCTACGCCAGTAGAGGAAGACGAAGAACCCAAGGAGATTAGCCCAGAAGACTACATCATCATCGACGACACCGACTCGGATCCAGATAGTAGCGATGATGACTATGTTGATGAAGCTGGAGCAGATATCATGGAGTCTGCAACCGAAGAATATTTGTAGTAGACCACCTCATCAGTAGTAGTAGTCCACCATGTAAATATAGTAATCCGAGCACTTTTGCGATAGATAGATCGATTGTATGCCCTTGTTTGATTGAATGAAGTGAATTGTTTGTTTTGCCTCATGTGCATATGGTAGTGTTTTCTCTTTAGACCCCCTCTATTCTTACATCTCATCTTTTCAAAAACCCTCAGATGCCTCCGAGACGTGACCCCGAATTTGCCTTACCACCGGAGCTCACCCAGTTGATCCAGCAGCAGAACACATTGATGCAGTTGCTAGTCCAGAATCAGAATCAGGGGAACAACAACAACAACCCACCACCACCACCACCACCACCTGTTGATCACTTAGCCCGTTTTCTTAGGCTAAATCCGTCGGTGTTTTCCAGTAGCACCGAGTGATAGTAGTAGATGATTGGCTCCGCAAGACAGCTAGAGAGTTGACCACAGCAGGATGTATGGATGCGGAGAAGGTGAAGTTTGCCGCACATCAGCTTGAAGGACCCGCAGCATCATGGTGGGAGAATTTCACAGCCACCTTCCCTATCAACACTGTCACATGGGACCAGTTTCAGTAGGCTTTTCGTACTGCACATGTTTCAGCAGGAGCTATGGCCATGAAGAAGCGTGAGTTTCGCAACTTGCGCCAAGGAGGACGGACAGTTGGCCAGTATGTGGAGGACTTTAGTAAGTTAGCATGTTATGCCCCAGATGATGTTGCTACGGATGCAACTAAGCAGGAGAAGTTTTTAGAAGGACTGAATGATGTGTTGAGCATGCAGTTGATGGTAGCCACCTTCAAAAACTACCTGGAGTTGGTAGATCGTGCTCTTATGATTGAAGGGAAGCACCAGCAAATTGAGAATCGCAAGAGGAAGTATGGACAAGGAAAGTACACTTCAGGAGCTCAGCAGAAGCCACGTTTTACCCCTAGACCGGGAGGATATTTTCAGCATACCCATGGAGGAGGTAGCTCGCACAATCACAATGGCACCAAGAATGGAAATGGCAATGGAGGAAGCAACGACCAGAATCGCACCAACCCATCAACCCCAGCCAAGAAGGACCTGAGCCAAGTCACTTTCTTTAAGTGTCAGAAGACCGGACATTATGCCAATGAATGTCCTGAAGGCCAAAATGGCAATGGAAGTTCTAGGAAGAAGCCGAACCCTTTCAACAGGGTACATGTGAACCACGTTAGCGTGGAGGAGGTTGAAGCTCAGCCCGATGCAGTAATAGGTAAGTTTTTGGTTAAGTCATTTACTGCACTCGTTCTTTTTGATACTAGTGCATCGCATTCATACATCTCAAGGGGATTTGTGGATAAGTATAACCTATCAACCCAAGCCCTTAGGTCACCCATGTTAGTAACCTTGCCTGGAGAAGAATATATGGCCAGTCGATGGTGTGATTGGTTACCATTAAGGATTGGTAACTATGTTTTTCCCTCAGACCTAATAGTATTGGAATCCCAAGGATTGGATGTGATATTAGGCATGGATTTGTTATCAAAGTATGAAGGGAATATTGAATGTGCTAGTAAGTCAATATTGCTTACCACCCCAGAAGGGAGAAGGATCAAGTATGTATCCCAGCATGTGCCAAAGAGGACTCAAGTAAATTGCCTAACAGGAGTTGTGCAGGAGGAAGTACCAGTGGTAAGGGATTTCCCTGAAGTATTTCCAGTGGAGTTGCCAGGCATGCCACCGGATAGAGATATTGAGTTTTTGATTGAGCTATTGCCAGGCACATGGCCAATATCAAAGAGACCATATAGGATGCCAGCAAAGGATTTGGTGGAAATTAAGAAGCAGATTAAGGAGTTACTGGATAAGGGATATATTCGCCCAAGTTCTTCGCCTTGGGGATCGCTAGTACTTCTAGTGGAGAAGAAGGATGGATCGTTAAGGATTGTTGTTGATTATCGAGGATTGAATGAAGTAACGATCAAGAACAAGTACCCACTACCAATGATCAATGATCTGTTTGATCAATTGCAAGGAGCTAAGGTATTTTCCAAGATCGATCTGTGATCAGGATACCACCAGTTGAAGATTCGAGAACAGGATATTCCTAAGACAGCTTTTACCACCAGGTACGAGCTGTATGAGTACACTGTTATGTCATTTAGTCTGACTAACGCACCTGCATATTTTATGAACATGATGAACAAAGTGTTTATGGAGTTCTTAGATAAGTTCGTCGTAGTGTTCATTGATGATATCCTGGTTTATTCGAAGAATGAAGAGGAACACAAGGAGCATTTGAGTTTGGTACTTGGAAAGCTCAGAGAACATCAATTATATGCC
Organism: Triticum monococcum; assembly: GCA_034509565.1. Classification (NCBI taxonomy): domain Eukaryota; kingdom Viridiplantae; phylum Streptophyta; class Magnoliopsida; order Poales; family Poaceae; genus Triticum; species Triticum monococcum. The sequence goes on from CM067843.1 coordinate 238,371,914, forward strand.
AAGTTCAGCAAATGTGAGTTTTGGTTGAAGGAAGTAGGATTCCTCGGACACGTTATATCTGGAGAAGGAATAGCAGTAGATCCTGCTAAAGTTGATACCGTGACCAAATGGGAAGCACCAACTACCGTTGGGGAGATCCGGAGTTTTCTTGGACTCGCAGGATACTACCGGAGATTTATTGAGAATTTCTCAAAGATTGTGAAGCCTATGACTGAGTTGTTAAAGAAAGATACCAAGTTCATATGGACGGAGGAATGTGAGGCTAGTTTCCAGGAGTTGAAGAAACGCTTGGTTACCTCAACAGTGTTGATTTTGCCAGACTAGACCAAAGATTATGAGGTGTATTGCGACGCTTCACGTCGAGGACTTGGAGCAATGCTTATGCAGGAAGGGAGAGTTGTTTCATATGCCTCAAGACAACTGAAGCCTCACGAGTTGAATTATGCCACGCATGATTTGGAGTTAGCAGCCGTAGTGCATGCTTTGAAAACATGGAGGCATTTCCTCATTGGAAACCATTGTGAGGTGTACACGGATCATAAGAGTTTGAAGTACATTTTCACACAGAAGGAGTTGAATCTCAGACAAAGGAGATGGTTGGAGCTCATCAAGGATTATGATATGAAATTGCATTATCATCCCGAAAAGGCTAATGTAGCAGCTGACGCATTAAGCCGTAAGAGCCATGTCAATACGTTAATGATGGGAGAAATACCCAAGGAGTTAGCAGAAAATCTTCGTGAACTATGTTTGGAAATAGTTCCGAGAGGCTATGTAGCAGCATTGGAGATTCAGTCAACCTTGATGGATAGAATCAGAGAAGCTCAGAAGACTGACAAAGAGATTGCCGCTATAAAGGAGAAACTGAGCAAAGGAAAAGCTAAAGGATTTCGTGAGGATGAGCACGACACCCTATGGTTTGAAGACCGTGTTTATGTGCCCAATGACCCGGAGATTAGGAAGTTGATACTGCAAGAGGCACATGACTCACCGTATTCAATTCACCCAGGAAATACCAAGATGTATTTGATTTGAAGGATATTTTCTGGTGGACCAGAATGAAGAAGGATATTGCGGAGTATGTAGCAGTTTGTGATGTATGTCAGAGAGTAAAGGCAGAGCATCAGAAGCCAGCAGGATTGTTACAACCATTGCCGATACCCGAATGGAAGTGGGATAAGTTAGGCATGGATTTTATCACGGGATTACCCAGGACTCATTCAGGCTATGACTTAATTTGGGTTGTAGTCGATCGATTGACGAAAGTAGCTCATTTCATCCCAGTAAAGACCACTTACAGCAGTGCTAAGTTGGCAAAGATATACATGACCAGGATCGTATGTTTGCATGGAGTTCCGAGGAGTATCGTATCGGATAGAGGAACCCAGTTTACCTCAAAGTTCTGGAAATAGTTGCATGAAACTTTGGGTACCAGGCTAGAATTCAGTACAGCTTTTCATCCACAGACAGATGGATAGACCGAGAGAGTCAATCAGACTATGGAGGATATGCCGAGAGCTTGTGCGCTAGATTATGGATCTAGTTGGGACGACAATTTTCCATATGCAGAGTTCTCTTACAACAACAGTTACCAAACCAGTTTAAAGATGGCCCCTTTCGAAGCTTTGTATGGAAGGAGGTGCAGGACACCACTGTCATGGGACGAAGTTGGAGACCGCCAGTTGTTTGGTCCTGACTTGATTAAAGAGTCTGAACAGAAGGTGAAGTTGATTCGTGATAGGCTCAAGATAGCCCAGTCCAGGCAGAAGAGTTATGCAGATTCTAAATGCAAGGAGACAGTTTACGAAGTTGGAGATAGAGCTTATCTTCGAGTATCTCCACTTCGGGGAACAAAGCGTTTTGGAGTTAAAGGGAAGTTAGCGCCACGATTTGTAGGACCATATCGAGTTTTGGAGCATATGGGAGAAGTGGCCTACAAGTTGGAATTGCCTGAAGGATTGTCAGGAGTTCATGATGTGTTCCACGTTTCCTAGTTGAAGAAGAGTCATGCGGAGATGGCTGACATACCATTGAGAGACACAGTGCCTTTGGAAACTATTCAGTTGGATAATGATTTGACGTACGAGGAGAAACCAATTAAGATTCTCGAGTTTGCCAATCGAGTCACCCGCAGCAAGGTTATCAAGTTTTGCAAAGTTCAGTGGAGCCACCACACAGAGGATGAAGCCACCTGGGAACGAGAGGAAGATTTGCTCAAGGACCACACTCACCTATTTTCTAGCCAACCCGAATCTCGAGGGCGAGATTCATCTTAAGGGGGGTAGGTTTGTAACATCCCAAATTTTCAATTTGGAATGTTATACATTAGATCATCATTGCATGCCATATTTTATTTTGCATTTTGGTTGATCCTAGAAATTCTACGCAACTCAATGACCCACGGAGAGAGTTGGGGATTTCGTTATTTTCATATTTGAGTTTTCTCAAATTTTGAGAATAGGATCATTTGATTTTATTTATTTTATCATCAATTATTTCGGAGTTTTTCGTTATTTTATTTGAATTTAGGAAAAATGTGCGTTTTCCAAAATTGCATTTAGGTCCCAAATAAATGTCCACCTTGTGCGGCTTGATTTTAGAAGCCCGTGAAAATTTATTTCAGAATTTTTGGAGTCCGTTTAGTATTTCTTTTTATTTATTTTTTTTCTTCTGCGCGTATATATAAAAAAACGCGCACCGACCTACGGGCCGTGTCCGACCTGGACACCGGCCCGGGAAGGCTTTATAAGCCGGGGGAGAGGCCCAGCCGAGCCAGCGCCCCAGCCCCCGAAACCCTAGCCGCCAACTCCCGCGCCGCCCCGCCGCCGCCGGAGGTCCGCCGCCGCCTCGTTTTTACGCGTCGGTTTTTTTATTTTTTTTGAAAAACCGTTCAGATATTCCGTCGGTTTTTCCGTCGTTTTTTTAGATTCGGTTTTTAAATAGATCGGTTTTTCCGGTTTATTTAATTTAGCGAGCGTTCGTTGTTTTTCTTTTTCCCGGATTAAATCCGCGATTTTTCTGATCGCGATTCCTGATCCGATTTTCGTTTTAGTATAACTTTTTGCTCGTTTATCGGAATCATGCGATTCAAGCGCGTGGAGTTTCGTCTCGAAACCCTCTATCCGTTTAACCAACTTAAACAAGTGTTTGCTACTGTAAAATTTGCCCTAGATCCTGATTAGTAGAACAAAGTTGTTTTTTTCGCCGTTTGACTTTCGTTGCTTCGTTCGATTTGATTCTTTTTGCCAACCGGAGTTCTTAAGTTGAACCTTCTGGTTAGATCTCTTATTTGAGTTTTACCTGTGCATTAGATGAGTACTTATTGTATGCTTGTTTGTTTTTCTGCGATAGAATACCCGGAGTGCGCCGCTTGTTACTTCGAATCGCTAGGTTTCCCGGATTATCAGCAAGGCAAGTAACACTTTGATCATACCTTTTCCTACTACCCAGTTTTATTGCATTAGATCAATCCTCACACATTGCATGATTATGATCTAATTAAATTGTGGGATGGGAAGTAGTTGGGGTAGTACCTATTACCTGTTTATTATCAAACCTTTGGGAGTTACTTCTACGTTTGCTTATTATGCCATGCTATGCTAGTAGACGTGGATTGGGTGAGTGATATCCATGACAGATGTGAGTTTGTTAATTAATGGTTTATCTAAGGTGGCAACTTAAACACACATCTGGGTGGATTGAGGCACTTGGGTATTCCAGGACTTGCCTGTTTTCTTTTGGACCGCCACCCAGGCTCAAAGAGATCATGAGACTATTCATACTAGAAACTTCCGTGTGCAGCCACAAGCTATTATGGGCTCTAGCATAGTTGACTAAGTCGTGCTAACTCTTACAGTGGTAGACTAGCAGATGTAGGGGATGTAGGTGGTATGGTCTACCCGATCGTAAGGTGCTAGCGCTTCTGAAAGACTATGGCTTGGTCATCTGTCTTCTCAAACAGCTTGTAGTGCGAGAAACCAAACGGAGGCGATTGAGTCTTGTGGGGAAAAGTGCGCAAACCTCTGCAGAGTGAAATAAACTAATCATGATTTGCCGTGTCCCCAGTTATGGACATCTTGAGTATCTAGTACCTAGATTTTCATGTGAATCTCAACATGTTACTTTAAATTAATTTTGTTGGGTTTTGTTTAATGATGATGCTTAATTGGGATTGAGAATGCTGTCAACCATTCTCAATGTTTAACAACTACAATGATAGTTAAATAATTTTATTCCTTTGCAGTAGGGAAAAATTGGCTTTACGCAAAACTGTAACCATAGAGCTTTCCACCAGCCAAATATGCATATAGTATAGCTGTTTCATTCCATTACTCTCTATGTGTTACCTTGCCAGCATATTCCATGTGCTGACCCATTTCGGGCTGCAACGTTAATGTTGCAGACTTTTCAAACAACGATTAAGGAGTTTTTAGGTCGTGGTTCTATACTCAGTGATGCCGCTGGAGTTGATGGACTCACTTATCTTCCAAGCCTTCCGCTGTTATCGTTATTAGATGGCCTTAAGCCATATTTATTGTATTAAGTTCTCTTTTGAGACCCTCGATGTAATAAGTGTGTTATTGCTACTTTGTTATAAATCCTCCGAGTACTGTGTGGTGTCAGCATTACTGATCCAGGGATGACACCGGAGCACAGAGATCAGACTGTTTGAGTTCTGGTCGCTACATATCTAGCTTTGAGTTTTGTGTTGATCCTTATCAATGTAATCGACTCCGTGAGCTATATATAATAAAGATTAGTCTTGAGTCGAGGGCCTAGTTATCTTGCTATGATCTTGAGGGGAAAAAGAATAAAAAGAAAGAATAAAAAGAAATAAAGAGATCATATTGATCTTATGGAGAGTAATGACTTCACATATAAAGAGTATGATGAATAAAAGTTGTTGAGAGCTGACAAACATAGTTTTGGTCATCACTGCAATTAATAGGAAGCAATAAAGAAAGAGAGGTTTTCACATATAAATATACTATCTTGGACATGTTTTATGATTGTGAGCACTCATTAAAATATTACATGCTAAAAAGTTGATGTTGGACAAGAAGACAACATAATGGGTTATGTTTTCTTATATCCGAAATAAATTATATTGTCATGGATCATCCAACATATTGATCTTACCTTTCCCTCTCATGCTAGCCAAATTATTTGCACCAAGTAGAGATACTACTTGTGCTTCCAAATATCATTAAACCCAGTTTTGCCATGAGAATCCACCATATCTACCTATGGATTGAATAAGATCCTTCAAGTAACTTGTCATTGTTGCAAGCAATAACAATTGCTCTTTAAATATGTATGATCTATTAGTGTGGAGAAAATAAGCTTTATACAAGCTTGCGATATGGAAGAAATAAAAGTGATGGACTGCATAATAAATGTCCCTATCACAAGTGGCAATATGAAGTGATGTTCTTTTGCATTAAGATTTTGTTCATTCAACCATAAAAGCACATGACAACCTCTGCTTCCCTCTGCGAAGGGCCTATCTTTTTTTTGTCTTATACCTTACGCAAAAGTCATGGTGATCTTCACCTTTCCTTTTTACACTTTATCCTTTGGCAAGCACTATATGTTGGAAAGATCTTGATATATATATATATATATATATATATATCTAATTGGATGTGGGTTTTCATAAACTATTATTGTTGACATTACCCTTGAGGTAAAAGGTTGGGAGGCAAAACTATAAGCCCCTATCTTTCTCTATCTCCGATTAAAAATTCATACCCATAAGTATTGCGTGAGTGTTAGCAATTGTGAAAGACTAAATGATAGTTGAGTATGTGGACTTGCTGAAAAGCTCTTATATTGACTCTTTCCGATGTTATTATAAATTGCAATTGCTTCAGTGACTGAGATCATAGTTTGTTAGTTTTCAATGAAGTTTCTGATTCATACTTGACATTGTGAATAGACTAAATGATAAGTATTGCTTCAATGACTAAATGAAGTTTCTAAGAATGATCATGATGCCCTCATGTCCGTATTTTATTTTATCGACACCTCTATCTCTAAACATGTGGACACATTTTTCGATGTCGGCTTCCGCTTGAGGACAAGCGAGGTCTAAGCTTGGGGGAGTTGATACGTCCATTTAGCATCATGCTTTTATATTGATATTTATTGCATTATGGATTGTTATTACACATTATGTCACAATACTTATGCCTTTTCTCTCTTATTTTACAAGGTTTACATGAAGAGGGAGAATGCCAGTAGCTGGAAATCTAGGGTGGAAAAGGAGCAAATATTAGAGACCTATTATGCACAACTCCAAAAGTCCTGAAACTCCACGAAAGTCAGTTTTGGAATATATAAAAAATATTGGGCAAAGGAAGCACCAGAGGAGGGCCACCCACCGTCCACGAGGGTGGAGGGCGCGCCCCTGCCTCGTGGGCCACCTGGAAGCCCCCCGATGCCCATCTTCCGGTATAAGGTGTCTTTTGCCCTGAAAAAAATCAGAAGGAAGCTTTTGGGACAAAGTGCCACCGTCTCAAGGAGGAACCTTGGCGGAACCAATCTAGGGCTCCGATGGAGCTATTCTGCCGGGGAAACATCCCTCTGGGAGAGGGAAATCGTCACCATCGTCATCACCATCGATCCTCTCATTGGGAGGGGGTCAATCTCCATCAACATCTTCACTAGCACCATCTCCTCTAAAACCCTAGTTCATCTCTTGTATCTGATATTTGTCTTAAAACCTTAGATTGGTACATGAGGGTTGCTTGTAGTGTTGATTACTCCTTGTAGTTGATGCTAGTTGGTCTATTCGGTGAAGATTATATGTTCAGATCCTTTATGCACATTAATACCCCTATGATTATGAACATGAATATGATTTGTGAGTAGTTATGTTTGTTCCTGAGGACATGGGAGAAGTCTTGTTATAAGTAGTCATGTGAATTTGGTATTCGTTCGATATTTTGATGAGATGTATGTTGTCTTTCCTCTAGTGGTGTTATGTGAACGTCGACTACATGACACTTCACCATTGTTTGGGCCTAGGGGAAGGCATTGCGGCTGCTGGTACCTTGATGCTCGGAGCGCGGCTTAACGGCGGCGTTCCTCCCCAGCACGAGGTCCATCCCCCGTGAGGCATCCTGGCGTGCCTCGTCAAACGCCAAGACCCGCGCGGAGTGATGCCTGACCTCATGACGGAGAACCGCTTCAGCTCCGTAGACGAGGAAGAATGGAGTTTCGCCTGTTGGCTTGGCTGCGGTGGTGCGGATGGACCACAACACGAACTGGAGCTCGTCCAGCCAGCCCTTGCCGCAGGCCTCGAGCTTGTTCTTGAAGGTTCTTGCCTTCACGCCTCTCAGGACCTCCGCGTTGGCGCGCTTAGCCTGGCCATTGCTCCTGGGGTGTGCCACTGAGGCGTAGCATATCCATGTTCCAAGGTTAGCAAAATATGTTTTGAAAAGTTTGCTAGTGAATTGCGAGCCGTTGTCGGTGATGATACGATTAGGAACCCCGAACCGGCTCACGAGGCCCTTGATGAACTTGACTGCCGAACCAGCCGGGATGGTGCGGACGGCCTCAACCTCCGCCCACTTGGTGAACTTTTCGATGGCGACGTAGAGGTAACGGTAGCCCCTCGACGCTCAAGGAAACGGGCCTAAGATGTCCAGCCCCCAGACCGCGAACGGCCACAAGAGCGGGATGGTCTGGAGACCCTAAGCGGGCTGGTGGATCTGCTTCGCATGGAATTGGCATGCTTCACACGATCTCACCAGCTTGGTGGCATCATTGAGCACCGTGGCCTAGTATAACCCACAGTGGAATTCCTTGCCCACAAGGGCGCGTGATGAAGACCGATGCCCGTAGTCTCCGCCATGTATGTCCGCCAGCAGCTTGTGCCCTTGCTCCCTGGAGATGCATCGCAAAGAGATGTCGTCTGGCCACTTGCCGTAGAGCTCATCGTATTGAATGCAGTAGGACGTGGCCTGACGAGCCACATGCTCTGCATCTTCTTCCTTCTCCGGTAGTGTCCCTGAAGCAGATACGCCTTGAACTCCTCGGTCCAGTGATACATCTCCAACGTATCTATAATTTTTGATTGTTCCATGCTATTATATTATCTGTTTTGGATGATAACGTGCTTTATTTTACACTTTTATATTATTTTGGGGACTAACCTACTAACCGGAGGCCCAGCCCAAATTGTTGTTTTTTTGCCTATTTCAGTGTTTCGTAGAAAAGGAATATCAAACAGAGTCCAAACGGAATGAAACCTTCGGGAACGTGATTTTTGGAACAAACGTGATCCAGAGGACTTGGAGTGAACGTCAAGCAATCAATGAGGAGGCCACGAGGCATGGGGGCGCGCACACCCCCCTAGGCGCGCCCTCCACCCTAGTGGGCCCCTCGTTGCTCCACCGACCTACTTCTTCCTCCTATATATATCCATGTACCCCGCAAACATCCAGGAGCACCACAAAACCCTATTTCCACCGCCATAACCTTCTGTACCCAAGAGATCCCATCTTGGGGCCTTTTCCGGAGCTCCGCTGGAGGGGGCATTGATCACGGAGGGCCTCTACATCAACTCCATGGCCCCTCCGATGATGTGTGAGTAGTTTACCTCAGACCTTCGGGTCCATAGCTAGTAGCTAGATTGCTTCTTCTCTTTCTTTGGATCTCAATACAAAGTTTTCCTCGATTCTCTTGGATATCTATTCGATGTAATCTTCTTTTGCGGTGTGTTTGTCAAGATCCGATGAATTGTGGGTTTATGATCCAATTTATCTATGAACAATATTTGAATCTTCTCTGAATTCTTTTATGTATGATTGGTTTATATTTGCAAGTCTCTTCGAATTATCAGTTTGGTTTGGCCTACTAGATTGATCTTGCTTGCAATGGGAGAAGTGCTTAGCTTTGGGTTCAATCTTGCGGTGCTCGATCCCAGTGACAGAAAGGGAAACGACACGTATTGTATTGTTGCCATCGAGGATAAAAATATGGGGTTTACATCATATTGCATGAGTTTATCTCTCTACATCATGTCATCTTGCTTAAGGCGTTACTTTGTTCTTATGTACTTAATACTATAGATGCATGCTGGATAGCGGTCGATGTGTGGAGTAATAGTAACAGATGCAGAATAGTTTCGGTCTACTTGTCACGAACATGATGCCTATATACATGATCATATCTAGATAATCTCGTAATTATTCGCTTTTCTAACAATTGCTCGACAGTAATTCGTTCAACCACCGTAATACTTATGCTATCTTGAGAGAAGCCACTAGTGAAACCTATGGCCCCTAGGTCTATTTTCCATCATACAAGTTTCCAATCTATTTTATTTTGCAATCTTTACTTTCAATCCATATCATAAAAATACCGAAAATACTTATCTCATTATTATCATCTCTATCAGATCTCACTCTTGCAAGTGGCCTTGAAGGGATTGACAACCCCTTTATCGTGTTGGTTGCGAGGTTCTTATTTGTTTGTGTAGGTACGAGGTGACTCGCGCGTGGTCTCCTACTGGATTGATATCTTGGTTCTCAAAAACTGTGGGAAATACTTACGCTGCTTTACTGCACCACCCTTTCCTCTTCAAGGTAAAACCAACACAGTGCTCAAGTGGTAGCAAGAAGGATTTTTGGCGCCTTTGCTGGGAGGCTTATGCAAAGTCAAGTCAAGATTTGATCTCCCAACAACTGGCTATTTCTGGCGCCGTTGCCGGGGAGATCTACGCCAAGTCTAGATATACCAAGTACCCATCACAACCCTTATCCTTTGCATTACATTATTTGCCATTTTCCTCTCGTTTTCCTCTCCCCCACTTCACCTTTGCCATTTTATTCACCCTCTTTTCCTTTTGCACTCTTTATCCATTCCCCTTCTCCTTTTCAATTTACCTCTTTTGCTTCTTTGCTTGTTTGCTTGCATGTTGGATTGCTTGCTTGTCACGATGGCTCAAGATAATACAAAATTGTGTGACTTTTCTAATACCAACAATAATGATTTTATTAGCACTCCGATTGCTCCTCTTACCGATGCTGAATCTTGTGAAATTAATACTGCTTTGCTGAATCTTGTCATGAATGATCCGTTTTCTGGCCTTCCTAGTGAAGATGCCGCTACCCATCTAAACAACTTTGTTGATTTGTGTGATATGCAAAGGAAGAAGGATGTGGACAACTATATTGTTAAACTTAAGCTATTTCCGTTTTCGCTTAGAGATCATGCCAAAGCTTGGTTTTCGTCTTTGCCTAAAAATAGTATTGATTCATGGAATAAGTGCAAAGATGTTTTTATCTCTAAGTATTTTCCTCCCGCTAAGATCATCTCTCTTAGAAACGATATTATGAATTTTAAGCAACTTGATCATGAACATGTTGCAAAATCTTGGGAGAGGATGAAATTAATGATACGTAATTGCCCTACACATGGTTTGAATTTAAGGATGATTATACAAAAAAATTATGCCGGATTGAATTTTGCTTCTGGAAATCTTTTAGATTCGGCCGCGGGAGGCACTTTTATGGAAATCAGTTTAGGATAAGCTACCAAACTCCTAGATAATATTATGGTTAATTATTCTCAATGGCACACTGAAAGATCTACTAGTAAAAAGGTGCATGCAATTGAAGAGATTAATGTTTTGAGTGGAATGATGGATGAACTTATGAATCTTTTTACTAATAAGAGTGCTCCAGCGATCCTAATGATATGCCTTTGTCTACTTTTATTGAGAATAATAATGAATCTATGGATGTGAATTTTGTTGGTAGGAACAATTTTGGTAATAACGCGTATAGAGGTAATTTTAATTCTAGGCCGTTTCCTAGTAATTCCTCTAATAATTATGGTAATTCCTACAACAATTCTTATGTAGATGCCCTCTGATTTTGAATCTAGTATTAAAGAATTTACTACTTCGCAAAAGAGTTTCAATGCTTTGATTGAAGAAAAATTGCTTAAGATTGATGAGTTGGCTAGGAACGTGGATAGAATTTCTCTTGATGTTGATTCTTTGAAAGTTAGATCTATTCCACCTAAGCATGATATCAACGAGTCTCTCAAATCCATGAGAATTTCCATTTATGAGTGCAAAGAAAGAACCGCTAGGATGCGCGCTAAGAAAGATTGCTTTGTGAAAGCGTGTTCTTCTAGTTTTCATGACAATAAAGATGAATATCTAAAAGTTATTGATGTGTCCCCTATTAAATATTTGTTTTACAATATGAATCTTGATAATGATGGGACTGGAGATGAGTCAAGTTTAGTTAGAAGGGGTCCCAAAAATTCAGAGTTTTTAGATCTTAATGCAAAAATTGTTAAAAGTGGGATTGAAGAGGTTAAAACCTTAAATAGAAATGAACCCACTATCTTGGATTTCAAGGAATTCAATTATGATAATTGCGATTTGATAGATTGTATTTCCTTGTTGCAATCCGTGCTAAATTCTCATCATGCTTATAGTCAAAATAAAGCTTTTACTAAACATATCGTTAATGCTTTGATGCGATCTTATGAAGAAAAACTTGAGTTGGAAGTTTCTATCCCTAGAAAACTTTATGATGAGTGGGAACCTACTATTAAAATAAAAATTAAAGATGATGAATGCTATGCTTTGTGTGATTTGGGTGCTAGTGTTTCCACGATCCCAAAAACTTTGTGTGATTTGCTAGGTTTCTGTGAATTTGATGATTGTTCTCTAAACTTGCACCTTGTGAATTCCAACATTAATAAACCTATGGGAAGAATTAATGATGTTCTTATTGTTGAAAATAGGAACTATGTGCCCGTAGATTTCATTGTTCTTGATATAGATTGCAACCCTTCATGTCATATTATTCTTGGTAGACCTTTCCTTAGAACATTTGGTGCAATTATTGATATGAAGGAAGGGAATATTAAATTCCAATTTCCATTAAGGAAAGACATGGAACACCTCCCTAGAAATAAATTTAAATTACCATATGAATCTATTATGAGAGCCACTTATGGATTGCCTACCAAAGATGGCAATACCTAGATCTATCTTCGCTTTTATGCCTAGCTAGGGGCGTTAAACGATAGCGCTTGTTGGGAGGCAACCCAATTTTATTTTTATTCCTTGCCTTTTGCTCCTGTTTAGTAATAAATAATTTATCTAGCCTCTGTTTTGTTGTGTTTTTGTGTTTAATTAGTGTTTGTGTCAAGTAGAACCGTTGGGAAGACTTGGGGAAAGTCTTTTTAATCTTGCTGTAAAAAACAGAAACTTTAGTGTTCGCGAGAATTGCCGCCATTTTTTATTGGAGAGTTATATTTAGTTAATTATTTTTGCAGATGATTAATAGATAAATTCCTCACGTACAGAAATTTATTTTAGAATTTTTGGGGTTCCATAAGTATTCGAAACCTACAGATTACTACAGACTGTTCTGTTTTTGACAGATTCTGTTTTTCGTGTGTTGTTTGCTTATTTTGATGAATCTATGGCTAATAATAGAGTTTATGAACCATATAAAAGTTGTAATACAGTAGGTTTAACACCAATATAAATAAATAATGAGTTCATTACAGTACCTTGAAGTGGTGGTTTGTTTTCTTTTACTAACGGAGCTCACGAAGATTTTCTTTTAAATTTTGTGTTGTGAAGTTTTCAAGTTTTGGGTAAAGATTTGATGGATTATGGAGCAAGGAGTTGCAAGAGCCTAAGATTGGGGATGCCCAAGGCACCCCAAGGTAAAATCCAAGGTCACAAAAAAGCCTAAACTTGGGGATGCCTCGTAAGGCATCCCCTCTTTTGTCTTCATTCATCAGTAACTTTACTTGGAGCTATATTTTTATTTGCCACATGATATGTGTTTTGCTTGGAGCGTCTTGTATGATTTGAGTCTTTGCTTTTTATTTTACACAATAATCCTTGATGTACACACCTTTTTAGAGAGACACACATGAATTGGAATTTATTAGAATACTCTATGTGCTTCACTTATATCTTTTGAGCTATATAGTCTTTGCTCTAGTACTTCACTTATATCTTTTAGAGCACGGTGGTGGTTTTATTTTATAGAAATAATTGATCTCTCATGCTTCACTTATATTATTTTGAGAGTCCTTTAGAACAACATGGAAATTTGCTTTTAGGCATAATAAAAACTTTCATATAAGTGCATTGAATACCAAGAGAAGTTTGATACTTGATGATTGTTTTGAGATATGAAGATAGTGATATCAAAGTTGTGCTAGTTGAGTAGTTGTGAATTTGAGGAATACTTGTGTTGAAGTTTGCAAGTCCCGTAGCATGCACGTACGGTAAACGTTGTGTAACAAATTTGAAACATGAGGTGTTATTTCATTGTCTTCCTTATGAGTGGCGGTCGGGGACGAGCGATGGTCTTTCCCTACCAATATTCCCCTAGGAGCATGCGCGTAATACTTGGTTTTTGATGACTTGTATATTTTTGCAATAAGTATGTGAGTTCTTTATGACTAATGTTGAGTCCATGGATTATACACAATCTCACCCTTCCATCTTGCTAGACTCTTCGGTACCGTGCATTGCCCTTTCTCACCTTGAGAGTTGGTGCAAACTTCGCCGGTGCATCCAAACCCCGTGATATGATACGCTCTATCACACATAAACCTCCTTATATCTTCCTCAAAACAGCCACCATACCTACCTATTATGGCATTTCCATAGCCGTTCCAAGATATATTGCCATGCAACTTTCCACCGTTCCATTTATTATGACACGCATCATCATTGTCATATTGCTTTGCATGATTATGTAGTTGACATCATATTTGTGGCAAAGCCACTGTTCATAATTTTTTCATACATGTCACTCTTGATTCATCGCAATCCCGGTACACCGGCGAAGGCATTCATATAGAGTCGTATCTTGTTCTACTATCGAGTTGTAAATAAATATAAGTGTGATGATCATCAGTAATAGAGGATTGTCCCATAAAAAAGAAAAAAAGAAAGGGCAAATAATAATAAAAAAGAAGACCTGAAAAAAATAAAAAAAATAAAATAGGGGGCAATGCTACTATCCTTTTTTCCACACTTGTGCTTCAAAGTAGCACCATGATATTTATGATAGAGAGTCTCTTGTTTTGTCATTTTCATATACTAGTGGGAATTTTTCATTATAGAACTTGGCTTGTATATTGCAACAATGGGCCTCCTCAAGTGCCCTAGGTCTTCGTGAGCAAGCAAGTTGGTTGCACACCCACTTAGTTTCTTTTGTTGAGCTTTCATACATTTATAGCTCGAGTGCATCCGTTGCATGGCAATCCCTACTCCTTGCATTGACATCAATTGATGGGCATCTCCCTAGCCCATTGATTAGTTGCGTCGATGTGAGGCTTCTCCTTTTTTGTCTTCTCCATGTAACACCCTTCATTATATTCTATTCCACCCATAGTGCTATATCCATGGCTCACGCTCATGTATTGCGTGAAACTTCAAAAAAGTTTGAGATTACTAAAGTATGAAACAATTGCTTGGCTTTTCATCGAGGTTGTGCATGATGAGAGCATTCTTGTGTGACGAAAATGGAGCATGACCAAACTATATGATTTTGTAGGGATGAACTTTCTTTGGCCATGTTATTTTGAGAAGACATGATTGCTTAGTTAGTATGCTTGAAGTATTATTATTTTTATGTCAATATTAAACTTTTATCTTCAATCTTTCGGATCTGAACATTCATGCCACAATAAAGAAAATTACATTGAGAAATATGTTAGGAACCATTCCACATCAAAAATTCTGTTTTTATCATTTACCTACTCGAGGACGAGTAGGAATTAAGCTTGGGGATGCTTGATACGTCTCCAACGTATCTATAATTTTTGATTGTTCCATGCTATTATATTATCTGTTTTGGATGATAACAGGCTTTATTTTACACTTTTATATTTAACCTATTAACCGGAGGCCCAACCCAAATTGTTATTTTTTTTGCCTATTTCAGTGTTTCATAGAAAATGAATATCAAACGGAATCCAAATGGAATGAAACCTTTGGGAACGTGATTTTTGGAACAAACGTGATCCAGAGGACTTGGAGTGGACGTCAAGCAATCAATGAGGAGGCCACGAGGCAGGGGGCGAGCCCACCCCCTGGGCGCGCCCTCCACCCTCATGGGCACCTCGTTGCTCCACCAACGTACTTCTTCCTCCTATATATATACATGTACCCCGCAAACATCCAGGAGCACCACGAAACCCTATTTCCACCGCCGTAACCTTTTGTACCCAAGATATCCCATCTTGAGGCCTTTTCCGGAGCTCCGCCGGAGGGGGCATTGATCATGGAGGGCCTCTACATCAACTCCATGGCCCCTCTGATGATGTGTGAGTAGTTTACCTCAGACCTTCGGGTCCATAGCTAGTAGCTAGATGGCTTCTTCTCTCTCTTTGGATCTCAATACAAAGTTCTCCTTGATTCTCTTGGAGATCTATTCGATGTAATCTTCTTTTGCAGTGTGTTTGTCGAGATCTGATGAATTGTGGGTTTATGATCCAGTTTATCTATGAACAATATTTGAATCTTCTCTGAATTCTTTTATGTATGATTGGTTTATCTTTGCACGTCTCTTCGAATTATCAGTTTGGTTTGGCCTACTAGATTGATCTTTCATGCAATGGGAGAAGTGCTTAACTTTGGGTTCAATCTTGCGGTGCTCGATCCCAGTGACAGAAAGGGAAATGACACGTATTGTATTGTTGCCATCGAGGATAAAAATATGGGGTTTACATCATATTGCATGAGTTTATCCCTCTACATCATGTCATCTTGCTTAAGGCGTTACTCTGTTCTGATGAACTTAAAAATCTAGATGCATGCTGGATATCGGTCGATGTGTGGAGTAATAGTAGTAGATGCATAATTGTTTCGATCTACTTGTCACGGACATGATGGCTATATACATGATCATACCAATATATTCTCATAATTATTCTCTTATCTATCAATTGCTCGACAGTAATTCGTTCACCCACCGTAATACTTATGCTATCTTGAGAGAAGCCACTAGTGAAACCTATGGCCCCCGGGTCTATTTTCCATCATACAAGTTTCCAATCTATTTTATTTTGCAATCTTTACTTTCAATCTATATCATAAAAATACCAAAAATACTTATCTTATTATTATCATCTCTATCAGATCTCACTCTTGCAAGTGGCCGTGAAGGGATTGACAACCCCTTTATCGCGTTGGTTGCGAGGTACTTATTTGTTTGTGTAGGTACGAGGTGACTCGCGCGTGGTCTCCTACTGGATTGATACCTTGGTTCTCAAAAACTGAGGGAAATACTTACGCTATTTTACTGCAGAACCCTTTCCTCTTCAAGGGAAAACCAACACAGTGCTCAAGAGGTAGCATCCAGCACCCCTCCGGAGGCTCAAGCGCGAGGAGTAGACATGCTCCCAAGGTCGGACCACAAGTGGGGGCTCCTAAGAGGGGCGCTGGAGGGAGCTCCTCCTGAGGTGATGTTGGTTCCACATCAGGAGGGGCTGCCGGCGGCTTGAAGAGCCGCTCCTCAAAGACGCCAGGCTCCCGGGGGAGGCGCCGGGATGCCATCTTGGCGATGTCATCTGCTTCCTTATTCGTGCCGCGCGGCACGAGCTGCATTTCCAAGCCCAAGAATTGCTTCTCAATTTTGTGTACCTTTGTAAGGTATGCTCCCATGTGTTCGTCCTTCGGCTCATATACTTTGTTGGAGAAGTTGATGAGGAGCTAGGAATCGCCCTTGATGGTGAAGCGCTTCACTCCCAAGGCTACCGCAGCCTTGAGCCCGACGATCAGGCCTTCGTACTCCGCGATGTTGTTGGAGACCTTCTCGCCCCGCTGGAAGCAGAGCTGCATGACGTAGTAGAGCTTGTCTTGGGTGGGCGAGATGAGGACAGCTCCAGCCCCCGCGCCCTGACACACGAATGCGCTATCGAAGTACATGACCCAGCCGTCTAGCGCTTCGCTTCCTGGCGAGAAGGGTCGATCCTCACCCACTTCTGGGCTAGGAACGTCGGTCCATTCCGCCATGAAGTTGGCGAGCGCCACACCCTTGATGATTCTGGTGGTGCTGAACTCCAACTGGAATGCCTACAGTTTGATGTTCCATTATGCAACCCTCCCTGACGCATTGGGGCTCCTGAGCACCCTCTCCAGCGGGTAAGCTGAGACAACTTTGATGGGGTGGCCCTGGAAGTAGTGGCGCAACTTGCGGGAGGCGACTAGAAGCGCGAGCAAGAGCTTTTGTGGCATGGGGTAGCATGCCCGCGCATCGCGCATCACCGTGCTGACGAAGTACACCGGGTGCCCGACGAGGGCGGAAGTGTTGGTGACGTCTTGTACCTCCTGAGACCCGATGGTCTCAGGAGTCCGGTCGCTAGTTGGCGCAGCCGGGGCCTCAGGAGCTCTGTCCTGAGGGGCTTGGTCTTATGTTGGGGTAGCCGAGGCCTCAGGAGTGCCATCTTGACGTCACTGCGTTCTGATAGGTTGTGGGGTGCTGCTCCCCGAGCCCTTGGCCGGGCGCTCCTCCCGGACCGCCACCTGCGCCATGTTGGTCGAGTGAGGTGTGGAGGCCAAGTAGAGCACCAAGGGCTTGAGGGGGTGTGGTTCTACCATCACCAGCGGGCTTGTGAGGTACTTCTTGAGGTCTTGGAACGCCGCATCAGCCTCCGGAGTCCACTCGAATGGTCCCTTCTTTTTCAGCTTGAAGAATGGGAGGGTGTCGGTGTCAAAACCGTCCGATCTTGGGTAGGCGGTCCCGAACTGTGCGCCCGAGGATCAAAGGACAAGGGACACGATGTTTACCCAGATTCGGGCCCTCTTAATGGAGGTAATACCCTACTTCCTGCTTGATTGACTTTGATGAGTATAGGGGTTACAAGAGTTGATCTACCTCGAGATCGTAATGGCTAAACCCTAGATGTCTAGCCTATATGATTATTATTGCCTCTACAGACTAAACCCTTCGGTTTATATAGACACCGGAGGGGCCTAGGGTTGTATAAAGTCGGTTTACAGAGCAAGGAATCTTCATATACGAACACTAAGCTTGCCATCCATGCAAAGGAGAGTCCCATCCGGACACGGGGGAAGGCCTTCTCTCTTGTATCTTCACGGCCCATCAGTCCAGCCCATGTCATGTAGCACGGACGCCCGGGGACCCCCTAATCCAGGACTCCCTCAGTAGCCCCTGAACCAGGCTTCAATGACGATGTGTCCGGCACGCAGATTGTCTTCAGCATTGCAAGGCGGGTTCCTCCTCCGAATACTCCAAAGTAGCTGAACAAAAGAACTATATCTGGCTTGCATAATCAGTTACAACCCTGAACCACAAGGGTGAAATACTTAAACAAAACAAGTCATGCCCACTGATAGCTTTTTCGACGAGACATTATGTACTGGCCTTATCATTATTTCGAACCGTTTTGTGGCCTCCGGCTCCACGCCTCGAGGCGCGGCCTCTATTGACATGTCTTGTCAAAACGGAGATCGTGTCCCCTTATTGCGAGATTCTCATCAATACGAGTTTGGGTAATCCAACCGTGCCATTTGCACGACCCCTTGGGAATAGGCGAGTTTTAAGGCACGTGGGGGGCGCTTGATATTCACTGCCTTTATAAGAGGATAAGGGCCCACATTTCTACCCCACGCCTTATTCTTCCTCAGTGCTACCTCTTGAGCATGCATTGGTTTTCCCTTGAAGAGGAAAGGGTGATGCAGCAAAGTAGCGTAAGTATTTCCCTTAGTTTTTGAGAACCAAGGTATCAATCCAGTAGGAGACAACGCACAAGTCACCTAGTACCTGCACAAACAATCAAGAACCTCGCAACCAACGCGATAAAGGGGTTGTCAATCCCTTCACGGTCACTTGAGAAAGTGAGATATGATAGAGATAGTGTCGGGGGGATGGACCCCGGGCAGGCAACGGTAACCCGGATCCTCTTCAAAAAACAACGGGGTTGGCACTGCCCCTCAATACCGGCACACGCTTGGCCGGGTCACTCGACCCGGCCAGGCGCCGCAAGCCGTCCAGACTATCCGACCCGGCAAGACACGTCGACTCGGCCCCAACAACTAACGCAAGACAGCCGAACCCGGCACGACCGAAGCCTCCTCAGCAAGCCAGTGCCACCCGTGGCATGCTGCGCAATCCAGCTGCGGGTCCACTCCCATCCCATCCAGGCCGTATGATGGGACAAGACTTCAATCAATGATGACCGAGGTGACAGTGCCCCGCCCATGCCTCGGGTCAGCGGGTACGTAGCAACAGTGCCGCTCACCTTCCCGCTGACCAGGGCCGGCGTGGCTACAATGCCCCCGCCCTCACTGCTGAAAACAGTGAGCGGCGACTTGACGGAGAGCACTGTACATGACTCGACTCGGCCACGCCCTGACGATCGACAAGACGACGCATTCCCCCTAGGCATGCGGGGCCCGCACCTAGGGGACCCCGGTGAACCACAAGCCCTCAGCGGGACCTAGTCCGGGTTCCCGGACACCGACAATACGGACCCACCGACTTGTTACATTACCATTGTACCCCCGGGGGGTTGGATAATAAAACCCCCCGGGAGCCCGCGATCGCAACACAACAGAGAGAACTCTTTCCATCACACACACCTAGTGAGCAACACCCAAGGAGAGGGAACTGCCTAAGCCTTGGCCAGCTTCCTTCCTCCTCCATACAGCTCCAGGAGCAACATTGTACTATCAATCATACAACAACACTCGGCAGGACTAGGGGTATTATCTCTCCATAGAGCCCCGGACCTGGGTATGTCCAGCGTCCCGCGCCCGCTCATGCCAACCTCGCCTCTGGAGTCCACCAGCGCCCTCGAGCCTCCTCCTCTCTTTAGCCATCCCTTGGCATCTGCCGTGCGCCCACCACGACAGTTGGTGCCCACAGTGGGGCAGCTCGAGGAGCTGGCCGGGAACATGCTTCAGACGGGGCCCTTCTCCTACACCGACGAGTCCGTCGCGCTGGCGGACGACGTCGTTGGCGCGCTTGTCACCTCCTTCGCCGCGCTGCGCATCTCCGATGCATTCGCGGCCGACGAGTACCCTAGCGAGGTGCTCAGCTACTCCGACTCTCCCCTCTCCCTCGGCAGTGGCATTTCCGCCAGGGCAATGGACGTCCACATGGAGGTCTTCGTCACCGGCGACGGCGCCTCCTCCTCATCGAGCAAGACAAGGAAGGCTGCCGAAGCCAGGGCCGCAGCGGAACGGATCGAGCCGTCTGATCCATTCCGCGCCATGATGCAGAGCCTCCGCATCCCCATCGGCACCGACATTGACGCCACCAATTCCGCTGAGGCCCGAAGCCAGCTCGAGGAAAGGCGCCAACAGATGCTGGACCTGTTCGAGACGCTCGCCGCCACTCAGCGTTGCCTGGACGCCGCTCAGCTGGAGCGCGATGCCGCCTACGGATTTACGCCCGTCGTGGCCGACC
Source organism: Triticum monococcum (assembly GCA_034509565.1). Classification (NCBI taxonomy): domain Eukaryota; kingdom Viridiplantae; phylum Streptophyta; class Magnoliopsida; order Poales; family Poaceae; genus Triticum; species Triticum monococcum. Next base: position 238,392,355 of record CM067843.1, read on the forward strand.
CAAGCCGGGTCGCCGATGTGCGTGCCCGGGGAGGAGCGATCGGCCGGGCCCTCGGCGCCGTCCCAACCGTCTACGAAACCCGAGCGAAGAACATGCGCGCTGCCCAGGCAGCCGCAGCCGGCCTGGACCAGCTCGCGAGTGAGGAGCTAAAAGAGGGCATCGGGCGGATGCGCGAACTCCTCCATGTCGCCAACACCCAATAGGACCGCCTCAACCAGCTCGCCAAGCCAGCGGGATCCGGCTCCGCCCACCTTGGCGGGTCGGGCGAACTTCTGCACACCGCTTCCTCGCCACCCGGCGAGGCGCACTCTGGCCGAGCCCGGACTCGGTGCGGCCCGACCGCTACAGCTGCCGATGGATTGGGCGACGAGCCCGTCCTAGAGATCCAGCATGGACCCGGCCAGCATGGCCGACGTCCAGCTCCAACCGACCCGGCCCCCCGTGGCCTGGCCACAAGTCGACTCGGCCCGCGCGCCATCGACGACGCCGACGCTCGCCACCGCCTCCATCGGCTCGCTCACTCCCTGGAGATGGAGGAGAGCGGCACTATCGGGCCGGCATGCTTCGGCCCCCGCATCCAGGAGGAGCCCTTCCCCAAAGGATTCATGCTCCCCCGCGACACCCCTAAGTACAACGGGATGATGAAGCTAGAAGATTGGCTCAGCGACTACACCACGGCCATTGGCATCACCGGTGCCAATCGTCATCTCGCTGTGCGCTACGCACCGCTCATGCTCCAAGGGTCGGCTCACACGTGGTTGAACAGCCTGCCGATGGGCAGCATCAACACATGGGTGGACTTCGAGGAAGCTTTCATCCGCAACTTCACGAGGACCTACAAGCGACCCGGCCGCCCTAGCCAGCTCGCCATGTGCGTGCAGGGGCCTCTGGAGACCGGTCGCGAGTACCCCGCACGCTGGACCGAGCTCTGGAACAGCTGCGAGGGCGTCCATGAAGTCCAGGTGATCCAGTACTTCGTCAACGGGTGCCGAGATGGCACCCTACTCAAGCACAAGCTCTTACGCTACGAGCCGGCCACCATGGCCGCGCTCATGGTGACGGCGGACAAGTACGCCAACGCTGACTCTGCCATGAAGATCCAGGTGGCGCTGGATGAAGCCAGCAAGACGAAGCCGGTGCCCCCTCCGAAGCCAGCCGGTGAAAGTAGCCGGCAGCAGCATCACCAGAACAACAACGCAAGGCCGACCAGCCGGCGCCGCGTCACGACAACCGGCTCGTCGCGGCCGCCGAGCCCGGGACGGACCCAGCGGCAAAGCGCCGGCAAACCGGCAAGACGACATGGCAACCTGCCATGAGCTTTGAGCAGATGCTCGACGCCCCCTGGAAGCACCACAGCGGCACAAAACCCTCCAGGCACACGCTCCGGCAGTGCGCCATCACCAAGCGCAACATGAGGGGTGACGTCCCGCCCCTCCGGCTCCGGCTCCAGGTGCGGGACAGCCGCCTCCGCCTCCACCACCGCCTCCAGCTGGCGGCGCGATGCGCAACGACGCCTACCCGGACCAGAACGCGTCCTACGTCGTCTTCATCAGCCTCAGTGATGACAAGCGCAGTGAGCGCCTCCTTTGGCAGGAGGTGAACACCGTCGTCCCGGCCAAGCCGGAGTTCATGCATTGGTCGGATCACCCGATCACCTGGACCCGGGAGGATCACCCGGCAGTCATGCCGAGTCCGGGTGGTTACGCCCTCATCCTCAACCCCACCATCGCCGCGCAGCGCACATGCAAGTTCTCCCGAGTCCTCATCGACGGCGGCAGCAGCATGAACATCCTCTACCGCTGACCAAGCTTGGCCTCAAGGCCGAGGACCTGGAGCCGACCCGGACGATCTTCCACGGCATCGTGCCCGGCCTCTCCTGCTCCCCCATTGGCCGAGTCCGGCTAGACGTCATGTTCGGTGACAGCAGCCACTTCCGGCACGAACCGATCTGGTTCGAAGTGGTGGACCTGTCCAACGCGTATCACGCGTTGCAGGGCCGGCCCGCGCTCGCCAAGTTCATGGCGGTTCCCCACTACACGTACCTGAAGATGAAGATGTTGGGTCCCAAGGGCCTCATCACCATCACCAGCGATTACCGCAAGTCCCTGGAGTGCGCCCGAGACGGTGCCAAGTTGGCCGAGTCATTGGTCATTGCCAAGGAGCAGCGCCAGCTCGATCAGATCATCGCCCTGGCAGGCGAGGCCTCCGACCCATGGGCTGTGGAAGACCTGTGCACCTCCGATGGCGTGCGCGACGTCAAGATGAAGGAGGAGCTGGCGATGCATGAAGACCTATGCACCTCCCTGGAGCTGTTCAACTTGGCGACCAAGTGCGCCAGGGCTGAGGAGGGACGCCTCTCCCTCCTTGAGCTGCCTGCCGCAGAACCAGAGGAGAAAAAGCCCAAGGCCAAGGACGTGAAGCGCAAGGGGGCTGCCGTGCTCGCAGAAGAACCAGACACCAAGCGGGGCAAAGATCTGCCTGAGTCCTCCAGGGGCAGCCGGTACTGTGTGTACCACGACCTCCACACCGACAACACCAACGAATGCCAAGAACTCCACGCCGTGCGGGAAGGAAGGATCGGCCGTCGTCCCGATCGCGCCGATCGGGGCTACGACCGAGGAGGAGGAAGAAATGCAGGGCGCTGGGAAGACCGTGGCCCATGCCAAGGGTGGCGCGATCAGCCTCGCGAGGATCGCTGGCGAGACCTGCCTCGCGAGGGGGACTGGAGGGATCAGCCTCGTGAGGATCGCCCACAAGGCAACGCAGGCCTCCCTCCACTGCAGCCTCAGCCAAGGAGGAACGAGGACCGCCACCAAGACGAGGGGGTTGGGGGCTTCCAGGAGCCACGCGCAATCGCCTGCATCCTGGGCGGAGCTCAAGCCCCAGCCTCCCAACGCATCTTCAAGCAGTTTGCCCGCGAGGTGAACGCGGCCCTCCCCAGGCTTGAAGCAACGCGCCCTCTCAGGTGGTCGGCGTGCGCCATCACATTCAGCTCAGCGGATCAACTCAAGTGTGCGGCCACAGCTGGCGTCCTCCCGATGCTCTGCTCCCCAGTCATCAGCAATGTACTGGTCACCAAGACCCTTATTGATGGTGGGGCAGGGCTCAACGTCTTGTCTGTGGAAACGTTCAACAATCTCCAAGTGCCCTACAACCAACTTCGGCCAACCAAGCCCTTCTCCGGAATCACCGACGGCTCCACGGTCCCGATTGGGCAGGTCCGCCTCCCTGTCACCTTCGGAGCACGCGACAACTACCGCACCGAGCTCATCGACTTCGACGTCGCCCACATCCGCCTGCCGTACAACGCCATCCTCGGGTACCCAGCACTGGCCAAGTTCATGGCCGTGACTCACCATGGCTACAACGTCCTCAAGATGCCAGGGAGTGGCGGAGTCATCACGGTGCCCTGTGAAGAGAGGGATGCAGTGTGTTCCCTGGAGCGAGCCTTTTAGGCCGCGTCACTGGAAGACCCGGATCGCGGAAGCAGGAGGCTTCCCGAGAGCACCCCCAAGAAGAAGAAGACGTCGTCCGGACCAGCCCCTCGGGAGGTAGGCCCCTCAGGGCCCGCGTCTGCATAGGGGGAGCCTCCTTCCATCGCATAGGAAAGCGCGCCCGGCGCCCTCCTCAGGCAGGGCTCGGGGGCTCTTCCCTGGAGGGCCACCGACCTGGCCAGGGTCACGAGGGAGGCGCTTGGGCACCACGTGGAGGCGTGTTTCGAAGCACGTTTCCCTCAAGAAGGAGCAAGGCAAGGAAGGCCAGACCCGCGGGAGTTCGTCGACAAGGCCATTCAAGAACTACAGGAATCAAGAATCATGAGAGGTTGCCGCCGTCTACCGGCTGTGGCTCCCCATCCAGGCGAGGATGGTGGGCTGCGCGTCTGCGTCGATGTACCAGGGCTCAACCAAGCTGCTACCATGGAGTGCCTCTAGCCCTCGCGAGTGGGGCGCTGCCGGGGTCCGCCCCACAGCTACGTTCGCATGCCTTACGGCCTGCTGAGCGCGGTTGCTACGCGCCAGCGCCTCATGAGGGGCATCATGGAGGCTCAAGAAGACAGGCGTTCCGCAGCCTTGGCGGAGATGGAGATGATTCGCGAAGAGCTACCAGTGCCTCCGGAGCCTCACGAGGCCCCTGAGCCTGGGGGCTCGTGAGGATCGGCTTCCGCAGCCTCCTGAGTCTGCTGCACCAACACCCCTTCGCCCTCGACACCCTCAGGTGACATCTCACAAGTTTCATTTCCAGTTGGGAGCGCCCTCCCAGGGCTGCATCGTCCCTAGGCCGCGTGGGTCTGTCCCTGCGGTATGTATCCCTTTTACTTTCATGTCGTTAGCTTGCCCTGTTGGGGGCGCCCCTTGGGCTGCATCATCCCCAAGTCGCTCGGGCCAGGCCCAGCGACATGTATCTCCCTTGTGTTTATTTCCGGCTATGCATTCGCCCATCATGCTTGATTACTTGATGCCTGCCCACGGCACCTCTTCTTCTCCATGTCGACCACTTGCACGTTAAAGGGGGGTACCTGAGCATCGCGACTCAGGGCTCTTACTGGCTCTCCAGCCCTCACCCTCTGGCTATGTCCACAGCATCGCGACCTGGCATACCAGCGACGGCTGAGACAAGCTCGAGGGCCGGGACCCGAGTAAGTAGAGTGCCGGCATCTAACCAAGCTTGCAGGAACACAGCCCAAGATAAGGCCCAGTGCGAGGCGCAACCCGCCTAGAGGTAGGGCCCTGTGAGTCCCGCGCTGGCTCACGGGTGCCCAGATACACCTCACCTAGCCCTACCGTGCCGGCCACGTGTCAGGGCGGGGCTGTACACGCCCCGGGGGCTCCTCCCGGAGGGGAGCCCCCTCCCACGTACCAGTGGAAGCACCATGCTCCGCGCTGGCTGACGACACTGCCAAGGAGCGGCTATGCCCGTACACATGCGGAAGCGCTATGCTCCGCGCTGGTGATAAATAACTGAGGGTGGCCCCCGGGCCGCATCAACCTCAGGGAGCCCAGAGCTCAGTGTCTAGCCTCATCGCAATGCCTCCCCTCGGGAGCGCCGCGTGAGGGGGCTGGGCACGGGGGCTGCGCCTGGGTCACGCCCAGACGTACGCCACCCAGCCAGGCCCCTCGGCCTGGTTCATCGCGCGCCTCTCCCCAAGCGGAGCCAAGGTATGAAGGCCGTTTGCGCGTCAAGGGGGACCCCTGAGCATCACGACTCAGGGGCCTAACTAGCCCCGTAGCCCCTCACTCCTTAGTTCCGAAAGGCTATGCTGGGTGAGGCACGCGCGGGGCCGGGCTCTGCAGACGTAGAACGGTGGTCCCACTCGCATGCCACCTAATCACTTGCTGTTTGCGCGTCAAGGGGGACTCCTGAGCATCGCGACTCAGGGGCTTAACTGGTCCCGTAGCCCCTCACTCCTTAGTTCCGAAAGGCTATGCTGGGTGAGGTACGCGCGGGGCCGGGCTCTGCAGACGTAGAACGAAAGATCCACCTACATCACGCCTCCCTACTTGTTGTTCGTGCACCAAGGGGGACTCCTGAGCATCGCGACTCAGGAGCCTAACTGGCTCCGTCGCCCCTCACTCCTTTGGTCCCGTCCTGGTTTCCGGTCGGGGCTGATGCTGGGTGAGGTACACGCGGGGCCGGGCTCTGCCGGCGTAGAACACAAGCAAGTAGGGAAGGAAAGCATAAAATTCAAGGAACTTAAAAGCAAATATTACAGTCCACACTATTGTCTCAATACCAAACGCAAGTTTAACCGCCTCCCCGAGGCATGATGCATGATGCAGAAGTTAAAAGCAGGACAGGAGCAGTAGCGGAGTGACTTGGCGGCGGTGGAGCAGTGCGGGTGGCCCCACCTCACGGAGCAGCTGAACCGGAAGCATCCTGCTTTGACTTGGTACTGAAGGCCCGGAACTTCCCCAGCAGAGCTTCCGTGCGACCCTTCATGGCCTCGGTAGCGGCAGCAGCACCCTCGCCGCTTACTGGCTCCAGCAGGCTGTCAAGGTCAGTGCTGGGGTCACGAAGGTAGATGTGGGTGAAGACCCGCGTCGGCGCAGCAGAAGATAGGACACGCGCCTCGGCTTCGGCCGTGGGGCCAAGGCCAAGGGTGACATCCTCAAGGGCACGAACCAGGAAGGGAAGCAGCTTGGCGGGGCCGTCCTCGGCACCGGCCAGCGGGCTCTCCAGGCCACTGGCGTAGAGCATCTTCAGCGAAGCACGAGCCTTCTTCTCCATGTCCGCGGAGGCCACGCGATCCTCGGCAAGAACCTTGGCCTTGCTGGCCAGCTCGACCTTTGTCGCCTCCAGCTCCTCCCCCAGCGCACCTAGGCGGTCGCGGTGCTTCTTGAGCTTGGCCTCTCGGTCCTCGATGGCTGCCTCGCAAGCCTTCATGCCTTCTTCTTGCTCCTAGTGAAGACGAACCTCCTTCGCGAGCTGGTCCCACAGGCCTTGCAGCTCATCCTCCAGCGCCTTGCAACGGTTGCGGACTGCGACCACCTCCCCCAGGGCTGCGTCCCGAGCAGCCTTCGTCTCAAGGATGGCCTGCCTATCCTCGTCTCAGGCCGTTGAGGCTTGAACCAGCGCCGCTCGGATCGAGGCATCGGAGCGAATCCATCCTGAAGCCAGCTCCAAGCGCCCGGCCACCAGGCGAGGGTCGGCGCCAAGAAGATCCTGCCGCAGCCGGTCCAGTCCAGCAACAGCATGCTCCAGAACGGCCGGAGGAGTTGGAGAAACAACAGTCGGCGGAATGGGGGAAGAAGGCGGCGATGGCAAGACCACAGCACCCTGAGGTGGAGCCTGCTGCACCCCAACGGCTATGGTGGTGCCAGTGGGCAAAGGCACCACAGGAGTCACTTGGGCCACGGGGGCTGAGCTCGCCCCAGCCAGCTCGGCCTGGCCTCGCGAGTACGACCGGGCGGGAGAAGCCCGCGCGCCACGATCACCCTCCTCCGCAGGCGGAGGCGCTGCCGCGGATGGAGCCTCAGGAGCCCCCTTCGGCTTCTTCGCCGCGGGCTCTAGCCTATTCAAGAGATGCGAACGTCAAGCCTCGACAGCGGAACAAGAAATTAAGACCAGGGTCAAGCACTTACGGGTCATCGCCGGAGAGCTCGGGCAGCCTCCGGACAAACTTGAAGCCTGACAGCCGGCTGGAAGGGTCAACCTCGGAAGCAGAAGGCGCGTCTACAGACTGCCTCGGGGCAGGGGCAGGCCCGCGGGAGATCAGCCCGGTCCTGTCCTTCTTCGGGATCGGGGGCAAGCTCCCGCCGACCTCCACGTCTTCATCCTCGTCATCATCGCTCGAAGAAAGGCGGAGGCTGCGGGGCCTGCGCCGGGGGAGGAGAGCCCTCGACTCTCCATCGGTCGCCTCGGAGTCAGGCCACCTTCCCCGCTCCTCTTCGTCCTCCTCCTTGCTGGAGTCGCCGGAGGGCACGTCCACCAGTCCCTCGGAGACCGCCACGGGCACGAGCCCGTCCCCGTTAAAAACAGGCATGGACTTCACCACCTGCTCCCAGTCGTCGCGAAGGAACAAGGGCTTGGGAGCACCCTCCAACCTTGCCACCTCGCCCCCTACCAGAGATTGGAGGACCGCGGCCAGATCTTCATCGCTCAAGGCCGCGGGGCTCGGGTGAGGCCTCCACATCGGACGTGAGTACCGCCGGAGTGGAGCCAGCCGGTGCTCCAGGAACTCCTTCAACGGCAATGCACCGGTTAACTTCGCCGCCGCCGAGCTGGCCGGCCTCAGGTCCGCGTTCATCTTCTCCAACACCAGTTTCGCGCGAGGGTCTGTGAGCTCCGCTCCCCAATCGCCGGAGCTCGTGGGCGGCTCCTCGGGCAAGATCAGCCTAGGATGGACGCGCCCGGCATCTACCAAGACCCACATGCTCCGAAAGCCCTCAATCCTCTTCCCGGGATTCGAGATGGCGATGGTGCCGCCGTACGCGACAAAGCCCGCATACGCGGAAGGAGAACCGTGAGTGACCCGGAGGGAGAAGTAGTGGCGCAGCAAGGCCACTGAAGGCTGCACCCCTACGTGGGCCTCGCAGTAGTAAGCGAAGATCGCCAGAAGAAGAACGGAGTTGGGGTGGAGATGTAGAGCTTGCAAGTTGTAATGGCGGAGGACAGAGAAGAAGAACTCGGAAAAGGGAGGCACCAGGCCCGCAGCAATGGAGCTTACAAAGAGAGGATAAAAGGTGCTCCCTCGGCCCTCAGGGGTGGCGGAGCCGGCCTTGAACACCTTCGTCCCGTTGATGCCCTGCGCCGCCGCCATCTGGCGCAGCCGGGCAAGGCCAGCCTTGGACACATTCGGCAAGTCCAGAGCAGGAGAGTACCAAGCTTCGGCCAGAGGCTAGCGAGGCGCCATGGCTTCCTAGGTCACGCAGCCGGAGTAGATCTGGAAGTTTGGAGGAAGAAAGGGGAGGCGCAAGAAAGGGGATCTGAGCAGCAACCGGAGAAAGCAAAAGGCAAAGTTTGGGCAGATGACACTCCTTTGTCGACCTGCGCGGTTGCTGAGGCACTGGTGTCCAATCAATCGCCACGCGGCGCCCAATGCCGCATGCTGTTAGGGCCTGCGGCGCTTTGCCCTTGCCCTTTCGCCTCTCGGCACGGCCAAGTTCGAGCGCGCCTTGGGCCCCGGGGCTACTGCCGGCGTTCTGGGAACGGGGGTCCCTAGACTTGCCTGCCTGCGGCCTGCGGCGTGGCTCAAAGGAGGCCCAGCATGGCCCGTCTTCATCAACATAAGACTCAAGACCCTCGCGAGGGGCCAAGCCTCGCGAGGGGCCAAGCCTCGCGAGGCGGGCGACACGGAGCTTCCTCTGGCACGGCCTCATCAGGCTGGCTCGCGAGGAGGCGGAGAGATCAAGGCGGGGTACCTCGCGAGGTGCCCGTGACGCAAGCCATGACGACTCAGGGCGCCAGGCGGGTGCCAGCGCGCGCAGCGTCCTTCTTTCCTCTTTGGTGCAAAGGGGGCAAGCACAGCCGCGAAGTACCGAGGCATCAGGCAAAGGTTGCCATTTCGGTGCAATGAGACCAAGACTAGGAGGACTACGAGACGGAGGTCACCGTGGAGCCCAGGACAGCGTCATCACCGGAGCTTTGCGCAGGCGAAGACTGCTTTTGTCAGATTAGTTGATACCTGCTGTCCCCCTTCAAATTAGCCCGCCATTGTTGGCTCCCTTCCCGCTCAATATTTGGGAAGAGGACCAAGGCCTCTATAAATAGGGCCAGCCGCCCACGTTGCAAGGGGTTCGGTTTTTCGGGCTCGGGTTCAGGTTCGGGTTCGGTTGGCTAGTAAGAGTAAGGGAGAGAAAGAGAGAGAGAGAGAGAAAGAGAGGAGTGGCCAACTCCTCCTAGCAGTTCATCACCCCAGCCAAGAACAGACCCTCGCGAGGCTGTTCTTCCTTGTATTGTTCATCATCATCAGCCCCAGGAGGCAATCCACCAACCACACACTGGAGTAGGGTATTACACCAAATGGTGGCCCGAACCAGTATAAATCTTGTGTCCCTTGTGTAGTTCTTTTAGTAGTTTAGATCCTTGCGAGGTGGGGAGGTAGAAGGTGTAATCTCCGCACGCACCCCAGTGTTCGAACCTTAAGGGTCTGTCAGAACCCGAAATCCGACAGCCGCGTCGATCCTGACCTTGGACCCGGCCGACGAGGCTGCCTTCAAGCCCTCCAAGGAGATCAAGAAAGTGCAGCTCAACCCAGAAGACCCCAGCTGCGGCAAGTACGTCGTTGTAGGCTCCCGCCTCGACAGCAAATAGGAAGGCGAGCTCGTCGACTTCCTCCGTGAGAATCGGGATATCTTCGCATGGACCCCCAAGGACATGCCGGGTATCCCGAGGAAGTACACCGAGCACAAACTTCACGTTCGCAAGGACGCCAAGCCCGTCCGTCAACCCCTACGACGATTTTCCGAAGAAAAGAGAAGGACCATTGGTGAAGAGGTCGCCAAGCTTTTGGCGGCCAGCTTCATAATGGAAGTATTTCACCCCGAGTGGCTGGCCAATCCAGTCCTCGTCCTGAAGAAGATCAAGACCTGGCGCATGTGTATCGACTACACCAGCCTCAACAAGGCCTGTCCCAAGGATCCGTTCGCCCTCCCGCGGATCGACCAAATCATCGACTCGACTGCCGGGTGTGAGCTCCTGTCCTTCCTGGACGCTTACTCCGGCTACCACCAAATCAAGCTAGACCCGGCCGATGCCCTGAAGACGTCCTTCATCACGCCCTTTGGGGCGTATTGCTACATCACCATGTCGTTCGGCTTGAAGAACGCCGGCGCCACCTTCCAGCGATGCATGCAGAAATGCCTGCTGCCACAACTCGGCCGCAATATCCACGTGTACGTGGACGACATCGTGGTGAAGACCAAGCAGCACCTCACGCTCCTCGACGATTTGAAGGAAACATTCGCCAACCTCCGTGAATACAAGGTCAAGCTTAACCCGGAAAAATGTGTCTTCGATGTCCCGGCCGGAAAGCTACTCGGCTTCCTCGTCTCGAAACGCGGCATTGAGGCGAACCCAGAGAAGATCAAGGCCATCGAGCGCATGCGCAAGCCGGCTCGTCTGCGCGATGTCCAGAAGTTCACCGGATGCTTGGCCTCGGTCAGCCGGTTTCTAAGCCGGCTGGGCGAGAGGGCGCTACCCCTGTACTAGCCGATGAAGAAGACGAGCCCGTTCGGATGGAACGGCAAGGCAGACGAGGCCTTCCAAGACCTCAAGCGCATGCTCTCCACCGCACCAGTCCTGGCCGCGCCGACCGACAAGGAGCCGCTGCTGCTCTACATAGCCGCGACCTCGCGGGCGGTCAGCACGGTGCTAGTGGTCGAGCGACCAGAGAAGGGCAAGATCCAAGCCATCCAGCGCCCAGTCTACTACCTGAGCGAGGTGCTCTCCAACTCCAAGCAGAACTACCCGCACTACCAGAAGATGTGTTACGGCGTGTACCTCACCGTCGAGAAGCTGAAGCAGTATTTCCAAGAGCACGTTGTCACCGTGGTCAGCACGATGCCTATCAGAGAAATCATCGGGTGCCGGGACGCCTCTGGCCGGGTTGCCAAGTGGGCAATCCAGCTAGCCGACCACACCATTCTCTACGAGCCCCGCACCACGATCAAGTCTCAAGCCCTGGCCGACTTCCTCGTCGACTGGATCGAGACCTAGTACTTGTCGCCGCCTCCCGACTCGACGCATTGGCGCATGCACTTCGACGGGTGCAAGATGCGACTCGGCTTGGGGGCTGGCATCGTTCTGCCGTCCCCAAAGGGCGACCGGCTCCGCTACGCGCTCCAGATCCACTTCGCTGCCTCCAACAACGTCGCCGAGTACGAAGCCCTTGGGCACGGCCTTCGACTTGTCAAGGAACTCAGCATCCGGCGCATCCTATGCTATGGCGACTCGGACCTGGTGGTGCAGCAGTGCTCCGGCGAATGGGACGCCCGCGACCCTGATAACCCACAAGTATAGGGGATCGCAACAGCTTTCGAGGGTAGAGTATTCAACCCAAATTTATTGATTCGACACAAGGGGAGCCGAAGAATATTCTCAAGTATTAGCAGCTGAGTTGTCAATTCAACCACACCTGGAAACTTAGTATCTGCAACAGAGCGTTTAGTAGCAAAGTAATATGATAGTGATGGTAACGGTAACAAAAGAGTAATGAAAGCAAAGTAATGTTTTTGGTATTTTGTAGTGATTTTAACAATAGCAACGGGAAAGTAAATAAGCGTAAACCAGTATATGGAAAGCTCGTAGGCATTGGATCAATGATGGATAATTATGCCAGATGCAGTTCATCATGTAACAGTCATAACATAGGGTGACACAGAACTAGCTCCAATTCGTCAATGTAATGTAGGCATGTATTCCGAATATAGTCATACGTGCTTATGGAAAAGAACTTGCATGGCGTCTTTTGTCCTACCCTCCCGTGGCAGCGGGGTCCTAATGGAAACTAAGGGATATTAAGGCCTCCTTTTAATAGAGAACCGGAACAAAGAATTAGCACATAGTGAATACATGAACTCCTCAAACTACGGTCATCACCGGTAAGTATCCCGATTATTGTCACTTCGGGGTTAACGGATCATAACACATAATAGGTGACTATAGACTTGCAAGATAGGATCTAGAAGTCTCATATATTGATGAAAACATAATAGGTTCAGATCTGAAATCATGGCACTCGGGCCCTAGTGACAAGCATTAAGCATAGCAAAGTCATAGCAACATCAATCTCAGAACATAGTGGATACTAGGGATCAAACCCTAACAAAACTAACTCGATTATATGATAAATCTCATCCAACCCATCACCGTCCAACAAGCCTACGATGGAATTACATACGCACGGCGGTGAGCATCATGAAATTGGTGATGGAGGATGGTTGATGATGACGACGGCGACGAATCCCCCTCTCCGGAGCCCCGAACGGACTCCAGATCAGCCCTCCCGAGAGGTTTTAGGGCTTGGCGGCGGCTCCGTATCGTAAAACGCGATGATTTCTTCTGTCCTATTTTTCTCTCCCCGAAAGCAGTTATATGGAGTTGGAGTTGGAGTCAGGAGGTCTCCAAGGGGCCCACGAGGTAGGGGGGCGCGCCCTAGGGGGCGCCCCCCACCCTCGTGGAAAGGGTGTGGGCCCCCTGGTCTTCATCTTTGGCAAGGATTTTTTATTATTTATTGTAAGATATCCTGTGGAGTTTCAGGTCATTCCGAGAACTTTTGTTTTCTGCACATAAAACAACATCATGGCAATTCTGCTGAAAATAGCGTCAGTCCGGGTTAGTTCCATTCAAATCATACAAGTTAGAGTCCAAAACAAGGGCAAAAGTGATTGGAAAAGTAGATACGTTGGAGACGTATCGACTCCCCCAAGCTTAAACCCTTGCTTGTCCTCAAGCAATTCAGTTGACAAACTGAAAGAAATAAAGAAAAACTTTTACAAACTCTGTTTGCTCTTGTTGTTGTAAATATGTCAAGCTAGCGTTCGAGTTTTCAGCAAAGATTATAACTAACCATATTTGCAATAATTCTCAGGTCCCATGTTTACTCATATCAATAGCATAATCAACTAGTGAGCCATAATAATAAAACTCAGATGACAACACTTCCTCAAAACAATCATAATATGATATAACAAGATGGTATCTCGCTAGCCCTTTCTGAGACCGCAAAACATAAATGCAAAGCACCTTTAAAGATCAAGGACTGACTAGACATTGTAATTCATGGTAAAAGAGATCCAATCATAGTCACACCTAATATAAATTAACAGTAATGAATGCAAATGACAGCTACGCTCTCCAGCTAGTGCTTTTTAATAAGAGGGTGACGACTCAACATAAAAGTAAATAGATAGGCCCTTCGCAGAGGGAAGCAGGGATTTGTAGAGGTGCTAGAGCTCGATTTTGAAATAGATGTGAATAACATTTTGAGCGGTATACTTTCATTGTCAACATAACAACCAAGAGATGGCGATATCTTCCATGCTACACACATTATAGGCGGTTCCCAAACAGAATGGTAAAGTTTATACTCCCCCTCCACCAACAAACATCAATCCATGGCTTGCTCGAAACAATGAGTGCCTCCAACATACATCAGGTCCCAGGGGGAGTTTTGTTTGCAATTATTTTTGATTTAGTTTGCATAAAGCATGGGACTGGGCATCCCGGTGACCAACCATTTATCTCATGAGTGAGGAGCGGAGTCCACTCCTCTTGAGAATAACCTGCCTAACATGGAAGATACGGACAGCCCTAGTGGATACATGAGCTATTTGAGCATACAAAACAGGATGATTATTTGAAGGTTTAGAGTTTGGCACATACAAATTTACTTGGAACGGCAGGTAGATACCGCATATAGGAAGGTATAGCGGACTCACCTGGAATAACTTTGGGGTTTAAGGGATTGCATGCGCAAGCAGTATTCCCGTTTAGTACAGGTGAAGGCTAGCAAAAGACTGGGAAGCGACCAACTAGAGAGCGGCAACAGCCATGTACATGCATTAAAATTAATAAACATTGGATGTAAGCATGGGTTGGATATAATCCACCATGAACATAAATATCGTGAAGGCTATGTTGATTTGTTTCAACTACATGCGTGAACATGTGCCAAGTCAAGTCACTTAAATCATTCAAAGGAGGATACCACCCTATTGTACCACATCATAACCATTTTAATAGCATGTTGGCATGCAAGGTAAACCATTATAACTCATAGCTAATCAACCATGGCACAAGCAACTATGATCTCTAATTGTCATTGCAAACATGTTTATTCATAACAAGCTGAATTAAGAACGATGAACTCATCATATTTACAAAAACAAAAGAGGTCGAGTTCGTATCAGCTTTTCTCATCTCAGTCAGTCCATCATATATCATCATAATTGCCTTTCACTTGCACGACCGAACAATGTGAATAATAATAAGAATGCACGTGCATTGGACTAAGCTGGAATCTGTGAGCATTCAATAAACAGGAGAAGAAGAGCAATATGGGCTCTTTTGTCAGATAAACAATAATGCATATAAGAGCCACTTCAACAATTTAATCATGGTCTTCTCCTACTGACCCCCAGAGAGAGAAAAGAAATAAAACTATTTACACGGGAAAGCTCCCAACAAGCAAAAGAAGAACGGGAAATATTTTTGGGTTTTCATTTTAATTACTACTACAAGCATGGAAAGTATATTGATTAAAAGCTACAACTAATTTTTTTGGTTTTTCTTAAGGTTTATTAAACACACAAGAACAAAGCATAAAAGGAAATAAACTAGCATGGATAATACAATGAAAAAGTATGAGCACCGACATCTAGCAATGAGTGTGTGTGGACATAAATGTAATGTCGGTGAGAAATACGTACTCCTCCAAGCTTAGGCTTTTGGCCTAAGTTGGTCTATGGCCACGGCCGGTCTGGCGGATATCCATAATAATAGTTGGGGTCGTACTGCGATGAGGAAGGAGAAGGCTCCAATTGCCACTGGCTGGCAATCATCTCCGGATCCCACTGGTAGTTAGATTGTCGTGAAGGATCAAATTGTGGTTCCGGTTCTGGCTCCTCGGCTGGTGCAGGGTTCCGGTAGGCGTGGATAGCCATCAACGGAACAAGGTACTTGCCTATAGTCAAATCAAACAAAGAAGGAGCAGGCAAGGTAATAGTGTCAGGATGATGTTTATTAAAGAACAATTGATATTTAAGCTCTCCTGCCCTATTCTTAACAATAAAATCATGTGCCACCATACTTTTATAATCTAAATAAACACGAGGCAGCACTTTTTCTTCCTTCTCAGCATGCCTAATAGGTATGTTAAAATGTGCAGCTAGGCGTGTAGCATAGATGCCTCCAAAGATGGGACCCTTAGTATGGTTCATACTTAATCGTCTAGCAATAGTGTCGCCCATACTAAAAGTGTTATCACTGTATAAACCTTGGAGCAGAATAATTATATTAGGGATACTAAGGTTTCCACAGTTTCCATGTCCAATTAAGCAACGACTAGCAAATAATGCAAAGTAACGTAAAACAGGAAAATGTATGCTAGTGATTCGTGCATCGGAAACCTTCCTAGTTTCCCCTACAGTGATAGTATTAATAAATCCCTCCACATCATCATGATGTGGTTCTTCTGTCTTGCCCCCAAAAGGGACTAAACAAATCCGACAAAAATCATAAAGTGACATCTCCTTATGCTCATCATATAAATGAAACTCCACCGTAGGTGGTGAGTTCCTAGAATGAAAATGAAAGTTTTGCACAAAGGTATTTGTGAGTAAGAGATACTGATGGCATTGGTCGTGGAGGAAAGCGGTGAGGCCTGCATTATGAGCCAATTCATGAAAATCTTCACAAATCCTGGCTGCTCTCAAGAAATCCTCGGAAGGCCATTTACACGCCCGAACCTCCGCGATGCGCGGCAAATTATACTTAGGCTTCAGTGCCTTTTCCTTCGAGCTTTGGCTCGATGAGCCCCTCAATAATATCCTCACCATTTTCTGAAAAATTCTGAAATTTTTAGTAACTTCAAAATAAAATTAAACCAAACTCAATAATATTGATAGCAACTACTCCTACAGGTACCTAGAGCTTATATCATGCATCAAAACTACTTTTGACCATATAAATTTGACATGCAAGCTCAAGAACAGGGTCACCTAAGCAGAAAAAATTTGCAATGAATTAAAGCACTAGAACAAAAACTAATTGGACCAATGGAGGAGTCACATACCAAGGAACAATCTCCCCAAGCAGTTTTGTGAGAGGTGCTTTGAGCAAGGAGATCGAAAATGGCAGCAAAACGAGCTTGGACTCGGCTTTGAGCTGGTTTTTCATGTTTGGGGGGAGGAAGATGAAGTGTGTAGCTGAAAGAATAAGTGGAGGAGGGCCACCGTGGGCTCACGAGGTAGGGGCGCGCCCTAGGAGGGTGGGCGCGCCCTCCACCCTCGTGGCAAGGTGGTTGATCCCCCTGGTGTGTTCTTTGTTCCATAAATCCTCAAATATTCTATAAAAAATCCTATTTAATTTTCAGGGCATTTGGAGAACTTTTATTTTCGAGGTATTTTTATATTGCACGGATAATCAGATAACAGACAGAAAATTATTTATTTTTACTTTATTTCAACTAAATAACAGAAAGTATAGAGAGGGTACAGAAGGTTGTGCTTCTAGTTTCATCCATCTCATGCTCATCAAAAGGAATCCACTAACAAGGTTGATCAAGTCTTGTTAACAAACTCATTCCGATTATCATGAAACAGGAGAAATTTCGAATAACACTAGGTTACCTCAACGGGGATATGCACATCCCCAATAATAAGTATATCATATTTCTTCTTGACAGTAGGAAGAGGAAATTCAAAACCTCCAAATATAATCGATGGAATTTTTCCGATAGAATTGATACTATGAACTTGAGGTTGTTTCCTCGGAAAGTGTACCGTATGATCATTACCATTAACATGAAAAGTGACATTGCCTTTGTTGCAATCAATAACAGCCCCTGCAGTATTAAGAAAAGGTCTTCCAAGAATAACGGAAGTTGATTTATCAGCCATTTGCAAAAGATATTTCAGTGGGTGTCAACTTATTCAAATCAAGTCTACGATATAAAGAGAGAGGCATAACACTAACACCGGCTCCAAGATCACATAAAGCAGTTTTAACAAAGTTTCTTTTAATGGAGCATGGTATAGTAGGTACTCATGGATCTCCAAGTTTCTTTGGTATTCCACCCTTAAAAGTGTAATTAGCAAGCATGGTGGGAATTTCAGCTTCCGGTATCTTTCTTTTATTTGTAACAATATCTTTCACGTACTTAGCATAAGGATTTGTTTTAAGCATATCAATCAATCGCATACGCAAAAAGATAGGTCTAATCATTTCGGCAAAGCGCTCAAAATCCTCATCATACTTTTTCTTGGATGGTTTGGGAGGAAAAGGCATGGGTTTCTGAACCCAAGGCTCTCTTTCTTTACCATGTTTCCTAGCAACAAAGTCTTTCTAATCATAACATTGATTCTTTGATTGTGGGTTATTAAGATCAACATCAGGTTCAATTTCTACATCATTATCATTACTAGGTTGAGCATCATTATGAACATCATTATTAACATTTTCATTAGGTTCATGTTCATTGCCAGATTGAGTTTCAGCATCAGAAATAGAAATATCATTTGGATTGTCAGGTGGTTCAGCAATAGGTTCACTAGAAGTTTGCACAGTTCTATCATTTTTCTTTTTCTTCCTTTTAGAAGAATGAGGTGCATCAATATTATTTATCTGAGAATCTTGCTCAATTCTCTTAGGGTGGCCTCTAGGATACAAAGGTTCCTGAGTCATTCTACCAGTTCTAGTAGCCACTTTAACAGCATAATCATTTTTCTTACTATTCATCTCATTGAGCAATTCCTTTTGAGCTTTAAGTACTTGTTCTTCTTGAGTGGTAACCATAGAAGCATGTTTGCTAACAAGTTTAAGTTCACCTCTAATATTAGCCATATAATCACCCAAGTGTCCAAGCATATTTGAATTGTATTTTAATTGTCTACCAAAATAAGCATTAAAGTCTTCTTGCTTGGCCATAAATTTATCAAACTCATCTAAGCATGGGCTAGCAAACTTAGTAAATGGGATTTCAGATTTATCATATCTATAGAGAGAATTTACCTTTACTACCTGTGTCGGGTTATCGAGGTCTGGAGGTTCTTCAATAAATAAAGGATTAAGATCATATATTTCTTCAGCAGGCGGTAAATTAAGTCCATGTATTTCTTCAATAGGAGGTAAATTCTTAACATCTTCAGCTTTAATACCTTTTTCTTTCATGGATTTCTTTGCCTCTTGTATATCTTCAGGACTAAGAAATAGAATACCCCTCTTCTTTGGAATTGGTTTAGGAATAGGATCATTAATTGGAGCAGGAGCTGGCTCGGGAGGTGCCCAATTATTTTCATTTGTCAACATATTATTCAATAAGATTTCAGCTTCATCCGGTGTTCTTTCCCTGAAAAGAGAACCAGCACAACTCTCCAGGTAATCTCTGGAAGCATCGGTTAGTCCATTATAAAATATATCAAGTATTTCATTTTTCTTAAGAGGATGATCAGGCAAAGCATTAAGTAACTTGAGAAGCCTCCCCCAAGCTTGTGGGACCCTCTCTTCTTTAATTTGCACAAAGTTGTATATTTCCTTTAAAGCAGCTTGTTTCTTACGAGCAGGGAAATATTTAGCAGAGAAGTAGTAAATCATATCCTGGGGACTACGCATACAACTAGGATCAAGAGAATTAAACCATATCTTAGCATCACCCTTTAATGAGAACGGGATTTTAAGGATATAAAAGTAGTGAGATCTCTCATCATTAGTGAATAGGGTAGCTATATCATTTAATTTAGTAAGATGTGCCACAACAGTTTCAGATTCATAGCCATGAAAAGGATCAGATTCAACCAAAGTAATTATATCAGGATCAACAAAGAATTCATAATCCTTATCAGCAACACAGATAGGTGAAGTAGCAAAAGCAGGATCAGGTCTCATCCTAGCATTTAGAGATTGCTTATTCCATTTAGCTAATAACCTTTTGAGTTCATATCTATATTTGCAAGCTAAAATGGCTAAAGATGCATCTTGATCAAATAAATAACCCTCAGGAATAACAAGTGATTCTTCATCATCACTTTCATCTTCAGAATCAGATTCAATATTTTCAATCTCTCTAGCCCTAGCAAGTCGTTCCTCAAGAAAATCACTAAGTGGCATAGTAGTATCTGGCATAGAGGTAGTTTCATCATAAGTATCATGTATAGCAGAAGTAGCATCATCAATAACATGCGACATATTAGAGCGAATAAGAGAAGCAGGTTTAGGTGTCGCAAGCTTACTCAAAACAGAAGGTGAATCAAGTGCAGAGCTAGATGGCAGTTCCTTACCTCCCATCGTAGTTGAGGGATAGATCTTGGTTGTTGGATCTCTCAAGTTCTTCATAATGATAAGCGGATATATATCCCAAGTGACTCAAAGAGTAGAGCTATGATCCCCGGCAACGGCGCCAGAAATTAGTCTTGATAACCCACAAGTATAGGGGATCGCAACAAATTTCGAGGGTAGAGTATTCAACCCAAATTTATTGATTCGACACAAGGGGAGCCAAAGAATATTCTCAATTATTAGCAGCTGAGTTGTCAATTCAACCACACCTGGAAACTTAGTATATGTAGCAGAGTGTTTAGTAGCAAAGTAATATGATAGTGATGGTAATGGTAACAAAAGAGTAATGAAAGCAAAGTAATGTTTTTGGTAATTTGTAGTGATTGTAACAATAGCAACGGGAAAGTAAATAAGCATAAACCAGTATATGGAAAGCTCATAGGCATTGGATCAATGATGGATAATTATGTTGGATGCGGTTCATCATGTAACAGTCATAACATAGGGTGACACAGAACTAGCTCCAATTCATCAATGTAATGTAGGCATGTATCCGAATATAGTCATACGTGCTTATGGAAAAGAACTTGCATGACATCTTTTGTCCTACCCTCCCGTGGCAGTGGGGTCTTAATGGAAACTAAGGGATATTAAGGCCTCCTTTTAATAGAGAACCGGAACAAAGCATTAGCACATAGTGAATACATGAACTCCTCAAACTACGGTCATCACCGGTAAGTATCCCGATTATTGTCACTTCGGGGTTAACGGATCATAACACATAATAGGTGACTATAGACTTGCAAGATAGGATCTAGAACTCTCATATATTGATGAAAACGTAATAGGTTCAGGTTTGAAATCATGGCACTCGGGCCCTAGTGACAAGCATTAAGCATAAAACAGTCATAGCAACATCAATCTCAGAACATAGTGGATACTAGGGATCAAACCCTAACAAAACTAACTCGATTACATGATAAATATCATCCAACCCATCACCGTCCAGCAAGCCTACGATGGAATTACTCACGCACGGTGGTGAGCATCACGAAATTGGTGATGGAGGATGGTTGATGATGATGACGGCGACGAATCCCCCTCTCCGGAGCCCCGAACGGACTCCAGATCAGCCCTCCCGAGAGGTTTTAAGGCTTGGCAGCGGCTCCGTATCATAAAACGCGATGATTTCTTCTCTCCTAGTTTTTTCTCCCCGAAAGCAGTTATATAGAGTTGGAGTCGGGAGGTCTCCAGGGGGCCCACGAGGTAGGGGGCGTGCCCTAGGGGGGGCGCCCCCCACCTTCATGGCAAGGGTGTGGGCCCCTGGTCTTCATCTTTGGCGAGGATTTTTTATTATTTATTGTAATATATTTCGTGGAGTTTTAGGTCATTCCGAGAACTTTTGTTTTCTGCACATAAAACAACATCATGGCAATTCTGCTGAAAACAGCGTCAGTCCGGGTTAGTTCCATTCAAATCATACAAGTTAGAGTCCAAAACAAGGGGAAAAGTGTTTGGAAAAGTAGATACGTTGGAGATGTATCAGACCCCAACATGGCAAGCTACAGCTTCCTCGTCCAGAAGCTGTCTGGATCCTTCGAGGGCTACGAGTTCCTCCACGTCCCGCGCGCGGAGAACGAAGCAACCAACACGCTCGCGAAGATCGCCTCGTCACGGCAAGCCATCCCGTCCGGCGTCTCCCTCGAGCACCTGCACAAGCCGTCCGTCAAGCCATCGCCAGACTCCGAGTCCATCCATGTTCCGGACGACCCGGCCGCACCTCAACCCGGCCCGGGGGCTGCTCAGGTCGACCCGTCCACCATCGTCCCAGACTCGGCCGTCGCCATACCCAACCCGGGGGCTGCTCAACCCGGCTCGGGGGCTGCCGACTCGGAACCCACCCTGGTGGCCGTCTTCGCCGCGGTTATGGCTCCATCTTGGGCCCTCCCAATATCGTAATTTTTGGAGAGCGGGGTTCTCCCCATGGACGAGACCGAAGCCCGGCAAGTGCAGTGCCGGGCGTCCGCCTACGGCATCATCAACAACGAGCTCCTCAAGCGTAGCTCCACCGGCGTGTTCCAGCGCTGCGTTGAGCAGGAGCTGGGCATCGACATCCTCCGCGACATACACCAGGGCGAGTGCGGGCACCACGCCGCATCACGATCCCTGGTGGCCAAGGCGTTTCGCCACAGTTTCTACTGGCCCACGGCCCTCGAAGATGCCGAGTCGCTCGTCCTCAAGTGCGAGGGATGCCAGCGCTTTAGCAAACGCAACCACCAGCCGGCGTCAGCACTCCGCACCATACCAATCGCCTGGCCCTTCGCGGTCTGGGGACTCGACATGGTGGGACCCTTCAAAACCGCTCAAGGCGGCATGACCCACTTGCTGGTGGCAGTGGACAAATTCACCAAGTGGATTGAGGCAAGACCAATCAAGAAACTTGATGGGCCAACAGCTGTCCGATTCATCAAGGACATAGCGGTGCGCTATGGCATGCCAAACAGCATCATCACCGACAACGGCACCAACTTCGCCAAGGGCGCTCTCGAACAATACCGCTCCATCTCCGGCATCCGCCTCGACCTGGCCTCCGTTGCGCATCCGCAGTCCAACAGGTAGGTCGAGCGGGCCAATGGACTCATCAAGTCCGGCGTTAAGCCGCGACTCGTTGAGCCGCTCATCCGCTCACCCGGCAGCTGGCTTGACGAGTTGCCAGCCATTCTATGGAGTCTACGCACCACGCCGAATCGGTCGACTGGGTTCACCCTGTTCTTCCTTGTCTATCGAGCCGAAGCCATCATCCCGACCGACGTCGAGTTCGACTCGCCGCGTGTCGTGATGTACACCGAAGCCGAAGCCAGAGAAGCCTGCGAAGACGGCGTCGACCTACTCGAAGAAGCACGCCTCCTGGCGCTCAGTCGCTCGGCCATCTACCAACAACTCCTGAGGCACTACCACAGCAAGAAGATCAACCCCCTTGCATTCCGTGAGGGCGACCTCATCCTCCGACTCGTCCAAGAGCACGCAGGCCGGCACAAGCCGTCCCCTCCATGGGAGGGCCCATTCATCGTGAGCAAGGCCTTGCGCGACCGCAATGCCTACTACCTCAACGACACACGCAAGTCAAGGAAGCGCAAGAAGGACACGCCGGTGAAGAAACGACCCGGCCGTGGAATGCGGAACTCCTCTGCCTGTTTTACACTTAGCCGCACGAGCGTATGTATCGTCGCCTTTTGTAAACACATGAAATTACGGGGTCCCCGAACAAGACTTGGGGGCTGCCTTTTGTCGACCAATTTATTGTGTCCTATTTTCTTGCATCACTATACCACTGAACCCGGCCACCATTCCGACTCGCTCGACCCGGGGGCTCGGGGGCTGGCTGGCTCGGTCGCCACCCCACCGCCTTACTTAGTGATTGCTGATAAAGTTAGGACGCCGCGGTCCCCCACTTCGCCCTAAAGCCACAGATCCAGCTTTGGCTGTCGGCTGGCAAGCACAACGGGCCAAAGCTCCTTTATGCTTCATACACTAAGTCAAAGGCTGCCGAGTCGATCAACCCAGCTAACCATTCATCAAATGAACAGCCGCACGACCGACTGCTCGCCAACCGGCTTCGCCGGATTGCCGCCAGCCGGCCCAGTGGGTGTTTCGCTCGCGCTCAATGTTTCGAGGGACCCAAGTCCTGCACACTCCTCTCAAAGAACCGAAATCCTTGTCACGGACCGGAGCCTCGGCCGTCTGACTCGCGCGGGGGGGGGGGGGGGGGAGGTTTGAGAAAGGAAAAACGCATGAAATCGGTCCAAAAAACGGAAGGCAAAAAGCAAAAGCACCCACGACATCTACGCAAGTATTTAAGAAAAGGCCCACGACCCGAGTTAATTACACCCTAAAAACCCCCAGTGGGTGGGTGGACCTGCTATTTAACAAATTATTACACAAAGTGTCTCAGGCATCTCCAGCGTCGCGTCGCGACGTTGACGGCTCTCCCCTGGCGGCCTCCGGATCCAGCGAGGTGCCGGTGTCCTCCTCAGCACTCGCGTTGCGGTAGACGCCCATCTCCTCCGAGCTCCCCTTCGGATCGTGGAAGAGCAAGCCGTAGTCCTCACCGTCCACGGCCCTGCCATCTTCCGTCCGCTTCGGATGGAACTCGTCGTGGAAGGCGAACTCGGTGATGTAGCTGGCCCGGGAGGTGATCCTGCCGGCTTGCTCCTGCAAGTGCTGCTCCAAACCGGCCCGCTGGCCCATCAACGCGTCCAGCTGCAGGTCTGGATGCCAGGATATCGTGAACCAGAGCGCCATCTCAGCACCAGCACGAGCGGCGGAGACGCGCCACTCGCCAAGCCGGTCTGGCCCCATCTCCAACCAACGCGCCAGGCGCGAGAAACTGCTCGGTTGGACGGAGCCCGGCCATAGCGCCGCCATCATCGCGGTGCCGACCTGAGACAGCCGCCCCAACTGCGTTCCTAGGACCTGCAGGCGGGCCTCAGTGGCGGCGACGATCTCTGGGAAGCCCCAGGCCACCCGCGGATCCGTCCCGGACCCAACGACGTCGGTTGGGTCGCGCTGATGGCAGACGGCTTCCTCCGCCAGCCGCTGCGTCTCCGGGAAGGCCCCTGCCGCAAAGGAAGAAGCAAGTTAGAAGAAGAACGACAAGGAAGAAAGGCCGAATCTCGACCCGGCAAACGACAAGAAAAGGCACTTACTGGAGAAGGACTCTTCCAGGTGCTGCGCTTCAAGCAACGTACCACGCCGCTCCCGTTCGATGGCGCGATCGCGCTCCTTGAGCGCCTTCTCCAGATCGGCCACCTTGGCAAGGGCCACCTTCAGCTCGCCGTCCTTGTCTTCGTCTGCCTTCTCGGCCGCCTCGCGGTGAAGGGCCTCGTCCTGACGGGCCCCCTTAGCCATGGTGACCTGCTCCCGCAGGCGATCCCCCTCGGTCTGGAGCCGGCCCTTATCGTCGGCCAGCTGGCCGCGCTGCTGGTCCGCCTCCACCAGGGCCTGCTGTGCCTCTGCCACCTTAGCGGCTTCCACCTTAAGATGCTCCACCTCGGCCTCGAGGCGGCTCTTGTGACCCGCCAGCTGCTCATGCAGCTGGTTGGCCTCGTCAAGAGACCGCCGAGCCGCGGCCGCCTCCGCCCTCGCCTACGCCCCCTCGACGCCAAGACGGCCGATGTCGGCAATGAGCCGGTCGTAGTGATGACCGGCCTGGAGCAGACAAGTCTGCCAGGATAGCACCTCAGCTGCGAAGAAGGACTCAACAGAAGAAAAAAGCAAGACTTAAGATTTGGCCCAACTATTACACAGTTGGCCCGAATCTCGAGGGCTACACCCAGTGGGTGCGCTAGCGCACCCCCACTAGAAAAGAGCACAAGAATACCTGCGGCGACGCGGAGCTCCTCCTCCTTGGCGGCAAGCTACGCCTTGAGCTACCGATGCTTGCCCAGGAGGCGATTGTAGGCAGCAACCCGAAAGGCGTCAAGATGCTGAAGAAAGCAAAAGTCAGAACAAGGCTAACACTCTAAAGATTCGACCCAACTACTACGTAGTTGGCCCGAACCTCGGGGGCTACACCCAGTGGGTACGCTGGCGCACCCCACAAAGAAGAAATTACAAGAAAACTTACTAGAATGGCGCGCTCCAGGTCGCGCGTCCGCTCCACCTCGGCCTGGGCGAAGGCCCCGAGCCGTTTCGTCCGGCCTCGCAGGCGGCGACTGACGGCGTCCAGCGCCGCCTCCTCCTAGGTCTGAGGCCCGAAGACAACGACTCTCCCGCTCCGCGCCGGCTACGGTACGGTAGCTCGGCGGCCACCCTGCTGGGGCACCAAGGCATACTCCCCTCTGACCGCTAGCGACGCGGCCAGCACCTCCTCCGACGCCCCTCCCGGCGCTGACGAAGATCCGGACGCCGGGACGCCCTACGTCGTCGTCTTTGACCCAGCTGCCGGGGCGGCCTCCGGCACCGCCGCCCGCAGTGCCTCCTCCAAAACCGGCGGCGCCTCCGACACCGCCGCCCACAGCGTCTCTTCCAAGACGGTGCCGCCTCCACCACCATCAGCCCCTGCTTGCCCGACCACGTCGGCCCGCGGCGGGGAGTCATCCGCCACCTCCACGACCGCCCGGTCGGGGATCACCACCTCAGCCCGGCCTCCGCGGCCGCGCTCCCTCACCGACGACGGTTCAAAGACCGTTGCCGCCACCACCGTGCCCTCCGGCATCTCGCGCTAGGCCGGCTCCACGCCGCCTCGCGCCTATGTCACCGCCATGTCAGTCCAAGCACGAACCGATGCCGCCTTCAGCTGCGCCTCAGCCCGGTTCTTGTCCGACCAGGCCACGGCTTCGGCGTTGTTCAGATCCAGGCCAAGGTCCGAGTCGGCCTGTTCCTCCACCTCGGCCTGGTCGGCGAGGTCGGACCGGCTCCTACGGAACTTGGCCCCTTCGGCGGCCGCGGCTTCCGCGGCCGCCCTCGCCAGCGTGATTGGCAATCTGAAGAAGAAGACAGAATGAGCGGAAAAGAAACAAAACTAGCTCAAGAAAAGAAAAGCTGAGCACAAACAAGAAATGAAGCTTACCCCACCAAGACCAGGACCGGGGTTGGCCACCCATGCCCGCCACCGCGCTTCCTCTTGGCCGGCCTCCCAGCCTTGGCCGGGTCCGCCGTGTGCTTCGAGGCCTGGGGTCGGGGCGCGACACTGTCTTTCCCATGCAGGCGGCTCGGCGCCGCCCCATGCGAGGACCCGGCTCCGCCCACGTCGCCGCCTCCCCCGCCCAATGCCGCTACACCAACAACTGGCGTCAGCACCGACCGTTCCGTGTCGTGGTCAGTAACTCAAGACACATGAAGAAAAATGTGAGACTTACCCGCGCGACGCCCAGCGCCGGCGTTGGACTCGGCCTCCTCCTCCCCGCCACGAGCCGCGGGCTCCTCTGGCGCCACCAGCGCCACCTGCGATGAGGCCCATGCATAAGATGTCGAATCACGTTCAGAAGTACCACCCGCGTCGCATCAGGGTGGACGAGAAGGTGCACGGCGGCAAAGTAAGAAGACCAGACACTCACCTGCGGAGCCGGGTTCGACCGGCTGTACGGCGCCTTGCCGAACTCCCAGTCCTCCCCAAGGTTGGCCTTGGAGATGTCATTCACGCCGCGCGTGACCTGCGCCGCGGACAGCCGCATCGACCCCATGCGGTTGGGGTCTTGAAGGCAGGAGCACCCCTGAAGCGGAAGGACCCGACACTTGATGAACGTGGCGAGGAGGTCGGTGGCGGTGATCCCCTCCTGCGTCCTCATCACCATTACCCGCCCGCAGAGATTGACGATCTCCTGCGACGGGCGCCTCGGCGAGTAGCCCCAGTTCGTCTTCGCCCGCGGCGGTGCGATGGCGAAGGCTGGAAGATTGATGCGATCCGCACCAAGGTTGTGGACGTAGAAGAAGGAGTTTTGCCACTTCTTGGCAGAATTATCTAGTGGGATCTTGGGGAAATCCGCCCCGACCGCTTCGAGATGCCGGCGGTGCCGCAGTCGGCGAACTCTCCGGCCGACGGGCCCTGCTGCTTCAAGGAGAAGAAGCGCGCCCAGAGGCGATCGAAGGCTCGACCCCCAGGTACCCCTCGCAAAGGGTGACGAAGCCGGAGAGCTGGACAATGGCGCCGGTGCCAAGATGATGCGGCTGGAGCCCGAAGAACTCCAAGAACGCACGGAAGAAGGTGCTCACCGGCAGCCCGAATCTGCGCTCGAAGTGCGTGAGGAAGACCACGCGCTCCTGCCCCTTGGGCCGAGGCCTCTGCTTGCCCCGCGGCAAGCGGACACTGACGTCCGTCTCCCACGGCAGGCGCCACATCGCCCGGAGTTGGGCGATGTCCTTGGAGGTGACGCTCGAGCCCATACAGGAGCCCGATGGCAGCGACATGATCAAAGAAGGAGGATGGAGAGAAGGAGCTCTACTCGGAGCAGCGGGCGCCGCAGTGCGTCAAGTTGCGAAGAGCGGAGCGAGAGCCAAGGGACAGGAGGGCGCGAGCGAGAATAATGTCCGCCGCCCCCTGCCCCCCAATTTATAACCCTCGGTTTGAACATGGGGAAGTGGGGAAGTGGGATCGTCTACACGCACCCGTTCCACTACCCCATAATAAGTGTGCACATACATGCGCAGTAACTGCCCGGGGAAGAGCAACCGGCCCCCTGACGCCGCAATAAATCCGCGCGCTTGGGCCAAGGGCGCGCGGTGGTGGGCCCCAGCTCGCCGCCCGGTCCCTTCAGGCGCGTGGCCTGTCAGGCCCCTCCGACTTCCGGGCACCACGTGGCGCCCGCGCGAAGCCCGAGGTATTGCCCCAGGATTCGCCGGACTTCTCGGTCCCCGCCACGGCTGGGATACCAAGATCCGGTTTCCGAGAAAACCGGCACACAATGGGTGTTGCCGGACCCGGCGCACGCAGAATCCACCTTGCTTAAGGGGGAAACTGTGAAGGCCCACTCATCCAAAGACGGCGGACCTTCACAGCTTCGGGGACTATTGTCGGGGGGGGGGGGGGGTGGACCCCGGGCAGGCAACGGAACCCAGATCCTCTTCAAAAAACAACGGGGTTGGCACTGCCCCTCAATACCGGCACGCGCTTGGCCGGGTCGCTTGACCCGGCCAAGCCCCGCAAGCCAGCCAGACTAGCTGACCCGGCAAGACACGTCGACTCAGCCCCAACAACTCGCACAAGACAGCCGAACCCGGCACAACTGAAGCCTCCTCAACAAGCCAGTGCCACCCGTGGCGTGCTACGCAATCCAGCCACGGGTCCACTCCCGTCCCATCCAGGCTGTATGATGGGACAAGACTTCAATCAATGATGACCGAGGTGATAGTGCCCCGCCCATGCCTCGGGTCAGTGGGTACGTAGCAACAGTGCTCCTCACCTACCTGCTGACCAGGGCCGGCGTGGCTATAGTGCCCCCGCCTTCACCGCTGACAACAGCGAGCGGCGACTTAACGGAGAGCACTGTACACCACTCAACTCGGCCACGCCCTGACGATCGACAAGACGGCACACAGTCCCCCTAGGCATGCGGGGCCCGCACCTAGGGGAACCCGGTGAACCACAAGCCCTCAGAGGGACCCAGCCCGGGTTCCCGGACACCGACAATACGGACCCACCGACTTGTTACATTACCATTGTACCCCTGGGGGGTTGGACTATAAAACCCCCCGGGAGCCCGCGATCGCAACACAACAGAGAGAACTCTTTCCATCACACACACCTAGTGAGCAACACCCAAGGAGAGGGAACTGCCTAAGCCTTGGCCAGCTTCCTTCCTCCTCCATACAGCTCCAGGAGCAACATTGTACTATCGATCATACAACAACACTCGGCAGGACTAGGGGTATTAACTCTCCGGAGAGCCCCGAACCTGGGTATGTCCGGCGTCCCGTGCCCGCTCATGCCAACCTCGCCTCTGGAGTCCACCAGAGCCCTCGAGCCTCCTCCTCTCTTTAGCCGTCCCTTGGCATCTGTCGTGCGCCCACCACGACAGATAGTAAGATAAATATTTTTGGTATTTGTTGTATAGATTGGAAAGTAATGATTGCAAAATAGTAAACGAGATGAGATAATAAAAGAGATGCAATATAATAAGAAAGAGACCCGGGGGCCATAGGTTTCACTAGTGGCGTCTCTCAAGATAGCATGTATTACAGTGGGTGAACAAATTACTGCCAAGCAATTGATAGAAAAGTGCATAGTTATGAAGCTATCTAAGGCAATGATCATGAATATAGGCATCAGTCTGTGTCAAGTAGTTCGAAACAATTCTTCATCTACTACTATTACTCCACACATCGACCGCTATCCAGCATGCATCTAGAGTATTAAGTTCATAAGAATAGAGTAACACATTAAGCAAGATGACATGATATAGAGGGATAAACTCAAGCAATATGACATAAACCCCATCTTTATCCTCGATGGAAACAATACAATATGTGCCTTGCTGCCCCTACTATCATTGGGAAAGGACACCGCAAGATTGAACCCAAAGCTAAGCACTTCTCCCATTGCAAGAAAGATCAATCTAGTAGGCCAAACTAAATCGATAATTCAAAGCGACTTGCAAATATATCAAATCATGCATATAAGAATTCAAAGAAGAACCAAATAATATTCATAGATAATCAAGTTCATAAACCCACAATTCATCGGATCTCGGCAAACACACCGCAAAAGAGTATTACATCGGATAGATCTCCAAGAACATCGAGGAGAACTTTGTATTGAAGATCAAAGAGAGAGAAGAAGCCATCTATCTAATAACTATGGACCCGAAGGTCTGCGGTAAACTACGCACGCTTCATCGGAGAGGCTATGGTGTTGATGTAGGAGCCGTCCGGGATCGATTCCCCCTCCGGCAGATCGCCGGAAAAGGCCCCAAGATGGGATCTCATGGGTACAGATGGTTACGGCGGTGGAAAAGTGGTCTCGTGGCTCTCTAGTGTTTCTAGGGTATAAGAGTATATATAGGCGAAAGAAGTACGTCGGTGGAGCTCCATGGGGCCCACGAGGGTGGGGGCACGCCTACCCCCTGGGCGCGCCCTCCTGCCTCGTGGCCGCCTCATGGAGTTCCAGACTTCCACTCCAAGTCTCCCGGTTTGCTTTCGGTCCAAGAAAGATCATCACGAAGGTTTCATTTCGTTTGGTATTCCTTTTCCGCGAAACACTGAAATAGAAAAAAAAACAGAAAGTGGCACCGGGCCTCTGGTTAATAGGTTAGTCCCAAAAAATAATATAAAAGGGCATATTAAAGCCCATTAAACATCCAAAACAGATAATATAATAGCATGAAACAATCAAAAATTATAGATACGTTGGAGACGTATCAAGCATCCCCAAGCTTAATTCATGCTCGTCCTTGACTAGGTAAATGATAAAAACAGAATTTTTGATGTGGAATGCTACCTAAGATATTTATCAATGTAATTTTCTTTATTGTGGCATGAATGTTCAGATTCGAAAGATTCAAGACAAAAGTTTAATATTGACATAAAAATAATAATACTTTAAGCATACTAACAAAGTAATTATGTCCTCTCAAAATAACATGGCCAAAGAAAGTTCATCCCTACAAAATCATATAGTTTGGTTATGCTCCATATTCGTCACACAAAATATTCAAATCATGCACAACCCTGATGACAAGCCAAGCAATTGTTTCATACTTTAGTAATCTCAAACCTTTTCAACTTTCACACAATACATGAGCATGAACCATGGACATAGCACTATAGGTGGAATAGAGTGGTGGTTGTGGACAAGACAAAAAGGAGGAAGATGGTCTCGCATCAACTAGGCGTATCAATGGTCTATGGAGATGCCCATCAATAGATGTCAATGTGAGAGAGTAGGGGTTGCCATGCAACGGTGCACTAGAGCTATAAATGTATGAAAGCTCAACAAAAGAAACTAAGTGGGTGTGCATCCAACTTGCTTGCTTGCGAAGACCTAGGGCATTTGAGGAAGCACATCGTTGGAATATACAAGCCAAGTTCTATAATGAAAATTTCCCACTAGTATATGAAAGTGACAAAATAAGAGACTCTCTATCATCAAGATCATGGTGCTACTTTGAAGCACAAGTGTGGAAAAAGGATAGTAGCATTGTCCCTTCTCTCTTTTTCTCTCATTTTTTTCTTTTCTTGGGCCTTCCTTTTTTTATTTGGCCTTTCTCTTTTTTTCCTCACATGGACAATGATCTAATAATGATGATCATCACACTTCTATTTATTTACAACGCATAGATTACAACTCGATACTTAGAACAAAAATATGACTCTATATGCGTGCCTCCGGCGGTGTACCGAGATGTGCAATGAATCAAGAGTGACATGTGAAAAAATTATGAACGGTGGCTTTGCCACAAATACGATGTCAACTATATGATCATGCAAGGCAATATGACAATGATGGAGCGTGTCATAATAAACGGAACAGTGGAAAGTTGCATGGCAATATATCTCGGAATGGCTATGGAAATGCCATAATAGGTAGGTATGGTGGTTGTTTTGAGGAAGATAAATGGTGGGTTTATGGTACCAGTGAATGTTGTGCGATACTAGAGAGGATAGCAATGGTGGAAGGGTGAGAGTGCGTATAATCCATGGACTCAACATTAGTCATAAAGAACTCACATAATTATTGCAAAAATCTACAAGTCATCAAAAACCAAGCACTACGCGCATGCTCCTAGGGGGATATATTGGTAGGAAAAGACCATCGCTCGTCCCCGACCGCCACTCATAAGGAAGACAATCAAAGAAATACCTCATGCTTCAAATTTGTTACACAACGGTTACCATAGGTGCATGCTACGGGACTTCCAAACCTCAACACAAGTATTTCTCAAATTCACAATTACTCAACTAACATGACTCTAATATCACCATCCTCATGTCTCAAAACAATCATCAAGTATCAAACTTCTCCTACTATTCAACGCACTTTACGTGGAAGTTTTTTATTATACCCATCTTGGATGCCCATCATATTAGGACTAATTTTATAACCAAAGCAAATTACCATGCTATTCTAAAAGACTCTCAAAATAATACAAGTGAAGCATGAGAGATCAATAATTTCTATAAAATAAAACCACCACCGTGCTCTAAAAAGATATAAGTGAAGCACTAGAGCAAAATTGTATAGCTCAAAATATATAAGTGAAGCACATAGAGTACTCTAATAAATTCTGATTCATGCGTGTCTCTCCCAAAATGCGTGTACAGTAAGGATGATTGTGGTAAAATAAAAAGTGAATACTCAAATCACACAAGACGCTCTGAGCAAAACACATATCATGTGGTGAATAAAAATATAGCCTCAAGTAAAGTTACCGATAGACGAAGACGAAAGAGGGGATGCCTTCTGGGGCATCCCCAAGTTTAGGCTTTTGGTTGTCCTTGAATTTTACCTTGGGGTGCCTTGGGCATCCCCAGGCTTAGGCTCTTGCCATTCCTTGTTCCAAAATCCATCAAATCTTTACCCAAAAACTTGAAAACTTCACAACACAAAACTCAACAGAAAATCTTGTGAGCTCCGTTACTATAAGAAAATAAACCACCACTTTAAGGTACTGTAATTAACTCATTTTTTATTTATATTGGTCTTAAACCTACTATATCCCAACTTCTCTATGGTTCATACCCCCCGATACTAGCCATAGATGCATCAAAATAAGCCAACAACACGCGAAAAATAGAATCTGTCAAAAAAGAATAGTCTGTAGCAATTTGTAGGTTTCGAATACTTCTGTAACTCCAAACATTCTGAACAATTAGGACGACCAGGAAAATTTGTATATTGATCTACTACAGTTGGAATTGGTATTTTATCGCTCTCTGCTAAAAAGTGAAAATTATTTGCATGAGCGCATACTTTATGTTTTTATCAGCAAGATCAAACAACAATCACCCAAGAAGATCCTAAAGGCTTTACTTGGCACAAACACTAATTAAAACATAAAAAACACAATCATAACAAAGGCTAGATAAATGATTTATTACAAAACAGGAACAAAAAGTAAAGAACAAAAATAAAATTGGGTTGCCTCCCAACAAGCGCTATCGTTTAACACCCCTAGCTAGCTATAGTCATAAAAGCAAGAATAGATCTAGGTATTGTAATCTTTGGTATGCAATCCATAAGTGGCTCTCATAAAAGATTCATAAGGTAATTTAATTTTCTTCCTAGGAAAGTGTTCCATGCCTTTCCTTAACGGAATTTGGAATTTAATATTTCCTTCTTTCATGTCAATAGTTGCACTAATCGTTCTAAGGAACGGTCTGCCAAGAATAATAGGACATGTAGGATTGCAATCTATATCAAGAACAATGAAATCTACGGGCACATAATTCCTATTTGAAACAATAAGAACATCATTAATTCTTCCCATAGGTTTCTTAATGGTGGAATCCGCAAGATGCAAATTTAAAGAACAATCGTCAAATTCACGGAAACCTAGCACATCACACAAAGTTTTCGGAATCGTTGAAACACTAGCACCCAAATCACATAAAGCATGGCATTCATAATCTTTAATCTTAATTTTAATAGTAGGTTCCCACTCATCATAAAGATTTCTAGGGATAGAAACTTCTAGTTCAAGCTTTTCTTCATGGGATTGCATTAAAGCATCAACAATATGTTCAGTAAAAGCTTTATTTTGACCATAAGCATGAGGAGATTTAAAACGGATTGCAACAAGAAAATACAATCTATCAAAGAGCAATTATCATATTTAAATTCATTGAAATCCAAAATAGTGGGTTCATTACTATGTAAAGTTTTGACCTCTTCAATCCCACTTTTATTAATTTTTGCATCAAGATCTAAAAACTCCGAATCATTGGGACGCCTTTTAGCTAAAGTTGACTCATATCCAGTCCCATCTTTACAAAGATTCATATTGGAAAACAAAGATTTAATAGGAGACACTTCAATCACTTTTAGATCTTCATCATTATTATCATGAAAACTAGAAGAACACGCTTTCACAAAGCAATCTTTTTTAGCACGCATCCTAGTGGTTTTTTCTTTGCACTCATCAATGGAAATTCTCATGGCCTTGAGAGACTCATTGATGTCATGCTTAGGTGGAATAGATCTAAGTTTCAAACAATCAACATCAAGAGAAATTCTATCCACGTTCCTAGCCAACTCATCAATCTTAAGCAATTTTTGTTCAACCAAAGCATTGAAATTCTTTTGCAAACTCATAAACTCTTTAACACTAATCTCAAAATCAGAGGGCATCTTGTTAAAATTTCCATAATAGTTGTTGTAGGCATTACCATAATTATTAGAGGAATTACTAGGAAACGGCCTAGAATTAAAGTTTCCTCTATACACGTTGTTACCAAAATTGTTTCTACCAACAAAATTCACATCCATAGATTCATTATTATTCTCAATCAAACTGGACAAAGGCATATCATTAGGATCAGAAGAAACACTTTTATTAGCAAACAATTTCATAAGTTCATCCATCTTTCCACTCAAAACATTAATCTCTTCAATTGCATGTACTTTTTTACTAGTGGATCTTTCAGTGTGCCATTAAGAATAATTAACCATAACATTGTCTAGGAGTTTAGTAGCTTCTCCTAAAGTGATTTCCATAAAAGTGCCTCCCGTGGCCGAATCTAAAAGATTTCTAGAAGCAAAATTCAACTCGGCATAATTTTTTTGTATAATCATCCACAAATTCAAACCATGAGTAGGGCAATTACGT
The DNA here is from genome assembly GCA_034509565.1 of Triticum monococcum. Classification (NCBI taxonomy): domain Eukaryota; kingdom Viridiplantae; phylum Streptophyta; class Magnoliopsida; order Poales; family Poaceae; genus Triticum; species Triticum monococcum. Next base: position 238,427,046 of record CM067843.1, read on the forward strand.
ATCATTAATTTCATCCTCTCCCAAGCTTGTGCAACATGGTCATGATCAAGTTGCTTAAAATTCATAATATCGTTCCTAAGGGAGATAATTTTAGCAGGAGGAAAATACTTAGAGATAAAAGCATCTTTGCACTTATTCCATGAATCAATACTATTTTTAGGCAAAGAAGAGAACTAAGTTTTAGCACGATCTCTAAGCGAAAACGGAAATAGCTTCAATTTAACAATATCATTATCCACATCTTTCTTCTTTTGCATATCTCACAAATATACAAAGTTGTTTAGATGGGTAGCGACATCTTCACTAGGAAGGCCAGAAAATTGATCTTTCATAACAAGATTCAAAAAAGGGTATTAATTTCACAAGATTTAGCATTGGTAGTAGGAGGAATCGGAGTGCTAATAAAATCATTGTTGTTGGTATTGGAAAAGTCACACAATTTAGTATTATCTTGAGCCATTGTGACAAACAATCAATCAAACACACAAGCACACAAGAAGCAAGCGAAAAGAGACAAATGGAAGAGGGGCGAATAAAATGGCAAAGGTGAAGTGGGGGAGAGGAAAACGAGAGGCAAATGGCAAATAATGTAATGCGAGGGAGAAGAGTTTATGATGGGTACTTGGTATGTATTGACTTGGCGTAGATCTCCCCGGCAACGGCGCCAAAAATCCTTCTTGCTATCTCTTGAGCGTGTGTTGGTTTTCCCTTGAAGAGGAAATGGTGATGCGGCAAAGTAGCATAAGTATTTCCCTTAGTTTTTTAGAACCAAGGTATCAATCCAGTAGGAGACAATGCACAAGTCACCTAGTACCTGCACAAACAATTAAGAATCTCGCAACCAATGGGATAAAAGGGGTTGTCAATCCCTTCACGGTCCCTTGCGAAAGTGAGATCTGATAGAGATAGTATGATAAATATTTTTGGTATTTTGTTGTATAGATTGGAAAGTAATGATTGCAAAATAGTAAACGAGACGCGATAATAAAAGATATGCAATATAATAAGAAAGAGACATAGGGGGCATAGGTTTCACTAGTGGCTTCTCTCAAGATAGCATGTATTACGGTGGGTGAACACATTACTACCGAGCAATTGATAGAAAAGTGCATAGTTATGAAGATATCTAAGGCAATGATCATGAATATAGGCATCACGTCCGTGTCAAGTAGATCGAAATGATTCTGCATCTACTACAATTGCTCCACACATCGACCGCTATCCAGCATACAACTAGAGTATTAAGTTAATAAGAACAGAGTAACGCATTAAGCAAGATGACATGATGTAGAGGCATAAACTCAAGCAATATGACATAAACCCCATCTTTTTATCCTCGATGGCAACAATACAATACGTGCCTTGCTGCCCCTACTGTCACTGTGAAAGGACACCACAAGATTGAACCTAAAGCTAAGCACTTCTCCCATTGCAAGAAAGATCAATCTAGTAGGCCAAACTAAACCGATAATTCGAAGAGACTTGCAAAGATATCAAATCATGCATATAAGAATTGAGAGAAGAACCAAATAATATTCATAGATAATCAAGTTCATAAACCCACAATTCATCAGATCTCGGCACACAGCAAAAGAGTATTACATCGAATAGATCTCCAAGAATATCGTGGAGAACTTTGTATTGAAGATCAAAGAGAGAGAAGAAGCCATCTAGTTAATAAATATGGAACTGAAGGTCTGTTATAAACTACTCACGCTTCATCGGAGAGGCTATGGTGTAGATGTAGAAGCCCTTCGTGATCGATTCCCCCTCCGGCAGATCACCGGAAAAGGCCCCAAGATGGGATCTCACGGGTACAGAAGGTTACGACGGTGAAAAAGTGGTTTCGTGGCTCTCTGGCGTTTCTAGGGTATAAGAGTATATATAGGCGAAAGAAGTACGTCGGTCGAGCTCCGTGGGGCCAACGAGGGTGGGGGCACGCCCTCCTGCCTCATGGTCGCCTCACAGAGTTGCAGGCTTACACTCCAAGTCTCCTAGTTTGCTTTCGGTCCAAGAAAGATCATCGCGGAGGTTTCATTCCATTTGTTATTCCTTTTCTGCGAAACACTGAAATAGGAAAAAAAACTGGCTCTGGGCCTCCGGTTAATAGGTTAGTCCCAAAAAATACTATAAAAGAGCATATTAAAGCCCATTAAACATCCAAAACAGATAATATAATAGCATGGAACAATAAAAAATTGTAGATATGTTGGAGACGTATCACTCAACCCATCTGCCCTCGAGCTCCAACGCCCAAGATTCAATCTTTTCTGGTCCCACCAAACACTCCAGCCATGTCCGGATCTGGCGCGCAGGGCAAGTGGATGGCTTCCTCCGTCACGGAGGGGAACGTCAAGGAACTCCGGGAAGTGGGTTACTTGGCCGCGGAAATTGTCCACCGGCTCCCTGCCAAAAAGTAGATCATCCCATCTCCGGAGCCTAATGAGAGGGTAGTGTTTATCCCCCACTTTCTCTGTGGACTAGGGTTTCCCCTCCACCCTTTCGTCCTCGGGCTCATGTTCTATTACAGGCTAGATTTTCACGATCTAGCCCCGAATTCCTTCCTCCACATTTTGGCATTCATCATCGTGTGTGAGGCGTTCCTCTGCATCCCCCGCCCCCCCACTTAGGCCTGTGGCTCAAGGTCTTGAAGTGAAGCCGAAGGTGGTCAATGGTCAACACGCGGAGTGTGGTGGTGCCATGGTGAGCAAGCTCCCCAACATCACCTGGCCCAAGGGGGCCTTTTCGGAGACCATGAAGGGATGGAAACAAGAGTGGTTCTATATCACGGAACCTCGCGACACCACATGGGCCGCCACCCCTGAGTTCAAATCCGGGCCTGGACTGGGCGTCGTCCGACAAGGTGATGACGCTGCTTATTGCACGCTTGCGCTCCCTCTTAGGATATGAGTAACGTAGATCATATTCACCATTTTGACCTAGGGGGAAAATTTCTTCTGTCCCCCTATGTTCGGTGGGTGTCGGTGTCAAAACCGACAGATCTCGGGTAGGGGGTCCCGAACTGTGCGTCTAAGGATCAAAGGTAACCGGAGGCAGGGGACACGATGTTTACCCAGGTTCGGGCCCTCTTGATAGAGGTAAAACCCTACGTCCTACTTGATTGACTTTGATGAGTATAGGGGTTACAAGAGTTGATCTACCACGAGATCGTAATGGCTAAACCCTTGATGTCTAGACTGTATGATTATGATTGTCTCTACGGACTAAATCCTCCAGTTTATATAGACATCGGAGGGTCTAGGGTTTGTACACAGTCGGTTTACAGAGAAAGGAACCTTCATATCCGAACGCCAAGCTTGCCTTCCACGCTAAGGAGAGTCCCATCTGGACACGGGGGAAGCCATCTATCTTGTATCTTCACGGCCCACTAGTCCGGCCCATGTCACATAGCCCGGACGCCCGGGGACCCCCTAATCCAGGACTCCCTCAGTAGCCCCTGAACCAGGTTTTAGTGATGATGTGTCCGGCGTGCAGATGGTCTTCGGCATTGCAAGGCGGGTTCCTCCTCCGAATAATCCAAAGTAGTTGATAAAAAAGCTATATCCGGCTCTGTACAATAGTTGCAACCCTGGGTCTCAAGGGCAAAACACTTTTAAAAATACGTTATGTCTTCTGACAACTTTCTCGGCGAGGTATTGTGTTCCGGCCTTATTATTATTTCGAACCATTTTCTAACCTCCCGTTTCGTGTTTCGAGACGCGGTATTCATTGACATGTCTTGTCAAAGCATAGATCGTGTCCCCTTATTGCAGGGTTCTCATCAATACGGATTTGGATAATCCAACTATGCCACTCGCACGACTCCTGGGGATCTCATCAATACGGATTTGAATAATCTTGCTAAGTTTTGTAATTATGCTCGCAGTTGACGCGTCTGAGGTCGAGACCCACAAAAATGCGTTGGCCGAGGCCAAGAAGGAGGCGGAGGGGGAACGAGCCACCCGCCAAAAGCATGAATCACTGGTGGAGGAAGTTCAGCAAGAGCTCAAGGATGCCATAGGTAAATGTGAGTCCGTAGAGCGCAAGCTGTCGGATCGAGATTCTGAACTTGCTGACGCCCTCCAGAGCATGAAGGCAGCCTGGGTTGAAGCCCAAGGTGCCTGCTGGGAGATCCAAGAAGCAAAGCAGATCGCGGTGGGAAAGGCCTTTAACAAGCAAAGCAAATTCATAAGGAGGAGGTACATATTACCGACCCACGTTTGGAGCTCTCCAGGGGCGTTTGTGGACCTACCCCGGAGTATTGTCGATGCTGCGGAGTTCTTCCGAGCCGAAGAGGGGAGTTCAACTGAGAAGCTGTTCTGGTCGTAGTACCTTGCACCAGAGCATCCGGTGCCCTTCAGCGATCAGCTGAAGAAGCTGACCGAGCTGCATAGGGCGGCCGAACTGGCCATGAAGGATGTTATAGTCCGACTTTGGACAGCCGAACCCATACCTGCCAGTTACTTCGGGCTTGTGAAGCGTCTCGTTAGCGCCTGCCCCCGGCTTGATGTCACAAAGTGGTCGGCTTGTATCGAAGGTGCCAAGATGGCCTTCGCCCGTGTCAAGGTGCAGTGGGCTGATAATCCCCAAGTGCAAGGAATCATCGTAGCAATTTCCAAAGGTGGAAGCGATAAGTATGGAGTGTCGAACCCACAAGGAGCTAAAGGTAAGATCAATATTCTCTCAAGCCCTATCTGCCACTGATACGACTTTACGTACACCGAACGTTTGCTTCCAACTAGCAACGAGAAATAAAACTAGGTTGTGGGTATGAAGAGGATAACTTTGTATGATATCAGAGAGCTCAAATATAAAAGTAGGTGCTGTTATCATGAAGTTAGAATATATTACAAAATATTATAAATAGCGAGTGTGGAATAATGGTGGATCGGTGTGCGGAATTGTCCTAGGCAATCATTAACAAGACCGGTAATCACTATTGCAGTTTCATATGAGGGAGTGGCATAAGCTAACATACTTTCTCTACTTGGATCATATGCACTTATGATTGGAACTCTAGCAAGCATCCGCAACTACTAAAGACCATTAAGGTAAAACCTGACCATAACATTAAAGCATCAAGTCCTCTTTATTCCCATATGCAACAACCCCCTTACTCGGGTTTGTGTTTCAGTCACTCACCAACCCACTATAAGCGAATCATGAACGTATTGCAACACCCTACAGCGGGAACCCCTCACGCTCGCGCGACACGGAGGGCACCATAGGACAACATCAAAGTAAAACATACAACTCATACCAATCTATATCATCAATCAACCCAAAGACAAAAGATATCTACTCAAAACATCATAGGATGGCAACACATCATTGGATCATAATATGTGGCATAAAGCACCATGTTCAAGTAGGGATTACATCAGGGGTGCGGGAGCATGGACCGTGTAAAAGAGATGAGGGTGATGATGATGATGGTGATGTTGATGAAGACGATCACCGTGGCGATGATTCCCCTCCCGATGGCACTCCGGTGCCACCGAGAGAAAGGAGGAGAGGTTCTCCCCCTTGTGCTTCCTCCTCGATGGCCTCCCCCCTAGATGGGGAGAGGTTCTCCCTCTGGTCCTTGGCCTTCATGGTGATGATGGCCCCTCCGGGATCCTCCTCCATGCCCTCCGGTGATGACGGCCCCCTCTGGCAGGGTGCCAAAGAGGGCCTAGACTAGTTTTCGGTGGCTACGGAGGCTTTTGGCGGCGGAACTCCCAATCTAGGTTAATTTTCCGAGGTTTCTGTATTTATAGGAATTTTTGGCGTTGGTCTCACGTCAATGAGGTGCCCGAGGCGTCCACGAGGTAGGACCACATGCCTGGGGGGGGGGGGTGCCCCCACCCTCGTGGATGCCCCGGGACTCTCCTGGCCCAACTCTTTTACTCCGGGGTCTTCTTTTGGTCCATAAAAAATCGCCAAAAAATGGCACGTCAATTGGACTCTATTTGATATTCCTTTTCTGTAAAACTCAAAAACAAGGAAAAAATAGAAACTGGCAGTGGGCACTAGGTTAATAGGTTAGTCCCAAAAATCATATAAAATAGCATATAAATGCATATAAAACATCCAAGGTTTATAATATAATAGCATGAATACTTCATAAATTATAGATACGTTGGAGACGTATCAGCATCCCCAAGCTTAATTGCTGCTCGTCCTCGAGTAGGTAAATGATAAAAGAAATAATTTATGAAGTGTGAATGCTAGCAAGTGCATAAGTTTCATCAATGATAGTTTCAATCACTTTTTATAACATCATTATATATCATAACAGTAAATCATCTTTATAAAACTTTTCATGATCAAGTAACAAGCTATTCACATGTTAAAGTATAGATCATAAACTTTCTTGAAACTAACAAAGTATATTCTCAGGCATCAAACAATTGCAATTCATCTTATTTTGAGGAAGGGTCTATGTCAGAGCTTTGGTTTAGCAAACTCCATATACTCAACTATCATTTAATCTTTCACAATTGCTAACACTCACGTGATATTTATGGGTTCAAAGTTTTAATCGGACACAGAGAAAGATAGGGGCTTATAGATTCACCTCCCAACCTTTTACCTCAAGGGTAATGTCAACAATAATAGTTAATGATAACTTACATCCAATTGGATATATATATATATATATATCATGATCTTTCCAACACAATGTGCTTGCCAAAGGATAAAATGTAAAAAGGAAAGGTGAAGATCACCATGACTATTGCATAAGGTAGAAGATAAAAGTAAAAGATAGGCCCTTCGCAGAGGGAAGAGAGGTTGTCATGCGCTTTTATGGTTGGATGCACAAAATCTTAATGCAAAAGAACGTCACTTGATATTGCCACTTGTGATATGGAGCTTTATTATGCAGTCCGTCGCTTTTATTTCTTCCACATCACAAGATCGTATAAAGCTTATTTTCTCCACATTAATAGATCATACATATTTAGAGGGCAATTTTTATTGCATGCACCAATGACAATTTACTTGAAGGATCTTACTCAATCCATAGGTAGGTATGGTGGACTCTCATGGCAAAACTGGTTTAAGGAATGTTTGGAAGCACAAGTAGTATCTCTACTTGGTGCAAAGAATTTGGCTAGCATGAGGGGGAAAAGCAAGCTCAACATGTTGGATGATCCAAGACAATATACTTTATTTCGAATATAAGAAAACATAACCCATTACGTTGTCTTCCTTGTCCGACATCAACCTTTTAGCATGTCATATTTTAATGAGTGCTCACAATTACAAAAGATGTCCCACATAGTATATTTATATGTGAAATCTCTCTTCCTTCAATATTATTTCATGAATTGTTCAAGTGACCAATTCTACATTTGCTAACTTTCAATAAGTTTACTAACTATACTTATTGTATGTGAAGTCATTACTCCCCATGGTATAAGCATATGAAACATATATAAATTGAGATTTATGATATTCAATTCATTCAACCATTTACTCATAGGATATATGTGAAGCACGTGAGTAATGACAAACTACTCCAAAAAGATATGAGTGAAGGACACTGAGTAGTCAAATAATTAACTAGCCATGGGAGGATTATTTTTCATTTAAGATTTCATATCCAATGATTTTAATCAAACAGCAAGTAAAATTGAAAATACGCTCCAAGCAAAACACATATCATGTGAAGAATAAAAATATAGCTCCGAGTAAGGTATACCGATAGTTTTGAAGACGAAAGAGGGGATGCCTTCCGGGTCTTTCCACTCCTTATTCTCCTCATATCGATATCTCACCCAAAGCTTGAAAACTCCAATCACACAAAACTTAACGGAACTTCGTGAGATAGGTTAGTATGATAAAGAGTAAACCATTCACCTTGGTACTGTCAAAGACAAAGATCGTAATTGTTCTCACACAATGCCTACTGTACCATATCATTTCTATAATTTATATTGAGGAATATAAGTCATATAAACTAGAAAACAAGCAAACTATGCAACGAAAACAGAATCTGTCAGAAACAGAACAGTCTGTAATGATCTGAACACTAACCATACTTCTGCTACTCAAAAAATTACCAAATAAATTGGTGGACATGAAGAATTTGTCTATTAATCTTCTGCAAAAATAATCAGCACCAAATCACTCTTCCGTAAAAAATGGCAGCTAATCTTGTGAGCGCAAAGTTTCTGTTTTTTACAGCAAGATCACATTAACTTTCACCCAAGTCTTCCCAAAGGTCTTACTTGGCACTTTATTGAAACAAAAGGTATAAAACATGATTAATACAGTATCTTAATCATATAAACACACAAAAACAGTAAGGGTAAATATTGGGTTGTCTCCCAACAAGCGCTTTTCTTTAACGCCTTTTAGCTAGGCATGATGATTTCAATGATGCTCACATGAAAGATAAGACTTGAACATAAAGAGAGAATCATGAAGAATATGACTAGCACATTTAAACCTAACCCACTTCCTATGCCTAGGGATTTTGTGAGCACACAATTTATGGGAACAAGAATCAACTAGCATAGGAAGGAAAAACAAGTATAACTTTGAAACTTTAAGCACACAGAGAGAAAAACTGGATATTATTGCACTCCTACAAGCATGTATTCCTCCCTCATAATAATTTTCAGTAGCATCATGAATGATTTCAACAATATAACCATCACATAAAGTATTCTTTTCATGATCTACAAGCATATAAATTTTTCTACTCTCCACATAAGCAAAATTCTTCTCATTCGGAATAGCGGGATCACTAGTTCCTAGAGTTGACACTCTTCCAAAACCGCTTTAGATGATAGTATTATTCATACTCCAAAAGATATAAGTGAAGTTCATGGAGCTTTCTACAATTAATATAAACTAACCGATGTGCAAGCTCAAAATGTATAAGTGAAGCACACGAAGCATTCTATAAAACCATACTCGAAAGATTTAAGCGAAGCACAAAGAGCAATTCTATAAGATGATACTTAAAAGATATAAGTGAAGCACATGAAGAATTTTATAAATCAATGAAGGGCTATCTCATAGTAGCATGGTTCATAAAGGAAGAACAAAAAAACAAAGGACACGAATCATGCAAACGAAACAAAAACCGAGGTATACCGATAATTGTTGAAGAAGAAAGATGGGATGCCAACCGGGGCATCCCCAAGCTTAGATGCTTGAGTATCCTTAGAATATTTACTTGGGGTGCCTTTGGCATCCCCAAGCTTGAGCTCTTGCCTCTCTTTATTCTTCTCACATCGGTAACTCCTCGTTCTTCGAACACTTCATCCACAAAAAAAACTTAACAAAAACTTTGTGAGATCCGTTGGTATAATAAAGCAAATCACTACCTTTAGGTACTGTTGCAAACTCATTCCAATTTCATATTATAACTATATATACTGTATTACAACTTCACCATGGTTCGTACCCCCCGATACTACCCATAGATTCATCAAAATAAGCAAACAACACACGAAAAACAGAATCTGTCTAAAACAGGACAGTCTGTAGTAATGTGAAGGTTTAGTAAACTTCTGTATCTCCAAAAAATATGAAATAAATTTGAAAATTTGAAAAATTTATACAGAAGTAATGTGAAAAAAGTTTCAGACCTATTGAACTTTCCAGTAAATAATATAAAATCACGCGCTACAGCCAAAGTTTCTGTTTTTGTTCTGCACATAGTAAACAAGCAATCTAATCATCCTAAAACCAAAGCTTGGCACATTATTTTTATAATACAATGGATATATATATATATATATATATATATAAGGGGATAATTATTTAAAGAGAAACTTCCATGAAAAATTCTACATTGTTTCCGTGAGCATGAACACGAGTGCTCAAGGTCGACCCTCACTTCTTCAATGCATAACTTTCCAATCACTTCTCTTTTTGAAAAACTTTTTAGGCATGAGTGGCAAGTAATTTTTTTGGTATTTTAATTCTTTTAATTTTTTTGTATGTTTCACCCACAACTAAACATAAACAAAAAGGGAAAAAAATCTACTTAGTGAAGAAAGCAAACAACCCCACGCTATTGCTCCCCGGCAATGGCGCCAGAAAAGAGCTTGATAATCCCCAAGTGCAAGGAATCATCGTAGCAATTCCCAAAGGTGGAAGTGATAAGTATGGAGTGTCGAACCCACAAGGAGCTAAAGGTAAGATCAATATTCTCTCAAGCCCTATCTGCCACCGATACAACTCTACGTACACCGAAAGTTTGCTTCCAACTAGCAACGAGAAATAAAACTAGGTTGTGGGTATGAAGAGGATAACTTTGTATGATATCGGAGAGCTAAAATATAAAAGTAGGTGCTGCTATCATGAAGTTAGAATATAAGGAACCCCTCATGCTTGCGCGAGACGGAGGGCACCATAGGACAGCATCAAAGTAAAACATACAAGTCATACCAATCTATATCATCAATCAACCCAAAGAGAAAAGATATCTACTCAGAACATCATAGGATGGCAACACATCATTGGATCATAATATGTGGCATAAAGCACCATGTTCAAGTAGGGATTACAGCGGGTTGCGGGAGAGTGGACCGCGTAAAAGAGATGAGGGTGATGATGATGATGGTGATGTTGATGAAGACGATCACCGCGGCGATGATTCCCCTCCCGATGGCACTTCGGTGCCACCGAGAGAGAGGAGGAGAGGTTCTCCCCCTTGTGCTTCCTCCTCCATGGCCTCCCCCCTAGATGGGGACAGGTTCCCCCTCTGGTCCTTGGCCTTCATGGTGATGATGGCTCCTCCGGGATCCTCCTCCATGCCCTCCGGTGATGACGGCCCCCTCCGGCAGGGTGCCAGAGAGGGCCTAGATTGGTTTTCGGTGGCTATGGTGGCTTCTTGCAGCGGAACTCCCGATCTAGGTTAATTTTCCGAGGTTTCTGTATTTATAGGAATTTTTGGCATCGGTCGCACGTCAAGGAGGTGCCCGAGGCATCCACGAGGCAGGACCACACGCCTGGGGGGCACCCTCGTGGATGCCCCGGGACTCTCCTGGCCCAACTCTTTTACTCCGGGGTCTTCTTTTGGTCCATAAAAATCGTCAAAATTTGGCATGTGAATTGGACTCCGTTTGATATTCCTTTTCTGTAAAACTCAAAAACAAGGAAAAAACAGAAACTGGCACTGGGCACTAGGTTAATAGGTTAGTCCCAAAAATCATATAAAATAGCATATAAATGCATATAAAACATCCAAGGTTGATAATATAATAGCATGAATACTTCATAAAGTATAGATACGTTGGAGACGTATCATGGGCGAAGATGAACATTGTCAAGCTGGCAACCGAGGGACCGCCCGTGGTAAAAGAGCACCGCATGCCTGAGCGGTATTTCAATGAAGTCTTGGAGGGTTCCCGCATTGTAGAGGGCCAGTATTCGAAGGACACTATTTTCGAATGAATGTACCTGTAAGCTCGTACTTTGTATTATAGAACAAGGCTTATGTATAATGTGTTGCTTGTTTTATTTTGAAATCCTTTCCTCCTGTGCGTCCGTTTACGGTATCTGAGAGTTGGCCAGCCGTCGGCTTATGCCCCCATGTAGGTGGTACGGGGGTGTTTGGAATGGCACCTAGACACACTTGACCCAACCAGCGTGGTCCTTGAAGGAGGTGTCAGTGCGGCGAATCAGGCAATCACACTATGTGGCTTTACCGCTCTCACTTAGCCATAGGAGTTTGACAATGAGGTTTATAGGCGCAGCCCCTGGTGTTGCTCGATTATCCGAACTTGGGTGTTGTAGACGCCTGACCGGGCATAGGCCGGTCCTTCACATAATGCGGGCAAAATCACAAGAGATTTGTAGTTAGTCACCGAATAGCTGACCAGCTCTCGACGCACCATGATAGTCAGTTTTCGGCTTTCTCTACTGAGGTGTTTATTCGGATGAGCCAGAAACACAATCACAGCAGTTCTCCCTTTACTGCCTTAGCCGAAAAAGGGGAACTTAAGGCAACCCAACTATTGACCAAATACATGATTCAGAGCCGATGCATATAATGCTATATTCGTGATGCCAAATTTGCACTGCAAAAGTGTTTCAGACTTATTTTTATTTTTAAGACATGTACGTGGCCAAATGGAGCCCCTAGCGATTTAGGTCGTACTAAGGTGTACATGGCAATCAGACGAAAAAGAAAAAAAGGAAGGAATACAGATTTGGAAATAAGCCGGTACCGAGTACGCTTGGCCAAAGACTGTTTCCATTATAGTCTAATTGATACATCAAAACGTATTTTTACAAATGATGTGCCAAGCATCCAGGCTATTTTACATGCTGAATACTAGGGGAAGCTGTGTACGGGTCCTAAAGAGGAAGAGGTGATCTTTAAAGATCCTTTAGATACTCTGCCACATGTTTGCGTAGCATTGCTCCTTGGTGTGTGATCCTTCAAGAGGATCAACGATCAGTTTTTCACAAAGGGACTGGAGACGGTACCCTTGGTACCATCAAAAGTTGACATGGGTTTAAGGAACCTGAAAAAGGAAAAATAAGGAAAATAGAAATGATATGGGTGTCCACATAAGGTCGAGCCGTATTTGTGGATTTTATTTTTAATATGCCTCTGTCTTTTCCCATGGTATCTTTAGTGTGTAGTTATGTACGTGTGGTACATATGCCATGATGCGGTTGGGGCTGAGACGGAGGCCGAACTGCTAATCGAGCCCCTGACGGTCTTGACTGTCGTTCTACAGCGTGGTCCGGACGTGTTTAATAGTGTCCGGGGGCTTGACTGCCGATGTAGTATTTGGCTTGATAAGGCCATTCTGGACTTCCGCTGCAAGGGCCGCGGTGTGCTCCTCGGTATGGAGGGAGCGCTCCGTGTTTCCATTGATTGTTATGACACCCCAGGGTTTGGGCATCTTGAGTTTCAGGTAGGCATAGTGCGGGATCGCATTGAAGGAAGCGAACACGGTTCGTCCGAGCAGTGCATGATAGCCACTGCAGAAGGGGGCGACGTTGAAGATCAAGTCTTCGCTTCGGAAGTCGTCTGGCGAGACGAAGACGACTTCCAATGTGATTGAGCCCGTTCAACGGGCCTCTACTCCAGGTATTACTCCTTTAAAGGTATTTTTGGTGGGTTTGATTCTTGACGAATCAATACCCATTTTACAGACCATGTCCTGATAGAGCAAGTTAAGACTGCTACCGCTTTCCATGAGGGCTCGTGTAAGGTGGAATCCATCGATAATTGGGTCGAGGACCAATGCGGCTAAGCCTCCGTGACGGATACTAGTCGGATGGTCTCTGCGATCGAAAGTGATCGGGCAAGCTGACCGTGGGTTCAATTTTGGGGCGACTGGCTCTATCGCGTAGACGTCCCTCAGAGCGCGCTTGCGCTCCCGTTTTGGGATGTGAGTAGCATATATCATATTCACCATTTTGACTTCGGGGGGGGGGGGGGGATTTCTTCTGTCCCCCTGTATTCGTCGGATGAGGTTCATCGTCGCCATCCTCGCTAGGCGTCCCCTTCTCCTTATGTTCGGTATTCAGCTTACCGGCCTGTTTGAAGAACCAACAGCTTCTGTGGGTATGGTTGGCAGGCTTGTCTGGGGTGCCTCGAATCTGGCAAGGTCAATCGAGTATTCGTTCCAAGTTAGATGAACCGCCTTTATTCTTTTTGAATGGCCTCTTCCGTTGACCGGATTTAGAGCCACTGAATCTAGCGTTGACCGCTATGTCTTCGATATTATCATTGTTGCTCCGATGCTTGTGTTTGTTGCGTCAGGGCCTGCCATTGCCGTTTCTGGTTTCAAAGGTACCTGCGTCGCTGGTATCATTGTTGTTGCAGGCTAACCAGCTATCCTCTCCCACGCAAAAGCGGTTCATGAGTGTTGTGAGGGCTGCCATGGACTTTGGCTTCCCTTGGCCGAGGTGTCGGGCGAGCCATTCATCCCGGATGCTGTGTTTGAAGGCCACTAGGGCTTCGGTGTCCGGACAGTCGGCAATTTGGTTCTTTTTAGTTAAGAACCTTGTCCATAGTTTTCGGGCTGACTCTCCGGGTTGCTGAACTATGTGACTGAGGTCATCGACATCTGGGGGCCGCACATAAGTACTGTAACGCCCACGATGCGGCTATATCTCCCACGTGTCGAGGCACGACTTAGAGGCATAACCGCATGGTGGTTTAGTCGCAAGTGGGGTAATCTTCACACAATCCCATGTAGTGAATAAGAAAGGGATAAAGAGTTGGCTTACAATCGCCACTTCACACAAATAACAAGTTAAACATACATCATCCATAGTACAATCAAGGTCCGACTATGGAACCAAAATAAAAGAAGACAACCCCAAATGCTAGATCCCCGATCGTCCCAACTGGGCACCACTACTGATCATCCAGAAAAGACACAAAACAACGACCAAGATCTTCATCAAGCTCCCACTTGAGCTCGGTTACGCCACCTGCACTGGTATTATCGGCACCTGCAACTATTTGGAAGTACCCATGAGTCACGAGGACTCAGCAATATCACACCCGCGAGATCAAGACTATTTAAGCTTATGGGTAGGATGTGATAATGAGGTGGAGCTGCAACAAGCACTAAGCAAGTATGGTGGCCAACATACGCAAACAAGAGCGAGAAGAGAAGCAACGCAACGGTCGTGAAGCTAGAAGTGATCAAGATGTGATCCTGTAACTACTTACGTTCAAGCATAACACAAGACCGTGTTCAATTCTTGGACTCCGCCGAAAAGAGACCATCACGGCTACACACGCGGTTGATGTACTTTAATTAAGTCAAGTGTCAAGTTCTCTACATCCGGACATTAACAAATTCCCATCTGCCACATAACCACGGGCACGACTCTCGAAAGTTTATACTGCAGGGGTGTCCCAACTTAGCCCATCACAAGCTCTCACGGTCAACGAAGGATATTCCTTCTCCCGAAAAGACCCGATCAGTCTCGGAATCCCGGTTACAAGACATTTTGACAATGGTAAAACAAGACCAGCAAAGCTACCCGATGTGCCAACAATCCTGATAGGAGCTGCACATATCTCGTTCTCAGGGCACACCAGATGAGACATCCTACAAGTAAAACCAGCCCTCAAGTTTCCTTGAGGTGGCCCCACAGTCTACTCAGTTCGGACCAACACTTAGAGAAGCACTGGCCCGGGGGAGGGGGTTAAAATAAAGACGACCCTCGATTGGCCGACCTAAGGGAAATGTAATAGGTTGTTAGGCAAATGTAAAACCAAGGTTGGGCCTTGCTGGAGGAGTTTTATTCAAAGCGACCTGTCAAGGGGGGCCATAACTCCCCAACCGCGCAAGGAACGCAAAATCAAGGAACATAACACCGGTATGACGGAAACTAGGGCGGCAAGAGTGGAACAAAACACCAAGCATAAGGCCGAGCCTTCCACCCTTTACCAAGTATATAGATGCATTAATTAAATCAGAGATATTGTGATATCCCAACATATCCATGTTCCAACATGGAACAAACTTCAACTTCACCTGCAACTAGGAACGCTATAAGAGGGGCTGAGAAAAAGCGGTAACTTAGCCAAACAACAGTTTGCTAGGAAGGTGGGTTAGAGGCTTGACATGGCAATATGGGAGGCATGATGTAACAACTGGTAGGTAGCGTGACATAGTGGTAGAGCGAACAACTAGCAAGCAAATATAGAAGTGATTTCGAGGGTATGGTCATCTTGCCTGAGATCCCGCAAGGAAGAAGAATGAGTCCATGAAGAAGACAAACGGACGTGGTCTAACGGATCCTCACAAACGCAATGTTACCGGAGCTAACACGAAGAAGCAACACCGGAAAGGAGCAAACATCATGGTGAACAACCATCACATAAACATGGCACGATGCACAACCAAGTATGATGCTTGTCCGGTTTAATGAGGCATGGCATGGCAAAGTGCACAAACAATACTACAAGTTAAGTGGAGCACAATATGCAACGAGTTGCATATTGACAAAACACCACATTCCAAACATTTAGTTCACTCTCGTTTATGTACCCAACAATATTAAATGTTATTAAACATGGCAAGAGGTGAAGCATAATAAAACTACCTATCTAGGCAAGTTTAAATGAGGCCGGAAACAACAACAATTCTAAAAAATCCTCATATGCTTCGAATTAGCTACTGTTCTTCCCTAAACATAATTTTAGAGTTGTTAAACATGCAAAGTATGTACATCATGTTAATCTATGCATTTTTCTACCCCATTTACATATAAAGTTTATTAAAATCGGAGCTATGGTTAATTAGTTATGAAATAAAGCACTTTAGCATGGCATTGAAGCAAATTAATACAAACAACAATTTAAACATTTCAAACATGGATGAAAGTTGGAAATTATGAAACTAGATGTAATTCTAAGCATTTTACATATATCAAACATTTTAATCCGATGCATTTTTGTTTAGCTGTGAGCAATGCAAGTATAATGGCATTTCTGTAATATGCATGTCCAGGATTTAAATGACTATTGGTAGCGCAAAAAAACAAGTCATGGCCGAATCTGGCTGGGCCAAGGCTGCAGAGGCGCTGGGCCTTGGAGAGTAGGCAAGGAGGCGGCCCACACGGTAGGACGCGGTCAACGTGCGACGAGCGGGAGGACGGGTCCATGGACCCCGAGCGTGGGTGCAGCGTGGAGGTCCTATGGTAGTCGAGCCCACCAGACTTGGCGGCGGACGGCACCGGCGACAAAGTGGACGGGTAGATTCGGGTGAGGGCGACCGCGAGGCGACAGGGAAGGATGGATCCGTTCACTGGGGGCTAGATCCGACCAACAGCGACAGCGATGTGGAGCTCCGGGCGACATTTGACCATGGAGGCGGCTGACGAGCTCCTGCAGAAGGTGAGGGAGATCTGAGAGACTGGAGGAAGCTCGTGAGAAGGAGAAGGAAGGCAGAAGGGCGGCGGGGTACTGTCCTGGAGGTGGTCGCCGGCGGCGACTCCGGCGAGTCGATGTGGAAGGAGCGGACACGGGGGGGGGGGGGGGGGGGTCAGGGTCGAGGGGCTCCTCCCCTCGATCCAGATCGGGTGTGAGGGAGCAGGAGGCATGGGATGATTCAGCCCAGGGCGGCAGCGGCGGGCCGGATGCGGGCCTGCAGGGCCACGACGGCGGGGACACGGCAGGAGGCACGTGGAGCACTCTGATTGGCAGCGCGCGGGAGCTGGTGGCGGCGCTGGCGTGTGGAGTGGCGACAAGTGGCGGAGAGGGGTTTGGACAGTGCGAAAACGAGGGCGGCGGCACTAATTTTGAGGAGGGAGTTGTCTGCTGCCAAAAATGGAAGGGAAGGCTTCCTTTTATAGCTAGAGCTAGGGTTTGAGGGGTTAGGAGGGGTTTTCGGACCTCCGATCGAGATTGGATGCACCGGTCGAGAGGGAAGGGGTTAGATGGCCTAGGTAACGGGCTGTGTAGATGAGTTGGGCTGAGAGGAGAGAAGAGAATAGCAGCCCGACAACGGTTTCCAGAGACCGAAAAACGTCCGACAAAAAGACCGGCTATACTGCCGCTATAGTTATCCGTTGTGGCATCAAACGGATTCTGAATGCGATGAAACTTGGCAGGCGGCCTACTGACAACATAACAACACTGGATGCCAACTTTCAACCCATTCCGAGAACACTTTTTGGCCACTTATAAAATACTATTTCGGACATGCCGCGGGCGCGTGCAAGTGTGTCTGGGCTCAGAACGGACAACGGAAAGAACGAGGAGACCGGGACAGATGCAAGTTTTAAAAAACATGAGGATGCAATGCACATGATGACATGGCAAGATGCAACACACAAACAAATGACATGGCAATGACGACGAAGAACTGGAAGACACCTGGCGCAACGGTCTCAGGGCGTGACAAGTACCCTGGAAGTTGTCTCTGAAGGCATCTTCCAGGTCTTCCCAGGTGCCAATAGAATTCTCTGGGAGGCTGTTTAACCATTGTCGAGAAGGTCCCTTTAATTTGAGTGGGAGGTACTTGATGGCATGTAGATCGTCACCGCGAGCCATGTGAATATGGAGAATACAATATTCTATGCAAACTTCGGGATCTGTCGTGCCATCGTATGATTCGATGTTAACGGGTTTATACCCTTCCGGGAACTGATGTTCCATTAGTTCGTCGGTGAAGCATAGGGGGTGTGTGGCGCCTCTGTACTGGGCGACGTCACGACGTAGTTCGAACGGAGGCCGTATGCAGTTTTTGGCCTGTGTGAGGTTGTTTTTGCCACGCCAAGTCTGATGGCCATCCTCGTGCATTGGAGCATGCCCCCTTGATCCGTAGATTGATCTAGTCTAACCGGTTGTATCATCTAGGTCCTGTCGTAGGTCATAGGTGTATCCTAGGGCCACTATTTCTCTGCCTTTACGGCGATGTGGTGTTCGGCTTGAGCGGCCGCTCTCTCCCGGCCATGCGGCGGTCGGTCAGGTCGGTCGGCATCGTGTGTTGGCAGTATGGCCTTGGGGGCCTCGTCGTTAAATTGTGGTAGTAGCTTGCGCTTCAGGTAGCGCTTTGGGGGTGCGAGGCCGTATTCCTCGGCTGCCAGGACGTTAGTCCATCTGTCGTTGAGCAAATCTTGATCAGCTTGAAGCTATTGCAGCCTCTTTTTCAGGGTTCTCGTAGTAGCAATTAGCCGGCGCTTAAATCGCTCTTGTTCGAGGGGTTCCTCTAGCACGATGAAGTCTTCGTCGCTGAGGCTCACATCCTCTTTGGAGATTGGTAGGTAATTACTATCCTCCGAGTCACAGGATCGTCGGGGTTTACTTGCCCATCCTCCCAATCATCCTGTTCAGATGTTGGCTCTATAGGGACTTCAGGGTCTTCGGCGATCTTCGGAGTGTTATTCTCTTCGGTGCTGATATTGCTGTCTTTTTGGCGTCGGTTTTGGAGGTGCTTCGGTAGGCTTGTCCTCAACAGGATTCTCCTTGCCATCCTCTTTGGGTGTGTCCACCATGTACACGTCGTATGTGGAGGTGGCCGTCCATCTTCGATAAACGGGGTGTTTTGGCCTTGTTCGTCCTCGGCATCGTCATCCATACTGTCGATGTCTTCGGAGGCATAATCCAACATGTCAGTTAAATCTTCGACAGTGGCTATGAAGTGGGTGGTGGGTGGGATGCAAAATTCCCCGCTCTCAACCCCTAATCTGGGTTGGGAATAGTTCGGAAGCGATCCTCCCGTAATGGCAAGTGATCGCATTAAGTCCAGGGCCTCGTTTAAAGGTGAGGGTTGGACGGAGAAATGAGAGTCTGTGGGGCTATCCGGATTCGGAGTCTGGCGGCGCCCGCTTGACACGGACCTCGAGAGTTCGGACCTAGAGTCCAGCAGAGTGTCCGGTGCTTCTCCGGCAGCAAGCTCCATAAGTGCGGAGAGTCTGGCGGGCTCTAGACTCCCATCTTCGGACCTGCCGGCCTGCCCTAGATCTACGGTCAGAGCGGCAATTGGGGCCGCAAACCCTTCGAAGACCAAATCTCCTCGGATATCAGTGACATAGTTTAAGCTCCCGAAACTGATCTGATGACCAGGGGCATAGCTATCGATCTGCTCAAGGTGAACAATCAAGTTGGCTCGCAGTGCGAAGCCGCCGAACACGAAAATTTGGCCCGGGGGGAAAATCTTCCCCGAAACAGCATCATTGTGGATGATCGAACGAGCCATCGAATCCTTCATCGATGACACAGAGTAACTCTCAATGAAAGCACCAATGCCGGTGTCAAAACCGGCAGATCTCGGGTAGGGGGTCCCGAACTGTGCATCTAAGGATCGAAGGTAAGAGGAGGTAGGGGACACGATGTTTACCCAGGTTCGGGCCCTCTTGATAGAGGTAAAACCCTACATCCTGCTTGATTGACTTTGATGAGTATAGGGGTTACAAGAGTTGATCTACCACGATATCGTAATGGCTAAACCCTAGATGTCTAGCATGTATGATTATGATTGCCTCTACGGACTAAACCCTCCGGTTTATATAGACACCGAAGGGGGCTAGGGTTTGTATAGAGTCAGTTGACAGATAAAGGAATCTTCATATCCGAATGCCAAGCTTGCCTTCCATGGAACGGAGAGTCCCATCCGGACATGGGGGAAGCCTTCTATCTAGTATCTTCACGGCCCACCAGTCCGGCCCACGTCACATAGCCCGGGCGCCCGGGGACCCCCTAATCAAGGACTCCCTCAGTGGGCGAGGCTCTTCATCATCGTCCATGCTGGGCGGCCCTTTCCCCTTATGTTCGGTGTTTAGCTTACCGGCTTGCTTAAAGACCCAACAATTTGTGTTGGTATCATTGGCAGGCTTGTCAAGGGTGCCATGAATCTGGCAAGGCCTATCGAGTATTCTATCCAAACTGGATGGACCATCTTTGTTTCCTTTGAATGGCTTCTTCCGCTGACCGGGTTTAGAGCCACTCAATCCGGCGTTGATTGCCATATCTTCGGTATCTCCATTGTTGCTTCGATGCTTGTGTTTGTTGCGTCGTTGCTTGCCTTGGCCGTCTCTGGCTTCGGAGGTGCCAGGTCACTGGTGTTGTTGCTTCTACGAGCAAGCCAACTGTCTTCTCTCGTGCAAAAGCGGGTCATGAGTCCAGTAAGGGCTTCCATGGACTTCAGTTTTTCTTGGCCGAGGTGTCAGGCGAGCCACTCGTCCCGGACGCTGTGTTTAAATGCCGCAAGGGCTTCGGCTCCCGGGCAGTCAACAAATTGGTTCTTTTTAATTAAGAACCTGGTCCATAGCTTCCGGGCTGATTCTCTGGGTTGCTGGACTATGTGACTGAGGTCATCGGCGTCTGGAGGCCGAACATAGGTACCTTCGAATTTATCTCTAAAGGCATCTTCCAAGTCTTCCCAGCTACCAATAGAGTTTTCTAGGAGGCTGTTTAACCAGTGCCGAGCTGGTCCCTTTAATTTTAGCGGGAGGAACTTGACGACATGGAGATTATCACCGCGGGCCTTGTGGATATGGAGAAAAAAATCTTTGATCCATACTACGGGATCTGTTGTTCCATCGTATGATTCAATGTTCACGGGTTTAAACCCTTCTGGGAACTTGTGCTCCATTACCTCTGTATCGGGCGACATCACGACGCAGTTCAAATGAAGTCCATATGCGGTTTTTGGCCCGAGTGAGGTTGTGCCTGCCGCACCAGGCCTGATGGCTGTCTTCGCATGTTGAAGCTCGCCCCCTCGATCCATAGATCAATCTGGCTTAGCCTACTCTACTGTCTAGGTCCTGTCGTAGGTCGTAGGTGTATCTTGGAGCCGTTGTCTCTCTACCTTTACGGTGAGGTGGTGCGAGTTGGTGTTCGGCGTAGGTGGACGCTTTATCTCGGCCACGTGGCAGCCAGTCTGGTTCATCGGCACAGTCGTATCTTGACGGTATGGGCTTGACGGCCTCGTCGTCGAATTGTGGAAGTACCCGACGCTTCGGATAACTCTTAGTTGGGCGTTGAAGGCCATACTCTTCGGCAGCCAGGACTTGGGTCCATCTGTCGTTGAGTGTATCCTAGTCGGCTTGGAGTTGTTGTTGCTTTTTTTAGGGTTCTTGCAGTGGCGATTAGCTGGTGCTTAAAGTGCTCCTGCTCGAGTGGTTCCTCTGGTACGATGAAGTCTTCATCGTCGAGGCTCACATCATCCTCGGAGATTGGTAGATAGTTACTATCCTCCGAGTCCTCATTCCCGACTGGATCGTCAAGGTTAACTTGCCCATCCTCCCAATCATCATGTTCATATGTTGGATCGACAGGGGCTTCGTGGTCTTCGGCATTCTCCGGGGTGTTATTATCTTTGGTGCCGGTATTGTTGTCTTTTTTGCGATGCGATTTTGAGCAGCGCCGCTGACCTCGACGCTTTGGAGGTGCTTCAGTAGGCTTGTCCTCAACCGGATCCTTCCTGCCGTCGTCGTCATCCTCTTTGGGTGTGTCCACCATATACACGTCATATGTGGAGGTGGCCGTCCAACATCCGGTAAACGGCGGGTCTTGGCCTTGTTCATCTCCGGCATCGTCGTCCATGCCATTGATGTCTTCGGAGGCTAATCCAGCATGTCGGTGAAGTCTTCGACAATAGCTATGAAGTGGGTGGTGGGTGGGACATAAAATTCCCCGCTCTCAGCCCCTAGTCCGGGCTGGGCGTAGTTCGGAAGTGATTCCTCTATAATAATGAGGGATCACATTAAGTCTAGGGCCTCGTTTAAGAGCGAGGTTTGGACGTGGAAGCGAGAGTCCGCGGGGCTGGCTGGGGTGAAAGCCTCCTGGCCCTACCTACTTGGCGCGGACTTCGAGAGTTCGGATCTGGAGTCCGGGGGCGAGTCCGGCCTTTCAATGATAGGGGGAACCTGGACTGATTCCGAGTTCTCCATGGACACGATCGGCTCCGGATCCTCGATAATGTGGTTTGAAATGAAGAGTACGGTGGGCTCCACACTCCCATCTTTGGACCTGATGGTTTGCTCCGGATCTAAGGCCAGAGCAATGGTCGGGACCGCGAACCCTTCGAAGATCAAGTTTCCTCGGATGTCAGCGACATAATTTAGGTTTCCAAAACTGATCTGGTGACCACATGCATAGATGTCGATCTGTTCAAGGTGGCCAATCGAGTTGGCATGCAGTGTGAAGCCGCCAAATACAAAAAATTGGCCGGGGAGGAAAGTCTCCCCTGAAACAACATCATTGTAGATGATCGATCAAGCCATCGAACGTTTTGTCAACGGCACATTGGAACTCTCAATGAAAGATCCAATGTCGGTGTCAAAACCGTCCGATCTCTGGTATGGGGTCCCGAACTATGCGTCTGAGGATTGAAGGTAACAGGAGACAAGGGACACGATGTTTACCCGGGTTCGGGACCCCCTACCCGAGATCGGCCGGTTTTGACACTGACAGAGGGCGCGCTCTCCCAACTTGGAGATGAAGCGCCCTAGCAAGGTCACATAGCCCGCCAGCTTCTGCATCTCCTTGAGGGTCTGTGGCTGGCTCATCCTCTCTATTGCCTTGACCTTCTCTGGGTTGGCCTCGATTCCCCTGTGCGACACCAGAAAGCCCAACAACTTGCCGGAGGGGACGCCAAACACACATTTCTCCGTATTGAGCCGTAGATCTACCTTGCGTAGACTGAAAAATGTTTCTTCCAGGTCTTGAATAAGGGTCCTTGCCTCCCGAGACTTCACCACTGTATCGTCAACATAGGCCTCGGCGTTCCTCCCGAGCTCCTGGCCCAGAGCGATCTGCATCAGCCGCTAGAAAGTTGCTCCCATGTTACGCAGTCCGAACGGCATGCAGGTGTAGCAATACACCCCAAATGGGGCCAGGAAGGCTGTCTTCTCAACATCTTGCACCGCCATGTTGATTTGGTGGTAGCCTGAGAAGGCATCCAGAAAGCACAACAAGTCGCATTCAGCGGTGGAGTCGACGATGTGATCAGTGTGCGGAAGCGGGAAGGGGTCTTGAGGGCAAGCCTTGTTGAGGTTGGTGAAGTCGATGCACATGCGCTCCTTCCCTCCCTTCTTAGAGATGACAACCAGATTCGCCAGCCATTCCGGGTACTGCACCTCCTGAATGACACCAGCTTCTTGCAGTTTTCGAGTCTCCTAGACGATGAACGTCTACTTCTCTGTGAACTGCCGCTGCGCCCTTTGCTTCACCGGGTGCACGTTAGGGCATACCCTCAGGTGATGCTCGATTATCCTCCTCGAGATTCCGATTAGATCCTTAGGCTCCCATGTGAACACATCCTTGTTCCTGCGCAAGAAGCTGACCAATGCCTCCTCTTGATCTGGAGGGAGACCGGCACCTATGGCGAAGGTGGCACCCGATGCCCCATCTTTGTCAACCGGCACCTGCTTCATCTCGGTGCGATCTTGGGAGAACAACTGTTTCTTCCTTGCTGGCGCGCCCCCCAGGACCTCTGGGGCTCCTTCCTCACTTGGTTGCGCAACCGTCGTGACCCTGAAGGCGAGTTTGAGAGCTAGCAACGCTTCCTTGGTATCTCCTGCCATAGTGAGGACGCCGCTGCTTCCCGGCATCTTCATGAGATTGTAGGCAGGGTGAGTTGCTGCCAGGAACTGGGCCAAGGCTGGGTACCCGACGATGGTGTTTTACGGGAGGTTGATGCGGGCGATGTCGAAATCGATAAGCTCGGTGCGGTAGTTGTCGCGGGTGCCGAAGGTGACCAGGAGGCGGATCTGCCCCAGGGGGTAGGTGGAGCTGTTGACGACCCCGGAGAAGGGTTTGATGGGGCGGAGCCGTCCATGAGGCACATGAAGCAAGTCGAATGCCTCCACAGAGAGCACACTCAGGCCGGATCCACCGTCGATGAGAGTCTTGGTGACCGCTACATTGCAGATGGTGGGGGTGCAGAGCATCGGGAGCGCACTGGTGCCAGCGGTGGTCGCGGGGTGGTCCTTTGAGTTGAAGGTGAGGTCTGCCTTGGGTGTTGCCCAGCCCGGGGAGCCCCTAGTTGCACGCGGGCGACACCCACCTGGCAAAAGAACTACTTGACGTGGTGGTCCGAGGGTGGCACACGCGAACCACCGAGGAGGGCCGAGACAGCGTGGGTGCCGGTGCGCGAAGCGCGCGACGAAGAGGCCGTGCAGTTCTTCCCAGGCGGCCACAAAAGATCCTGGCAGGTTGAGCAGCCGGGCGTGTGGAGTGGCTGCAAGGGCCAGAGGAAGCCAGTTGGTCATGACCTTGTCGTCGCTGCCGGCCGCCTACACTGCCCCCACGTACGCATGGAGAAAACCTCCTGGGTCCGCCGCGTCGTCGTATCGGGGCGACAGGTCCGACCTGAACTTGTGTGGCCACAGACCCCACCACCGGGCGAGGGTGAAAGCTCGGAGGCCCTCGGCTCCTCCAAAGGCGCGCGTCGATCCAGTCGATGGAGGAGCGTCTGCCATGAGAGCCAATAGCGGAGTATAGCAGACAGAGTGGCGGATCTTTGATTCATCCCTACCTGGCGTGCCAAATGTCAGATTTCGGGTTCCGCAGATCCTTGAGAGGTTCGAACTCTAGGGTGCGCGCAAAGAACTCAACCTCCGAGTATGCCTACTCACCAATCTCACGGCCTAGCTCGATGAACTCAAAGGAAAGAGGACACGACAGTTTACCCAGGTTCGGGCCACCTTGCGGTGTAAAACCCTACTCCTACTTTATGGTGGATTGGCCTCGTAGGGTTGAGGATGAACTAGTACAGTGGGAGAACAACCTTAGGAGGAGGAGTGTTCTTAAGCTCAAGTGAGCTGGTGAGCTGGTCAGGGTGGAATGGATCCGACCCCCCTCTATGGTGGTGGCTAGGTCCTATTTATTGTAGCCTTGGTCCTCTTCCCAAATGAATGCGGGAAGGGATCCCACAACGGCCAAATTCGAAGGGAGACAACTAGTACATGCTATCCTGAAAAAAGTAGTCTTCGCCTGCAAAAGCTGAAAGTGCAACTATCCCTAGGTGGTTTTGGTAATTCATAACAACATATAGCTCATTGAGCTAATGCTATTTCAAGATGATTATTTCAGGAAAGCTCAATGATTGGCATGGCATGGATGTGAAAGTGGAACCCTCAAAATGCCAAGGACAAAGAATTGGCTCAAGCTCAAAAGTTCAAGACTCTTCATTTTATATTTTAGTGATCCAAGATCACACTGAGTCTTTAGGAAAAGCCAATACTATCAAGGAGGGATGAGGTGTTGCTTAATGAGCCTCTTGCTTTATGTGCTTGGTGATATGCTCCAAAATCCTCAACCACTTTTCCATAGCCACAAATGACCTAAACCCTAAGCCAAACTCGGACATACCGACTCTTTCAATCCGGCGCCACCGAGTTTCACTTGTCATTTGCCACTGCCAAACCCTAGCAATTCGGTCCTACCGATAAGGATCTCGGTCTCACCGAGATGGGATTGCAAACTCTCTGTTTCCCTTTCGTAACTTTTCGGTCTCACCGAAAGAGCGAATCGGTCCCACCGAGATTGCAATGTAAACTCTATGTTTCCTTCTTGTAACTTTTCAGTCTCACCGAAAGAGCGAGTCGGTCCCACCGAGTTTGCCTGACCAACTCTCTGGTTAGCTTATTGCCAAACTCGGTCTCACCGAGTTTGTGCAATTGGTCTCACCGAGATTACGTTATGCCCAAACCCTAACCGAATCGGTCCTACCGAGTTGCATGTCAGTCCCACCGAAATTCCTAATGGTCACTAGGTTTACTATTTCGGTCCGACCGAGTTTTCTGATTCGGTCCCACCGAGATTGGTAAATTGTGTGTAACGGTTGGATTTTGTGTGGAGGCTATATATACCCCTCCACCTCCTCTTCACTCATGGAGAGAGCCATCAGAACACATACACCATTCCAACTCATATGTTCTGAGAGAGAACCACCTACTCATGTGTTGAGACCAAGATATTCCATTCCAACCATATGAATCTTGATCTCTAGCCTTCCCCAAGTTGCTTTCCACTCAAATCTTCTTTCCACCAGATCCAAATCCTATGAGAGAGAGTTGAGTGTTGGGGAGACTATCATTTGAAGCACAAGAGCAAGGAGTTCATCATCAACACACCATTTGTTACTTCTTGGAGAGTGGTGTCTCCTAGATTGGCTAGGTGTCACTTGGGCACCTCCAACAAAATTGTGGAGTTGAACCAAAGAGTTTGTAAGGGCAAGGAGATCGCCTACTTCGTGAAGATCTACCGCTAGTGAGGCAAGTCCTTCGTGGGCGATGGCCATGGTGGGATAGACAAGGTTGCTTCTTCGTGGACCCTTCGTGGGTGGAGCCCTCCGTGGACTCGCGCAACTGTTACCCTTCGTGGGTTGAAGTCTCCATCAACGTGGATGTAGGATAACACCACCTATCCGAACCACGGGAAAAACATCCGTGTCTCCAATTGCGTTTGAATCCTCAAAACCCTTCCCTTTATATTCTTGCAAGTTGCATGCTTTACTTTCTGCTGCCAATATACTCTTTGCATGCTTGCTTGAATTGTGTGATGATTGCTTGACTTGTCCTAAGATAGTTAAAATCTGCCAAGAACTAAAATTGGGAAAAGGTTAAGTTTTTATTTGGTCAAGTAGTCTAATCACCCCCCCTCTAGACATACTTTCGATCCTACAAGTGGTATTAGAGCTTTGGTCTCCATTTGCCTTGATCTCCTTAGCTTTTGGTGGTCATAGCCTTGGTTTCACAACCTAGGAGAGTATGGCGTCTAGCGAGGGAAATTATAACTATAGAGGTCCTTACTTTGATGGTACTAATTTTGCTAGTTGGAAGCATAAAATGAAAATGCATATTCTTGGACATAACCCTGCTGTATGGGCTATTGTTTGTGTTGGTTTGCAAGGTGAGTTCTTTGATGGGAGGGAACCAAACCGTGAAGCTACCGCGGATGAGTTGAAGATGTTGCAATACAATGCTCAAGCTTGTGATATTCTCTTCAACGGATTATGCCCCGAAGAATTCAACAAAATCAGCCGTCTTGAGAATGCAAAGGAAATTTGGGACACTTTGATTGATATGCACGAAGGTACCGACTCCGTCAAGGAATCCAAGTTGGATGTGCTCCAAAGTCAACTTGACAAGTTCAAGATGAAGGATGGTGAAGGTGTCGCCGAAATGTACTCTAGGCTTGCTCTCATCACAAATGAGATTGCCGGCTTAGGAAGTGAAGAGATGACCGATAGATTCATCATCAAGAAGATCCTAAGAGCCTTG
Source organism: Triticum monococcum (assembly GCA_034509565.1). Lineage (NCBI taxonomy): Eukaryota > Viridiplantae > Streptophyta > Magnoliopsida > Poales > Poaceae > Triticum > Triticum monococcum. The sequence goes on from CM067843.1 coordinate 238,454,712, forward strand.
GATGGGAAATATGATACCGTGTGCACATTGATTCAAATGATGCCCAATTACAAAGATCTCAAACCAATGGAAGTGATTGGAAGGATTGTTGCTCATGAGATGCCACTCAAGGATAAAGAGGAACTTCACAACAAATCAAGTGGTGCCTACAAAGCCTCATGTGAAGTCCCCACATCATCAAGTGAGAAAAAAAACTTCAATGAAGAATTGAGCTTAATGGTGAAGAACTTCAACAAGTTCTACAAGAGTAGAAGCAAAGATAGAAGCTTCAAGTCAAGGTCCTACAATGACAAAAGATCTTCTAGTCGAGAGCGAAACTGCTATAATTGTAGAAGACCTGGACACTATTCCAATGAGTGTACGACTCCCTACAAGAGAAGAGAAGATTCTCCAAAAAGAAGAAGCAAAGAATCACCACCAAGAGAGAGAAGGAGTAGAGATGATCGTTATGAATGGAGATACTCACGGAGAAGCAAAGATTCGGAAAGGAAGGAAAAATCATCAAGGAGCTACACAAAACGAAGACATCAAGCTCATGTTGGTGAATGGGTATCCGGCTCCGACTCCGACAGCCACTCCGAGAGAAGTTATCACTCCGACTCCGGAGATACTCAAGATGAAGGTGTTGCCGGTCTAGCACTTGTGTCAACCAACTCCTACGACATATTTGACTCACCAAATTAAGGAATTGGAAGATGCTTCATGGCCAAAGGTCCTAAGGTAACACACCCCGAGTATGTTGACTTTAATAGTGATGAAGATGACTTGTTAGGTGATGATGACTTGCTTGTTGACAACTCTAGTGATGAGTACTATGATGAAACACCAATTAATCATGCTAATCAAGATAAAATGAATGACAATGATAAGGAGAAGATTGAGGCTCTAACTAAAGAACTAAACACTCTTAAGTTAGCTCATGAAACTATCTTCGAAGATCATCGAGAACTTTTAAGAGCTCATGAGAAATTACGCTTTGAAAAGCTCAATCTTGAGCAAGAGCATGAGTTTTTAAAAGCAATCGATGATGATCTCCGCAAGAAAAGTTCTTCTTACATTGCCAAGCGTTTACTATTATCCACTTACATGCCTCAAGTCAAGTCTAGTAACAAGAACAAGAAAGATTCTTCCTCTAGTAGTAACAATGATCATGCTAAATCCAATATTGTTGCTTCTAGTAGTTCTCTTGATTCCACTAATGATTCTCTTAGCCAAGTTACACTTGAGCAAGAAAATAGCTTATTGAAGGGGATTATAGAGAAAGGAGTGTACAAAAGCGTTGCCGGGAGTAAGCAATTCGAGGAAATTGTGCGCAAGCAAGGAATGCACCGGAAGAATCAAGGTGTTGTTTTTGAACGAAAGTTCAATGCCAATGGAGTTGAGTGGGAAGAAGATCAATACCCCAAGACAAAGTTTGTTCCTCAACAAGAGAAGTCTGATACTTCTTTCAATGGGACACAAGCTTAAGATGATCTTCCACCACAAGACTACAAGCAAAAAGGCAAGGACAAGCTTCAAGAGGAGATTGATGCATTTGAAGAAGCTCCTAAGACCTTAGTCAAGTGGATTCCCAAGACCACGTCAAGTTCCACTTCATCAAGTACGACTACAACTCCAAGGATTCCCATCAAGATGGTGTGGATCCAAAAGAAGAAGAACTAGAGAGTTCCTGAGGGTGACTCTGCCAACATATTTCACTCTCATCATTTTGGCAAGAACAAGTGCAATCAACTTCCACATCATGCACTAGTTCAAGGAGTCACAAACCCTCTTGTTGGTAAGACAAGGGACAATGTAACCTAAAGTTTTCATGGACATAATCTTGTGTATGCATCACTCTATGTCTATGGATGTCCTTGTTTGTTCCTTGTGGGACTAACCCATGTAGGTATTGAAAGTGCAATTCACTCAAATGGATAGCTCCAAGTGATCTACATCAACATTGAGCATCCACATCTTCAACATCTACATGAAGTCATCATCGACAAAACCCAAGGTTAGTTCATCCCTCTTAGGGGGGATATCACATCTAGGGGGAGCTTTACTCTAAAAAAAACTTGAGCTAAAGCAACTCTAAAGATGTGAATACAACAATGCTTTATGTAAAAGTGGTAACCCCACTTGAGCTTAAACGATGAGTATGACCTACGATCAAGTGTTCTCACTTGACTCCTAAGTCAATATACTCATATATAGATGACCTAGTCATCGCAAATTGCTTGATAGATGCTAGAATTGGTTGTGCATGCTTTGCCACATATTTCATTTCCCATCTTATTGTGTGAGCATGTTGGTTGCATATTTTACTCATTCGAGGACATCCACTTGTTGTTTTGATTGTTTGGCTTTATCTTCTTTTGCCAAGTGGATGGACAAGAATGCCTAAGAACCTCCTCTAGCTATCTATGCTTTTCTCGTCTCAAACTCTATTCATGCTGCATCACAAAATTTGATCAACTCAGATTCGAACCACTTTGTGTGAGGAGCGCTCGGAGTCCCCGATTCGTCATAGACTTAAACTTCCAAAACCTCTGTGATTCTCGGTCTGACCGATACCATACTTTCGGTCCTACCGAGATCATTAAGTTGATCTAGGTTTTCGATCTCGGTGCAACCGATTTGAACCACTCGGTCACACCGAGTTGCAATAACTGTATACAATTTTGCATCTCGGTGCCACCGAGTTGTTCCACTCGGTCACACCGACAGGGTCGGGCTATATATAGTGACGGGCAAAATTTTGGAAATTTCTCCGAAACCTCTTCGCCCGTGCATAGCTCACTCTGCCTCCTGGGTCTCTGGATCGTCCTCCTCGCCGCCAGCCGCCTCCAGTCGCTGGTCACCATCGCCGTCAACGGGATTTCTGCCCCGCCGTTGCCGCCGTAGCGAGTCTCCGCCGAACTAGGGTATGGACTCGATCTTTGTGCTATTCTCCAATCCGATTCCTAGCACATTGTGATCATCATGATTCTTGCCACATTTGATAAACTCCTATCCAGTCAATGAACTCGTAGATTAGGTTTAATTCGAAAATTTTAGGGTTAGGTTTCCGCCGAAACCACCTTGGACCCACCGAGTTGAAAAACTCGGTCCCACCGATTTGGCTTATGCCATTGCACAAGTAAAACTCGGTCTGACCGAGAATTACTTATCGGTGTGACCGATTTTGGAACTCTGTGAAACCCTAGCAGTCTCGGTGCCACCGAACTGTGACTCGGTCTGACCGAGTTCACTAGTTCTGGTGCCAAAACTGCTTCGGTGTCACCGAGTTTGAAAATCGGCAGATCCGAGATGATTTCAGTGGGAAACTAAAACTGAGTTTTTGAATTACTCTTTTGCAAAATCTCTGCACTTTGTGATGCTCATCCACTCTATCTCATCTATAATCTATTCACAGGGTCTGCAGTCAGAGTTTGCATCATGTCAGACCAAAGTGATAGCCAGAACCTCTCAGAGCAGCAAGTGGTGATGAGTGAGGGCACTAGTCCCTCCAGCTCTTCAGATGATGGCAGCAGGAGCACCCCCAGCAATCTGCCTAAGGCTGCCACTAGACAAAGGAAGAAGAGAGCTTCTGATTCTGAAGATGAAGATTATGTGGCAGAGGAAGAGGCCACATCAAGGAGAGTTGAGCCAGCTCAAGGCACAAAGCCAGGGCTGAAAATCAAAAGGCCAGCAGGCAGCCCATGTCTAAGGTTAGAGCTTCAACTGTGAAGCTTGCACCCACAGAGCCAGTTGTTGCTGAGGGCAAAAAGAGGAAGGAAAGGGTCAAGAAGACTGTAGCCAGAGTGCTGGCAAGGCCTCCATCATGGAAGATGAGGAGGAAGAAGAAGAGGTTGCTGCACCAGCACCCAAGGCACCCAAACTTATAGGAGATGCCATAAGGTCAGGGGCAACTGCATCCAAGCTCAAAGAAGCACCCAAGGCTGCATCTAAGCCAAAGAGTGCACCAAAGAGAAACACAAGAAGCATCCCAGCCACTGAAAAGAACAAGTCCCCAGTGCCTGAAGCTGCAGAGGAAGAGGAAGAGAATGTCCTTAGAAAGCTCAAGCCCAAGATCCCAGACCATAACGATGCTCATCCTGTGGCTGAGGATATGAAGCTCAGGAGAGATTCAGGGCTGAGGAAGTGGAGAGAGACAGATCCCTATGCTACCAGAAGGAGGACTGCAGTGGACTACAGGTTTCACACCACGGAGCAACAGGATTTCTATGAGACAGTGCTGCTAGATAAGAAGCCCATTGTCTACGATATGAGATGGGTCGATTGGCAGTATATCAAGGACAATGAAGAGTACTTCCCTGGCGTGTATGACAGCTTTAGTGCGTGTGGAGTTGCAGACTTTGTTGGGCAGAAGCTCACAAAGTGGAACGATGAGCTAATCATGCAATTCTACTCCACAGCACACTTCTACCCAGATGGGAGGATCACTTGGATGTCAGAAGGTACGAGGTACCAGTCCACAGTTGCTGAATGGGCACAGCTTATCAATGCCCCCGAGGAAAATGAAGATGACTTAGATGTCTACTCCAAGAAGAAGATGGATCACAACTCTATGGCAAATATGTACAAGGAGATTCCAACAGATGATCTTGACACTCACCAGTTTGGGTCTGTGAAACACTTGCTATCAGGATTGCCTACGATCAACTGGATCCTTAGGCACACTCTTTTGCCCAAGTCTGGAGATCACAGGATGATCAGAGGTCATGCCATCAACTTGCTACATATCTTTGATGTACCTCAGAAATTCAAAGTCATGAGCCTCATAGTGGAAACAATCAAAAGGACTACAGCAGATCAGAAGAGGAGTTGTGGGTATGCCCCACAGATTCAGGAGCTCATCAACTCAAAGATGGGCACGGGCACATACTTGTTGGATAAGGAACACCTGCCCATCTGTCCAGACTTCGAAGATAATCAAGTGATCATGACTGAGAATGAGCCATCATCTGCCCAAGCACAAGCCAAGAAGGAGAAGGCGAAGAAGGAGAAAGCTGCCAGGATGCCTACTCAAGAGGAGGCATCTGAATATTTTTTGAAAACCAAACAAGAGCAGCTTGGTTACCTGATTGCGTCCACCCTGCGGATTGAGCAAGGACTAGCCACCCTAACTCAGAACCAGGCAAGCTTAGAGAGGATCATGGAACATAGGTTCTATGATTTGGACATCAAGGTGACAGAGATACAAACTGCCATGGAGCAGCTCCAGGATGACATGAATGAGAGGAGAGGCAGGACTACGACTGATGCTTTTGCCAGGGTGCCACGAGGTCCGAGGTCGTTTGCAATGCCAGTTGCTGACACCAGAGCTACCACGTCTGCGCCAGCCACAGCCTCAGTTCCACCAGCTCCAGCATCCACTTCAGCCTCAACTCCGACCACGTCTACCGAAGGCTTCGTCCTTGGAGTGCTCCGGACTCCACCACCACCTGAAGATCAAGCCTGAGCATCGACTTAGCACTATGCATTTTTTAGGAACTTTTTGGTAACTTGTTGCCAAAGGGGGAGAAAATGTATAGATCATAGGCTTCGAGAGAGAGTGTTGCTTTTATTCTCTCTTGTTTTATTTGGTGGTTTTTCGAACTTTATTTGCTTGTGTGTGAGATACTATGTCCTTATCTATGAGACATCGATGATCATGTGTTTGATCATAAGCTACACTTAATGTTTGCTTAATGCTATTATTATTCTATCTATCTTATGTGATCACTCACTATTCTTGGTGATGAGTGCATGTATTTCAATCTTATCATTTTTGAGCACTCCACCAAGATGTATGTGACATGGAAGAGTAACCCATGACTCTAACTCCTTGTGCATTTGCAGTCCAAAGCAAATTCTAAATATGCACAAATTTAGGGGGAGCTCTTACTTGCCACATACTTCTCAAAGCGACGATGTATTTCATGATTATTATAATTTGTCGAAGCTTTGATCTATATGTTGTCATCAATTACCAAAAAGGGGGAGATTGAAAGTGCAACTATCCGTAGGTGGTTTTGGTAATTCATAACAACATATAGCTCATTGAGCTAATGCTATTTCAAGATGATTATTTCAGGAAGGCTCAATGATTGGCATGGCATGGATGTGAAAGTGGAACCCTCAAAATGTTAAGGACAAAGAATTGGCTCAAGCTCAAAAGTTCAAGACTCTTCATTTTATATTTTAGTGATCCAATATCACATTGAGTCTTTAGGAAAAGCCAATACTATCAAGGAGGGATGAGGTGTTGCTTAATGAGCCTCTTGCTTTATGTGCTTGGTGATATGCTCCAAAATCCTCAACCACTTTTCCATAGCCACAAATGACCTAAACCCTAAGCCAAACTCGGTCATACCGATTCTTTCAATCCGGCGCCACCGAGTTTCACTTGTCATTTGCCACTGCCAAACCCTAGCAATTCGGTCCTACCGATAAGGATCTCGGTCTCACCGAGATGGGATTGCAAACTCTCTGTTTCCCTTTCGTAACTTTTCGGTCTCCCCGAAAGAGCAAATCGGTCCCACCGAGATTGCAATGTAAACTCTATGTTTCCTTCTTATAACTTTTCGGTCTCACTGAAAGAGCGAGTCAGTCCCACCGAGTTTGCCTGACCAACTCTCTGGTTAGCTTATTGCCAAACTCGGTCTCATCGAGTTTGTGCAATCGGTCTCACCGAGATTACGTTATGCCCAAACCCTAACCGAATCGGTCCTACCGAGTTGCATGTCAGTCCCACCGAAATTCCTAATGGTCACTAGGTTTACTATTTCGGTCCGACCGAGTTTTCTGATTCGGTCCCACCGAGATTGGTAAATTGTGTGTAACGGTTGGATTTTGTGTGGAGGTTATATATACCCCTCCACCTCCTCTTCACTCGTGGAGAGAGCCATCAGAACACATACACCATTCCAACTCATATGTTCTGAGAGAGAACCACCTACTCATGTGTTGAGACCAAGATATTCCATTCCAACCATATGAATCTTGATCTCTAGCCTTCCCCAAGTTGCTTTCCACTCAAATATTCTTTCCACCAGATCCAAATCCTATGAGAGAGAGTTGAGTGTTGGGGAGACTATCATTTGAAGCACAAGAGCAAGGAGTTCATCATCAACACACCATTTGTTACTTCTTGGAGAGTGGTGTCTCCTAGATTGGCTAGGTGTCACTTGGGAGCCTCCGACAAGATTGTGGAGTTGAACCAAGGAGTTTGTAAGGGAAAGGAGATCGCCTACTTCGTGAAGATCTACCGCTAGTGAGGCAAGTCCTTCGTGGGCGATGGCCATGGTGGGATAGACAAGGTTGCTTCTTCGTGGACCCTTCGTGGGTGGAGCCCTCCGTGGACTCGCGCAACCGTTACCCTTCGTGGGTTGAAGTCTCCATCAACGTGGATGTAGGATAGCACCACCTATCCGAACCACGGGAAAAACATCCGTGTCTCCAATTGCGTTTGAATCCTCAAAACCCTTCCCTTTATATTCTTGCAAGTTGCATGCTTTACTTTCCGCTGCCAATATACTCTTTGCATGCTTGATTGAATTGTGTGATGATTGCTTGACTTGTCCTAAGATAGTTAAAATCTGCTAAGAACTAAAATTGGGAAAAGGTTAAGTTCTTATTTGGTCAAGTAGTCTAATCACCCCCCCTCTAGAAATACTTTTGATCCTACAAAAGCCTCTAGTTGTGACGTCGTGGTGGGCTCGTCGATGAAGTCCGTCCTGCCATCCTGGCGGTCTTGGTCTTGTTGCACTGGAATGGAAACCTTTGGCTGATTCCTCAGGACTCCGTGCGTGCGCTTGCTCCTTAGCATCAAAGAGGAAACTGGTACTCTGCACCCACTGGCGCCCGCCTGGCCATGGTCGTCATGGCTCACGTCATCGGAACCTCGCGAGGTGAGGCATGCATAGAAATCTTCGCTCCTCAGGAGGCAGCCTGAGGTGGCCGCTCCTTGTGGAGGTCTTGGTGTCGTCTACCTCGTGAGGCTTGGCCCCTCGCGAGGGTCTTGGATTGTTGATGCCAAAGCTGGGTCATACCAGGCCGTCGGTATGCCACGCCGTGGGCTGCAGGCAGGCAAGTCTGGGTACCCCTGTTCCCAGAATGCCAACAGTCACCATCGTCATTGCTCCACCACTCGCCGCCGATAGCACTACCGCATCATTTATTGACGCCTCCATTTCCAACATCGGTGGCTATCGTTTGCAGTGCCGGCAAATGTTGAATGTAGCAGACAGCTTCCAGGGCACATCACCTCCCGCAATGATGGGCACATGGGTGCAGGACCAACCTCATCTCGTCTGCCACGTCAAGGTACGGTCGTGAGGCCTGGTTGATACGCTAGATGGTTGGCGAAGAAAGGGGAATAGGAAGAGAGCGCGAGGCGGATGCGGCCATTTGCACAGGTTGTGAGGCACGCAATCAAAGAAGATCGCACGGAGCACGTGCGGCCAGTCGAATCTTTAGCTGGACGACTATATTTAAAATTTTCTTTCAACGGGATGATTTCTAGAAACATCAACATGTCCTTCGCACGCCACGACTCGTTATGAGACCCACACACCATTGTCACTTTCAGCCTTATCTTCAAGAGTGTTAGAAATATGCCCTGGGGACAATAATATTGTATTATTATATTTCCATATTCATAATTAAAAGTTTATACTCTATGTTATAACTGCTATGATCCTAGAATATGCTATTCAGTGGAAAACTCATATGCACGTGTGGACTGATAAATGACAAAATAAGATTCCTAGTATCGCCTTTAAGACTGTCTCAAGTGTTGTCGTCGGTTTGTCACGGCAGATGTCCTTGTGAAAGGACTTAGTCGCGGAGCCATTGCAACGGGTTAGCTTTAAAGGGGTTAAACCGGACAAGGGGACACAGGGAGTTTTATACTAGTTCAGCCCCTTCGAGGAAGGTAAAAGCCTACGTCTAGTTGTGATTGGTATTGCTAGGGTTACGAAGGCCAGGGAGCGAATCCGCTTTGTCTGGCTCTTGAGTTGTTGTTGTCTGTCCCTTGAACCACTGCCGGGTCGTCCCCTTATATACATGGGTGGCACCCGTCAGTTTACAGAGTCCCAAAGCCGGATCATAAACGTTTCCAGTTTGGTCTCTACCCTTCCTATCTTACCAAGCAAGTTATATGATTAAGCCGGTTTACATCTACAGGTCTTAACTCACTTCTGGGCCTTGGGCCTTTGTAAAGCGCCATCATCTTCACATCTTCATGTGCTTCTAATCTTCATGAAGTTAATCCGGCTACTCCTGGCCGGTTTACGCCTAGTAGTAATATCCCCAACATTAGGCCCCAGATTGGTTTGAACTGGTTCATGTCAATCTCCATCACTTAGAAAAAATTCCTCCTTTACATTTTCACCTTGATCTTGTAAACCACCGTGACGTCATGCTCCAGACCTTTAACAAACCGCGCTGACGTCATCTGTTCATTAAAGCTGAAGATTACCTTCATTAACGCATCTCCAATCATCGAGGCGACACCATTATTTCTTATCCATTTTTTGAGCTCCTCGATTCCCGCACTTGCCGTTGTATCATTTCGCCTTATACATAGGGGCAGGGGACCCTTTTTTCCTTTCTTTCCTGCTACCCCTTCGTCCCTTCTTCTTCCTCGCGAAGTCTATACTCCTGAGCGCCGCCGCCATCGACAAGCCTCGCCTCTGCTTCACCGTCGGCCGCTGCATCACCCTGATCGAACCAGAAAACCGCAGCTTCCCTCTGCCGTTCTTGCGACACCGGTAACCTCTTTTACTTCCACCCCAGATCTTATCTTTTTAGGGTTTCACTATTCGTCAGAGTTCATCAAAAACGTCAGTGATGTTCCTCACTTTTCTTATCTGTAGCATTCGAGGCTAGGCTGGACCTGTTGTTATTGCGCGACTGTAGCCATAATCGTATTCTCCTCATTAAACTCCCTCTTTATATCAAGAACTTCTTTATCTGAATCTGCTGAACTATTTAAGTACCCGAAGCTTGAACCAGAATATATTCCAGTTCTGTCATCCCTTAGATCTGAAATTTTTATATAAACCTGTGAGATCTGTTTCCCCTTACTTAGGTATTTTTAGATCTGTACTCCTCACACCAATATAGACAGTTTAACTTTGCATAGCAATCAATACCATTAGCCCTCTGATAAACCGGAGGAGCCCTTTACCTCCATAGTTATACTCCGGTTTAACAGTGTCTGGGTACCCATGTTCTGGTACTGCCTTGTTATATATTATTGCATTGATCTCCGGTTTATGCAATTTCACATATCAGTATATCTTTTACTCCATTGCATCTTGTATGTCATCTCGAGTGATTCATAAACTGGCCTTTTGTTTCCAGCTTGTTTGTTCTAGAATGGCCAAGCAACTTACCGCTTGCAACTGGGCTCGTTCCCGGGTCACGGAGGAACAATTGAACGATATGGTCAGCATCGGCTCCTTGCCTAAGAAAACTGAAATTAAATGGCGAGTTCCAGGAGCAGAAAATCCTCCGACCCCAAGGCATGGTGAGGTGGTGGTCTTTGTTGACCACATAAGCCGTGGCTTCAAACCGCCAGGGTCAAAGTTTTACTGAGATGTGCTTGCCAATTTCCAACTCCATCCTCAAGACATCGGGCCCAACTCAGTATCCAATCTATGTAACTTCTAGGTCTTCTGTGAAGTGTACTTACAGGAAGAACCAACTACGGAGCTGTTCCGGGACTTCTTTCACTTAAACCGGCGCACAGAATTTGTAAATGGCCCCAACACTGAACTTGGTGGTGTCTCAATTTAAAAGCGTAAAGAAGTTGAATTTCCTCATGCCAAACTGCACAGCCATCCAAAGGAATGGAACAAGACTTGGTTTTACTGCCGAGATACGTCCCCTGAAGATGAGAATCTCCTCCCGGGATTTCGTGATCACCGGCTTTCCAACACCCATCCAATGCCACAACGCTTAAGCTCTGCAGAAAGGGCAAAATATGCCCCTCAACTTGCCAAACTCCGGGCTTTAATGGCCAATGGTTTAACAGGTGTTGATTTCGTGCGCTGTTGGATATCTTGGAGCATCTTGCCGCTAAGCCGGCGTCCCGGTTTAATGTGTGAGTACACCGGTGAGGTTGAAGACCCTCAACGCCATTGCAACATTCAAATAACTGATGAAGAAGTCACTGAAGGTGTAAAAAAAGATTTTAAATGAATCGGAACTAGTCTGTATTCAAACCTGCTTGAATCCCTTCTATACCAAGAACAAACCGCCTGCTGTAAGCATTATACTTCCTTTTCATCTTTGATATCTTTAATTTATGCAACTTGTAATCCTTCTTCTGTGTATGTATGTATAGGGTGATGACCCCTTCTGGAAACGGAAATTCGTAGAAAAAGCAGTAAAGCCAACTGCGGATAAAGCGGTCAAACCTTCTCGCCCAAAACCAAAGCCGTCAAACGGACGTCAAAATGGAAAACGACTGACCGGATTAACATGGAACTTGATGATGATGCTGATGATCTGGAAGTTGAGGTAGAACTTGACTCACCTGGCTCCCTTTTCATGCATCTCATTAACAATGATCTTCCTTAGGAGGACGCAGAAGGCAGTCAAGCTGATGATGTAGAGGTAATTACCCTTTCCTCCGGTTCAGACTCTAAGCCAACACAAAAAACTCGTCAAGCAGTCCGGAAAGTAAGCTTTTCTTATCCTCTTGCTCATTTGGATCCAACATTTATTTTTAAGACTCAGCAGCATGAAGCTCGCCGAACAACCCGACAAAGTGGCCAACATGTTACTTCAACCAGTTTACCTGACACCCCGGTTCGGAAGCGCCGGTCTGAGGTCTCTCCTACTCCTGACAATTCTTATCCCAAGGAAGGTTATTTCAGACAACCTCTTAATCCGTCCGATTCCAATTATCAGGTGACACCTCCCTCATCCTCTGGTGAATCGACAGCAACTCAACCCCCCCCCCTCTGAAAACTGTGGCTGGGTAAGCTTTGCAATCTTGCATCTCAATGTGTTGTAAATCTAGAATAAAATGTTAACCCTCCTTTTAATTTTGTCTGCAAAGCCAAAGCCAGACCCAGCAAGAAAGCTCGGGTCAACAATCCGCCCGAAGACCCAGCCACTGTTGAAGAGGAACCAAGAGGTGATCCGGACCAGACTTGTGAACCGGAGGGCCTTCATCCTGAAGCCACCTCTGACGACCCGCCCCTTCAAGGCCAAAACACAGATGAACCAACAGACGCTGAACCTGCCGCGCCTAGCACTAAACCGGCCGAGCCAAACCGTCCTAGTCCGGTGAAAGATGCTGAAACTCCATTATCACCAGCCAAAACACACTGAAGGTCAAGGAGACGATGTTATCATTACTGGAATGGGCCACAGCTCTCCTGGACATCCCGTAACCTTGGCTCAACATAGTGCCAAGGAAGAATAGGTTGCTAGGGAAAAAGGCAAATGGAGTAGTGATTTATCAAATTATGCTCATATCAACGCTGAAGAACTTCATTCTGGCTTCTTGAACCGTCTTCACTCAAACCGGGACTATGAAGCTGGTTTGGTGAATTTGATGAAGGAGCGATATGAGGTATTTTCATCTCCCTTTGTTCGTTGATTCAAAGTTGAAATACTAGCCCAAGTAGCCCCCAAGGGCAGTTTTATGATGTTAATCACAAACCGGGTCTTTGTAGCACTTTAAGTTTCTCATCATTAACCCTTAAAATGTCAGATCTCTAATAAGAACCAAAACTCCTCTTTTAACAATTAGATAGCTTTCCACAGTGTAGCCCCCAAAGGCCGGTTTAACTTGCCAAGTTAATCCGGGTTTTAATCCATGCATCCATTTTAGAACAGATGTACATTAGCCCCCAAGTGTCAAGGATAATGCTTGCATTTTTCTGGAGACTTGTATAAAATTTAATTATTGAGAGCAAGTAGGCATTAGCCCCCAAGTATGAAGTGCATAACTTGTTATACGCTTTGTACTTTAGAACATATATATATATATCCTGTTATTTGATATACCTTCAATGTTGCAGGCTGAACTAAGGAATAGAGATGCCCGAAACTCTGACTTGCAAGAGAATGTGAAATCACAACAAGCAGAAGCTGCAAAAACCAAAGAGGAGCTGACCCAAGCCCTGGACGCATTGGAAAAGCTGAAATCATCTTTCAACAAAGATCGTGCCAACTGGGAAACCAAAAATCCGGTTTAACCAAAAGAGCTGAAGACGCCAAGGCAGCCCTGAAACCAATTGTAGATGAGCTAGCTGGCTTGAAACAACAAATCAACGCTATGACTTCTGCTATCTTTGGTAAGTATCTCCTTATGTGGTTTGTTCAATCTGATGAACCTTATCATTGATCAGACTGCTGATGTTAAACCGTGATAGGCACCCGGATTTCTCATCTTGGTACAGACATGTGCATGAAGCTCAAAGCGACGTATACTTTGATTGAACAATTATACTCTGGGTCTCAGCGGGCTATTTGCACGGCGGCATACAACAAACCGGCACGAACCTTGATAAAAGAAACACTTGAGAAACTGGCCATGTTACCAGCCCGGATTGCCGAATTAAAGAAGGCAGCTGCTAGAGCAGGAGCTTTAACCGTACTTATTCGAGCCAAAGCCAGGATTCCAGACCTTGAAGCGGCGGACATCATTAAAGGATATCCAGGCGTTAAGGAAGACGGTTCAGACTTCGACAATGATGACCTCCGGCGACTGACCAAAGAAATGCGGCCAATAGCCAGCAAGCTGGCCGAAGACACAGACTTGTCCCATTTTCAACCGGCTTATGACGCTGAAGGGAAAAGACAGTCTGCTGAAATCCATGAAGTTGAAGAACTTGTGCCTCCGATTCGTAAGCACACTTACGCTCCTAATATTAACCCATCCAATCTTATCCATGAAGAGGCAGTATTTCAAGCTTTAACTGGAATCGATTGGTCGACGGTTGATTTCCAGCGTCTGGGGAGGGATGAAGAAGTGCCCACACCAACTGACCCTCAACCATCAAACCGTCTAGACAAAGCGTCTTAAACCGGTCGCCGGTTTACTGGTTATTGTGTGTTGATATTTTGAAAAACAATTATTTCATTGGAGCCGCTTTGAAAGCTTCTTGTAATAGGGTAGCTAAAACTCCGTTATCTGCCATGCCATCGAGCATGTTTTGTAATACCTTGTGACAACTTGTGCCACCTTTTGGGATATATTTATGCATAGCCCATGATGAATTGTGTTCCTAGGTACAAAAACTTAAAAGTATCTAGCGGTTTACCGCTAGACGGGTCATGATGCCCAACAAGTATACAATACGTAGATGACTAATCGAAGTGTTTGTATAAAAACAATATGTGCAACATACCTCATTGGTTAACCAACAGTGTATACGGTAAAGGTGTTAATACCAATCTGGAACATTGATAACCCCATCCTTATAATGCCAGATTATTTAGTAAACCGGACCGGGATAATTACCGGGTTTTCTTTATAACACTGGTGATTTAGTCAAACCAGACCGGGTCAACGAACACTGGTTTATAACTGATCATGTGCCGACAACTTGTAGTTGAAAAGCAAGCCAGGTCAAGGACGCCAGGCTATCAAAAGACGCTTATGAATTTCAACAAATAAAACTCAAAAAGGAAATATGAAAGGCATTTTACGAGCTGCCAGGCTCCAAATCAAGGCTTTTCATGAGCTGCCAGGCCTCTGAGTTAAACCATTTAACAAAGCCTTTTAAGATGGGCCTCCAATTAACCAATTGCCATTTTAACTTTGACAAGTTCAGGGTCTGTAAAAGATTGACTTGTCAAACGTTCGGCGGGTCATACCAGGATTACCTAGACAAGAGTGGCTTACTTGATGAAGGCAGGTTAACCCGGGGTTTGAGGTGAATACACCAGGCTTCCAAGTCGTGCCTTGATAGCCAATTACAAGGGTCCTTTCAAACTCTTTGTTGCTTTGCAAAAGAGCCCCCAAGTAACTTTGTGAGCTGTGCTCAGTGTGTGCCCATGTTTGAGGCTGTGCTTTGTACAACACTCTCTTTGGCTTCACATATTTTTCTTTTGTGGCTTAAACGCCTATCAAGAGGTGTAGCTATGGTGTGATAACAAGCAAGCCCCCTAGTGATATCCCTTCGCGGTGTCAAACCGATCAAGAGGTGTAGCTATGGTTCAGATATGACCAAGCCCCCTAGTGATTTTCTTTATATCCGTGCGGCTGCTGAGACCGGATTAACAAAAAACTCCGCTTTTCAGTAAACTCTTGTAAGCACACACAAGATGTAAAAATAACAGATACCCCGCTGTTACGGAGGCTCCGGATTATTATATGATATATACATCGTCATAAATATGTACATATGAAGAGCCTATGGCTTCAAGTACAGTAAGGCCGAAGAAGAGCTACGTTCCATGGCCGCTTGGTCTCCTCCTCTGATTTACGTGAGTCTTTGTGCTCTCGAACATCAATGAGGTAGTAAGACCCGTTGTGCAGATTCTTGCTGACCACAAAGGGTCCTTCCCAAGGTGGGGATAGCTTGTGCATATCAGTCTGATCCTGGATGAGCCGGAGCACCAAATCGCCTTCTTGAAAGGTTCTGGTCTTAACCCGGTGGCTGTGATAACGTCGGAGATCTTGTTGATAAATCGCCGAACGTGCTGCTGCAAGATCACGCTCTTCATCCAACAGGTCCAGGGAATCTTGACGTGCCTTCTCATTATCAGCTTCAACGTAGGCTGTCACACGGGGTGAGTCATGACGGATGTCACTAGGAAGAACTGCCTCCGCTCCATAAACCATGAAGAAAGGTGTGTAACCCGTAGACCTATTGGGTGTGGTGTTGATGCTCCATAACACAGAAGGTAGCTCCTCAACCCAACAACCCGGTGTCCGCTTTAAAGGAACCATAAGCCTGGGTTTGATACCTCATAGAATTTCTTGATTTGCCCTCTCCGCTTGACCATTAGACTGGGGGTGAGCTACTGATGCGAGATCGAGCCGGATGTGCTCACGTTGGCAAAATTCCTCCATCTCCCCTTTTGACAGGTTAGTACCATTATCAGTTATAATACTGTGTGGAAAGCCAAATCGGAATATCACCTTTTTGATGAACTTAACCGTCGTGGCCGCATCACACTTACTGACTGGTTCTGCCTCCACCCATTTGGTAAATTTATCAACTGCTACTAACAGGTGGGTCTTTTTGTCCTTGGATCGCTTGAAGGGTCCAACCATATCAAGCCCCCAAGTCGCAAACGGCCAAGTTATTGGAATCATCCTCAGCTCTTGAGCCGGAATGTGCGCACGGCGTGCAAATTTTTGACAACCATCACATCTCTTGACTAAATCCTCCGCATCAGCATGCGCTGTCAACCAGTAAAAACCGTGACGAAAAGCTCTAGCCACCAAAGATTTTGAACCGGTGCGGTGACCGCAATCTCCTTCATGAATTTCTCACAAAACCTCATAACCCTCTTGAGGAGAAACACAACGCTAAATTGCTCCTGAAACGCTATAATGATGTAACTCCCCGCTGAGTATGGTCATGGACTTGGAACGCCGGATTATCTGTCAAGCCAACATTTCATCGTCTAGTAACTCGCCTTGGCTCATGTAAGCCAGATATGGGATTGTCCAATCTAGTATGATGTGCAGAGCTGCCACCAATTGAGCCTCCGAATCCGAAATAGCCAACTCTTGTTCGGTTGGTACCTTGACTGATGGATTGTGCAATACGTCAAGAAAGACATTTGGCGGAACCGGTTTACGCTGAGAACCAAGATGACTTAAAGCATCTGTCGCTTCATTAATTCGCCGGTCTCTATGGTCCACCTGATAACCCTTGAAGTGACCAGCCACTGTGTCCACCTCTCGCCGATATGCAGCCATGAGTGGGTCTTCAGAATCCCAAGTGCCAGACACCTGTTGAGCCACCAGATCTGAATCGCCGAAGCACTTAACCCGACTTAAGTTCATCTCCTTAGCCATCCGAAGACCGTGGAGCAAAGCCTCGTATTCAACTGCATTGTTAGTGCAAGGGAACATTAAACGGAGGATATAACAACACTTGTCACCTAGTGGGGAAGTTAGTATGACTCCAGCCCCCGAGCCCTCCAACTGCCTGGATCCATCAAAATGAATAGTCCAATACGTATTATCTGGTTTCTCTTCTGGTGCCTGTAACTCCGTCCAATCATTGATGAACTCCACTTTAACACCCCGGATGTAATTTACCTTATTTGTATTCCAACTCTTGCCATTTCCGGCACTAAGTTATGTTATTTCCTCGTTGTCGGGTTTTTGCCTTTGTGTGCTTTTGTCTTTGTCATGCATCTCATATCATGTCATCATGTGCATTGCATTTGCATATGTGTTCGTCTCATGCATCCGAGCATTTTCCCCGTTGTTCGTTTTGCATTCCGGCGCTCCTATGTCCTCCGGTGTCCCTTTCTACCTCTTTTCGTGTGTGGGTGTTAAACGTTCTCGGATTGGACCGAGACTTGTCATGCGGCCTTGGTTTACTACCGGTAGACCGCCTGTCAAGTTTCGTGCCATTTGGACTTCGTTTGATACCCCAACGGTTAACCAAGGACCGAAAAGGCCTCGTGTGTGTTGCAGCCCAACACAGTTCCAAAATGGCCCAAAAACCCTCCTAAACCCCTTCCATCATCTAGAGCGTTCGATCACGATCGCGTGGCCGCAAACCGCACCTCATTTGGGGCTTCCTAGCTCCCTCTACCTCTATATAAAGAACCCCCATTCCAAATCCCAGGTCTCCTCTCCCCTAACCCTAGAATTTTCCCCGCGCCGCGCCGGACGTGTCCGTTTCCGGCCGGACATCCTCGCCGCACCAACCACTTCACGCCACGTGTCACGCCGGGAGCTCCCCCGACGCCGGCCCGCTCGGCCCGAGCCGGGCCCTCCTCGCCGTGCAGCCGGGCCGCGCCCCGCGCCCGACGCCGCCGCCTGCCTCCCACGCGCGCCGCCGCCTTCGTCCGCCCGCCACCGCCAAGGTTCGCCGCGCCGGCGAGCGCCGCTGCTCCGCGCTGGCGACCGCCCCGCGCCGCCGCCTCGGCTCGCGGCTTCCTCGCCGCCCCTCGCCGCTCCGGCGACTCCGTCCGGCCTCCTCCTCACCTCCTTGCCCCGGCACGCCTCCAAGTCCGGCGACGACCTCGATGTTACCGGCCGTCCATCCTCGGGAGGCGTGCTGCTACAGTGTTTCCGGCGAGATCTAGATCCAGATCCATATATCTCGGCTGACTTTAATCCCCCAAACCCTAACTTTTTGCATACTTTCACATGCCATAACTTCCTTGTCGTGGCTCCGATTCGTGCGTGTAGCATATCAAAATGTTCATCTCGACGAGTACATCATTTGATCTCATTGCATCATTTTCATTTGAGCTCATCTTGATGCCCGAAATGCTGTTGGAAGAGGGCTATGTGATAATAGTTTCAGATCTGTTTCAGCAAATGCACTTTTGTCATTTTTGCCATGATTAATGTGTGCATGCTATGATCCTGAGCTCTACATGTGTTTTGTAATATGCCATGCCATCTTTACAGGGGCTATGCCATGTATTTTTTGTGATCATCGTGGTGACTAGAAAAAGCATGCAAAGTAGCTTACTCAATGATGCTCATTTCTGGGACTTAGTTTTTCACGAAGTCCTTGCCCTGTCCTTATTTTTATGCCATATGTTCATGTTGTTTCCTAATGATCCGTGCATCTTTTGGGCATGATCATTAAGGATGTTTTGTAGATATTGTGGTGCTCTATCCATCCATGTCTTTGGTTGCATTTATGTAGCATTCTAGCTTGAGTCAATCGAGCTCTACTTTTGCTATAAAATGTTCCTGGCAGATTGTTAACATGTTTAGCGATTTTGTCGAGCTTATTGTTGTTGATCCGTGCATGCTATGTTGTAGTTCTTGCCATTTATAGCTTCTATGCTATGTCTACTTGCTGGGTGTATGCTTAGATTATCATGTCATGCTTTGTAGTGAGTGCTTCGAGCTTGTAAACATGCCTACTTGCTAACTGTTTTGCATGGTTTAGTTTTTCACCAAGTCTGTATCTGTTTATGTTTTTGCTATGTTCATATCCTTGCAATTGTAGTTTCTGATCCCTTTTGGCTTATGGTCACTAAGGGACTTTTGTTGTATGCTTTGAGTAGCTTCATTCCATGCCTTGCTTTGTCATGATATGTTCCTATAGCATGTAGTTTTCATGCTCTAAAGATTGCTTCCTGATGATAAATTCCTGACTTGTTGTTATTTCACCAAGTCTGTAACCTGTTATCATTTGCACTTTTGCCATGCTTGTTTGAACCTGTTAATGAGTGAATTAGCCATAGCTCAGTGTTCATCTTTTGTCAAGCATCATGAGTGGATACCTGCCATGTATCTTGTTGCTATGTTTGAGTGCTTTAGCATATTTTTCTTGATGCATTTAGAAGGCTACTTGTTGTTTATTGTAGATCGGTGCCATATTTGTTTTGCTTGCCATTTCCAAACCGTGCATCCGATTCCGGTGATCTTTATATCGATTTTGACCGAAATCAACCCCTCTTTCCAGTGGCACTCTTGGATTTCCAAGTTGAGGCCAGGTTCATTCATTCCTTTCCAAATCATGCATATGCATCACATATCGTATCCCGCATATCATACCATGTTTGCATCATGTTGTTTGAGCATTGCACGTGGTTGATTGTGTTCCTTTTGCTTGTTGTTCTTGCTTGGGTAGAGCCAGGAAACGAGTACGTGATCGAGGAGCCCGTTGAGTACGCTTACGAGGATCAAGGAAACTCTGAGAACTTTGCAGGCAAGATGACCATACCCTCGAAATCACTTCTATCTTTGCTTGCTAGATGCTCGCTCTTTTGCTATGCCTATGCTACGATACCTACCACTTGCTTATCATGCCTCCCATATTGCCATGTCAAACCTCTAACCCACCATGTCCTAGCAAACCATTGTTTCGCTATGTTACCGCTTTGCTCAGCCCCTCTTATAGCATTGCTAGTTGCAGGTGAAGATTGGAGATCGTTCCTTGTTGGAACATTGTTTATTGTTGGGATGTCATTATTATATCTTGTCTATATTAATGCACCTATATACTTGGTAAAGGGTGGAAGGCTCGGCCTTATGCCTGGTGTTTTGTTCCACTCTTGCCGCCCTAGTTTCCGTCATATCGGTGTTATGTTCCTGGATTTTGCGTTCCTTACACGGTTGGGTTATAATGGGAACCCCTTGACAGTTCGCCTTGAATAAAACTCTTCCAACATGGCCCAACATTGGTTTTACCATTCTCCACCTAGCCTTTTTCTTCCCTTGGGTTTCGCGGACTCAAGGGTCATCTTTATTTTAACCCCCCTGGGCCAGTGCTTCTCTAAGTGTTGGTCCAACTGAGCGATGTCCGGGGCTACTAGGGGCAACTCTGGGCTGGCATACCCGACGTCTGGCTCATCTGAGTGTGCCCTGAGAACGAGATATGTGCAGCTCCTATCGGGATTTGTCGGCACATTCGGGCGGCTTTGCTGGTTTAGTTTTACCATTGTCGAAATGTCTTGTAACCGGGATGTCGAGTCTGATCGGATTGTCTTGGGAGAAGGAATATCCTTCGTTGACCGTGAGAGCTTGTGATGGGCTAAGTTGGGACACCCCTGTAGGGATTTGAACTTTCGAAAGCCGTGCCCGCGGTTATGGGCAGATGGGAATTTGTTAATGTCCGGTTGTAGAATACTTGAACTTAACTTAATTAAAATGCACCAACCGCATGTGTAACCGTGATGGTCTCTTCTCGGCGGAGTCCGGGAAGTGAACACGCTGTTGGAGTAATGCTTGACATAGGTTGTTCTAGGATCACTTCTTGATCATAGTTGTTCGACCATGCCTTTGCCTCCTCTTCTCGCTCTCTTTTGCGTATGTTAGCCACCATATATGCTAGTCGCTTGCTGCAGCTCCACATCATACCTTTTACCCTTCCTATAAGCTTAAATAGTCTTGATCGCGAGGGTGTGAGATTGCTGAGTCCCCGTGACTCACAGATTACTTCCAAAACCAGATGCAGGGACCGATGATGCCATTCCAGGTGATTCGACAGAGCTCAAGTGGCAGTTCGATGAGGACTCAGGACGTTACGACATGTCTTTCCCAGATGATCAGTAGTGGTGCCCAGTTGGGGCGATCGGGGGCTATGTTGCATTTGGGGTTTATCTTCATTTTGGTACCGTAGTCGGACCTTGAGTGTACTTGGATGAATGTAATGACTTATTTATGCATTGTGTGACGTGGCGAGTGTAAGCCAACTATGTATCTTTTCCCTTATTGAATTACATGGGTTGGTTGCGAAGATTACCTCACTTGCGACATTGCTTTCAATGCGGTTATGCCTCTAAGTCGTGCTTCGACACGTAGGAGATATAGCCGCATCGAGGGCGTTACAAGTTGGTAATCAGAGCCTTCCCCGACCTTAGGAGCCCCCTGCTTGATCGAATCATTGTTGTTGTTGAGTCTAGAAAAATGTTTTGAGTCATTTAGGAATTATATATCGGAGAGTTAGGAATTCTTTTTACTCCTCGGTCCCTTCGTCGCTCTGGTGAGGCCTCCTGACGTAGAGTTTTGACTCTTCTCTTCTCAAATTTCACTAAAAATATTTAGGACCACGCGGGTATCTTGGAATCGTTCCAATGGTTTTGTGACGAGAACATTGTTCTTGGTGCCTCCTGACATTTAGGGGTTGTGGCAGTGTCCCGGGGAGTTGAGCTCCGAGGTGTTGTCGTCACAATTTTATCATTGAGATTCTGGAATACCTGAGTTTTGCCGACATCGAAAATCTCTTTTATGCAGTTGTTGGTGAGATAACCTCGACGCCACCCAGTACTGGGGCGGGAGTTCGGGACTATTGCCATAACTTGTATAACGGATGCTTTTCGAAGGTTGAGGTAAATGATTTCCGAAGGTTTCTTGGTTATGTGTTGAAGGATGGATACAGCTGGACGTAGGATGTACTAGCTTTGGGTGAGATATTATGCTTCCCCTGTATCCCCAACACCTGATTGCATAACCGGAAAGGTTCGGGAGTTTCATAGGTGGGAATTCTTGTAGCTCTAGTAATTCTTCCTCGGATATTTGGTTTGTGATTAGGTAATCCTCACCAAGTATTTGCTCTTGTCCGTACCTTGTTGTTTTATTCTTCTACCTCTATCTAAGTGGCTTCCCAATTTATGGAAATGTGACCATTTCAATTGGAATGCATTCGTTCATTTTGTTCAAATGTTAAGACTATATGTTGCAATTTCGATCCATTTGATTCAGCTTGAATTTATGTCTGTCAAGATGCTAATGGATGTCACCCTCTTCACGATGGCCCCTCCAACGCGCACGACTCCGAATCCTGATCCACCACCACCACCTCCACCTCCGGAGGCATGGCAAGCTATGATGGCCGCTACCAATGCAAACACGTAGATGCTTTTGCAAATCTTGCAAGAACGCACTCAAGGGAATCAAGGCCATGGCAACAATCAGAATCAGTTTGCTACACTAAACCAGTTCCTCGCTAACCAGCCAAAGACCTTCAACAACTGTGTTGAGGCAACAGACGCTGATGATTGGCTCATGGATATCTACAAGCATTTCGAGTGCAGCAACGCCAGGCCTGAGGACTTTGTCAAGTTTGCTTCGTTCCAACTCAAAGACCAAGCTGCAGAATGGTTTCAGTAGTACAAAGATTCCAGAGGAGGTCATGTGATTACCTGGGATGAATTCCATCAAGACTTCAAAGCTCATCACATTCCACAGAGTGTTGTTGAGAGCAAGCGTGAGGAATTCCGCAACCTGAAGCAAGGCACTTTGTCCGTTTACCAGTACAACATCATGTTTTAGAAGCTCACCCGTTTCGCTAAGCAAGACGTCCCTGATGAGAAGAGCATGATATACCAGTACAGGGGTAGCCTCAGAGAAGAACTCCAACTAGCTCTCGTCCTTTTTGAGCCAAAGAAGTACGATGAGTTTTACAACATGGCAATGAAGAAAGAGGCTGCCCAACTAAAGTGCGATGCTTCCAAGAAGCGAGTCAGAGATGTGACTTGTTCTTCCTCAACTCAAGTGGTTTCTAAGCAGCAAAAGTATTGGCTGCCTCCTCCTCCGTTCCGTCAGCCTTATCAGCAGAAGGGCAAAGGCGACAATGGATCTTCCCACCCACCCAACCCAGGCTTTCATAACAAGACTTCGTCTCAAGCTCCAAGATCAAGTGCTCCGTATCACCGTCCGCTCTTGGAGGTCACGTGCAACAAGTGTCAGCAGAAGGGTCACTATGCCAACAAATGCTTCAATCAGAGGCATCTTCCTCCTCCTCCTCCTGTGAGATTTGCCAGTACCGCAGTGGTCAAGCATAACCCCAAGTCTGCAAAGGTCAACTTGATGAATGCAGCTCAGGCAGAGGACTCGTCAGATGTCATCGTGGGTAATCTTCCTGTTAACGATATTCCTGCAAAAGTTCTTTTTGACACTGGTGCATCGCATTGTTTCATTTCAAGACCTTTTGTATCTAAGCATGAGTTGCCTTTACAAGATTTGCCTAGACAGTTATTAGTTGTTTCTCCGGGTAAATTCATGAATGCAAGCGCTATGATCCCGGATGTTACTATCACATTGGGCGAATATAAGTTTCTATCCTCTCCAGTGGTCCTTGGTAACTCGGATATTGATCTTATTCTTGGAATGGACTGGCTTTCTAAGCACAAGGCTCAGCTTGATTGTGCTGCCAGGTAGATTCAATTGACTCATTCGTCTGAGGATGTAATTGTCTTTGCCGCAAGGGATGATACCATCCGTCTGTTTTCTCTCAATGAGAAGGGTGAGCTGGATGCCATCTCTCAAATTCCGGTCGTTTGCGAATATCAAGACGTCTTTCCAGAAGAGCTTCCAGGAATGCCTCCACACCGACCAGTTGAATTCGTCATCGATCTTGAGCCTGGCATGGAACCTATTTGCAAACGTCCTTACAAGCTTGGACATGAAGAGTTGAAGGATCTGAAGAAGAAACTTGATGAACAAGAGCGAATGGGTCTCATCCAACCTAGTTCTTCTCCGTGGGGTTGTGGAGTTCTTTTTGTGAAGAAGAAGGATGGAATGGAACGACTCTGTGTCGACTACCGTCCATTGAACAAGAAGACCATAAAGAACAAGTACCCACTTCCCAACATCAATGAGCTGTTTGAACAACTCAAAGGTGCTCAAGTATTCTCCAAGCTTGATCTCCGTATGGGCTATCACCAGATTTGCATTCGTGAAGAGGATATCCCCAAGACAGCATTCAGAACAAGCTTTGGTTCGTATGAATACACGGTCAATGTCTTTCGGCCTCGTCAACGGTCCTCCAACATTCTCTCGCATGATGAATTTCATCTTCAATGCCTACACAAATGACTTTGTCTTGGTCTACCTCGATGACATTTTGGTCTTTTCCAAGAACAAGGAGGATCATGCCAAGCACTTGCGTTTGGTGCTGGATAAACTCAGAGAACATCAGTTCTATGCGAAGTTTTCGAAGTGCGAGTTTTGGCTCGATGAGTTTCTCTACCTTGGGCATATCATTTCCGCCAAGGGCATAGCGGTTAATCCTGAGAAGGTGTCTACAATTGTGAATTGGGAACCACCTCAGAATGTGAAGCAACTCCGCAGTTTCCTTGGGCTCGCAAGCTATTGTCAAAGGTTCTTTGAGAACTTCTCAAAGATCATGAAGCCTCTTTCCAACCTTCTCCAGAAGCACGTCAAGTACGTCTGGTCTCCTGAATGTGACATCGCTTTCAACACCCTGAAAGAGAAGTTAGTCACTGCTCCAGTTCTGACTCCTCCTGATGAATCCAAACCATTCGAGGTCTTCTGTGATGCTTCCCTTCAAGGTCTTGGTGCAGTGTTGATGCAAGAGAAGAAAGTTGTGGCCTATACGTCTCGCCAGTTGAAGCCCAACGAAAAGAACTACCCCACTCATGACCTCGAGTTGGCGGCAGTTGTTCATGCTCTTTTAACTTGGAGACATCTCTTATTGGGAAGAAAAGTGGACATCTTCACTGATCATAAGAGTCTCAAGTACATATTCACTCAGCCTAATCTCAACCTCAGGCAGACTCGTTGGGTCAAAATGATTCAAGAGTATAATCCGAGTATTGAATATACTCCAGGCAAGGCAAATGTAATTGCTGGCGCATTGAGCAGGAAGGCTTACTGCAACAGTCTGATTATCAAGCCTTACCAACCCAAGCTTTGTGAAGCTTTCCGCAAACTTAATCTTCAAGTTGTTCCTCAAGGTTTCCTCGTCAACCTTCAAGTCTCTCCTACTTTGGAAGATCAGATTCGCAAGGCTCAACTTCTTGACGCTATGGTGAAGAAGGTGAAGATTGGGATTGCCAAGAGTCAACCCAAGTACAAGTGCTATCGCCTTGATGACAAGGATACTCTATTCTTCGAGGATCGCATTGTTGTGCCTAAAGGTGACCTTCGCAAAGTCATTATGAATGAGGCTCACAATTCACTCCTCTCCATCCACCCTGGAAGTAAAAAGATGTACCATGACCTCAAGCAGTCGTATTGGTGGACTCGAATGAAGCGCGAGATTGCTCAGTTCGTGAATGAATGTGATGTCTGCAGAAGAGTGAAAGCAGAACACCAACGACCAGGTGGTCTCCTCCAACCTCTTGCCATTCCAGAGTGGAAGTTTGACCACATTGAGATGGACTTCGTGACTGGATTTCCAAAGTCCAAGCGTGGCAATGATGCTATCTTCGTTGTCATCGACAAACTCACTAAAGTGGCTCATTTTCTTCCTATCAAAGAATCTATCACAGTAACTCAGTTGGCAGAGCTATATACCTCCAGGATTGTCTATCTGGACGGCATTCCGCAGTTGATATCTTTAGATCGTGGCAGCATCTTCACCTCCAAGTTTTGGGATTCTTTTCAGAAGGCCATGGGCACCAACATTCGCTTCAGTACAGCTTTTTATCCTCAAACAAGTGGCCAAGTCGAGCGAGTAAATCAGATTCTCGAAGATATGCTTAGGGCTTGCGTCATCTCTTTCGGTATGAAGTGGGAAGATTGTCTTCCATATGTCGAGTTCTCCTACAACAACAGCTTCCAAGCGAGTTCGGGCAAGGCCCCATTCGAGATTTTCTATGGCAGGAAGTGCCGTACTCCTCTTAACTGGTCAGAGACTCGTGAACGTCAACTTCTTGGCAATGACTTGATCATAGAGGCAGAAGAAATGTGCAAAGTCATTCGTGATAATCTCAAAGCCACGCAATCGCGCCAGAAGAGTAACTATGATAGTAAGCATCGTGACTTGGCTTTCGAGATCGGAGACCATGTCTACCTCCGCGTCTCTCCAATGAAAGGTACTCGTCGCTTCGGTATCAAAGGGAAGCTTGCCCCTAGATACGTGGGTCCTTTCAAGATCATCAGCAAGAGAGGCGATCTCTCCTATCAACTTGAGCTTCCCTCCAACTTTGCAAACGTGCACGACGTGTTTCACGTGTCTCAACTCCGCAAGTGCTTCAAGACTCCTGATCGCACCGTCAACTTCGAAGACATTGACCTCCAAGAAGACCTGTCTTATCGTGAGCACCCCGTTGCTATTCTTGAAGAGACTGAGCGCAAGACTCGCAACAAGTCTATCAAATTCCTCAAAGTCAAGTGGTCACATCATTCTGACCGTGAAGCCACCTAGGAACGCGAAGATCACCTCCGTTCTGAGTACCTGGAGTTTTTCCAGTCCTAGATCTCGGGACGAGATCCTTTCAGAGTGGTGGAGTGTTGTAACACCCCGGATGTAATTTACCTTATTTGTATTCCAATGCTTGTCATTTCCGGCAGTAAGTTATCTTATTTCCTCGTTGTCGGTTTTTTGCCTTCATGTGCTTTTTTCTTTGTCATGCATCTCATATCATGTCATCATGTGCATTGCATTTGCATACGTGTTCGTCTCATGCATCCGAGAATTTTCCCCGTTGTCCATTTTGCATTCCGGCACTCCTATGTCCTCTGGTGTCCCTTTCTACCTCTTTTCATGTGTGGGTGTTAAACATTCTCAGCTTGGACCGAGACTTGTCATGCGGCCTTGGTTTACTACCGGTATACCGCCTGTCAAGTTTCGTGCCATTTGGACTTCGTTTGATACTCCAACGGTTAACCGAGGGACCGAAAAGGCCTTGTGTGTGTTGCAGCCCAACACCCTTCCAAACTGGCCCAAAAACCCACCTAAACCCCTTCCATCATCTAGAGCGTTCGATCATGATCACGTGGCCGCAAACTGCACCTCATTTGGAGCTTCCTAGCGCCCTCTACCTCTATATAAAGAACCCCCATTCCAAATCCCAGGTCTCCTCTCCCCCCTAACCCTAGAATTTTCCCCGCGCCGCGCCGGACGTGTCCGTTTCCGGCCGGACATCCTCGCCACACCAACCACTTCGTGCCACGTGTCGCGACGGGAGCTCCCCCACCGCCGGCCCGCTCGGCCCGAGCCGGGCCCTCGTCGCCGTGCAGCCGGGCCGCGCCCCGCGCCCGACGCCACCGCCTGCCTCCCACGTGCGCTGCCACCTTCGTCCGCCTGCCGCCGCCAAGGTTCGCCGCGCCGCCACCATGCCGGCGAGCGCCACTGCTCCGCGCCGGCGACCGCCCCATGCCGCCGCCTCGGCTCGCGGCTTCCTCGCCGCCCCTCACCGCTCCGGCGACTCCGGCCGGCCTCCTCCTCACCTCCTCGCCCCGGCACGCCTCCAAGTCCGGTGACAACCTCGACGTTACCGGCTGGCCATCCTCGGGAGGCATGCTACTACAGTATTTCCGGCGAGATCTAGATCGAGATCCAAATATCTTGGTTGACTTTTTATCCCCAAAACCCTAACTTTTTGCATACTTTGACATGCCATAACTTCCTCATCGTGGCTCCGATTCGTGCGTGTAGCATATCAAAATGTTTGTCTCGACGAGTACATCATTTCATCTCAGTACATCATTTTCATTTGAGCTCATCTTGATGCCCGAAATGCTGTTGGAAGAGGGCTATGTGATAATAGTTTTAGATATGTTTCAGCAAATGCACTTTTGTCATTTTTGCCATGATTAATGTGTGCATGCTATGATCCTGAGCTCTACATGTGTTTTGTAATATGCCATGCCATCTTTACAGGGGGTATGCCATGTATTTTTTGTGATCATCGTGGTGACTAGCAAAAGCATGCAAAGTAGCTTACTCAATGATGCTGATTTCTGGGACTTAGTTTTTCACGAAGTCCTTCCCTGTCCTTATTTTTATGCCATATGTTCATGTTGTTTCCTAATGATCCGTGAATCTTTTGGGCATGATCAGTAAGGATGTTTTGTAGATATTGTGGTGCTCTATCCATCCATGTCTTTGGTTGCATTTATGGAGCACCCTAGCTTGAGTCAATCGAGCTCTACTTTTGCTATAAAATGTTCCTGGCAGATTGTTAACATGTTTAGCGATTTTGCCGAGCTTGTTGTTGTTGATCCGTGCATGCTATGTTGTTGTTCTTGCCATTTATAGCTTCTATGCCATGTCTACTTGCTGGGTGTATGCTTAGATTATCATGTCGTGCTTTGTAGTGAGTGCTTCGAGCTTGTAAACATGCCTACTCGTTAACTGTTTTGCATGCTTCAGTTTTTCACCAAGTCTGTATCTGTTTATGTTTTTGCTATGTTCACATGCTTGCAATTGTAGTGTCTGATCCCTTTTAGCTTATGGTCACTAAGGGACTTTTGTTGTATGCTTTGAGTAGCTTCATTCCATGCCTTGCTTTGCCATGATATGTTCCTATAGCATGTAGTTTTCATGCTCTAAAGATTGCTTCCTGGTGATAAATTCCTGACTTGTTATTTCACAAAGTTTGTAACCTGTTATCATTTGCACTTTTGCCATGCTTGTTTGAACCTGTTAATGAGTGAATTAGTCGTAGCTCAGTGTTCATCTTTTATAAAGCATCATGAGTGGATACCTTCCATGTATCTTGTTGCTATGTCTGAGTGCTTTAGCATATTTTTCTTGATGCATTTAGAAGGCTACTTGTTGTTTATCGTAGACCGGTGCCATATTTGTTTTGCTTGCAATTTCCAAACCGTGCATCCGATTCCGGTGATCTTTATATCGATTTCGACCGAAATCAACCCCTCTTTCCAGTGGCACTCTTGGATTTCTAAGTTGAGGCCAGGTTCATTCATACCATATCATACCATGTTTGCATCATGTTGTTTGAGCATTGCACGTGGTTGATTGTGTTCCTTTTGCTTGTTGTTCTTGCTTGGGTAGAGCCAGGAAACGAGTACGTGATCGAGGAGCCCGTTGAGTACGCTTACGAGGATCAAGGCAACTCTGAGAACTTTGTAGGCAAGATGACCATACCCTCGAAATCACTTCTATTTTGCTTGCTAGATGCTCGCTCTTTTGCTATGCCTATGCTACGATACCTACCACTTGCTTATCATGCCTCCCATATTGCCATGTCAAACCTCTAACCCACCATGTCCTAGCAAACCGTTGTTTGGCTATGTTACCTCTTTGCTCAGCCCCTCTTATAGCGTTGCTAGTTGCAGGTGTAGATTGGAGATCGTTCCTTGTTGGAACATTGTTTATTGTTGGGATGTCATTATTATATCTTGTCTATCTTAATGCACCTATATACTTGGTAAAGGGTGGAAGGCTCGGCCTTATGCCTGGTGTTTTGTTCCACTCTTGCCGCCCTAGTTTCCGTCATATCGGTGTTATGTTCCCGGATTTTGTGTTCCTTACACGGTTGGGTTATAATGGGAACCCCTTGACAGTTTGCCTTGAATAAAACTCTTCCAGCATGGCCCAACATTGGTTTTACCATTCGCCACCTAGCCTTTTTCTTCCCTTGGGTTTCGCGGACTCAAGGGTCATCTTTATTTTAACCCCCCCGGGCCAGTGCTTCTCTAAGTGTTGGTCCAACTGAGCGATGTCCGGGGCTACCAGGGGCAACTCTGGGCTGGCCTACCCGATGTCTGGCTCATCTGAGTGTGCCCTAAGAACGAGATATGTGCAGCTCCTATCGGGATTTGTCGGCACATTCAGGCGGCTTTGCTGGTTTAGTTTTACCATTGTCGAAATGTCTTGTTACCGGGATGCCGAGTCTGATTGGATTGTCTTGGGAGAAGGAATATCCTTCGTTGACCGTGAGAGCTTGTGATGGGCTAAGTTGGGACACCCCTGCAGGGATTTGAACTTTCGAAAGTCGTGCCCACGGTTATGGGCAGATGGGAATTTGTTAATGTCCGGTTGTAGAATACTTGAACTTAACTTAATTAAAATGCACCAACCGTGTGTGTAACCGTGATGGTCTCTTCTCGACGGAGTCCGGGAAGTGAACATGGTGTTGGAGTAATGCTTGACGTAGGTTGTTCTAGGATTACTTCTTGATCATAGATGTTCGACCGTGCCTTTGCCTCCTCTTCTCGCTCTCTTTTGCGTATGTTAGCCACCATATATGCTAGTCGCTTGCTGCAGCTCCACATCATACATTTTACCCTTCCTATAAGCTTAAATAGTCTTGATCGCGAGGGTGTGAGATTGCTGAGTTCCCGTGACTCATAGATTACTTCCAAAACCAGATGCAGGGATGGATGATGCCATTCCAGGTGATTCGACCAAGCTCAAGTGGCAGTTCGATGAGGACTCAGGACGTTACTACGTGTCTTTCCCAGATGATCAGTAGTGGTGCCCAGTTGGGGCGATCGGGGGCTATGTTGCATTTGGGGTTTATCTTCATTTTGGTACTGTAGTCGGACCTTGAGTGTACTTGGATGAATGTAATGACTTATTTATGCATTGTGTGACGTGGCGAGTGTAAGCCAACTATGTATCTTTTCCCTTATTGAATTACATGGGTTGTTTGCGAAGATTACCTCACTTGCGACATTGCTTTCAATGCGGTTATGCCTCTAAGTCGTGCTTCAACATGTAGGACATATAGCCGCATCGAGGGCGTTACATCCATGAGTGCCTAGGATTGATCGATGTGCGGGGTATATATTTGAGTCCATGAGGTCCAAGCTCGATAGCCCACTTAGCAATCCGGCCAGTTGCTTCTATATTTTGAATGATATCTCCCAGAGGGGCTGAACTGACCACTGTGATGGGATGGCCCTGAAAATAGTGTTTAAGATTCTGGCTTGCCATAAACACTCCATACACCAGCTTCTGCCAATGTGGATACCTCTGCTTTGACTTAATGAGCACCTCACTGATATAATAAACCGGCCGTTGAACCGGATATTCCTTGCCAACTTCCTTGCGCTCCACCACGATAGCCACGCTAAAGCTCTAGCATTAGCAGCCACATATAGCAATAACGGCTCCTTATCGATCGGTGCTGCAAGCACGGGCGGTTCAGCTAACTGCCTCTTTAGATCCTCGAATGCTTTATCAGCTGCCTCGCTCCAGACAAAGTTATCTATTTTCTTGAGCATCTGATATAGAGGGATGGCCTTCTCCCCGAGACGACTGATAAAACAGCTCAAAGCTCTAATCCGGCCGGCCAGACGTTGAACGTCATTGATACACGCCGGTTTAGCCAAAGACGTGATTGCTGAATTTTTTCCAGATTAGCCTCGATGCCTCTATTTGACACCAGAAAACCCAAGAGTTTGCCTGCTGGGACACCAAAGACACACTTCTCCGAATTAAGCATCACCTTGTAAACCCAGAGGTTGTCAAAGGTTTCTCTCAAACCATCTATCAATGTTTCCTCCTTTCTGTACTTTATCACAATATCATCCACATATGCATGAAGATTGCGCCCAATCTGCTTATGAAGGCAATTTTGAACATAGCGTTGATAAGTTGCCTGGGCACTCTTGAGTCCAAAGGGCATGGAGACATAGCAAAAGGCTCCAAAGGGAGTTATGAAAGTTGTCTTCTCCTGGTCCTTAACCGCCATTTTGATATGATGATAACCAGAGTAAGCATCTAGAAAACACAAACGGTCACAACCTGCCGTAGCATCAATTATCTGATCAATGCGAGGGAGGGCAAAGGGTTCTGCAGGGCAAGCTTTGTTTAAATATGTGTAATCCACAAAAATACGCCATGTGCCGTTTTTCTTAAGAACCAGCACCGGATTAGCCAACCACTCTGGATGAAAGACCTCCATGATAAACCCTGCGGCCAACAACGGAGCTACCTCTTCACCGATAGCCTTACGCCTCTCTTCATTGAAGCAGCGAAGAAACTGCCAGACCGGTTTAAACTTAGGATCAATATTAAGTGTGTGCTCAGTGAGTTCCCTCGGTACACCTGGAATGTCAGAAGGTTTCCATGCAAAGACGTCCCGGTTCTCATGGATGAACTCGATGAGCGCGCTTTCCTATTTGGGATCCAGGTTAGCGCTGATGCTGAATTGTTTGGATGAGTCGCCAGGAACAAAATCAATCATCTTAGTGTCTGTAGCCGATTTGAACTCCAGCGCCGGATCATGTTCCGTAGTCGGCTTTTTCAAAGAGGTCATATCTGCCGGATCAACTTGCTCCTTATAAAATTTCAACTCCTCCGTGGCACAAACCGACTCAGCATAAGCCACATCACCTTCCTCACACTCCAAAGCGATCTTCCTGCTTCCATGTACTATGATA
This sequence comes from Triticum monococcum, assembly GCA_034509565.1. NCBI lineage: Eukaryota > Viridiplantae > Streptophyta > Magnoliopsida > Poales > Poaceae > Triticum > Triticum monococcum. The sequence goes on from CM067843.1 coordinate 238,487,356, forward strand.
GTCCCCTTATGACCTGGCATTTTAAGCTGTAGATAAACATAACACGGCCTCGCCATGAACTTAGCATAAGCCGGCCGCCCAAACAGGGCGTGATACGGGCTTTTGATTTTACCACCTCAAAAGTCAATGTTTCTGACCTTGAATCATAGTCATCTCCAAAAGCCACCTCCAAGGCTATCTTGCCTACCGGATATGCAGATTTACCAGGCACCACGCCATGAAAAACGGTATTTGACGGTTTAAGATTCTTATCTGTCAACCCCATACGGCGGAATGTATCATAATATAAGATATTGATACTACTTCCCCCATCCATGAGAACTTTGGTGAACTTATACCCCCCAACTTGAGGGGCCACCACCAGGGCCAAGTGACCCGGATTGTCAACCCGGGGTGGGTGATCCTCCCTACTCCACAAAATGGGTTGCTTAGACCAGCGCAAATACTAAGGCACTGCCGGTTCAACAGAGTTTACTGCCCTCTTGTGAAGCTTCTGATCACGCTTACACAAACTAGTAGTGAAGACATGATATTGCCCGCTATTTAGCTGCTTGGGATTGCTCTGGTAACCCGACTGCTTCTGCTGCTGGTTCCCCTAATGGTTGTAACTTCCCTGGTTGCCTTGGTGCCCTTGATTGACGTGTCCGGTTTGGTTGCCTTGAAACCATAAACCGGAACCGCCACCTCCGTAACCCGGCCCGTGGTAACCACCTCCTGAACCGCCGGGCAGGCCATTATCATACTGGAACATATTGGAGTTCTTGAAATCCCGCATGATATAACAGTCCTTCCAAAGATGCGATGTGGGCTTCTCCTTTGATCCATGCTTTGGACAGGGTTGATTTAACAGGCGTTCCAAATTGGGGCCTGAACCTCCGCCCCTCCAGGGCTGCGTGCCCTTGCGGCGCTGGCCATTCTCCTGAGCATTGGTGTTAGCTACAAAGTCCAAGCTGCTATCGGCCTTGCGCTTACCACTGTTCCCATGGCCTGCCGGATTATGATGCTGACCCTTGGCGTTGCCATTCTTCTTCCCTTTCCCCGGTTTGTCCTCCTGTGAATCCGGGTCCTTGGTATTATCTGAATCGGCATACTTAACCAAAGCGGCCATGAGCATTGACATATCATTGTAGTGACACTTGAGCCTTCCTAACTTCTGTTTGAGCGGCAGAAAACGGCAATTGCCCTCCAACGTTAGTACTGCGGTATCTGCATTGATACGATCCAATGAGTGCAAAATTGCTGAGACCCGCTTGACCCAATGGGTCGTGGACTCCCCTTCCTCTTGGACACAAGCGGCCAGATCCACGATTGACATCGATTGCTTACAAGTATCCTTGAAGTTCTGGATAAACCGGTGCTTCAAATCGGCCCATGATCCGACAGAATTAACTGGTAAGCTCTTCAACCAAGTGCGAGCTATTCCCTCCAACATCATGGTGAAGTATTTGGCACATACCGCTTCGTCCACGTCCAGCATCTCCATTGCCATCTTGTAACTTTCAACCCACGCCTCTAGTTGCAAATCGGCGGTGTAATTGGGCACTTTACGAGGTCCTTTGAAATCCTTGGGCAGTCTCACATTACACAAAGCGGGGGTGAGACACGGCACCCCTAAGGAACTGAATACCACCCCTGGTTCTACTGAAGCGGTAGGGTGAACCGGAGTATGTTGACGCGCTCTGTGTCGAGCTGCTAACTCGGCCTCCCGACGCGCGCGTCCATGATCCACCACATCTTGTGCATTAGCACCTCCCCCTGCCGGGTTGTGCCCTCGCGGCAAGTTACGGCGACGTGCGCTGCTTGACACAGCTGGTTCATCCTCCACGTGTCTGTTGTAGCTCCGGCTTGGACGGGGAGTAGAATGAATCCTCTCCCGACTGTGTGAGTATGCCTGCTACTGATTTAGCACCATTGGAAGGAGGTCTCTAGCCCGACGTGCCTCAATCACAGCTGGTGATTTGCCGTCGGTTGGGAGGGCTGCCAGGCGTGAAGCGACGGCCACGATATTGTCCAACGGGTTGGAATAATGCCCGGGAGGTGTTGGTACATACTGCGGCACAATGTTGTTCTGACGAGGCGGGTCCATCGTACGCGGTTGAACCAGCGCTCCCGTTCCTGGTGCCTCCGCCCGGTTCAGTATTGGCTGGTGACTAGCTACTGCTCCTGGTGTGTTGAAGAGATTCCGCGGCTCATAACCCGACGGGAGATGCGATTGGTACCTTCTTCTCAGGACTTCTTTGGAAGCGTTCTAATACAGCCTAATTCGGTAGGCCTGTGCTTCCAGTTCAGCCCGTTCTGTAGCCATCCTAGCATTCTCTGCCGCTAGGTCCGCTTTAGCCTGGGCTATCTGATCCTTTACCTTTGTCTCCGCGTTGTGCTGATCCCTGGCTGCTGCATCCACCTCTGCGACCATCAATGCTGCAAAAGCGTCAAACAAGTCAGACAGGACTTGAGCTGGAGGCAGCACAGAGCTTCCTGCCCCCGCTGGTGTGGCCGTTGTTGAACCAGAGAGCATTGCTGTAGCAGTTGATGAGCGAGGCACTGACTGTGTACCGGCCATGAAGATAGCGGCCCGGTTTGGCAGATCAAGGAGGTCCCGAATATTGTTGCCCTCGGATCCCCCACCAATCCGGCCATCTTGTAACTGATAGAGCGATTCGGTTTCTCCACAAGACTCGTCGTCGGAACAGACAACGGTCTCTCCATCGGACGCCGGTCCGTCCTCGTATTCTGCTCCATGGATAGCACCTACGAAGACGTGTTTCATCATGGGCTGAACCAGCGAAGAACTTGCACGCTGAGCCGTTTCGATGATGTCGGTGCAGGTGTCCGGCTCAGGGTCCGGTTCGCCAATCTTGCCGATGAAGACGTGAATCCCACCAAAGGGGACCCAATATCCATATTCAATTGAATCGGCCTCGGGACCCCATCCTGCGTTGTCGATGTAGAGCTTGCCACGATGACTCTTCGTCATCCGGCTCACAGCGTATCCCTTGAGTCCATCAAAGTTGCCCTTCAAGAACTCGAAACCACCATGCGATAGCCCCATGGTGGGCGCCAACTGTCATGGGTTTGTCATGGCAGATGTCCTTGTGAAAGGACTTAGTCGTGGAACCATCGCAACGGGTTAGCTTTAAAGGGGTTAAACCGGACAAGGGGACACGGGGAGTTTTATACTAGTTCAGCCCCTTCGAGGAAGGTAAAAGCCTACGTCTAGTTGTGATTGGTATTGCTAGGGTTTCGAAGGCCAGGGAGCGAATCCGCTTTGTCTGGCTCTCGAGTTGTTGTCTGTCCCTTGAACCGCTGTCGGGTCGTCCCCTTATATACATGGGTGGCGCCCGTCGGTTTACAGAGTCCCAAAGCCGGATCATAAACGCTTCCGGTTCGTTCTCTACCCTTCCTATCTTACAAAGCAAGTTATATGATTAAGCCGGTTTACATCTACAGGTCTTAACTCACTTCTGGGCCTTGGGCCTTTGTAAAGCGCCATCATCTTCACATCTTCATGGGCTTCTAATCTTCATGAAGTTAATCCGGCTACTCCTGGCCGGTTTACGCCCAGTAGTAATATCCCCAACAAGTTTTGTTGGTGATCATGCTTTCTAGATCTTAGTATATCGCTAAGAGTAACGATAGTCCTAAACAACATTGAGAGTATGACGTCAGAACAACGATCACATAGAATCGACCAAACTTGTTTGTTATACTTTAAGATTATATCGTCAAAAGTGAATTGTTATACATGGAGTGTTAACATGTGATTTAGTTCCTTGTACCATCAGAGTATTATAGTCACTTCTTACCGTATGATGAACTTTGGGGTTGCTCAAACGTCATCTATAACACGATGATCATAAAGACAACTTACAGGTTCATTGAAAAATTTGACAAGGGACTAGATAGCTTGAGAGTGGAATTTGCTCCTCCGATGATGGAGAGATATTCTTAGGGCCCTCTTGGTGTGATGGCATCCATCACCCTGGCCAGACATAGGTGACTATGTCATGAGAATGTCGGAACATGTCAACGAGAAACAAGAACAAAATTGGTAACAAGGAGACCAATATAGTGAGCATGTGTATGACTCAAAAGGATACCAATATATCTCACCACGAGTTTTGTAAAGTAATATGAAGCAAAGGGAATAGAAAATGATAACCAAAGGTTTAATCGAATGTCATTCATGTATTCATAGGGATCAATATAGATGTCCACAGCTCCTCTATCAGGCATTGAATGAAGGGGTTTTGTTCATGTCTATGTTTTACCTAACCTACAGGGTCACAAGCTTAAGGTAGTCACAATCTAATGAGTGTTAATAGGACAATAGTGATGAGGAAATATTTGTGTAATTAAGAATCAGAACTGTTTCGGGGTCATGAGAAGAGTTTCAGAGTTTATCAGGGGTATTACTGATAAATAATATATAGGTGGGAAATGTTTCCAGAGATGTTAAATTAAGCATAAAAAGCTATATTAATAGTTAGGAAGCTTTTATATTTAATTAAATATCAATAGGCCTTAAAAGGCCAAGTGGTGGAAGGAGAATTGGGCCACAAGAGCCCAATTGGGGAGATGCCCCCCCTTTCCCACTTGGGGATGCCGAATTAGACAAGGGGAGAACTCCTCCTTCTTCCTAGGGCCGGCGCAAGGAGGGAGTCCTCCTTCCCCTTGTGGCACCCCTCTCCTCTCCCCTACACATATATATACTAGAGGATTTTCCCATTGGGACACACAAGTTTTGGAGCCTACTCTAGTTCTAGTTGGTCCTAGTTGATCAATTACAGCTAGATCTAGATCCTCTAATATTCATAATTAGAAGACCAGTGTGGTTCTAATCTCCTCTCTCTAATCTGCAGTGATGATTACCTCTGGACAGAGGTGCACTCCTGGATCATGAAGACCGTACGCTTGCAATCTGTAGAGTGGTTGTGCTTTCGGTCTCCCGTTCAAGCGACTGTTCGTGGGCGGTTCATGGGATTGTTCATCTACAGTTTGAGGGACTCCAAGTATGATCTACACCGACTCGTCTTCTACTTCTGCAACTTGGAATCGGTAACTATCTTATCCAAACTATTTATCACATCTTCATTATGTTCATGGATGATCACAGGGCGATTTTTTTGTTTTCTACTATGTTCCCCAACAGTGGTATCAGAGCATTTCTATGAGTAGTTATAGGTTTTGATCTAAGATCACATGTGAATGTGAGGGTGATGCGGAGCATCATACGGTCATCCCCATGTACACTACATCTACTCCATGAGCCCCAACGGACATACGAAGAGACCTCAACTATACGCCATTGGACACAAGGTGAACCCATTCCTAAATGCTTCCCCTTTTCATTCATGTGAGACATGGTTGCTACCTAATGGAAATACACAACATGTGCTTAGGAACCAAGAAGACGACCATGGAGATGCTCAAAGCATAGGACAAGTCCACATGGAAGCGGATCAACAAGTGTCTCAAGTGAAGTCGTCGCGGAGCTATAGTGGTCGGACATCCGGCAGGAGCCCGGACATCTGGCGCCACCAGGCAGAGGCAAACCAGAGAGAAGCAGCCATGCATCTCTATAGCAGCCGTACACCCGGCCGACCCCCGGGCATCCTGCCGGATATCCAACCCCCAACTATCCAGGGAATAGACGAATCAGCCAGATTTCTGGCTGGATATCTGGTCCCTGGCCGGACATTCGTTGACTGCTGTCGGGCCAGGCATCCCTCATCCCACCCGGATTTCCGGCGCCCCTGCGCAGCTGTGGGCCAAGAGCCCATGTAAACTCTCCCTGTCTTACCCCTTCATCCCTAGACTACATATAGACCCCCTCCTCCTAGGTAGGGTTAGCAAAGGATTAGCTCATTTGAGATAGAGCTTTGCTCATCCACTTACCTCTACTCCATTGGAGACCAAGGCCTCCTCGGAGAAGATCCCCCAAGTGGATTCAAGACCCCCATCACGGGAAGATCCTTTGTGGAGGCTTCTCTATGTATGTGGATCTAGTGTATGTGTGATCGGATCTAGTTGATTTGTGTGTTTTCGTCTTATGTGTTCTTCATGTTATTCGGGAATCCCGATCCAAATCGTCCATTAGGGTTCCACCCTACATGATCTTGGATTAGAGCAAGGTTGGTCACGAATTTGGAGACCCTACCCTTCGTTTTCTAGCCTAATTCCAATTTTTTTGTGATTTGTTGGTTTGATGATGTTTTGTTGAATTTGATCCATGGATTCGATGTGTTTCGAGTAGATCTAACTTTCCCCCATCTTTTCTCCACCTTCTATCCACGAAATTCATCCAACTTTGACCTTGGAATCACGATAGGTCTAGCTTTCCCCCATCTTTTCCCCACCTTCTATCCACAAAATTCATCCAATTTTGACCTTGGAATCACGAATTTCCGCCCCATACAAGATCTGGAATCGCCGGGCCGGACATCCGGGTCCCCGGCCGGACATCTGGCTCCTACAACGCAAAATCGTGCTAGTTTCTGGATAGAGGGTCCTGGAAATCCGTCCTAGCCCTCGGATGTCCGACCACTGGGAATTTCAGCTTCCCGTGTTTCACCATTTTGACCATAACTTTCACATCCGAAGTTTGATTTTGGCATTGTTTAGCTTGTTGGATAGCTATTGACATCCCCCATCCATATAGATAGGTTCCACCATCATTTGAATCCATCATTATTTTCTGAAATTTTGTCATCTTTGCCGTTTTGTCATCATTATTTAGCTTCCACCATATCGTCCACTATACCACCACCGACTTCCGCAACCTAACCCATTTTGTTCCCCGCATTTGTGGTTGCTTGAGTTGTGATTTGAGTCTCCTAAGGTTTTCCGTCTACTTAGGGATGGTTACTTCTTCATTAACCACCACCACTTCTGCATTACAAAATCCGAAACCACAACCTCATTCCGCTACCACCATTTGACATTTGTCGTTTGAGATTTTCAGTTCGCGGTTTTTCTATTTCCTAAGATGTTTCAGATAATTAGGAACAGTTGTGCATCGAGCACACCGCCACTCAGCATCGCAACGAATTCGTCATCGACAACGGCCACTTCAACATTTTGACACCATCATCCGTTCTTGCTTATAAACGAGAAGCCACCAACGATAACCTCGATGACATCATTGTACATTCTCCCTTGCCATAGTATTGTTAACCCTGAGCCATCTTTGCGTAACTTTCCTATCGAGACTATCCATTTGAGTTTTTTCTGGCAACGTTACTTGTGCACTTTAGTGATAATTGATCCGCACCTTCCATTGCATGCATATATCATTGTGTCATCCCTTGTATTATCAATTGTTCCCGCATATACACAATTTCTATCTTGGTTTGAGCATTTCGCATAGTGTCCATATCATATAAAAAAGAATAAGCTTTTAAGCAAAGAGAGAAACAAAGAGCTTGTAAGCAATAGCCATAGCATCGCCGCATTTCATATCATATACCATATTGATCATCTTGGATCATCATGTGCGAAACACCGTGAATCATACAGAATAGCATACTTGGGATAGAAGTCGTTACATTTTGCCTCATAGGTTTTGTGCACAAGTTTCGTATCCGCCTATTGAGCAATCCTGCTAGCATCTCTCTAGAGTTGTGCAACAAGAGCATTTTCCATGGTTTCCACATTTTGAGCTCATTCCTTGGTTGGAAGACCCCATTTATCTATCCATGTGTGTGTTTCTGTGTGCCATTCATTGCTATCGGTCTACTTGTTTCACTTGCGAATTTGTGAATCTTTTTCAACATTATTGACTCTTACTAACAATTGCAACAAATTTTTGTGTCACTATCCTCACCAAGCTCCAATGAAAGATTTACATGTGTAGGTGTGAGAATTGACAAGATCCGGTACCAATTGTGCTATTTCCATAATACAACATTGGGTGATTGTTGATCCATCTTCAACATTGGATAAGGTACATTGCTCTAGTTATTTCCTTTCTTCCACTCATGTTTCTTTGAGCGTGATGGATAGGCAAAGCACATCATCTCCGGTCTTTGACGACAACGGCGGTGCAAACAACTGCGTCATCAAAACTCCACACTTTGGCCTACAACGAGCAATGCAAAGGCATTGAGCAACTCGCCATCGACATACGTCACTCCGAAGCAAGGAAAAGGGACTACATCGACACCAAGTTGGATGAGCTAAAGGATCAACTACAAGACATGGTGTCCAACTACAAGTCTTCTTCCCCTTCGTCATCTTCAAGGCGGTGATGCTCAAGTAGCACATCTTTGAAGATTCCATCCAAGGCAAGCAAGATTCGTGATCCACATCATCATGAAGGACAAGTCACATTCAAGCAACACATGCACAACGAAGAAGCACACCATCGAGCTCAAGCATGGCAATGACACCATTAACATGAAGATGCTCGAGACACGCAAACCTACAAGTCCCAACAAGCTCTACATCAAGCTATGACCAACCTTCACAAGCACAAGAGAAGACCGCAAGACTAGCACCACCGAGAGGCATCTACGACTACTGCCACCACTTCGGCATCTTCGCCAAGTGTTATCAAGGCATATTCGCCTTTGGACGTACGTCCACTTCGCCTAATTCCTACGAGTACTCCTACGTCGGCATCATCAAGTCCAAGGCAACCACCTACAAGAAAGGGCGACACTTTCATCTTCGGAAGCCCCTCAAGGAAGATGTTCGAGCATGGGAATTTCCCTTTGATCATGGAGACGAGCTACGAGGTTCCATATTATATGGGCTTGCAAAAACAAGACAACGGCAAGACGGTCGAGCAAGGGCCATCGCTTCGAACATGGCGGCGAGCACAAACCTCTTCAACAACATGAAGACAATGCCCCAATGGGACTCATACTCCGAGTCAAGATACGAGAGCTCACATGAGACCTTCTCTTTGGTCTTGGAGGCGAGCGATAATTTGCCACATCCTATGGCATTCATCTTTGGAGGTGTTATGGATGACGAGGTTGAGTACGCACACATTTGCACCTACATCTCTCCGACACCTACATATATATGATGAGATGACCCAATTCCGACGTGAGGAGATCCACCACGCCATGAGTGATATGATTGACTCCACCATATGTGACATTGAGTCCATTTCCTATGAGAGGATGAGCGTGAACACAACTAGCCCCACACACGAGAGCATGCCACACATCCTATGTGAGGTTGAGAGCCATTTGAGTGACTCCACCAACCATATGAGTGAGAGCAACCTACTGATGTCTACTACGCAACCTTCTTCTTATAGACGTTGTTGGGCCTCCAAGTGAAGAGGTTTGTAGGACAGTAGCAAACTTCCCTCAAGTGGATGACCTAAGGTTTATCAATCTGTGGGAGGCATAGGTTGAAGATGGTCTCTCTCAAACAACCATGCAACCAAATAACAAAGAGTCTCTTGTGTCCCCAACACACCACTACAAAAAATACACTTCCATGATGATACGTGTTTGTCACAGTAGGTCGCATTTTCTGTCATGCATGTACATCCATCATGATTTTATGACAGAATCAAGATAGTCATACCTGTGCTGTCGTAGAAGTGTTTCATGACATTACCAAAATTATCATCACGGAAGTGTCCACTTCCATGACGATAAATCCCACGTCACAGAAGTGCTTTCGTCAAAGGTGACCGACACGTGGCATCCATCATAACGGAACGCCGTTAAGCTATCGGGTCGTGTTTTGGATCCGATAACCCGTTAAGAGCCCCGACCAATGGGGATTTTCCACGTGTAAAATCATCATTGGCTGGAGGAAACACATGTCGGCTCATCATTGGGACAGATGTCATCCACTCATTGGACAGAAGGTGCCTATGATACGTCGACACGTGGCACGGCCCAACAGAGGCCCATTCCTGTGAAAAGGCTGGCCCGTTTGACTTGGTCAAAAGGTGGCGGGCCGGCCCATGTAAAGCCTGTTAACGGCATGTCCGCATATAGCCCATTTACAGCCCGCTAACCCAAGGCCCGTTACGCCCTATCCGAATTAGGTCCAGTAGCGTCATCTAGGCCACCCAATATGATTCCAGCCCGTTTTCACTTCTGGCCCATGTATGGCCCATGACGTCTTTCGGCCCATATGAGGCCCTATGTAACTCTTGGCCTATTAATGGCCCGTGGTGAAACTGGCCCGTAATGAACAGTGTATCACTTTACACCCATTAACGGCCCGTGGTGAAACTGAACCGTAATGAACAGTGTATCACTTTATACCCATTAATGGCCCGTTATTCCGTTGGGCCGTTTCCAGCCCATGTTATCTTTCGGCCTTCTCAGAGCCCATTTATTCTTGGGCTCATTTCCAGCATTTGTTTACTTACGGCCCGTTACTGTCATTTTCTGCGTGTGGGCCAAATTCAGCCCGTGGTTACAGTCGGCCCGTTTGTGGTCCGTTAATACGTTGGGCCGTTTTCATAGCGTCATCAAATACGGCCTATTAACGACGGCCCGTTATGGTCGGCCCATGAACGGATGATTCCAACTCTAGTCCGTTTACGACCATAATGCGGCCTGTTATTGGCCCATGTTTGGCCAATCGATCATACTGCGCGTATAAGGCGCATTGATGATACGGCCCATAGAAGGCCCATTGTTTCTACGGCCCATAGAAGGCCCATTGATTCTACAATCCGTAGAAGGCCCACTATTTCTACGGCCCGTAGAAGGCCCACTGTTTCTATGGCCCATAGGAGGCCTAGTGTTACTACAGTAAATATTAGCCCATGGTTATTGTGGCCTAGTTTTAAAAAATAGGTTATTGTAGCCACTAGCAAACCGCGGAAAAAGAACTGCAATGACTACAAGCAAACAAATAAACAAGACAACAAGGAAATAAATAAGAAAGCAACTTACGCTAGGCTATCACGGCTATCACACATATTACATCCACTGGGCATCAAAGTTCGCCACCAGTGCAAATAAACGTGCCGACAAAAGAATATACAAATCTGAGAGCACTTCAGAAGGCACTAGGCCTGGCCAGGTCGGGCCCCCCAAACAGCTGAAGAAGTTGAGTAGACCTCAGTTGTGTTAACGATAGATGCATCAACACTAGATTTAAGGCATGATGGTGCGCACGGTAGTCCTCTGACATCTTCATTGCATCTTTAACTTCAAGTCGGAGCTGAGCTGAAGCAAGCCTTTTCGCGTTAAGTTGAGACTGAAGAAGTCGAACTGATTGAGGCAGTGACTGCACAGAGGTTGTCTCACACCTGCTGGTGAGTAGCTTCAACTCATTGTCTTCATCAAGACAGGACCTTGGGGTCATCTCGCTGTCCTCAAGATGGTTTGGCTCACTATCTTCCCTAAAGTTCTGCCTGGCATAAGAGATATGAGTCTGAAAGAGAAACAAGGAGACACGTAACAGGTTTCACAATTATATAAGCAAATAAATGGATCTGTTCTGCATAAGAAACATGTTTTTACAACTACAATTTGAAACTAGTAGTTGTTGCAAACATCCAATCTGATGTAAACAGCAAAGCAAAAAACAGTGGAGGAAATGATGCCTATCAAAATCTATACTAGAACAAAGTTTGAAGGCTTGAGAAGGATGAACTTACATTACATGTTAACACGGGCTGGACAAAGCCCTTCTCCATGTTGATGGAAGGATAATTCAATAAATTCCCCAAAGAAAATTCTTTATAAGCGTTGCCATTATACTACATTTTGCAAAGAGTAAATATAGATCAAATAATATTGGAAGAAACAGAGGATAATGAAGCTCAAGTGCAGACTGATGATACATAATCAAATAGCAATTAATTAAGTATAGTGTTACAAGTCAAAAGGGAGAGAGGTACTGACAAGAGCAATGCAAAGCCCATTATTGTTTTGAGATCGTATGATCCTTTGAGCAAGGAGATTCATCTGAAATTAGTTTTCATACAAGAGAGAATGTATGGCACAAGCAGAAATTTAAGAGTTCAAATTTTGAATTGATATCATAGATAGTAACTGACGCTGGGCTCCCAGTAGTTCGAATAGGGGTTTGGCCACTGGAGTAGGGGTAAAGTGTGGTACAGTTGGGGCTGTGTTTTCTGTGGCTACTGATCTATCTGATTTAACAGGTATCACTAGCTTTTCCAAATACCTAGTTTGTACTCCTTGAGGATCTGCACTCACCCTCTTCATTTTGGACATATATTACGAAAGAACAACATTTGACTGGAAAAACATAGTGTGATGACACATGGAATATGTACAGAAAATGGATATGTATGGCATATACTCTTATATGATGCTTGAACTAAGCAGATGGTGTAACAAAGTAGAAGTAATGCAAGAGGTCAGATGCAAAATATGTGCGACCAATACAACTTTGCAAAGTTAGAGAAAGCACCTTGATGGGTGAATAAGTGTAACGCCCTCAATGCGGCTATATCTCCCACGTGTCGAAGCACGACTTAGAGGCATAACCACATTGAAAGCAATGTCGCAAGTGAGGTAATCTTCGCAAACAACCCATGTAATACAATAAGGGAAAAGATACATAGTTGTCTTACAATCGCCACTTCACACAATACATGAATAAAGCATTTCATCAACCAGATACACACAAGGTCCGACTATGGAACCCAAAATAAAAGAAGACTACCCCAAATGCTACACAGATCCCCGATCGGCCCCAACTAGGCTCCATTACTGATCAACTAGAACGAAACAACACAAAGGACAAGATCTTCATCGAGCTCCTCCTTGAGCTTGGTTGCGTCACCTGCACGGTTCAACGGCACCTGCAAGCTGGTTTTGGAAGTATCTGTGAGTCACGGGGACTCAGCAATCTCGCACCCTCGCGATCAAGACTATTTAAGCTTATGGGTAAGGTAAAAGGTATGAGGTGGAGCTGCAACAAGCGACTAGCATATATGGTGGCTAAACATACGAAAATGAGAGCGAGAAGAGAAGGAAAGGCACGCTCGATAAAACTATGATCAAGAAGTGATCCTAGAACAACCTACGTCAAGCATAACTCCAACACCGTGTTCACTTCCCGGACTCCACCGGAAAGAGACCATCACGGTAACACACACGGTTGATGTATTTTAGTTAAGGTCAACTTCAGGTTTTCTACAACCGGACATTAACAAATTCCCATCTGCCCATAACCACGGGCACGGCTTTCGAAAGTTCAATCCCTGCAGGGGTGTCCCAACTTAGCCCATCACAAGCTCTCACGGTCAACGAAGGATATTCCTTCTAGCGGGAAGACCCGATCAGGCTCGGAATCCCTGTTACAAGACATCCTCGACAATAATAAAACAAGTCCAGCAAGACCACCCGATGCGCCGACATCCTGATAGGAGCTGCACATATCTCGTTCTCAGGGCAACACTGGATAAGCAATCCGTACAACTAAAACCAGCCCTCGAGTTTCCCCGAGGTGGCGCTGCAATGGGCTCTAGTTTCGACCAACACTTAGACAAGCACTGGCCCGGGGGGGGGTTAAAATAAAGATGACCCTCGGGATGCGTGACTCCCAAGGGGAAAAAGGCTAGGTGGCGAATGGTAAAACCAAGGTTGGGCCTTGCTGGAGGAGTTTTATTTAAGGCGAACTGTCAAGGGGTTTCCATTATAACCCAACCGCGTAAGGAACGCAAAATCTGGGAACGCAACACTGATATGATGGAAACTAGGGCGGCAAGAGTGGAACAAAACACCAGGCATAAGGCCGAGCTTTCCACCCTTTACCGAGTATATAGATGCATTAATTAAATAAGAGATATTGTGATATCCCAACAAAATATCCATGTTCCAACAAGGAACAAGCACCAATCTTCACCTGCAACTAACAACGCTATAAGAGGGGCTGAGCAAAGCGGTAACATAGCCAAACAACGGTTTGCTAGGACAAGGTGGGTTAGAGGCTTGGTTTAACAATATGGGAGGCATGATAAGCGAGTGGTAGGTATCGCAGCATAGCATAGCAAAAGAGCGAGCAACTAGCAAGCAAAGATAGATGTGATTTCGGGGTATGGCCATCTTGCCTGAAATCCCGCAAGGAAGAAGAACGAGTCCATGAAGAAGACAAACGGACGTAGTCGAACGGTCCTCACAAACACGACGTTATCGGAACCAACCTGAAGAAGCAACACCGGAAAGAAAGCAAACAACATAGTAAACAATCATCACATAATCATGGCACGATGCGCAAACAAGTATGATGCATGTCCGGTTTAATGAGGCATGGCGAAGAGCACAAACAACCCTACAAATTAAGTGGAGCTCAACATGCAACGAGTTGCATATTGACGGAACACCACGTGACTCATTTAGTTCACTCTCGTTTAGGTACTCAACAATATTAAATGTTGGTTAACATGGCAAGAGGTGTAGCATAACAAACTATACCATCTAAACAATTTAAATGGGGCCGGATATAATAAACAACAAAACCGGTAAATCCCCATATGCAATTATCAATTTGGTGCAACAACAATTTTAACCAATCTTGAAGTTGTTATCATGATGCGGATGACATGTGCAAGTTTATGCAATTTTTATTAAAAGTTGACAAGAGCATTATGAAACATTTGTCACCATGGTGGAAAGGAAAAAAGGTGCCATGGCAACGATAATGAAAACGGTGCCACGGCAACGTTCCGGTTTTGGTAACTCGATTGAGATACCGATGCAAAGGAGAAGTGTGCGGATGTGTGCAAAAGATGGTGGGGCGCTCCCGGATTTCGGATGTCCCACGAGTCGATGGCATGGAAGCGAGAGACACTCCAGACACGGTGCAGACAAAGGGTGCATCTCATATGTCACAAGCATTCGTTCTCGAATGATCGTCTCGGGGTTATACCTTTGAAGCGTGCGTTTTCGAAGTGTATCGAGTCGACGTAGAGGAAGTAGTGGAAGTAGACGTTCTCGGACGTCAAGGGAAGTAGTGGTTCACGCGATGGTAGTCGAAGTAGTCATCCAATCGTTCATCGGCGATCATCGGAGCGGTAGTGGAGGTAGAGGTACATGACGATGGTAGAGATACTCGCGATGGTAGTGGTACACGTTTCTCGTCAAAATTACAGCGGCAGTAGTTGTACACGGTTCGTTGATGTTCGAGTCGCCGGTAGAGGTACTTGACATAGCGTTACAAGGTCGGTCTCGCCGGTCTCGATCTCGGTAGCGTAGTGGTACAAGCGCGGCATCGGATTTGTCAAACCCGAACTCTTGGGGGGGGGGCGTCGTGGTACTTGGCGAATCCGCGTAGTCGTGCACATTCCAACATCAAACTTGGAGGGGTACCGATGGCATTGTACTTGGCGAATCCTGGACGGTCTTGGCGGCCTCTGTAGATGCAGTATAAGTTCTTGACGCATCACCACGTAGTCATACTCAGGGTCCTTGGGGCATCGGTGCTAGTTGGACTTGCCGGTCTTGAAGGCGTCGGTGGTTCCAGGGTACTTGACAAATGCACGTGGTCGCACCCGAGTCGTCGTACACTTGACGGGTCCGGAAGAGGAACTTGGCGCCCATGTGTGTTGCAATTGTAGTCTTCATGTCAACGAAAACAAACAGCGAACGGAGGGAGCTCGAGCAGGGAAGTGGAGCACAGCAGGCGACCGGAGATGGCAGATCGTCAGCAGGCAGAGGAGGTGCTGCCGGGCACTTATGGTGGTGGAGCAGGGGCTCCACGCGAACAGGACCGCGGTGGAGGTCGCCGTCGAGGATGTCCGGGAGCAGGGCACGAGGTGCACGGTGCGTGGGCCCTGCTCCTCTGCGTATGACGGCGCAAGAGAACAAAGGGGAGAGGGACGAGGCTGGCGGCGCTCCGGCGGCTTTGGTCGCCGGCGGGGCAGGCATCAACGGCGCTGGGGAAGGCGACGAGAAGAGGAGGCGTGCGGAGATGGCAAGAAGGCGCCGGCGTGAGCTGGAGGCGAGGTAGAGCATAGGGAGGCGACGAGCATGGGGATGGTTGGGGCGCGGGGCTCCGCAGGTTCCATGTGGAGGAGGAGAAGGGGCACGCCGGAGGGATGCTTGGTCGTGGCAGAGGAGGACGGAGGCAGAGGGAACGAAGGGAGAGGCGGCGGTGCAGGAAGGGGTCGAGGGAGAGATGGGATCGGGCTAGCAGTTCCCTGGCGGCGCGAGGAAACGAGGAGTGGCATCGAGAGGCTGGCTAGGGTTAGCAAGGGGAAAGGCTGGGCCTTAGAGGCTGCGCTCGAAGAATGGGCCGGCCGGCGGCTGGTTGGGCCTAGGGATGGCCCTAGAGGCCGGCCTGCTGGTCTCTCTCCTATTTCCTTTTCTTTAAAAAAATAGAAATAAAGAGAAAGGAAAAGAGAGAAAAGAAGGTTAGAGGAAGAATTTGGGCATGCGAATAATATTCCTGGACTCGCAAAAATGCGCATGTTCCAAGAAAAATGGAGTGGGCATTTTTGAAAGTTTTAAATTCAAACTCATTTGATTTAAAATCAAATGGTTTGAATAGGAAGTGAGGGTTAGGAAGGTCCAGAAATGTTTAGAATTTAGGAGGAGCCTCGATAAATGGAGAAAGAATTATGGAAAATTTTTGGAGAACAAACATGAAGCAAAAAGAGATGAGAATTGGTTGCAAGTGTGTTATGGTGATTCCAAAGTTAATGGAATATTTTAATATAGCTCTCTAAATATCGAGAGGATATGTTGTAAAGAGAATCACCATGTGAATTCCCTCGGTTTAAATGGATCAAAGATCAATGCCATTTGTTTAGTTGAGTTAAGAAAAATTAAATGACATGATGGCACGACGACATGATGCAATGCACCGGATGCAATGATGAATGCAATGAACCAAACAAATCACACGACGAAACCCGGAAACCCTGGAAGACATGTGAAGCTCCGGTCTTGGGGCGTTACAACACTCCACCACTACGAGAGGATCTCATCCCGAGATCTAGAATGGCACCGGAGGGAAAACAGAAGAGAAAGAGAACATGTAAAACTAAGTTGCTTCTTTGACAAACGAGTGAGACCAAAGAACCTTGAAAAGGTTAAGACATTTCGAGAAAATAATACAACGGAGATGAAAAATTTGAAAACACTCCGTTAGAAAAGAGGGACAAGGAAGAACAACTTCGGGCAGCACTCCGATTGAAAAAAAGGAATTGAATAAGAACTTGGTAAGGTGAGAAGATGCTTGACGAAATGACAACACACTGCCTCCGGAACTATTGAATGAATGGAGCAAGGGGTAAGAAAGGTCTCAGACAACACTCCGGTTGAAAAGAGATGCATGGCTTGATAAGGTGAAAAGAACTTGAGCAAAAGGCACAACCCTCCGGTTAAATGGATAGGCATGAAAACAACATGATCTTTCACAAAACGAGATGATGGTTGGAGAAAACAATATCGCGAATCCTCCGAAAGAAATGAGAGGATGGAAAAGAATGAACAAAGGAGAACACAAGATCTTGGTAGAGCACGCTTACAACAAATGCTAGACCAGAGTTGTTGGGTTATCAACAACAAAACGAATAAACTTGCTGTGGGCTTATGGAAAAAACATCTCAAAACTAAGGTGAAAATTCTGCCACTGACGGAAACGATAGATTGGATTGATATCCACAAGGAGACGAGAAACTATTTCACCGGGAGGATGAAAGAAGAACTTGGGTCCTTTATAAGCACCATAAATAGCAACAATCCTTAGAGAAAAACTTTAGGTGAAATATAACCCAAGATAATTGCAATGAAGAGATTGATGGGTTTAAATATCTCAATCTTGTGAATGAAGAATGATATATTACCACCTCAAAAGATAAGGGAGAAACATTTGCACTCCAGATTACAGGATGAAGAAAGCATGAGCTCCTCAGAAAAGAATCTCAATGAAAAACTTCTAGACAGAATTAAATCCTTTATGAACCAACATGTGGAATCTTCATGAAGAACTTCGGTAATAAAATAATGATCAAACGAAAGGAAGGAGAAGTTGAAAACACAAGGTAAATCCTTGCAATGATTAGATGGATCTTCGCGATGAAATAATTGAGAGAACTTGGAACTCCAGGAAAAGAATAGATAAAGCATCTCGAACCGAGAATTTGACGAGCCTCCGGAATAAAGAATTAATCATTTGGGTGAATCAAGAATAAGAATTATGTTATGCTCCTCCTTCACCAATTAAATTGATGACGAGCAAACAGATTGCATACAACTTATTCTCGAAGAAAGGATTAGGATAGATATGGCGCCAACTTGAGAAGATCTTCAATGAACCACCAGTGGAATCGAAACAGCGAATGAATTGGTAAGGCAACGAAAGAAGAGGAATCTTGCACGAACCACCGTAAGAATTAAAATGAACGAAGAAAAGATAAAGAAACACCGGGAAGAATTAGTAAGTGGACGAAAATGTTTGCTAGGATTTAGATACATGAGAACGAAGAGATCAAGAATTGATTAGAGAATATTTGAATGATGCACCGGTACGATTTGAGAATGATAACTGGAAGCAGACATGAATAATCCAGAATTGATGGACTCCGGATAACAAACTGAGAAGAATCTTGAATTGCTTCGGATGGGTGAAAAGAATTTTCACAATTGAAAACAATTATGAGAGGATGGCAACAAACTAGAATCATGAATCATTGAGAGAATGGAAAAGATTGAGAGAGAAAAAATCTTCTTCGGTCTTCAAATGTTGAGAATGATGACGAGAAACACCACCAAGAATTATTTAGACACTCCGGAAGAATCAAAACGAAGAGGTTGAGCCAACGATGAAAAGAATTCGACAAATCTTGGAGAAAAGCATTTGACTGATGATAACTCATTCTTACGTCAAACTTGGAAAAGAATTTGAGAAGCTCCGGGAAAATTAGAAGAGTCAAGTAAGATCCTGGAAAAAGACCTGTGGGTTAGGGCTCACTCAAAACAAATATTGTTGAAGAGATTAAAAAGAGAGATTGCACCGGTTGAATTAAATGGATAGAATGAGATAACAACCTCGAAATAGGTTGAACTGATCTTGAAAGACAAGACAAGCCTTTTGAGATATCTTCAGCACTCCGGAATAATTGAATAGCAAGCAGGGAATGATTATGTGGTGCACCGGCATAAGAAGGAATTTGCCACGAAGAAAAAGGATAAGATCAACACCAAAAGCTTGAATTGAAACCACCAGAGAAGAAAAAGAATGAAGCATGATGAACTTGAGGTTTCGTTAGGATCTTCATAAGAATCACCGGGTAAGGACATTGACGGAAAAGAATGGAGAGACTTCATAACCATAAGATAGATACTTGATAAAGAAATCTTAGTCCTTGAAGAAAAACGGGTGGGTGGGTGGGAAAAACAAAGGCAACTTGTAGATGGATGAAACAGCACCGTTGAGAAGAACTTGTAATAGATCTTGCTGATGTTGAAATGATCAGCTCCACTTGAAGAGAAGCACACCAGTTGAAAAGGATTGACATGATAGACTCGATGATCGAGAAGGATTAGTATTCACGTCGGAGTATAAGAACACTATTTCGGGAAGGTATGGAATCAACATTTGACATTGAAGCAACTCGAATACCACAACTGAAAACAAAACAAAGGATTGGCTTGCGGAATAAGCCGGAACAAACATATGATAGAGATTTCGTCCGAAGTTTTCATGGTGGGGCCTACACGGACTCGATCGTACATCACCATCATGTACAAGGCAGTGCACATGACATACGAAGCGTCCCCGAGTCGGCATACCCAAGGACTCTTTAAGACACAACGAGACCACTGTAAAACCAATCGTGGATAGGCAGACCACTAGACGTCGAACCCCAATTTCATATCATATATTTGTCGGAAAGATATGCTAAGAGCTACTTGAATTCCCACTTATGAACTCCCGAAATTTTCCGGTTATGCAATCAGGTGTTGGGGATACAGGGGAAGCATAATATCTCACCCAATTCTAGCAAATCCTACATCCAGCTGTATCCATCCTTCAACACATAACCAAGAAACCTTCAGAAATCGTTTACCTCAACCTTCGAAAAGCATCCGTTATACGAGTTATGGCAATACTCCCGAACTCCCTCCCCATTACTGGGTGGCGTCGAGGTTATCTCACCAACAACTACATAAAAGAGATTTTCGATGTCGGCGAAACTAATCTCAGGTATTCCAGAACTGCAACGATAAAATTGTGACGACAACACCTCGGAGCTCGACTCCCCGGGACACTGCCACAACCCCTAAATGTCAGGAGGCACCAAGAACAATGTTCTCGTCACAAAACCATCGGAACGATTCCAAGATACCCGCATGATCCTAAAATTTTTTTTAGTGAAATTTTAGAAGAGAAGAGTCAAAACTCTATGTCAGGATGCCTCACCAGAGCAACGAAGGGACTGAGGAGTAAAAATAAGTCCTAACTCTCCTATATATATAATTCCTAAATGACTCAAAACATTTCTAGACTCAATAACACCAACGATTTGTTCAAGCAGGGGGCTCCTAAGGTCGGGGAAGGCTCTGATACCAACTTGTAACGCCCTCGATGCGGCTATATCTCCCACGTGTCGAAGCACGACTTAGAGGCATAACCGCATTGACAGCAATGTCGCAAGTGAGTTAATCTTCGCAAACAACCCATGTAATACAATAAGGGAAAAGATACATAGTTGGCTTACAATCGCCACTTCGCACAATACATGAATAAAGCATTGCATCAACCAGATACACACAAGGTCCAACTACGGAACCCAAAATAAAAGAAGACTACCCCAAATGCTACACAGATCCCCAATCGGCCCCAACTGGGCTCCACTACTAATCAACTAGAACGAAACAACACAAAGGACAAGATCTTCATCGAGCTCCTCCTTGAGCTTGGTTGCGTCACCTGAACGGTTCAACGGCACCTGCAAGCTGGTTTTGGGAGTATCTGTGAGTCACGGGGACTCAGCAATCTCGCACCCTCGCGATCAAGACTATTTAAGCTTATGGGTAAGGTAAAAGGTATGAGGTGGAGCTGCAGCAAGCGACTAGCATATATGGTGGCTAAACATACACAAATGAGAGCGAGAAGAGAAGGCAAGGCACGATCGATAAAACTATGATCAAGAAGTGATCCTAGAACAACCTACGTCAAGCATAACTCCAACACCGTGTTCACTTCCCGGACTCCGCCTGAAAGAGACCATCACGGTAGCACACACGGTTGATGTATTTTAGTTAAGGTCAACTTCAGGTTTTCCACAATCGGACATTAACAAATTTCCATCTGCCCATAACCGCGGGCAAGGCTTTCGAAAGTTCAATCCCTGCAGGGGTATCCGAACTTAGCCCATCACAAGATCTCATGGTCAACGAAGGATATTCCTTTTAGCGGGAAGACCCGATCAGGCTCGGAATCCCGGTTACAAGACATCCTCGACAGTGATAAAACAAGTCCAGCAAGACCACCCGATGCGCCGACATCCTGATAGGAGCTGTACATATCTTGTTCTCAGGGCAACACCGGATAAGCAATCCGTACAACTAAAACCAGCCCTCAAGTGTCCCCGAGGTGGCGCTGCAAGGGGCTCTAGTTTGGACCAACACTTAGAGAAGCACTGGCCCGGGGGGTTTAAAATAAAGATGACCCTCAGGATGTGTGACTCCCAAGGGAAAAAAGGCTAGGTGGCAAATGGTAAAACCAAGGCTGGGCCTTTCTGGAGGAGTTTTATTCAAGGCGAACTGTCAAGGGGTTTCCATTATAACTCAACCGCGTAAGGAACGCAAAATCCGGGAACATAACACCGATATGACGGAAACTAGGGCGGCAAGAGTGGAACAAAACACCAGGCATAAGGCCGAGCCTTCCACCCTTTACCAAGTATATAGATGCATTAATTAAATAAGAGATATTGTGATATCCCAACAAAATATCCATGTTCCAACAAGGAACAAGCTCCAATCTTCACCTGCAACTAACAACGCTATAAGAGGGGCTGAGCAAAGCGGTAACATAGCCAAACAACAGTTTGCTAGGACAAGGTGGGTTAGAGGCTTGGTTTAACAATATGGGAGGCATGATAAGCGAGTGGTAGGTATCGCCACATAGGCATAGCAAAAGAGCGAGCAACTAGCAAGCAAAGATAGAAGTGATTTCGGGGGTATGGTCATCTTGCCTGAAATCCCGCAAGGAACAAGAACGAGTCCATGAAGAAGACAAACGGACGTAGTCGAATGGTCCTCACAGACACGACATTATCGGAACCAACCCAAAGAAGCAACACCGGAAAGAAAGCAAACAACATAGTAAACAATCATCACATAAGCATGGCACGATGCGCAAACAAGTATGATGCATGTCCGATTTAATGAGGCATGGCGAAGAGCACAAACAACCCTACAAATTAAGTGGAGCTCAACATGCAACGAGTTGCATATTGACGGAACACCACATGACTTATTTAGTTCACTCTCGTTTAGGTACTCAACAATATTAAATGTTGGTTAATATGGCACGAGGTGTAGCATAACAAACTATACCATCTAAACAATTTAAATGGGGCCGTATATAATAAACAACAAAACCGGTAAATCCCCATATGCAATTATCAATTTGGTGCAACAACAATTTTAACCAATCTTGAAGTTGTTATCATGATGCGGATGACATGTGCAAGTTTATGCAATTTTTATTAAAAGTTGACAAGATCATTATGATACATTGTCACCGTGGTGGAAAGGAAAAAAGGTGCCATGGCAACGATAACGAAAACGGTGCCACGGCAACGTTCCGGTTTCGGTAACTCAATTGAGATACCGATGCAAAGGAGAAGTGTGCGGATGCGTGCAAAAGATGGTGGGGCGCTCCCGGATTCCGGGTGTCCCACGAGTCGATGGCATGGAAGCGAGAGACACTCCGGACATGGTGCAGACAAAGGGTGGATCTCATACGTCACAAGCATTCGTTCTCGAACGATCGTCTCGGGGTTATACCTTTGAAGCGTGCGTTTTCGAAGTGTATCGAGTCGGCGTAGAGGAAGTAGTGGAAGTAGACGTTCTCGGACGTCAAGGGAAGTAGTGGTTCATGCGACGGTAGTCGAAGTAGTCGTCCTATCGTTCATCGGTGATTATCAAAGCGGTAGTGGAGGTAGAGGTACATGACGACGGTAGAGATACTTGCGACGGTAGTGGTACACGTTTCTCGTCAAAATTACAGCGGCAGTAGTAGTACACGGTTCATAGATGTTCGAGTCGCTGGTAGAGGTACTTGGCATAGCGTTACAAGGTCGGTCTCGCCGGTCTCGATCTCGGCAGCGTAGTGGTACAAGCACGACATCAGACTTGTCGAACCCGAACTCTTCGGGGGGCGTCGCGGTACTTGGCGAATCCGCGTAGTCGTGCACGGTCCAACATCAAACTTGGAGGGGTACCGACGGTGTTGTACTTGGCGAATCCTGGACGGTCTTGGCGGCCTCCGGAGACGCAGTATACGTGCTTGACGCATCACCGCGTAGTCATACTCAGGGTCCTTGGGGCATCGGTGCTAGTTGGACTTGCCGGTCTTGAAGGCATCGGTGGTTCCAGGGTACTTGACAAATGCATGTGGTCGCACCCGAGTCGTCGTACAGTTGACGGGCCCGGAAGAGGAACTTGGCGCCCAAGGGTGTTGCAGTTGCAGTCTTCATGTCAACGAAAACAAACAGCGAAAGGAGGGAGCTCGAGCAGGGAAGTGGAGCACAGCAGGCGACCGGAGATGGCAGATCGTCAGCAGGCAGAGGAGGTGCTGCCGGGCACTTATGGTGGTGGAGCAGGGGCTCCATGCGAACAGGACCACGGTGCAGGCCGTCGTCGAGGATGTCCGGGAGCAGGGCATGAGGCGCGCGGCGTGAGGGCCCTGCTCCTCTGCGTATGACGGCGTAGGAGAACAAAGGGGAGAGGGACGAGGCTGGCGGCGCTCCGGTGGCTTTGGTCGCTGGTGGGGCAGGCAGCAACGGCCCTGGGGAAGGCGACGAGAAGAGGATGCGCGCGGAGATGGCAAGAAGGCACCGGCGTGAGCTGGAGGCGAGGTAGAGCATAGGGAGGCGACGAGCATGGGGATGGCAGGGGCGCGGGGCTCCGCAGGTTCCAGGTGGAGGAGGAGAAGGGGCGCGCCGGAGGGAGGCTTGGTCCTGGCAGAGGAGGAAGGAGGCAGAGGGAACGAAGGGAGAGGCAGCGGTGCGGGAAGGGGTCGAGGGAGATATGGGATCGAGAAGGAGAGATGGATCGGGCTAGCGGTTCCCTGGCGGCGCGAGGAAACGAGGAGTGGGATCGAGAGGCTGGCTAGGGTTAGCAAGGGGAAAGGTTGGGCCTTAGAGGCTGCGCTAGAAGAATGGGCTGGCCGGCGGCTGGTTGGGCCTAGGGATGGCCCTAGAGGCCGGCCTACTGGTCTCTCTCCTCTCTCTCCTATTTCCTTTTCTTTTAAAAAAAGAGAAATAAAGAGAAAGGAAAAGAGAGAAAAGAAGGTTAGAGGAAGAATTTGGGCATGCGAATAATATTCCTGGACTCGCAAAAATGCGCATGTTCCAAGAAAAATGGAGTGGGCATTTTTGAAAGTTTTAAATTCAAACTCATTTGATTTAAAATCAAATGGTTTGAATAGGAAGTGAGGGTTAGGAAGGTCCAAAAATGTTGAGAATTTAGGAGGAGCCTTGATAAATGGAGAAAGAATTATGGAGAAAGTTTGGAGAACAAACATAAAGCAAAAAGGCATGAGAACTGGATTGCAAGTGTGTTATGGTGATTCCAAAGTTAATGGAATATTTTAATATAGCTCTCTAAATATCGAGAGGATATGTTGTAAAGAGAATCACCATGTGAGTTCCCTCGGTTTAAATGGATCAAAGATCCATGCCATTTGTTTAGTTGAGTTAAGAAAAATTTAATGACATGATGGCGTGATGACATGATGCAATGCACCGGATGCAATGATGAATGCAATGAACCAAACAAATCACACGACAAAACCTAGAAACCCTGGAAGACATCTGAAGCTCCGGTCTTGGGGTGTTACGATAAGATAGGCCATCCTCCACCATGCCAAGTTTGTTAGCCAGTGGATCATTCTGCAATATTCCTCTCGTGCGCCCATTCTCATATTCATTTTGATAATGTTCAATATCTGACATGCATGAAAACATAAAAACAAGTGAGATTTTCTTTGTAATGCAGAAGTGATTCTAATCCAATACTGCCTCCCTGTAAACCCCTTTGTGCTATCTCTACAATTCTTTTAAAAGATGCCATGCATGCTGTAATTTGTTGTGTGCATTAATATAATGTGGCCTACTACTCAAAATATGAGAGCTCCAGAAGTGATGACACTTCGCAGATGATAGCTTCAACATATAGTAAAGAAGAACAAGTCGACCTGACCTGACAGATCCAAAATATACTAAGGGAGAACAACTCGACCTGACTAGTCGACCGCAAGAGAAGAGTATCATCTTAAAGAAGAGCAGAAGAGCAAGCAGATTGAAGATATTACAAGTCTTTCAATACAATGTCGGTTGGCCACCCATGATGAGCCAGAGCGCACAGAGAAATACTATTCTTTCCGGTCTCTCCATATGAGGCTCACATGCATTTCGAAACTAAAGTAGGAACATTTAGCTAACCAATTAAACATCTCTCAGTTTTACTAATATCAGCAATAATATCATATATGAATTTGTAAAACTAAGCTTGTTTAGCTCGATGGGTGGAGCAGTGCTATTACGACACGAACCACGTAGGCTGATTGTGGTCATCATAAAATGGGGAAAACATAAGCATGATGAGTACAGTGTTGACCGTGGCAGTGGGATGGCAGATCTGAAGCTGCAAACTGCGCAAAGGGTAGTTAGCAACCGATGTTTGCTTTGAAATAACAACTAAGATTTGGTATGGACAAGAAAGTACGGTCAACAAGTGACAAAGAAATGCAATTATGCTATCTCTCTACATGTCTCGACATGCATTTGGAAACTCAAGTGGGACCTTTAGCTAACCAATTAAATGTGTCGGTTAACTAATATTAGTATCATATCACAATCATATTTGAACAACTAAGCTTTCGAATTCTGAGTGTTGTGTTGTTTAGCTTGAAGGGTGGAGTAATGCTAGTACGACAGAAAGCACCTGCGCAGATCATAGTGGAGTAGATAAAAGGGGAAAACCATAAGCATCAAGAGAAAAATCAGGAAAGTGGAACTAGCTGGACCGGTGGGTGGCGCACATGCTTTTCGAAACGAATATAGGAACACTAGGTGACCAATTAAACGTTCTCTGTTTTAGTGATATGAGCATCATATCAGATTCGTATTTCAACACGTAAGCTTTGGGTTGAGGTCTTGAGGAGCAGTGCTAGCACGACACGAAGCACCTATGATGATGGTAGTGAATATAAAGGGGGGAAACCATAAGCTTTACGAGTATAGTACCCATGCCATGGCGGATCTAAAGGTGCAAACCGGACAAAGCTACTTCGCAACCAGTGTTTGCTTTCAACTAGCCACTACGATTTGGTATGGACAAGAAAAGTATAATAAGCAAATTACGATCTATTTTCCGGGTGAGATCAATAACTTAAGCACATATGGAAGAGTACCGCCTCTCTTGCGACGCCGTGTACGCCTATGCTGATACGTTGGGGGTGCTGCGGGTGCGATGGCTGTCGGCGGCGGGGAAGGAAACTTTAGACGGCAGATGGCTGGGTCGGGGGATATATCTTGTTGCTGTGGACGAGGCAGTCGTAGGAGCGGCAACGACAAGGTGGACGATGGCGCCGATGAAGCGAGAGGAGGTGATGAAAGGATCCTGGTCCAGCACCGTGGATGAGAGACATCCACCTCTTGCAGTGGATGACGGGGTAGGGGTAGCGGCTCC
Source organism: Triticum monococcum (assembly GCA_034509565.1). Lineage (NCBI taxonomy): Eukaryota > Viridiplantae > Streptophyta > Magnoliopsida > Poales > Poaceae > Triticum > Triticum monococcum. The sequence continues at coordinate 238,514,193 of CM067843.1, forward strand.
GGCAAGGTGGAGGATGGGGTGGCGGACAGAGGAGGCTGGCCGCAGTGCGGAGGTTGTCGTGCCACCGACGGTGTATGAATGGGGAAATGGAGGGGAGGGGGATCTCAAACTTTGGGACGCGCTTCTCTGAAATGGGGGAAGTTACGAACTTATCCCCCGTTTAAAATTTCAGACATCGTGTCGGTTGGGGATAGGACGGTAATCTCACATCTCCCAAATATTTGTCGGTAACTATTTTGGGCGAGGAGAGGGTGTTTTGCCGCCCACAGTTGGCGCCCACGGTGTATGAACGGGGCTGACAGGTAGGGCGGTTGTGTCACGTCTGATGGAAGTTACACATCTGCCCCTATTTAAAATATTAGCCTACATCGATTTCGGATGAGGAGAGTTTGTTTTGCCGCCCACCGTGTATGAATGGGGAAATGGAGGAAGAGACACATGTCTTTCAGACGAGCTTGAATCAAATGTGTTTTGCTGCCCACGTTTGGCGCCCACCGTGTCTGAATGGGCTGAGAGGCCGTCGTGTCACATCTGATTGAAGTTACTAGTCTACCCCTATCGACAGCGGTGTAAATCCGGTCGATAAGGATGTCAAGTGTTAGGGGTAGACAGTAATTTCCATCTCGCAAACACTTGCTTCGGGCAGCCCACAAATTATAGTGGGTGTTTAGCCGCTTTGTTCAAAACTTGGGAGAATTAGCATTCACGTTTTCCCTGGGACCTGGCAAACTAAATTCAAATCCAATTTGTATTCAATTACAAATATCCACAGATAATTATATGTTTATTTATTTATATCTTCAAAACCACAACAAAGATTTGTTCCACCTTTATATATGATTATGATTTAGAAATGTTGTGATCTTCGAATTCAGTAGGTTGGATACACTCCGAGTCAAACTGTTATTTCATCCAATACAATATGCTCACATGAAAAACAGTTCACCTTATGTCAATCATACAACTACTAAGGATTGCCTCGCCTAAAAAATTCGGATCATTACAACACATGGACAACATAGGGGGTCTTGCAACATAATCCATTCAGAGACATGACACAACATGCAAGTACAATAATCTAATGACAATTTCAACTGGTATCTAAAGAAGAACCGGGATTACCTTGGGCTTCAGATAGTAGAAACAGCAGGACCTCCTCCGTCTTCAAATGCAACATTCTTACTTCCTCCAATTCTTGGGTTGCTTGCATAATGCGTGCCACTAATTCCATAATTTCCAGCCTCAAGATAAAGATTACCTCATTCATGGCAGCCACACCATCTCTTTCTACCTCTAGTAGAGCCTCAAGCACTATAATATCTGTGCTCAGACTGCTCTCCGGCGGTGTTGCCTCTGAACTGCTACCATCTGGTAACATGGATGACGCACTGCTTCCACAAATAGATTTTGGGGTTGTTCATTGTGTCCTAGTGTGAACGGCATCCTGAAAGGTTTCCGCTGGACATCAGTAAGAGATAGTTATCGTATGATCCAGGCAGTAAGCTTACATGGTAAACAATGGATGAATTATTGCCGAGCATGGCAAACTATATTTAAATGGTTCGAAGTAGCATCGGTCAAAAATAAATTAAAATGGTAAGATGAAACTAGGGACGTAAGTGGCAAATAAACGACATCCGCCAGTCCCATCTAGTTAGTTTTTGCTACCTCCCTAGTTCATTTTCCTCAAAAAAAAAACAAAAACTCTTTTGAACTATCATACCACTAGTGGACTTTAATCGGGATTAAACGGTGCCCAGTTGACATCCCTAGTTGAAAGGGAGTGTACAACTGCTATATTTAAGTTGCCAAGGCATCTAAGCAGTTGAAATAATCTGAGAAAGCACTTAACAGTGTGGCCTCGTATAAACTACGAAGACAGTCTTGTGATGAAGTTGAGAGGAAAAGTTAAGGACTCAAATGAAATAGGCATGCATTTCTCTACGATAGTACAGCAGGCACTGCTGGCATATTGGCCAACTTAGGTATAGCGTAACAACAAATAAACATTCGAATCAAGCAATACAACAAAGCAAACAACTGAACTATTTGTAATTCGGTAGGATTATACATTGAGGGCACAAGCCAAGAAAGCAGCCCACTCGCATTACATTTCACACGTACTAAAACACACTGGCTTCCCATATGTTGCTGTGAAGCCTAGCTGCTATTGCAATGTTCTTTGAAGATATCGTCAGCATCCCATGGTTGCAAATCTAGTTGTTGTAGTTTATTCTGCACCATCTATTTAGGTAAAATTAATTTTAATTGCATGCACTGGTCCGAATTGATCATCAATGGTTCATCTAAACTAATTAAAGAAGGGTGTGTGCATACACGACCATATATCTGCTTCCCTCTATTTTTATGCTTGTTCGAGGTGCCAGCCCCAAAAGAACAAATAGTTTGCTTGATAGGGTTGGTAGCTCCATAATTAATAGAAGCATCAAATTAGTCATGCAACTTGGGAAGATCAAGAACACACAAACAAGTAATGAACAGAGGCTCGGAGCAGTGATGTAATAGCTAGCATCAGAAAATGTAGGGTAAAACGAACAAAAAGTAGCGGAACCACATGCTAGTTTGCTGATGTGTAATTAAGCATAAAGAAGATTAAGCAGTCTGATGGAACCAACAGGTGGCATCAGAACAAAACTAAAGCATATTAACTATATGTGCACCGGTATGTAATTTAGCACATGTAACATGTTCACTGCCAGAAGTATGGCCCTACAGGTGCAAGCAGAATAACGTGTCTCATGAAAAACTGAATGATGCCCTGAAGAAATTCAAAGGTGCGGTGCTTATGCTAGGAAAGTGAACGTAGGCACCGGCCGTTGGATAATAGTACCTGATTCTCAGCGGCGTATGGGTATCGTTGTCATACTTGATAGCTAAGGATTGTAGATGGTGCTCGTGTTGCAGTTGAGTTTGGGCCGGCTGTCGCCATCGCTGAAGCGGCTCCGGTGCTATGGTTGCGGCGCCTGTCGACATACAAGAAAGCTCATTTGTGGTAAGTGAACAGTTGCACGATAAAGAGAAAAACCGAAGGAGTACAAATCAAAATAACCTAATGAGGCTATGGCATCGGTAAAGTAGAGCCGGTGGAGTTGAATATGGCGTCCGTGGAGCGGGTCCGGTGCAGTGGACGAAGGCGCCGCCCCTTCACCGGTACCACCTCGTACCATGTTAGGGCACACCTAGCTTTACGCTTTGCCATGTCATGCATCGTCATGCATTTGTTTGCATTATATTTATTGTTTCTCCCCCTCTTCTCTCGCTAGACACTGAGACCGACGCCGCTGCTACCCAGTACGACTACGGTGTTGACGACCCCTCTCTCTTGCCAGAGCAACCAGGCAAGCCCCCCCTTGATCACCAGATATCGCCTACTCCCATCTATACTGCTGGCATTAGAGTAGTGTAGCATGTTAGTGCTTTCCGTTAATCCTATTCTGATGCATAGCCTGTCATTGTTGCTCCAGCTGTTGATACCTTACCTGCAATCCTAAATGCTTAGTATAGGATGCTAGATTACCATCAGTGGCCCTACATTCTTGTCTGTCTGCCATGCTATACTATCGGGCCGTGATCACTTGGGAGGTGGTCACGCGTATATACTTATACATAATATATGATACTTGTGGTGATTAAAGTCGGGTCGGCTCGTAGGAGTACCCGCGAGTGATTCCGATGTTGGGGGCTGAAGGGGCAGGTGGCTCCATCCCGGTAGAGGTGGGCCTGAGTTCCCGAAGGCCCCTGACGGTTACTTCGTGGCGGAGCGACAGGGCAGGTTGAGACCACCTAGGAGAGAGGTGGGCCTGGCCCTGGTCGGCGTCCGTGGTTATTTTAAAATAACACGCTTAACGAGATCTTGGTATTTGATCTGAGTCTGGCTACTGGCCTATACGCACTAACCATCTACACGGGGACAGTTATGGGCACTCGACGTCGTGGTATCAGCCGAAGCCTTCGTGACGTCAGCGACTGAGCGGCGCGCGCCGGGTTGGACCATGTAACGCAACTTCCTTTGTAATGGAGGTTGCTAGGTCTGCTCTCCGGCCGCGTACGCAACGTGCTGGTGTCCAATGGGCGATGGGCCCAGACCCCTGCGCCATAAGATTTAGACCAGCGTGCTGACCTCTCTGTTGTGCCTAGGTAGGGCTGCGACGTGTTGATCTTCTGAGGCCGGGCATGACCCAGGAAAGTGTGTCCGGCCAAATGGGATCAAGCGTGTTGGGTTATGTGGTGCACCCCTGCAGGGAAGTTAATCTATTCGAATAGCCGTGTCCCTCGGTAAAAGGACGACCCGGAGTTGTACCTTGACCTTATGACAACTAGAACCGGATACTTAATAAAACACACCCTTCCAAGTGCCAGATACAACCGGTGATCGCTCTCTCACAGGGCGACGAGGGGAGGATCATCGGTTAGGATTATGCTACACGATGCTACTTGGTGAACTTACCATCTACTCTCTTCTCCTGCTGCAAGATGGAGGTTACCAGAAGCGTAGTCTTCGATGGGACCAATGCATACATATGTAGTGTAGCTCCTTGCTTGCGAGTACTTTGGATGAGTACTCACGGTTGCTTTGCTCCCTCTTTTCCCCTTTTCTTTACTCGATTGCTGCGACCAGACGATGGAGCCCAGGAGCCAGACGCCACTTTCGATGACGACTACTACTACTCGGGAGGTGCCTACTACTACGTGCAGCCCACTGACGGCAACCAGGAGTAGTTTAGGAGGATCCCAGGCAGGAGGCATGTGCCTCTTTCGATCTGTATCCTAGTTTGTGCTAGCCTTCTTAAGGCAAACTTGTTTAACTTATGTTTGTACTCAGATATTGTTGCTTCCGCTGACACGTCTATGATCGAGCTCTTGTATTCGAGCCCTCGAGGTCCCTGGCTTGTAATATGATTCTTGTATGACTTATTTTTTTGTAGAGTTGTGTTGTGATATCTTCCCGTGAGTCCCTGATCTTGATCGTACATGTTTGCGTGCATGATTAGTGTATGATTGGATCGGGGGCGTCACACCTACTTACAATATTTAGAGTATTTAACAAAAAACTACCACTTTCAACCAGCCCAAGGAAGAATCTATTGTACAAAAAATAGCTAAAACATAGCCAAAATTTCTTAATCCACGCCAAAAACTACCTAGTACTCCAACCGATTAGGTTCGCTTAAACCCATTTATGATAGGGTTGGCCCACACGTCTGTGCTGACGAGGCAGCTTAAACCAACACATTTTGTTTGACCGTTGACACGAGGGACCCACATCTGACCTTCTATCCTGTTATTCCCCCTCAAATCATTATGTTTTCCTGAACATTACTTCATATAGTACTGATGCATGTTCGCCGGTGGCGCCTGTGATGAGCGAGTTGGCCGCCGCTTGGCCGGACGGGCCGGACGCTGCGCTGGCCTCCGCACGGGTTGGCAGGCTGGCCCGAGCGCGACTCACGAGCGAGCAAGCCGCCGCGCTGGCCTTCGCTCGAGCCAGATGGCTGGCCTTAGCGCGGCGCACGCGAGCAAGACGCCACACTGCCGTGCCAATCTAGCTAGAAAACCTTGCAGACAAGAAGCTAGACGGAACTATCTTGGCTAGCTAGCGGCCGCGAGCGCTGGATGGAGCTGGCATCCGGGCTGCCGCAACACGGGCTCCGCACCGCCGGCGGTTTTGACCTCGCCTTCTGCCGGCTGCGGTAGCTGCGTCCCATGGCCGAGGATGACTAGGTGGACGGGCCGGAGGTAGCAGGTCACTCGAGCATTTTTTTGGTAATGAAAGTGCTAGTGCTCGACTAGAGGGGGGTGAATAGGCGATTTTTATGAAAGTCTTCAAAACATGGAAGTTTCGAAGACAAACGATAGAAATAAACCTATTACCCTACAGCGGAAGGTAGACTACACTAAGCAAGTCATAGTCAAGTATTCAATGAAATGAAAGCACAAAGACTAATAGCAGCTAGGCAGTATAGATCAGGATGGAAGATAGTATGAAGCCAATCAGAACAAGCAGTCACATAGTGAAGAAAAATAGATAATGCAAACAGCCAATGAATTCACAAGGACCAATCTGCAAATAAAGAGATGGGAAGGATGGAACCAGTGGCTCGTTGAAGACAATGATTTGTTCGACCAGTTCCAGTTGCTGTGAAAATTGTACGTCTGGTTAGGGAGGCTGAGATTCAACTCAGAAGACCGCGTCTTCACCTTATTCCCCTTGAGCTAAGGACACCCAGTCCTCACCCAATTACTCTTTTAAGTCTTCAAGGTAGACTTCCAAACCTTCACAGACTTCGTTCACCAGCGATCCACAATGACTCTTGGATGCTCAGAACGCGACGCCTAACCGGCTGGAGGATTCACAGTCCTCAAGTGTAATAAGTCTTTAGATAACACAGACAAGAAGACTTCAATGATGCCTAACACTCTTTGGCTCTGGGTGTTTAGGGCTTTGTCCTCGCAAGGATTTCTCTCTCAAAGGCTTCAAGGTGGGTTGCTCTCAAACGACAAAAGCCGTGCACTAACTCTGAGCAGCCAACCAATTTATGGTTTAGGGGGTGGGCTATTTATAGCCACTAGGCAACCCGAACTGATTTGTCCGAAATGACCCTGGGTCCCTAAGGAACTGACACGTGTTCCAACAGTCAGATTTCAAACACACACAGCAACTTTACTTGAGCTATAAGCAAAGTTGACTTAGCCAGCTCTGGATAGTTTTGCTCTCATTGTCTTCGCTCAAAGACATAGGATTTTGGTTAAGCAAGACTTCGGTCATTCTGACTGGTTTACTTGGACCCCACTTAACAGTACGGTGGTTCCTATGACTCAACAAAGAAGAAAAAGAACGACGAAACAACTAAGTCTTCACGCTCCAAAGTCTTCACGCGATGTCTTCTCTTGTCATAGTCTTCAATGTGAATGTCTTCACATACCACCTTTGACTTCAATGTCTTCATACATTTTTAGGGGTCATCTCCGGTAGGAAAACCGAATCAATGAGGGACTTCTACATGTGTTATCCTGCAATTCTCACAAACACATTAGTCCCTCAACCAGGTTTGTCGTCAATACTCCAAAACCAACTAGGGTGGCACTAGATGCACTTACAATCTCCCCCTTTTTGGTGATTGATGACAAACTGGTTGAAGTTTTCAACGGGGATAAAGTATGTGAAATTGTAAAGGATTTAAGTACTGTCTTCGTAAGTAGCAGAAAGGCTCCCCGTGAAGATGTGCATATAAGTATTTTGCTTTTGAATGCAAATGCACATGGCAGGTTGTACTTGCGGAGCTCCTCTTTTACTTATGAAGACAATTCATCATGCATGAAAGGATATATCGAAGATAATGACATGCATAATGAAAAATGGACCTCTGCAAAATGACTTCGTGCGGAATTTATCGTTGCACATGCGGAATTTATCATCGCATCACATAGTGTCGAAAAAGGTAGCAGACGACCATCAAGTTTAAGTGTTACAACTCAAAACGAACCAAATGTTTCAAAAGCGAGAGTTGTAAGCACTTGGCAAAAGTACCAAAAAAGTAAAGCAACCACCCATATGGACCCGCTTGAAGACTATCAAGTCATATGCTTCTCCCCCTTTTGTCAGTAATGACCAAAAAGGTTTGAAGACATAGAGCTTCTACTCGTTCCCATGAGGTGCAGGCGAAGCAGCAGGTCGTCACTAAGGTCCGGTGGTGCAGAAGAACTTGGTGCAGTGTCGAGACGCGCTGAAGGTGGAGGTGGTGAAGTGGCATCATCTTGATTATCGATAACTCAGGCATTCACCGTGGCAGCTGATGAAGAATAGTCAGAGTCTTCAAGGGAGGGAGTCCGACGCTAGTGAGCATTCCTTAGAGGAGTGGAGTCAAACTTGAATCTTTTTGTGAAGACATTGTCTTGAAGATCTTCTTTAGCAGTGAGCAAAGTCAAACTCTTCCAAGACCTCCGACAGGTTTCATGTGTAACAAAGGCATTCTTGGTGGCAAGATTGCGAATGCGATTAACGTCCACCAAGAGGCTTTGCATCTGACGCTTAAGCCAGTCATGATGCTTATCTTGTTTCTGATGTAGCGCGACAAGAAGCTCTCGGTCATTGAGAACACGAGATCGCGTCCGAGGCCTTTGGGCAATGGTGCTTACAGTGGCGTCAGTTTGGGCGCGAGGGGCGCGTGTGTTACCAGCCAAGGGATAAACACAAGAGATTGCCTGAACTCCTTCAACGGGCTGGGTGAAGCTTTGACGATCAACATTGTGAAGATAAATTGGATCCTTAGCAGGCACTGGGTAAATAGCTTCAACAGACAGATCAACCTCTGGCACGAATACAAGATGATTGCGCGCTGACGGCTGATAGTGGAAGGCAGAGTGAAGCTTGATAAGACGCATTACCCATGGAGCATAGAACTTCAGGCCAAAAATGTCGGAGCCAGATGCAGCCAACTGCCTGATGAAGAAGTCTTGAGCATTGAAGCTTATGCCATTGAAGATATAGAAAACGAAACTCTTCATTGCTCCTTCAAGCTTCATTACAGATGAATGTCCTTTGACAGGCCATAGAGTCTTTCTGATGATATGATAAATGGTGCGGGGCAGATACTCTAGGTCTTCAACAAATAATTCGGTTGGGTATTCAGCGTCGCGTGGCAAAGGCTTCATCATGCTCAGCATTTGACTCATATTGGGTTCTGGCTTCTGGAAAATGCTCTCCAAAGCATTCTGGTATTGTTGACAACCTGGTTCATATTATTCAACAGGAGTGGGCAGGGCTGTGAGCTCAATGATGTCTTCAGCTTTAGCTTAATGATGGACATCTCCTATCATCCACTCAAGGATCCAAGTCTTCGGATCCCTGTTGTATCCACGAATGTGGAGGGTAGCATAGAATTGAAGTAGAAGTTCTTCATTCCAGTGTTCCTTTGCAGTCACAAAATTAAGTAGACCCGCATCACAGAAGCAGACATGGGCTTCTTCAAGGCATGGCAGTCCAGCAATGGCTTCACAATCAAGATGCATGTGAGGGAAGATGCGTCCCTGATTGTACAAGATGCATGAATAATTGCTTCGCTGTTGATAACTCCAGAATCGGTCCAAAGAGATTCTTGGCCTTATATAGGGGTTCTTGGCACTATTGAAGAATGTGTTGTGTGCCTTGAATCCATTTAGATTAAATGATCCTGTGAAGTTGTAGTACCTGGAAACCGTGGTAGCCTTGGCTTTGGCTTCTGGACCTGAGGCCTGTGCTCCACATGATAGGCAAACTGAGGTCCGGGAGTAGGCGGAGGAACCAGGATTGGCCAGCGGACGGTAACAAGCTGTCCACGATCATATGCTTGCTCGATGGTGTGTAGCCTTGGAGGAGGTACAGGAGCAGAGGCAATGGCTTCAGGCAGCGGATTTGCTTCGGGTGCTGCATTGGCTTCAGGTGCATTCACTTCTGGCACCACATTAGCTTCAGGCGCCACATTAGCTTCAGCCATGACAACGTCATTGGCTTCAGTGTTGATGTTGGTGGCTGCCTCAGTATTGGTAACCTCCACTTCAGGAGCTGGAGGGTCGGACACGTTCTCCTCGAGAACAAGTTCAGGGTTGGACGGGGGTGTACCAAAACGTTCTTCTTCTCTTGGCTCTTCTTCATGGTCATCGGCTGATGCAGCCGGAATATCTTCAGCTGTTTTGGCTTCAGATTCAGGAATGTTCACAGTAGGAGAGGCTTCAGGAAATACTTCGCGTGAAACGGATTGGCGCTCTTCTCCTTCTGGAACACTTGACAATGTGACCTGCGGCTTTGGTCCTTTGCGAAGCCTGCGAAATGTTGGCGACGCCTATGGAGATGGAGTTGGTTGGGCCTCAAAGTCTTCACTATCAATCACCGGAGTGGTGACCTGTGGTGAGGGAGTTACTGGTGTTTCTTCAGCACGAGGGGATTCTTGAGGGTGATCAGCCCATGAGTCATTCTGAGCAATTGGCGTCAATGGACGACCAATGCTGATGAGTTCGCTGTTCGTGAGAACAGGCGATGATACCAAATTGTGCTCGATCCGAGGAAGGACTTCATCATCTTCAACATTGTCGTGAGGACCAATGTCTTCAGCTGTGGTGGGGTCAACAGCTGGATTCTCTTCAGCTTCAGGAGCCTATGTGAAAGTAGGCTCATGAACTACCAAACGATGTTCTCGATGTGCAGAGGAAGGACGAGCAACAGAAATTGGCTCGACGAGAAGGGGCTCTGTGAAAGCAGCCTGGTCTCTCTTCTTTGTTTTTCTTTTCTTGGTTGGGGAGCATCATCAGTGGTGGCTTCGGTCTTGCGCTTTCTGGCTTCGGCTTCAGCTGCTCTAGTTTTCTTGAATTCTGAAGCCACTGTGGGGACCTTAGGCTTCGAGCTTGTCATACTAGCTAGGAAGACAATGCGAGGTTCTTACTGCCTTGATGCTTCTGGTTCGGCCACAGCTGGCTTCTTCTTCTTCTTGGCAGCCATTCTGGGGTCGATGCCTGGTCGCCCCAAATCCTTGCACTTTTTAGCTTCATTGTAGCCTTGAACACATTTGGCAGCAAGATTCTTCATGCGCTCACGAGAACCTATTGATTCTTCTCGTTTCTTGTGGAATGCCTCCTTGAGCTCATGCATCATGACCTTGAAGTTTTGAATGTCTTCAACATTGAGCTTGGCCATGTGTCTCTTGAACTGAGCCTTTTCATAATCGATCTTATGATTCAGCTGAACAATTTTCTGAGAAAGAGCCAGCTCACGAGCAATGTCTTCGTGGAAGGAGACGCCGATGCCAATTGGAAGCTGAAGATCATCAAAACTGACATCTGGGCTGTCAAACCACTCATCAATAAACTTGTATAAGATTTCCACATCAAAGAGGGGAAGATCATTGAAGATTTCTGCCTCTTGTTTGCTCTTTATCAACTGCTCAAGAGCGTCATCGCCAAGATCGTCATCGCTGGACAGATCAATGGCGTCATTCTCGTTTCTCAAAACAGCAGCAGGGGTCAGTGCTTGACAAGTGGGTTGCATGGGCTTTTTCAACTTGGCAGACTTGGAGATGCGTGAGAGATCTTCAGGCTGCACACTGGCTTCAGGAGGTGAAGTGCCAGAGGCTTCGCCCGTGAGACCTTTGGTGCAGAGGGGGGATGTGACGCCCGGATAATTAAGCTACAGTAATTCTCTGCTAACAATGCCACGTCACTTCGATTACTGTTGCTACTCTCGCGTTAGTTCAAAACCGATTCAAATTCAAATCCAAAATCAAGCAAACAATAAAAGTTTTCGAATTGAAACTAAAAATGTTCGGAGTGAACCAAATAAATTATATATAATATCGATGGAGAAACCACACTTTATGAAGTGTTAAAATGCACTATAATATATAAACTGTGGCAAAACAGTTATTCAAAGGCTTTTAAAAATAATAAACAATTTCAAAACTATTATATTTCAGTGCTAAACTGTTTGTGACAGTGACATAAATTGTAACACTAACTTAGGTGCCACTTTTGTATTTTTATAGATACTAAAATAAAACAAATTAGAAGGAAAAGAAAATTAATAAAAGAAAAAAACAAAACAGAAAATAAAATAACACAAAAGAAAACAAAGCGAGCCCCCTCTCTGGGTCGTGGCCCAGCCAGCCACTGGGCTAGCCAGGCTGGCCCAGCCGGCGCCCTCATAACCCCCCTCTCACTCATGGGCCTCAGCCCACCAGGCCACCACCAAGGCCGGCCCCATAGCCCAGCTCGCTCCCCCTTAACCCCCACTACCCCGAACCCTAACCCCAGAGCGCCCCACTTCCCCCCCCCACGTCGCTCGATCCCCACCCTCTCCCTCCAGCGCCGCCAGGGGAGAGCCCCACGCACGAACCCCCACTCTCTCTCGTCTCTCTCGCAGCTACGCTCGCCCTCGATTCATTGCCGAACTGCCCCGCCTCACACCGGCGCTCCACCGCCACACCAGCGCCGCCCCGTCCTCACCTCCTCCTGAATGGCGCCCAGCGCTCGGCGCCCCCACCCGTCGCTACTCGACGCTGCAGCCACCGGATCGCCCACCACCTCGTCGGACCGCCTCCAGGCCGGACCGCTCCGTCCTCGACCTCCTCATCTCATCCCTGCCGGCCGACCCCGACCGCTCTGCTCGCCGGCTTCTCCACGCCTCGCCATCGCCGGACCTCCCCGTCTCCTTCCCCGAGCCGTCTTCATCAAGCTCGCCGGCGTACATCTACAACATGGGGTGAGGACCCCGTTCTTCCCCTTCCCCCTTTGGTCGCCGGCGACGACCGTGTCCAGCACCGCACCTGCACCTGCCGTGGACCGCGCCCTCACACTGTCCACCGCGCTCGCAGCCACGCGCCTGCCCTGCACGCCCGTTGCAGCCTATTGCGGCTGCAGCTGCCGGCTAGCCGCGCCCCGCCCGACGCGCCCCTGCTGGCGCCCTCACGCGCATGCGCCCGGGCGTGGCCTCACTGCCACTGCTGCCGCTTGCTACGCAAGCCGCTCGCCTCGCACCGCCGCAGCCGCCATCCGGGTTCGCCCGTTAACGGGCGCCCGCCCGTCACCCATTTCCCTTTCGCCGTTCGGGTTGTGCCCCCTGCCCGCACCCGCTAAGACCCAGTGGCCTTATGACAAGGGGGACCCACCCCCCCAAAACGTTTCAAAAAAAATATTAAAAATAAAATTATTAATTAATTAATTAACTTAATTAATTGTGATTAAATAACCTAATCAATGAACTAAATTAATTAAACCTGTTAAGTTAGTCTAAGTCAATGACATGTGGCCCCCACCTAATCTGTTAAAATGAATTAGACTATTAATTTACACTGTCTCTATGACAGCTGGGTCCCACCAGCCAGTTTGACCAGTCAACTGCTGACTGGACTGTTGACCTTGACCTTGCCCCCACCTGTCATACACAGGGGCTGGCTACTCCTATGTATAAATAGTATTTTCAGTTTATTTTGAATTAAAGTAATTCTAGAAAATCATTAAAACTTTAAAAGAATCATATTAAAATAAACTGTAGCAGATGAAAATACTTTCTACATGAAAGTTTCTCAGAACAACGAGACGAATCTGGATACGCAGCCCATTCGTCCGCCGCGCATCCCTAGCATATCAAACACGCAACTTTCCCTCTCCGGTTCATCTGCCCGAAAACGCGAAACACCGGGGATATTTTCCCGGATGTTTCCCCCCCTTCACCGGTACCACCTCGTACCGCGTTGGGGCACACCTAGCATCACACCTTGTCATGTCATGCATCGCTATGCATCTATTTGCTTAATATTTATTGTTTCTTCCCCCTCTTCTCTCGCTAGACACCGAGACCAACGCCGCTGCTACCCAGTATGACTACCGTGTTGACGACCCTCTCTCTTGCCAGAGCAATCAGGCAAGCCCCCCCCCTTTGATCACCAGATATCGCCTACTCTTCTCTATACTGCTTGCATTAGAGTAGTGTAGCATGTTACTGCTTTCCGTTATTCCTATCCTGATGCATAGCTTGTCCTTGCTACTACTGTTGTTACCATTACCTGCTATCCTACTGCTTAGTATAGGATGCTAGTGTTCCATCAGTGGCCCTACACTCTTGTCCGTCTGCCATGCTATACTACTGGGCCGTGATCACTTCGGGAGGTGATCACGGGCATATACTTTATACTTTACACTGTTACATTACCTTTGATACTGTTCGGAGATGGGGGCTAAAGGGGCAGGTGGCTCCATCCCGGTAGAGGTGGGCCTGGGTTCCCGACGGCCCCCGACTGTTACTTTGTGGCGAAGCGACAGGGCAGGTTCCGACCACCTAGGAGAGAGGTGGGCCTGGCCCTGGTCGGCGTTCGCGGATACTTAACACGCTAAACGAGATCTGGGTATTTGATCTGAGTCTGGCCATTTGGTCTATACGCACTAACCATCTACGCGGGAGTAGTTATGGGTATCCCGGCATCGTGGTATCAGCCGAAGCCTTCGTGACGTCAGCGACTGAGTGGCGCGTGCCGGATTGGACCGTAAGCCTACTCTTGTATTAAGGGGGCTAGTTCTGCTTCCGGCCGCGTTCGCAACGTGCAGGTGTGCAAAGGGCGATGGGCCCAGACCCCTGCGCCATAGGATTTAGACCGGCGTGATGACCTCTCTGTTGGGCCTAGGTAGGGCTCCGACGTGTTGATCTTTCGAGGCCGGGCATGACCCAGGAAAGTGTGTCCGGCCAAATGGGATCGAGCGTGTTGGGGTATGTGGTGCACCCCTGCAGGGAAGTTTATCTATTCGAATAGCCGTGTCCCTCGGTAAAAGGACGACCCGGAGTTGTACTTTGACCTTATGACAACTAGAACCGGATACTTAATAAAACACACCCTTCCAAGTGCCAGATATAACTCGGTGATCTCTCTCTAACAGGGCGACGAGGAGAGGATCATCGGGTAGGATTATGCTTTACGATGCTACTTGGAGGACTTCAGTCTACTCTCTTCTACATGCTGCAAGACGAAGGCTTCCAGAAGCGTAGTCTTCAACAGGATTAGTTATCCCCCTCTTATTCTGGCATTCTGCGGTTCAGTCCATATATGATACCCTTATTCCAATTGACACCAATGCATACATATGTAGTGTAGCTCCTTGCTTGCGAGTACTTTGGATGAGTACTCACGGTTGCTTTCTCCCTCTTTTCCCCCTATCCCTTCTACCTAGTTGTCGCGACCAGATGTTGGAGCTCAGGAGCCAGACGCCACCGCCGACGACACCCCTACTACACCGGAGGTGCCTACTACTACGTGCTTCCCGCTGACGACGAACATGAGTAGTTAGGAGGATCCCAGGCAGGAGGCCTGCGCCTCTTTCGATCTGTATCCCCGTTTGTGCTAGCCTTCTTAAGGCAAACTTGTTTAACTTATGTCTGTACTCAGATATTGTTGCTTCCGTTGACTCTTGTGCCTTGGAGCATTTGTATTCGAGCCTTCGAGGCCCCTGGCTTGTAATATAAAGCTTGTATTATTTTAATTTGTGTCTAGAGTTGTGTTGTGATATCTTCCCGTGAGTTCCTGATCTTGGTCGTACACATTTGCGTGCATGATTAGTGTACGGTCAAATCGGGGGCGTCACAGGGGATTTGAAGCCTTTGGTTTCTGTTGCTTCATAGGCTTCGGAGGTGCAGGCGCTTCATCAAAATCAGAGTCATCTGCAGAGTGGTCCACGGCTGCCCCCTGAACCTAAATGTGAGTGATGAGACCTTCTAAGTTGTAGAAGGGCCCAATAAGATTGGGTTCAGCTTCGCGTGTGCCATCATCTCGTGGTGCCGAGGGGCCTGTGTTGAAGTCTAATCCCAAAGATTTCTTGTTTTCCTTGGCCGAGTTCTTTGCAGCCTGATAGTTGCGCTTGAACAGATTATCTTCACGACACCATAACAGAGAGGATGGGTCGGCATTAGCAGGCTGAGGTCCACGAATCATGCAGGGGTAGAAGCCTTGAGCAATAGCTTCGGACTTCGACTTGGGCTGAAGACCTTTGTAAATTATATCTCCCCAGGGGCCCTTTAAGGCATTCTTCTCAGCATAATCCTTGGTGACGAATCTGTACTTGAACCATTCCTCTGCCCAATGTCTTCGAATCCATTGGATTCGGTTCTTGCATTCTCCATAGGTTTCTTCTGGATCTGACTTGTATAACTCATAGAGATCCGGTGGCAGGTCCTTAGCGGTGTTTCCGCGGCGTTGTCTGCCGCCCTTCCTGACTGATTTTTGAGTTGTCATGAAGTTTAGACTGAAAGGCTTCAACACTATCAAAGTCTTCTGTCTACTGGTCAGACAGGAACTGGCTTCAGGAGAATTTATGTGACGCTGTCAGAACTCTGCAAATGAATGCAGACTATGAGAACCAAGGGATTCTCCCACAGACATGTACCTATGACAGCATTAGAGATGCGAGGGAAGGGGAAGAGGTCATATGCATTCTCAGAAGATTTTGAAGATAAATCAGTTTAGAAGACATTGACCTCATAGTGCGAAGACATTCACTCATATGTAGAGAGTTTGTTCCAGATTCGTACGAATCCACGAATAAGTACAAGTGAGGATTCTAACTACTTTGTGAAGCATAAGTGAACATACTAGGCATGCTATGAGATGCAGAATGAGATAGATCCAACTTATAGGAACAGAAACCACTTGTGGTTGAAAATGGATGAATCTATCGGATCAAAAAGACTGTAAAAAAGGTTTTATTTACCACATGAGGAACTACTAGACGGAGTGGGACAGGAGGCCGAGCAGTTCGATCTTCCATTCCCTAACTTGGCGACGGAGGACACCTACGGCGGTGGCGTAGAAGACGATGTCCGCGGCCGGCGTGAGGACGGCGTCAGTGAGGTCGCGGCAGCTAAGCACTTCGTCGCCGGAGTCTTCGAGGGTTAGCGGTGGCGCTAGGGTTTGTGCGAGAGTGGAAGAAGAGATCATTACTGGGGTGAGGCGTGTATTTATCGGGATAGGGATAGCACAATGTTATTACACAGGTGCCCCTGGCGATTCATATCTGAAGGACACGTGGCGATCATGCAACACATTGGAGGTTGTTCCACGTTCCCACGCACGCCTGGATTGTCGGGTGGTCGTTCCCACTTCTCCGGGTTTCAGGTAAAAAGGATTGAGCATTGAAAACAGATTAGTGTTTGTCTCTGTGTCTTCTGCTGACAGGGACGAAGAGAAGACGTGTTGATAGTTTCAATAGAATGCATATGATTTGGATAGATAGACTTAAGACGGGAGCATAGAAAGGTCAGGGTCCGATCACATTCACTTAGTTCAAAAGATTCAACTAGAAGACATAGCTATAAGTGAATGCTGTAGAGGACAGAAACCAAATCAGTACATTGAAGTAAACATGAAGCCATGTTAATAATGAAGACAAACAAAATGCAAAGACTTTGCAAATGTAACGCCAACAGAAAGTATTCCAAACAAAAGTTTGGTGGTGGCTTTACCCACCGTATAGGAAATACTAGACCCAGACACGGCGCACAATTATCGTGGCGCTCCGAAGTCAAATTACGCGTTAATGTATTCACACTTAGAGTGTAAGTCTTCGTTTGTTGAAGATATACGTTGCTTCGTGTGTTTGCACATCTAAGTCATCAACATGCATAAGTGTTAGGATGTGTGCATGATCACATGACATTTGAGGATTCCAAGATATTTAGCTCACACCGCAACTTGCAAAACCTTTTCTCATCCAAGGGCTTTGTGAAGATATCTGCCAGTTTCTCTTCAGTGCTGACGTGAATGATATCAATATCTTCCTTCATGACATGATCTCTGAGAAAGTGATGATGGCTCTGAATGTGCTTTGTCTTCGAGTGCTGAACTAGGTTGTTGGCGATCTTGATGGTGCTTTCATTGTCGCAGTAGAGTGGCACTTGCTTCAGATGAATGCCATAGTCTTTGAGTGTTTGCTTCATCCATAGAAGCTGAGCGCAGCAAGATCCAGCAGCAATGTATTCAGATTCAGAAGTGGAGAGAGATACACAGTTCTGCTTCTTTGAAGATCAACACACAAGTGATCGTCCCAGAATGTGACATGTGCCTGATGTAGACTTGTGATCCACCTTGTCACCAGCATAATCAGCATCCGAGAATCCAACTAGATCAAACTCTGAGCCCTTTGGATACCATAATCCTAGTGTTGGGGTGTGAGCCAAATATCGAAGAATTTGCTTCACAGCTAAGTGATGCGATTCCTTTGGTGCCGCTTGGAATCGGGCACACATACAAACACTAAGCATGATATCTGTCCTAGATGCACATAAGTAAAGCAAGGAACCAATCATGGAGCAGTATACCTTTTGATCGAACTCTTTACCATTGGAGTTAGAATCTAGATGACTCTTGGTAGGCATTGGCGTCGTGTAACCTTTGCAGTCTTGCATTCCAAACTTCTTCAGGCAATACTTGAGGTATTTCTCTTGAGATATGAAGATGTCGTTGCGTTGCTATCGTATTTGATGACCAAGGAAGAACTTCAGCTCACCCATCATGGACATCTGATATTGCTCTTGCATCATGTATCCAAACTCATCACTGTATTTTTGATTAGTGCAGCCGAAGGTAATGTCATCCACATATATTTGGCACACAAACAGTTCACCATCATATGTCTTCGTGAAGAGCGTGGGATCCAGGGAACCAGGTTTGAAGCCTTTGCTCTTTAGGAAGTCCTTGAGTGTGTCATACCAATCACGAGGGGCTTGTTTGAGGCCATACAGTGCCTTGTTGAGCTTCTAAACCATGTCAGGATGTTTTGGATCTCCAAAGCTAGGCGGTTGTGCAACATACACTTCTTCTTCAATCTTGCCATGGAGAAAGGCACTATTCACATCCATTAGATATAGAAGAATGTTATGATGATTTGCATAGGCCAGCAGTATGCATATAGCTTCAAGCCTAGCCACAGGAGAAAATGTTTCATCGAAGTCGATTCCTTCAACTTGAGTGTATCCTTGAGCAAGGAGACGAGCCTTCTTTCTAACAACTTGACCATGCTCATCTTGCTTGTTACGATATATCCATTTAGTGCCTATGATATTGTGCTTACGAGGATCAGGATGCTTGACCAGTTCCCATACATTATTCAGGTCAAACTGTTGAAGATCTTCTTGCATAGCTTGAATCCATTCAGGTTCCATGTAGGCTTCATCAACTTTCTTGGGTTCAGATATTGAGACGAATGCGAAGTGTCCACAGAAATTTGCTAGTTGTGTCGCCCTTGAATGAGTGAGTGGACCAGGTGCATTGACACTATCAATTATTTTCTCAATCTGTACTTCATTTGCAACACGAGGATGAACAAGACGAAGATTTTGCTCTTGCTGATCATTGTCATCGTTAGAAAGATTGTCTTCAGGCTGATCAGGTGCAGAGAAGATGAGTTCCTCTTCGGGCTGTTCTTCAGAAGGTATGATTTCTCCAGTTCCCATAAGCTTGATGGATTCACTGGATGGAACTTCATCTAGCACATTTGGCAGGTGCTCTCTTTGCGAGCCGTTAGTCTCATCGAACCGCACATCCATAGTTTCAACCACTTTATAGTGAAAGAGGTTGAAGACTCTGTAGGAGTGTGAATCCTTTTCGTAACCAAGCACAAAACCTTCATGTGCTTTCGGTGCAAATTTTGAAGTGTGATGTGGATCCTTGATCCAGCACCTGGCACCAAATACTCTGAAGTAACTGACATTTGGCTTCTTACTAGTGAGGAGCTCATAGGATCTTTTGTTCAGAAGCTTATGAAGCTAAACACGGTTGATGACATGGCATGCAGTATCAATGGCTTCGGGCCAGAACTTTCTTCGAGTCTTGTATTCATCGAGCATCATTCGGGCCATCTCAATGAGTGTTCTGTTCTTGCGTTCCACGATGTCATTCTGCTGCGATGTGTACAGAGCTGAGAACTCATGAGTGATGCCCAAAGTATCAAGATAAGTGTCGAGGCCGGTGTTCTTGAATTCAGTGCCATTGTCACTTCTGATGTGCTTGATCTTGACGCCATAGTTGTTCATGGCTCGATTGGCGAAGCGTCTGAAGACATCCTGCACTTCAGTCTTGTAGAGGATTATATGCACCCACGTATATCTTGAATAATCATCAACAATGAGGAAGCCATAGAGACAAGCAGTAGTAGTAAGAGTTGAGTAGTGAGTGGGACCGAAGAGGTCCATGTGTAGTAGTTCGAAGGGTTGAGTCATTGTCATGATTGTCTTCGAGGGATGCTTGGCCCTCGTCATATTTCCAGCTTCGCAGACACCGCATAAGTGATCCTTCTTGAACTTGACGCCCTCGATGCCTATGACGTGCTTCTTCTTTGCAAGAGTATGCAAGTTCCTCATGCCAGCATGCCCTAGCCTCCGATGCCAGAGCCAACATTCTGAAGCTTTTGCAAGAAGACATACGGCAAGCTGTGGTCCCGCTGAGAAATCTACCATGTACAAATCATCTTTTCGATACCCTTCAAAGACTAGAGACTTGTCAGATTCCATTAGAACAAGGCAACGCTATTTTCCAAACATCACAATCATATTCAAATCGCGAAGCATTGAGACAGACATTAAGTTGAAACCAAGGGATTCAACAAGCATCACTTTATCCATGTGTCGATCCCTTGGGATTGCAACTCTACCTAGACCCAATACCTTGCTTTTACCAGTATCAGCAAATGTGATGTGACTCTTGTCAGATGGACGTAAGGTTGAGTCCATGAGAAGACTTCGCTTTTCCAGTCATGTGATTAGTACATCCACTGTCAATAATCCATTCTGAAGCAGCTGGTGTCATACCCTACAGTGCAGTTAGGGGGATAGGCTTCACAAAGAGAATTGTGACGCATAAACATTTGACGAGCAAGTGGATTATGAAAGCTTAGATCAAGGTTAGGACTAATAGGGAAAGTAGCAAGCGACTCAGGAACAAAATACATAATAAGACCATTTGGGCATTTGATCTTGCGCCCTACAAGATGTTTAAGGTCCCTAGCAATAGCTTCAGACGCATTTGATTTTCGGCTGGAGACCCTTCCCTGCAAAAGAGAGTTAAGCTTTCTTAGCCACCCACATCTTCAAGGGTGGCTTCGAAGCAATGAGTCTAAGTGCAGCATCTGAGAACTTTGGCTTTGGAGCCCTAGCAAATAGTCTTGCAGGTGGACATTAGTACTCATAAGAATAAGCAGACTAGTTCTTGGTCTTATGAACATGGCAGTTTGATGAAACGCGCTCATATTCATAGGCCTGAGTATGGTTTCCCTGCAAAACATTTGCGTTAGTGCGACTCAAGTGAGTCCTCTGTCTGTATGAAGCCTTTGGACCATATGAAGCCCGTGGTCTGGGGTTTGTCTTCTTCACTTGTGGTGTCATGACGACATACACAGGAAGATTTTCCAGACACTCTTTCGGCACCCAGACTTTCTTCATAGGTGGCCCATTCCTGCAGTTAGTACCAATATACCTGGCAAACACTTCACCATTCTGATTCTTAAACAGTTTATAGTTTGCATCAAAGGATTCATCAATAACAATGGGATTAGCACAAGTGAAGCCAGATAGGGTGGATGGATCCACTGAAGGTTCCTTTGCAGCAACCCATGTGGTTTTGGGGTACTGCTCAGGTTTCTAGTAAGAGCCATCAGCATTCATTTTCCTTTCGAACCCAACACCCTCTTTCCTAGGGTTTCAGTTCAGGATCTGCCTTTTGAGGACATCACATAGTGTCTGATGCCCTTTGAGACTTTTGTACATCCTTGTTTCAAGCAATGTCTTCAACCTAGCATTTTCATCAGCAATAGCAGTGGCATCCTCAGCAGAGGGGTTACTTACCACATCAACAGTTGAAGATATTGCAACAGTAGCAGTAGTAGAACATCCATCAACAGAGGTAGCGTTGTCATGCTCAATGCATTTAAGACATGGTGGTTCAAATCCTTCCTGAGTGGAACTGGTCTGTTTGGGGTGAAGTGACTCATTTGCCTTTTGAATATCTTCATGAGCCGCTCTCAATTTCTCAAGATCTTGCTTCCTTTGAAGATAATCATAGGAAAGCTTTTCATGAGTTGTTGAGAGCGTTTCATGACAAATTAGTTCGTCATACTTAACATGATGATTTTTTATGTCTTCAATTAAGGACTGAGATTGAGTCATTTCAGCGTCTAACAGGTCATCGCTTTTGTCTAACAGTTTTTGAATATGTTCCATAGCTTTCTGTTGTTCAGTTGCAATTTTAGCAAGTGTTTTGTAGCTGGGTTTGGAACCACAATCAGAGTCATCTTCACTGGATGTTTGATAGTGAGTAGTGCGCGAGTTTACCTTGGCACCGCGTGCCATGAAGCAGTAGGTGGGAGCGGAGTTGTCCTTGTCATTAGCATCGGCGTCGGTGATGAAGTCATTGTTTCAGTGTTGAAGATGGACTTGGCAACATAGGCTATAGCCAGACTTGCAACGCCAGAATCGGACTCCTCCTCAGACTCCACCTCCGCCTCCTCAGAAGCAGACTCCTCCTCTAAATCCATTTCCTTGCCAACAAACGCACGAGCCTTGCCAGATGAGTTTTACTTGTGTGATGAAGACTTTGATGAAGACTTGGAAGAAGACTTTGAGTATTTCTTCTTCTTCTTCTTTTCGTCAGAATCATATTCCTTACTCTTCTTCTTCTTGTTGTTCTCATTGTCCCACTGCGGACACTCGGAGATGTAGTGACCAGGTTTCTTGCACTTGTGGCATGTTCTCTTCTTGTAGTCATGAGTAGAAGCTTCATCATTCCTTGAGCTGGATCGTGAGGACTTTCTGAAGCCTTTCTTCTTGGTGAATTTCTGGAACTTCTTCACAAGCATAGCAAGCTCCTTTCCAATGTCTTCAGAACTGCAATCAGATTCTTCTTCAGATGAGGAAACAACTTTTGCCTTCAAAGCACGAGTTCGCCCATAGTTGGGCCCGTAGATGTCTCTTTTCTCAGAAAGCTGAAACTCATGTGTGTTGAGCCTTTCAAGTATGTCAGACGGATTGAGTGTCTTGAAGTCAGGGCGTTCTTGAATCATCAGGGCTAGGGTGTCAAACGAGCTGTCAAGTGATCTCAGGAGTGTCTTGACGACTTCATGCTTGGTGATCTCAGTAGCGCCGAGAGCTTTAAGCTCATTTGTGATGTCAGTGAGTCGATCAAACGTGGGGTGAACATTCTCATTGTCGTTTCTCTTGAAGAGGTTGCGAAGGACACTGATTCTTTGATCTCTCTGGGTTGAGACGCCTTCGTTGACCTTGGAGAGCCAGTCCCAGACTAGCTTGGATGTTTCCAGAGCACTCACACGGCCATACTGTCCTTTGGTCAGATGACCACAGATGATATTCTTGGCAGTGGAATCCAGTTTAATGAACTTCTTGACATCAACAGTGGTGACACCTTCACCAGCCTTGGGGACGCCATTCTTGACGACATACCAGAGGTCGACATCAATGGCTTCCAGATGCATGCGCATCTTATTCTTCCAGTAGGGATATTCAGTTCCATCAAAGACTGGGCACGCAGCGGAGACTTTGATTATCCCTGCAGTCGACATAGCTAAAACTCCAGGTGGTTAAACCGAATCACACAGAACAAGGGAGTACCTTGCTCTGATACCAATTGAAAGTGCTAGTGATCGACTAGAGGGGGGTGAATAGGCGATTTTTATGAAAGTCCTCAAAACATGGAAGTTTCAACGACAAACGATAGAAATAAACCTATTACCATGCAGTGGAAGGTAGACTACACTAAGCAAGCCATAGTCAAGTATTCAATGAAATGAAAGCACAAAGACTAATAGCAGCTAGGCAGTATAGATCAGGATGGAAGATAGTATGAAGCCAATCAGAACAAGCAGTCACAAAGTGAAGACAAATAGATAATGCAAACATGCAATGACATCACAAGGACCAATATGCAAAGAAAGAGATGGGAAGGATGGAACCAGTGGCTCGTTGAAGACAATGATTTGTTGGACCAGTTCCAGTTGCTGTGACAACTGTACGCCTGGTTAGGGAGGCTGAGATTCAACTCAGAAGACCGCGTCTTCACCTTATTCCCCTTGAGCTAAGGACACCCAGTCCTCGCCCAATTACTCTGGTAAGTCTTCAAGGTAGACTTCCAAACCTTCACAGACTTCGTTCACCGGCGATCCACAATGACTCTTGGATGCTCAGAACGCGACGCCTAACCGGCTAGTGGATTAACAGTCCTCAAGTGTAATAAGTCTTCAGATCACACAGACAGGAAGACTTCAGTGATGCCTAACACTCTTTGGCTCTCGGTGTTTAGGGCTTTGTCCTCGCAAGGATTTCTCTCTCAAAGGCTTCGAGGTGGGTTGCTCTCAAACGACAAAAGCCGTGCACTAACTCTGAGGAGCCAACCAATTTATGGTGTAGGGGGTGGGCTATTTATAGCCACTAGGCAACCCAACCCGATTTGTCCGAAATGACCCTGGGTCACTAAGGAACTGACACGTGTTCCAACGGTCAGATTTCAAACACACGCGGCAAATTTACTTGAGCTACAAGCAAAGCTGACTTATCCAGCTCTGGATAAGATTTTCTCTCATTGTCTTTGCTCGAAGACATAGGATTTTGGTTAGGCATCACTTCAGTCATTCTGACTGGTTTACTTGGACCCCACTTAACAGTACGGTGGTTCCTATGACTCAACAAAGAAGACAAAGAACGACGAAACAACTAAGTCTTTGCGCTCCATAGTCTTCACGCAATGTCTTCTCTTGTCATAGTCTTCAATGTGAATGTCTTCACATACCACCTTTGACTTCAATGTCTTCTTACATTTTAGGGGTCATCTCAGGTAGGAAAACCGAATCAATGAGGGACTTCTACCTGTGTTATCCTGCAATTCTCACAAACACATTAGTCCCTCAACCAGGTTTGTCATCAATACTCCAAAACCAACTAGGGGTGGCACTAGATGCACTTACAGGTAAGAGCATGTACAATGGTTGATAAGGTAGTCTTATCTTAAGTCTGCCACGTATGCAAGTGGTGGTAGTTTATTGGCATTTTAGTGGGTTCTTGCATTATTAGAGCAAGTACAATAGAGCTGAGTCAGCAGACTATAAGAAATAAACTAGTATCTTTCTGCTTAGTTGGAGGAAAGAGAAGAGGAGAGAGATGGTAAGCGGGCTCTTCGTGAAGAGCCAGCTCTAGCACGTGCTCCTAGGCACTTTGTGAGAATGAGAAGTGGGCCACATAATAAAAAAGTAGTACACTCTTTTGATCTATTATTGTACATGTTGGCTATAAGATGGGCTGTAGATGACATGGCACTGGCTTATAGCCAGCAGCTGGCTATACTATTAACCATGCTCTTAGGGGTTTCTTGTAAGGAACAGTGTACGTACTACTAGCGACAAATGGCGATTCTAGGTTGCGTTGTACTCCAACGAGTACTACTAGTGGTTGCAGGAGTGTATACCTCATTTTGTGGGTTTGATCCTGGCTGAACCCACGACGGCCTTTTTAAAAAAATAGTACTACTACACTTCGCTGCGAGCCAATATTTTACACGGGTAGTTTGAGTTTTGATGTCAAACGGACGTGCGGCCCCACAAACTGGGTGCACTGGACAGCCTAGCCACGTGAACGGGTTTTCCTTCCCGGCATCCCGTGGCTCGCGTGCTCGCCCTAGCTGGACCTTGCTTGCTGCTTCCTCATCAGCTAGTAGCATATTTAAACTAGAGCCTCCCAATTAAGCCCGAGGAGCCGGAAAAGCCTAGCGGGGCATTGGGAACTGTGCAATATGGCTCTGCACGTAAAGTGCTCTAATACTACTCTGTAGCTTGTGGCATTGCACGCATGGACTTCACTCCATTATCGGCTCTACTATAAAAGAAATTCCTCTTGACGTGTTTTTTTTGAAACGGAGGCAAAAGCTTTGCTTCATCTCATTCATAAAGAAGGAACTACTAACAAAGTTCGACGAGATCCATTACACCTCCACAAATGGAAGCGAAAAACCTAGTCTCGCTGTATCAAATAACTCAAATGTTCTGCCCCCACAGTAACCGTCACTGATAAATAGGCTGCTAGTGTGTGCGTGAGAGGAGCGACTGAGTAGGCCAGCTACGTGAGAGGAGCGGCTGAATAGAGCACCGAGAATACCCACTAGGCCACTACGTAGGTGTACTTCCCCTGCATTGATAGTACAGCGATTGTTCTAGAGAACAGTAGTACCCTCCACTTCCAACTGTAGCTCCTTGGCCCTGAGATTCAAGAGTTCAAAACTGGTGCACTATACTAGACTAGACTAGAAGTACAATACATCGCACTACTAGTTGAGAAAAGTAGTACTAGTACTGCTACAATACGAGTATGTACTCCTCCGTCACATAATGTAAGACGTTTTCTGACACTAGTTGGCGTGTGCAAAAAATGGCAAAAACATACCCAAAATTTCTTAATCCACGCCAAAAACTACTACCTAGTGCCAAAAATTTCTTACTAGTGTTATTATTTACAGTATAATGCAATCCCATAACATTCCATAATGCTAGTACTAGTAGTAAATAATAGCCTCACCCCTTCGCTGAGGAACGATCTACAATTGGAAGGGATGAGGCCCTGCGGTTACTACGCTCTTATCTCCTCCTCGCCAGTTCCCCTCCCCCCGAAGAGAAGGCAGTTCGTCGCTGCTCCCATGGATTCACCAGGCGGTTCTCCTCCTCGTCGGGGCTGGGAGACCTTGGACAAGGATCCTCTGGGAGAAATCACACGCCGCTCCGACGTCCTCACCGCCGCAAGACTCGGTGCTTCCTGCACCAACTTTTTCAAGAGGCTGCCTAAACAGGCTTGGGAAAAGGACATGCTTATTGGTCTTCCATGTGTCCTCGAGGAGAAGGTTCTTCTATGGGACAATCCTTCGAACAGTCCACCGCTCCCTGGCCATGGTTGCACGTTGACTCCACTAGAGTTGTCGACGTTGAGAGGTAGTCGGATTTTGTCCGATGAGAAGGTCAGTGATGGAGTTTGATCATGTAGTACTTAGTTATTCCATTTCCATCCCGTAATTTCTCCGCTGCCCACCGTCTTATATATAGGTATGGGTCGGTGCCAATGAAGATTGGCTTTCATACCTCCGCCCGGATACCACCATCATTTTGCACAACATCCACAATAGTGCGGCCGTTCCGGTAGACCCCTTCTCCACCATTGGGATCGGCCTTCCGGACTGGCTGGGCTTGAATACATATGATGATGCCTACATGAGATTGAAGAAGATAGCAATTGTGGACCCGACGACAAAGCGACGCGGCTACGATGATTAATATCTCATCACGGTGTTCGACATAAGGATTGCCATCAATGCAAGAGGTAGTAACGGCAAAGGCTGGCGCATGTTGGCGGCGGCAGATTTGTACCCCTACACGTTCAAAGACGCCGTGCGCCATCTAGGCCGGATCTTCACGGTGACAAGCCAGGGGACTTGTTTCATCTGGTTGCCATCCTACGGTATGGGAGATTACAAACGGAATGCACAAACCATCATTTGCATCCCCAACGGTACTCCATTATTTTGCAGGGACCAGTCATCCCCCGATCAAAATAAGATCGCCGATCCTGGATGTGCATTTGCATCTGCGATTCGGTCTAACCTGGAACCTTGTAGTTGACTTTGGCATATTGGGATCAACTATCTTAGCAGTCGTTACCCATGGTACCACTGATGTGCAACATGGTCACACAATCTACCACAATCGGACCGTCACCATCTACCCATGTATTCCATTTTTTAACCCTCTCGCCTTCTCTTTCATTGTTGTACTAGTAGTATACTTTGTAGTACTAGTAGGAGTACTTTTTACCTTGGAGAACGCGTATAGCTAGCTAGGCCCTTGAAGACTTGAACCCACTAGATGCCACCATTTTTGTTTTTCCATGTCTTACTATCTCATCCATGTAGCCAAGAGTTGCTATATATAATAAGCCGGTTATTTTACTTCCTCTATACCGGAGTAGTACTATTTGCTGCACAGTATTACTGTCCGCCATATTTGAGCACAACATTATTATGCATGGACCTTGACTATGTACGTCACCATGTGTCCAGATCTGGGATACTGCGTGTACTAGATGAATAGTGCCGAGTTCGACCCCCGTGATGCTACGTGGGTGCTGAGGAACACTCTTGGAGAGTACTCGCTTTTCATCGGGGATAGCTACCCCATTGTGAAGTGGATGCCACCTTCCGTGCACGACACGGAAGGCCTGCCGTTCATGAAGCATGGTTGTGTCTTCAGTGCGCACCGCCGGATGAACGACATGCTGGGACACGCTATCCCTGATTTATGCCGCTTCAGCTTGGATGAGTCTCCATCGTGTGGAACCGGACTAGAAAGCTACGACAATGATTCCTGTTGCCCACCGCTATGGATCGTACCATCCATGAAGAACACCTGGGACTGGAACCTAGAGGAGGACATGTAGCCCATCTATAACGTGTAAGTGGAGTATGGTAATTGTGAACGGTAGCGCTGTGAATATATGTAGACTAGTCGTGCACAAATTTATCACATGAATTGGAGATGAACTTGTGTGGCATACTGGCATTTATCCTTTAGAATATATTACTAGTAAATGTGTTATGTGTACGTGCAACTTGTGTGGTTGTTGCACGGGCTCCAACACGCTCTTTGTTAAAAAAAAGGTGGCACAGCTTTGGATATACGTGACGTGGCGGCATCATACAGTAGCATCATTCACTATAGTTGTAGTACAGTCCTACTAGGACGACAACTCCTATAAAACCTTGCGCTTGGCTCTTTGCCTCTTTGGGAGGTTCAACAGTTCGTAGTCGTGTGAACCTTGCACTTGGCTCTTCGCCTCTTCGGAAGATCCAACAATGATGATACTACAGTACAATATGCTTCTGGCAATCTGACACCGATTGAACTGCTGCACGTCCACCACGAGGGCGAGGGCGAGGGAGAGGGAGAGGGTGCTATAGTCAAAACCCTCTCCTCGTCCTGCGAACCACCACGCGCGTGGGCGAGGGAGAGGCGTAGTAAGCAAGCTTCTCCTCGTTCGGCGAGTTGATGGGACACATCAAAGCAGTACTAGTAGTAGTAGTAGTAGTCCATACTGCGTCCTTTCCGATTAATATGGCTTAATTTGAAACGAGAAAAATACACTGGCGGTCGACGTATGTAACAATACGCTCTTTACGGTCACTATATATAGTTTTGCGGCGATTATACGATCACTAGCTCATCATAGAGCACCGTATTGCACCCTACTGACCGGCCACATAGTCGACGTGGCACTTTGTTGACTGGTTAAATTGTCACCTGGTTTCTGGGTCCCACCTATCAGTTGGCAGAGCAAATAAATCAGTTAAACAAAACTTTACGCAGGCGCGACACGAGTCCAACCCTTGCGCGCGAACCACCCTGGCTGTGTATGTGAGTGCATGCACGTGTCCTCCCTCGGTCTTCCAACAAAGAGTGTACATCGGCTATAAAACAAAGAGTGTAGTACATGATGTACATCTACACTTCCAATGCATTTAGCCTTTAATGTAAATCGATATTGATTGACTAATGCACCAACTTGTGCTGTAGGTATAGGCTACATGTCTATCCTTAATTACAGCATGCAACGGCCTTCATTTAATCTTCTTATCTCAATGGTCGCATGCACACATAAGTCCGCTACTTTTGGGCGTTAACTATGCCCTGGTGAATGTGTAAATCTCTAAATGTACAGTCTTTCACGGACGTAGGGAGTAGGTTGAGCACTTGAGCGTGAGCGTGTGTGTTGCATCGTGTGCCGTGTGCCGCATGGGTGCGTGAGTGTTGCGTGCGTCCATGTGTACATGTGAGTGTTGCATGTTGCATGCATGCATGCATGCATGGGGCTTACTCCCTCCCATTGACATGTTCATATTTCAAGCTTCCTCTGTTCCCTCCATATGGTGATACTCCCTCTGTTCCCAAATAGTACAGAGTAAAAGCCTCCCTCTATTCCCAAATACGGAGTATTTGTCTTTCTATAGATTTCAACAAGTGACTAGGTACAGAGCAAAATGAGTGAAGTGAGTGTAGAGGCATAGGGATACTATAGAAAGGAAGTCCTCGCGGTCCATTATTCCCCATCTCGGGCAGAGAGAACTATTCACCTAGTCTTCGTAGTGAAGTGACAATACACGCTGCAGCAGATGGGACACGTAATTAATAAGCTAAACTAGCGTGTTGGTGTTACTAAATCAGCCTTACCCAGTACTACCATCTCTTCTTCTTCCTCCTCTCTTCCCCATCGTCGACCGCACACCATTTACCCCCGCTCACTGCTCGCCCGCCCGTGCCATCTTCCTTGGTAGCTCGCGCATACCATATCCCCCCGCTCACTGCTCGGCCACACGAGGAGAAGCTTCTTCGCTCGCCCTCCCGAATCCACTTCCCCGCTGGCTCGCAGGCACCGAAAACGCTAATGGCAGAACCGACTGACACGCAGACACGCGATTGGTATTCCCTCCCCGATGTTCTCTTGGAGCAGATCTGTAGTCGTCTGGACCTACTCAGCACCGTTCGTCTGGCCGCATGCTCGGTGTCTTTGTACCGTCTACTCGTCTGCAACCGGCCGGCTCTTTTCAAGACACCCTGCTTGCTGATGGCCGATCCTCGCAGGTGGCCTAGACACCGACTTGACGATCCTATGGAGGTTGTTGTGGTGCCCCTCGACATGCTACCACTACCCGTCCACCTGTCCTTCATGCGCGGCCACTACAGGGCGGGCATGAAGGCCAACTGGATCGTCCTCATCCACCACACCGGTAGTCCATGGCATCTCGTGGATATCTACACCCAGCGAGAGATCACCCTTCCATCGTTGGATACCACCGCCATCGAGCCTCGCGGCCCGCCGGACACTCCTGCCTACTATGCACGAGATGCTTCAAGCTTTTGGCTCGACCTCTATTTGCAGAAAGTTGTAATCTGCGAAGTGCCCACACCATCAGAAGACTACATGGATTACAAGCTCATTGCCTTGTTCAACATGGGATTAGTCTATCTGGAATCCGATCGCCATACATGGTTATGGCTCATCATCAATCCTGTTGAGGCAACATTTCTGTCTGATGCTATAGTGCACAATGGCATCGTTTACGTGGTCGACACATAGATTGGCTGCCTATACTGGTGGAATCTATCGTCGTGTAATTGTTCTATCTCATCTCATCTTTACCTTATGAATACGACTGCTTGTTCATTTGTTACAAATTTAGAATACATAGCATGTCTACAACCACATCGTTGTTATATGTTCCTCTCATTTCCTAGATTTTTATGACCACACATGTTATTGTTAGAGTTGATATGAGAACAATTGGCATCTAATGATTGTTAGAATACATATTATGAGCATAACATCATGATTGCTATATGTTACCCTCATTTACAAGATTTTTATAACAACGCATGTTATTGCTTAGAGTTGATATGAGAACAGTAGTAGTAAGTGCTACGGTAGAATATGAGTACGCGCTGTCATAGGTGTTTTCCTCTCATTGTTACATGATGTTTGAACCATGACATATTGCTAGAATATGAAAGCCATTGGCTTATTTTTTTTAACTTGGGGTATGATTATGACCACGACATTGCAATTCTCTGTCTATGATATGTGTCACTATTATAATAATCTTAATTCCACACATACTCTGAACATGATTGTTTATTTTTGTCCTTTTGGTCTCCAATTTGAATTGTTGCAGTAGACGCAAATGCGCTGGCCTTCATGATTCCAGGACCTGGAATCATACTAGCCAATGGGTGGTGGTTTATCGCTCGTTCAGCTGACGGTGGTCATTTTATGCTCATTCGCACGTACCAAATTGACCAAACCATTACATCAAACCACATGTAGTACAATGCATGGGGCATTTGTGACATTGATGGCTATGGCTGCTTCGTGTTCGAGAAAGATCCCAGCTCCGTTGGGCCAGGCGTATTCAACTGGAGGCGGGTTTACAGCCTCGGCAACCACTCCTTGTTCCTCGGGCTCAATTATCCGATCATCCAACCAATCATCGATCATATCACTGGCGATGATTACTATGCTATGCAACTTCCATTCGCGAGGGGGGGGGCTGTGTTTACACATCATACCATGGGTTTCATGAATCACCATATCAAGAGATTCATCGACATAGCTTGTTGCCAGATAATCTTCAGCGTGTGAAAGGCATCAAGCTTCCAAGCGATGGATGGCTTTTGCAAACCCGACATGCGGCGATGTGGTTCATGCCAACAATAAATATGCACAACTTGATTCGTGCTGATATCTAGACTGAGCCATGTATTCTGCTGATGTAGCATGACCCTCTTTTGTTGGATATTATGTACTGTTGTTAGTTTGAAGCACTCCTCTAGTTTGAAGGATATATACATTCCTAGGATCAAGTGCATCCTAACTCACCTGTGTATGATGTATTGATAATGATGATGGAGATGCTATGCAAAAGCCATATATATATATATATATTAGTTAGGCTTCAAGTGCGTACTTGTTAGTTAAACCTAAGTATAAATTGTGACACTAAATACGACTAGTAAGTAGTACAGTAGCAGTACTAGTATACGTCGGTCAAAGTATTCATCATATCCACACATTGAATTGACGTGACAACACGCTGCGCGAGAGGTGACACAAGAATCCCGGCGGCGTGTTCGGGTATTCTGGACTCCAGAATTGGAGTACCACTTATCTGTCGAAATCTTTTATCATTCACTTAAAACAGTCGATTGATCATACATTCAGTACCATATAACTGGAATTACCGATGCAAGTCGAAGAAGGATTGGCCGGTGCTACCGGCTGGCGTCAAGTTCAATCCCACGGATCAGGAGCTGATCGAGCACCTTGAGGCCAAAGTGAGTGCTGACAGCGCGAGATTTCAGTCTCTCATCGATTTGTTCATACCAACCATCGACAGCGAGCACGGCATATGCTACACCCAACCTGAGAAACTTCTAGGTAAGACACCGATCGGCCGTCTACTTGCACAAACATATTCCTTTGTTTATAGCTCTATTTTTCTTTTTAGACGGAGACCTGGTGAAGCAATTACAATTTGACAGTTAATAAAAAGTGAAACAAGTGACTGCAACATGCCAAAGATGTTATGAAAATGCCAACTTGGTACACTAAAACATGTATTCCACAATACTGCAGGTATCACACTGAGTGGC
Source organism: Triticum monococcum (assembly GCA_034509565.1). NCBI lineage: Eukaryota > Viridiplantae > Streptophyta > Magnoliopsida > Poales > Poaceae > Triticum > Triticum monococcum. The sequence continues at coordinate 238,546,953 of CM067843.1, forward strand.
CTAAGGAAGCATTTCTTCCAGCCCAATTCCAGGGCGTTCAAAAGGGGCATGTGGACACGTCGCAAGATACAGTCGGAGTGTGGCATGCACGCGATGTGGCACAAGACCGGCAATACCTTGCCGGTGATGGTCAACGGCCGGCAGACGGGCATCAAAAAAGGTTCTGGTGCTGCACACCAACAAGAACTTCGACCAGCAGAGGACCAACTGGGTGATGCACCAGTACCACCTCGGGGACCTGGAGCAAGAGAAGGAGCGGGAGCTAGTCCTCTGCAAGATTTTCTACCAGATGGACACTTGGGCCAGGAGTAAAAAGATTATAAGTTAGTTTGGTATTGGTAGTTGTACTACCTTGTCGTCCGCAAGTTGGTATGGTTGTTAATGATCTTTTGGTATGAACTTGCATTTGCTTCCAACCATCATGCCGAGGGTCGACGTCGATATAAAGCCGAATCATTTGTTTCGCAACAAATTTTCAGGCACCTGATTTTTATTTGATGGGTAGCATAAGCACCCGTAGTTCGAATTTCCAATTCTCCAATTTTTTCGAAACAAGTGCATGCACTTATTATCACGATAAAAAACAATATTCGTGCTGCATCCCAGTTATCAGTTTGTACTTGCAAAATAATCTCGTTTATTGAGCACGTATATTGTTTTTTCAGGTCGAGCAAGTTTCAACTAGGCTGTAGACTGCCCAGGGTTGGTTTTGTTTTTAACAGGCCCAGCCCATGACGACAACGGGGCACAAAGATCCAGTAGGTATCTACTGGCCTCTGGCCCGCCAGTGTTAGTTATAATTTGTCTTACAACATCCACAGGCAGTTTTTTTACTGAATCAAACACAAAGCCTAGTTCTATTTTCCTCTTGAAACGCATGTCCTACATCCGTTTTTCTAATCTCTACCTATAGTTTCACTAGTTCATATACACGTATCATTATATTGAAAACACATAAAATTCCCTTTTCATATTTTACATCCTTATTTTTGTTGTTTTTTCCCACCCATCGTTGATTTTTTACCACTGGCTTTCCCTTAAACCAACTCAATTGTCCCACGTCTTATTTGCTTACAAAAACAAAATGATTTTTTTGGCAAATCAATAAGTTCTTAAAAAATGTTTATCATTTCGGGATTACAACAGTTCGGACTCCACCGAAATATGCAAAATAAGGTTGAACTTTTTGACCGTGGTCCTGGGCAGAAAATGGGCTGTAATAAATTACTTAAGAATTAGCAAATGGGCTGCAAATTATAAAAAATAGAAAATGGGCTTTATGTTGCCTGTCACAAATTTGGAGGCTGACTTGTGGGCCTACTAAGTTCATGCATACACAAGGTTTCTCAAAAAAGAAACTTAGTCAACAATCGACTCTACCAGCGTCAGACCGTTAGATGTCAATCTAACGGCAATCGTGCTTCTTTAGTCTCTGATCTTCCTGCCCCAGCCGCCCAAACCAGCGCCGTCGGAACCGCCTGCTCCCGCCTCCCATGGCCGGCAGTGCTGCCGGGCAGGCCTCACGGCCCCATCATACTCGCATCCCTAGCCTGTCTATCCCTCTACTCACCCACACCTCCTGTTATTTTCCGGCGACGGCAGCCGAACCAGTCAACCCTCGTACTCTCCACCGCGTGGGCAGCCACTGCCGTGTCTTCCCCGGCTCCGTGTCGTTCCCTTCGTAGGCCTCGCCGTCGTCCACCACCCTGGTGCTCTCGGCGCGGCGTGGTCAACGATGTCCATCCAACGGCCGTAGTGCTTCTTCAACCTCTGGTCTTCTTGCCCCAGCCGCCCAAAGCAGCGCCGGTCGTGCCGCATGCTCCTGCCTCCCGTGGCCGGCTGTGCTGCCACGGAGGCCTCACCGTCCCCATACAACTCCCACCGCTGGCCAGGCCATTCCTCCACTCACCCACTCCCCCTGTTATTCTGCGGCGACGACAGCCTCACACCACAGCCGAACCAGTGAACCCTCATACTCCTCTCTGCGTGGGCATCCACTGCCGCGCCTTCCCCGGCTCCGCGTCGTCCCCTTCCTAGGCCTCGTTGTCGTCCACCGCTGTGGTGCTCTCGGTGCGGCGTGGTCAATGTGGTCAACGACCGACTTCCATCGGAAGAGTACTGTACGTGGAGAGGCTGACAGCTGGGTCCACGGTAGCCGCAAGGAAGTGCCTCCTTATTACGTGCAAAATAATTATTCCTCCACCTGATAGCAGGGACCCACCAAACGGGCCACCAGTATTTCATGGAAAAAACGTTCCCCCCCTGACTGTTGGGACTCACCGGATGGGCCACCGTATTTCGCGAAAAAAACATTTGCCCCTGACTGCTGGGACCCACCGGATGGACCACCATATTTCGCGAAAAAAACCTTCCCTCGCTGTCAGCTCGGTCCCACCGGAAGTGCCTCCTTATTACGCACAGAAAAATGAATACTCCCCCTGCTAGCTAGGACCCACCATGGTGGGAACCTGACTTGTGGGCCTACTAAGTTGACGGGGACAGAGGGCTTTGTCAACTTAGTCAATATGAACGATTCTAGCTCCAATGACCGAATGATGTCCATCCAACGACCGTCGTGCTTCTTCAATCTCTGCTCTTCCTGCTCCAACCGCTCAAACAAGCGCCGACGGGACTGCCTGCTCCCTCCTCCCCACGGCCGGCTCTGCTGCCGCGCAGGCCTCACCGCCCCACCGTAATCCCATCGCTGGCCTAGCCATCCCTCTACTCACCCACACCTGCTGTTATTCTTCGGCGATGGCAGACGAACCAGTAAACCCTCGTACAATCGTACTCCCCTCCGCGTGGGAAACAACTGCCGAATCTTCCCTGCCTCTATGTCGTTCCCTTCCTAGGCCTCTCTATCATCCACCACCCCGGTGCTCTCGGCGCGGCCTGGTCAACGTGTGAAAGGATCGATATGGTTGACTAGAGGGGGGGGGTGAATAGGCAACTAACAATTTTTAGTGTTTCTTTAGCAATTTAAACTTTGCATCAAAAATAGGTTGTCTAGATATGCAACTAGATGAGCAACCTATATGATGCACCACTAGTAGGAACACAAGCAAGCAAGATATATGAAACAAATAAGCTACTCAAGTAAAGGCACGAGATAACCAAAAGTGGAGACGGTGGAGACGAGGATGTGTTGCCGAAGTTCCTTCCCTTTGAGAGGAAGTACGTCTCCGTTGGAGCGGTGTGGAGGCACAATGCTCCCCAAGAAGCCACTAAGGCCACCGTAATCTCCTCACGCCCTCACACAATGCGAGATGCCGTGATTCCACTATTGGTGCCCTTGGAGGCGGCGACCGAGCCTTTACAAACAAGGTTGGGGCAATCTCCACAACTTAATTGGAGGCTCCCAACGACACCACGAAGCTTCACCACAATGGACTATGGCTTCGCAGTGACCTCAACCGTCTAGGATGCTCAAACACCCAAGAGTAACAAGATCCACAAGGGATTAGGAAGGGGGGAATCAAATATCTCTCGGTGGAAGTCTAGATCGGGGCCTTCTCGACCTCTCCCGAGCAAATCAACACGTTTGGTTGGCTAGGGAGAGAGATCGGGCAAAAATGGAGCTTGGAGCAATAATGGAGCATTAATGGTGGAAGAGGTAAGTCAACGGGGAAGAAGGAGACCCTTTATATAGTGTGGAGAAAAGATCCAACCATTGCCCACCTACCAGCCCGCGGCCAGCGGTACTACCGCGCAAGGTCCGCGGTACTACCGCACGGCCACGCGGTAGTACGGCTTGCGGTCAGGCGGTACTACCGTGACCATAGCGCGGTACCACCGCGAGGCAAGAGCCCGATAGGAGGACAGGGTACAACCATGCATACTTCCGCAAAATAACGGTAGTAACAAAAACGCGACACAGTAGTACTGCCGAGGGGCAGTACTACCGCCTGGCTTCCTAGCGCGGTACTACCGTACAGCGAAAGCGGTAGTACCGCGGAGGTGCGGATGTAAAATTTTACATCCGCCCCTACTACCGCACCCGGGCGGCACTAGCGAGTGGGCTGCGGTAGTATGGCTCCAGGGGGAGCGGTACTACCGCAAGCACCAGCGGTACTACCGCGCGCCTGTGCGGTACTACCGTTGGTGCTCACGGTACTACCGTTGCCCCTGGAGCGGTACTACCGCAACCACAAGAACAACCAGTCACATGAGGCAGAGAAAACGGACGAAGCTCCAAGGAAGAAAGAGAGGGATGCAAGGAGACGTGTACGTGATGATTCCACCCAAACCTTTCCAACGCGGACCCCCTCTTAATAGTACGGCTTCCCTACGACTCAAATCCACCAAAAGGAAACGTAGAAAAGACGCCGTCTTCGTCAGTCTTCGAGGGACACCCAATCGTCTTGTGCCTAGCAGAGAAGAGTCTGGAAAGCTCATGACACACGATTAGTCCGCAAATGCGTTGTCATCAATCACCAAAACACTTAGGGATAAATATGACCTTACAATCTCCCCCTTTTTGGTGGATTGATGACAAAACGGGATTTGCATAAAGAAAAAAAAATATTAAGTATATGCAAGCCCCTCCTCTCTATAATATAGACGGGCTCCCCCTAGATGTGTGCCACCTAGATGAGTGCTTTGGACTGCACGGCACACGAATACTAGGATCACAGCTCCCCCTATGTTATAGAAACAAAGCATATCTATCACTATACAAGATGTAGCAAACATAAGATAACTAAGATAGATAGATAGAGTGCATATGTCTTACACCATATGGAGGATAGGTCTCGAAGACACAAACCAAACAAAAGCAAACGAGGTCCAAGCAAACACACCACACACACTAAGCACGACACACGCAAAACGCAAATCCCTACACTCTCTCCCCCTTTGGCATCGAGACGCCAAAAAGGCAGAGAGGACACCTACAGCACAAGTGGTAGCTCAAGCAGAGAAGTCGTCCCACTGCTCCTGGTGCTCCTCGTCAGACTCGGCAGCTGGGATAGTCTCCTCCATGTCCTCCTCTGAACTGGTCCACGTGTAGCCCTGCTTAGACATCCAGGCAGCCTCAGGAGTGATGACGTCCTCCGACCCGCCAGACACATCCTCGCCAAAGAGCCTCATCGCTTTCTTGTCACGGCGGCGACTTTCCTTGTCAGACACGTGAGCCCTGTACTGTCCCTTCGCCTGCATGCAGAAGAGAGTCTTCATCTTGTCCTTCAACTTCTTGGCCCATGATGGCTCAAAGGAAGAAGTGGTGAACCTGGCATCACGGTCCTCAGCAGCACGATCCTCAGCACGGTCCTCAGCACGGTCTCAGCAGCCTCCCCCTGACAGGTAGCCCTCCTAGCAGAAGATGCCTCAGCACGAGTAATGGTGTTGGCCCAGTTGGGCTTGACGCGGAGGCAGATGGACTCATGGCGAACCCAGTCTGGAGCAAGGAACTCATCTCCTGGAAACGTCTTCTCCCAAGTGGTAGAGAGCAGCAGATGCAGGTATGGGCCATAAATAGGAACCTTGCGAGTGAACACAGCAAACCGGAGCTCACACCACATGATGTGAGAGACATCAAGTGGCTGAGTCTGAGAAGAACGAGCCTCTGCACACAGGAGCAGCATGTCCACTAGATATGCATGAACCTTGTCCTTGTCGCCAATGCGTGGGAACAGAGTGTTGCGGAAGATGCGATGCATGATATCCAGAAAAGAGTTCAACACCCAAGTAGACTTGCCATTGGGAAGTACCTTCTCAACAAGGAAGGGCTGAAGCAGGTTCTTGTTGGCAGACTCAGAGTTGGCATGGGGACGGACACCAACTGGGGTGTGGAGCCCGTCATCAGGAATGTGCAGCAGATCCATGAACTCTTTCCATGTAGCAGACAGCTGACGGCCATTGGTCATCCAAGTCATCCTCCGCTCCACCCCGGGATGAAAGTACACTGAGGCAAAGAACTGACAGATAAGCTCAGGGTCATAGTCAAGGTGAAAGGAGATCACCGGCTCAATAGCAAACTGCTCCACCAAGTCCAGAGCCTCTCCAAAATAGTCACGAAACTTGTCTTTCCGCAGGTGATGCATATCAATCCACTTGACATCCACATAGGTGTTCTGCTTGTTCTTGATCACATCCAGATAGATGAGAACCTGTTGCTTGGTCCAGAACAACTCGGTGCCTTTGAGGGTAGCCCGAGGATTCACATAGGGATTGATCTTCCGGCGCTCGACATACTCAGTGGCGGAGATCTCGTCCATGGCCTTAGCCGGTTCCTTGAGCTTGCTGGCAGTAGTCTTGACATTGCGCTTGGGGGCCTTGGAGCCCTCTGGGGCTTCATCTTGGGGGTTGCGCAGACGCTTGGAGCTGGTGTCACGGCTGGGATTGGAACGGCGAGAGCCACCACCTGAGACACACAACGCAAAACACCCACAAAAGCCAAGAGAGATTAAAGCAAAGATCACAACAAAGACGAGGGAAACAAATAGAAAGCACACATGATACATGCCTAGAGGGAGTTTTGAATCCTACGGTAGTACGGCCGGCGCGGTAGTACCGCACCTGCGGAACAGTAGTACTGCACGGCACACGGTAGTACCGCGCCTGATGGGCGGTAGTACCGCACGGCACACGGTAGTACCGCACATCGGCCACGGTAGTACCGCGTCGTGCTAGATCTGAGACGATTCAAATCTGAGAAAGCCGGTGAAATCACGGCGGTACTACGGTTGGACAAAGCTACCATAAGACAGCATATCAAGTATGTCTCCTACGCATCACGACTCTCCTACATCCTACTCTTGCAAAGATTTAGCCTAAAATCTCAAGAACACCAAGTTTCTCCCCAAAAGTCTAGAAGCGAGAAAATAGCCAAGAAAAGGAGAGATTTGGGGAAAAACCTTGGTCCATGGCAAGAGGAAGTGGTGGGGAACGATCCCACCGGTCAGAATCCGAGGAGAGTGGCCGGAGACGGAGATCCGGCGAGGGCCTCCGGCGCTATTCTTGAGAGGGAGAGACGTAGGGAGAGAGAGACAATGAATGGGTATGGGGAGTTGGAACTCCCCTGCCCGAGTCATAACCTCCCCACGCGCCCTTGACGGCATGGTAGTACCGTGCCCAAACACGGTAGTACCGCGAAGAGCGGTAGTACCGTGCTGGGTGCGGTAGTACCGTGCCTCCCAAGCGGTAGTACCGCGCCAAGGCGCGGTAGTACTATGGGCTCAAGAGAATGCAAGTTTCAAGCACGAAAAAGACAGGATCTTTGCACAAAACCGCTCCGAGCAAGCACAACACAACAAAACCACGCAACACAAAAACCAGACGGGCAAACGACAAATGAACCAAACACGAGACACCACCTCTCCAAAAGAGAGGGCGGTGGCCGTAGCCACCTATGTTTGAGTCAAGTGGTATGGCACCGCAAAGAATTATCCTTGGGTCCATGACCAAAACTCGTCTTTGAAGCACAAGCACCATCAAACATGGCTAAATGTGAAAGACTCGATTAATTTATGCATAATGGGGGGAGGGAGAGTTCATTGAGAGAACAACACTCCCCCTATGTCCATGGCTACATCTAAACAAGACAACAAGTTGCGTGCAGTGGGGTGTGCAAGGGTTCAAGCAACATTGCTCGAATCAATGATATTTAGCTCATGCCTTAACTCGCGAAATCTTGCTTCATCCAAGGGCTTCGTGAAGATATCTGCAAGGTTATCATGAGTGTTGACGTAGTTGAGCTCGATCTCTCCTCGCCTAATGTGATCCCGGATGAAGTGATACCGGATCTCAATATGCTTCGTCTTGAAGTGTTGCACCAGGTTGAGAGAGATCTTGATGGCACTTTCATTGTCACACCAAAGAGGCACTTTGTCACAAGTGACACCGTAATCCTTTAAAGTTTGCCTCATCCATAAGAGTTGTGCACAACAACTACCGCCGCCACATACTCCGCTTCGGTGGACGAGAGAGACACACAACTTTGCTTTTTGGAAGACCAACTTACCAAAGAGCAACCAAGGAATTGGCACCCTCTGGAAGTGGACTTCCTATCCACTTTGTCTCCCGCCCAATCGGAATCCGAGTACCCTACAAGCTTGAAGTTTGATCCTCTTGGGTACCATAAGCCAAAGTTTCGGGTATGAGCCAAATATCGAAAGATTCGTTTGACCGCCACATAGTGGCTTTCCTTAGGTGCGGCTTGAAACCGTGCACAAATTCCCACACTCAACATGATGTCTGGTCTAGATGCACAAAGGTAAAGCAAGGAGCCAATCATGGAACGATATACCTTTTGATCCACAACTTTACCATTTGGATCTAAGTCAAGTTGGCACTTGGTGAGCATTGGAGTGGAAGCCGGCTTGACGTCACTTAGCTTGAATCTTTTGAGCATGTCTTGAGTGTATTTGGATTGATTTATGAAGGTTCCTTCTCTTCTTTGCTTCACTTCGAACCCTAGAAAGAACTTCAACTCCCCCATGGAAGACATCTCGAACTTTGAGGTCATGAGTGCGGCAAATTCCTCATTGAAAGCTTTGTTAGGGGAACCAAAGATAATATCATCAACATATAATTGGCACACAAACAACTCCCCTTTGACCTTCTTAGTAAAAAGAGTGGGGTCGATTATCCCAACTTCAAACCCACGGTCTTGCAACAACTCGGTAAGGTGGTCATACCACGCACGTGGGGCTTGTTTAAGGCCATAGAGTGCCTTATCGAGTTGATACACATGATCGGGAAAGTAGGGATCCTCGAACCCGGGGGGTTGCTTGACGTACACCAATTCATTAATGGGACCATTAAGGAAAGCACTCTTCACATCCATTTGATGTAACTTAAAGTTATGATGAGAAGCATATGCAATCAACATGCGAATGGATTCAAGACGAGCGACGGGAGCAAAGGTTTCACCGTAGTCGATACCCTCGACTTGGGAGTAGCCTTGCGCTACCAAACGAGCCTTGTTGCGAATGATGATCCCATGGGCATCTTGCTTGTTCTTGAATATCCACTTGGTTCCAATGACATTGTGGTTCCCCGTTGGCCTTGGCACCAATCTCCACACCTTGTTACGCTCGAAGTTGTTGAGTTCTTCATGCATGGCATTGAGCCAATCCGGATCTTCTAGCGCCTCATACACCTTGAGAGGTTCCACACAAGAGACAAACGCGTGATGCTCACAATAATTTGCTAATTGTCTACGAGTGCTTACCCCCTTTCTTAAGCTTCCAAGCACATTCGTCATGAGATGATCCTTGGTGGAGAGCTTGGAAGCAACCTTGGCGGCACGACGCTCTAATTCCTCCTCGGTGGTGAGTTGAGGAGCGGTTACTTGATCATCTTGAGCATCGTCATGAACTTGTTCTTGGTCTTGAACTTGCTCGGGGGAAAGAACTTGACCTTGGGCATCCCTTGGTGTATCAACACCGTCTTGAGTATGATCTTGCCCTTGGTCTTGTTCATGAGGTTGAGGGCCTTCACTTTGTTCTTCGAAAGCGTGTGGGCCTTGGGTTGGTGATGGATCCACAAGAGTGGAGCATTGTCCTTCTCCTTCGGCCACAAGGGGTTCCTCAATGGGAAGGATGAAACCAACACCCATTCTTCTTATGGCTTGAGGAGGAATTTCATCACCTACATCACAAGTGCCACTTTGCTCCACTTGGGAGCTGTTATTCTCATCAAACTCCACGTTACACGTTTCCTCAATAAGTCTCGTGGACTTATTGAGGACACGGTAAGCATGAGAGTTTGTAGCATAACCAACAAATATGCCCTCATGAGCTCTAGCCTCAAATTTAGACAACCGAACACCTTTCTTGAGAATGAAACACTTACACCCGAATACCCGAAAGTACTTGAGGTTGGGCTTGTTACCGGTGAGTATCTCATATGGAGTCTTGTTCAAGCCCTTGCGGAGGTAGAGCCGATTGGATGCATGACACACGGTGTTGATGGCTTCGGCCCAAAAGTTGTACGGGGACTTGAACTCCGCCATCATGGTCCTTGCCGCATCCATCAACGTCCGGTTCTTTCTCTCCACAACACCGTTTTGTTGAGGGGTGTATGGTGCGGAATATTGATGCTCGATTCCCTCATCACTAAGAAATTCATCCAAGGTGTAGTTCTTGAACTCGGTGCCGTTGTCACTTCTTATTGTCAAGATCTTTGCATTGTGTTGACGTTGTGCTTCATTTGCAAAGTCAATGACGGTTTGTTGGGTCTCGCTCTTCCTCTTGAAGAAATACACCCACGTATACCTTGAGTAGTCATCCACAATCACCAAGCAATACTTCCTACCTCCAAGACTATCAAAGGATGGAGGCCCAAAGAGATCCATGTGAAGGAGCTCCAAAGGCCTCTTTGAATAAATGATAGTCGTGGGAGGGTGAGCCTTCTCATGTAGCTTTCCTTCGATACAGGCACTGCAAGCACAATCTTTAGCAAAACTAACATTCGTTAGTCCACGGACATGGTCCCCCTTTAGGAGACTTTGCAAAGATCTCATATTGACATGGGCTAAACGGCGATGCCAAAGCCATCCCACATCAACTTTAGCCATTAGGCATGTCGCGGTCTTAGTGGGTCGCTCCGAAAAGTTAATCACATATAGACCGTTCTCGACATGCCCAACAAAGGCTACTTTAAGAGTCTTGCTCCACAAGAGGGCCACGGTATCGATATCAAAGAAGGTGGCAAAGCCCATGATTGTAAGTTGACGAACGGAAAGTAAATTGTATGCAAGGGACTCAACAAGCATGACCTTCTCGATCATGAGATCATGAGAGATGACAACTTTGCCAAGTCCCAATACCTTAGAAGAAGAGGCGTCACCCCACTCGACATTGGTGGGCATAGATGGAGCCTTGTGCACATCCACCACCAAGTCCTTGCTTCCGGTCATATGATTTGTAGCTCCGCTATCGAGCAACCATGATCCACCACCGGAAGCAAACACCTACAAGAGATCAATGCTTGGTTTTAGGTACCCATTTTGTAATGGGTCCTTTGATGTTAGTAACAAGGGTCTTAGGAACCCAAATAGACCATTCAATGTGCTCATGAAGATAACCAACAAATTTGGCATAAACATGCCCATCACTAGCTCGGCATAACACATAAGAAGGATTAAAATCGCCGGCTTTGTTGGGAGAGGAGACATTGCCCTTCTTGACTTTGTTCTTCTTCTTCTCCTCGTGGACACTCTCTCCCGCCCTCACAAAGGTTTGCATGAGGGGAGGAGGTCGTTTGGTCTTGTCATTCTTCTTCTTGTTCTTGGAGTCGAGGACGTACCCAACCCCTTCCTTCGCCACACCTCCCTTTTGGTTGATCAAGAGATCATTTAGGTTCTTCTTGCCTTGTATGCAAGTCACAAGGCCTGTCTCAAGTTACGCCTTCAATGTTGCATTTTCCTCAACAAGATGCATATGCTCACAACACGGGTTAGTAGCATTTGCATTATCAAGTAAAACCATATGAGGAAAAGTTGCTTTCTCCTTAGTTAGCTTCACTTGGAATTGATCATGAGACTCCTTGAGACTAGCGTGAATACCCTTCAAGGCCTTGTGGGCCTTGTCAAGTATATCATACTCCTCTTTGAGTCTAGCAACATCAACCCCGAGTTTGGCCTTCTCGGAGTTTAGTACACGAGACACAACTAGGGCATGATCATAATCTTTCTCTAACTTAGCATGATCAACGTTGTGTGACTCCTCAAGAGCCAAACGAAGACCACGCTCTTCCTCAAGAGCATTGGAAACATCCGAAATCTCATCGGCATAGTCACGACTATGACCTTCCATCTTCGAGATGGTGTCTTCGTGAGCCTCGATCATGTCATTGGCCTCACCAGGTTGTTCCAAGAGAGCAACAAAGTGCTTCTTGGATTTTCCCTTGAGTTTGCCCATAAAGGCCTAAAACTCGTTAGCCTCCACATTAGCTCCCTCAACTTCATTAATGCAATCCGATGGGGAAGGATGATTAATGAGGGTAGTTTTGATGTTGGGGGTTACCTTGTTGGTGGCTTTAGCCATGAGGCACTTGGCGTCGATGCTCTCGTTGGGTGAGTCGAAGAGAGACACTCGTTACGTTGTTGCAATGGCAACGGAGGCCATGGCAACCGACTCATCATCTTCATCATCGTCATCATCCTCATTGTACTCTTCTTGCACAACCAAGGCCTTGGGAGGAGTCTTCTTGGGGAAGTTGTTCTTGTTGGGGAACGACTTGGCCTTGTCCTTTTGGATGAGTTTGCCACCATTGTCTTCCCTCTTCTCATACGGGCATTCCGCAACGAAATGACTCACGTTGCCGCAATTGTAGCAAGTCCTCACACGTTGCTTTCCCCTTGTCCCACTCGAGTTGTTTTTGCTAAAGTTGGGCCTCGAGTTTTTCTTGCTCCAAAATTGCCTTGAAGCAAGAGCCATGTGTTCATGATATGCATACTTTGTATCTTCGGGGTTGCTCTCCTCTTCTTCCTCTTCTTCTTATTCCATGGTGAGCTTGGCCTTCAAAGCAAGGTTGGGCTTCTTTGCCCGTTGAGACCGGAGCACCGCATTGTCGGCGGTCTTGTCCAAAATGTTCATGGCCACAAACTCATCCAACACCTCGCTTGAGGTCAAAGTGTGGAAGTCCGGTCTTTGGCAGATGACGGAGGACATGGCCTTGTGGTAGGGCATCATTGCCTTGAGGAATTTGCGCTTGATCCAATTATCATCCGTGTCCTTGCTCCCGTGATCTCGTAGTGAGACCGCGAGTTTGGTGACTCTCCGATAAAGCTCACGAGGCTCTTCATCTTCCTTCATTGCAAACTCATCGGCCTCATCTTGTACCACTTCATAGTTGGAGCGTTGAATGCTTGCGCTTCCCCGGTAGAGAGACACGACACAATGCCATGCATCTTTGGCCAAGGAGAAGGGACGAAGATGAGGTAGGTCTTCGGGTGGAATTGCATCTTGAATGATGAAGAGAGCATTCTCATTGAATTGATTGTCCGCGGCTTCTCGAGGAGTGAGGTTGCTTGGATCATGTGGGTAAAAACCTTCTTCAATGATTCTCCAAAGGTTAGTGTTCACATGATTTAGATGACGTTTAAAGTGGTAAACCCAAGAATCAAAATCCTCATTTTTCACAATCTTAGGAGAAGGAACCGGTCCACCATAAACAAGTGGTGGTTCCACATGGGCAAAGATGCCGGTGCCATTCTTGCCACTAGAAGAAGGAGCCTTTTCACTACTAGCTTCCCCCTTGTCGGGGATAGCATCCGACACCTTGTTGGCGGGATCCCCCACTTTCAACGGTGCTGTGGATAGTTTAAGCCCCTCAAGAAATTTAGTAAACATGCTTTCAACTTCGGTCGTCATGGAGGTTTTCAATGTCTCCAAGGCTACATTGAACTCCTCACGAGAGACCGAAGTTCCCCCATCGCCCGTAGACAAAATAGGATTCACACCGGAGTGTTCCTCCGCTCCGTCTACGGTATCAACCATACTCTTTGGATGATAAAGTCCTTAATAAAGAGACGAGGCTCAGATACCAATTGAAAGGATCGATATGGTTGACTAGAGGGGAGGGGGGTGAATAGGCAACTAACAATTTTTAGTGTTTCTTTAGCAATTTAAACTTTGCATCAAAAATAGGTTGTCTAGATATGCAACTAGATGAGCAACCTATATGATGCACCACTAGTAGGAACACAAGCAAGCAAGATATATGAAACTAATAAGCTACTCAAGTAAAGGCACGAGATAACCAAAAGTGGAGACGGTGGAGACGAGGATGTGTTGCCGAAGTTCCTTCCCTTTGAGAGGAAGTACGTCTCCGTTGGAGCGGTGTGGAGGCACAATGCTCCCCAAGAAGCCACTAAGGCCACCGTAATCTCCTCACGCCCTCACACAATGCGAGATGCCATGATTCCACTATTGGTGCCCTTGGAGGCGGCGACCGAGCCTTTACAAACAAGGTTGGGGCAATCTCCACAACTTAATTGGAGGCTCCCAACGACACCACGAAGCTTCACCACAATGGACTATGGCTTCGCGGTGACCTCAACCGTCTAGGATGCTCAAACACCCAAGAGTAACAAGATCCACAAGGGATTAGGAAGGGGGGAATCAAATATCTCTCGGTGGAAGTGTAGATCGGGGCCTTCTCGACCTCTCCCGGGCAAATCAACAAGTTTGGTTGGCTAGGGAGAGAGATCGGGTGAAAATGGAGCTTGGAGCAATAATGGAGCATTAATGGTGGAAGAGGTAAGTCAACGGGGAAGAAGGAGACCCTTTATATAGTGTGGAGAAAAGATCCAATTGTTGCCCACCTACCAGCCCGCGGCCAGCGGTACTACCGCGCAAGGTCCGCGGTACTACCGCACGGCCACGCGGTAGTACGGCTTGCGGTCAGGCGGTACTACCGCATGATGGTGCGGTACTACCGTGACCACAACGCGGTACTACCGCGAGGCAAGAGCCCGATAGGAGGACAGGGTACAACCGTGCATACTTCCGCAAAATAACGGTAGTAACAAAAACGTGACACGGTAGTACTGCCGAGGGGCAGTACTACCGCCTGGCTTCCTAGCGCGGTACTACCGTACAGCGAAAGCAGTAGTACCGCGGAGGTGCGGATGTAAAATTTTACATCCGCCCCTACTACCGCACCCGGGCGGCACTAGCGAGTGGGCTGCGGTAGTATGGCTCCAGGGGGAGCGGTACTACCGCGAGCACCAGCGGTACTACCGCGCGCCTGTGCGGTACTACCGTTGGTGCTCACGGTACTACCGTTGCCCCTGGAGCGGTACTACCGCAACCACAAGAACAACCAGTCACATGAGGCAGAGAAAACGGACGAAGCTCCAAGGAAGAAAGAGAGGGATGCAAGGAGACGTGTACATGATGATTCCACCCAAACCTTTCCAACGCGGACCCCCTCTTAATAGTACGGCTTCCCTACGACTCAAATCCACCAAAAAGGAAACGTAGAAAAGACGCCTTCTTCGTCAGTCTTCGAGGGACACCCAATCGTCTTGTGCCTAGCAGAGAAGAGTCTAGAAAGCTCATGACACACGATTAGTCCGCAAATGCGTTGTCATCAATCACCAAAACACTTAGGGATAAATATGACCTTACAACATGGTCAACAACCGACATGCATCTGAAGTGGATTATACATGGGGAGGCCGACAGCTGGGTCCACGGTCGCACGCAAGGAAATGCCTCCTTATTACGCGCAAAATAATGATTCCTCCACCTGACATCAGGGACCCACCGAAAGGGCCTCTGTATTTCGCGAAAAAACGTTACCACCGCTGATAGCTCGGACCCACCAGCTATATCTTCGCACGCAAGGAAGTGCCTCCTTATTACGCACAAAAAATGAATACTCCCCCTATTAGCTGGGACCCAGTATAGCGGCAGGCTGACTTGTGGGCCTACTAAGTTGACGGGGACGGAGGGTTTTGTCAACTTAGTCAATATGCACGATTCTAGCTCCAATGACCGTACGATGTCCATCCAACGGTCGTAGTGCTTCTTCAACCTCTGATCTTCTTGCTCCAGCCGCCCAAACCAGCGCCGGTCGTGCCTCGTGCTCCTACCTCCCGTGGCCGGCTGCGATGCGGCGGAGGCCTCACCGCCCCCTACTACTCCCACCGCTGGCCAGGCCATCCCTCTACTCACCCACGCCCCCTGTTATTCTGCGGCGATGGCAGCCTCACACCGCAGCGAACCAGTGAACCCTCGTACTCCTCTATGCGTGGGCATCCACTATCGCATCTTCCCCGGCTCCGCGTCGTCCCCTTCCTAGGCCTCGCCGTCGTCCACCGCCCTGGTGCTCTCGGCGCGGTGTGGTCAACATGGTCAAGGAACGACTTCCATCGGATGTGGACTGTACGTGAAGAGGCTGACAACTGGGTCCATGGCTGCAGCAAGGAAGTGCCTCCTTATTACGTGCAAAATAATTATTCCTCCACCTGACAGTGGGGACCCATCGGACGGGCCACTGTATTTCATGAAAAAAATGTTTCCCTCCTGACTGCTAGGACCCACCAGCTACACCTTCGCATGCAAGGAAGTGCGTCCGGGCAAAAAAACAAAACGATTCACCCCCCTGACTGCTGGGACCCACCAGCTACATCTTCACATGCAAGGAAGTGCCTGACAGTCGGGACCCACCAGGTCAAAGCATACATAGTGTTGTCATTCTGGTCGCGATCGTGTACGTACATACTGGTCGATGTAGAGGCGCGCACGTGTCGTAGTAGAGGCGCGCACATGTCGTAGTAGAGGCGCGCATGTAGCATGTACATGTACGTATAGCGGCCAGGGTGCAAGAAAGAAAATACGGCCACGTATGTGTACATACGGGCGGGGTCTCGAATGCCTACTCGCGCATACGTACGGCCAGGGCTCGTGTACATGGCTGGGTCGGAACGGAGAAACAGCGTCATCGTCGTGTTCATGGGGAGGCAACGGAATCCGTCGTGTTCATGGGGAGGCAAAAGAATGCGTCGTGTTCATGGGGAGGCAACGGAATGCGTCGTATTCATCGGGAGGCAACGGAACGCGTGGGAGCCAACCGACTGGGTCGGAACAGAATGCGTGGTCGTGTTCATCGGGACGGCTTGGACGGAACATGCGATGGAAACGAGCCCTGGCGTACCGCATAACGGAGGAAACGGACCTCCTACAATCTAAAAGGGGGTCCTTTTGATTGGGAGGGGTGTGGCGTACCGCAAAACGGAGGAAACGGACCTCCTATGGTCGAAACAGGAGTCCTGTTGATCGGGAGGGGTGTGGCGTACCGCAAAACGGATGAAACGGACCTCCTACGGTCGAAACGGGGGCCTTGTTCATCGCGAGGGGTTTGGCGTACCGCAAAACGGGACTCCACGGGATACTGTTCATCTCCACCGTCGACCTCCTCTAGCCTCCACGGGCTACCGTCGACCTCCTCCAGCCTCCACGGGCTCCTGTTCATCCAGCCTCCACCGCACGCTACTCCACCGGCTACTGTCCAACCACCCCTCCACGGGCACGCCTCCATCGTCTACTGTTCATCCAGCCCTCCACACCACGGGGTCCTATTCAACCACCCCTCCACCATCTACTGTTCATGCAGCCCTCCACACCACGGGGTCCTGTTCAACCACCCCTCCACCATCTACTGTTCATGCAGCCCTCCACACCACGGGGTCCTGTTCATCCAGAGGCAACACCACCGCTCACTATTCATCCACCCCCCCCCCCGCAATGCTCACTATTCATCCAATCGATCGGCTTCAGTTAGCAGCAGTAGCGAAGGAATTGCTCGATCGGGTTCAGTTAACAGCCATCGATCGATCGCTCGGGTTCTGCAACGCGTAGCCTGTAGTGCAATTGCTCGGGTTCAGTTAGAGCCAATGCCTCGCACACACACGTGTACGTGTACGAGAGAAACGCACATCGCTCGGCCCCCAACCTCCCACCGTAACCGGGAACTCCCCGAAATTTTCCTCGCCCTCGCTTCTACCACGGTTTTTTCTGTCATGGATGGCCCAAAGAATGTCATGCAGCTGCATCTCCGGCCCGCCCAGGACGGAAAGCCCATTTTCTGTCATGATTTTTTGTCATAGAAGTAGGAGCCCACCACATCTATGATGATACCGGGTTTTGTCACAATTATCGTCATAGAAGTGTCATATGTATGACAGAATTTTTTTTCGTTCGGCCCAAAATGTCACGGATGTGTCTTTTTTTGTAGTGCACCCAATACAATGGTAAATTGTATAGGTGCACTAGTTCGGCGAAGAGATGGTGATACAAGTGCAATATGGATGATAGATATGAGTATTTGTAATCTAAAAATATAAAAACAACAAGGTAACTAATGATAAAAGTGAGCGTAAACGGTATTGCAATGCTAGGAAACAAGGCATACGGTTCATACTTTCACTAGTGCAAGTTCTCTCAACAGTAATAACATAATTGGATCATATAACTATCCCTCAACATGCAACAAAGAGTCACTCCAAAGTCACTAATAGCGGAGAACAAATGAAGAGATTATTGTAGGGTACGAAACCACCTCAAAGTTATACTTTCTGATCAATCTATTCAAGAGTCCGTAGTAAAATAACACGAAGCTATTCTTTCCGTTCAATCTATCATAGAGTTCGTACTAGAATAACACCTTAAGACACAAATCAACCAAAACCCTAATGTCACCTAGATACTCCAATGTCACCTCAAGTATCCGTGGGTATGATTATATGATATGCATCACACAATCTCAGATTCATCTATTCAATGAACACAAAGAACTTCAAAGAGTGCCCCAAAGTTTCTACCGGAGAGTCAAGACGAAAACGTGTGCCAACCCCTATGCATAAGTTCACGGGGTCACGGAACTCGCAAGTTTATCACCAAAACATACATCAAGTGGGTCACGTGATATCCCATTGTCACCACAGATAAGCACATGCAAAACATACATCAAGTGTTCTCAAATCCTTAAAGACTCAATCCGATAAGATAACTTCAAAGGGAAAACTCAATCCATCACAAGAGAGTAGAGGGGGAGAAACATCATAAGATCCAACTATAATAGCAAAGCTCGCGATACATCAAGATCGTGCCGAATGAAGAACACGAGAGAGAGAGAGAGAGAGAGATCAAACACATAGCTACTGGTACATACCCTCAGCCCCGAGGGTGAACTACTCCCTCGTCGTCATGGAGAGCACCGGGATGATGAAGATGGCCACCGGAGAGGGATTCCCCCCCTCCAGCAGGGTGCCAGAACATGTCTAGATTGGTTTTCAGTGGCTACGGAGGCTTCTGGTGGCGGAACTCCTGATCTATTATGTTCCTCGATGTTTTTAGGGTATATGGACATATATAGGCGAAAGAAGTCGGTCAGGGGAGCCACAAGGGGCCCATGAGGGTGGGGCGCGCCCAGGGGGTAGGGCACGCCTCCCTGCCTCGTGGCTTCCTCAAAGCTTCCCTGACGTCTACTCCAAGTCTCCTGGATTGCTTCTGTTCCAAAAATAACTCTCGCAAAGGTTTCATTTCGTTTGGACTCCGTTTGATATTCCTTTTCTTCAAAACACTAAAATAGGCAAGAAAACAACAATTTGGGCTGGGCCTCCGGTAAAATAGGTTAGTCCCAAAAATAATATAAAAGTGTTCAGTAAAGCCCATAAACATCCAAAACAGATAATATAATAGCATGAATACTTCATAAATTATAGATATGTTGGAGACGTATCAGCATCCCCAAGCTTAATTCTTGCTCATCCTCAAGTAGGTAAATGATAAAAGAAAGAATTTATGAAGTGTGAATGCTAGCAGGTGCACAAGTTTGATCAAAGGTAATTTCAATCACCTTTTCTAGCATCATTATATATCATAATAGTAGCTCAACTCATAGGACTTCTCATGATCAAGTAACAATCTATTCACATGTTAAAGTATAGATCCTAAACTTTCTTGAAAACTAACAAACCGCGTTATTAGTCATCAAATAATTACAATTCATCTTATTTTCAGGAAGGGTCTATGTCAGAGCTCTGATTCAACAAACTTCACATACTCAACTATCATTTAGTCTTTCACAATTGCTAACACTCACGTGATATTTATGGGTTCAAAGTTTTAATCAGACACAGAGAAAGATAGGGGCTTATAGATTCGCCTCCCAACCTTTTACCTCAAGGGTAATGTCAACAATAATAGTTCATGATGCCTTACATCCAATTGGATATATATATCTGGATCTTTCCAACACAATGTGCTTGCCAAAGGATAAAATGTAAAAAGGAAAGGTGAAAATCACCATGACTCTTGCATAAGGTATAAGACAAGAATAAAAGATAGGCCCTTCGCAGAGGGAAGCAGAGGTTGTCATGCGCTTTTATAGTTGGATGCACAAAATCTTAATGCAAAAGAATGTCACTTTATATTGTCACTTGTGATAGGGACCTTTATTATGCAGTCCGTCACTTTTATTGCTTATACATCACAAGATCGTATAAAGCGTATTTTCTCCACACTAATAGATCATACATATTTAGAGAGCAATTTTTATTACATGCACCGATGAAAACTTGCTTGAAGGATCTTACTCAATCCATAGGTAGGTATGGTGGACTCTCATGGCAATACTGGTTTAAGGGATGTTTGGAAGCACAAGTAGTATCTCTACTTGGTGCAAAGAATTTGGCTAGCATCAGGGGGGAAGGTAAGCTCAGCATGTTGAATGATCCATGACAATATACTTTATTTCAGATATAAGAAAACATATCCCATTACGTTGTCTTCCTTATCCAACATCAACCTTTTAACATGTCATATTTTTATGAGTCCAAGATAGTATAATTATATGTGAAATCTCTCTTCCCTCAATATTCTTTCATGAATTGTTCAAGTGACCAGTACAATGTTTGCTAACCTTCAATAAATTTAGCACCTCTACTTCTTATATGTGAAGTCATTACTCCCCATGGGATAAGCATATGAAACATATATAATTTCAGATTTATTATATTCAATTCATTCAACCATTTACTCATAGGATATATGTGAAGTACGTGAATAAATAACAAACTACTCCGAAAGATATAAGTGAAGATCAATGAGTAGTTAAATAATTATTTAGCTATGTGAAGACTCTCCCATATAATAATTTCAGATCTTGATATTTTATTCAAACAATAAGAAAAACAAAATAAAATTACATTCTAAGAATAGCAAACATCACGTGAAGAAGCAAAAACTTAGGATCAACTGATACTAACCGATAGTTGTCGAAGAAGAAAGGTGGGATGCCAACCGGGGCATCCTCAAGCTTAGACGCTTGAGACTTCCTGAAATATTATCTTGGGATGCCTTGGGAATCCCCAAGCTTGAGCTTTTGTGTCTCCTTAATTCCTATCATATCACGGTCTCCCTAAATCTCAAAAGCTTCATCCACACAAAACTCAACAAGGACTCGTGAGATAAGTTAGTATAAACCAATGAAAAAACCTTATCATACTATAATGTAGCAAATCACTAAAATTATTAATAGACATTTCATACTAAATGCCTCAGCATATTTAATAGTCCTATCCTGAAATAGAATCATTAAACAAGCAAACATATGCAAACAATGCAAACATAACAGCAATCTGCCTAAATAGGACAATCTGTGAAGAATGCAGCAAGATCCATACTTCCCTAGCTACAACAATTATGAAATAAAATTCCCAATGTAGTAAATTTATCAGAGCTTTTTATTCAAAAGGTTTCAACATTTTATCACATTCTAACTTTTCTAGGGAATTTTTGCAACAGCGGTAAACTTTCTGTTTTCAAACGGCAACATGTATAATTGTAAAATAGGCATAGTAAAGGCTATCAATGCCACTTTTATGGAAATAAAATATGCAAAACATTGTTATAAATAAAAGCAAGCAAATCCTAACAAAATAAATTGACGCTCCAAGCAAAACACATATCATGTGGTGAATAAAAAAATAGCTTCAAGTAAAGTTACCGATGAACGAAGACGAAAGAGGGGATGCCTTCCGAGGCATCCCCAAGCTTAAGCTATTGGTTGTCCTTGAATATTACCATGGGGTTCCTTGGGAATCCCCAATATTAGGCTCTTGCCACTCCTTATTCCATAGTCCATCAAATCTTTACCCAAAACTTGAAAACTTCACAACACAAAACTTAACATAAAACTCGTGAGCTCCGTTAGTAAAAGAAAACAAACCACCACTTCAAGGTACTGTAATGAACTCATTCTTTATTTATATTGATGTTAAACCTACTGTATTACAACTTTTCTATGGTTCATAAACTCTATTACTAGCCATAGATTCATCAAAATAAGCAAACAAAACACGAAAAACAGAATCTGTAAAAAACAGAACAGTCTGTAGTAATCTGTAGGTTTAGAATACTTATGGAACCCCAAAAATTCTAAAATAAATTTCTGGACGCGAGGAATTTATCTATTAATCATCTGCAAAAGGAATTAACTAAATAGCACTCTCCATTAAAAAATGGCAGCAAATCTTGTGAGCACTAAAGTTTCTGTTTTTTATAGAAAGATCGCAAAGACTTTCCCCAAGTCTTCCCAAAGGTTCTACTTGGCACAAACATGCATTAAAAGCATAAAACCACATCTAACAGAGGCTAGATGAATTATTTATTACTAAACAGGATCAAAAAGCAAAGAACAAAAATAAAATTGGGTTGCCTCCCAACAAGCGCTATCGTTTAACGCCCCTAGCTAGGCATGATGATTTCAATGATGCTCACATAAAAGATAAGAATTGAAACATAAAGAGAGAATCATGAAGAATATGACTAGCACATTTAAGTATAACCCACTTCATATGCATAGGGATTTTTTGAGCAAACAATTTATGGGAACAATAATCAACTAGCATAGGAAGGCAAAACAAGCATAACTTTAAAACTTTAAGCACATAGAGAGGAAACTTGATATTATTGAAATTCCTACAAGCATATGTTTCTCCCTCATAATAATTTTTAGTAGCTTCGTGAATGAATTCTACAATATAACTATCACATAAATAATTATTTTCATGATCCCCAAGCATATAAATTTTATTACTCTCCACATAAGCGAATTTCTTGTCATGAATAATAGTGGGAGCAAACTCAACAAAATAACTATCATGTGAGGCATAATCCAATTGAAAGTTAAAATCATGATGAAAAGTTTCATGGGTATCATTATTCTCAATAGAATACAAGTCATCACAATAATCATCATAGATAGCAACTTTGTTCTCATAATCAATTGGAACCTCTTCCGAAATAGTGGAATCATTACTAAATAAAGCCATGACCTCTCCAAATCCACTTTTATAATTATCACAATCAGATTCAACATCCTCCAAAATAGTGAGATCATCACTACCTAAAGTTGACACTCTTCCAAACCCACTTTCATCAACATAATCATCATAAATAGGAGGCATGCTATCATCATAATAAATTTGCTCATCAAAACTTGGGGGACAAAAAATATCATCTTCATCAAACATAGCTTCCCCAAGCTTGTCGCTTTGCATATCATTGGCATCATGGATATTCAAAGAATTCATACTAACAACATTGCAGTCATGCTCATCATTCAAATATTTAGTGCCAAACATTCTAATGCATTCTTCTTCTAGCACTTGAGCACAATTATTGGAATCCTTATTTTCACGAAAGACATTAAAAAGATGAAGCATATGAGGTACCCTTAATTCCATTTTTTATAGTTTTAATTTATAGACTAAACTAGTGATAAAACAAGAAACAAAAAGATTCGATTGCAAGATCTAAAGATTTACCTTCAAGCACTCACCTCCCCGGCAATGGCGCCATAAAAGAGCTTGATGTCTACTACGCAACCTTCTTCTTGTAGACGTTGTTGGGCCTCCAAGTGCAGAGGTTTGTAGGACAGTAGCAAATTTCCCTCAAGTGGATGACCTAAGGTTTATCAATCCGTGGTAGGCGTAGGTTGAAGATGGTCTCTCTCAAACAACCCTGCAACCAAATAACAAAGAGTCTCTTGTGTCCCCAACACACCCAATACAATGGTAAATTGTATAGGTGCACTAGTTCGGCGAAGAGATGGTGATACAAGTGCAATATGGATGATAGATATGAGTATTTGTAATCTGAAAATATAAAAACAGCAAGATAACTAATGATAAAAGTGAGTGTAAACGGTATTGCAATGCTAGGAAACAAGGCCTACGGTTCATACTTTCACTAGTGCAAGTTCTCTCAACAATAATAACATAATTGGATCATATAACTGTCCCTCAACATGCAACAAAGAATCACTCCAAAGTCACTAATAGCGGAGAACAAACGAAGATATTATTGTAGGTTACGAAACCACCTCAAAGTTATTCTTTCTGATCGATCTATTCAAGAGTCTGTAGTAAAATAACACGAAGTTATTCTTTCCGTCCAATCTATCATAGAGTTCAGACTAGAATAACACCTTAAGACACAAATCAACCAAAACCCTAATGTCACCTAGATACTCCAATGTCACCTCAAGTATGTGTGGGTATGATTATACGATATGCATCAAACAATCTCAGATTCATCTATTCAACCAACACAAAGAACCTCAAAGAGTGCCCCAAAGTTTCTACCGGAGAGTCAAGACGAAAACGTGTGCCAACCCCTATGCATAAGTTCACGAGGTCACGGAACTCGTAAGTTGATCACCAAAACATACATCAAGTGGATCACGTGATATCCCATTGTCACCACAGATAAGCACATGCAAGACATACATCAAGTGTTCTCAAATCCTTAAAGACTCAATCCGATAAGATAACTTCAAAGGGAAAACTCAATCCATCACAAGAGAGTAGAGGGGGAGAAACATCATAAGATCCAACTATAATAACAAAGCTCGCGACACTTCAAGATCGTGCCGAATCAAGAACACGAGAGAGAGATCAAACACATAGCTACTGGTACATACGCTCAGCCCCGAGGATGAACTACTCCCTCCTCGTCATGGAGAGCGCCGGGATGATGAAGATGGCCACTGGAGAGGGATTCCCCCCTCCAGCAGGGTGCCGGAACGGGTCTAGATTGGTTTTCGGTGGCTACAGAGGCTTCTGGTGGCGGAACTCCTGATCTTTTTCTATTCCCCAATATTTTTAGGGTATATGGACATATATAGGCGAAAGAAGTCGGTCAGGGGAGCCACGAGGGGCCCACGAGGGTGGGGCGCGCCCAGAGGGGTAGGGCGCGCCTCCCTGCCTTGTGGCTTCGTCGAAGCTTCCCTGACATCTACTCCAAGTCTCCTGGATTGCTTGTGTTCCAAAAGTAACTCTCCCGGAGGTTTCATTCCGTTTGGACTCTGTTTGATATTCCTTTTCTTTGAAACACCAAAATAGGCAAGAAAACAACAATTTGGGCTAGGCCTCCGGTTAATAGGTTAGTCTCAAAAATAATATAAAAGTGTTTAGTAAAGCCCATAAACATCCAAAACAGATAATATAATAGCATGAATACTTCATAAATTATAGATACGTTGGATATGTATCACCTACCGGGAGTGAGTGAGCCACAACACTTAGTGAGTGAGGTGGTTGATAGGGCATTTGAGGCCACTATGATTTCCAACGACTTACCCTCTACTTTGAGTGTATTTTCCTTTTTGGTTCTAGATCTTCAACAAGGTGAAGCGCCAATCCTCGATGAGTCCATACCTCCAATGGGAAACCGATGGCCATGATGGACGATGTTGCACACCTCACATGGTACCATCAAGTTGATTAAGATATTGACCAAGTGTCATTTTTTGCAACCTCACCTACAACACATGAGCGAAGCTGTAAAGGTAACATAGGTGATGGTACTTCACTTGTCCCACTAGTGGACTATCTTGACATCGATTGCTTGCATGATGTTGATCACCTTATGGGTTCACCTCATACTATGTCTTCTACATGCTTAGATATGCCACCCATTTATGATGAATATGATGATGAGCATGTTGAATTGCCTAGTTGTGATGCTATGCTCCAAAGGATATCATGTGAAAAATCTACCAGTCACGTCTTGTTTGACAATCCATTAAACTTGTCATATGCTATGAGTGAGATCTCCCATATTGCATCATTACAATCTGAACATAGTAACTATGCATGCCCCATTAAAATAAATCCCATTTGCACTTATGACATAGATGAAGAGATGATGGTTATTGGATTTTGTTTCTCTTGTGATGATATTGCTATGCTACCTTTGCAAAATTTGTGCAATTCATCCCATATGCCATGCCATGAAAATTATTGTATATCGCATGATTCCATCCCTTGTGTGCACAATACGCATACCATTCATGATAATGATCTAGATAATACTAGTCATTACACAATTTGAGTCTCCATTATGTTATACATAACAATAAACCTTCCATGATGGATGACATGTTTCTATATCATGCCTCTCATTTATTTGGTCATTGTATATTTTGTGATAACAACACATGCATGTACGCACCATAATGGATGATGTGTACATATACCGCGCGCACACAATTTTTCTTTTGCTTTTGTTTTGTGTAAGTACTCAAGAATACTTGTCAACCTCAGAATCCCATGACTTGACAAAACGAGCTCTTGAGAGCAACGATGATTTGGGATCCCATGGATTGTCCTTACTACCGTTCCCATCATGCATTACTTTTACTTGGCTCTCGCACGACTATGGGCTTTATATAATTTGTCCCTTTATGCCCATTTTATCATGTTCACTTTGCATGATACACCTCTTTCCATGACTTTGCCATGCAATTGTGACCCTTTGCTTGCATTTACCCATGATTCGCCATTATACTACTCATATTTGTATTTTCATGCTTTGGTGGAGATCCTTGTTGCTATTGCCATGTTCTATACATTCTCTATGCTATTGTTCATTCTTGTGTTGGGAGAGTGAAAGGATCGAGAAGAGGTGTCTAGAGGGGGAGATTAGACCCTCAACAAGCAAAAGTAGCAGTTTTTAAGTTCTTCAAGTTGAGGTGGAGTTTTAGCACAAGTTTAAGCATTCACAATACATATCAAGCAATCATGGCAAGAGTATATGAGCAGCGGAAAGTAAAGCATGCAAGTTGCAAGAAAGTAAAGGGGACAGGATTGGAGTGTGCAAACGCAATTGGAGACACGGAGATTTTTGGCGTGGTTCCGATAGGTGGTGCTATTGTACATCCATGTTGGTGGAGACTTCCACCCATGAAGGGTAACGATTGCCGAGTCCACGGAGGGATCCACCCACGAAGGTTCCATGAAGAAGCAAACTTGTCTATCCCACCATGGCCATCGCCCACAAAGGACTTGCCTTACTTGGGTAGATCTTCATGAAGTAGGCAATCTCCTTGCCCTTACAAACTCCTTAGTTCAACTCCACAATCTTGACAGAGGCTCCCAAGTGACACCTAACCAATCTAGTAGACACCACTCTCCAAAAGGTAATAGGTGGTGTGTTGATGATGAACTCCTTGCTCTTGTGCTTCAAATGATAGTCTCCCCAACACTCAACTCTCTCTCGCAGATTTGGCTATGGTGGAAAGTTGATTTGAGTGGAAAGCAACTTGGAGAAGGCTAGAGATCAAGATTCTTGTGGTTGGATTGGAATGTCTTGGTCTCAACACATGAGTAGGTGGTTCTCTCAGAAAATGAGTAGTGGAAGTGTAGGCACGTTCTGATGGATCTCTCTTGAATATAGAAGGGGTGGAGGGGTATATATAGCCTCCACACAAAATCTAACCGTCACACACATTTGAGCCAACTCGGTCAGACCGAATAGGTGAACTCGGTGAGACCGATTCAGTCAAAAATGTGAACGTTAGGATTCTCGGTGGGACCGACATGATCAACTCGGTGGGACCGATGTGCTAGGGTTAGGGCAAAACCTTATCTCGGTTTCACCGATTACATAAACTCCGTGAGACTGATTTCAGTAATAAGCAAACAAAGAGTTGGCCAGGAAAACTCGATGGGACTGATTGCATATTTCGGTGAGACCGACATAATTGCAACAGGCAACAGAGAGTTTGCAAGGCCATCTCGGTGAGATCGAGATCCTATCGGTGAGATCGAACTGATTAGGGTTTTTGGCAGTGGCTATGTCAAGTGAACTCGGTGGCGCCGGATGGATCAAATCGGTCGGGTCGAGTTTGACTTTAGGTTTAGGACATATTTGGAATTGAGAAAGTGGTTGAGGGCTTTGGAGCATATCACTAAGCACTTTGAGCAAGTAGATCATTAAGCAACACCTCATTACCTTTTAATAGTATTGGCTTTTCCTATGGACTCAATGTGATCTTGGATCACTAAAATAGAAATGAAGAGTCATGAGCTTTTGCCAATCTTTGTCCTTAGCATCTTGAAGGGGTTCCACATCCTCTTGTCCATGCCACGCCTTTGTTGAACTTTCTAAATTATACTAGATGAAAACCAAAATCACCCAGGGAGCACTTGTGCTTTCAATCTCCCCCTTTTTGGTAATTGATGACAACATACATCAAAACTTTAGATAAAGATATGACGAATAACAAGTAAAGCTTTGGAAAGACATGTAACATGCATAGGCTCCCCCTACATGTATGCAGACATGTAAGGATAGTATTTGAGAGCATGTGAATGCATAAGCATGTCAGAGCAAGCAATGAGTTACATGTATCTTGGCTATATGCATCAGAGAAAATGATGTAAATACAGGAAATGTGCCTTCATGTTCATGAGTCCTTCTTGCAAACAATATATACATCAGCAAGAGATTGTCATGCACATGGGTGTGATGCATATACTTACCTTGTGGTCTTGAGTTGGCTTTGGAAGAGGTGAACTTGAGAAAACAAGGTTAGATAACACAAGAACACCGACTAAACAGAGCAAATAGAAAACCACAAGAGTACCAAGATTGGGATGACATGTAGTAAGTGAGCACTTAGTACTCTATTTGGATATAGACATGTCCCCAAGGATTAAAGATATGTAATGAATTCCAAAGATTTTCTTCCCTTAGATATGAATTCTTTCTCCCCCTGAATCTGATATTGGATAATGGGAGATGATAGGGTAAGAGAAAATCATAACAAAGCAAGCATAACATACACTTAACATTTATTTCCCCTCTTAAAGACATGCGACTTCTCTCCTCTATGGTTAATAAGCATATGAAGAAGCTAAGATGTGTTTTCTCTCCTATGTGATAAGCTTTGATTGTGCTCTCTCTCCCCCTTTGACATCAATTTCCAAGAAGGGATATTTTGGAGCATGAGTCAAACAGGTTTGGTCCTTGGGTCACATTACAAAGTAGCATGTAGTCTAAGATGGGAGTAGAGGATAAGAATCATTGAGTGGAGCTGCAAAAGAAATAACAATTGTAATGGCAAAATGTTTTCTCAGTAGTGAAATCAGTGACGCCGATTCTTTTTCATCGGTGACACTGGGTTGGCAATGTCATAGATGATGCAGATCGGTCAGACCGGGTTCGTCCTGGTCGGTTGTACCGATGAACAATCTACAATGTATTATTGTAGTTTGGTTTAGCCGATAGGCATAAATCGGTGAAGCCGAGTTCAATGTAGAGGAAACATTTTGTCAGCTCAGCTCACTTGGCAATCAAGATCTCACAAGAATTCGCAATGAATTAGATGTAGAGAATGCAGAGAAAAGAAAAGAAATCTAGATGAAGTGTTTTTTTGGAAGGGGAATAAACAAGTAAGAAACAAGTGCAAGAACGTGAAGAAACACGAGAGAACTTCATCTACAAAGGGTCGACGACAAAGTCACCTATGTTAGAGTATATTGACTGAGGAGTCAAGTGAGAACACTTGATCGTAGGTCATACTCATCGTTTAAGCTCAAAATTGGGTTACCATTTTTTGTTTAAGCATTTTGATGTATTCACATCTTGTTGAGCTGCTTTGACCCGTGACTTGGGGTAAAGCTTCTCTAAGATGGAATAACATACCTTGGGTGGTGGTGTTGATCTTAATCATGTAGTCGAACTTGTGTTGGATGCTCAAGGTTGATGTAGTTCATCAAGAGTTGGGAGCACCACTTGTAGTTTGAGTTCATCTACCTACATGGGTTAGTTTTGTAAGGAAGAGCACTTGTGTATCCAAAATGACAATCATGAAACTTGATACCAAATGAAATTTGATATATTGAAATTGTCATAGGATATGTTTAAAGGATTCATGCCTCCTCTTCTTCAACCACCATATCGTAGAGACTTGGTGATGTAGAGATTGCTTAAGATGTGAGTAGGTTGTAATCTCATAGATTTGGGCTCATCCAAGTACCTACATGGGTTAGACAACATGCAAGGGTACAAGTACAGATCCAAGACATATGATCATCATCATAAGAGAATTATCAAGGATTAGTCAAAGGCTCATGCCTTGCGTGCATCCAAATGGAGTTTCTACTCCAAGTTTGAGGCATCAATGATATTCAATTCACCTCTCAAATGACAAAATACTTTCTCATCAAGCGGTTTGGTGAATATATCCGCCAATTGCTTATCAGTATGAACATGCTTAAGATCGATGTCTCCTTTAGCAACATGATCTCGAATGAAATGATGACGAACTTCAATATGCTTGGTTCGAGAATGTTGCACGGGATTGTGAGCGATCTTTGTCATTCTCATTATCACAAAGCAATGGAACATGTTTCACATGTATCCCATAGTCCTTAAGAGTTTGGGTCATCCAAAGTAGTTGACCACAACATGAACCGGCGATAATGTATTCTACTTCAGCGGTGGATAAGTATACCAAGTTTTGTTTCTTGGAGGACTAAGACACAAGAGATCTACCAAGAAATTGAAGTACCCGAAGTGGAATTTCTATCAACCTTGTCACCGGCATAGTCCGAGTCAGAGTAGCCAACAAGATCAAACGAATACCTCTTAGGATACGAAATGCCAAAGTTTGCTGTATGAATTAAGTATCTCACTATCCTTTTCACATCCGTAAGATGACATTCCTTAGGGGTCGCTTGATATCGTGCAGACATGCACACACTTAGCATAATATCTGGATGGGAGGCACATAGATATAACAATGAACCAATCATAGAGCAATAAACCTTTTGGTCAACCGGTTTTCCATCCTTAGTCAAGTCAAGATATCCACTAGTATGCATGGGTGTTTTCATACCTTTGCTTTCTTGCATGTTGAACTTTTTGAATAAGTCCTTGGTATAGTTAGTTCGGGAAACAAAGGTACCATCCTTAGTTTGCTTGATTTGCAAACTGAGAAAGAACTTGAGTTCACTCATCATAGACATCTCAAACTTCTCCGACATTAGCTTTCCAAACTTTTCACTAAAATGAGGGTTAGTAGATCCAAATATGATATCATCCACATAAATTTGGAACGTAAATAATTCACCATTAACGCTCTTAGTAAAAAAGAGTAGAATCATTTTTTCAATCTCAAAGCCTTTTTCAATAAGGAACTTGGTCAAGCATTTATACCATGCTCTAGGAGCTTCTTTAAGACCATAAAGAGCTTTGTGAAGTTTGTAAACATGATTAGGTTTCTTAGGATTAACAAAGCCGAGAGGTTGTTTAACATAACCTTCCTCCTCAATTTCACCATTTAGGAACGCACTTTTAATGTCCATTTGGTATAATTTGATATCATGTTGATTGGCATAAGCAAGTAAGATGCGTATGGACTCAAGTCTAGCAATGGGGCCATATGTCTCACCATAGTCTATACCTTCGACTTGAGTGTAGACTTGGGCGATGAGACGGGCCTTGTTGCGTACAACTTGTCCATCTTCATATTGCTTATTTCGAAACACCATTTGGTTCGAATGACATTTTGGTTGTCGTCCAGCTTTTCTATCAATGTCCACACTTGGTTCCTCCCGAAGTTGTGTAGCTCTTCGTGCATGGCGTTCACCCAATCCGGATCATCAAGAGCTTCTTCAACCATCGTAGGTTCAATACTAGAGATGAATGAATAATGTTGACAAAAATTAGCCAGACGAGTTTTAGAGCGAGTAATTCTCCCGGTTTGAATATCATCAAATATTTGTTCGATGGGTTGATCTCTTGAAACTCTTCTCTAACTCGTGAGAGATTTTGTTTGGGTCAGGGTGGAACATCCTATTCATCATCTTGTTCTTCCTCTTGGCCTTCTTCATTGTTGGTGTTGTTGTCCTCTTGTGGAGGTGGAGAAGGAGGTTTATGAGGTTCATCTTGGTGTACTTCCTATTTTGCTTCATCTTGGCGTGTTCCACTTGTGGATGCCTCCAAGTCAACTTGTGATTCACCTTTTCATGAGGTAGAG
Source organism: Triticum monococcum (assembly GCA_034509565.1). Lineage (NCBI taxonomy): Eukaryota > Viridiplantae > Streptophyta > Magnoliopsida > Poales > Poaceae > Triticum > Triticum monococcum. The sequence goes on from CM067843.1 coordinate 238,578,744, forward strand.
GCTTCCACTTGAACGGACGACACCTCCGCTGGGAAAATCTTTCCAATAGAAAAGTCTTGGATTGCTTCCGAAGGGTCTTTTATCTCCTACATCAATTGGCAATTGCTCTACTTGCGAGCCGTTAGATTCATCAAACTTCACATATACCGTCTCTTCAACCATTCGGGTGAAATTGTTGTAGACACGGTAAGTGTTAGAGTTTGAACCATAACCGACTAGGAAACCTTCATCAGATTTAGGAGCAAATTTCGAATGACGATGCTTATCAAGAATGTAGCACTTTGAGACGAATACTCGAAAGTATCCAACTTGGGGTTTGTTACCGGTGAGAAGCTGGTATGCCAGCCTTCTTGCCAAGAAGCTTGTGAAGATATAGACGAGTTGTTGCATGACAAGCTGTCTCAACTACTTCCACCCAAAAGTGTTTTGGTGTCTTGTATTCATCAAGCATCGTTCTCGCCATCTTGATAAGTGTCTAGTTCTTCCTCTCAACAACTCCATTTTGTTGAGGTGTGTACATAGTCGAGAACTCATGTGAAATCCTTTTTTCGTCAAGAAAGGTATCCACATTGGTGTTCTTGAACTCCGTTTCATTGTCGCTACAAACCTTCTTGATCTTCACTTCAAACTGATTTAGGGCCTTCTTAGCGAAGTTCTTGAAGATCTTTTGGACCTGTGATTTATCATCAAGAAAGAAAACCCATGTAAATCTTGAAAAATCATCAACAATGACTAAACCAAATGAGTTACCACCGAGACTCTTGTAGGCGTTGGGACCAAAAAGATCCATATGAAGCAGCTCGAGTGGTCTTCCCGTGGGCATAATTTTTTTCATGGGGTGGCTTCCTCCAACCTATTTTCCTGCTTGACAGGCACTGCAAAGTCTATCCTTGTCAAAAATAACGTCTTTAAATCCAAGGATATGATCACCTTCAATAAGCTTATCAAGATTTTGCATGCCCAACCTTCTATGCCATAACCAACCTTTAGATGATTTAGCAATTAAGCAAGTTCTAGGTTGAGCCTTCTTAGTAAAATCAAAAATGTATAGATCACCTCTATGTATACTGGTAAAGACCATATTATGATTATCTCTTCGAAACACTTGGCAATCTACTTCAGTAAATAGGACATTGCAACCAAAGTTAGCTGGTCTAGATACAGAAAGTAAATTATAGACAAGAGATTTAACGAGCATAACATTTTGGATGGAGCTGTCATGTGAGATGGCCACCTTACCAAGGCCAACCACCTTACCCTTAGAGTTATCACCAAAAGTGACATATTTTCGAGGGCCGTCATTTTCAGCAATCTCACGAAACATATCCTTGTCTCCGGTCATGTGATCGCTACATCCACTATCAAGAACCCATTTCTTTCCTCCATCCATATAGCCGCGAAGGTTAGCCATAAGACCAAAGTGTCTCATAGACTCATCGAGATCAAAGTCACCATCATCATCCTCATCATAGTATCCATGTTCAACATCGTCTTTTGATGGATCATCACCTAGAGAGAGAGTTTCATTAGATGTATGACCATGGCAATGTGCATCTTTATGAATTCTAATGACTTGAGAGATAATGCTACTAATGACTCCAACATCTCCTTTGGCATGCATAAGGTCACGAAGCTCAAATAGACAATCATCAAATTTAGGATCACTAGGTTTCATTTTATGAAAAGCTATCGACTTTTGAAGAATCACATCTATATTTGTCAAGGAATATTTTGGGAATCGTTCCTTAAGAAATCTCCATATGGTGTAAGCACATTCAAGAGTAGGCAAGCATACAATCAAATTTCTAGGCAATCCTCTAATGATAAGATTAATAGTTCTAAGATTTCAGATCATGTCAAGAGAATCATGGGGGTTAGGATGCAAGGGGTCAATAAGGGGCGCACAAGGGCTAGTAATGTACTTGTTCAAGTGATATTTATTGAAAATCTCAAGCATCTCATTTTTCCAAGCACTAATGGACTCTCCATCAAGCATAGGCACTCTACGTCTAAAACTCCCCATCGTAAACTCGTCCACCTTCCTCCAATGGTGATTAAATCGAAGCAATGGAGACCAATGCTCTGATACCAATTGAAAGGATCGAGAAGAGGTGTCTAGAGGGGGGATTAGACCCTCAACAAGCAAAAGTAGCAGTTTTTAAGTTCTCCAAGTTGAGGAGGAGTTTTAGCACAAGTTTAAGCATTCACAATGCATATCAAGCAAGCATGGCAAGAGTATATGAGCAGCAGAAAGTAAAGCATGCATGTTGCAAGAAAGTAAAGGGATGGGATTGGAGTGTGCAAACGCAATTGGAGACACAAAGATTTTTGGCGTGGTTCCGATACGTGATGCTATCGTACATCCACGTTGGTGGAGACTTCAACCCACGAAGGGTAACGGTTGCGCGAGTCCACGGACGGCCCCACCCACGAAGGGTCCACGAAGAAGCAACCATGTCTATCCCACCATGGCCACCGCCCACAAAGGACTTTCCTCACTTGGGTAGATCTTCACGAAGTAGGCGATCTCCTTGCCCTGTAACACCCACAATGCGCCTATATCTCCCACGTGTTGGGGCACGACTTAGAGGCATAGCCACAAGGTAGGTTTGTCACAAGAGGGGTAATCTTCACACAATCCCATGTACTGAATAAGAAAGGGATAAAGAGTTGGCTTACAATCGCCACTTCACACAAATACAAGTTAAACATACATCATCCAGAGTACAATCAAGGTATGACTACAGAACCAAAATAAAAGAAGACAACCCCAAATGATAGATCCCCGATCGTCCCAACTGGGCTCCAATACTGATCAACAGGAAATGAAACATAACAACGATCAAGATCTTCATCGAGCTCCCACTTCAGCTTGGTTGCGTCACCTGCACCGGTATCATCGGCACCTGTAACTGTTTGGAAGTATCTCTGAGTCACGAGGACTTAGCAATCTCACACCCGCGAGATCAAGAATATTTAAGCTTATGGGTAGGGTAAGGTAATGAGGTGGAGCTGCAACAAGCACTAAGCATATATGGTGGCTAACATACGCAAAGAAGAGCGAGAAGAGAAGCAACACAACGGTCGAGAAGCTAGAAGTGATCAAGAAGTGATCCTAAAATTACTTACGTTCAAGCATAACACAAGACCGTGTTCACTTCCCGGACTCCGCCGAAAAGAGACCATCACGGCTACACACGCAATTGATTCATTTTAATTAAGTCAAGTGTCAAGTTCTCTACAACCGGACATTAACAAATTCCCATCTACCACATAACCGCTTGCACGGTTCTCGAAAGTTTAAACCCTGCAGGGGTGTCCCAACTTAGCCCATCACAAGCTCTCATGGTCAATGAAGGATATTCCTTCTCCCGAAAAGACCCAATCAGTCTCGTAATCCCTGTTATAAGACATTTCGACAATGGCAAAACAAGACCAGCAAAGCTGCCCGATGTGCCGACAATCCCGATAGGAGTCGCATGTATCTCGTTCTCAGGGCAACACCGGATGAGAATAGCTAGCTACGAATAAAACCAGCCCTCAAGTTTCCCCAAGGTGGCCTTGCAGGCAGCTCGGTTCGGACCAACACTTAGAGAAGCACTGGCTGGGGGGGGGGGGGGGTTAAAATAAAGATGACCCTCGGGAGCGCGACTCCCAAGGGAAAAGGTATAGGTTGTTAGGCAAATGTAAAACCAAGGTTGGGCCTTGCTTGAGGAGTTTTATTCAAAGGGAACTGTCAAGGGGTTCCCATAACACCCAATCGCGTAAGGAACACAAAATCAAGGAACATAACACCGGTATGATGGAAACTAGGGCGGCAAGAGTGGAACAAAACACCAGGCATAAGGCCGAGCCTTCCACCCTTTACCAAGTATATAGATGCATTGATTAAATAAGAGATATTGTGATGTCCCAACATATCCCTATTCCACCATGGAACAATTTTCAACTTCACCTACAACTAACAACGCTATAAGAGGGGTTGAGCAAAGCGGTAACTTAGCCAAACAACGTATGCTAGGAAAGGTGGGTTAGAGGCTTGACATGGCAATATGGGAGGCATGACATAACAAGTGGTAGGTAGCGCAACATAGCGATAGAACGAACAACTAGCAAGCAAAGATAGAAGTGATTTCGAGGGTATGGTCTTCTTGCCTGAAATCCCGCAAGGAAGAAGAACGAGTCCATGAAGAAGACAAACAGACGTAGTCGACCGGATCCTCACAAACGCGACATTACCGAAAGTAACAAGAAGAAGCAACACCGGAAAGGAGCAAACAACATAGTAAACAACCATCACATAAACATGGCATGATGCATAACCAAGTCTGATGCATGTTCGGTTTAATGAAGCATGGTATGGCAAAGCAAAGTGCAACAAACAATACTACAAATTAAGTGGAGCTTAATATGCAACGAGTTGCATATTGATAAAACACCACATGACTTATTTAGTTCTCTCTTGGTTATGTACCCAACAATATTAAATGTTGTTAGACATGGCAAGAGGTGAAGCATAATAAAACTACCTATCCAGGCAAGTTTGAACGACGCCGGAACAACAAGCAACAATTCCGGAAAACTCCTCATGTGCAAATTATGGATTTGGTACTGTTCTGCCCTAAACTATATTTTAGAGTTGTTAAACATGCAAGATGAGTGCACCATGTTAAACTAGGCATTTTTCTACCCCATTTACATATAAATTTTATTTAAAATGGAGCTACGGTTATTAATTTATGAAATAAATCATTTTAACATGGCATTTAAGAAAATTAAACAAACAACATTTTAAACATTTTTAATATGCATGAAAGTTGCAAAATATTAATCTACACAAAATTCTAAGCACTTTACATATAAAGTTTGTTTAATTCTGATGCACGGTTCATGAGTAATTATATGCATGAAGGCTAGGGTCTTTTCTGTAAAACTGTATTTCTCTGGAAAAATAGAAAAATTCGCAGAACAGAAAAAAACGCATGGTGGGCTGAATCTGATGCAAGTTGGGCCAACAAAAAACAAAAAAACTAACAAAGGAGGCGCTGGGCCTCACCATGGGCCTTGGCCCATCTGCAGAGGAGGCCAGCTTTGGGCAGCGGGGCTGGGCCTCGCAGGCCAATCGAAGCAGGGGAGCGCTGGGCCCTGTGCATCGCGGTCAATGGGAGCCAGCGCGTCTTCGTCCTCATTCCCGTGCATGAAGAAGGAGCTAGCGGCGGCGCTGCACACCGACAGGGGCAGGTGACAGGTAAGGGAAGGTCGAGGGCGGACGGGAATGGGCACAGAAGGGGGGGTCCGGATCCGGGGTGCCATGCCCGAATCTGGCCGGAGCAGGACCGGCGACGACGATCCAGCGATGATGGTCTCTGGAGGTTGATGCACTTGTGGGGGAGAGGAAGAGGATGAGGCCGACGGGGAGAAGAAAAGGAGAGGGGCGGTGAGGGACCTGGTTGATACGTCTCCATCGTATCTACTTTTCCAAACACTTTTGCCCTTGTTTTGGACTCTAACTTGCATGATTTGAATGGAACTAACCCGGACTGATGTTGTTTTCAGCAGAATTACCATGGTGTTATTTATGTGCAGAAACAAACGTTCTCGGAATGACATGAAACTTCACAGAGCAACTTTTTGGAAAATATAAAAAATACCTGCAAAAGATGAAGGCCAGGTTATGACTGTTACATGATGAACCGCATCTGGCATAATTCTCCATCACCGATCCATTGCCTACGAGCTTTCCATATGTTGTTCTTCGCTTATTTACTTTCCCGTTGTTATTACTATCATCACTACAAAATACCAAAAACATTACTTTTACTACTGTTACCTTTTGCTACCGTTACCACTACTATCATATTACTTTGCTACAAAATACTTTGCTGCAGATACTAAGTTTCTAGGTGTGGTTGAATTGACAACTCAGCTGCTAATACTTGAGAGTATTCTTTGGCTCCCCTTGTGTCGAATCAATAAATTTGGGTTGAATACTTTACCCTCGAAAACTGTTGCGATCCCCTATACTAGTGGGTTATCAAGACTATTTTCTGGCGCCGTTGCCAGGGAGCATAGCTCTATTCTTTGAGTCACTTGGGATTTATATCTGCTTATCATTTTGAAGAACTTGAAAGATCCAAGAACCAAGATTTATCCCTCAACTACGAGGGGAGGTAAGGAACTTCCATCTAGCTCTACACTTGATTCACCTTCTGTTTTGAGTAAGCTTGCGACACCTAAACCTGCTTCTGCTATTCGTTCTGATATGTCGCATGTTATTGATGATGCCACTTCTGCTATACATGATACTTATGATGAAACTACTTCTATTCTTTATACTACTGTGCCACTTGGTGAATTTCTTGATGAACAACTTGCTAGGGCTAGAGAGATTGAAAATATTGAATCTGATAATACTGATGAAATTGATGATGAAGACTTGCCTGTTATTCTTGAGGGTTATGTTTTTGATAAAGAAGCTTCTTTAGCTATTTTAGCTTGCAAAGATAGATACGAACTCAAGAGGTTATTCGCTAAATGGAACAAGCAATCTCTAAATGTGTCGGGTGGTAGGTGCGACATATGCCAACGGGTGGCTTATCATTGTGGGAGCCAATAAGACGTCGCCAGTGCCTGGAAACGGGATGAGGCGAAGACAAGCTCGCCGACGTACTTTACCCAGCTTCAGGGCTCTCCGTGGAGATAACACCCCTACTGCTGCTCTGCGGGGTCTCCGCATGATCACTAAATGAACAAGTAGCTACACAATGTTCCTTGGGCTGTTTTGGGGGAGGGAGGAAGAAGGGCACGGCTAGCCTGCTTCCTCTCCTTGTATGGTGTCTAAGACTAGCTTGGGGGTCGAACCCTTTGCATGGGTGCACCGGGGGGGGGGGTTTATATAGGCCTACCCCCCAGGGGTACAATGGTAGTCGGGCTGGGCGCGGGTCCCAGCTGTCTGTGACTATGCTCGCCGGCTTCTGCGCCGGCTGCTGGGGCCCGCCGACTGGTGGGTCCCGCCGGCTGCCGGCACCCTGGTCGACAGGCAGGCCCCACTGTCCAGGGCCTGGTCGGTGGCTAGTTACTGTTGCTCTGTGCTGATGACGCGGGCTTGGTCGGGGTAAGCGTGGCTATAGTACCGCCGCCCTGGCGGGCGATTACTGTAGCCCCGCCGTGTCTTGTGTCCTTAATGGGCGTCTCCTTCGAGGAGGATGGCAGGCCGGCTATGGGGGGCCGACTCTCCATCTGGCCGACTTGGGAGGAGGTGCGGCCGCCTTCGGTATCTCTCCGCCCGAAGGGGCCCACCGCCTTGGGGGCCACGATGGTGGCCCGTCGTGGATGGCGTCAGGGCCGCTGTGGCAACAATGCCGCGCTGGACGGGACGTGGCCACCCGTACGGCGCGCTGTGCTGGGCGTGCTCCGGGTTTTGGGGGTGGCAGGCTTTACTGTAGCCACGCCCTGCTTCGTCATTGCTGGGTGGACGCGGACTTCGCGGGTACGATCTTGACTGCCTTATGGGAGCCGGCTCCTTGGAGTCGGCCTACTTGTCGCCGACTTCTCGAAGTCGACCCTCCCACGGCCTCCTTCATGAGGGCTAAAGGCGGGCCGCCCCCCGAAGCCGGCCTAGAAGATAGCCGGCAGGGGGAAGGAGGCCCCGGGTCTTGAGTTCTTTGAGAGCCGGACGGGCTCGTAATTTTTTCAGAAGGGCCAGGGGAAGCCGGCTAGGCTACCCATGGATATTTACTCGGACAGTAGTCCCCGAAGCTGGGCGATCTTCGAGGCGGACAGAGGGACAAGAAGCTTGGTCAGCTTCTTATCCCGAGGAGCCGTCTTCGCTGGCGTAGGTCGTTTCCGGAGAGTTCTCGTATCTTGCGGCCAGGATTGTGGCCGACTTGCATGCTGATTGTGGGCCCCCCGTGGGCCACGTGGCGGCGGAATCCTGCCCACGCACGCGCGCGACGGGACGCCACCGCAGGCCCGGGCCCGCCACTCCCTGGCGTCGACCCGAGCGCTGATCTTCTGCGGCCCAGGGAGATGGCTCACCTTCCTGTGGCACCTTGAATTCGCCATTAGGGTGCAATAAACGCGGGTCGTGGGGGAAGTGGGCACGATCGATCCCCACGTTCCCCCACACCGCGCCTCCTCGGCTCCGCCACCCGAGCCTACAAGTAGGGGGAGGAGGGGGAGAGGCAGAGGTTCGCTCGCTCTCCCACACTCCGTCCCTCCTCGTCTTCTTTCTTCTTCTTCTTCTTCCTCTCGCTGCCGTCGCAGCTTCTCACCGCAGCACCCCCACCGCGCCCTGCCCCATGGCGTTATCAAGCTCATGGGACGGCTCCAATGTCGACAACGAGCAAGTGGAGTTCCTCCGCCAGATGCGGCGCCTGCCTGGCGCCAATCTTGTGCAAGTTCGCCTGGCGTCCGCGACGGAGGTCTCACCGTAGCCGGAGGAAGGCGAGCGGGTCGTCTTCCGCTCGCATTTCCTGCGCGGCTTCGGCCTGCCGGCGAGCAGGTTTCTGCGCTCCTTCTTGGAGTTCTACAATTTGCAGCCGCACCATCTCACGCCCAACGCGGTGATGCTCGTGTCGCCCCTCGTCTCCCTCTGCGAAGGCTTCTTGGGCGTGCTCCCCACGCTGGAGCTCTGGGGGTTGTTCTTCTAGAGCAAGCTCGGCACCGTCACCGCCGGCGTGCCTGCCCCCTGCGGAGCCTACATCGCCATGCGGAGGTCAGGCGATAACAATCCGTTCCCCTCCATCCCTCTAATCCAATTGGTGAAGATCTGGCAGAAGTCATATTTCTACGTGAAGAACGCCGGCTCGCCCCCGAGAGGAGACAACGTCAATCTGCCGGCCTACGTAGCCGGCCCGCCGACTGGAAGGCAGCCGTCATGGAGTTACCAGTCCAAGTCCCTGTCTCCGGCTGGGAACGCCGCCATCTCCCGGCTTCGGGTGATGATCCAGTCGGAGGGTCTGCGCGGATCCGACCTGGTGGCCGCCTTCGTGGAGCGCCGGATTCTCCCTCTTCAAAGTCGGCCCCACATGATGTGCCAGATGAGCGGCCGCTTTGACCCAAGCCGGCTGAGCACGCGGGAGACGCCGCACGCGGAGGTGGCGCTCATGGTCAACTACATCGCCAACTGCAAGCTCGCCGGGGACTGGCGATACGGCAAGGCGCCGTACTCTCACGCCAATCCTCCGCCCGTGGTAAGCTCTTCTCTCTATCTTCTTTTTGTTGTCAGCCGGCTCCATGAAGGTCGGCTTCTGATCAGCCGGTTTTTGTTAGCAGAATCCTCTTCTTCCGCCGCCGGCTGGGGCGGCAGGGATCGAGCGTCAGTACGCCCCCGATCGCACGGTGGACGATGTTGACGATCCGGACTTGGGGGCGGCCTTCATGGAAGAGGCTGTCGTGGGGGACAACATCGAGCCCGGAGGCACGAGGCTTTCTGCCAGCTTCGAGGACTGGCCGGACGACGCCGAAGCCGAAGAAGTCCCACGTCGCCAGCCGGCGCCCGACCGCCGAAGCGCGAGCTCGTCTGCCACGCCGGCTGCAGGCGGCGGCGCTCCGAAGCACCGGGTCGCATCAGCTCTCTTCGGCAATCGGCCGAAGAACCCCAAAACCTCCGCCGCAGCGACGAAGCGAGACGAGGCGGCAGCGAAGGCGGCCCGCTTTCGGAAAGCGGTGAAGCAGCCCCAGGCGGTCTCGGCGTAAGCATCCAATCGCTTGTATGCTTGTTTTGCTGTGTTCTTCTGTTTGAATCATTCTTCCTGACTTTTCTCCGTTTTCTGAGGAGGGCGCCGCTTTCTCTGGAGCGGGGCCCAGGCGGCTCCGTCGTCGGGCCGGCTGGAGGGTTTTGGGCTCCCGCCGCGTGGATCCCCACGCCGATCTCATGGAGGCCCCAGAGCGGAATGCTCGTGAGGCGCGGGAGGAGAGGGAGGCGGCAGATCGGGAAGTAGCTCAGGCGGTGAAGGAGTGGGCCGAGGCGGCGGCCAGGGCTTAGGCGGAGCGGGCGACTGCGGAGACAGAGGCGGAGGGCTCGCGCGACCAACCCCCGCTGCTCGCCATCCCACTCCGATCCGTAGCCCCGGACACCCCATTGCCCCTGGCGGAGGAGATCATCCAAGACCCGCCGTCGGTGCAACGGGAGGAGCTCTCCGAGGCTTTCGCGGGGAGGACGCCGCCGGCCGCGCCAGTCGGCGCAGGCCAAGGCGGCCAGTCGTCGACGGCGCCAATGGAGCCGGCCAGGGGCGCGCCTGAAGTCGGAGCCGTCCTTGAAATACAGCCGGTGACGCGTCAGCGCGCAGGGGGAAGTGCCGCTCCGCCGGAGTCGCGCCGAGCCGCAGGCGCCGGCCAGTCGACGGAGGCCTTGGAGGCGGCCAGCTCCAGTATGTCCGGGTGGACCCCCAGCGCGGGGACCGGCGAGCTGAATGTGGCGGCCCAAGAGGTCCGGAGTCGGCTGCGAGCTTAGGCCGCTCTCCTGCAGAAATACACGCAGGAGTTCCTGTCGACGCGAGCCGCCATCCGGGTAAGCTTTTTGCTCTTGACCGCTCTGGTTCCTTGGTTTTCTCCGTGGGGGCGCGTCAGCGCACCCACTGGGTGTAGTCCCCGAGATTCGGGTCGACTGCTGCGCAGTCGGGTCGGATCTTTCTTGGTGACCGTCTCATCTTTGCTTTCTATCTTAACTTCCAGGAATATCATAATTCCCGTGCTGCCGCCTTCAACTCCCAGGCTCAGGAGTTGGGTCGGAAGATCGACGACCTGGCCAACAGCCGAAGTAAGTGTTAGTTTTTATCTGTTTCCTGTGGGGGCGCGTCAGCGCACCCACTGGGTGTAGTCCCCGAGAATCGGGCCGACTGCTGAGCAGTCGGGTCGGATCTTCCTTGACGACCTTTCCCTCATTGGTTTTTCTTTTTTGTCTTTTGCTCTTTGCAGGAGCCAACGCCGACTTACGGAGAGAGCTTGGCGAGGCGCAGACCGCCCTTCGTACCAGGGACGCCGAGTACGCCACCTTGGCCCAGGAGCGCGACCGCCTGGCCAAGAAGCTGGCTGATCAGGAAGAAAGCCACAAGGCGGCCCTGCAGAAGGCGCAGGAGAGCGAGGCCGCCCTGAAGGCGGAGTTTGAGACCGAGGCGGCGAGCTGGGCTGAGACTCGTCAAGCACTGGATGCGGGCTTCGGCCGCATCGAAGACTTGATCGATGGTAAGCTGCTTTTCTCGCCCTTCTTCTGTCTGCTGGCCGCCTGGGGTCGTGGGCTGACTTGTGCTGCCGTCCATTTTCTTGTGCAGATTACTTTCCCGGCCACTCCACCCTCGCTGCCTAAGCCATCGAGGCTCATCGCGAGGCGCGCCGTCAGGCGGGCATCAACGTCGCGCCGGACGCAAATTGGACGCTGGAGGAGGAGCTCGTGGCCGTCCAAGCGCGGCTGCAGCCGGCTCACTGGATGCTTCGTCGGCTTCAACGTGCCGGGGCGCAGGTGCTGGCCGCCCTCTGGCCCGGCCAGACGATCCCCCGCACCCCAAGCCGGACCGCCGACTGGCTGGAGGTCGCAGTCGGCCGTTTCGATGCTTGGAAGGCGTCGGCTGCCCGCGTCAGAGCCGGGTGGGCGTTGGAGTTCGTCCGCGCCTGGTACCCAGGGCTAAGCCTGGACCAGCTGCGAACTTGGAGGCTGGAAGCCGACGCGGAGCTGGAGGAAGTGCGGCCGGCAATCGCCCAGCGCGCCTCGATGATCGCCGAGTGTACCGACATCAGTGTCTTCGCGCCTAAGATCAATGACAACGGCGTTGCTCAGCCGGAGGACTGGTTCAGCCAAGACCCGACGGTGGGCGAGGACTCGGCTGAGGAGATCGCCTCCAGCGATGAGGGCGAGGATGACGAGGATGAAGACGGTGAAGACGTCGAGCCGGCTAGCGGAACAACCGGCCAACCTCCAGCTGATCGTGCCTCCAGCAACGAGGCACGTGGAACCACGCCCTCTGCGGGAGGTGGTGATCAAGACGAAGTTCACCAGCCGGCCGCTCCCTCAGCCGACACAACCATCTCCACCGACCAGCCTAGCTCGTCAATCGCTCCGCTAGCTTGACCTGCCGTCTTTATTTTTCCTGCTTGTCGTCTTTTGGAACAATCTTTTAAGCTTTTGCAATTCCACCCGCTGGGGGTGTATCAAACTATGTTGGATGTCGGCCTCTTAGAGGTCTTTTTATGTAAACATTATGGTGTACATGTTTGGTTTCCATACACGTGCGCTTTTTATCCTTATGCTTTTTCCTTTGCCGCCTTCCCACTTTGGGGAGGCAAGTACTCAAGCTTTCTTGGATTGAAGCGAAGTTAATGGAAACCGGCCGGCCGGCTACTCTGGTAGTCGGTCGGCGGCAGGCGGCAAACCGGCTCCTGTTATATTAGTCCGCTGGTCCCTAGCCATTTTTTGTGTGCGAACCCTTTCCTGCTTTTGACTCTTGCCAGCCGAACAGCCGGTTCTTCGAACTGCGGCTTTGGAAAGAGCTAAGCCAGGGTGTCGGCACACTACTTGCCTGACCATGGGTAAGACTTCTAATATAACTTTAGTCGGTTAGTCCCCGGGCCGACTGGTCGAACCCGGTGCCGGACAGAATAAGTAAATGAAATGACAAGGTCATAAGCATGATATTGTTCATTCATAGATAAAAGATGGCAGTCTTCGAGTCCTCCTCAGGGGGCCTATTGTCTCGTACTTAATACAAAATTTAACGTGATACATACTGCATTTCAACTGTAAAATCTTCGAAGGAGATTGGCGTTCCATGGTCGTTCCGACTCCTTTCCCGAGTCGTCTCTCTTGCGTGCCTTGGGTTTCTGTGCGTCGATTAAGTAGTAGGAGTCGTTGCCTAGAGCTCTGCTCATGACGAAGGGGCCTTCCCAGGGGGCCGAGAGCTTGTGCTGGCCGGCTGTTCGCTGGATCAGCCGGAGCACAAGGTCGCCCTCCTGGAAGGATCTTGGCCTGACCTTGCGACTGTGGTAGCGGCGCAACCCCTACTGGTAGATGGCAGACCGGCTGAGGGCTAACAGCCGGCCTTCTTCCAGCAGGTCGACGTCGTCTTCTCGTGCTTCCTTGGCCTCCGCCTCCGTGTACATGGTCACCCGAGGTGAGTCGAACTCGATGTCGGTTGGGATGATTGCTTCGGCACCGTACACGAGGAAAAAAGGAGTGAAGCCGGTTGACTTGTTTGGGGTGGTGCGCAGACTCCAAAGGACAGTCGGCAGCTCATCGAGCCAACAGCCGGCTGAATGCTCCAGAGGTACGACCAGTCGGGGCTTGATGCCGGAGAGGATGAGGCCGTTCGCTCGCTCGACCTGGGCGTTTGACTGCGGGTGGGCGACGGACGCTAAGTCCAGCCGGATACCTTGTGCAGCGCAGAAACGTGCCAAGGCTCCTTTGGCAAAATTTGTGCCATTGTCGGTGATGATGCTGTGTGGCATGCCGTACCGAGTTGTTATGTCTGTGATGAATGTCATGGCAGTCGGCCCATTCAGCTTCCTGATCGGCTTTGCCTCAATCCACTTGGTGAATTTATCTACGGCGACGAGCAAATGTGTCATGCCGCCGCGCGCCGTCTTGAATGGGCCCACCATGTCTAATCCCCAAACGGCGAAGGGCCAAGTGATGGGGATGGTCTTGAGTGCCGGAGCCGGCATGTGTTGCTTGGAGCTCAAAAGTTGGCAGCCTTTGCAGTGCTTAACTAATTCTTTGGCATCATCCAAAGCAGTCGGCCAGAAAAAGCCGTGGCGGAAAGCTTTGGTGACAAGTGATCTTGAGGCGGCATGCTGGCCGCATTCTCCTTGGTGTATATCTCTGAGGATTGCAATGCCCTTCTCTTTCTCAACGCACCATTGGAGGACTCCAGTGACACTGCGCTTGACCAGTTCTCTGTTGACGATCGTGTATGCTCCGGCTCCACGTTGGACTTGTCTCGCTTCTGTTTCGTCAGCCGGCAGATCTTGGTTTACTAGGAAGTTGAGGATGGATTAAGCCCATGACGGAGCTGCGACTTCCCCTACTGCCAATGTGGCTTCTGCCACCAGGGTGGGCGGGTTGGGTAATGAAGTGCTGGAGTCGGCCGCCGACTGCTGCGTTGACGTAGTCCCCGGGCCGGCTACTGCAGTCCCCGGGCCGATTACCGCAGTCCCCGGGCCGGGTGCGGCAGTCCCCGGGCCGGCTACTGCAGTCCCCGGGCTGAGTACTGAAGTTCCCGGGTCGCCTGCTTGGTTCTTCGAGCCGGACCTGGCCCCGTCGGGGTTGGGCGGCACGAAGATGGAGTCGGATTCTGGAGACGGCTTGATGGACGGCTTGCAGAGGCGTTGTAGAGCGATGCCGGTTGGTATTGCCTGCCGAGTGGAGCCTATTCGGGCCAGGGCATCGGCTGGCTCGTTGTCGGCTCGCGGTACGTGGAGGAACTTGCATCCTTCAAAGTATCCACTGATTTGCTACACTAGGAAGCAGTAGCTTGCCATGTTTGCGTCCTTGGCGTCCCAGTCGCCGGATGATCGTTGAACCACCAAATCCGAGTCGCCATAACATAGGATCCGGCGGATGCCGAGTTCCTTGGCAAGCCGGAGCCCATGTATGAGCGCCTCATATTCGGCTACATTGTTGGAGGTGGCGAAGTGGATCTGCAGCGTGTATCTAAGATTGTCGCCCTTGGGAGAGGTAAGGGCGACGCCGGCTCCCAAGCCGGTGCGCATCTTGGACCCGTCAAAGTGCATGCGCCAATGGGTGGAGTCAGGAGCCGGCGGCAGGTACTGGGTCTTGGCCCAGTCGACGAGGAAGTCGGCCAGTGCTTGGGACTTGATGGCGGTGCGGGGCTGGTAGAAGATTGTGTAAGGGGCCAGCTCGATGGCCCACTTCGCCACCCAGCCGGATGCATCTCGGCTGCCTATGATCTCGGCCAGCGAGGCAGTGCATACGACCGTGATGGGATGCTCTTGAAAGTAGGGCTTCAGCTTCTTGGCGGTGAAGTACATGCCGTAGCACATCTTCTGGTAGTGCGGGTAGTTCTGTTTTGAGGCGGACAACACCTCGCTCAAGTAATACACCGGCCTCTGGACCGGCTGGGCTCGGCCTTCTTCTGGGCGTTGGACTACGATGACGGTGCTGACCACCCGGCTGGTTGCGGCAATGTAAAGGAGCATGGGCTCTTTCTCAGTCGGCGCCGCCAGGACAGGCGGCGTGGCCAGCATCTTCTTCAGCTCGTGAAAGGCTTGATCGGCCTGGTCGTTCCACTCGAAGTGAGTGATCTTCTTCATGAGGCGGTAGAGAGGGAGGGCTTTCTCTCCGAGCCGGCTGATGAAGCGGTTTAAAGAGGCCAAGCACCCGGTGAACTTCTGGATTTCTCGAAGCTTGGTGGGGATCGCCATTCTCTCGATGGCCTTGATCTTCACCGGGTTGCACTCGATGCCGCGTTCCGAGACCAGGAAGCCTAGGAGCTGGCCGGCTGGCACTCCAAACACGCATTTCTCGGGGTTGAGCTTGATTCGGAACCGGCGCAGGTTCTCGAATGTTTCTTTCAGGTCTTCCAGCAAGGTGCCGCGCTTCTCCGTCTTCACCACGATATCGTCCACGTAGATGTGAGCGTTTTTGCCGAGTTGCGTGAGGAGGCACTTCTGCATGCAACGCTGAAAGGTGGCATCGGCATTCCTCAAGCCGAATGTCATGGTCAGGTAGCAGAAGGCTCCAAATGGCGTGATGAAGGCGGTCTTCAGGCGGTCATCCGGGTTCAGTTTTATCTGGTGGTATCTTGAATAAGCATCCAAAAAACTCAACAGCTCGCATCCGGCTGTGGAGTCTATCACTTGGTCGATTCTTGGCAGGGCGAAGGGATCTTTGGGGCAGGCTTTGTTGAGGCTTCTGTAGTCTATACACATGCGCCACTTGTTATTCTTCTTCAGCACGAGAACCGGGTTGGCAACCACTCTGGAAAGAAAACTTCCATAATGAAGCCGGCTGCCAGAAGCCGGGCTATCTCCTCCCCTACAATCCTTCTCTTCTCCTCTGACAGTCGGCGGAGAGGCTGCTTGACTGGTTTTGCGTCTTCTCGCACGTGTAGCTTGTGCTCGGCGAAATCCTTCGGAACACCCGGCATGTCCTTGGGGGACCATGCAAAGATATCCCGATTCTCACGGAGGAAATCGGTGAGCTCGCCTTCCTATTTCCTGTTCAGGCTTGCCCCAATGACAGCAAACCTCTCGGGGTGCTCGGGGTCAAGAGGTATCTTCTTGGTTTCCTTGGCCGGCTGGAAAGATCCTTGGGCATCATGCTCCTTGGAGTCGGTGGGCTGGCTCAGCTGCTTGCTGGCCAGGGCCACGACCCGGTCCAACGTCTTCTTTTCTTCGGCAATCATAAGGGACTCAGCCAGCCGGCTGCTGGCCGCGGCGCACTCGGCAGACTTCTTGTAATCGCCGGCTATGGTGATGATGCCCTTGGAGCTTGGTATCTTCATCTTGAGGTATGCGTAGTGGGGGACCGCCATGAACTTGGCCAAGGCGGGTCGGCCAAGCAATGCATGGTAAGGGCTCTCCAAGTCCACCACTTCGAACCAGATCGCTTCCCGGCGGAAATGCTCCTTATCCCAAAGAGTACGTCGATCTTGATCTTGCCAATGGGGGCGCTGGACAAGCCGGGCACGATGCCGTGAAACACTGTCCGAGTCGGCACAAGCTGCTTTGTCTTGACACTTAACTTCTCCAGGGTGTCGTGGTACAGGATGTTGATGCTGCTTCCGCCATTTATCAGCACGCGGGAGAAGCGGGCGGCGTGTCTGTCCGCTGCGAGGGTGGCCTCCAGGACCAAAGCATAGGAGCCGGGAGACGGCATCACCTCTGGGTGGTCGGCTCGGCTCAAGCTGATAGGTTTCTCTGACCAATGCATGTGTCCGGCTGGGTTAGCCGCGACCACACTGACTTCCTGATGCTCTCGGCGCTTGCTGCGCCGGTCTTCGGGCTGGCTCGTAAAGACGATGTAGGATGCTTGCTCGTCGGGGAACTCGTCCTGCACGGCGCTGACTGCGGGCCGGGCGGCGGAGCCGGAGGCGGCGGGCCAGCAGGAGGAGTCGGCGTGAGTCCTTCGCCCTTGGAGATTCGGGCGAGCCAGTTACACTTCCGGGTTGTGTGGTTGGACGGCTTCGCGCCGCTATGGAACTTGCACGGGGCGTCAAGAGTTTGCTCGTAGGAGAAGGCCGGCTGCCAAGCCGGCCGGCCGCCCTTCAGGCGGGGTGTCTTCGACCATGGCCACCTGCGGTTAACGGGAGGCGGCGCAGGGCCTTTACGCTTCTGGTCGTTCGGGTGCTGGCGTCGGCCGGAATCTCCTGCCGGCGTCTTGGGCGCCGGGTTAAGAACTTTCCCGGACGTGTGTACTCGGAGCTCGGTCTTCATCGAAGAATCGGCGGTGGCGTATCTGTCGGCGATGTTCAGAAGCTCGTCAAGGGTAGTCGGCTCGTTGCAGAGAAGCTTGTGCTTGAGGAGGGTGCCTTCTCGGCACCCGGCAGTGAAGTATTCGATGGCCTGCACCTCGTGCACCCCTTCACAAGAATTGCGAAGCTCAGCCCAACGCGTGAGGTAGTCGCGAGTGGACTCGACTGGGCCCTGTATGCACAGGGAGAGCTGCCTGGGCTTGGGAGCCCGCTTGTAGGTGCTGGTGAAGTTGCGAACGAAGGCTTCAGTGAAATCTACCCAGCTGTTGATGCTGAGAGGCTTGAGGCTGTTAAGCCAAGTCCGTGCCGCGCCTTGCAGCATGAGGGGCACGTACTTCACGGCAACCCGCCGGTTGCCGTTGGCTATGCTGACCGCCGTGGAGTAGTCGATCAGCCAGTCTTCCGGCTTCACGGAGCCGTTGTATTTGGGCGTGTCTCTTGGGAGCGAGAACCCTTTGGGGAAGGGCTTGTCGCGGATGCGGGGGCCGAAACAGGGCGGGCCGACATCGTCTTCTTCTTCCAGCGCTAGGGATCTGGCCATGCGGTCGATCCGATGGCGGGCGTCGTTCTCGCCGACTCCCTTAGGGCGTCCTAGTCGGCCGCTGAGAGTCGGGTGCGCCACTGGCGGTGGGGTGGGGTATCTTTATCCACGAGCCCGAGGCGGAGGCGGGCTGCCCCGCCATTCCATGGCTCGGGGACGGCCGTCCGCGTCGCGCTCGATGGAGATTCGTGTCCGGCTTCGGCTGGAAGCCGGCTCTCTCTCGCGCCGCGCGCGGGTGTTACTCTTAGTCGGCGTCCGGGACGTCGCGCCGTGATCCCGACGCGGGGGTGGGCTTCCCGCGCGGGCGTCGGCCTCGTGCCGCTAAGCGGCCACGTCAATCAGTTGCTGTATGCGCCGGGTCATGTGGGGGAGGTTTTCGGCCTCCAAGCCGTCCAACTCGTCCACGGCCGCCTGGGCGGCGCACAGGTTCTCGAGCGGAGTGGCATAGGCCGGGCGGTCGACTCCCAGCGTGTCGGCGATGACGGCGCCGCGTTGCCTGACAGCACCAGCCCGGCTTGAGCCAGACGGGGCCGGCGTGCCGAAGGCGGCGCGGTCAGCTTCGCGCTGGTAAGCCTCAATGAGGCGTCTCACGGAAGCTAGCCTCCGGCCCTCCGCGAGGAGGGCGAGACGGCGTGCTTCCAGTGCTTCGTCATCGGCATCAGCCGGGAGGGGGACGGACAAGTCGTGGGCCGCCGCGCGCGGGGCATCGTGGGCGCTCTCGTCGGCCGGATCGCCGTGGCCGATAACCATCACCTTAGTGCTGACAGTATCGCGATCGTCGGTCCGAGGGAGCGGGTCGTTGTAGATCGTGACGTTGGTGGGGAAGGTGTCGTAGGAGGCCGTGTCGGAGTCGACAGAGTCGACAGGCATCGGGTCGGTGGAGCCAACCGACTCCAGATCCGCAGCAGGCTCGCTGGAGACATGGAGCTGGCTAAGGAGGATGGCGAGGTGGTCGGTGCCCGCATCGGAGGCGAGCTCGTCGGAGATGTGGGCCTCGACGAGGAGATCGGCTAGGCTGCTTGCCGCGCAGATGCTGGCGACGCCTTGCAGCGCGTCGTGGCAAGCGCCATCGGGCGTGCCGGGCTGGCTACGCTCGCTAGGGAGGAAGAGGGTTCCCGTCCAGAACAGGTCTCCGGATGACGGTGCACCTGGCCCCACGGTGGGCGCCAAATGTCGGGTGGTACGTGCGACATATGCCAACGGGTGGCTTATCATTGTGGGAGCCAATAAGACATCGCCGGTGCCTGGAAACGGGATGAGGCGAAGACAAGCTCGTCGACGTACTTTACCCAGCTTCAGGGCTCTCCGTGGAGATAACACCCCTACTGCTGCTCTGCGGGGTCTCCGCATGATCACTAAATGAACAAGTAGCTACACAATGCTCCTTGAGCTGTTTTGGGGGAAGGAGGAAGAAGGGCACGGCTAGCCTGCTTCCTCCCCTTGTATGGTGTCTAAGACTAGCTTGGGGGTCGAACCCTTTGCATGGGTGCACCGGGGGGTTTATATAGGCCTACCCCCCGGGGATACAATGGTAATCCGGCTGGGCGCGGGGCCCAGCTGTCTGTGACTATGCTCACTGGCTTCTGCGCCAGCCACTGGGGCCCGCCGACTGATGGGTCCCGCCGGCTGCCGGCACCCTGGTCGACAGGCAGGCCCCACTGTCCAGGGCCTGGTCGGTGGCTGGTTACTGTTGCTCTGTGTTGATGACGCGGGCTTGGTCGCGGTAAGCGTGGCTACAGTACCGCCGCCCTGGCGGGCGATTACTGTAGCCCTGCCGTGTCTTGTCTCCTTAATGGGCGTCTCCTTCGAGGAGGATGGCAGGCCAGCTATGGGGGGCCGGCTCTCCATCTGGCCGACTTGGGAGGAGGTGCGGCCGCCTTCGGTATCTCTCCGCCCGAAGGGGCCCACCGCCTCGGGGGCCACGCTGGTGGCCCGTCGTGGACGGCGCCAGGGCCGCCGTGGCAACAGTGCCGTGCCGGACGGGTCGTGGCCACCCGTACGGTGCACTGTGCTGGGCGTTCTCCGGGTTTTGGGGGTGGCGGGCTTTACTGTAGCCACGCCCTGCTTCATCATTGCTGGGTGGACGCGGACTTCCCGGGTACGATCTTGACTGCCTTATGGGAGCCGGCTCCTTGGAGTCGGCCTACTTGTCGCCGACTTCTCGAAGTCGGCCCTCCCACGGCCTCCTTCATGAGGGCTAAAGGTAGGCCGCCCCCCGAAGCCGGCCTAGAAGATAGCCGGCAGGGGGAAGGTGGCCCCAGGTCTTGAGTTCTTTGAGAGCCGGACGGGCTCGTAATTTTTTCAGAAGGGCCAGGGGAAGCCGGCTAGGCTACCCATGGCTATTTACTCCGACAAAATGCTAGAATGAAACCTGACCCTGCTTTTGCTACTTCACCTATCTGTGTTACCGATAAGGATTATGAATTCTCTATTGATCCTGATATAATTACTTTGGTTGAATCTGATCCTTTTCATGGCTATGAATTTGAAACTGTTGTGGCACATCTTACTAAATTAAATGATATAGCCGCCCTGTTCACTACCGATGAGAGAACTCGTTAATTTTATATCCTTAAAATATTTCCATTCTCATTAAAGGGTGATGCTAAGATATGGTTTAATTATCTTGATCCTGGTTGTGTGCGTAGTCCCCAGGATATGATTTATTACTTCTTTGCTAAATATTTCCCTGCTCATAAGAAACAAGCTGCTTTAAGGGATATATATAATTTTACCCAAATTGAAGAAGAGGGTCTCTCACAAGCTCGGGGGAGGCTTCTCCAATTACTTAATGCTTTGCCTGATCATCCTCTTAAGAAAAATGAAATACTTGATATCTTTTCAAATGGGCTAACCGATGCCTCTAGAGATTACCTGGATAGTTGTGATGGTTCTGTTTTCAGGGAAAGAACACCGGATGAAGCTGAAATTCTATTGAATAATATGTTGACAAATGAAAATAATTGGACACCTCCGGAGCCAATTCCTGAGCCTATTCCTAAACCCACTCCGAAGAAGAGGGTTATTCTATTCCTCAGTCCTGAAGATATGCAAGAGGCAAAGAAATCTATGAAAGAAAAAGGTATTAAAGCTGAATATTTTAAGAATTTACCACCTATTGAAGAAATACATGGTCTTAATCTACCGCCTGTTGAAGAAACATATGATCTTAATCCTTTACCTATTGAAGAAACTCATGGTCTTGATAACCCGACACAGGTAGTAAAGGTAAATTCTCTCTATAGATATGATAAAGCTGAAATCCCATTTACTAAGTTTGCTAGCCCATGCTTAGACGAGTTTGATAAATTTATGGCTAAGCAAGAAGATTTTAATGCTTATTTTGGTAGACAATTAAAATACAATTCAAATATGCTTGAACACTTGGGTGATTATATGGCTAATGTCAAAGGTGAACTTAAACTTATTAGTAAACACGCTTCTATGGTTACCACTCAAGTAGAACAAGTACTTAAAGCTCAAAATGATTTGCTCAATGAATTAAATAGCAAGAATAATGATAATGTTGTTAGAGTTATGACTAGAGGTGGCAAAATGACTCAGGAACCTTTGTATCCTGAAGGCCACCTTAAGAGAATTGAGCAAGATTCTCAGAGAAATAATGTAGATGCACCTAATCCTTCTAAAAGGAAGAAAAAGAAAAATGATAGGACTTTGCATGCTTCTAGTGAACCTATTACTAAAACACCTGAGAATCCAAATGATATTTCTATTTCTGATGCTGAAACTCAATCTGGTAATGAACCTGCAACTAGTAATAATGTTAATTATAATGTTCATGATGATGCTCAACCTAGTAATGATAATGATATAGAAATTGAACCTGCTGTTCATCTTGATAACCCACAATCAGAGAATCAACGTAATGATAACAAAGATTTTGTTGCTAGGAAACATGGTAAAGAAAGAGAACCATGGGTTCAGAAACCCATGCCTTTTCCTCCCAAACCATCCAACAAAAAGGATGATGAAGATTTTGAGTGTTTTGCTGAAATGATTAGACCTATCTTTTTGTGTATGTGATTAACTAATATGCTCAAAATGAATCCTTATGCTAAGTATATGAAAGAAATTGTTACAAATAAAAGAAAGATATCGGAAGCTGAAATTTCCACCATGCTTGCTAATTATACTTTTAAGGGTGGAATACCAAAGAAACTTGGAGATCCCGGTGTACCAACTATACCATGCTCCATTAAAGGAAACTATGTTAAAACTGCTTTATGTGATCTTGGAGCCGTTGTTAGTGTTATGCCTCTCTCTTTATATCGTAGACTTGATTTAAATAAGTTGACACCTACTGAAATATCTTTGCAAATGGCTGATAAATCAAGTGCTATACCTGTCGATATTTGTGAGGATGTGCCTGTTGTAGTTGGAAACGTTACTATTTTAACGGACTTCGTTATTCTTGATACTCCCGAGGACGATATTATGTCTATTATTCTTGGAAGACCCTTTTTGAATACTGTAGGGGATGTTATTGATTGCACTAAAGGCAATGTCACTTTTCATGTTAATGGTAATGAGCATACGGTACACTTTCCGAGGAAACAACCTCAAGTTCATAGTATCAACTCTATTGGAAAAATTCCATCGATTATATTTGGAGGTTTTGAATTTCCTCTTCCTACTGTCAAGAAGAAATATGATATTCTTATTATTGGGGATGTACATATCCCTGTTGAGGTAACATAGTGTTATTCGAAATTTCTCCGGTTCCACGTTATTCGGAATGAGTTCGTTAACAAGACTTGATCAACCTTGTTAGTGGATTCCTTTTGATGAGCATGAGATGGATGAAACTAGAAGGCACAACCTTCTGTACCCTCTGTCGGTGTCAAAACCGGCGGATCTCGGCTAGGGGGTCCCGAACTGTGCGTCTAGGCCGGATGGTAACATGAGGCAGGGGACATGAAATTTTACCCAGGTTCGGGCCCTCTCGATGGAGGTAAAACCCTACGTCCTGCTTGATTAATATTGATGGTATGGGTATTACAAGAGTTGATCTACCACGAGATCAGAGAGGCTAATCCCTAGAAGCTAGCCTATGGTATGATTGTCGATGTGTATGTTGTCCTACGGACTAAAACCCTCCGGTTTATATAGACACCGGATAGGGTTAGGGTTACATAGAGTCGGTTACAATGGTAGGAGATCTGAATATCCGTATCGCCAAGCCTGCCTTCCACGCAAAGGAAAGTCCCTTCCAGACACGGGACGAAGTCTTCAATCTTGTATCTTCATAGTCCTGCAGTCCGGCTGAAGGTATAGTCCGGCCATTCGGACACCCCCTAATCCAGGACTCCCTCAGTAGCCCCTGAACCAGGCTTCAATGACGACGAGTCCGGCGCGCAAATTGTCTTCGGCATTGCAAGGCGGGTTCCTCCTCCAAGTACTTCATAGAAGACTTTGAGCACAAAGATAGTGTCCGGCTCTGCAAAATAAGTTTCCACATATTGCCATAGAGAGAATAATATTTACACAAATCTAATCTGCTGACGTATTCTGTAATGTGTCACACCACGGCCAAGCCTTTATCCGAGTCGTTTTATTACCCCAGCGCATCATGCGAGGCGGTTTCCATGGCACGTCTTGTTAAAGCAGAGATCGTGTCCCCTTATTCCGGGATTCTCATCAATACGGGCGTGGGTAACCCAACCGCTTCTAGGACTCCTAGATTATAGGCAAGTCCAAATGGACACGGAGAGGACGCTTGATATTCACCCTCTTTATAAAGGGGACAAGGCTTTTATTTTTCCCTCCCGTGCTCAATCAAATCCTTCCCCCACCTCGAGCTCAAACGCCCAAAGTTCAGGTCAGGTGCTCCGAACCTTCAGTCATGTCCGGATCTAGCTTTCAAGGCCAATGGGTGCCTTCCTCCGTCACAGAAGAGGACATCAAAAAGTTGAGGGAGGCCAAATATCTGACCGCCGAAATTTTGCATCGGCTGCCTCCTCGAGGGCAGGCCGTTCCCACCCCCAAACCCAATGAGAACGTCGTGTTCGTCTCCCACTTCCTCCGAGGTCTAGGCCTTGCTCTGGATCCTTTTGTCAGGGGTTTGATGTTTTATTACGGGCTAGACTTCCATGATCTAGCTCCGGACTCCTTTCTTCATATCACGACATTTATTGTCGTGTGCGAGGCCTTCCTCCGGGTTACCCCTCACTTTGGCCTCTGGCTCAAGACCTTTGAAGTGAAGCCGAAGATGATCGAGGAGAAACATGCAGCGTGTGGAGGTGCCTTAGTACGCAGGATGACGGGAGCCCCGTGGCCCAAAGGTTCCATCCCAGAGGTGTCTGAATTGTGGCAACGGGAGTAGTTCTATATCACGGCTCCTAGAAGTGCCAAGTGGGTGGCCGCCCCTGTTTTCCGCTCGGGCCCTCCAACACAACTGATGTCATGGATCAGTAGAGGTCTGAGCTGGGGGCCGGCCAAGGATGTGC
This sequence comes from Triticum monococcum, assembly GCA_034509565.1. Lineage (NCBI taxonomy): Eukaryota > Viridiplantae > Streptophyta > Magnoliopsida > Poales > Poaceae > Triticum > Triticum monococcum. Next base: position 238,603,178 of record CM067843.1, read on the forward strand.
CCATACTGCAAAGCCGCATTCAAGATCTCTTCAATGGAGATTTCAGTTTGGTTGTGGTAATACAAGTTATGCTAGTTCGTCAAGTCAAGCCTTGCAAACGCCGGCCTCTTCGCCTATGGGAGTTCAATCCCGAGGGACAGTGTGTCATTCAAGATTTTCTCAGCCTGATGCACGAGGAGATGTACAAGTCATTCTTCGGACCTCAGGTGGAGTGTCCGGAAATCACCGAGGATGTGGGCCTGAGTAGTAACCGCGCCGCCAAATAGGTAAGGTATCCTCCAGCCGAACATACTATCTCTCTTTTGTTACGAAGTTATTTTTTTTGAGAGTTCGCTTTTTGACTAGGGCTGGCTAACAAAGGCGAAGTTGATTCGGTGTTCGGCCCCCCTCCCTGAGGGTTTGGAAAACCCTGTATTGGAAAAGATGCTCCAGACCGCACCTTGCCCGGAGCCCTTGAAGGAAGATACTGTGGAGGATAATGCGGGCGGATGCGAGCCCCCAACGCTGCCCATTCTAACCGAGGGAGCGAGCGTCTCCATGAAGGAAGACGACCTGAAGAGGAAAAAGTCTCCCACAGAGGGTCCTGCCTTGGGGGGCGTTGTTGCCGCACAAAGTCCGCGGGGGGATCAATTCTCCCGCGAGTCGTAAGTGACTCGAAATACTTTAATAGTACAGATATGCCATCTTTTTCTTCTGAGAAGATAACCACCGCATATATTTTTACAGTTCGGGCCTTAGCCCCTGTCAAATGAGCTTGTCTTCGGGGGATCTTCTTCTAGAGAATATGGAGAGCAAAACGCCTCCTCCGGACTCCACTGCTCCGGAAGCGGGAGACCCTGAAGTGTCGTCGCGGAGGGCCTCTCCGAGTCCGTTGAGGCCAGAAGATAATCCCATTGACCCCCGAAGCTCCCAGTGCCCGGCCCCCGAAGAGAGCAGACAAAAGAGTCTGGCACCGTCTAGTGTGCGATCGGATGTTCTGAGGGAGTTGGTGGGGCGAGCGGCCATCTCAGATGAACACCGTATGCTGATGAATACGGTGATGGAGAGAATATCGTCCGCCGAAAGCGGATTGCATGAAGCTTTTATGAGTCTACTGACAGGCTTTGAGGTACGTAAAAGAATGTATGATAGTCCTGCACATACTAGGTGTGCCCTGTGTAGATAGTAGCCCCTGAGACTCTGGTTGTCGTCGGAAACGACGATGAACAAAGGATCATATTCCCAGGTAATAACTATACTGCCTCTCTGTGCAGGTGATGGAAGCTCCGGTGGCTAGCCGGACTAGCGAGTTTGCCCATTTAGAACGGCAGTTGGATACGGCAGACGCCGACATCGAGCTTGTTAACAAGAGGCTTGACGAGGCACAGGGTAAGTGCCATTATCTGATAAACGCCACAATAGGAAGAGCAGTATGATGCCAGCTTCTTTAATATGTTGTGACTGTAGATGGAGCTGCCACTGTTGAAGCCTTGCGGGCAGAACTTGCCCGAGCCAAGGAACACGCGAGGTTGGGTAATGCGGTTGCTTTGAAGGTGGCCGAAGAGTTGCAAGCCAAGAAGGCCGCACATGGCGAGAGCCGAGACAAGATGGCCAAAGAATTAAAAGCCGCCGCCGACCGTTGCCGGGTTCTTGAAAAGGAAAATCAGGCGAAGGCATTGGACCTTGAGAAGGCTGCTGCGATGAGAAAAGACCACCGCTCTTCTATGAGGGCAAAGAAGGAGGAGCTGCGGGAAGCCGGGGATATTATAGCTGGGAAATCCTTTATGTTGCAGAGGAGGTTCGGAGATCCACGGTATGCCCCTCTGGACCGGCTACGGAGTTCGGAGGATGTGTATATGGATTCGGCGGCGAGCGCTGCCGATGCGGCCAAGTACTTCCAGGGTCAGACGGACCGTGAAGTAGATCAGCTGTTTTGGAGACAATTCCATTCTCCCGAGTGTCCGCTGTCATTGAATGACCAGTTAGCCGAATGGGTCGAACTAAATAGGTTGTCCGAACTCTCCATGAGGTCTGTTGTGGATCAGTTATGGCCGGAAGGGTCAAAACCAAACAGCTATTTCAGCTTGGTGCAGCAGTTACTTGATGTGGTGTCGCGCATTGATGCGATGAAGAGGTCGGCATGCATAGAGGGCGCACGGATGGCCTTTTCCCGTGTCAAGGCATACTGGGCGGAGATGGATGCTACCAATGTTGTAGCGCGGGATTTGGCCATAGGTCGAAAGGCTGCTGAGCACTACTTTGAAGAAGTTCTTGAGGGTGCCCGTTTGGTAGAGGCCCAGTGCTCAAAAAATATTATGTTTGAGTGATATGTAATCTCATTGTAAGAGAAATGCTTTTATAGAGTTTGATAAGGCTATTTTTATACTTTTGCCTGAAAGTAATATGATGCCTCCCGGGCGGCCGTTTTTGTATATGTGTGTATAACCTGAAAGATTGCAGTCGTCGGCTTCAACCCCCATGCATATAATGCGGAGGTGCTAGCAAAAACACGCGTTCACACTTAACCCAACGTCTTGGTCCTATTAAGGAGGTGATAGCGGAGCGAGCGAGGCAACCGGACTATAATGCTTTAACACTTTCACTTAGCCATAGGAGTTTGACAGTGGGGCTACTAGATAGCCCCTGGTGGCTCCGCACTCTCCCGATCTCGGGGTGCGTACATGCCTGGCCGGAAAACGGCCCTTCGTTTAGGCGAAGGAATTCTAGCATTCCCATAGGTCATCGAGTGGTTGACCAGTCTCATGCTATATCATGACAATCAGTTTTCGGCTTTCTCTACTGAGGTGCTTGTCCGGATGAACCAGGGCACAATCGCAGTAGTTCTCCTGGTGCTACCTTAGCCGGTAAAGCGGAACGTAAGGCACCAAAACACAGGAGCCGGGCAAACCCAACATTTGACCAAAGACAATGATTCGGAGCTGATGCATATAGGGCCAAACTCGCGACGCCGAACACTAACTAGGGTATTCGGTCTTTGTGGTATAAACCGGGCCTAAATAATGGCCTTTGTAAGAAGCCCCTTGTGTCCAAGTACGTGCATTGTTCTGGCGTGGCCACATGCCAAGACGTCAGCATCCTTCACAACGGTGGATATGTATCAACAAGAGACAGTAAAAAAGGTTTACGCAGGGTCTTAATCTAAAAAGAATCCTTTGAGCGGGTCCCTGCTGCACGTCTGCGCCTGTGTCTCCATTGTGCCGTATCCTGGACGGGTGTAGCACGATGATCGTCTGTAAAAGAGAGGAAGTTAAGTGAGAAAGTTGTCGTGCAAAAAGTTGGTTTTTAAAGAAACCATGTATAATTGAAGGTGATAAGAAATTGCCACTTGTCTGCGCGCGTTGAGCCCCTTGTATTGACAAATAGGGGTGTGGTCACTTATTCGGTGTAAATAGCGGCGCCGGAGTCGATCGCTTGTCTGGACGCCTTTAATGTTCGGCTGCCAAGGCAGCCTCACTCTCTTCGGCGTGCAGAGAGCGCTTGATATCTCCGTGCACTGTAATGATGCCACGTGGACCTGGCATCTCGAGTGTGAGGGAGGCGTAGTGTGGTATTGCATTAAAGCGAGCAAAAGCTTCGCGTCCGAGCAGTGCTTGATAGCCACTTTGAAACAGAGCGATGTGGAAAGTTAAATGCTCGCGACGGAAGTTATCGGGGGAGCCGAATGTAACTTGTAATGAGAGGGAGCCCGTACAACGGGCCCCTGGGCCTGGCGTTACTCCTTTAAAGGTAGTATTGCTATGGCGAATTTGTGTTGGGTCTAACCCCATCCTGCGGATTGTATCCTGATATATTAGGTTTAGACTACTGTCGTCGTCCATCAAGATTAATGTGAAGTGATATCTGGAAATTACTGGGTCTAATACCAGGGCAGCCCATCCTGCGTGTCGGATACTTGCTGAGTAATCACGATGGTCGAAAGTGATCGTTTGAGACGACCAGTGGCAGGACTTCGCGGTGACAGGCACTTGGGTATATGTTCCTGAGAGTGCCGCCTTGTTTTTTCCCTTGATCACATGTAACACGTTTGCTGTTTTGACTTCTGGTGGAAATTTCTTTTGCTCCACCGCGTCTTGTTTGGGAGTCTCGTCCTCGTCTTCATTTGGTGTATCCTCCCCCTTGTGTACGGCGTTGAGCTTGCCGGACTACTTGAAGACCCAACATTCTCTGTGGGTATGATTAGTGGGTTTACCAGGGGTACTATGGATCTGACAAACTTGGTCCGGAATTTTGTTGAGGCTGGACAGTTCATCCCTGGTGCCTTTAGGGGGCGGCTTTTGACCTGGCCGAGAGCCTTTGAATCCGGCATTTACTGCCATGCCCTTCATGCTGTCTTCTTTAATCTGGCGCTTGTTATTGTTGTTGCGCCATGATTTCCCGTTCACATCTCTAACTTCAGATGTACTGGGGTCACTGGTGCTGCATCTGGCTAGCCAGCTATCCTCACCCACGCAAAAGAAGGTCATGAGGTTTGTTAATGCGGCCATCGTTCTCGGCTTATTTTGGCCGAGGTGTCTGGCGTGCCATTCATCACGGACGCTATGCTTGAAAGCTGCCAAGGCTTCGGCATCCGGACAGTCGACAGTCTAGTTCTTTTTAGTAAGAAACCTGTTCCAAAGCTTTCGGGCTGACTCTCCAGGCTGTTGAGTTATATGACTCAAATCGTCCGCATCCAGAGGTCGGACATAAGTCCCTTGAAAATTTGCCCGAAAGGCGTCTTCTAGCTCTTCCCAACTTCCAATGGAGCTTTCGGGGAGGCCTTTGAGCCAGTGACGAGCTGGCCCTTTGAGCTTGAGGGGTAGGTACTTGATGGCGTGGAGATCATCTCCTCGAGCCATATGGATATGAAGGATGTAGTCCTCAATCCAGACCCCAGGGTCTGTTGTTCCGTTGTATGCCTCTATGTTTACGGGCTTGAATCCCTCTAGAAATTCATGGTCCAGCACCTCATCGGTGAAACATAGGGGGTGTGCGGCACCCCAGTAGCTGGGTGTACCATGTTGTTCGAGTGTTTGTTGTGTTGCATTGTATGCTAGGGCGCGCTTGCGTGGTCCATAGATGGATCTTGTTGCACCGTCCTTTGGGTGCGAGCCCTCGCATGGGTCGCGTATTGTATTGTGAGCGGCGTTGTATGCCGCTCTGTGTTGGTAGAGGGGTTGTCTATCCGACTAGGTAGCTGCTTTGATATTTGGTTTTGGGGGGTCTGAGGCCTCCTCATCGAATTCGGGTAGCAGCTTCCGCTTTGGGTAGCACTTGGAGGGGAGATTGTCACCATACCTCGCTGCTGTATTGAGTATTTTGCTCCATCTAATGTGGAGTGTGTCTTGCGCAGCCTTGAGCCTTTGCTTCTGCTTTTTCAGACTCCTCGCGGTGGCAACAAGCCTTTTACGGGCAGTCTGCTGCTCCGGGTGTCTGTCTGGCGTTATGTCGTCCGGACCATTAACCTTGATAGGATTTGTTTGTTCGGTTTGATTATCCGGATTACCGTTGCCTGGCAGCGGTTCGCCCTGCTCCAATGCTGGGTCTGTGTGATCGCTATTTCTGTCGAGGCGGGATTTGGGGCGGCGCTTGCGTCGCCGCTTTGACTGCTTTTCGAGGGAACAAGCCTTCGGTGCATCCTTCCGCTGCTTGTCGTCATCTTTTGGCGCGTCCACCATGTATACGTCATATGACGAGGTGGCATTCCATGGCCCAATAGGCACTGGTTCTTCCTCGTCTCCTTCATCGGCGTCCATACCGTCGATGTCTTCGGAGTCGAAGTCGAGCATGTCAGTTAAATCATCGACAGTGACAACAAAGTGGGTGGTGCGTGGGCTTTGAATTTCTTCATCGTCCGCATCCCAATCTTGCTGACCGTAGTCCGGCCAGGGCTCTCCTGATAAAGAGAGAGACTTCAGTGTCTTCAGAATATCGCCAAAAGGCGAGTGCTGAAAGATGTCCGCGGCAGCAAACTCCATGATCGGCGCCCAATCAGATTCGATTGGTTGGGGCGCGGAAGGTTCGGAGTCCGGAGAGGAGTTCGGCTCCTTGGAGTCGCGAGTCTCGCGGAGTGCAGGGCTGGTGTTCGGCTCAATCACCATGGGGATCGCAGCCCCCGAGGCGGCGTCCAACCGCCCATCCTTGATCGGCGCAGTTGGCTCCGAATTAAGGATCGGAGCCGATGCGGGTGCGGCCTCCAGAGCACTGTTCGGCGGTAGAGCTAGATCATGCTCGTTGGGATAGTGCGGCGCGCTCGGCAGTGGCTCGAATCCGTCGAAGATCAAGTCCCCGCGGATGTCAGCCGTGTAGTTTAAACTTCCAAATCTGACCTGGCGGCCAGGGGTGTAGCTTTCGATCTGCTCTAGACGGCCAAGTGAATCGGCCCGCAGTGCGAAGCCGCCGAAGACGAAGATCTGTCCGGGGAGGAAGGTCTCACCCTGGACTGCATCGCCATTGATGATCATTGGAGCCATCGAGCCTGATGGTGACGACACAGAGGCTCAATGAAAGCACCAATATCGGTGTCAAAACCGGCGGATCTCGGGTAGGGGGTCCCAAACTGTGCGTCTAGGCCGGATGGTAACAGGAGGCAGGGGACATGAAGTTTTACCCAGGTTTGGGCTCTCTCGATGGAGGTAAAACCCTACATCCTGCTTGATTAATATTGATGGTATGGGTATTACAAGAGTTGATCTACCACGAGATCAGAGAGGCTAAACCCTAGAAGCTAGCCTATGGTATGATTGTTGATGTGTATGTTGTCCTACGCACTAAAACCCTCCAGTTTATATAGACACCGGATAGGGTTAGGGTTACATAGAGTCGGTTACAATGGTAGGAGATCTGAATATCCGTATCGCCAAGCCTGCCTTCCACGCCAAGGAAAGTCCCTTCCGGACACGGGACGAAGTCTTCAATCTTGTATCATCATAGTCCTGCAGTCCGGCTGAAGGTATAGTCCGGTCATCCGGACACCCCCTAATCCAGGACTCCCTCACCCTCCTTTTACTTTCTGTTATTTATATTAAATAAAATAAAAATAGTATTTTCTGTCTGTTATCTAACTATCCGTGCAATATAAAAATACCCCGAAAATAGAAGTTCTCCCAATGCCCTTTGAAATTTAAATATGATTTTTTCTGGAATATTTGAGAATATTTGGCACTAAGAACACAGCAGGGGGGTCAACCACCTGCCCACGGGGGTGGAGGGCGCGCACTACCTCCCTGGGCGCCCCCCTGCCTCATGGGCCCACGGTGGCCCTCCTCCACTTATCCTTTCACCCACACACTCCTTCTTCCTCCCCCAAACACGAATATCCATCTCAAACCCGATTCCAAGCTCGTTTTGCTGCCATTTTCGATCTCCTTGCTCAAAGCACCTCTCACAAAACCGCTTGGGGAGATTGTTCCTTCGTATGTGACTCCTCCATTGGTGCAATTATTTTTTGTTCTAGTGCTTTATTCATTGCAAATTTTTGCTGCTTAGTTGACACTGTTCTTGAGCTTGCATGTCAAATTTATATGGTTAAAAGTAGTTTTGATGCATGATATAGGCCCTAGGCACTTGTAGGAGTAGTTGCTATCAATATTATTGAGTTTGGTTTACTTTTATTTGTAAGTTACTAAAAAATTTCAGAATTTTTCAGAGGAAAAAAATGCTTAGGAAAATGTTCCAAGGTTGTTCCTCAAGGAAGCAAGGACTCAGGCTTGCAATGCGTGATGCTGATGAAGAGCCACCAAGAGACGCTCTAGTGCGTCCTTGTGAGTGGCCTTCTGAAAATTTTATGGATCGAGCAGGAATTAAGGAAGAATTCAATGCATATTTGCGTAACGCCGATCTTGTGAGCTTCGAGGAAGAGAAGTGCAGCCAGTATCACAATCTCACTAGTACCTTTGTGAGGAGGTTTGAATTTTCATCTTCACGTAATTCTCCAACTGTCCTGTTTGATCTTTATGAAAATTCTTATACTATGGACTTAGAGGATTTTACCACTGCCTGCAAACTTCCACAATGGGGTGGTATAAGGGATCCTCGCAAATTTGAATTTAGAGATTTTCTTGCTAGCATAACTGTGGGAGAATCTAGAGATATAACACAAGCTACCATAGGGAGCATTCACTTTCCTGCTATACATTATTTTGCTCTCTTCATAGGTAGATGCATTAATGGTAAAGATGAGGCATGTCACATGTGTGTCCCTGACCTCAGTATTCTTAGGAGTGTTGTGTTAGGAGACAAATCTTATAATTTGGGAGCCATTGTTGCACGTAGGTTGCATCTTAATAGATTTAATGGAGATTTCTTTGGAGGAATTTATGCAACCCGCATAACTAATTTTCTTGGTGTAGCCATACGCGAAGATGATATTGAATTACCACCTGCTTACCTAGACTTTAATGCTATGGTTCACCACCAGTTTGTCGAGAGGAATGAATCACCTCTCTAGTATCGACTAATCTTTGACAGACGTCATGCTATCCATATTACTCTCCCTGCTCCTACCTTCTTTGATTATCAGGCAAAAGGAAGATATGTTATTACCAGAGAGGAGGAAGATGAGTACGAGAGGAGAGCGGAGGCCGCTCGTCGCCACGCTGCAGCTCAGGAGGCGATAGCCGCTGCATCGCAGTACAACCCCAGCTACTATTATGGATATCCACCAGGCCAGCTGTGGCCATAGACCAACTTAGGCCAAAAGCCTAAGCTTGGGGGAGTACATATTTCCCACCGACATTACATTTATGTTCACACACTCATTGCTAGATGTCGGTGCTCATACTTTTTCATTGTATCATCCATGCTAGTTTACTTTCCTTTTTATGCTTTCTTCTTGTGTGTTTGATAAACCTTAAGAAAAACCAAAAAACTTAGCTGTACCTTTTAATTAGTTTACTTTCCATGCTTGTAGTAGTAATTAAAAAGACAACCCAAAAAGATTTCTTGTTCTTCTTTTACTTGTTGGGAGCTCCCCCGTGTAAATAGTTTTATTTCTTTTGTTTTCTTTGGGGTCGATAGTAGAAGACCATAATTAAATTGTTGAAGTGGCTCTTGTATGCATACTTGTTGATCTGAGAAAAGATCCCATATTGCCTTCTCTTCTCCTGTTTATTGAATGCTTGCAGATTCCAGCTTAGTCCAATGCACGTGCACTATTATTATTATCCACATCGTTCGGTTGTGCAAGTGAAAGGCTGGTATGAACTCGACCTCTCTTGTTTTTGTAAATATGATTACTTCATCGTTCCTGATTCAGCCTATTATGAATAGACATGTTTGCAATGACAACTAGAGATCATAGTTTCTTGTGCCATGCTTGATTAGCTAGGAGCTTATAATGGTTTACCTTGCGTGCCAACATTGCTATTAAAATGGTTGTGATGTGGTATGATAGGGTGGTATCCTCCTCTGAATGATTTAAGTGACTTGACTTGGCACATGTTCACGCATGTAGTTGAAACAAAATCAACATAGCCTTCACGATATTTATGTTCATGGTGGATTATATCCTACTCATGCTTGCATTCGGTGTTGATTAATTTTAATGCATGTTCATGACTATTGTCGCTCTCTAGCTGGTCGCTTCCCAGTCTTTTGCTAGCCTTCACCTGTACTAAGCGGGAATACTGCTTGTGCATCCAATCCCTTAAACCCCAAAGTTATTCCACATGAGTCCAATATACCTACCTATTTACGGTATCTACCTGCCGTTCCAAGTAAATTTGTAGGTGCCAAACTCTAAACCTTCAAATAAATATCCTGTTTTTTATGCTCGAATAGCTCATGTATCAACTAGGGCTGTCTGTATCTTCCATGTTAGGCGGGTTATTCTCAAGAGGAGTGGACTCCGCTCCTCACTCACCAGATAAATGGCTGGTCACCGAGATGCCCAGTCCCATGCTTTATGCAAACTAAATCAAAATAACTGCAAACAAAACTCCCCCTGGGACTCTTGTTAGTTGGAGGCACTCGTTGTTTTGAGCAAGCCATGGATTGATGATTGTTGGTGGAAGGGGCAGTATAAACTTTACCATTCTGTTTGGGAACCGCCTATAATGTGTGTAGCATGGAAGAGATCGCCATCTCTTGGTTGTTATGTTGACAATGAAAGTATACTGCTCAAAATATTATTCATCTCTATTTCAAAACCGAGCTCTGGCACCTCTACAAATCCCTGCTTCCCTCTGCGAAGGGCCTATCCATTTACTTTTATGCTGAGTCATCATCCTCTTATTAAAAAGCACCAGTTGGAGAGCACCGCTATCATTTGCATTCATTATTGTTAGTTTACATTGAGTATGACTTGACTGGATCTCTTTTACCATGAATTACAATGTCTAGTCAGTCCTTGGTCTTTAAAGGTGCTCTGCATTTATGTTTTGCGGTCTCAGAAAGGGCTAGCGAGATACCATCTTGTTATATCATATTATGATTGTTTTGAGAAAGTGTTGTCATCCGAGATTTATTATTATTGCTCGCTAGTTGATTATGCTATTGATATGAGTAAACTTGAGACCTAAGCGTTATTGCGAATGTGGTTAGTTATAATCTTTGCTGAAAACTAGAATGCTGGCTTTACATATTTACAACAACAAGAGCAAACAGAGTTTGTAAAAGTTTTTCTTTATCACTTTCAGTTTATCAACTGAATTGCTTGAGGACAAGCAAAGGTTTAAGCTTGGGGGAGTTCATACGTCTCCGTCGTATCTACTTTTCCAAACACTTTCGCCCTTGTTTTGGACTCTAACTTGCATGATTGGAATGGAACTAAACCGGACTGACGCTGTTTTCAGCAGAATTACCATGGTGTTATTTATGTGCAGAAACAAACATTCTCGGAATGACCTGGAACTTCATGCAACAACTTTTTGGAAAATATAAAAAATACCTGCAAAAGATGAAGGCCAAGGGGCCACCACCTGTCCACGAGGGTGGGGGGCGCGCCCGCCCCCCTAGGGAGCGCCCCCTACCTCGTGGGCCCCCCTGGAGCTCCTCCGACTCCAACTCCAACTCTATATATTTTGTTTCAGGGAGAAAAAATCAGAGAGAAGAATTCATCGCGTTTTACGATACGGAGCCGCAGCCAAGCCCTAAAACCTCTCAGGAGGGCTAATCTAGAGTCCATTTGAGGCTCCGGAGAGGGGAATCCGTCGCCATCGTCATCATCAGCCATCCTCCATCCCCAATTTCATGATGCTCACCGCCGGGCGTGAGTAATTCCATCGTAGGCTTGCTGGACGGTGATGGGTTGGATGGGAACTATCATGTAATCGACTAGTTTTGTTAAGGTTTGATCCCTAGTATCCACTATGTTCTGAGATTGATGTTGCTATGACCTTGCTATGCTTGATGTTTGTCACTAGGGCCCGAGTGCCATGAGTTCAGATCGGAACCTATTATGTTTTCATAAATATATGAGAGTTCTTGATCCTATCTTGCAAGTCTATAGTCACCTATTATGTGTTATGATCCATTAACCCCGAAGTGACAATAATCGGGATACTTACCGGTGATGACCGTAGTTTGAGGAGTTCATGTATTCACTATGTGTTAATGCTTTGTTCCGGTACTCTATTAAAAGGAGGCCTTAATATCCCTTAGTTTCCGTAAGGACCCCGCTACCACGGGAGGGTAGGACAAAAGATGTCATGCAAGTTCTTTTCCATAAATATGTATGACTAAATTCGGAATACATGCCTACATTACATTGATGAACTGGAGCTAGTTTTGTGTCACCCTATGTTATGACTGTTACATGATGAACCGCATCCGGCATAATTCTCCATCACCGATCCATTGCGGAAATTCACCAGCTTATGAGCAAGATAAACATGCTCGCCCAGTCCGGACTTACAATAATTGAGGTAATGGCGATCTCCATAGTGTGTGGGGTTCAACCGCTACAGTACAAAGGGCTGCCCATGTGGCATTATAATGGAGCGGATGACGCTTCCCGTTATGGCGGAAGGGTCTGGATACCCCTACCGCTCTAGCCAAAATATTGGTCAAGCTTTTTAAAGGGGAAGAAGAGGAGTTTCTTCGCATTAAGCACAGAGATGGATATTCTATGTATAATCCTCCCAGTTGGGTAAGCTTCGATCCTTCGATTCTACTCATCCCCCTTCCGGATTACTTTTGATAAATTTCAAGTCTGTTTTGTTATGGCAGCACTGGCGGAAGGTCACCGAAGGACTTCATAGTCCTGCCCCACAGCCGGAGACCCACAACCGGGAACTAGATCCTGGGTTTGAAGAGGATCCGGATATATTCGTGGTGCTCGTGAGGTGAGTGTTCTACCAGACAAGCTATGACGGCACAGAAGTGGCCATCACCGTAGACTACCCTGGCCTTCTTCCTGCTTCTCATGTAAATAATTAAGAAACGCCCTCTCTGAAAGAGTGCTCTTATTTCGTCTCACCCATCGCGCTGTATCGTGCTTCACAGGGGAGACGCTCGGCGATTTCGAAGAGATCAGCTCCCGCGCCGGACAATCCTTTGAAGAGGAAACCAAATGAAGATACGGCCATGCCTTCATCAAAGAGGTATGAATTCACCAACCTGCCCCTGAGCAGTCACGTCCACCCATGACCTTCCCGTTTTCCATTTGCCAGGAGGAAGACACGCCGGACTACATCCGGGGGCCCAAGTGGCCGTACTTCCCAAGACGTCGGACTGTTCTCCAGTCGAGGACTCGGACGATGTATCCATCACCAACTCGGAACTAGAGAGTGCTATGAATCATCGGCACCGTCGGGCCATTTTACAAGATCTTGGCTTTTCGGAAGGGTCGTTTAACGCCTTCAACGCCGCCGATGCATACATCTGGGCTACTTGGGATGGGATTAGCAGGGCTGCAAAGCAACATTTGAAAGAGGTGCAGGTAAATTCGCTTTGTCTGACTATGATAACCATATGCTACTAGCCCCCGAGACTTAAAGGAGTTGAAACAACTGATTTAAGGATCAATGTACAACCAGGTGCTTACGGAGAAGAATACCCAGCTGGCTCAGGAACTGGAAAAGTGTTAGCGCCAGCTGCTTGTTGTTAACGCCGAACTTGAGAAATACAAGGCATCTCCAGGTAATTTTTTCCTCCATCAAAAATTCATAAGGCTACACCGATAGTGTGAATCTGGATTCTAATCTTTGTGTTGGGTCGTTTTAGACCAAGTTCGAGAGCAACTCGACCCCGCTCGAGGCGAAGAACACGAAGCCAAAAAGCTACTAGCAACGGGCGAGCGTGTATTGACAAAGGTTGTTGAAGAGAAAAAGAAACTCGAGGATTTGAACATCAACCTCCACAAAGAACTAAAAGACATGCGAGCGCAACAGGTCGACTCTGTGAAGGAGAACAAGAAGCTCCGAGGCGGCATATTCAGTATGTCGCCGCTTTTGTCTTATAACAGTTTGGAGGTGGCGGTAGCTAATATAGCTGTAAATGCAGGTGTGTTGACGAACCGCCCCGAAGAGGAAGTGTCCGGATAATTAAATGATCTTCTGCAAGAGCTGTCGCAGTTGCACGAGCAAGCTCGGCAGGCTATGCGGAGTGTAGCCAAGGCTTTATGGCCATCCGACTCCCCTCCAGGAAGCATGGAAAAGCTGGTAGAGCTGTTCAAGGGAGCGCGGCGGCGCATCTGGCTGTGGAAGATATCTGCCTGCCAAGAGGGTGCGCGAGAGGCCTGTGCCATGGTGAAGACGCGCTATACCAAGCTGGATCCGAATCACATGGCTCGTGTTGTGCCGGTAGGGCCGAAGGGGGAAGTAATTCATGTTAGTATAGTATATGGCCAGGTAGAGGTGGTTGCCAAATATTCCCAACAGGATTGTAAGTTAGACTACCTGTTGGAAGGTGTAGAGGAAGAGGTGTTTGAGTTCAAATGATTGTGTACTTTCCTCATCTAGCTGAATTGTATATCATTTGTCATGGCAGACCTTTTCGCTTCAACCTCCAGACTCTAAGGTGCGGAGTGTTTCGGAATACCGTCGCGGCCGAATAGGTCGGGGTATGCTTGGAAAACTAGGCGTAGGGGTCATAGTTGCTTGAACAGACAAGTTGTATCAGCTAGCTATGTTATATTACATTAAGGTCGTAAGAAACATCTTCCAGAGAGAATAGTTCTGTTAAGGGTTCCTTTCCCTGGGTGTGCATGCATTTAATGTACATGTCCGAATTGTGATGTGAGCACCACAGTTTGTATAACTTCTGGGGGTGCATGATGGAGTGAGTTTAGAAAACATCTATAATTCACCGACCGAATCTTCCCTTAAGAACGCTAGCTTTCGGCTACACCCAGTCTGAGGTACATATCCGGATGACCCGGTAGTAACAATCGCAGAGGTGCTCCCTTTATGCCCTAGCCGAACTAATGGGAACGTACGGCATGAACACAGGAGCTAGGCAACCCAGCTTGGCCAAAACTTAAGTCATATCGATGCATATAGTAGCGAAGCAAAGGTACATATGGAAAAACTCATACGTGAGGAGCTTAATGCTCAAGAAATGACAAGAACTTCTGTCCGAGAAGCCCCCAGGTACAAGTGACATACATGTTTAAAGATGTATGTGTCGATGTTGTGCGGTGTGGCCGTACCGAAGCATTGAAGCAAGAAAGAAGAAAATAATCGACAAAAAGAGAAAAAATAATGGAGGCTACAGGGGAGGAGGAGATGAACATGGGGTTTGGCGCTAGGCATAAAATCTTCGGAGTCTGGCCGCGTTCCATGGGTTCGGCTCGAGGCGATTGTCTGATGCATCGCGAAGACAGTACGCCCCTCCGGTGGGGACTTCGTCAATTATGAAGGGACCCTCCCATTTGGGCTTGAGTTTGTCCTTTTTCTTCTCCGGCAGGCGTAGAACGAGTTTGCCAACGTTGTAAGTCTTGGCCCATACTTCTCTGCTTTGATATCTTCGAGCCTGCTGTTGGTAAAATACTGAACAGGCTTTTGCGACATCACGTTCCTCCTCCAGGGCATCTAGGCCATCCTGCCGATCAAGCTCAGCTTCTCTCTCTTCGTACATATGCACTCGAGGTGAATCGTGAATAATATCGCAGGGCAATACGGCCTTTGCGCCATACACCATGAAGAAAGGTGTGTATCCGGTAGTGCGACTGGGCATGGTCCACAGCCCCAAAGTACGGAGTCGAGCTCCTCAACCCAGTGCTTTTCCGATTCTTTCAAGGACCGCACTAGTCTGGGCTTGATGCCGCTCATAATGAGAATGTTGGCCCGTTCGACTTGACTGTTGGTTTGTGGGTGGTAGACGGAGGGGTAATCGAGTTTAATACCCAGATTAGTACACCAAGTTTTTACCTCGTTGGCTGTGAAGTTAGAGTCGTTGTCAGTGATGATGCTATGTGGAACACCATAATGCTGCACAACACCGGATATGAAGTCTATCACCGGGCCGGATTTGGCCGTTTTGACTGATTTAGCCTCTATCCACTTAGTGAATTTGTCCACCATAACCAGTAGTTACTTTTTCTTATGGCTTCCCCCTTTAAGGGGTCTGACCATATCGAGTCCCCAGACTGCAAAAGGCCAAGTGATGGGGATTGTTTGTAGGGTGGTGGGGGGCATATGGCTTTGGTAGCAAAGAGTTGGCATCCGATGCAGCGTTGGACAAGGTCCTGTGCATCTACTCGGGCTGTCAACCGATAGAATCCTATACGGAAGGCCTTGCTGACAAGGGCCCGAGCTGCGGCGTGGTGACCGCCGGGTCTGGAATGGATTTCAGCCAAGAGCCGCCACCCTCTTCCTCGGATATACATCGTTGTAGGACTCCGGTGGCGCTTTTCTTGTAGAGCTCTCCATCATGAACCTTGTAGGCTTTTGAATGCCGGACAATGCAGCGGGCCTCATTCTGGTCCTCGGGAAGCTCTTTCCTGTTGAGGTAGGCCAGGAAGGGTTCGGTGCATTGGGCAATGACTGCCATGATGAGATGGGCCGATGGTGTTATTTCGATGGCTGAGCCCCCGACGACGTCGGTGTTTCCGGGATCTTGGATTATGTTTGATTCCGGACTTGTATTGCCGTTTTCCCCTTGCCACACCACGGATGGCTTAAAGAGCCTTTCCAGGAAAATATTAGGTGGGACGGGTTCGCGCTTAGCACCGATACGAGCAAGAACTTCCGCCGCTTGATTACTTTCTCGGGCCACATGATGGAACTCGAGTCCTTCAAACCGGTCCGACATTTTGATGACTGCGTTATTATACGCTGCCATGTTTGGATCTTTAGCGTCGAAATCTCCATTTATTTGAGATATTGCGAGGTTCGAGTCCCCGCGTACCTCTAGGCGTTGTATGCCCATGGAGACATCCATCCGGAGACCATGTAATAAGGCCTCGTATTCGGCTACATTATTGGAGTCTGTGTATAGTATTTGGACAACGTACTGGACGATGTATCCCGTAGGGGACATTAAAACGACCCCCGCTCCAAATCCCGCCAGCATTTTGGAGCCGTCGAAGTACATGACCCAATTGGAGTATGTGTCATACTCTTTAGGGAGTTCGGCCTCTGTCCATTCGGCGACGAAGTCGGCCAGTACTTGGGACTTGATGGATCGACATGGTTTATATGTAATATCGAATGGGAGGAGTTCAATGGCCCATTTGGCAATCCGGCCTGTAGCATCCCGGTTGTTTATGATGTCATTGAGGGGTACTTCGGAGGCCACTGTGATTGAACACTCCTGGAAGTAGTGACGGAGCTTTCGGGATGCCATGAAGACCGCATATGCTATTTTTTGATAATGAGGGTACCGGGATTTGCATGGTGTAAGGACAGTGGATACGTAGTAGACTGGCTTATGAAGCGGGAATTTATGTCCGTGATGTTCTCATTCGACGACGAGTACAACGCTCACTACCTAGTGTGTTGTCGATATGTATAATAACATTGGTTCACCAGCGTTTGGTGCGACCAGTATTGGATTGTTCGCAAGAAGGGTTTTTATTTCCTCCAATCAGGCTGTTGCCGCGTCCGTCCACTCGAAGTGGTCGGTTCGTCGTAGAAGGCGATAGGGTGGCAGTGCCTTTTCCCCCAATCTAGAGATAAAGCGGCTTAGAGCTGCTACGCAGCCCGCAAGCTTTTGAACTTTTTTAAGATTTGTTGGCTTAGCCAGTTGTGACAGAGCTCGGATTTTGGCTGGGTTTTCTTTGATTCCTCTATTGGAGATGATCAAGCCCTATAGTTTTCCAGCGGGGACGCCAAAGACACACTTTTCCGGGTTGAGCTTAATATCATATGCCCGGAGGTTGTCGAATGTAAGACGTTAGTCGTCTATTAGTGTTTCGACGTGCCTGGTTTTGACGACGACGTCATCGACGTAAGCTTCTACTGTTTTGCCGATCTGTTTCTCCAGGGATGTTTGAATCATGCGTTGGTACGTGGCGCTTGCGTTCTTGAGCCCAAAGGGCATGGTGTTGAAGTAGAATGGCCCGTATGGGGTGATAAATGCTGTTGCGGCTTGATCAGACTCCTTCATTTTGATTTGGTGGTATCCAGAATATGCATTGAGGAAACACAATGAGCCGTGTCCTGCAGTGGCGTCGATGATTTGATCAATGCGGGGGAGGGGGAAGGGATCCTTAGGGCAAGCCTTATTGAGGTCTTTGAAATAGACACATAGGCGCCAGGATTTGACCTTCTTTGGTATCATCACCAGGTTTGCCAGCCGGTCCAGGTGTTTGATTTCTCTAATGAATACGGCCTCGATGAGTTTGGCCAGCTCTTCCGCCATTGCTTGTCGGTTGGGTTCGGAAAAGCGCCGCAGTGATAGCTTGACCGGTTTGAACCCCTTTAATATATTGAGTCTATGTTTGGCCAGCTCGCGTGGGATCCCTGACATATCTGAAGGGTGCCAGGCGAATATGTCCCAGTTTTCGTGCAGGAATTCTCATAGTGCAGTGTCAACTGTTGGGTTCAGTTGAGCCCCGATAGATGCTGTCTTCTTGGGGTCCGTTGGGTGGACCTGGAATTTGACTATTTCCTCTGCTGGTTTAAATGATGTGGATTTAGGGCATTTGTCAAGGATTACGTCGTCCCTGTCCACCGTGGAGCATAGTGCAGTTAATTCGTCGGCTACAAGGGCTTCGGATAGCTCCTCTAGGGCCAGGGATGCGGTTTTGTTTTCGGCACAGAGTGCTATGTCCGGATCACCGACGAGAGTGATTATACCATTTGGTCCGGGCATCTTGAGCTTCATATACCTGTAATGGGGTATGGCCTGAAAGCGTGTAAAAGCATCCCACCCCAACAGGGCGTGATATCCGCTCCTGAAGGGGGCCACTTGGAAAGTTATTTCTTCAGACTGGTAGTTCTCCGGCGTGTCGAATACTACGTCAAGTGTGATTTTTCCCGTGCACCGCGCCTCCAGACTAGGGATAATTCCTTGGAAGGTTGTGTTGCTTTGCATGATGCGGCTCCTGTCTATTTCCATTTTATGGAGTGTGTCCTCATAAATGAGGTTCAGTCCGCTGCCGCCGTCCATGAGCACCTTGGTAAGTCGAAACCCATCCACGATGGGACTGAGGACTAACACATCTGGAGCTTGCACTGTTCTATACTTTGGTTCGTCGCCGGTGTTGAATGTTATAGTTGGGTCGTTCCAGGGGTTTATCGCAGCAATTTGGCAGACTTCGGCGAGCTCCGGAGCGCCTTTTTGTGCTTGTTATTTGAAGCGAATGTCTCAAAACCGTCAATATTCTTGAGTTATCATCCACTGGGGATGTCGTTCTAAGTTGTCCTTGATAAGGATATCCTCGCCGCTTTTGGCTACCTGTCGCAGTATCCAACATGCTCTAAGGCTGTGGGTTGCCACGGTATCTGGTGTTGTATGTATTTTGCATGGGCCATCGAGCCACCCGGCCAGAACGGTGTCGTGCTGCATAGCAGTTTTGTGTTTCTTGACTGTTGGACTGGGCGTGCCGCGAGGGTGCACCCTTTTCGCCTGTAGGGGAAGTTGAGTTGGGACTGGCACTTCCCAGCGACCTGCCTGAGTTTTCCAGGTGCTCTCCATCGCACTTTATTTTTGTATGATGGTTTCTAAGTCAGCGAATTTTAGTATGCGACGGTGATTGATGGCGTTGAGGATTCCTTCATCCGTGCAATTATTGCAGAACGCTGATATTGTGTCTTCGTCACGGCAATCTTTTACCTTGTCCTTGACAAGGAGGAATCTGGCCCATAAGTGGTGGACTATTTCCTGAGACTGCTGTTTTATGCTCACGAGAGTGTCTAAATCCGGGTGGGTGGGTGGAATTAAACCCGAACCCCGACCCGACCGATTATTCGGAGTCTGACGATCTTCCGGGCTTAACAGTCCAGGTTCCGGAATATCTTCTGATTGTTTAGGCCCGTCGTCCGATGCTATGTTCCGAAGGCTGGTCGCATCCTTTCATGGGTGGGTATCCGGCTTTTCCTGGTCAGCGATCCGGACATAGTCCGTCTTCAGTATAGAATAAAACTCGTCGTCCTACTCCATGACTGCCGCAATCTGGTGGGTGACCGGTAGGGTCTCGGTTTCTCCTTGATCGGTTTTAAGCCTGATCCGGTCGTAGTCTGTGGCTATTCCCAAGGCAGCGATGCAATCTAGGAGTTCGTTCAAAGATGAAAGCTTTGTCGGATCCATCTGCTTGGAGTGCTCGGAGTTGATGCGAAGGGGGTTCGATGGCCCGAGAGGTCATCTTGGCTCAACGGTCGAACGGGCGATCATAGTAAAGCCGCCCAACCGGAGGGTTTGGCCCGGGGCCAGAGCTCCTCCAGGGGTGATGTTGTCTTTAAGGACAAGGCGAGCCATCGAGCCTTTTGTTGACGGCACAGTGGAACCCTCAATGAAAGCACCAATGTCGGTGTCAAAACCGGCGGATCTCGGGTAGGGGGTCCCGAACTGTGCGTCTAGGATCGATGGTAACGGGAGACAGGGGACAGAATGTTACCCAGGTTCGGGCCCTCTCTAGGGAGGTAATACCCTATATCCTGCTTGATTGATATTGATGAATATGGGTGTTACAAAAGTTGATCTACCACGAGATCGTGATGGCTAAACACTAAAAGCCTAGCCTATATGTCTATGGTAATGAATGTGTCCTTTCCGGACTATCCCCTCTGGTTTATATAGACACCGGGGGGATCTAGGGTTTACATAGAGTCAGTTACATAAGAAGGAATCTTCATAGTCCATCGCCAAGCTTGCCTTCCACGCCAAGGAGATTCCAATCCGGACTCAGGTATAGTCTTCGGCCTTCATGTCTTCACAGCCCATCAGGCCGGCCCATGGATAACAGGCCAGATGCCCGAGGACCCCTTAGTCCAGGACTCCCTCAACTGTCTCGGGGCGTCACATGCCCTTACAAACTCCTTGGTTCAACTCCATAATCTCGACACTGGCTCCCACGTGACACCTAACCAATCTAGGAGACACCACTCTCCAAAAGGTAATAGATGGTGTGTTGATGATGACCTCCTTGCTCTTATGCTTCAAATGATAGTCTCCCCAACACTCAACTCTCTCTCACACAGATTTGGCTATGGTAGAAAGATGATTTGAGTGGAAAGCAACTTGGGAAGGCTAGAGATCAGGATTCTTGTGGTTGGATTGGAATGTCTTAGTCTGAACACATGAGTAGGTGATTCTCTCTCAGAAAATGAGTAGTGGAAGTGTAGTCACGTTCTGATGGCTCTCTCGTGAATAGAGAATGGGGTGGAGGGGTATATATAGCCTCCACACAAAATCTAACCGTTACACACATTTGAGCCAACTCGGTCAGACCGAATAGGTGAACTCGGTGAGACCGATTCAGTAAAAAAATGTGAATGTTAGGATTCTCGGTGGGACAGACATGATCAACTCTGTGGGACCGATGTGCTAGGGTTAGGGCAAAATCTTATCTCGGTTTGACCGACTACATAAACTTGGTGAGACCAATTTCAGTAATAAGCAAACAGAGAGTTGGTCAGGCAAACTAGGTGGGGCCGATTGCATATTTCGGTGAGACCGACATAATTGCAACAGGCAACAAAGAGTTTGCAAGGCCATCTCGGTGAGACCGAGATCCTATTGGTGAGATCGAACTGATTAGGGTTTCTAGAGTGGCTATGTCAAGTGAACTCAGTGGCGCTGGATGGATCAAATCGGTGGGGCTGAGTTTGACTTTAGGTTTAGGACATATTTGGAATTGAGAAAGTGGTTGACGGCTTTGGAGCATATCACTAAGAACTTTGAGCAAGTAGATCATTAAGCAACACCTCATCCCCTTTTAATAGTATTGGCTTTTCCTATGGACTCAATGTGATCTTGGATCACTAAAATAGAAATGAAGAGTCTTTAGCTTTTGCCAGTCTTTGTCCTTAGCATCTTGAAGGGGTTCCACATCCTCTTGTCAATGCCACGGCTTTGTTGAACTTTCTTAAGTATACTAGATTAAAATATTAGTCCAACAAGAGATATGTTTACATTAGTTACCAAAATAACCCAGGGAGCACTTGTGCTTTCAAAGAATCATGATTTTCCATTGCTATTTACACAGGACTTCTTGCCAATACAATGAACCTACTTTGCTCATATCTTGTTCTCATGTTTGTGATATGTCATGAGCATTATGTATGCCCATTATTACTTGCCATGACATGATTGCCATGAATACTTCTAGTATGTTGCATCTTTGCACTACTAGCTTGCATGACTTCATCACTATGATTGCTTGGTTTGTTGCATCACCCATGATCCATTCTTGCTCGTTTCATTGGGTTGATGACATATATGTTCATGCCTCTCACATGCTTTCTCTTGATCATTGTCACTTGTCTCCATTAGTTACATCTCTCATATTCACTTGTAGTGAGTGCAACCATGCTATGCTTTATGGTCTTGGAGACTTAGACATCTTATTTGTTCTTGTTTGATCGAGCTTAATGTCTTTGGTTGTTCTAGCATCTTATGCCTAAATACCATGCCCTGCACCCTTGTCCTTTCTTATGACCAGAATGTTGAGAACATTTGTTGGGTAACTCACCACACGAATAGGTTTTGCATTTCCGCTAACCTCATTTTTTCCCGAGTGTTTGTCATGTTCTTTCGTTTTGGAGGATTCATAAGGAGGTACCAACATGAGACAACTTGGTCATGTGAAGGCATACGTGACGTGCAACTCCAACATCTTTGGGAACATTCAGACGGTGAACTCTGATACGTCTCCGTTGTATCTACTTTTCCTAACGCTTTTCCTCTTGTTTTGGACTCTAATTTGCATGATTTGAATGAAACTAACCCGGACTGACGCTCTTCTTAGTAGAACTACCATGGTGTTGTTTTTGTGCAGAAATAAAAGTTTTTGGATTGTAACGAAACTTTGCGAGGATTTTTTATACAATAAAAGAGAATTATGGAGCCAAGAACGAAGGGGGTACCTGGGTGGGCACAACCCACCAGGGACGCCCCCCTTCTTGGCGTGCCCAGGTGGGTTGTCCCCACATGGTGGCCCCGCAGACCACAACGTTGATACTATAAAATCACATTTTCGGAGAAAAAATCAGGGAGAAAGAATTATCGCGTTTCACAAGACGGAGCCACCGCCACTTCTTGTTCTTCATCGGGAGGCCAGATCTGGAGTCCGTTTGGGGCTCCAAAGAGGGGGATTTCCAATCTTCGTCATCACCAACCCTTCTCCATCGCCAATTCTATGATGCTCCCCACCGGCAGTGACTAATTTCTTCGTAGGCTCGCTGGTCGATGAGGAGTTGGATGAGATTCATCTTGTAATCGAGTTAGTTTTGTTAGGGCTTGATCCCTAGTGTCCATTATGTTTTGAGATTGATGTTTCTATGACTTTGCCATGCTTAATGCTTGTCACTTTGGGCCCGGGTGCCATGATTTCAGATCTAAACCATTTATTTTATCACCATTATATCTATGCTCTAGATCCGATCTTGCAAGTTATAGTCACCTATTACGTGTTATGATCCGTAAACCCCGGAGTGACAGAAGTCGGGATACTTTCCGGCAATGACCGTAATTTGAGGAGTTCATGTATTCACTATGTATTAAAGCTTTGTTCCGGTTCTCTATTGAAAGGAGGCCTTAATACCCCTTAGTTTCCAATAGGACCGCTGCCACAGGAGGGTAGGACAAAAGATGCCATGCAAGTTCTTTCCATAAGCATGTATGACTATTTACGGAATACATGCCTACATTATATTTATGAACTAGAGCTAGTGTCGTATCACCCTAGGTTATGACTGTTATATGATGAATATCATACAACCAATTCACCGATCCAATGCCTACAAATTTCTCTCAAATTGTTACTACTAAGTTAGTACCGCTATTTTAACTATTACACTTGCTACAAAATCATTGCTATCACTGGTACTATCACTATTGTTGTTGCTACTACTATCAAAACTATCATACTACTTTGCTACTGATCACTTTGCCGTAGATAATTAATCTCCAGGTGTGGTTGAATTGACAACTCAGCTGCTAATACTTGCAAATATTCTTTGGCTCCCCTTGTGTCAGATCAATAAATTTGGGTTGAATACTCTACCCTCGAAAACTACTGCGATCCCCTATACTTGTGGGTTATCAAGACCTTTTTATGGTGCCGTTGCCGGGGAGCATAGCTATACTTGTTCAGTCACTTGGGATTATTATCAAATTATCACTATGAAGAATCTGAAGGATGCTAAGATTAAGATTTTTCACTCCAAGACGAGGGGAGGTAAGCAACTGCCATCTAGCTCTATACTTTTTTCACCTTCTGTTATAAGTAGACTTGCAACACCACCACATGCTATTAATCCTTATAGGTCGCAAGTTATTGATGATGCTACTTCTGCTATGAATGATATTCATGATGATGCTAGTACCTTGCTTGATGATAATGTGCCACTATAGGTGAATTTCTTGATGAACAAATTGATAGAACTAAAGCTTTTGAGAATGCTGAAACTGGTGAAATTATTGAAACTGACGAAGAGCTTGAAACTGAAAATCTTGAAACACTTATTAGATCTAGTTCTCCTAGATATGAATTGCCCAAGATACCGGAAGGTTATGTTATTGATGAGGAGACAACTAGAAACTTTCTTGCTTGCAATGATAGGGATGATCTTAAGAAATTATTATGCAAACTGAAAGAAAAATCTTTGAATGCTAGAATGAAATGTGATCCTAAGTTTGCTACTTCACCTATCTTTGTTGATGACAAGGATTATGAATTCTCTATCAACCCAGAGATAATTACTTTGCTTGAATCTGATCCTTTCCATGGTTATGAAACTGAAACTGTTGTGGCACATCTTACTAAGCTGAATGACGTAGCCACCCTTTTTGCTCATGATGAGAAAATTCGCTATTATTATATTCTCAAATTATTTCCGTTCTCATTAAAGGGTAATGCTAAGACTTGGTATAATACTCTTGCTCCTGGTTGTGTGCGTGGTCCCCAGGATATGATTTACTATTTCTCTGAAAAATATTTTCCTACTCACAAGAAACAAGCTGCCTTACAGGAAATATTTAACTTCGTGCAAATTAAAGAAGAGAGTCTCCCACAAGCTTGGGGGAGGCTTCTCCAATTGCTTAATGCTTTGCCTAATCATCCTCTTCAGAAAAATGAAATACTTGATATCTTCTATAATGGACTAACCAATGCTTCTACGGATTTCCTAGATAGTTGTGATGCTTGTGTTTTCAGGGAATGAACTATTGAACAAGCTAAAGAACTATTGACTAATATATTGAAAATTATGATGATTGGACTCTTCCTGAACCACCGCTTAAACCTACTCCGAAGAAGAGGGGTATCTTATATCTCAGTCCTAAAGATATGCAAGAGGCAAATAAATCTATGAAGGAAAAAGGTATTAAAGCTGAGGATATCAAAAGTTTACCTACTATTGAAGAAATACATGGGCTTGAAACACCACCACCTAAGGTGGTAGAGGTAAATTCTTTAATGAAATTCAATGGCAATGACAATCCTTATAATATGCGTCCTAGTCAATGCCTTTATGAATTTGATAATTACATTAGAAAACAAGATTACTTCAATGCGAATGTTATGAAACAACTGAAATACAATTCTGATATGATTGCTCGCTCGAGTGACTTGTTATTTAGAATTACCAATGATGTTAGAGGTGTAGGAAAACATGCCTCTATGGTTCAAACTCAACTAGAAAAGGTTGTTAAATCTCAAAGAGAGTTGCTTGATGAGATGAACAATAATATCAAGGGTATTTTATATATGTGCCCCTGGTTCCTTAGCTCTACTCATTCATCCCCGCGCTCTTAACTTTTGCTCAATTTTCCCCACTCCCTTGCCAGAAACCCTCATAACTGGTCACAACGGGCGTTGCCGTTGGGTCAAAGGCTTGACCGTTAACTCTGACGAGTGGGGCCGCACTAGACTGTGTCGCCCGTTGGACCTGACAAGTGGGCCCGCGTTGGGTAGTGTCGCTGTTCGACCGTTGGGCCATGGTTTCGTTGGGTCGTACCTTACATTAAACGCATGTGCGCGCCGCCAGGATAGAAGCCTGCTATGCATGCACCCAGCAAAGCCTGCATGCATGTGTCGATCAAACCTGCATGCTCCGATGCCACGATGCGCCGACCGAGCCTACATGCGCCAACCGAGCCTACATGCGCCAATGTGTCCGCCATGATGCACTGACCAAGCAGCTTTCTTGCACGCCAGCCGCCACGGATGCAGCGATGGTCACCACCGCTGGTTCCTCTCTTCTAGCTAGGTGGCTACATATTTGTGGCTTGTGTAAAAAAAGAGCCACTCCCTTGCTTAGCTCTACTCATTCATCCCTACTAACAAAGCATGCACTTGTACAACGACGTGCTATACAAACAGTTTTTAACCCCTTTCCGCGACGGCATTTGGAACCCGTCGCTAAGTGAGTGTGGGCGATAGGGGGGTCCTTCCCACACGACCCAAAAACTGTGGATAGGTCCACCTGGCTCATAGGTTGGGGCAAAATGAGCTCGTGTGCGATCTGGAGGGGCATCAAACCCAATTGTTTCTGTTCGTATGTACATCCCACATGGTGAATCCCAGAAAATCATTTCCATTCATATGTATATCACACACAATTTTCTGTGTGGAAACATTTGTGCAAGGTGGCCTAACGCAAACAGTTCTCTGCTGGAAGCCATGTGTGATTGTTAGTTGATCGAACATGCCTACTTCCTAGAAACCGTGCGGGTTAATTGAGTTCATCGCTGACGGTGATGTCTGAGTAACCGTCTGCAATAGAAAACCCCAATAAGCATGGTAATTAGCCTATTATTGATAATCCATGTACTAATCACATTGATATTTATTATAAAACACACCAGATATTTCATACCCATATAACAACCAGGATTTCATAATCAAATTACATCAGATAGCTTCGGTACTCAATTACACCATTACACAACAGCACCAAGTTTCACACGCAACATCAAAAACCTTTGGAAAGTACTCCCTCTGTAAACTAATATAACAGCGTTTAGATCACTACTTTAGTATTCTAAATGCTCTTATATTAGTTCACGAAGGGAGTATCATCGTACACGGTAAATAGACAGATGAATCCCATCTGGGAAACTGCAGAAGCAGAAGGCAAATATTGAGCCTTCAGTGATGTTGAATGTCCTTGCAACTTTAGGCCAGTGGCTATGGATAATTGCCCGCCCAACCTTCGTCCTCTTCAACAAGACTTCAATATTGTAACATGGGTGTTGAATTAATACCTTCCTCGCCTCTCAACCATGCAGGTGGTTTGAGAGGTAATCATTGGTGAACTGCTTTGAAAAGTACTGAAAACAAAGATATGCATAAATAGCTGTTATAAATTTTGAAATGGTGCAAGGGGTAAAAACAAGGTAAAAGAGTTAGTACTATCCTATAGTTGACTGATGTCTTCTTCATTGTGCAAACAAAGATCTTGTTGTTATTCATCCGAAGTTTCTTCATCCTAACAATCTTTCTGAGTTTCTTGACTTGACTGATATTCATGGACATTTCATGTGCAAGAACAAATTGTAAGAAACCTAAATATTAGAATGGTTCATGCAACTGCACAATAATGTGCTATTAGCCAAAGGACCATGCTTGAACAAGCCTCGATGGTAAACCGTAGTGTCTCCCATTGTTTCCTTGCAACACGCATAAGGAAGATCTTAACCAGGTTAACTAAGAGTTGCCATACTATCAGTAGAATATGTATTGAGTATAGCCAAATTTGATTTATTTCACATGCACAACAATACAAAATTGTACCCACAGCAAATGAAAATCAAATTGCAGAACTGAACCAAACAGTTAAATGGACAGCTGACCAAATGAACCAAAATAGTTAACTGAGCACGCCATTGCAGAACATAAACATGTACTAGAAGATAAGACAGTTAGCAAAACAAAGAATGCTTGAGAACAGTACTACAAAATGTAGCAATTGTTGGACCAAAGTGTTAACTGAACATTACATTTCAGAGGACCAAACTGTTAACTGAACATCATATTGCATATTAACATTACGGGGGACAAATCACTAGAAGGCACTGGTGGTGGCCTCGAGAAAACAGCACGAACTGTATTTTAAAGTAGACAACCGCGTGGCAGTGTCGATGGTGGCCTCCAGGATGAGGTGCTCCTCCAAGATATGGCGGTTAGCACGAATGGCAGCCATAGCGACCTCGTGCACGCGTGCGGCCGCATGCTACTGAGCTCCATGTTATACTGCATGCAAAATGGCTGTGGATGGCGCTTCATTTGAGGAGGGGGACAGTGATTTCGGCGGAAAGTGTAGCGCCATCGGTCGGGGCATGTGGGACGGGAAAGGAGGAGGATGGTGTGGGTGGGGTGTGGATTACCTGACCATATCGACAAGGCCGTGCAGCAACAACAAGGCGACGAGGAGGCCACGTGGTAAGAAGAAGGGTCACCAACAAGGAGGAGGCGCTGCAAGAAGAAGGGTCGCCAGCGTGGAGGCGGTGCTGCAAGAAGAAGGGTAGCCGGCGAGGAGGCAGCACTGCAAGAAGAAGGGTCGCCGGCGAGGAGCCTGAGTTGCCAGTAAGCAGCAGTGAAGGTTTGAACTTGGAAAGCAAGGAGGAACAGTGGAAATGTGGCTTTTGGTGGGAGGGAGGAGGCGGGGATATAGATATTTCTGCGGTGGCAAATTGTTTTCGCTCGGTGCCGCGAGAAACTGGCGCGCAAGTGTGGTTCAAGGGGGGGTGGTGGACTGTACACGACGAAGCTTTCTACGTAAGCCAGACAAGACGGTGCTCCAAGATATTTTATATCGCATCCCACACGATTCTTTCTAGTAAACTATTTGTGGTATACCTAATTTTTTAATTATGGTTTGAAAGACAAAATGGTGTTACGGAGGGAAAGGTTGGTGTTTTGAATTGCTAGAACATTTACGTGCATTGAACATGCAACTAGTACATGAGTGTCGTGTTTAAACTTGGAATTATTCCGCGTTCGTTTGGCACTTTTATGCATTAATTGAGTTTCTAGGCATTTAATGTGCATAATTCAAATTTGAACTACAAGCACATGCTCCCATGCAAGAAATTGGAATGAAATTCAAACATCTAGGCGTCGTGGCTCGGCCGGAAAGATTGAGAAACTTGATTTTTTAATTCTTGTAAATCCAAAACACGCCTGAAAATCATGAAACTTGGCAGGGTGTCATGACATGGCACCAACATGCTGCTATAATATTTTTGGCCGAATTGAGACAAGCTTTGGTGTAAGCTTCTTGCAAACCGGAACTTCTCTCAAGAAGGCTCGTGCTTCCGAGACGGAACGTGTCACCTCTGTGTGCGAAAGGACATACAGACACTGCCTTCTCCCGCCTTAATTTTTTTACACGGGAAGATTAGACCAAATAGAAGTATCGTGCTAAATTTTGGAATTATTCCGGGTTCATTTGGCCTTTTTATACATTAATTGATTTTGGGCATTTAGTGTGCATAATTCCAATTTGAACTACAAGCACATGCTCTAGTGCACCAAAGTTGGTTGAAAAATCACATGTGTGTCCTTGGGTAAATTTCTAGGTCCCATACAAGAAATGGGAATGAAATTCAAACATCTGGGCATTGTGGCTCGGCTGGAAATATTGATAAACTTGGTTTTTTAATTCCTGTAAATCCAAAACACGCCTGATGAAACTTGGCATGGTGTCATGACATGGCACCAACATGCCGTGGTAATTTTTTTGGCCGAATTGGGACAAGCTTTGGTGTAAGCTTCTTGCAAACCGGAGCTTCTCTCAAGAATGGTCTTGGTTCTGAGAGGGAACGTGTCACCTCCGTGTGCGAAACGACATACGTACACTACCTTTTCCCTCCTTAATTTTTTTACACAAGCAGATTAGACCAAATAGAAGTATCGTGCTAAATTTTGGAATTATTCCATGTTCGTTTGGCCTTTTTATACATTAATTGAGTTTTTGGGCATTTAATGTGCATAATTCAAATTTGAACTATAAACACATGCTCTAGTGCACCAAAGTTGGTTGAAAAATCACATGTGTGTCCTTGGGTGAATTTCTAGGTCCCATGCAAGAAATGGGAATGAAATTCAAACATCTAGGCGTCGTGGCTCGACCGGAAAGATTGAGAAACTTGGTTTTTTCATTACTGTAAATCCAAAAGACACCTGAAAATCAAGAAACTTAGCATGGTGTCAGGACATGGCACCAACATGCTGCGGTGAATTTTTTGGCCGAATTAGGACAAGCTTTGGTGTAAGCTTCTTGCAAACCGGAGATTCTCTCAAGAAGGCTCGTGGTTCCGAGAGGGAACGTGTCACCTCCGTGTGCAAAATGATGTACGTAAACTGCCTTCTCCTGCCTTAATTTTTTTACACAGGCAGATTATACCAAATAGAAGTATCGTGCTAAATTTTGGAATTATTCCGGGTTCGTTTGGCCTTTTTATACATTAATTGATTTTCTGGGCATTTAATGTGCTTAATTCAAATTTGAACTACAAGCACATTCTCCAGTACACCAAAGTTGGTTAAAAAATTACATGTGTGTCCTTGGGTGAATTTCTAGGTCCCATGCAAGAAATGGGAATGAAATTCAAACATCTGGGCATCGTGGCTCAGCCAGGAAGATTGACAAACTTGGTTTTTTAATTCCTGTAAATCCAAAACATGCCTGAAAAACATGAAACTTGGCATGGTGTCATGACATGGAACCAACATGTTGTGGTAATTTTCTATCCGATTTGTGAAGGCGCACACATTAACAATCTACAAAGTCATTTTGGAACAAGTGTTGTCACGTTACAAAACGGAAACACAAGTATTATTGAAACCATGGGTGTTCTACTTACCAATTATGTGCTGCCACGCGTCCCCTTTTTTTATTGGCTAGGAGGTGTTGTGCGTGGTAGCTATTTGAGTATGGGAGGCGTGCGATCAGACCCCTGCGTGTGCTCATCAGGAGGAGAGCCCTTTGACCTTTGCCCGCCGCGCATCTCCCTCCCAATGTCCCCATTAATGGCACCCGAGCCCCTGTTCTACGGTGTGGCTATATGTCTCACTGGACTGAGATTTAAGAGAGAAAAAAGAAAATCTAAAAAGAAAGCTCTGCACGGATCTTGAGGTAAGATCCGACGGACCTATATAGCATCAACTGCGACTTATAGCAAGCATGACGAATATAAGGACGATGACAGTGGATAATAATTGTCTTACATATTTAGGAACATAATTAAAAAAAGCCACATGCCGCTACGCCCGAAATACACAAGGGCAAAAAAAAGGAAGACAACGATCTGGCTCCCTGATCTCTACTTTCTTAATGCGTTGCTGCAGGCCGTAGGAACTAGTCTTCACGGCGAGCTGTGATGAGCTCTTTCTTGTCCTCAAGATGTTGCTTGAGAGCATCCACGGATTCCTCCACCAGCCTTCTGCGCTCGATGCGCAGCATGGCATTCTCGTCCATAAGTTTCTCGACAATGACGCCGATCCTCTTCAACAAGGCACTGGTCTCCTCTTGATGCTCCGCACTTACAACGATCTTCGCCCTCAGTAGGTAGCGCTCGGCTAGGAGCTTCACATTGCTCTCATTTAGTTGTCGGATGATCCTGGTAGCCTGTTCAAAAGAGGCTTTCCTGTCATCCTACAACCTCGCGCAGCCAGAGATCTTACCCATCTGGATATGGATGATCACATGCATGCACATGTAAGAGTCCTCGCCTGCCTGCGAGACATTTTCCCAGGCCGCCGCGACGCGGGAGGACATCTCTGCTGCATTCGCCGCATGGCGGGACATCTCTTCTGCTTGCGCGGCGCGGCCGGACCAGTCTGCTACATCGACGGCATGGCGGGACCTCCGTGCTGCTTCGGCGGCGCGGCGGGACATGCCGGCTACTTTTGTGGCAGGGCGGGACATCTCTTGTTCTTCCGCTTCCATGCTCGCATATCCTTGATGGCAATCTCTCGACCCAGAACTCACGATGGCCATGGCAGACACAAGGGAACGATGATGAATGACTTGTTTGTTTTTGTGGATGAGCAGTTGAGGAGGAATGTGCAGTCATCTTGGAGTAGTAGTATTTATAAATGAGTACTAATACGCTCCTAAGTGTGAATCCATTTAGGTTTTGATCTGTGTGAATAGGTTTGCGATAAAATATGGCATGGAAGTAATTTGGAATGTGACGGGACGCAAGCTCAAAATTTATTGACGGTTATAAGTGCGGCACTATTCTCGGAAGGTGCAACATGGGCACGCCTTCTCGGCCGGGTACGTGGCATTTGCACCATAGGGTGCACCGCAATAGGGAATGTCAGCACACGTCTTGTTCCAACAACCATGCGCGCTCGTTATTACCATCACACATTCTTCTTTTAATTAGAATGTGTATGCCCGTCTAGAGCACACACGTTAATCTATCTAACTATTTCTATTTGTTGTGGCTAATCGCAAACAGTTCATCCGTGTGTAGTGTATGCCATCAATCGTAGACACTTTGATCTGGCTGACCGGTTTCTGTTCTGTTGCCTAATTGCAAACAGTTAATCCTTCTAAAGCGTATGCCCTCAATCGCACACACCTTTATCTAGCTGCCCGTTTCTATTGTTCCTCCTCATCACAAATAGTTCATCTGAGTGAACCGTATGCTATATATCGCACACGCCTTGATCTGGCTGCCCGTTTCTTTTATTCCGCCTCATCGCAAACAGTTCATTGAACTAAACCGCATGCCCTGCATCGCACACACAATTAAAATCAGAACCGTGTTTGGTGCATCCAGCATCGCAAACGTTTTGCACCTTTTTTATGGTTCTTTTACACCACTGTTTGTGATTATTGCATCGCACACAGTTCCGTTGAAGGGTCTCTGATCATAGTGTCGCGTTAGCTGCAACCTGCAGTAGTGTTGCTTGCATGCACTAGGTGGTTACTAACAAGGGAACCTACTAACAAACCGAGATCTCTAATAAAACAATCAACAAATATGTGTCCCAGTATGTAGGTAGGGCCAACAAGCCCATTGCACGATCACATAGTTTAAACTAGGAAGAACTTAATAATAGAATAGATAGAAAATTTAATAATAGAACTCAAGAAAAGGGCCAACAGGCCCATAGCAACTCCAACATAGTTCAATTACAACTTAACATAACATAGAATAAAAAAGATAGGGGGTTTAGAACCCTAGTCGCCACGTTGCACCTCCTTCGGGTGCCCTTTTTACTGCTCCCCCGGGGCCTTGTCGATGGGGTATGGAAGAGTGTGCATGCGTGCCGCGATGGGGAAGATGTTGGTGTACTCCGTGAACCTGTTGTGGGTGGTGAAAGCGATGAACTTGGAGCCACACCAAAACACTCGGCCGAGGAGGTAGAACGCGTTGAATGTGTTGGTGAAGTGGGCAATGAGAGCAACCACCACCCGGTTTTGGATGACCTCCTCGACGCGGAACATCGTTGGAGATCCCCACGGGAGTTGGTGGTAGCTGGACGCGAGGAAGAACTCAGTAAAGTTCCTTGCGTTCCTCAACCTTGATATCGCCCACACACGTAGTGTGCGATCAACGTACACTCCGATAGGGTAGAGCCTCTCCGGCACGGTGGGTGGGAAGCGGTAGGTTGGTCCGGTGTACTGCATGGCTGAGGGATGTGCAGAAGAAGGAGAAGGGCTCGAAGAGCAAGAAGGGTAGATGGAAGAGGATGGGAGATGGATGAGAGATGGCAGAGGCAAAGGGTGGCTTAAATAGCTATAGTGCTACTTGTTATTTGGCCGTGGCAATAACGGGGTCAAATGTGAAGTAGCCCGTTTTCAAACCCACCACAGCATCGGGAGTGTACACGCGTGGGAAACAGTGGTTTGAAAAGAAGAAGAAAAGAAGCTAATCGCACGCGTGGGAATCCGTGGTCATATATATTATACGAACAAAAAGAGACAATTTTCGAAGGGCTTGTGGCCATTTTGCATGATAAAATAATTTTGGGCCTTACAAATTTGGTCATTTTGCATGATAAAAAGAAGATAGAGGGCTTGTGGCCATTATACAAATGCAAAATGACCAATTTTTGAATAGTTTGTGGCCATTGTGCATGATAAAAATAAATTTGGCCCTTATAAATTTGGTCATTTTGCATTTGTATAGAACAAAAAGAACTAAATTTTCTATGCAATGTCAATTGTTGTGTAATTTCAACGATGCAAAAAACAGAGCCAGCACGTTCACAAAAAAACGACGCAATTCGACGGCCCAACCAGAGCTTGGTTTCCTTTTGGGCCTAATAACAACATTTTTTCACGGAGTCTATGGTGGGCGAGCAGCCGAGCACAACCAACAGGATTGCCTCTCGCGGATCGCCCCATGATCCAACGATGCGGGGCCGTCCTTGTGATCCAACTGCCCAGAGCCTGCACACAGCCTGCCCACCGAATTCCTTCTAGAAGACCACATCTAAGGGCTATTGCTTAGTGCCAGCGTATGATCGGACGGCTGACGTTCGGAGCTAGGGTTAGGCGAAACCCCGCGGGGTTTAGAGGGGTTTTGAGCTGGTCAACAGGGTTTCGAAAGCTTTGACTGAGCATAACTAATTGTTAAAAAATCAAAAAAATATGAAACCTTCGCCGTTCGTTGTTCTATAAGACACACTAATGAGGAAAAATACTAAACTTGGTCTATGGTCACTTTCATGAAAAAAAACCCAGCTCGCACGATCGAGGTCAAATGAGCACCATTAATTTAAAAAAATCAACAAAATATAAAGCCTGTGCACAATGTTGTCTTATGTGACATGTTACCAACCAAAAATCATAAACTTGGTCTATGGTCATTTTCATGAGAACACCTTCACACATATGAGCTATCACCTACAAGATTTCATAGAGTTCAAGGAGATGAGGTAGGGTTACCTTCTGTTTTTGAATTTTTTTAAAAAATCAAAAAAAATCACCAAAGCTTTATTTCAAAGTGAATAAGAAGGATCTGAACTTAGTTTTCCATTTTCATATTTTAAACATGTTTTAATAGTTTTTATATTAAAGCATATTTTTTCAAAAGAAAATGTAAAAATATACACATTAATTCAAAAAAATAGTGAGACTTTGAATCTACACTATATAGATTGAATAGGTGTTTATAAAAAAACATTTGGCTCATTTAGAGTAGGTCCAAAAAAAACTTGATTGCAAATGGGTTCTTTACCCTAGCCTAGGAGCTCATTTGGAGCACATTTCTCAAATTCAAATTTCTTTGACCTCCTCTAAATCACCTCAAATTTTGCACACATGATCTCCTACACAAACATAGATAGTTTGCCAAGGTTTTATTCTTTTGCATTTTCTTGAATTTATACTGTCCTGTCGAATATCAGTTCAAAACATTGGATAATAAAACATGCTGGTGGGGAAAAGCACGCATTTGATTTGATTAATAAACATGAGACAAATAACATGTGTGATCAGTGAAGCAACACTGAAACAACTTGTGTGATCAGCGAAGCAACACTAAAACAACTTGTGTGATCAGTGAAGCAACACTGAAACAACTTGTGTGATCAGTGAAGCAACACTGAAACAACTTGTGTGATCCGTGAAGCAACACTGAAACAACATGTCTGATCAATGAAGCACATAAACTCATAGTTCACAACATCTAAAGAGAACTAACCATACACCATAGGCAAATTTAAGGACAGACAAATATAGATAGCATAATACATTACTAGCATAATATAGATTCAGTTCAACACACCATAAGTTTACCAAAAGTAACTGGACCCAAAGTAACCCAAAAGATAAAGATTCAGTTCATCATAGCATCACATCATCAGATCACGCTGGAGTCAGGGCCTTCGTGTGCGTAACATGCTTCCCCTTGATCATGCAGTCCTCCCCGTGAATCGCTACATCCTCTACATGAGACAGAAGGTGATCGAAGCAGCTATCCTTTGGCTTTGGCTTGGTGGCGCAGTAGGGGCAGTGCCACTTCTTGATCTTGCGGTTGTATAAGGAAGCAACTCCCATGGCCTTGATCTTCTGCACCTCCTTGGCTGTGTAGGATGCGACATTGCCCTTGTACACATCATCTCGAGAATCATACTGCACACATGAATGAATTGCATTAATACATTATAGATTCATATACACCATGTCAAAGGAACTAAATGAACAATCCATATTTCAAGTAGGCTTACCTCATATTGTTCGTCATCACTAAAATCTAGATCATATGGGTCGTACTGGGCCACCTTCCTCTCCCCCCCCCCCCAAACCATCATCCTCCTGAATATATAATTACATCCATCACTAGTAGCCAATTGAAAATTTTAGATATGTACAAATGACACATTGATCATAGGGCTAATAAACTCCCAATATACAATGATCCTATTTACATTTTCCATTGTCATGCACACACATTGAACAACATAGCTAATATAACTACATATTGTGGACAAATTTATATACTAATGAATCAAATAACTTGTTAATCAATGGATTCCATTTGGGCATATGACATTCAAAACCCCAATCTGAGTAGCATTCAAAAACAAATCTAATAGGGACCCAATCTAATAAGCATACATGTTTGTAGCATTAAAAAACCCAATCTGTGAGCATTAAAAACAAATCTAATAAGCATACATTTGTGTAGCATTGAAGCACATCTAATAAATAGATCTATTTAGCATTTTTGCAATGAATTTATCCAACAAACCCTAGTACAAAAATCCCCATCCCTACAATGCACAAAACCCTGGCCCATCCGTCAAACCAACTACTCTAACCATCTGGACTACCATATGAATCCACAATCTAACCAATCCAAATAACTCTACAAGCCAATATCCTAAAGCAAAGCAAGTGCAAATACCTCCTGCTCCTCGCCAGGCTGCACATCGGTGGTATCAGGATGGACTATGCCGCTCGAGGTCGTGACGTTCTGCAGTGCTAAGGTGGAGCCCGCTGAGGGAGTCCTCGACTAAGGGGTCCTCGGGCATCCGACCTATTAGACATGGGCCGGACTGATGGGCCGTGAAGATACAAAGGCCGAAGACTCTACCCGTGTCCGGATGGGACTCTCCTTGGCGTGGAAGGCAAGCTTAGCGACCAAATATGAAGATTCCTTTCTCTGTAACCGACCTTATGTAACCCTAGATCCCTTCGGTGTCTATATAAACTGGAGGGCTAGGTCTGTAGACAGATATTCTAATAATCATAGTTAGACATGCTAGACTTTTAGGGTTTAGCCATTACGATCTCATGGTAGATCAACTCTTGTAATACTCATATTCATCAAGATCAATCAAGCAAGAAGTGGGGTATTACCTTCATAGAGAGGGCCCAAACCTGGGTAAACATTGTGTCCCCTGTCTCCTGTTACCAACGACCTTAGACGCACAGTTCGGGACCCCCTACCTGAGATCCGTCGGTTTTGACACTGACATTGGTGCTTTCATTGAGAGTTCCACAGTGCCGTTGTCCAAAGGTTTGGTGGCTCCTTCAATCATCTACAATGACGCTGTCCAAGGGGAAGTCTTCCTTCCCAGACAGATCTTCGTGTTCGGCGGCTTCGCACTGTGGGCCAACTCGCTTGGCCATCTGGAGCAGATCGAAAGCTACGCCCCTGGCCACCAGGTCGGATTTGGAAGCTTGAAGTACATCATGGATATCCGTGGAGACTTGATCTTCGATAGATTCGAGACCGAGGCAGCCACTCCCTGCCACCACGATGAACATGATGTAAATCTTTCATCGGTCCATACGCAGGAGATAGCACCTGTAGCTGCTCTGGCCCTAGATCTGACGCAGATTGCGCCATCCGAAGACGGGAAGCTCAACCCCACCGCGGAAGTGCTACGTCTTGAGCTTGCGTTGGTTTTCCCCGAAGAGGAAGGGATGATGCAGCAGAGTAGCGTAAGTATTTCCCTCAGTTTTTGAGAACCAAGGTATCAATCCAGTAGGAGGCCACGCTCAAGTCCCTTGTACCTGCACAAAACGATAGCTACTCACAACCAACGTGATTAGGGGTTGTCAATCCCTTCACGGTCACTTACAAGAGTGAGATCTGATAGATATAATATTTTTGGTATTTTTGATATAAAGATGCAAAGTAAAAGTAAGGCAAAGTAAAAAAGCAAAGCAAGATTAAAGTGATGGAGATTGATATGATGAGAATAGACCCGCGGGCCATAGGTTTCACTAGTGGCTTCTCTCAAGAGCATAAGTATTCTACGGTGGGTGAACAAATTACTGTTGAGCAATTGACAGAATTGAGCATAGTTATGAGAATATCTAGGCATGATCATGTATATAGGCATCATGTCCATGACAAGTAGAACGAAACGATTCTGCATCTACTACTATTACTCTACTCATCGACCGCTATCCAGCATGCATCTAGAGTATTAAGTTAAAAACAGAGTAACGCCTTAAGCAAAATGACATGATGTAGAGAGATAAATTCATACAATATGAAATAAAACCCATCTTGTTATCCTCGATGGCAACAATGCAATACGTGCCTTGCTGCCCCTTCTGTCACTGGGAAAGGACACCGCAAGATCGAACCCAAAGCTAAGCACTTCTCCCATGGCAAGAACTACCAATCTAGTTGGCCAAACCAAACGGATAATTCGAAGAGACTTGCAAAGATAACCAATCATACATAAAAGAATTCAGAGAAGATTCAAATATTATTCATAGATAGTCTTGATCATAAACCCACAATTCATCGGTCTCAACAAACACACCGGAAAAAGAAGATTACATCGAATAGATCTCCACAAGAGAGGGTGAGAACTTTGTATTGGGATTCAAAGAGAGAGAAGAAGCCATCTAGCTACTAACTATGGACCCGAAGGTCTGAGGTAAACTACTCACACTTCATCAGAGGGGTTAGGATGATGTAGAAGCCCTCCGTGATGACGACCCTCTTCCGGCGGAGCTCCGGAACATACCCCAAGATGGGATCTCGTGGATATAGAAAGTTGCGGCGGTGGAATTAGGTTTTTGGCTCCTGTTCTAATCGTTTGGGGGTACGTATGTATATATAGGAGGAAGGAGTACGTCGGTGGAGCACCGAGGGGCCCACGAGGCAGGGGGCGTGCCCTAGGGGGACGCCCCCCACCCTCCTGACCTCCTCTTTGATCCCTTGGAGTAGGGTCCAAGTCTCCTGGATCATGTTTGGTGAGAAAATCACGTTCCCGAATATTTTATTCCGTTTGGACTCCGTTTGATATTCCGTTTCTTCGAAACACTGAAATAGGCAAAAAACAGCAATTCTGGGCTGGGCCTCCGGTTAATAGGTTACTCCCAAAAATAATATAAAAGTGGAAAATAAAGCCCAATATAGTCCAAAACAGTAGATAATATATACGTTGGAGATGTATCAGGAAGCCGCAGACTCAACGGCGTTGGAGCCACATACAGACCAAACTTCAAGTGACATCTATGTCACCGGAACCATGGACTCGTCTCCGGAGATCAGCTCCGCGAACATCTTCCGACACTCGCCCTTGGGCGACGTGTTAAACTCGTTAAGAGCACTATCCTTAGCGGGGGGCATAGCCATATTGTATCCAGTTCGAACTGGAGGCTGATGACGAAGAATTTCGCTTCCCACCCACCGCCCACTTCGTAGCCATTATCGAAGATTTAACTGACATGCTCGATTACGGCTCCAACGACATCGACTGTATGGATGAGGATGCCGGAGAGGAAGAGGCTCAAAACTCGTCGTTTACTGGACATTGGACGGCCACTTCCTCGTATGATGTATACATGGTGGATGCACCAAAAGAGAATAGCGGCGATGACAAGGAAGATCCAGTTGAGGATAAACCTCCCGAGATATAGTCAAACCGCCGGCGTCAGCGGTGCCGCTCTAAGTCACGTCGCAGCAAAGACAGCAACACCGGCACAGGAGAAGATAACACTCCGGAAGGTGCCGAAGACAACAAAGACCCCGTTGATGTAACTACCGAATAAGATGAATAGGAAGATTGTCAAGTTAGCCCTAGTAAACAGGCCACACACGAAGACTCGGAGGACAGTAATTATCTTCAGCTCTCCGAGGATGAGGCGAGCCTCGGCACCGAGGATTTCATCGTACTTGAGGAACCTCTTGAGCAGGATAGCTTCAAGCGCCAGCTAATAGCCACTGCAAGGAGCCTGAAAAAGAAGCAGCAGTAGCTTCAAGCTGACCAAGATCTACTCAACGATAAATGGACCGATGTCCTAGCAGCCGAAGAATACGGCCTCAAGCGCCCAGCCAAAAGCTACCTGAAGCGCAAATTGCTACCTCAGTTCGACGACGAGGCACCGGAGCACATACCATCATCACGCAATGCGGCTGACCGACCACCACGTGGTCGGGATAAAACGGCAACTCAAGCCGAACACTAGCCCACCCCGCCTCATCGCAGATACAGAGGTAAACCAGCTCGTGGT
Organism: Triticum monococcum; assembly: GCA_034509565.1. Taxonomy (NCBI): domain Eukaryota; kingdom Viridiplantae; phylum Streptophyta; class Magnoliopsida; order Poales; family Poaceae; genus Triticum; species Triticum monococcum. The sequence continues at coordinate 238,643,098 of CM067843.1, forward strand.
CATACATATGACCTTCGGCAGGACCTGAACAATAGATCAGGACATACTAGATCGATCTACGGATCGCGAGGACGTGGCTCGACACGTGACGACGGCTATCTATTCAGACGTGACAAACCTAGTCATGCATGGGCCGAAAGCCGCAGATGGACTCCATCGGAGCTACGTCACGATGCGGCCCAATATAGAGGCGCCGCACACCCCCTTTGCTTCACTGACGAAGTCATGGAACATGAATTCCCAAAAGGGTTTTAACGCGTAAACATCGAATCATACGATGGAACAACTGATCCCGCGGAATGGATCGAAGACTTCATTCTCCATATTCATCAAGATCAATCAACCAAGAAGTGGGGTATTACCTTCATAGAGAGGGCCTGAACCTGGGTAAACAATGTGTCCCCTGTCTCCTGTTACCAACGACCTTAGACGCACCGTTCGGGACCCCCTACCCAAGATCCGTCGGTTTTGTCACTGACATTGGTGCTTTCATTGAGAGTTCCACAGTGCCGTCGTCCAAAGGTTTGGTGGCTCCTTCAATCATCTACAACGATGCTGTCCAAGGGGAAGTCTTCCTTCCCAGACAGATCTTCGTGTTCGGCGGCTTCGCACTATGGACCAACTCGCTTGGCCATCTGGAGCAGGTCGAAAGCTACGCCCCTGGCCAGCAGGTGGGATTTGGAAGCTTGAAGTACATCATGGATATCTGTGGAGACTTAATCTTCGACGGATTCGAGACCGAGGCAGCCACTCCCTGCCACCACAATGAACATGATGTAAATCTTTCATCGGTCCATACGCAGGAGATAGCACATGTAGCTGCTCTGGCCCTAGATCTGAAGCAGATTACGCCATCCGAAGACGGGAAGCTCAACCCCGCCGCGGTAGAGCTACGTCTTGAGCTTGCGTTGGTTTTCCCCGAAGAGGAAGGGATGATGCAGCAGAGTAGCGTAAGTATTTCCCTCAGTTTTTGAGAACCAAGGTATCAATCCAGTAGGAGGCCACGCTCAAGTCCCTTGTACCTGCACAAAACGATAGCCACTCACAACCAACGTGATTAGGGGTTGTCAATCCCTTCACGGTCACATACGAGAGTGAGATCTAATAGATATAATATTTTTGGTATTTTTGATATAAAGATGCAAAGTAAAAGTAAGGCAAAGTAAAAAAGCAAAGCAAGATTAAAGTGATGGAGATTGATATGATGAGAATAGACCCGCGGGCCATAGGTTTCACTAGTGGCTTCTCTCAAGAGCATAAGTATTCTACGGTGGGTGAACAAATTACTGTTGAGCAATTGACAGAATTGAGCATAGTTATGAGAATATCTAGGCATGATCATGTATATAGGCATCACGTCCGTGACAAGTAGTCCGAAACGATTCTGCATCTACTACTATTACTCCACTCATCGACCGCTATCCAGCATGCATCTAGAGTATTAAGTTAAAAACAGAGTAACGACTTAAGCAAGATGACATGATGTAGAGAGATAAATTCATACAATATGAAATAAACCCCATCTTGTTATCCTCGATGGCAACGATGCAATACGTGCCTTGCTGCCCCTTCTGTCACTGGGAAAGGACACCGCAAGATCGAACCCAAAGCTAAGCACTTCTCCCATGGCAAGAACTACCAATCTAGTTGGCCAAACCAAATGGATAATTCGAAGAGACTTGCAAAGATAACCAATCATACATAAGAGAATTCAGAGAAGATTCAAATATTATTCATAGATAGTCTTGATCATAAACCCACAATTCATCGGTCTCAACAAACACACCGCAAAAAGAAGATTACATCGAATAGATCTCCACAAGAGAGGGTGAGAACTTTGTATTGGGATTCAAAGAGAGAGAAGAAGCCATCTAACTACTAACTATGGACCCGAAGGTCTGAGGTAAACTACTCACACTTCATCGGAGGGGCTAGGATGATGTAGAAGCCCTCCGTGATGACGACCCTCTTCCGGCGGAGCTCCGGAACAGACCCCTAGATGGGATCTCGTGGATACAGAAAGTTGCGGTGGTGGAATTAGGTTTTTGGCTCCTAATCTAATCGTTTGGGGGTACGTATGTATATATAGGAGGAAGGAGTACGTCGGTGGAGCACCGAGGGGCCCACGAGGCAGGGGGGCGCCCCCCACCCTCCTGACCTCCTCTTTGATCCCTTGGAGTAGGGTCCAAGCCTCCTGGATCATGTTCGGTGAGAAAATCACGTTCCCGAATATTTTATTCCGTTTGGACTCCGTTTGATATTCCGTTTCTTCGAAACACTGAAATAGGCAAAAAAACAGCAATTCTGGGCTGGGCCTCCGGTTAATAGGTTAGTCCCAAAAATAATATAAAAGTGGAAATAAAGCCCAATATAGTCCAAAACAGTAGATAATATATACGTTGGAGACGTATCAGGAAGCCGCAGACTCAACGACGGTGGAGCCACATACAGACCAAACTTCAAGTGACATCTATGTCACTGGAACCATGGACTCGTCTCCGGAGATCAGCTCCGCGAACATCTTCCGACACTCGCCCTTGGGCGACGTGTTAAACTCGTTAAGAGCACTATCCTTAGCGGGGGCATAGCCATATTGTATCCGGTTCGAACTGGAGGCTGGTGATGAAGAATTTCGCTTCCCACCCACCGCCCACTTCACAACCATTATCGAAGACTTAACTGACATGCTCGATTACGGCTGCGACGACATCGACTGTATGGATGAGGATGCCGGAGAGGAAGAGGCTCAAAACCCGCCGTTTACCGGACATTGGACGGCCACTTCCTCGTATGATGTATACATGGTGGATGCACCAAAAGAGAATAGCGGCGATGACAAGGAAGATCCAGTTGAGGATAAACCTCCCGAGATATAGTCAAACCGCCGGCGTCAGCGGTGCCGCTCTAAGTCACGCCGCAGCAAAGATAGCAACACCGGCACAGGAGAAGATAACACTCCGGAAGGTGCCGAAGACAACAAAGACCCCGTTGATGTAACTACCGAATAAGATGAATAGGAAGATTGTCAAGTTAGCCCTAGTAAACAGGCCACACACGAAGACTCGGAGGACAGTAATTATCTTCAGCTCTCCGAGGATGAGGCGAGCCTCGGCACCGAGGATTTCATCATACTTGAGGAACCTCTTGAGCAGGAGCGCTTCAAGCGCCAGCTAATAGCCACTGCAAGGAGCCTGAAAAAGAAGCAGCAGCAGCTTCAAGCTCACCAAGATCTACTCAACGATAAATGGACCGATGTCCTTGCAGCCGAAGAATACGGCCTCAAGCGCCCAGCCAAAAGCTACCTGAAGCGCAAATTGCTACCTCAGTTCAACGATGAGGCACCGGAGCACATACCATCATCACGCAATGCGGCTGACCGACCACCACGTGGTCGGGATAAAACGGCAACTCAAGCCGAACACTAGCCCACCCCGCCTCATCGCAGATACAGAGGTAAACCAGCTCATGGTCATACATATGACCTTCGGCAGGACCTGAACAATAGATCAGGACATACTAGATCGATCTACGGATCACGAGGACGTGGCTCGACACGTGACGACGGCTATCTATTCGGACGTGACAAACCTAGTCATGCATGGGCCGAAAGCCGCAGATGGACTCCATCGGAGCTACGTCGCGATGCGGACCAATATAGAGGCGCCGCACACCCCCTTTGCTTCATTGATGAAGTCATGGAACATGAATTCCCAAAAGGGTTTTAACCCGTAAACATCGAATCATACGATGGAACAACTGATCCCGTGGTATGGATCGAAGACTTCATTCTCCATATTCATATGGCCCGCGGTGATGACCTTCATGCCATTAAATACCTCCCCCTAAAACTCAAAGGACCAGCCCGGCACTAGCTGAACAGCCTGCCCGAAAATTCCATCGGCAGCTGGGATGACTTGGAAGAAGCCTTCCTTGACAACTTCCAAGGTACATATGTTCGACCTCCGGACGCTGATGACTCAAGCCATATAGTTCAACAGCCCGGAGAGTCTACCAGGAAATTCTAGAGTAGGATCTTAACTAAAAAGAACCAGATCGTTGACTGTCCAGATGCCGAAGCCCTAGCGTCCTTTAAACACAGCATCCGCGACGAATGGCTCGCCTGCCACCTCAGCCAAGAAAATCTGAAGTCCATGGCAGCCCTCACAACACTCATGACCCACTTTTGTGCGGGTGAGGATAGTTGGCTGGCCCGTAGCAAAAGCAATGCAAGCGACGCCTGCACCCCTAAAGCCAAAAATAGCAACGACAAGTCCCGACACAGTAGATACAGGCGTCGAAACAACAATGACAACACCGATGATACGGCGGTCCATGCCGGATTCAGTGGCTCTAAGTCCGGTCAACGGAAGAAGCCATTCAAAAAGAACAATTCGGGCTCATCTAGCTTGGACCGCATACTCGATCGTCCATGCCAGATTCATGGCACCCCAGACAAACCACCCAATCACACCAACAGAGATTGTTGGGGTTTCAAATAGGCCGGCAAGTTAAATGCCGAAAGCAAGGAGAAGGGATCGCAAAGCTAGGACGACGATGAGGAGCCCCGGCCACCGAACATAGGGGGGCAGAAGAAGTTTCCCCCTCAGGTCAAAACGGTGAACATGATATATGCTACCCACATCCCAAGAGGGAGCGCAAGCGCGCTCTCAGGGATATCTACGCGATAGAGCCAGTCGCCCCAAAATTTAATCCATGGTCGTCATGCCCGATCACCTTCGATTGCCGAGATCCCCCAGCCAATATCTGTCACAGCGGTTCAGCCGCACTGGTCCTGGACCCAATAATTGATGGGTTCCACCTGACGCGAGTCCTCATGGACGATGGCAGCAGCCTCAACCTGCTCTATCAGGATACAGTGCGCAAAATGGGCATCAATCCATCACGGATCAAGCCCACAAAGACTACCTTTAAAGGAGTCATACCAGGTGTAGAGGCCCATTGTATGGGCTCAATCACACTAGAGGTTGTCTTCGGATCTCCGGACAACTTTTGAAGCAAGGAGTTAATCTTCGATATCATCCCTTTTGGCAGTGGCTATCACGCACTGCTCGGACGAACCGCATTTCCTCGATTCAACACGGTGTCACACTACGCTTATCTCAAGCTCAAGATGCCCGGACCACAAGGCATCATAACAGTTGATGGAAACACGGAACACTCCCTCCGCATTGAGGAGCACACCGCTGCCTTAGCAGGAGAAGTACAGAGCGGCCTTTTCAAGCAGAACCTTAATTCGGCGGCCGATCCCCCGGACACTATTAAGAGAGTCCGGAATATTCTGCAGCAGGACAACCCGGCTCGTCAAGAGCTTAATTAGCAATTCGGCCTCCGTCCCAGTCCCGACCAAGTGGCGGCAATTGTACCCTGCGTACATAACTATGCACTAAAAATACCATGGGCACGAATGGAGGCATAGCCAGCTTGAGATCCATAATACGGCTCTACCGCCCCGGACACACATACTTTCACTATTTCCTTTTTTCTCCTTCTTTCAGGTTTCTTTTTTTCACAGGCCTTCCCTGACGGCTCGACCATCGATCCTTTTCGAAGGATAAATACACCAAGACGACAGGAAGCATGGACGCACTGGGGAAATTTTAGGTGGTTTCTTTAATGATCCCACTACCTGTTTTTAGGACCCACACACAGCTCTCCCTTGGTCAAGGCATATTAAATAGCCTTCCTCTTATTGCAATACTTGTATAAATGCCCCTTTACACACCAATGAAATCATAAGGGAAATAGTTTGCAGCCCAAATTTTACGGCTTTTAGCTTACTACTCTTTCTTCTTTTTCTTTTTTTGATAACTTTATCAAATAGCACACGTACACTCTAGTATGTTTCAATTTGCCAGGGGCTCCATAGCGCCCCACAACACGGCAACAAAGTCCGGACACTTTTTAGAGTATAGTTCGGCACACCGAATCTAGCACTGTATGCATTGGCTCCGAATCATGTCTTTGGTCAATAGTTGGGTTGCCCGGCTCCTGTGCTTACTACCTTACATTCTGCTGTATCAGCTAGGGTAGTAAAGGAAGAACTACTGCGATTGTGCCCTAGTTTACCCAGATGAGCACCTCAGTAGAGAAAGCCGAAAACTAACTGTCATGATGCGGCAAGAGCCGGTCAGCTCTTTGGAGGTCTCAAATCGTTAGAGATTTTTTCCGCATTACGCAAGGGATTGGTACTTGCCCAATCAGGTGTTTATAGCTTCCTAGTTCGGATACCAGGGGATGTGCCTAAATTTTTATCGTCAAACTCCTATGGCTAAGTGAGGGTGTTCAAGCCGCATAGTCTGATTGCCTGGTTCGATGTGCTAGACACCTCCTTCAAGTACCAAACAATTGGAACAAGAGTTTTTAGATTATATCCCGAACACCCCCGTACTTCCTACGTGGGGGCAGAAGCCGACGACTGGCCAACTCTCAGATTTCACACAATACAGCCGCACAGGAGGTGAATTTTTTTAAAACAAACCTCATATTACATAACAAAATTTGTTTTATCATCCAAGGTACAGACAACAAGAAGATATTCATTCGAAAATAATGTCTTGCTGTCGGTGGGAACGACACCTATCGGATCACTGGGATCCCTTCTACGGTCGGCGGGCGCGGGGTCATGAGAAGAGCAGGTTTAGGAGCAAGCACATGGATCGTTTCCCACGTTCAGGCCGCGAGGATGCGTAAAACCCTACTCCTGCTTTGGTGGATGTATTGAGTGTTCTTGAGCTTTCTGAACTAGCTACGGTGGTTGTGCCGTTCCAAAAAGGTGAATCCCTCTCCTAGTCGCCTCGGGCCTCCTTTTATAGGAAAAAGGGGCTGCCACAGTGGCACATAGGAGGTGGAAAGGCCTACAGTGCGCGAGCCCAAACCAGTGATGCATGCAACACCATGTGGGCAGGCAGGCAGCTGAGGTGGCGCGGTGGTAGGGCCTTCATGAAGACCTGCATGCCACCACGCAGGTGCTTGCCAATTTGGCCTAGAAGCTGCATGCTGCCACGCAGGTGCCTGCCCAGCTGGTTGGGCTGGCAGCTACATGCGAATGGCGGCGGAGTCTTGGCTAGCGCAGGCCTAGCAGCGGCCTTGCTGATGCCCTCGGCAAGGGTCTTGCCGGGGGCCCTACAAGGGTCTTGCTATGGCGTCGCCGTCATCCCCGGGAAGGGTCTTGCCGGGGGACTTGTTGATTTCCTCAGCTAAGATCCTACCGAGGGTCACCGTCTTCTAATCCTCATCTGATCTTATGCGTTCATGATCTTGACGAAGATTTGTATGCCACCACAGAGGCGCCTCCCGAGCCTTGGCTCCAACACCATCGTTTTGGTTGGAGCCTGTGGGCTCAAGGGTGGCTCGCTCTGCTGGTGTTGGGCAAGTTGCCCGACAAGCTGCGGGGGGGGGGGGGGGGGCCTCGGCAAGGATCTTGCCGAGGGAGTCCACCTCGCCCTCTTGCCCTCCCGCACTTCTGGTCTTGGCGTCGCCTTGGTTGTCTTGTGCTTCGGCTTCTCTTCGGCTTCCCTCCTCTGCCCTGCTAAGTGTGCCCGCGGTGCGTGGCTCTAACTGCCCGTGCACAAGTAAAGGGGTCAAAAGGAGAGCACCTACTTTTGTACACCGACACTTGCGCACATTGCGTTGCCACAATACGAGATCCCTCCAGACATCGGCAAAATACCGCTCGGGTGTGCGGTGCTCCTTGCCCTCTGGCGGTCCCTTAGTCATAAGCTTGACGGCGTCCATCTTCGCCCACCACACCTTGACGCGGGCGAAGGCCATGCGCGCACCCTCAATGCAGGCCGATCACTTGACGACGTCCAACCAAGGACAGGCATTCACCAGCCGCTTCACGAGCCTGAAGTAGCTATCGGGCATAGCTTTGGCAGGCCACAGCCGGATTATTAGATCCTTCATGGCCAGTTCGACCACCCTATGCAGCTCGACCAGCTGTTTTAGCTGATCGCTAAAGGGCACTGGATATTCTGGTGCAAGATATTGCGACCAGAATAGTTTCTCCATTGAGCTCCCCTCTTCGGCTCAGAAGAACTCCACGGCGTTGGACACACTACGCGGCAGATCTGCAAACGCCCCTGGAGAACTCCGAATCCGAGTTAGTAAGAAATACTTCTTCTTCACATACTTGCTTTGCATACTAAACGCCTTACCCGCCGCGATCTTCTTGGCCTCCTGGATCTCCTGGAGGGCACCCTGGGCTTCAACCCGGGCCACTTACGCGCTTTGGCGAGCCTTGGCGAGTTCGGTCTCCCGAGCCGAAACATCGCACTCCAAGGTCTCACACTTCTTCACAGCGTCCTGGAGCTCTTGCTGGACCTTGTTCAGCCTGGCTTTAAGCTTCTTACAAGCGGACTGCTCCTTGGCAGCCTTCCCATCGGCTTCGACCAGGGCCTTTTTAAGGGCCTCCACCTCGGTCGTTGCTCCTCCACATATCATGACACTACGGTCAATATACATCATTTATTCTTTCCGAATATATAGCGAGTCATTACATACCTTGCTGGTCTTCCAGCTGCTTCCTCGCTTGGCCGAGCTCCTCCTCGACCCGCTCCAGTCTTTGCTTTAGTCCGGAGACTTCGGCAGTATGTGAGGTCGCGGCCAGCAATGACGCATGCTTATTCATATAACACATATTTAGTTAGTCTCCTGCGAAAATAAATTGATCCTCTGTCCGGCTTTTCTTTCCGAACACCGGACAGTGTCTCAAGGGCTACTGTCTATATGGGGATTTTCTCTTTTGCTTAGCTTACCTCAAAACCTGTCAGTAGGCTGCTGCAGGCTCGATTAGTCCGCACTTGACGGACTGAACCCTCTCAGTCACCATACCCATAAGTATACGGTGTTCATCCACAATGGAAGCGCCTCGTAGCGCTTCCAGTAGATTATCCGGTGCCTCTGGTTGGACAGCGATCACCGGTGGAACATGCACACCCCCTTCTTTCGAAGGAGGTTGCTCGCCGGATTCCGGGGCCGTATAGGACTCCGGAATGGTATTCGGCTGGGGGCCGGATTGAGCAAGGCCCCCATCCCCAGTCGCCATGGGGGTCTGCTCCCCCATGTGTCCAGCAGTCGAGGCTTCGCCCTCTAGAGCTGCCCGGGCGGCCTCCTGAACCCCTCCGTGGTCGGGGAAGGTCCTTTGGGACAACACCTTGCCGTCGCCCTTGGCCGTGGGAGAGTGAGCGGCCGACGGTGACTCACTGGCCATCGCCTTCAAATCCAACAAACCCCTTGATGAGGATCGCTGGGAGCTGTCGTGGGCCGGACTGCAACGACATCATTTAAACATATTAATATCATGAAGCAAGAGAGGCCGGATGTATGCACGTATGCGAGTTTTTAGTGCTTACGACACGGACAGGGGCTTGTTTCAGGGGCGTCACTCCGGGCTGCTGTCGACGCCCCACGCGGAGTTATCCGCAGGGGGGCCCTTCCACCTCTTGGGCGCCTCCGCCTCCAGATTTGTGGAGGCCGCCCTCTTCTTCCTCCCCCATCAGGGGAGAGGTGCTTTATTCCGCCTCCTCGTCATCATCTTTGGCGGCGGAGGAGAGAGTCTTGTCTTCGAACGACACGTCCGAAGCTCCCTTGCGGCGGAGGCCACTCCAGACCCCCTTGGCCTTCTTCTTGGCCTTCTTCTCCGGCGCCTTATAGGGCGCCGGCACCAGCATCTTTGCCAGGAGCGGCATGACTGGTTCTTCGGGCAGTGGAGCCGAACAGTGAATCCGCTCCGCCCTCTCCGTCCATACCTGAAAAAGCAATAAAAATAAAGTTTAGATATCCTCCTTGAAACAAGCAAGTCGAGGATGTGCCTTGAGATGAGAAGGACTTACCCCATTGGCATGATGGGTAATATCGTGCCCGCGGTCCAAGTCTATGGCGGGCGGCGTCTCATTGCCCTTAAAGAGCAACTTCCAGGCATCTTCGTGAGTGGTTCCGAAGAGCCTTTCCAAAGTTATGTGCTTATTTGGGTCAAATTAAGGGGCAGCTTCACCTCTGGCACGAGAGGATCCGGCGCACCAGCATCACATTGATTACGTCGACGAGCTTGATGTTTTTATCCACCATGCTTTGAATGCATGTTTGCAACGCTATCAGCTCATCCGGCGAAGACCAATTCGGGCCTTTCTCTATCCAGGAGGTGAGCCGCATTGGGACTCCGGAGTTGAATTCGGGAGCTACGGCCCCGGTGGCACCTCGGGGCTCTGTGATGTAGAACCACAGTTTTTGCCACTCCTTGACGGTCTCCACAAAAGTACCCTGGGCCATGTGACACTGGGCATCTTGCTCACCTTAGCGCTTCCGCACTTCGCGTGCTGACCATCCACCAACTTCGGCTTCACGTTGAAGATCTTGAGCTATAGTCCGAAGTGCGGTTGGATGCGGAGGAAAGGCTCACACACGACAATGAATGCCGAGATGTTGAGGAAGGAGTTCGGGGCTAGATCATGGAAATCTATCCCTTAATAGAACATAAGCCCATGGACGAAAGGGTGGAGAGGAAACCCTAACCCACGGATGAAATGAGGGATGAACACCACCCTCTCGGTGGGCTTCGGGGAGGGGACGATTTGCCCCTTTGCTGGAAGCCGGTGGGCGATCTCTTTCGCCAGATACCCGGGCTCCCGAAGCTTTGTGATGTCCTTCTCCCTAACGAAGGAGGCCATCCACTTGCCTTGCCCTGCAGATCCGGACATGGCCGAGGGCTTTCTTGAGGTGGAAAAGATGAGAATTTGGGTGCTGGAGCTCGAGAATGGAAGGGCAGAGAGAGAAGATGTGGGTGAAGAAAGGGAGTCCTTATCTCCTTATAAAGGCAGTGAATATTAAGCGCCTCCCCACTAGCCTTAAATCTCGCCTGTTCCCAAGGGCTGTGTAAACAGCGCGGTCATATTACCCACACTCGTATTGATGTGAATCCCACAATAAGGGGACACGATCTCTGCTTCGACAAGATGTTCCTATTAGAACCGCGTCTCGAAACGTGGAACAGTAGGACAAGAAATGGTTTGAAATAATGACCGGGCAAACATGATGTCACGTTACAAAAAGTTGTGAGCGGATTGGACTCGTGCAAATATTATATTCTCTACGGTTGTGTGTGCTACTTGTGTTGCAGATCCGGACACGTTCATTATGGTCGAAGTCTATCTTGGAGTATTCGGCAAGGGGAACCCGCCTTGCAATGCTGAAGACAATCTGCACGCCGGACACCTCGTCATTGAAGCCTGGTCGAGGGGCTACTGAGGGAGTCCTGGACTAAGGGGTCCTCGGGCGTCCGACCTATTAGACATGGGCCGGACTAATGGGCCGTGAAGATACAAAGGCCGAAGATTCTACCCGTGTCTGGATGGGACTCTCCTTGGCGTGGAAGGCAGGCTTAGCGACCAAATATGAAGACTCCTTTCTCTATAACCAACCTTATGTAACCCTAGATCCCTCCGGTGTCTGTATAAACTGGAGGGCTAGGTACATAGACAGATATTCTGATAATCATAGTTAGACAGGCTAGACTTATAGGGTTTAGCCATTACGATCTCGTGGTAGATCAACTCTTGTAATACTCATATTCATCAAGATCAATCAAGCAGGAAGTAGGGTATTACCTCCATAGAGAGGGCCCGAACCTGGGTAAACATTGTGTCCCCCGTCTCCTGTTACCATCAACCTTAGATGCATAGTTAGGGACCCCCTACCCGAGATCCGCCGGTTTTGACACCGACACTTGCCACCTCCTTCTCCACATCCGTAGCGATTGCGAGTTTCCCCACACCGCCATGGATGCCGCCGACATCCGCAGTCACCGTGCCCTGCAGCTCGACCACATCTCTGGCCACTGTGCTGGCGTCGCCATGAGCCTCGGCCATCTCCAGGCAGATGGAGGCGATGAAGGTGAGGAAGAGGATGCGGCGAGGGAGAGCGAGACGGTGTGGTGGAGGCGGTTGAGGAGAGCGAGAGGATGTCCGTGGGGGAGAGAAAGACGATGCGGTAGGAAGTGGATTTGGGGGAAAACCCTAGGGGGAAATGGTAGGGACGATGCGTTGTGAGGTGGTTCCCCCTCATTTATACGATGGGACGTTTCGGGCATGTCCCATGGACACGTGCTACCCCACGACCGTTGTCAGTTGCATGTGCCCACGTATACGAATACCACTGTATGGTCAGCATACAAAACAACTATACGAGTAACAGTCAAAGGTGTACTCGGCCCTACGCGGCCCCACTCGCCAGAGTTAACGGTGAAAGGCATTGGCCCGATGGCAACGTCCGTTGTAACCTGTTCTAAGGGTTTCGGGCAAGGGAGTGGGGAAAAGTGAGAAAAAGTTAACAGAGTGGGGATGAATGAGTACAGCTAAGGAACCAGGGGCACAAAAAAATCCCTAATATCAATGACCATGTTGTTAGAGTAATGACAAGAGGAGGTAAAATGACTCAGGAACCTCTTTATCCTGAGGGACACCCTAAAAGAATTTAACAAGACTCTCAAACAATTAACACCGATGCACCTAGTCCATATAAAAAGAAAAATAAGAAGAAAAATGATAGGACTTTTCATGGCTCTAGTGAACCTGAAATAGAAAGACCTCCTGATAATGATAACAATGTTTCTATTTCTGATGTTGAAACTCAATCTGGTAATGAACACTCACCTTCTGATAATGAAAAAGATAATCATGAGGTTCATGAAGACACTCAAACAAATAATAAAGAACCAGACAATGATGTTGAAATAGAGCCAGCTGTTGATCTTGATAACCCACAACCCAAGAATAAAAGGTATCATAAAAGAGACTTTGTTGCTAGAAAACGTGGTAAGGAAAGAGAACCATGGGTTCAATAACCTATGCCCTTTCCACCTAAGTCAACTAAGAAGAAAGATGATGAACAATTTGAACGCTTTGCTGAAATGATTAGGCCAGTCTTTTTGCATACCCGCTTGACTGATATCTTAAAAATGGCTCCTTATGCAAAGTACATGAAAGACATCATCCCCAACAAGAGAAAAATACCGGAAGCTGAAATCTCCACCATGCTTGCTAATTACTCTTTTAAGGATGGAGTACCTAAAAAACTTGGAGATCTGGGAATACCAACTATACCTTGCTCCATCAAAGGAAATTATGCGAAAACTGCTTTATGTGATTTAGGAGCTAGTGTTAGTGTTATGCCTTTCTCGTCATATAAAAGAGTTGATTCGAATAAACTCACACCTACTGAAATATCTTTGCAAATGGCTGACAAATCAACTGCCATACCTATTGGTATTTGTGAGGATGTGCCCGTTGTTTTTGCTAATGTTACTATTTTAATTGACTTTGTTATACTTGAGATGCCCGGGGACAACAACATATCACTTATCCTTGGTAGACCCTTTTTGAATACTGCAGGAGCTGTTATTGATTGCCATAAAAGCAAGGTCACATTTCATATCAATGCTTATTGTTGGGGACATTCATATCCCCGTTGAGGTAACTTAGTGTTTTATGAAAGTTCTTCGGTTTCATGCTAATCGAAAGTGGTTGTTAATAAGACTTGATCAACCTTATTAGTGAATCATTTTTGAGAGGTATGAAGTTGATGAATTTAGTGAGCACTACCTTCTGTCCTTACCTTTTGTTTCCTGTTTTTATTAGTTAAACAAAATAAAATGACATGTTTTGTCTTTTTTCTGAATTTCCCGTGCAATAAAAAATGACCCAAAAATAAAAGTTCTCAGAATGCTCTGAAAAATTAATACGATTATTTTCTGAATTTTTGATGCAAATAATATCAAAGGGTGTGCACCAGGTGGGCACAACCCACCTGGGTGCGCCAGCACCCCCAGGCGCGCCCTAGTGGGTTGTGGTCCCCACGTGGGGCCCCCTCCCTTATCTCTTCATCCCATGTCATCACCTACCTCCAAAAAAATCACCATTGCTCTCTCTCTCTCGTGTTCTTTCTCTCAAACCCGCGGATTTCGATCTCTTTGCTCGAAGCTCCGTTTCCGAAACTATTTCGGGGGATTGTCGCTTGGAAAAGGATAAGTTTCTTTAGGAAGTTTGCTTCCAAGAAGAACTCCAAGGGAGTTATTGCAGAGTCATCAGACAATGATCTCCGCACCTAGAGGATGGTGGAGATACGGCCATGCCAATGGCCGCATAACCCATTCATGGAGGAACTGGAATTCGTCAAGAGTTTGCACAATACGCTACTAATGCCGGCCTCACCGACTTCATCACAGCTGAATGTGAAAAGTATCATCTCCTCACAAATTCCTTTGTGCAAAGTTTTCATTTCTTGAGTAGAAATAATCCTCCTGAGGTGCAGTTTAACTTATATGTTGAAACCCGTCAGATACCACTTTTTGAATTTTGTGACATATGCTTGATCTCTTTTGATGGGGATTTAGTAGAGCCTAGGCCTGCAGAGTTTGATGGTTTTTACCGCACTCTGATAGTGGGGGATGAGAGGGGGTGTCAAGTATCACCGCTACTAGCTTGCATTTTCCTGTTGTGCATTGCTTTTGCTCTATTCATTGCGAATTGTTTGCTTGCTAGAGAGAAGGTAGGTGCACTTAGTGCCCCAGATTTCGCTGTCTTGCGTCGTGCACTTTACGGCGATAACACTTATAGCTTGGGAGTTATTGTGGCACGTCGCCTCCACATCAACAGGTCCAATGGTAAAATTCATGGCGGTATTTGTGCTACTCGCTTAGCGAGTCACTTTAATGTTCACATACACCAGCATGATTATCCCTTTCCCAAGGTTTACCTAGACCACCAGGCTATGGCACATCACCACTTCATTGATAGCGAGAACACCACTATGGATGTTCCTTATAACTTGGTCTTTAGTGAGATTACACGTGATGTTATTCCGTTGCCTACACCTGCTTTGTTTGATCCTATTGCCAGGGGCGGATACAGGATCATGCCTAAGGACATTGTCGCCTACCGGAACAACCTGGCTGCGGCAGAGGAGGAGCCTAAGGAGTGGGACCAGATGCCTGCTCCCCAACACTTCAACATGGTACCTGATGGTTTCTTCGAGTGGTGATTACCAAGCTAGCCCAAAAGCCTATGCTTGGGGGAGTACGTATTTCCACCGACATTACATACATGTTAACACATTTCATTCCAGTTGTCGGTGTCCACACCTTTTCATTGTATTATCCTTGCTAGATTTATTTTCTCGCTTTCTTCTTGTGTGTTTGAAAAACTTTGAGAAAAACCCAAAAAAATGTTGTGTGCTTCTTTTTGGTTTCTCTTTCTAGTGTAGTTAGTTGTAGCATTTAAAAATAAAAACCCAAAAAGATTTCCTTGTTCTTCTTCTTTCTTGTTGGGAGCTTTCCTGTGTAAATAGTTTTTCTCATTTTTGCTTTTCTTTTCTATTTGCTTTCCTCCAGAAAAAACAAAAAACTCCCAAAATATTTCAGTGTGTGTCGTGGGTTTGTCACGGCAGATGTCCTCGTGAAAGGACTTAGTTGTGGAGCCATCACAATGGGTTAGCTTAAAGGGGTTAAACCGGACAAGGGGACACGGGAGTTTATACTAGTTCGGCCCCTTCGATGAAGGTAAAAGCCTACGTCTAGTTGTGATTGGTATTGCTAGGGTTTCGAAGGCAGGGAGCGAATCCGCTTTGTCTGGCTCTCGAGTTGTTGTTGTCTGTCCCTAAACCGCAGCCGGGTCGTCCCTTTATATACATAGGTTGACGCCCACCGGGCTATAGAGTCCCGAAGCTAGTTTATAAACGTATCCGGTTCGGCCTCTCTCTTTCTATCTTACTATACAAGTTACATGACTAGGCCGGTTTATATTTACAGAATGTAACCCGCCTTTGGGCCCTCCGTAAAGCGCCATCATCTTTACATCTTCATGGGCTTCTAATCTTCAAAGAGTCAACCCGGCTACATAAGGCTGGTTTACCTCCAGTAGTAATATCCCCAACATTAGGCCCCGGATTGGTTTGAACTTGTTCATGTCAATCTTCCACACTTAGAAAAAATCTTCTCGCTTATCTTCATTTTTGATCTTGTAAACCGTCGTGACATCATACTTCAAAATTACGATAAACCGCCCTGACGTCATCCATCCGTTGATGTCGGAGATTTCCTTCATTTAATATATATCCAGTCATCGAGGCGACACCTTTATTAACTTATCCATTTTTTGGGCTAATCGATTCCCGTATTTGCCATTTTATCACTTCGCCTTATAAATAGGACCGACGGATCATTTTCACCGTTTCCCCCCGTGCCTCTTTGCATCATCTTCCTCGCGCCGCTCAGCCTCTGGAGCTCCGCCGCCACCGTCGACCGTCACCTCTGCTCCGACCTTGGCCGCTGCATCGCCCTGAACACACCAGAATACTGCGGCGTCCTTCCGCTTCCTCACCAGCTCCGGTAAGTTCTCTGCTTTTTCACCATAGATCTGTTCTAGGGTTTCGACATTCTTCGCAGTTCTTCCGAAGTTCATCAGTGCTATTCTTCCCTGTTCTTCCTTTAATAGATGGACACTTCTTGCTTGATGCATCTCTTGCCGTAGCTTACCTACCATGGTCATCACAAATCCTTATGCGCAAAGAACTGATCTAGTCTGTCAAAAATTGCTTCAGTTCTGCAACCCTTCAAGATCCAATTATTTTTGCTTTTCTGTCTTATCTTAAGATCCGAAAGTTTTATACATCACTGTGAGATATGTTTCTCCTCGCACCAATATAAGCGGTTTAACATTGTATAAATAGTCTATGCCATTAGCCCTCTGATAAACCGGAAGAGCATATTACCTTCATAATTATGCTCCGATTTAACAGTGTCTGATCAACCGTGTGCTAGCATTACATTTCTCTCTCATTATACTACTCTCCGGGTTGTGCCATTTATCAGATCAGTATGTTTCTTACTCCCTTGTCTCTTGTGTATAATCATGCGTAATTTATAAACCGGCCTTTCATTTTCAGTTTGTTCACTTTGCAATGGCCAAACAATTCACTGCCTGCAACTGGGCTCGTTCCCGGGTTACTGAGGCTCAATTGAATGAGATGGTTAGCATCGGCTCTCTACCGAAGAAAACTGAGATCAAATGGTGAGTTCCAGGAACAGAGAATCCTCCAACCCCAAGACAAGGTGAGGTGGTAATCTTTGTTGACCATATAGGCCGTGGTTTCAAACCGCCAGGGTCAAAATTTTATCGAGATGTGCTTGCCAGCTTCCAACTGCATCCACAAGATATTGGTCCCAACTCAGTCTCCAACTTATGCAATTTCCAAGTCTTCTGTGAAGTCTATTTACAAGAAGAACCAACTGCAGAATTGTTCCGGGATTTCTTTCACTTAAACCGGCGCACAGAGTTTGTGAATGGCCCGAACACAGAGCTTGGTGGTGTCTCGATTCAAAAGCGGAAAGAAGTGGAATTTCCTCATGCGAAACACCATAGCCACCCAAAGGAATGGAACCAAACATGGTTCTATTGCAGAGACACTTCGCCTGAGGATGAAAATCCCCTCCCCGGCTTCCGTGATCATAGATTATCCAATACTCACCCAATGCCACAACGCCTGAGCTCTTCAGAAAGGGCAAAATACGCTCCTCAAATCGCCAAGCTCCGGGCCTTTATGGCAAACGGTTTAACAGGTGTGGATTTTGTGCGCTGTTGGATATCTTGGAGTATCTTGCCGCTAAGCCGGCGTCCCAGTTTAATGTGCGAATATACCGGTGAAGTTGATGATCCTCAACGCCACTGCAACATCCAATTATCTGAGGAGGAAGTTACTGAAGGTGTAAAGAAGATTCTGAATGAATTGGAACTGGTCTGTAGTCAAACCGGTCTGAGTCCCTTCTATACTAAGAACAAACCGCCTGCTGTAAGCATTACACTTCCTCTTCATCTCTAATATCTTTAACTTATACAAGCTCTAACCCTTCTTCTTTATATATATAGGGTGATGACCCCTTCTGGAAACGGAAATCCATAGAGAAAGCGGCGAAGCCAACTGGAGACAAAGTGGTCAAAGCAACCCGCCCGAAGACCAAAGCCGTAAAACAGACGTCAAAGCGGAAAACGGCTGACCGGATTAATATGGAACTTGATGATGATACTGATGACCCAGAAGTTGAGGTAGAACTTGACTCACTTGGCTCTCTTTTTATGCATCTTGTTAACAACGATCTTCCTCAGGAGGAGGCAGAAGCTAATCAGGCTGACGACGTAGAGGTAATTACCCTTTCCTCCGGTTCAGACTCTATTGCAACACAAAAAACTCGCCAAACAATCCGGAAAGTAAGCTTTTCTCATCCTCTTGCTCACTTGGATCCAACATTTATTTTGAAGACTCAACAGCGTGAAGCTCGCCGGACAACCCGGCATAGTGGCCAACAGGTCACCTCTGCCGGTTTACCTGATACTCCGGTTTGGAAGCGCCGGTCTGAGGTCTCTCCTACTTCTGACCATTCTTACCCCAAGGCAGGTTATTTCAGAGAGCCTCTTAATCCATCTGATTCAAATTATCAGGTGACACCTCCTTCCTCTTCTGGTGAATCGATAGCAACTCAACTCCCCCCTTTGAAAACTGTGACCGGGTGAGTTATGAAAAACCTTTCCTTTCAATGCGCCCTACATCTTTTGAACAGGATATTAATCCTTTTTTATTCTGTTTGCAGGGCCAAAGCCAGGCCCAGTAAGAAAGCTCGGGTCACCAATCCTCTAGAAGACCCTGTTGCCGAAGAAGAAGAACCAAGAGGTGAACCTGAGCAGACTGGTGAACCGGAAGGCCTCCATCCTGAAACAACTTTTGATGATCCACCCTTGACGGCCAACATACTGACGAACCAACAGATGCTGAGCCTGCCGCCCCTGATACTGAACCGGCAGAACAAAACCAGGCTAATCCAATGAAAGACACTGAAATTCCATCATCATCCACCAAAAATCCCGAAGGCCAAGGTGATGACGTTATTATTACTGGAGCAGGCCACAGCTCTCTTGGTCATCCCGTCATTTTGGCTCAGCATAGTGCCAAAGAAGAGAAAATTGCCAGGGATAAAGGTAAATGGAGCAGCGACTTATCAAACTATGCTCATCTTAACGCTGATGAACTTCATTCCGGCTTCTTGAACCGTCTACACTCAAACCGGGATTATGAAGCCGGTTTGGTGAATTTAATGAAGGAACGATATGAGGTAAATGCTTCTCCCTTGCACATTGATTTATAGCTGAAATACTATTCCAAGTAGCATCCAAGAGCCGTTTTATGATTGTCAATCATAAACCGGGTCTTTGTAACACTTTAAGCATCCCATCATTGATATTGCCAAGGCGTGTCCTCAATCATAGATAAGACTCATGTTTGAAAAATTAGATAATGTTCTGCAGCATAGCCCCCAAAGGCCAGTTTAACATGGCAAGTTAATCCGGTTTTTAATCCACAACGCCGGTTTAGAACAAACGTACATTAGCCCCCAAGTGTCAAGGATAATGCTTGCATTGTTCTAGAGACTTGCATAGAGGGTAGTATTTGAGAGCAAATAGGCATTAGCCCCCAAGTATGAAGTGGATAACTTGTTATATGCTTTATACTTAGTGCATAAATATGTTGTTTTGTTGAATATACCTTCAATGTTGCAGGCTGAACTGAGAAGCAAAGATGCCCAAAACTCTGACTTGCAAGAAAATGTGAAGTCTCAACAAGCCGAAGCTGCAAAAGCCAAAGAGGAGCTGACGCAGGCCCTGGCCGAAATGGAAAAATTGAAAGAATCCTTCGATCAAGATCGTGCTGAATGGGAAACCGAAAAATCCGGTTTGACCAAAAGAGCTGTAGATGCCGAGGAAGCCCTAAAACCGGTGGTTGAAGAACTAGCCGGTTTGAAGCAATAAATCAATGCTATGACCTCTGCTATCTTTGGTAAGTATCTTCTTATGTATGTTGCACCAGTCAATGAATCTTAGAACTGACCAAAATGTTGATAAAATCTTTGGCAGGAACTCGGATCACTCATCTTGGTGTAGATATGCGGATGAAGCTCAAAGCAGCATATACATTGGTTGAGCAGCTATACTCTGGATCTCAGCGAGCCATTAGTACAGTGGCTTATAACAAACCGGCGCCAACATTGATTAAAGAGACCCTTGAGAAGCTGAGCATGTTACCGACGTGTATTGTCGAGTTGAAAAGAGCCGCTGCGAGAGCAGGAGCATTAACCACCCTTATTCGAGCCAAGGCCTGGATTCCAGACCTTGAAGCGGAGGATATCATTAAAGGATATCCAGGCGTTAAAGAAGATGGTTCAAACTTTGACAATGATGATCTTCGGCGGCTGACCAAACAGATGCGGCTAGCAGCCAGCAAATTGGCTGAGGACACCGATTTGGCCCATTTTCAACCGTTTTATGATGCAGAAGGGAAAAGACAGCCGTCCGAGATCCATCAAGTCGAAGAACTTGTGCCTTCGATTCGTAAGCACACTTATGCCCCTGATATTAACCCTTCTGATCTTATCCATGAGGAAGCAGTATTCCAAGCTTTAACCGGAATCAATTGGTCAACGGCTGATTTCCAGCGGCTGGGGAGGGATGAAGAAGTGCCTACACCAACTGATCCGCAACCGTTAAACCGTCGTGATGAAGAGTCCTGATCCGGTCGCTGGTTTATATGGCTACTGTGAAAAACAATGGCACTATTTGAGCCGCTTTGAAGCTTCATGTAAAAGGATAGCTGAAACTTTGTTTATCTGCCATGCCATCGAGCATGTTTCATAATGCTTTGTGACAATCTGTGCCGCCCTTCAGGATATATTTTATGCATAGCCTATGATGACTTGCCTTCCAAGGTCCAAAAAACTTAAAAGTGTCTAGCGGTTTACCGCTAAACATGTCATAATATCCAAGAAGTATATAGTATTTTTAGCTGAATAATCAAGTGTTTGTACAAAAAACAATGTACAGAACATACCTCATTGATTGACCAAACGTGTATACAGCAAAGGTGTTTAACACCAACCCAATACGTTTGATAATTGCATCTTCATAATGCTAGTCTATCTATTAAACCGGACCGGTATAACTACCAGATTATCTTTATAACACTGGTGATTTAGTCAAACGAGACCAGGTTAATGACCACCGGTTTATAATTGATCATGTGCCAACAACTGGTGGTTGGAAAGCAAGCAAGCCGGGTCAAGGACGCCGGTTTATCAAAAAACACTTATGATTGTCAACAAACAAAATTCAAATAGGAAAATATGCGAGGCTTTTTACGAGCTGTCAGGCTCCAAATCAAGGCTTTTCATGGGCTGCTAGGCCTCTAAGTTAAACCATTTAACAAAGCCTTTTAAGATGGGCCTCCAATTAACCAATCACCGTTTTAACTATGACAAGTTCAGGGTCTGTAAAAGATTGACTTGTCAAACGTTCGATGGGTCATGCCAGGATTACCTGGATAGGAGTGGCTTATTTGATGAAGGCAAGTTAACCCGGGGTTTTAGGTGAATACACCAGGCTTCCAAGCCGTGGCTTGATAGCCAATTACGAGGGTCCTTTCAAACTCTTTGTTGCTTTGCAAAAAAGAGCCCCCGAGTAACTTTGTGAGCGATGCTCAGCGTGTGCCTATGTTTGAGTTTGTACTGTGTACAATACTCTCTTTGGCTCCACAAATTTTTCCTTGTGTGGCTGAAATGCCTATCAAGAGGTGTAGCTGTGGTTCAAACATGACCAAGCCCCCTAGTGATTTTCTTTATCTCTATGCAGCTGCTAAATCCGGTTTAACAAAGACTCCGCTTTGACCGTTATCTTGTAAAAGCACACATATGATATAAGAAAGAACAGATACCCCGCTTATAATGGAGGCTCCGGTTTATTATATGGTATATACACTGTCATAAATATGTACAGGTGAAAAGCCTATGGCTTCAAGTATAGTAAGGCCGAAGGAGAGCTATGTTCCATGGCCGCTTTGTATCCTCCTCCGATTGACGTGAGTCTTCATGCTCTCGAACATCAATGAGGTAGTAGGATCCGTTGTGCAGATTTTTGCTGACCACAAAGGGTCCTTCCCAAGGGGGGGATAACTTGTGCATATCAGTCTGATCCTGGATGAGCCGGAGCACCAAATCACCTTCTTGAAAGGTTCTAGTTTTAACCCGGCGGCTGTGATAATGTCGAAGATCTTGTTGATAAATCGCTGAATGTGCTGCTGCAAGATCTCGCTCTTCATCCAACAGGTCCAGAGAATCCTGACGTGCCTTCTCATTATCAGCTTCAACATAAGCTGCCACACGGGGCGAATCGTGATGGATGTCACTAGGAAGAACCGCCTCCGCTCCATAAACCATGAAAAAAGGCGTGTAACTCGTAGACCTATTGGGTGTGGTGTTGATGCTCCATAACACAGAAGGTAGCTCCTCGACCCAACAACCCGGCGTCCGCTTTAAGGGAACCATAAGCCTTGGTTTGATACCTCGTAGAATTTCTTGATTTACCCTTTCTGCTTGACCATTAGATTGGGGGTGAGCCACTGATGCTAGATCAAGCCGGATGTGCTCACGTTGACAGAATTCCTCCATCTCTCCTTTTGATAAGTTATTACCATTATCTGTTATAATGCTATGTGGAAAGCCAAACCGGAATATCACCTTTTTGATGAATTGAACCGCCGTGGCTGCATCACACTTGCTGACTGGCTCTGCTTCTACCCATTTAGTGAATTTATCAGCTGCTACTAACAGATGGGTCTCCTTGTCCTTGGAGCGCTTGAAGGGTCCAACCATATCCAGCCCCCAAGTTGCAAACGGCCACATAATTGGAATCATCCGCAACTCTTGAACCGGAACGTGCGCACGGCGGGCAAACTTTTGACATCCATCACATCTTTTGACTAAATCCTCCGCATTAGCATGCGCCGTTAATGTCGAATTTCGGGTTTCGGCAGACCCTTGAGGTTCGAACACTGGGGTGCATGCGGAGATTTCGCCTCCTACCTACCTGCACCCCTCCGCCTCGTTGGGATCTAAACTATGGAAAGAACAACACAAGAGACACAGGGTTTATACTGGTTCGGGCCACCGTTGTGGTGTAATATCCTACTCCAGTGTGTGGTGTGGTGGATTGCCTCTTGGGCTAATGATGATGAACAATACAAGGAAGAACAGCCTCGCGAGGGTCTGTTCTTGGCTGGGGCGATGAACTGCTGGGAGGAGTTCAGTCACCTTTCTCTCTCTCTCTCTCTCTCTCTCTCTCTCTCTCTCTCTCTTTCTGACCGAAACCCCTCTCTAAAGAGCCTCCTCCTTCGAACCCCCCTTTCGAACCCCCTTGCTCTGTGGGTGGCTGGTCCTATTTATAGAGGCCCTGGTCCTCTTCCGAAATATCAAGCGGGGAGGGAGCCAACAATGGCGGGCTAATTTGTAGGGGGACAGCAAGTATCAGCTATCCTGACAAAAGTAGTCTTCGTCTGCGCAAAGCTCTGGTGATGACGCCGTCTCGGGCCCCACGATGACCTCCGTCTCGTAGTCCTCCCGGTCTTGGTCTCGTTGCACCAAAATGGCAACCTTTGCCTGATGCCTCGGTACTCCGCGGCTGCGCTTGCCCCCTTTGCACCAAAGAGGAAAGGAGGACACTGCGCGGGCTGGCACCCGCCTGGCGCCCTTGGTCGTCATGGCTTGCGTCATGGGAACCTCGTGAGGTATCCTGCCTTGGTCTCTCCGCCTCCTCGTGAGCCAGCCTGATGAGGCCGTGCCTGAGGAAGTTCTGCATCGTCCGCCCCGCGAGGCTTGGCCCCTCGCGAGGGTCTTGGGTTTGTGTTGGTGAAGATGGGCCGCGCTGGGCCCCCTTTTGAGCCACGCCCCAGGCCGTAGGCAGGCTTGTCTGGGGACCCCCGTTCCCAGAACACCGACAGTAGCCCCCGGGCCCAAGGCGCGCCCGGACTTGGCCGTGCAGGGAGGCGGAAGGGCAAGAGCGAAGTGCCGCGGGCCCTAACAGCCTGCAGCCTTGGGCGCCGCGTGGCGGTTGATTGGATGTGGGCGTCTCCACTTCTCCATGGCGCCTCGGCAACTGCACGGATTTGACAAGTCCCTACATGCAAAGTGGGTCATGATTACCTGCAATCGTGGAGGTCGGCGGTTGGCATTCGCCGACCATAAGTACGGAATAGCGCGCGCCCTTCCAGTCCATCCCTCCTTGCTTCTCCTTCTTCCCGATCCTTGCTCTGTCTTGCTGTGATGGCTCCAATCTGCCGATTCTCGACGGCAGAGAAGGGAAAGGCTCCCCGAGAGGAACCAAACCCACTCCCGCTGAAGAAACGGCTCGTCCCTCGTGGCCCGGACGAGGGGGCCCTTCAGGTGGTGTCGAGGCCTTGGTGCGAGCGGGCGCCGCCGGGGTTCGCACTTCCATTGTACACCCACGTCGAGGGCCCCGAAGGAGCTGATGCTGACCGCCACAGGCGGCGCCGCCGGGTCATGAAGGTGTGGGTCGTCCCGCCTGGGGTCCACACTGAGGGCTCCTCCCAAGAGTTCGTGCTCCACATCGCCATTCCTCCTCAGTCTTGGATCCGCCTTCCTCCCTTCTTTGCCTCCATCATCCCGCGGGGGGAGCCCCTGGAGCTCTGGCTGCAGCATGCCGGCTGCAGCACCCTCACGACTGAGGCAGAGGTCGCGGTCGTCGCCCCGGGCGAGGTTTTCATGACTCGGGGCTGGAGAGAGATCGCCCGGGTTTGCAGGACAAGGGGCGTCTTCGCGATCCACTTGGACTACAACGGTGCTTCGGTGATGCTCTTCAAGGTCTTCGATGCGAGCGGGCGCCGGCTGGAGTGCTGCCCCGGGGAAGGTGGCCAGGACCCTACTGCGATGAGGACTGGGCTCGCCAACCGCTCCCTTGGCGGCTCCTCAGGCGGTGGAGACGTCAGAGGTTCCAGCGATTCCGGCGAGCTCTTCGCGACCCCGGAGACGAGCGACGACAGCTATGAGCCCCCGAGCCAGCGCCGCTCCTGGAGTAGGACGGGCTCGTCAGGCCGCCGCCGACTCTGATCTGGATGGGGCTGGCATCGATGCTTGACGGCCCACTGTTGATGATGGTGTCTTTTGTAGGGATGCGCGTAGTTTGCATCCCTTTAGGATCTGTTCCCTGCGAGGAACCAAACACGTGTCCCGTGGGGGCTTGTAAGGTGCCTATGATCCTGTTTTGTTAATATAACCCTTGTCGTAGAATTGCGCGAGTTGCTCATTCCGTCTTAGCTCAGTCCTCCCTTTCGAACCTCATGAGGTCTTGGTGCTCTGCGCCGACAGGTCCCAGTTCCAAGGCGGCTTTAGCCGTCGCTGGTATGCCAGGTCGCGATGCCGTGGTCAAGGCTAGGAGGTGAGCGACCCGGAGTCCGGTAAGAGCCCCTGAGTCGCAATGCTCATGAGGTCCCCTTGGCGCCCAAGCCGCCGTCGTTTGGTGAGAAAGTGGAGCGGTGTCGCTATCAAGGGATAGCATTAGGTGCGGGGATGGTGCCACGGTAGCTGGCGCTTCCGGGTGATGACTTATCTCGAGGATCAGGGGCCGCTCTCTGGTGTGTCGCCGGGTCCGTGCATCGGCAGGCGCGAGGTTGCTCGGCGAGGTCCTCGTGTGTCTATCCCCTCTCGCCTTTGCTCCCCTTTCTTCTCTACGTCCTCGGGTCCCGGCCCTCGAGCGAGTCTCAGCCGTCGCTGGTATGCCAGGTCACGATGCCGTGGTAAAGGCCAGAGGGTGAGGGATGGAGAGCCAGTAGGAGCCCTGAGTCGCGATGCTCAGGCCCCCCCTTTAACGTGCAAGTGGTTCGCGCGGACGAGAGCGAAGGAGACACCGCAAGAGCCTCGCCTGACGCAGCTCCTTCAGGAGGTCCTGCAGGTCCATCATAGAAAAAACAAGGGGTTGCCATGACAATTGACAGTTAGCCATTGGTTGCTTCCGAGGGGTAGTGAGGCACTGAAGGCTTGACGAGGTGACGCTATGCGGGGCTGCCACGGCCAGAGCTCAGCCATCCAGGTATGTCGGCGTTGCAGGGACGGACCCATGCGCAAGCGTCGTGCCGTTTGGGAGCAGCTCCGTTAGTTGGCGTCGGCTGAGCAGGCAACTAGGTAAAACTCATTAGCCGCGAAGGAGTGGATTCGTTCAAATAGATACTGGGAATGCAGACATCACTGGGTCAGGCCCGAGCGACTTGGGGGGTCATGCAGCCCGAGGGGCACCCCCAACAAGGTAAGCTAACAATACGGAATAAAAAAGGGATACACGCCGCAGGGACGGACCCATGCGGCCTGGGAATAATGCTGCCCTGGGGGGGGCGCTCCCAGCTGGAAATGAAACTCGAAAGATGTCACCTGATGATGTTGAGGACGAAGGAGCGTTGGTGTAGCAGGCTTGGTGGGCTGCGGAAGCCGATCCTCACGAGCCCCCAGGCCCAGGGGCCTCGGGAGGTTCTGGAGGCGGTGGCGGCTCCTCGCGGGCCATCTCCATCCCTGCCAGGGCTGCGGAACGCCTGGCCTCTCGTGCCTCCGTGATGACCCTCATGAGGCACTGGTACGTGTCAGCCGCGCTCGGCAAGCCGTAAGGCATGCGAACGTAGTTGTGGGGTGGGCCTCCACAGCGACCCACTCGCGAGGGCCAGAGGCGCTCTAGAGAGGCGACTCAGTTGAACCCTGGTACATCGATGCAGACGCGCAGCCCGCCATCCTCGCCTGGATGGGGAACCACTGCTGGTAGGCGGCGGCCGCCTTTCATGACTCTTGACTCATGTAGCTCCTGGATGGCCTTGCTGATGAACTCCTGAGGGTCTGGATATCCTTGCCTTGCTCCTTCTTGAGGGAAACGTGCTTCGAAACACGCCTCCATGTGGTGCCCAAGCGCCTCCCTCGTGACCCTAGCTAGGTCGGTGGCCCTCCAGGGGAGAGCCCCCAAGCCCTGCATGAGGAGGGCGCCGGGCGCGCCTTCCTATGCGATGGAAGGAGGTTCCCCCTGGGCAGGCACGGGCCCAGAGGGGCCTGCCTCCTGAGTGGTCGGGCCGGACGATGTCTTCTTCTTCTTAGGGGCGGTCTCGGGAGTCCTCCTGCTTCCACGATCCGGGTCTTCCAGTGACGCGGCCTGAAAGGCTCGTTCTAGGGAACACACCGCGTCCTTCTCTTCACAGGGTACCGTGATGACTCCGCTGCTTCCTGGCATCTTGAGGATGTTGTAGCTGTGGTGAGTTACGGCCATGAACTTGGCCAGCGCTGGGTACCCAAGGATGGCGTTGTACGGCAGGCGAATGTGAGCGACGTCGAAGTCGATGAGCTCGATGCGGTAGTTGTCACATGCCCCGAAGGTGACAGGGAGGCGGACCTGCCCAATCGGGACCGTGGAGCCATCGGTGATACCGGAGAAAGGCTTGGTTGGCTGAACCTGGCTGTAGGGCACTTGGAGGTTGTTGAATGTTTCCACGGACAAGACGTTGAGCCCTGCCCCACCATCGATGACGGTCTTGGTGACCACTACGTTGCTGATGATTGGGGAACAAAGCATCGGGAGGACGCCGGCTGTAGCCACACACTTGAGTTGATTTGCTGAGCTGAACGTGATGGCGCATGTCGACCACCTGAGAGGGCGCGTCGCTCCGAGCCTAGGGAGGACTGCATTCACTTCGCGGGCGAACTTCTTGAAGATGCGTTGAGAGGCTGGGGCTTGAGCCCCGCCCAGGATGCAAGCGATTGCGCGCGGCTCCTGGAAGCCCCCAGCCCCTTCGTCCTGGTGGCAGTCCTCGTTTCTCCTTGGCTGCGGCGGCAGCGGTGGGAGGCCTGCGTTGCCTTGCGCGCGATCCTCGCGAGGCTGATCCCTCCAGTCTCCCTCGCGAGGCTGATCTTGCCAGCGATCCTCGCGAGGCTGATCCCTCCAGTCTCCCTCGCGAGGATGATCTTGCCAGCGATCCTCGCGAGGTTGATCGCGCCACCCTTGGCGCGGGCCACGGTCTTCCCAGCGTCCTGCGTTCCTCCTCCTCGACCGTAGCCCCGGTCACCGCGGTCTGGGCGACGGCTGATCCTTCCTTCTCGCACGGCTCGGAGCTCTTGACATTCGTTGGTGTTGTGGGTGTGGAGGTCGTGGTACACACAGTACCGGCTGCCCTTGGAAGGTTCAGGCTGATCTCTGCCCCGCTTGGTGTCTGGTTCTGCCGCGATCACGGCAGCCCCCTTGCGCTTCACATCCTTGGCCTTGAGCTTCTTCTCTTCTGGGTCTACGGCAGGCAGCTCGAGGAGGGAGAGACGCCCTTCCTCAGCCCTGGCGCACTTGTTTGCCAAGTTGAACAGCTCCAAGGAAGTGCACAGGTCTTCATGCATCGAAAGCTCCTCCTTCATCTTGACGTCGCGCACGCCGTCGGAGAAGGCCAAGATGATGGCCTCTTCAGTCACCTTGGGAATCTTGAGGCGTGCGTTGTTGAAGCGCTGGATGTACTTCTGCAGGGTCTCCCCGGGCTGTTGCTTGACGCGGTGCATGTCGCTCATGGCGGGTGGCCGGTCGCGAGTGCCTTGGAAGTTGGCGATGAAGCGGGTGCGCATCTCTTCCCAGGAGGAGATTGTGCCTGGAGCCAGGATCAGGAGCCAGGTGCGGGCCCCGTCCTTGAGCGCGATGGGAAACCAGTTCGCCATGACCTTCTCGTCTCCGTTGGCAGCTTCGATGCCCAGCTCGTAGAGCTGGAGGAACTCCGCAGGGTCGGCCGTGCCGTCGTAGCGAGGAGGCAGGTCTGGCTTGAACTTGCCGGGCCACGCGATGTTGCGTAGTTCGGTGGTGAAGGCGCAGCAGCCTGCTGTGGCCACGGGAGGCCTTGGGTGACGGAGAGCTTGGTCTTGCATGTCCCCACACGCTGCAGCTGAGAGCAGCGTTGGGTCTTGACGCGCGGGAGCAGGAGCATGGTCGCGACGTGCTGGGGCAGGGAGCGCCCGGGCAGCTTCTTGCGGGCGAGGGACTTCTTGGCAGCTCTGTTCTTGCCGCGCTGGCACCTGACGGAGCGGGTTCCGCCTAGGGGCCACGCGCCTTGGAGCCATGGCACCTTCCTGAGGAGGAGGAGGCCGGGGCGCCGCCGGAGCCTCGTCGCCCGCACGGGGCGGGGTGCGGTGCAGCGGAACGGACAGCGCAGGAGAGCCCCCTGCGGCGCGGATGAGCTCGGCGACGCGGTCGAGCCATTCTTCGTAGACGTCATCAACGGGACGGTAGCGCAGGAGCTCGTTTGTCACGATGAGTGCAGCCCGAGCCTCCATGGGCGTGCGGAGCGCGCGGGACGAAGATCCAGCTGGGGTGAGCGAGGGAGTTGCGGTGCGGCCGTCTTGCCGCACAGACGGATGCTGGGACGATGCTTGCTGCTCGTCCCCCGCTGGGCCGGTGGCGGCGTTCACGGCGGGTGACGGGGAACGGCGAGGACGCCCGCCGACAGGGGCCATCTGGGCGACGCAGGAAGCGAGGGTTGCCCGGCGCTCCGCGCGGGCCCGACGAGCGTCAGACATGGGCACGATGGTCGGAGGAGAACGGGGTGGTGGAAGACGAATCCCGGCGCACCCCTACCTGGCGCGCCAAATGTCAAATTTCGGGTTTCGGCAGACCCTTGAGGTTCGAACACTAGGGCGCGCGCGGAGATTTCGCCTCCTACCTACCTGCACCCCTCCGCCTCGCTGGGATCTAAACTATGGAAAGAACAACACAAGAGACACAGGGTTTATACTGGTTCGGGCCACCATTGTGGGGTAATACCCTACTCCAGTGTGTGGTGTGGTGGATTGCCTCTTGGGCTGATGATGATGAACAATACAAGGAAGAACAGCCTCGCGAGGGTCTGTTCTTGGCTGGGGCGATGAACTGCTGGGAGGAGTTCAGTCACATTTCTCTCTCTCTCTTTCTGATCGAAACCCCTCTCTAAAGAGCCTCCTCCTTCGAACCCCCCTTTCGAACCCCCTTGCTCTGTGGATGGCTGGTCCTATTTATAGAGGCCCTGGTCCTCTTCCCAAATATTGAGCGGGAAGGGAGCCAACAATGGCAGGCTAATTTGAAGGGGGACAGCAAGTATCAGCTATCCTGACAAAAGTAGTCTTCGTTTGCGCAAAGCTCTGGTGATGACGCCGTCTCGGGCCCCATGATGACCTCTGTCTCGTAGTCCTCCCGGTCTTGGTCTCGTTGCACCGAAATGGCAACCTTTGCCTGATGCCTCGGTACTCCGCGACTGCGCTTGTCCCCTTTGCACCAAAGAGGAAAGGAGGACAATGCGCGGGCTGGCACCCGCCTGGCGCCCTTGGTCGTCATGGCTTGCGTCACGGGCACCTCGTGAGGTATCCTGCCTTGGTCTCTCCGCCTCCTCGTGAGCCAGCCTAATGAGGCCGTGCCTGAGGAAGTTCCGCATCATCCGCCCCACGAGGCTTCGCCCCTTGCGAGGGTCTTCGGTTTGTGTTGGTGAAAATGGGCCGCGCTGGGCCCCCTTTTGAGCCACGCCGCAGGCCGCAGGCAGGCAAGTCTGGGGAGCCCCGTTCCCAGAACGCTGACAGTCAACCAGTAAAAACCGTGGCGAAAAGCTTTGGAAACCAACGACTTTGAACCGGCGTGGTGACCACAATCCCCTTCATGAATTTCTCGCAAAATCTCACAACCTTCTTGAGGAGAAACGCATCGCTGAATTGCTCCTGAAACACTATAACGATGTAACTCCCCGTTGAGTATGGTCATGGACTTGGACCGCCGGATTATCTGTCAAGCCAACGTTTCCTCAGCTGGTAACTCGCCCCGGTTCATGTAATACAAATATGGGATCGTCCAATCCGGTATGGCATGCAGAGCTGCCACCAACTGAGCCTCCAGATTAGGAATAGCCAAATCTTCTTCGGTTGGTATTTTAACTGACGGATGGTGCAATACATCAAGAAAGACATTGGGCGGAACCAGTTTACGTTGGGAACCAAGACGACTTAAAGCGTCCGCTGCTTCATTCTTCCGCCGGTCTATATGGTCCACCTGATAACCTTTAAAGTGACTAGCCACTGCGTCCACCTCTCGCCTATATGCAGCCATGAGTGGGTCCTTAGAATCCCAAGTGCCAGACACTTGCTGAGCCACTAGATCTGAATTGCTGAAGCACTTAACCCGGCTCAAATTCATCTCTTTAGCCATCCGAAGACCATGGAGTACAGCCTCATATTCAGCTGCATTGTTAGTACAAGGGAACATTAAACGGAGGACATAACAAAACTTGTCACCTCGTGGGGAAGTTAATACGACTCCAGCCCCCAAACCCTCTAACTGTCTGGACCCATCAAAATGAATAGTCCAATATGTATTATCTGGTTTCTCCTCAGGTGCCTCTAACTCCGTCCAATCGTTGATGAAATCTACGAGTGCCTGGGACTTGATCGCCGTGCGGGGTATATATTTGAGCCCATGGGGTCCAAGCTCAATGGCCCACTTGGCAATCCGGCCAGTTGCCTCTCTGTTTTGAAAGATGTCGCCCAAAGGAGCTGAACTGACCACTGTGATAGGATGGCCCTGAAAATAGTGTTTGAGCTTCTGACTTGCCATAAACACCCCATACACCAATTTCTGCCAATGCGGATACCTCTGCTTTGACTCAATGAGCACCTCACTAATATAATAAACCGGCCATTGAACCGGATACTCTTTGCGAGGCTCCTTGCGCTCTACCATAGTGGCTACGCTGACAGCCCGGGCATTAGCAGCCACATATAATAATAATGGCCCTTTATCGATCGGTGCTGCCAGCACGGGCGGTTCCACTAGCTGCCTCTTCAGATCTTCAAATGCCTTATCAGCTGCCTCACTCCAGACAAAGTTATCCGTTTTCTTGAGCATCTGATATAAGGGGATGGCCTTCTCTCCAAGGCGGCTGATAAACCAGCTCAAGGCTGTAATCCGGCCGGCCAGACGTTGCACATCGTTAATACACACCGGTTTAGCCAAGGATGTAATTGCTGCAATCTTTTCCGGATTAGCCTCAATGCCTCTATTTGAAACCAGAAAGCCTAAGAGCTTGCCTGTCGGGACACCGAAAACACACTTCTCCGGATTGAGCATCATCTTGTAAACCCGGAGAATGTTAAAGGTTTCCCGTAGATCATCTATCAATGTCCCCTCCTTTCTGGATTTGACCACAATATCATCTACATACGCATGAACATTGCGCCCAATTTGCTTATGAAGGCAATTCTGAACACATCGCTGGTAAGTTGCCTGGGCACTCTTGAGTCCAAAGGGCATGGAAACATAGCAGAAGGCTCCAAAGGGAGTTATAAAGGATTTCTTCTCCTGGTCCTTAACTGCCATTTTGATCTGATGAAAACCAGAGTAAGCATCCAAAAAACACAAACGGTCACAACCCGCCGTAGCATCAATTATCTGATCAATGCGAGGGAGAGCAAAGGGGTCTGCAGGGCAAGCCTTGTTTAAATCTGTGTAGTCCACACACATGCGCCAAGTGCCATTTTCTTAAGAACCAGCACCGGATTGGCTAACCACTCTGGATGAAAAACTTCAACAATAAACCCAGCAGCCAACAAACGGGCTACCTCTTCACCTATAGCCTTGCGTCTTTCCTTGTTGAAACGGCGGAGGAACTGTCGGACCGGTTTGAATTTAGGATCAATGTTGTGTATGTGCTCAACGAGTTCTCTCGGTACACCTGGCATGTCGGAAGGTTTCCATGCAAAGATGTCCCGATTCTCACGGATGAACTCGATGAGCACGCTTTCCTATTTGGGATCCAGGTTAGCGCTGATGCTGAACTGTTTGGATGAATCGCCAGTGACAAAGTCAACCATCTTAGTGTCTGTAGCTGATTTGAACTTCAATGGTGGATCATGTTCCGTAGTTGGCTTTTTTAAGGAGGTCATGTCTGCCGGATCAACTTGCTCCTTATAGAATTTTAACTCCTCCGTGGCACAAACCGTCTCAGCATAAGCCGCATCGCCTTCTTCACACTCCAAAGCAATCTTTCTACTTCCATGTACTGTGATAGTCCCCTTATGACCTGGCATTTTAAGCTATAGGTAAACATAACATGGCCTTGCCATAAACTTAGCATAAACCGGCCGCCCAAACAAGGCATGGTACGGACTTTTGATCTTCACCACCTCAAATGTCAATGTTTCTGACCTTGAATCGTAGTCATCTACAAAAGCTACCTCCAAAGCTATCTTACCAACAGGATATGCAGACTTACCAGGCACCACACCATGAAATACCGTATTCGACGGTTTAAGATCCTTATCTGTCAACCCCATACGGTGGAATGTATCATAATAAAAAATATTGATACTACTTCCCCCATCCATGAGCACTTTAGTGAATTTGTATCCCCCAACTTGAGGGGCTACCACCAAGGCCAAATGACCTGGATTATCAACCCGGGGCGGGTGATCCTCTCTACTCCACAAAATAGGTTGCTCCGACCAGCGTAAATACTGAGGAACTGCCGGCTCAACATAGTTGACTGCCCTTTTGTGAAGCTTCTGATCACGTTTGCACAAACTAGTAGTGAAGACATGATATTGCCCGTTGTTCAGTTGTTTGGGATTGCTCTGATAACCCGACTGCTGCTGCTGCTGCTGCTGACTCCCCTGATGGTTGTAACCTCCCTGGTTGCCTTAGTGTCCTTGATTGACGTGTCCGGTTTGATTGCCTGGAAACCCTGAACCGGAACCACCACCTCCGTAACCTGACCCGTGGAAACCTCCTCCTGAACCGTCGGGCGGGCCGCTGTCATATTGGAACATATTGGAATTCTTGAAATCCCGCATGATATAACAATCTTTCCAGAGATGTGATGTCAGTTTCTCCTTCGATCCATGCTTTGGACAGGGCTGATTTAACAAACGCTCCAGATTGTTGCCTGGACCTCCACCCCTCTGGGGTTGCTTGCCTTTATGGCGTTGGCCATTCTCCTGCGCGTTGGTATTTGTGACAAAGTCCAAACCACTGTCAGACTTGTGCTTACCAGCGTTTCCATGGCCTGCCGGATTGTGTTGTTGGCCTTTGGCATTGTCGTTCTTCTTACCCTTCTCCGGTTTGTCCTCCTCTGAATCCAGATCCTTGGTATTATCTGAATCGGCATATTTAACCAAAGCGGACATGAGTGTTGACATGTCGTTGCAGTGACGTTTGAGCCTTCCCAACTTCTGTTTCAATGGTTTGAAAAGGCAATTGCCCTCTAACGTTAACACTGTGGTGTCTGCATTGATACGATCTGATGAATGCAAAATCGCCGAGACCAGTTTGACCCAATGGGTCGTGGACTCCCCCTCCTCTTGGACACAAGCGGCCAGATCTACAATTGACATTGGCTGCTTACATGTATCCTTGAAGTTCTGGATAAACCGGTGCTTCAGTTTGGCCCATGATCCAATAGAGTTGGTCGGCAAGCTCTTCAACCAAGTGCGAGTTGTTCCTTCCAACATCATGGTGAAATATTTAGCACACACCGCCTCATCCACATCTAACATCTCCATTGCCATCTCATAGCTCTCCACCCACGCCTCTGGCTGCAAATCGGCGGTATAATTTGTTACCTTACGAGGTCCCTTGAAATCCTTGGGTAGTCGCACATTATGCAAAGCGGGATTTAAACATGGTACCCCTAAGGAACTGAACATT
The DNA here is from genome assembly GCA_034509565.1 of Triticum monococcum. Lineage (NCBI taxonomy): Eukaryota > Viridiplantae > Streptophyta > Magnoliopsida > Poales > Poaceae > Triticum > Triticum monococcum. Next base: position 238,677,708 of record CM067843.1, read on the forward strand.
GCCCCTGGCTCCACGGAGGCGGTGGGGTGAACCGGAGTATGCAGTTGTGCTTCATGTCGAGCTATCAACTCGGCCTCTCGACGTGCGCGGCCATGGTCCACAACATCTTGCGCATTAGCACCTCCCCCAGCCGGGTTGTTCCCTCGTGGTGAATTTCGGCGGCGTGCACTACTGGACACGGCCGGTTTGTCTTCCATGTGTCCGCTATAACTTCGGCTTGGACGGGGAGTGGAATGAATCCTCTCATGGCTGTGTGAATATGCTTGCTGTTGATTTAGTGCTGTCTGAAGGAGATCCCTGGCCCGACGCGCTTCCACTGCAACTGGTGACTCGCCGTCGGTTGGGAGGGCCGCCAGGCGTGAAGCGGCGGCCACAATGTTGTCCAACGGGTTGGAATAATGCCCGGGCGGCGTTGATGGTACAACGTTGTTCTGGCGAGGCAGGTCCGTCGTGCGCGGCTGAACCGGCGCTCCTGCTCCCGGCGCCCCCGCCCGGGTTAGCGTGGGTTGGTTACCAGCTCCTGCACCTGGCGTGTTGAAAAGATTCTGCGGCTCATAAACCGACGGGAGACGTGATCGGTACCTTCTTCTCATGACTTCCTCTGAAGCATTCTGATCCAGTCTAATCCGGTAAGCCTGTGCTTCCAACTCGGCCTGCTCCGTAGCCATCCTGGCGTTCTCTGCTGCCAGGTCCGCTTTAGCCTAGGCTATATGATCTTTCACTTTTACAATCTCCGCATCGTGCTGATCCCTGGCTGCTGCGTCTACCTCCGTGGACATCAATGTTGCCAGAGCGTCGAACAAATCAGACAAGACTTGGGCCGGAGGTGGCGCCGAGCTTCCTGCCCCTGCTGGTGTGGATGTCGTTGAACCGGAGAGCATTGCTGCGGCGGTAGATGAATGAGGCGCCGATTGTGTGCCGGCCATGAAGATGGCGGCCCGGTTTGGCAGACCGGGGGAATCCGGAATACTGTTGCCCTCGGATCCTCCCTCAATCCGGCCGTCCTGCAACTGGTAAAGCGATTCGGTTTCTCCAGAAGACTCGTCATCAGAGCAGACTACGGTTTCTCCATCGGACACCGGTCCGTCCTTGTACCCTGATCCATGGACGACACCTACGAAAACATGCCTTGCCTCGGGCTGAACCGGCGAAGAACTTGCACGCCGAGCCATTTCGATGATGTCGGTGCAGATGTCCGGCTCGGGGGCCGGTTCGCCGATCTTGCCGATGAAGACGTGAATCCCACCAAAGGGGACCCGGTACCCGTATTCGATTGAATCGGCCTCGGGACCCCATCCTATGTTGTCGATGTAGAGCTTTCTGCGGCGACTCTTCATCATCCGGCCCACAGCGTATCCCTTGAGTCCATCGAATCTGCCCTTCAAGAACTCAAAACCATCGTGCGATAGCCCCACGGTGGGCGCCAACTGGCATGGGTTTGTCACAGCAGATGTCCTCGTGAAAGGACTTAGTCATGGAGCCATTGCAATGGGTTAGCTTAAAGGAGTTAAACCGGACAAGGGGACACGGGAGTTTATACTAGTTCGGCCCCTTCGATGAAGGTAAAAGCCTACGTCTAGTTGTGATTGGTATTGCTAGGGTTTCGAAGGCCAGGGAGCGAATCCGCTTTGTCTGTCTCTCGAGTTGTTGTTGTCTGTCCCTAAACCGCGGTCCGGTCATCCCTTTATATACATAGGTTGACGCTCGCCAGGCTATAGAGTCCCGAAGCCGGTTTATAAACGTATCCGGTTTGGCCTCTCTCTTTCTATCTTACTATACAAGTTACATGACTAGGCCGGTTTATATTTACAGAATGTAACCCGCCTTTGGGCCCTCCGTAAAGCGCCATCATCTTTACATCTTCATGGACTACTAATCTTCAAAGAGTCAACCCGGCTACATAATGTCGGTTTACCTCCAGTAGTAATATCCCCAACAGTGTGTTTCTCTGAATTTCTTTTCTGCTTATTGAGTCGTACCGAGGAGAAGACCACGATGAAAATGTTGAGTGGCTCTCATATGCATTATTATTGATCTAACAAAGATCCCATATTACTTTGTCTTCTCCTTTTGAATAAATGTTTGCAGATTCCATCTTAGTTCACGGCACTCTTGCCCTATTATCATTTTTATATCATTTGGTCATGCAAGTGAAAGGCAATAATGACGATATTTGTTGAATTGGATGTGGCAGAGAGAAATGGGTATGAACTCAACTTGTTCTATTTTTGTAAATGTTTAACCTAGCATCCATGATTCAACCTATTATGATCAAACATGTTTGCAATGACCATTAGAGATTATATTTCTCATGCCATTCTTAAGTAGCTAGGAGTGGATAATGATTTATCTTGGATGTCAACATTGCGTTAAAATGATTGTGATGTGGTATAATGATATGGTATCCTCCTCTGAATATTCGAATGGCTTGACTTGGCACATGTTCATGCATATAGTTGAATCAAAACCAACATAGCCTCTATGATATTTATGTTCATGGGACTCATATACTACTCATGCTAGTATCCAATGTTACTTATGCATAATGCATGTTCATGACCGTTTTCGCTCTCTAGCTAACCGCTTCTCAACCTATTTGCTAGCCTTTGCCTTTACTAAGCAAGAATACTGTGTGTGCATAAAAAATCCTGAAACCCGAGTTATTCCAGATGAGTCCACCATATCTACCTATATGCGGTATTACCCTGCTGTTCTAGGTAAATTTGCATATGCCACCTCTAAAAACTTCATATAAATATCCTTTTTGTGTGCCTAGATTGTTCATAGAGTGACAGGAGGTAGTCAGTATCTTCCATGCTAAGCAGGTTATTCTCATGATGAGTGTTTATTCACTCGTCCTTGCACGAGAGGGGCGGTAATAGGGATTCCCAGTCCCAAACTCAAATTGCAAATAATTAAACAAAACTCCCCCAGGACTGTTGTTGGTATGGACGGTACCCGTGGATCCGAACCAGCCGTGAAGTGTGTTTGCTGGTGGAGGGGGAGTAAACCTTTACATTTGTTGCTTGGGAACCGCCACTAATGTGTTTAGCATGGAAGATACTGATAACTAATGGTCGCAAAGTAAACAAGAAGGGTGCATTTCTCAAAATTTCATTTACCTCTATTTTAAAATTTTGAGCTCTCGCACCGCTGCAAATCACTGCTTCCCTCTGCGAAGGGACTATCTATTTACATTTATGTTGTGTCATCACCTTCTCAAATAAGCGCCAGATCCTGAGAACACTATTGTCATCCTCATGCATTGTGTGTAGATAATGTTGGGTGCATCATGACTGGATCTTTTCTACCATGAATTACAATGTTTAGTGGCTGCTTAAACTTTGCAGGTGCTCTGCAATTATGTTTTGCAGTCTCAAAAAGAGCTAGCGAGATACCACTATTGTCATATTATATCATGGTTGTTTTGACAAAGTGTTGCCATTTGAGATATCTTATTATTGCCCGCTAGTTGATTATGTCATTGATATGAGTTAATATAATTTTTAAGAGTTATTGTCGACATGGTTAGTTATAATCTTTGCTGAAAACCTGGGTGCTACTTAAGCTTATTTATGTAAACAAGAGCAAAAGAGTTTGTAAAAGTTTCCATTTTTCACTTTTAGCTTATCAAATGAAATGCTTGAGGACAAGCAAAGGTTTAAGCTTAGGGGAGTTGATACGTCTCTGTCGTATCTACTTTTCATAACGCATTTCCTCTTGTTTTGGACTCTAATTTGCATGATTTGAATGAAACTAACCCGGACTGACGCTATTTTCAGCAGAACTACCATGGTGTTGTTTTTGTGTAGAAATAAAAGTTATCGCATTGGAACGAAACTTTGCGAGGATTTTTTATACAATAAAAGAGAATTTCTGGAGCCAAGAACCACCGGAGGGGGGCACCTGGGTGGGCACAACCCACCAGTGCGATCCCCCCTCCTAGCGCGCCCAGGTGCGTTGTCACCACCTGGTGGCCCAGCAGACCTCAACCCTGATACTATAAAATTGCATTTTTGAAGAAAAAATCAGGGAGAAAGAATTATCATGTTTCACAAGATGGAGCCGCCGCCGCCTCCTGTTCTTCATCGGGAGGCCAGATCTGGAGTCCGTTTGGGGCTCTGGAGAGGGGGATCTTCGATCTTCATCATCACCAACCCTTCTCCATTGCCAATTCCATGATGCTCCCCACTGAGAGTGAGTAATTACTTCGTAGGCTCATTGGTTGGTGAGGAGTTGGATGATATTCATCATGTAATTGAGTTAGTTTTGTTAGGGCTTGATCCCTAGTATCCATTATGTTCTGAGATTGATGTTGCTATGTCTTTGCCATGCTTAATGCTTGTCACTTTGGCCCGGGTGCCATGATTTTAGATCTGAACCGTTTATGTTATCACCATTATATCTATGTTCTAGATCCGATCTTGCAAGTTATAGTCACCTATTACATTTTATGATCCATAAACCCCAGAGTGACAGAAGTTGGGATACTAGGGATTGTGATGTGGTATAACTTTTGTCATGATATAAGTTTACGTATGAGATGGTTATATGATGTAAATTTAAGTGGTTGCGCATCACAGTATGACATGATGGCCGGAGCCAAGGGATTGTCACTTTTATGACCTCCTTTTTCCAGAACTTGTTATTTTATTTTATCAACGGGGGTGATGAACATGCTACAAAGGACCCGGAGCAAGGTATCATCACCAGGCGTAGTAGAACATTGTGGTGGCTACGACATCATCACGAAGTATCTTCATGGAGAACACAGAAGATCATGGAGACTTTCCCGGTACCAAAGGCTATACCATATCATGCTATTATGAATTGCCTGAGATGTTTATCCCCTTTGTTGTTTGCACCCTTTGATTACGCAGTAGTCAATTATTAGGGTTTCTCATAGAAAATATCAAGTTAAAGTGTTCTTCCTAGTGTTGCAACCGTCTAGAACACGTAGCTTTCTGGAGTGTAATTGCTTGTATCTGCGTTGGTATTTCCCCGAAGAGGAAAGGATGATGCAGCACAACAACGGTAAGTATTTCCCTCAGTTATGAAACCAAGGTTATAATTCCAGGAGCAGAACTAAGCAACACTATGTAAACAGTACCTGCACACAACTAACAAATACTTGCAACCCAATGCGTAAGAGGGGTTGTCAATCCCTCCTTGGTATTGAGATGATTAAATTATATGAGATTGGATAAATAGATCTGACAAAAGCACGAAATAAAATAAAGAAATAAAAAGTGCAGCAAGGTATTTTGGGTTTTTTGGAATAATAGATCTGAAAACAATATGATAAAAGATAGACTCGGGGGCTATAGATTTCAGTAGTGGCTTCTCTCGAGAAAATAGCATACGATGGGTAAACAAATTACTATTGGGCAATTGATAGTGGGGAAAATAATTATGATGATATCCCTGGAAATGATCATGTATATAGGCATCACGTCCAAGATTAGTAGACCGAAACAATTCTGCATCTACTACTATTACTCCACAAATCGACCGCTATCAAGCATGCATCTACTGTATTAAGTTCATGGAGAAATGGAGTAATGCAATAAGAACCATGACATGATGTAGACAAGATCTATTCATGTAGGAATACACCCAATATTTTTATCCTTAATGGCAATGATACGTGCGTGTCACCTTCTCCTTTTGTCACCGAGATTGAGCACCGCTAGATCGAACCCATCACAAAGCACCTCATCCCATTGCAAGAAAAATCAATCTAGTTGGCCAAACCAAACCAAAGTTTTGTAGAAGAAATATGAGGCTATAATAGTCATGCATATAAGAGATCAAAGAAGACTCAAATAATATTCATAGATAGAACTGGTCATAAACTCAGAATTCATCGGATCCCAACAAACACACCGCAAAAGTCATTACACCAAATAGATCTCCAAGAACATTGAGGAGAACATTGTATTGAGAATCAAAAAGAGAGAAGAAGCCATCTTGCTACTGCCTGCGGACCCGTAGGTATGTGGTAAACTACTCCCACATCATTGGAGGAGCACTAATGAGGATGATGAACCCCTCTGTGATCGTGTTCCCCTCTGGCAAGGTGCCGGAATAGGGCTCTAGATTGGATCTCATGGTTCTAGAATTAGTGGCGGCTGGAATTATGTTTCGTCGACTCCCCCAGGGTTTCTGGAATATTTGTATTTATAGAGCTGAGAGGCGGTGGAAGGACCTATGTGGGCCCACTACCCATCAGGGCGTGCCAGGGGCCTCTGGCACGTCCAGGTTGGTAGTGGGCCCCACGGGCCTCCCCTCCGGCACTTCCTTGGCTCCCAAGTTGTCTTTTGGGCAGGAAAAAGTCTCCAAAAAGTTTAGCTTCGTTTGGACTCCGTTTGATATGGATATTCTGCAAAGTGAAAACACAAGCAAAAAACAACAACTGGCATTGGGCACTATGTCAATAGGTTAGTCCCAAAAAATGATATAAAGTTGCTATAAAATGAATATAAAACATCCAAGAATGATAATATAGCAGCATGGAACAATAAAAAAATTATAGATACGTTGGAGACGTATCAGCATCCCCAAGCTTAATTCCTGCTCGTCCTCGAGTAGGTAAATGATAAAAACATATTTTTTATATGGAATGCTGCCTAAATGTTCATCACATAATATTTTCTTTTGTAGCATGGACATTTGGACTTTTAGATGATTCAAATCAAGAGTCTGTATTTGAAATGAAGATTTCAATACTCAAGCATAACAACAAGCATCCATGTCTTTCAAAATATCAACACTAAAGAAAGTTATCCGTAGCCCATCATGCTCAATCATTGATCCATTCATGAAACACACTTGAATATTAGCTACATCCAATGTAGAAGTATGATCATAGAGCTCCCTAGTTGGTGCTTTATAAGAGAAGATGGAGACTCAAACAAAAATAAAAATTGCATAAAGTAAATAGATAGGCCCTTCGCAGAGGGAAGTAGAGATTTGTAGAGGTTGTTGGGGAACGCGGTATTTCAAAAAAATCCTACTATCATGTAAGATCTATATAGGAGATGCTTAGAAAAGAAAGGGGAGAGTGTTTTCCATGTACCCTCATAGACCGAAAGCGGAAGCGTTATGACAACATGGTTGATGTAGTCGTACGTCTTCACGATCCGACCGATCGTAGCACCGAAGGTACAACACGTCCGCGATCTACACATGTTCAGCTCGGTGACGTCCCATGATCTCTAGATCCCGCTGAGGTTGAGGGAGAGTTTCGTCAGCACGACGGCGTGATGACGGTGATGATGAAGTTACCGACGTAGGGCTTCGCCTAAGCACTACAACAATATGACCGAGGTGGAAATCTGTGGAGGGGGGCACCGCACACGGCTAAACAATCAACTTGTGTGTTGTAGGGTACCCCCCTGCCCCCGTATATAAAGGAGCAAGGGGGAGGACGGCTGGCCCTATAGGGGCGCGCCCCAAGTAGCATTCCTACTAGGAATAGGAATCCTATTCCTAGTAGGTTTCCAACAAGGAAGAGAGGGGGAAGGAAGGAGAGGGAGAGAGGGAGAAGGAAAGGGGGGCGCTGCCCCCCCCCCTTACCTAGTCCAATTCGGACCCAAGGGGGAGGGGGGCACGGCCTACGCTAGCCACTACTCTCTCTCTCCACTAAGGCCCATGAGGCCCATTAGTTCCCCGGGGGGTTCCAGTAACCTTCAGGCACTCCGGTTTTATTCGAAACTTCTCCGAAACATCTCTGGTATCCGAATATAGTCATCCAATATATCAATCTTTGTGTCTTGACTATTTCGAGACTCCTCGTCATCTCCATGACACATCCGGGACTCCGAACTACCTTCGGTACATCAAAACACATAAACTCATAATACAGATCGTCATCCAACATTAAGCGTGCGGACCCTACGGGTTCAAGAACTATGTAGACATGACCGAGACTCACTTCCGGTCAATAACCAATAGCGGAACCTGGATGCTCATATTGGTTCCTACATATTCTACAAAGATCTTTATCGGTCAAACCGCATAAGAACATACGTTGTTCGCTTTGTCATCGGTATGTTACTTGCCCGTGATTCGATCGTTGGTATCTCAATACCTAGTTCAGTCTCGTTACCGGCAAGTCTCTTTACTCGTTCGTAATGCAACATCCCGTAACTAACTCATTAGTCACATTGCTTGCAAGGCTTATAGTGATGTGCATTAACGAGAGGGCCCAGAGATACCTCTCCGATACACGGAGTGACAAATCCTAATCTCGATCTATGCCAACTCAACAAACACCATCGGAGACACCTGTAGAGCATCTTTATAGTCACCCAGTTACATTGTGACGTTTGATAGCACACTAAGTGTTCCTCCGGTATTTGGGAGTTGCATAATCTCATATTCATAGGAACATGTATAAGTTATGAAGAAAGCAATAGCAACAAACTAAACGATCATCGTGCTAAGCTAACAGATGGGTCAAGTCAATCACATCATTCTCTAATGATGTGATCCCATTAATCAAATGACAACTCATGTCTATGGTTAGGAAACTTAACCATCTTTGATTAACGAGCTAGTCAAGTAGAGGCATACTAGTGACACTCAGTTTGTCTATGTATTCACACATGTACTAAGTTTACGGTTAATACAATTCTAGCATGAATAATAAGCATTTATCATGATATAAGGAAATACAAATAACAACTTTACTATTCCCTCTAGGGAATATTTCCTTCAATCTCCCACTTGCACTAGAGTCAATAATCTAGATTACACGATAATGATTCTAACACCCATGGAGTCTTGGTATTGATCATGTTTTTCTCGTGAGAGAGGCTTAGTCAACGGTTCAGCAACATTCAGATCCGTATGTATCTTGCAAATCTATATGTCTCCCTCCTTGACTTGATCGCGGATGGAATTGAAGCGTCTCTTGATATGAAATTTGGATTCCTTTGCCAAGGCAATTGCACCAGTATTGTCACAAAAGATTTTCATTGGACCCGATGCACTAGGTATGACACCTAGATCGGATATGAACTCCTTCATTTGCTGCCTCCGAAGCAGCTATGTACTCCGCTTCACACGTAGATCCCGCCACGATGCTCTGCTTGGAACTGCACCAACTGACAGCTCCACCATTCAATAAAAATACATATCCGATTTGTGACTTAGAGTCATCCGGATCAGTGTTAAAACTTACATCGACGTAACCGTTTACGACAAGCTCTTTGTCACCTCCATAAATGAGCAACATATCCTTAGTCCTTTTCAGGTATTTTAGGATGTTCTTGACCGTTGTCCAGTGATCCACTCCTGGATTACTATGGTACCTCCCTGCTAAACTAATAGCAAGGCACACATCAGCTCTGGTACACAGCATTGCATACATGATAGAACCTATGGCTGAAGCATCGTGAATGACTTTCATTTTCTCTCTATCTTCTACAGTGGTCGGGCATTGAGTCTGACTCAACTTTACACCTTGTAACACAGGCAAGAACCCTTTCATTGCTTGATCCATTTTGAACTTCTTCAAAACTTTATCAAGGTATGTGCTTTCTGAAAGTCCAATTAAGCGTCTTGATCTATCTCTATAGATTTTAATGCCTAATATATAAGCAACTTCACCGAGGTCTTTCATTGAAAAATTCTTATTCAAGTATCCTTTTATGCTATTGAGAAATTCAGTATCATTTCAGATCAACAATATGTCATCTACATATAATATCACAAATGCTACAGAGCTCCCACTCACTTCCTTGTAAATACAGGCTTCTCCAAAAGTCTGTATAAAACCATATGGTTTGATCACACTATCAAAGCGTATGTTCCAACTCCGAGAGGCTTGCACCCCGTCCATAAATGGATCGCTGGAGCTTGCACACTTTGTTAGCACCTTTTGGATCGACAAAACCTTCTGGTTCCATCATATACAACTCTTCTTTAAGATATCCATTAAGGAATGCAGTTTTGACATCTATTTGCCAAATTTCATAATCATAAAATGCGGCAATTGCTAACACGATTCGGACGGACTTAAGCATCGCTATGGGTGAGAAGGTCTCATTGTAGTCAACTCCTTGAACTTGTCAAAAACCTTTTGCAACAAGTTGAGCTTTGCAGACAGTAACATTACCGTCAGCGTCAGTCTTGTTCTTGAAGATCCATTTATTCTCTATGGCTTGCCGATCATCGGGCAAGTCAACCAAAGTCCACACTTTGTTCTCATACATGGATCCCATCTCAGATTTCATGGCCTCAAGCCATTTTGTGGAATCTGGGCTCATCATCGCTTCCTCATAGTTTGTAGGTTCGTTATGGTCAAGTAACATGACCTCCAAAACAGGATTACCGTACCACTCTGGTGCGGATCTTACTCTGGTTGACCTACGAGGTTTGGTAGTAACTTGATCAGAAGTTTCATGATCATCATCATTAGCTTCCTCACCTACTGGTGTAGGAATCACTGGAACTGATTTCTGTGATGAATTACTTCCCAATAAGGGAGCAGGTACAGTTACCTCATCAAGTTCTACTTTCCTCCCACTCACTTCTTTTGAGAGAAACTCCTTCTCTAGAAAGGATCCATTCTTAGCAATGAATATGTTGCCTTTGGATCTGTGATAGAAGGTGTACCCAACAGTCTCCTTTGGGTATCCTATGAAGACACAATTTCTCCAATTTGGGTTTGAGCTTATCAGGTTGAAGCTTTTTCACATAAGCATCGCAGCCCCAAAATTTAGGAAACGACAACTTGGGTTCTTGCCAAACCACAGTTCATAAGGTATCGTCTCAACGGATTTCGATGGTGCCCTATTTAACATGAATGCAGTCGTGTCTAAAGCATAACCCCAAAATGATAGCGGTAAATCAGTAAGAGACATCATAGATCGCACCATATCTAATAAAGTGCGGTTACGACGTTCGGACACACCATTATGATGTGGTGTTCCAGGTGGCGTGAGTGGCAAAACTATTCCGCATTGTTTCAAATGAAGACCAAACTCATCACTCAAATATTCACCTCCATGATCAGATCGTAGAAACGTAATTTTGTTGTTATGATAATTTTCCACTTCGCTCTGAAATTCTTTGAACTTTTCAAATGTTTCAAACTTATGTTTCATCAAGTAGATATACCCATATCTGCTCAAATCATCAGTGAAGGTCGGAAAATAACGATACCCGCCACGAGCATCAACACTCATCGGACCGCATACATCAGTATGTTTTATTTCCAATAAGTTTGTTGCTCATTCCATTGTTCCGGAGAACGGAGTCTTAGTCATCTTCCCATGAGGCATGGTTCACAAGCATCAAGTGATTCATAATCAAGTGACTCCAAAAGTCCATCAGCATGGAGTTTCTTCATGCGCTTTACACCAATATGACCTAAACGGCAGTGCCACAAATAAGTTGCACTATCATTATTAAACTTATATCTTTTGGCTTTAATACTATGAATATGTGTATCACTACTATCGAGATTTAGTAAAAAAGACCACTCATCAAGGGTGCATGACCATAAAAGATATTACTCATATAAATAGAACAACCATTATTCTCTGATTTAAATGGATAACCGTCTCGCATCAAACAAGATCCAGATATAATGTTCATGCTTAACGCTGGCACAAAATAACAATTATTCAGGTCTAATACTAATCCCGAAGGTAGATGTAGAGGTAGCGTGCCGAGAGCGATCACATCGACTTTGGAACCATTTCCCACGCTCATTGTCACCTCGTCCTTAGCCAATCTTCGCTTAATCCATAGCCCCTATTTCGAGTTGCAAATATTACCAACAGAACTATTATCAAATACCCAGGCGCTACTGCGAGCATTAATATGGTACACATCAATAACATGTATATCAAATATACCTTTCACTTTTCCATCCTTCTTATCAACCAAATACTTGGGACAGTTCCGCTTCCAGTGACCAGTCCCTTTGCAGTAGAAGCACTCAGTCTCAGGCTTAGGTCCAGACTTGGCCTTCTTCACTTAAGTAGCAACTTGCTTACTGTCCTTCTTGAAGTTCCCCTTCTTCCCTTTGCCCTTCTTCTTGAAACTGGTGGTCTTGTTGACCATCAACACTTGATGCTCCTTCTTGATGTCTACCTCCACAGGCTTTAGCATTGCGAAGAGCTTGGGAATTGTCTTATCCATCCCTTGCATATTATAGTTCATCACGAAGCTCTTGTAGCTTGGTGGCAGTGATTGAAGAACTCTGTCGATGACACTATCATCAGGAAGATTAACTCCCAGTTGACTCAAGTGGTTGTGGTACCCAGACATTCTGAGTATATGTTCACTGACAGAACTATTCTCCTCCATTTTGCAGCTTTAGAACTTATTGGAGACTTCATATCTCTCAATCTGGGCATTTGCTTGAAATATTAACTTCAACTCCTGGAACATCTCATATGCTCCATGACGTTCAAAACGTCATTGAAGGCCCGGTTCTAAGCCGTCAAGCATGGCACACTGAACTATCATGTAGTCATCAGCTTTGCTTTGCTAGACGTTCTTAACATCGTCAGCAGAATCTGCAGCAGGCTTGTCACCCAGCGGTGCTTCCAGGACATAATTCTTCTATGCAGCAATGAGGATAATCCTCAAGTTACGGAGCCAGTATGTGTAGTTTCTACCATCATCTTTCAACTTAGCTTTCTATAGGAACGCATTAAAATTCAACGAAACAACAGCACGGGCCATCTATCTACAACAACATAGACATGCAAAATACTATCAGGTACTAAGTTCATGATAAATTAAAGTTCAATTAATCATATTACTTAAGAACTCCCACTTAGATAGACATCCCTCTAATCATCTAAGTGATCATGTGATCCATATCAACTAAACCATGTCGAATCATCACGTGAGATGGAGTAGTTTTCAATGGTGAACATCACTATGTTGATCATATCTACTATACGATTCACGCTCGACCTTTTGGTCTCAGTGTTCCGAGGCCATATCTGCATATGCTAGGCTCGTCAAGTTTAAGCCAAGTATTTTGCGTGTGCAAAACTGGCTTGCACCCATTGTATGTGAACGTAGAGCTTATCACACCCGATCGTCACATGGTTTCTCGGCACAATGAACTGTAGCAATGGTGCATACTCAGGGATAACACTTGTACCTTGAAATTTAGTGAGAGATCATCTTATAATGCTACCACTAAACTAAGAAAAATAAGATGCATAAAGGATAAACATCACGTGCAATCAAATATAAGTGATGTGATATGGCCATCATCATCTTGTGCCTTTGATCTCCATCTCCAAAGCACCGTCATGATCACCATCGTCACCAGCTTGACACCTTGATCTCCATCGAAGCATCGTTGTTGTCTCGCCGCCTATTGCTTCTACGACTATCGCTACCGCTTAGTGATAAAGTAAAGCAATTACATGGCGATTGCATTTCACACAATAAAGCGACAACCATATGGCTCCTGCTAGCTGCCGATAATTGTGCCACAAAACATGGTCATCTCATACAACAATTTATATAATCACTTCTTGACCATATCACATCACAACATGCCCTGCAAAAACAAGTTAGACGTCCTCTACTTTGTTGTTGCAAGTTTTACGTGGCTGCTACGGGCTTCTAGCAAGAACCGTTCTTACCTACGCATCAAAACCACAACATAGTATAGTGATTGCTTTTTGATCTTGAGAAAGAACCCTGTTCATTAAAACCGATTCAACTAAAGTTGGAGAAATAGACATCCACTAGCCACCTATGTGCCAAGCACGTTGGTAGAACCAGTCTTGCGTAAGCGTACATGTAATATCGGTCTGAGCCGCTTCATCCAACAATACCGCTGTCGTGGAATTGTCACAGTAGATGTCCTAGTGTGAGGACTTAGTCCTGAGGCCAACGCATCTATGTGGTAGCTAGAGAGGGGTTGATCGGGATCGAGAGACGCAACACGCAAGACAAGGGTTTAGACAGCTTCGGGCCCCGGGAAACATCATCCGGTAACAACCCTACATGATGTTTGTGGCTAGGTCTCATTACCATCATGAGGGAGTCGTCGTAACTCTGGATCTCCTAGTTGTGTCTAGACTTAACGATTATACAATCTGTCCCTCTTGGGGTTCCCTATCCCTCCTTATATAAGCTGAAGGGGCGGGTTACATGTAGAGTCCAACTCAGATTTAAGACTTAACTATTCTGACTTCTCTTCATGGGCTTCTCTCCATGGGCTTCTTAACGTCTTAGGCTTATTTAACTGCCGACTTACAATATGGCTTAACTGTCTGGCTTAACTATCTGCTTAATTGTCTACTTAACTGTGTGGCTTAACTGTCTGCTTAACTGTCCGGCTTAAACATTCTGCCGGATTACAGTAAATAATCGGTCGGCTTATAATCTAGCTTAACTATCTGGCTTAACTGTCTATCTCTGCCGGCTTATATGACCGTGTCTGCCGGCTTAACCTGCTTAACTGTTCCCGCCGGCTTATAGTTTGCCGGGTCACCAATGAGACATTAAGTCCCAGCCGGGTCATATCTCTGGTCGGGTCACACCGTGGGGTATATCCCCGACATTAGCCCCCAGTTTAATTTGGATTTATCCATGTTAAACTGATCCTGTAAACAAAACGGAAGAACGATTTTAACAGGTTATGCTCCGAGTTAAATATCTTTGAAAGCCGCCACCTGATCATCCTTAACTCCTTGTTATTTCCTTCTTCGAAAAGCCAGGTCAATAAGTCAACTTCATAATCAATTTGCTGACGTTGGTTTCTCACAGAGAAAAACTGTAAAGAATACTTCATTTGACTCAGCTCCAAATGCTTAAAAATATTGGTCTTAAAATACTCATGTAATCTTCAACCGGCTTAAAGATGAAAAAACTTGCTGGGTTATAAATAGATGATGTCGAGTCATAATTGTTGCCGACACCGGGTCAAAACTGAGAATTTTGAAGATTTCTCTCCCTCATATCCATCTAACCTGTAGCCCCCAAGTCTCGAGCAGAAACAAAGTGGTGACTTAAGACTTGCTTCAACATAAATATTGCCACTTTGAAGAAATCCATGTTGTTCATCTCAGTCACTAGTAAAGACTAAATACTCCATATATGTAGACCCCAAGTACCGGGTTGTCATGCTTGCTGCAGCCTGGGACTTATAATTGCCTTTATGCTCATAAAAACTTCAACCAGTGTAGCCCCCAAGGGCCGGGTCATTATGCAATAATGAGCAGGTACTTTGTAGATATGATCATCTAAACTTGAGCAGCGACGTGTAGCCCCCAAGGGCCGGCTCATTATGATGTGATGAGTCGGGTCTTCAATAAGGTGAGGAAAACATGACTTTGCATTAGCCCCCAAGTGTCATGGTGCATGCTTGCAGCGACATGAGACTTGCATATTTGATGTAACCTCAACTTGAATAATGTAGCCCCCAAGTGTCGGGTCGTAAGCCTGCAGCAACTCGGGACTATTCCTTCCATTGTAGAATAAATTATATCCATTGATAAAATAACATCCATTGCGCTGAAGCGACTTTGAAAACCTTAATCATGATCTTGGTTATTGATAACCATAATAAAAATCCATGCCATGTTGGCTATTAAAGATTTTAATAATATAACCTGGTTTGAAAACCGGTTCCTGCACACAAACAGATCATAAGTGCCGTGGCGGTTTACCGCAGGGCGGGTCATGATGCCCAGTATAAGTCTGCTGGTGACCATAGAAGTCCATAACCAGGGTAGGGGTAATATCCCAAATATGAGACATAATCAGGGCTGTTTGGCCAGACTTGTTAAAAACTATATTGTAAGAAAAAAGGGATGATATAAAGCCAAAGTCAAAAATCAAAAAAATCGAGGCTTTTACAAGCCGCCAAGCCAAAGTTTCTTCTTCAATGAAACTAGCATTAGCCACTGGAAGGTACGCGCTTTCCGTGAGCCGGCACTCGCAATACCCAATCGACATTTTAACCCAGACAAGTCCAGTTCTTATTGAAAGATAGACTTGTCAGGAGTACGCGGGGTCAGAGCCGCTATCAGACATCACACGCCGATTTATCCAAGTTTCAAGGAAGGCGGCTTATGAAGCCTGGATCTATCCTGACTATCTGTAAGCCATGCTCTCACATGAAAAACCGATATTTTAACCTTAACGAGCTCAGATCTTGGTCGAATACGCCGTAAAGACTGATCGTTAAGAGTTCGGCGGGTCAATCGGGACTACCTGATGGAGTTGAAGCAGCTGGTGTACAGGTAGGACGAACCAGTCAGAGTTTGTTCTCTTCGATCGAAAACGCCTATGTTTGAACAAACCTGGTCAAGAGGGTAGTAACGCTATGTTCTCTTTGGTCGAATACGCCTATGTTTGAACATGAAGCCCCCAAGTGACATACTTACAAGCGTGGCGTTGAGCCGATCAAGAGGGATATTCACAGCTGTGCTCGATGAGCAGGAAGCCCCCAAGTGACCAAGATGAGCTTATAAGGCAGGATACCTATGTTTGAACCGCGCATCATGGCAGCAAGTTCTCTTTGGCAACGTTTAATTTTCTTGAACCGGATTTGAGAGCTTCAGAGCTTGGTGGGAGACAGATTTTGTCACACCCTGATTTTCATGCCACAACACTTAAGCTAATAAATCATGATAAAATGTGGTTTGACAAAAACTTTTGAGTGTTTTGGACCTTGCCTTGATTGGTTTTTGTTTGCTGTTTGCAAGTGCTCTAAAAATTGAATAAATCCTCCAACTCCTATACTTCATCTCCTTGCTCCAAACTCTTGAACCAATGATCATGCCACGTGTATAGAGAAATATAGTATTTTCTTACAAAAATAATTTGGCCAAAAAGTATTTTCAAAATTAGTTTTCCAAAAACCCCTGAATTAAGATTTGTACTGCAAGTACTTAATTCAGGGCAGTAAAAATCTTTCCAAAAATATGTTTGACTCCTATTAGATATAGGATACCCAGAAACCACAAAAATATAATTTTAAAAGTTATTTTCCTATTTTATTTAAAGGCTTTTTCTTGAGGCCAGAAATGGTCTTAAATAGGTTAAAATTATTTTAAAGCTTTAAAAATATTTGAGAAAAATTAGGGAGACTCAATGGACATATATTGTCCATATATATGAGTTTCAACACATGGTCATGTTGAAAATATTGGTCAAATCCCTCAAAAACCCTTTCTGGATATTTCAAGCTTTTGAAATATTTACAAAGGAAATATTCTCCAAAAATTCCAAGAAAATTCTATCATGTCACATATGACATGTTTGATGATCTTGCCAAGTACCATGTCATGGAGGATAGTATAACCCCATGAAATCCCCTCAAAACTATTTCTGTCCATTTTGAAGTTGGAGCAACTTTACATTGCCAAACATTTCCAAATGTTCTAGAACTTGGTGCACATTCTCAAATGGTCTAATTATTCATCTCTACCAAATGGCACAAGTTGGAGATAATGTTATCTTGATCAAGTGCCCCAAAACCCTCTCTGACCAGAATCAAATTTGAACAACTTTGTGCTACCAACTTTCTCTCCTTGACCCCAACTTTTGTGACCATGTTCACATGACCAAATGAGGCCACTACACCAAGTGGTGCATCAACGGCAAGTGGTTTTCTCAACTAGATCTACACAAGTCCATTTCTGTTGATTTCTAGGGTTTACAAAAGTTACATTGGGAACTTTTCCCAAATAAGCTGAAAATGGGTGTAAGGCCCTAATTATATGTGCAACTTCACCCTGTGGAGTCTCCTGCCAAATGGAGTTCATTTGCTTAACCAAACAAGCATCAAACACCTTCTGCCATTTTACTAAAACCCCTATTTTAACCTCTTCCACTCTTCTCCATAGCCTCCACTCTTTACCACAGCCCCTCCTAGTCCCCTTTCACCTCCAGTAGCAATGGCAAATCCATAGCTCAATTATTGGAGGGGTAAAACCCCACTTCCTCTCTCTGGACATCCATTTTCTCTCTCTCCCTCAACCTCTCTCCTCTCCTACTTGCTCTCCAGGGCATCCAATGCCTCTCCACACTTCTTTACTACCCCCTAGCACTACCAGACAATAGTGGCCGCGCCCACATTGCCAAAACAATGGCCATGCCGGTCAAAGACACGCTCTGGAGCGCGCTACAGTGCGCTCTGGCACTGTAGCCGCCCACGACCAAGCACTCCCGGCCACCTCGGGCCTCCCCAGCGCGCCCGACGATGTGCCTCGGCGTCTGCGTCATGCTAAACCCCTGTCCTCCTCCTCCTTCTCCCTCCTATGGCCTCCCTCGCACGCGCGTCGGCCGCCTGCAAGCTCCAATGCACGGCCTCACACGCGCAAGCTCTCTGGAGCCTTCCCCGCTCCTTCCCTTCCCTCCTTTGGACGTGGACCTGATCCACGAACGGCCTGGACTCGTTCACGAGAGCCCTCACGGCCTCTGGCCTCGCCCGTGACCTCGCCGGCGCACGGCCCCGCTGTGCACCTCGCCCCCTTCTATTTAAAGCCACCTGAGCCCCCTCTCTGCGCCTCCTTCGCTCTCTGTCTCTCCTGTATGCCCCCAGGCCAACCCATTACTCCTCCCAAGCTCCCATTCGACTCCACGGCCGAGAACCTTGCCACCGGCCACCGCTCAAATTCGATCTCTCTCGTGCTCCTCTCTCCCTTCTACCTGCACCACAGCACCTCTCACCACCCCATGGCCCCCTTCCAGGCTCTATTTCTTCTTATCCAAGGCAGCGACACCGTGCCCCAACCTCACCATCGCCTCCGTCCGTTGCGGGCGATGCACCGCTCGCATCCGGCCACCCCAGTAGTCGTGGCGCACCTCGGCGGATGCGCCACGCTCCCCTGAATCCGTCGGTGTACTGGGTATCGCCGGAGATGGCCAGTGCCACCGGGGAGAGCGCCGGCGCCCTCTCGGCCTCGCCTCCTCTGTTCCCGTCACGCCGCGTGGGAGGTTGAAGGCGACCTGCCGCTGGGGCCCACGCGTCAGCGACCCAGTGGGCAGGCCCGCCCGTTTAAGTGGAGACGGCTTCCGCCGTTACCGTCTCTCCCGCGCGAAGGCGTATTTCTAGGAAGCCGCCTCCGACGTGGCCCCTGCGCACGTGCAGTCGAGCCGCTGGGCCGGCCCGCTGCCTATCTCTCGCCTTACACGCATGATAAGGGTAAAGCCCCTTTCCCTTTTTCTCTTTCCCAGTAGACTTTAAAAGCACTTAAATAAATCAAATCAACTCCAAATTTGATGATTCAAATTTCTAGTAGTTTCTAAATTCATTCCCTATCACATGGTGCTACTTGCACATTTTTGCAGAAATATTTCTTTCACAAATAATTAGCAAATCCTACTTTTCCATTTCTTTGATAAACTTTAGAAAATCACAGAGAGCCCATTTTTTATCCAAATTCCATGATTCAAAATCCTAGATGTCTATAAGTTCAAAACTTAGTTTTTGAACATTTTTACTAATAATTTCTGTATCACCTCAAATAATGGTCTATTTCTTCATATTTGTCAACTTTGTAAATTCATAGGAAAATCATTTCAACTCCAAATCCAGTGAAACCAATTCCTAGATGCTTCTAAAATCATCCTTTGTTAAATGGGTACCTTTGCTCATTTTTCAAAAATATGTTTCTGTCCACTTCTTGCAATTCCATAAACCCCTTGATTCCATCATATCAAAAAATTTAGAAATATCCATTGATCCACTTCCAATGAAATCACTTTGGTCATTCCTCATGTGACCAAAGGTATCCTAGAAAAGTCAAATCAATATTTTTGGAGCACTTTTATTTTCTACCTTGTTGTGTTGCTTATTGTGGTTGCTTTCAACGATAGTTGATGAAGTAGACGAAATGCTCGGAGTTGGACCAAAGATATTTGAAGACCTCGAAGTCTTTGTTAAAACAGGCAAGCAGCCCTTTGACCATGTCTATGAAACCCTTTTTATGCATTTCATATAGCACTTTATTATTGTTGCATCGGAATCAGGATGAGAGGGTAGCCACTATGGTGGGTTGCCTTCATTGCCTCATTGTTGGTACTTGCATTGTGCATGACCCTACCTCCTTATGAGGGTTATGCCGGTGGGAATAGATAGGATGCTAAAGTAGTGCTACGCAAAAAGGGACGAGAAAATGCATGGTGATGGAGACAAGTACTTTCAAAGGACTTTTCGAAAACCCCGTCGGGCGCCACTTATGCCCGAGGGAGACAATGAGATGGGTAACCGCTTGATGACGGAGTGGTGTACCGAGCCAAGTGTGTGTGTTGTTTTCGAAAACAGATTAGATTTAAGATTTGTCGACTGTCCCAACCTTACATGCGCAACCACTCTACCCTTATATGGGAAAGGGCATTATTGATTACCTAGGCCAATACTAGCTTGGAGCCCGCATTACTAGTGATGGGGGAGAGTTGGTGCTCTCTCTCGGGACGGGGCCGTGCTAGGTAGGGCGGCCAAGAGCATTTTTATGGGGCACCGGACACACCGTTGGTACCCCGTGCCAGTGGTACATGATGAATATAGGAGCGAGGCTCCACAATTTCAAGTTGTGAAATGTTGGGCACGGGGGTTACTACCAATCGAGTGGACTCCATGTTAGTGTTGTCTAGGGAAAGATAGTGATCGGGTGCTTACCCCGGGTACTTGAGGTACCGCGGGTCGTGGATGACATAGAAGTTCCCTGGATCTTGTGGGTAAAGTGTGCAACCTCTGCAGAGTGTAAAACTATTCGAATAGTCGTGTCCATGGTCAAGGACAGTTGGGCGGTGCTGCTTAAACTATGTCCACATGTTTTCAAACTAGTGTGAGTGTTCGGATAAGTGGGAAGAACTACTTGGGTCAAGTCAAAGGACTTGACATGATTGAGTTGGGTTGGTGCCCACTCTTTTTATGTTGATACCACTACTTGGGTCAAGTCAAGGGATTTGACATGATTGAGTTGGGTTGGTGCCCACTCTATTTATATTGATATCTGCAACCTGTCCTCTTGGTTACTTGAATTCTCCTGATGCATGTCTTACGAGTTGTTGAACATGTCATTGCACTCAAAAACTAGCTTTCCGCAAAAATTTACCTATATCATGCATTGTTGTATCTTGAACCAAAACATGGGTTGCTTGCGAGTACATTCAAAGTACTCATCGGCTTGCCACTGGTTATTTTATTGGCCAGGCATGAAAGAACAGGATATAATGAAGAGTACCTTGGTGGCGAGCATGCAAGCTAGGACGCTTCCCAGTCAGAATGCATGTAGGGTTAAGGCAGATGGCATGGGTCCAAGTTATCGACGAAGATTTCCGCTGCGATGTTATACTCAAGACTTGATCATAATGGTCCTACTTGCGTAATACGGTATGTATGGATGTAAGACTCTTGTTATTCAGCTTCTGTATGTTCAGTGAGCATTGATCTTTGGGATCACTGTACACGTGCATTCGGTGATCACGACCTAGGAGTCGGGGTCCCCACAGATTTCCCTTGAACCGGAATTTGAACCGGAATCCTTATTTTTAAGCCAGAAATTTTCTGGCGGCCTTTTAACTTTTCACCAATATGGCGACGGCCTCCGGGACCGGGTTATCTTCCCTCCAATGACCCGGAGTTCTTAAATTTTGCTGAAACTGGCAATATTTGCTGAGTTATGTCATCATAGCCCCCGAGTCTTAAGACGACTCGAAGAGTTGGCTTGAGATTCTTCATATTTGGCTGTGATATAACCCGTCATATAGCTGAACAGCAGAAAGCTAAAATTTATGTAAACCGGAAGCTTGCAGTGAGTTGTTGATCTTCGCAACATTCATTGTATACTCCCGATATGGGTTATTCAACAAACTATGTGACATGACGGCCACATTTGCAATAGATAATTTGTCCTGCATATGAAAATATATGTGCCAAAGTAATTGTTCTTTGACAAAAAAATATGCAAATAAAATAAACTTTAGATGGATATTACCTGATTCGTCTGGATTACAGACGGACCATCCGTAGATCACCTTGGTAATGTTGCAGTCCATCCAATGTAAACATAATACTCCAACGACAAGCCATCTCTTCATTTAGGAGTGTCACTATTCATATTTTATCCTCATGCGAGAGATAATTTTTTTTAACCCTGCTGCGGGAACCTGTATAGGACTGTTTTCCTCTTGATAGATTTTTCTCCAAAAGTTGCCAGTCATTTTGAATTCTCTTTTCCCCTTTTCTGCTTGTCCTTCCCCACTGATTTGTTAGCATAATGGTGGTCAGAGAAAATTTTAAACAATGTAGAACAGATGAAACTCCTTATATTCCTTTGTAATTGCATCCCTAGCGGACTCATCTGACGCTCCATCCTGCTCATCATTGGCCAGGTTCCCAAAACCAAAGTACTGTAACCTCCACACCTAGAGGCATATATTTGTACTTATGCTGGATCCAATTTAACTGCTGAATGAACTCTAAGCCGCCACTCCCGTCATCCACTAGAACGAGCCCTCCTGCTGCAGCACGCAACACTTGGTGTTTATGGCCATCAGTGGAACAGAGGCGAGGGCACGGCACTCGTGTCCAACTCCAAGGCGGGTCGGTTCTCTGCGGCGGCACGAGGCGGGAAGGCCCGGAGGCGCGAGGCGTTTCGAAGTGGGGGAGACCCGGAGGCGCGGGACGGCTCTCCGCGGCGGCTCGATGTGGGGACCCGGCAGGTGAGCAATGAGAGGTGCGAGTAGTGGCCAACGCGCGGGAGAGGAACCAGACACGGAGGCTCGCTGGTGATGAGGCGAAGATAAAGGCAACCCGGGAAGGCGCACAGCCGGCTTGCGGGCGCAGCGGCAGCGGCTCTGAACAAGGCAGTAGCGGAGGCCGCTTGGTGACCCCAGCGATGCAGAACCACAACGACGGTGGAAACGGCAGACCGCTGTGAGGTACAGCGACGGTGGGTCGGTGAGGTATGTCTGTGTCAACTCAGCGGCAGAGGTCAGCAACCCAACGCGATGGCAATGACGGCGGCTCATAGCCAGGGGTGGCCCGGAGAGGCAATCGTGGCAGAGCTGGGGGCGACTCGACGAGGCCGCCAAGGTGGCTTGGCCGGGGTGGCGTCTTAGGCTGCGGCGAAGGTGTCCGTGAAGTGTAACAGGTTTGCAGGTCGGCTCAGCGACATCCCGAGACATCGGCGACTCTGCGACTGAGTTGGGTGGCAGCAGCTCGGCTGCGAAGGCGTCATTTTGAAGGCAATTGCGGCAACTTGCGGTGATTCAGTGACCTAGATGTAGCCAGAGGAAAGTGTTTAGGCGCCGCTGACTCGAAGACGGTGGCTCATAGGCGGATTTCACCGCGGCTCAGCGGGGGCAAGGCACGCCGGCAACTCGCCGGTGAGCTCATTGCGGAGGCGACCGCGGGTCAGGCCGCGAAGCACGGAGGCAGCTCATGGACAAGCATCAGGCCAGGCGGCTTAATTCGGAGCAGCATGGCGAGAAGACAGCGGCTCAACCATAGCAGCAGAGGCGATTTATCAACTCAGAAGCTCAAGCAGGGGCGTTTCGGCAGGTCGGCAAGTGCGTCCGCAACAGTGGCAGGTTGGAAACTCGGAGAGCCGGCCGCAGCGGAGTGTGGGCGGGTGTGGTGACCCGGCGGCCACACACCACGGTAACTCGACGTGTGTTGAAGCTTCAATAGAGGAGCGAGCGTCGCGGGGTCAAGGTTGAGGCGGCTCGCGATTCACGGCAGTACAGCGTGTCACGGAGGCTCGCAGTAGGGCTCGGCAGCGGCTCAAAGATGGACGACCAGGTCGATTGGCTGGGGCGACTCGACGGCGCAGCTCGGACAGCGGGCTCCAGAGTCGGAGATGCGGCGGCGGCTCGGCCTCGGCCAAAGTGGAGAGCACGAGCTGAACCGGCATAGAGCGGACAGGCGGCGGCTTCGAAGCCGGACAGGTAACGATGAGGGCGGCTCTCCGACGGCGCGTCGATGGCGGCTCACGGCCGGGGTGCGTCGATGGTGGCTCATGGCCGGGTCGCGTCTATGATGGAGGGGGGCGATGAGGTGAATCCGTGCAAGGGCGACTCAAGCAGGCGCAAGGGCGCTCCGGCTGTTCAACAATGGCTCGAAGCGGAAACCGGGGTGGCTCGTGGCAGCGGCAAGCTGCCGGAGCTACTTGAGGCACCACCCGGCGGGGCGGCTTAGGATGATATGCGGCGAGGGGCACCTGGCCCATCAGCTGCGGCGGCTTAGCGGCGGTCCGCGCCGTCGACTACTCAACACTGGAGAGGCAACTCAGCGCGGCAGCAATACACATTGCAGAGGGGCGCCGTCGGCTTGAGGTAGGGCGGCGGCGGCAGGCCGCACAAAGCGAAACCACAGTCGTGGCCGTATCTGTGTCTGAGTCATGGTCGTACCGATTCCGGGTCATGGCCTTTTTTTATCGAAAATGTTAACGCCCACACGTGTGGGCATTTGCACATCGCCCACACGCTTCCACCACCACACATTTTGCCACGTATGAATAGATGACATTAGCAGAATATTTTTTGGTTTTCGGCTTAAAAATGTTGTATCTCCAAAATAAAAAAGCAAACTAAAAATCCGTTTTCACCATTAAATCTGTTTCGACGAGATCTTCAAAATTAGACCCCATGTTGATATGTTTCGACGATTTTTTTTTTTGCCAGAAGTTGCCATGATATTTACACTGCAGTTGCCACAGGGCTTAAACTAAAGTTGCCATGTGGCAATTTTAGTTTGTAGATCATGGCAATTTTAGTATTTTGATGATGGCAACTCCAGTACTTTGACCATGAAAATTATTTTTTGTATGAACCATGGCAATTTTACGTGCATGTATCATGGCAATTTTAGTTTATGGTTCATGTCAAGTCTAGTTTCTTAATTCCCCATTTTATAAATGTCAAAAATTACTTTTAAATGTAGAAGAAAATAACTGAAACATATCATGACAACTTCAGTGCAAACATCATGGCAATTCATATGCAATAGACATGGCAACTTTTAATCCAATTTTTTTTCATCAAAACATATCAACATGGGATCTAGTTTCGAAGATCTCATCGCGAGGGATTTAATGGTGAAAACGGATTTTCAATCGGATTTTTCGTTTAAGAGATAAAACATTTTAAAAACTAAAAATCCAAAAAGATTCCTACATGCATGCATGCGATGACGTGGCAATCTGTTTACATTAGAGACGTGTGGTGCGTCTCCCTTCCTGCCACATGTGTGGCAGTTAGCGTGACCCTTTTTTATTCTCTTTCCTTTTCCTTGATTCTCTTGATCCCGATTATTAAGTAGCGCACGATAACTTGGCCGGGGTCAAGCCCTCGGTTCCTTATGCTTCAATTTTGCTTCACTGTAGATCAGATCAAGCCGACACCTTTTACTTTCCTTCAACAGATACGGCGGGTTGAAAACCATGCCGACTTGACAACCAGTACAGATTGGATCAAAATTGTAGAGATCGTCCATGGCGGCTTGACAATAATATTTCCTTGATCCCAACTGATGAGGTTAGAATTGATGCAAATCCTTCCAAACCGGTTCTTCTTCATCTGGAAAATTGCAAACTCCCCAATCCCTGCGAGAGATCCCTTCAAGAACTCAACACCACCGTGCATATGCCCCATGGTAGGCGCCAACTGTCGTGGAATTGTCACAACAGATGTACTAGTGTGAGGACTTAGTCGTGAGGCCAACGCATCTATGTGGTAGCTTGAGAGGGGTTGATCAGGATCGAGAGATGCAACACGCAAGGCAAGGGTTTAGACAGTTTCGGGCCCCGGGAAACATCATCCGGTAACAACCCTAGATGTTGTTTGTGGCTAGGTCTCATTATCATCATGAGGGAGTCGTCGTAACTCCGGCTCTCCTAGTTTTGTCTAGACTTAACGATTATTCAATTTGTCCCTCTTGGGGTGCCCTGCCCCTCCTTATATAAGCTGAAGGGGCGGGTTACATGTAGAGTCCAACTCGGACTTAAGACTTAACTATTCTGACTTCTCTTCACGAGCTTCTCTCCATGGGCTTCTTACCATGGGCTTCTTAACGTCTTAGGCTTCTTTAACTGCCGACTTACAATCCGGCTTAACTGTCTGGCTTAACTGTCTGCTTAACTATCTACTTAACTGTCTGGCTTAACTGTCTGCTTAACTGTCTGGCTTAAACATTCTACCGGCTTACAGTAAATAATCGGCCGGCTTACAATCTGGCTTAACTGTCTGTGTCTGCCGGCTTACATGACCGTGTCTGCCGGCTTAACTTGCTTAACTATTCCCGCCGGCTTATAGTCTGTCAGGTCACCAATGAAACATTAAGTCCTAGCCGGGTCATATCTCCAGCCGGGTCACACCGTGGGGTATATCCTCGACAACCACTGAATCAAGAATCAACTAGTGACGGCAAGCAATATGTATATACTCACACCCACAACTCCTTTGTGTTCTACTCGTGCATATAACATCTACGCATAGACCTGGCTCTAATGCAACTGTTGGGGAACGTAGTCTTTCAAAAAATTCCTATGATCACGCAAGATCTATCTAGGAGATGCATAGCAACGAGAGGGGAGAGTGTTGTCCACGTACCCTCGTATATCGAAAGCGGAAGCGTTATGACAACTCGGTTGATGTAGTCGTACGTCTTCATGATCCGACCGATCCTAGCACCGAAGGTATGGCACCTCCGTGATCTGCACATGTTCAGCTCAGTGATGTCTCATGATCTCTAGATCCAGCTGAGGTCGAGGGAGAGTTTTGTCAGCACGACAGCATGATGACGGTGCTGATGAAGTTACCGACCAGGGCTTCGTCTAAGCACTACAACGATATGACCGAGGTGGAAATCTATGGAGGGGGGCACCGCACACGGCTAAACAATCAACTTGTGTCACTACAAAAAAATACACTTCCGTGATGATACGTGTTTGTCACAGTAAGTCACGTTCTCTGTCATGCATGTACATCCATGACAAATTTATGACAGAATCAAGATAGTCATACATGTGTTGTCGTAGAAGTGTTCCATGACATTACCAAAATTATCATCACGGAAGTGTCCACTTCCATGATGATAAATCGCGGGTCATAGAAGTGCTTTCGTCAAGGCTGACCGACACATGGCATCCACCGTAACGGAACACCATTAAGCTATCGGGTCCGGTTTTGGATCCGATAACCCGTTAACAGCCCCGACCAATGGGGATTTTCCACGTGTAAAATCATCATTGGCTGGAGGAAACACGTGTCGGCTCAATGTTGGGACAGATGTCGTCCAGTCATTGGACCCAAAGTGCCTACGATACATCGACACATGGCACAGCCCAACAGAGGCCCATTCCTATGAAAAGGCCGGCCCATTTGACTTGGTCAAAAGGTGGCGGGTCGGCCCACGGCAAGCCTGTGAAGGGCATGTTCGCATATAGCCCATTTACAGCCCGCTAACCCAGGGCCCATTTACGGCCTATCCGAATTAGGCCCAGTAGCGTCATCTGGGCCGTCCAATATAATTCCAACCCGTTTTAACTTCCGGCCCATGTATGGCCCATGACGTCTTTCGGCCCATATGAGGCCCTTATTACTCTCGGCCCATTAACGACCCGTGGTAAAACTGGCCCATAATGAACAGTGTATCACTTTATACCCATTAACGTCACGTGGTGAAACTGGGCCGTAATGAACAGTGTATCACTTTATACCCATTAACGGCCCATTATTCCATTGGGCCGTTTCCAGCCCATGTTATCTTTCGGCCTTCTCGGGGCCTATTTATTCTTGGGCTCATTTCCACATTCGTTTACTTATGGCCCGTTACTGTCATTTTCTGCTTGTGGGCCAAATTCAGTCGGTGGTTATAGTCGGCCCGTTTGTGGCCCGATAATACGTTGGGCTATTTTCATGTCAAAAAACCCGTTGGGCTGTTTTCATAGAGTCATAAAATACGGCCTATTAATGGCCTGTTATTGTCCACGAATAGTATGGCCCATGATTGGCGAAATGATGATACGCCCCGTAGAAGGCCCATGGATCCTACGGCCCGTAAAAGGCCCATGAATCGTATGGCCCGTAGAAGGCCCATGGATCCTACGGCCCGTATAGAAGGCCAATGGATCCTATGGCCCGTAGAAGGCCCATGGATCATACGGCCCGCAGGAGGCCCATGGTTACAACAGTCCGTGTGTTGCCATGATTATTCTGGCCTAGTTTCCAAAGATACGTTATTGTGGCCACTAGAAAAATACAGAAAAAAAACTGCAGTGACTACAAGCAAACAACTAAACAAGACAATAAAGAAATAAATAAGCAAGCAATTAACGCTAGCCTATTACCGCTATTACACATATTACATCCACTGGGCATCAAAGTTCGCCATCAGTGCAAATATAGGGAACAAATCGGCATATTACATACATTGGCCGTCAAAATTGGCCACCAGTGCAAATAAACGCGGCGGCAAAACAAGAGCATAACTGAAACAACTTCCGAAGGGCTCAAGAAACGTGGTATCCACCATGCTGGCAATAAGCTTAACAAGCTTATTAGATTTGTGTTGTTTGGCGCTAAAATCCTCCAACACTTGCTGTTGCACCAGAAAGTATGCATCTGAATGCTCCAGGGACTTCCGCGGTCCTTTCGCTTCTTATCGCAGCACAGCTGATCGGTGTCTTTCAACTTGTAGTTGAGACTCAAGAAACCGAACTGATTCAGACAGTGAGTTTGAATAGCTTGTGCAGGCGGTAGTGGCCAGTAACTCCAACACTAAACCAAGACAGGACATTGGGGTTGTCTCACTGTCTTCGAGATAGTCTTCCTTAGCTGTTGAGGGAGTCCTGGATTAGGGGGTGTCCGGATGGCCGGACTATACCTTCACCCGGACTCCTGGACTATGAAGATACAAGATTGAAGACTTCGTCCCGTGTCCGGAAGGGACTTTCCTTGGCGTGGAAGGCAAGCTTGGTGATACGGATATGTAGATCTCCTGCCATTGTAACCGACTCTATGTAACCCTAACCCTATCCGGTGTCTATATAAACCGGAGGGTTATAGTCCGTAGGACATCATATTCATACACAACAACAATCATACCATAGTCTAGCTTCTAGGGTTTAGCCTCTCCGATCTCGTGGTAGATCTACTCTTGTACTACCCATATCATCAATATTAATCAAGCAGGACGTAGGGTTTTACCTCCATCGAGAGGGCCCGAACCTGGGTAAAACTTCGTGTCCCTTGCCTCCTGTTACCATCCGGCCTAGACGCACAGTTCGGGACCCCCTACCCGAGATCCGCCGGTTTTGACACCGACATTGGTGCTTCCATTGAAAGTTCATCCGTGTCGTCGCCATCAGGAAGGATGCCTCGTCCCGTCTTTAAAGATGGCACCGTTGCTAAGGGAGCTTTGGCTGTCGGCCAAACCCTTCAGCTAGGTGGTTTTCTTATGACCGCATGTTCAGCTTCTGCGCCGACGATGACCTCTCGAGCCATCGAAAACAATCTTCAT
The DNA here is from genome assembly GCA_034509565.1 of Triticum monococcum. Lineage (NCBI taxonomy): Eukaryota > Viridiplantae > Streptophyta > Magnoliopsida > Poales > Poaceae > Triticum > Triticum monococcum. The sequence goes on from CM067843.1 coordinate 238,707,178, forward strand.
GTCAGCTCGAAACTCGCCAAGCAGTTAGATCCAATGGAGCTCTCCTCCATGAACGAGCTCTTGGATCACTTCGCCGCCCTGGGAGTCACCACGGATTACGACCAGATTGGGCCTAAACCCGATCTGAGAGAGATTAACTCTCCCCAAGTCACACATCACGTTGCCGTGGTAGAGGGACAGTGCGGCGACCCTTCATCTATCTTAAGGACTCGCTACGTCCGGATTCCCGATCCCTCCAAGGCGGATACCCGCGGAGGGGAGGATATCACTCAAGACCTAAACTTAGAGTCAGGCGACGGGCTGGATTCATTGGACAACATCCGGGAATCCAAACTTTCGAGTTCGGAAATTCCTCGGCCTCTGAGCCTCAGATGGGGTGAGGCTTCGGATTTAATTCCACCCACCCACCCCAACATAAGCGATCTATCCAAAATCAGGCAAGAACCCGATGAAACAGTACATCATTACTAGGCCAGATTCCTCCCGGTTAAGAACTACCTAAGGGACTGCCGCGAGGAAGACGCAATCTCAATCTTCTGCAATAATTGCACAGACAAGGGAATACTCAACGCCATAAGTCGCGGTGATATTACACGCTTTGCTGACTTGGCGTCCATTGTACGAAAGTACTTTGCGATGGAAAGCGCCTGGAAAACCGAAATAAAATTTTGGGACAATCCGGCCCTGAATACAAACCCAGTCCGAAATAAAAGGGTGCATCATCACCAGACACCCGTGTCAAACACCAAAAAGCAAAAACCCTCTATAGGGCATGGAACCGTACTGGAAGGATGTCTTAATGAACCCTATAAAATTCACAGTACAGAGGACGCCACACCAACTCACAGCCTTAGAGCATGTTGGATACTCCGGCAGGTGTCCAAAATTGGCAAAAATCTCCTAATTCCGGAGGCCACAGAAAGCCACCCCAGAGACAACAATACGGTATTAACAGTCTTCGAGACTTTCGTATCAAATAATATGCGAAAAAGGACACTCCGCAGCCTTGCCGAAGTCTACCAAGTAGCAACAATAAACCCATGGAGTGTACTCATGGACGGCGGCAGCGGATTGAACCTCATTTATGAGGGAACCCTTCAAAAAATGGAAATAGACTGGAACCGCATTGAGCGAAGCAGCACAACCTTTAAAGGAATAATCCCCAGTCGGGAAGCGCGATGTACAGGAAAAATCACACTAGATGTGGTGTTCGGCATGCCGGAGAATTACAGGTCCGAAGAGATCACGTTCCATGTGGCTCCGTTCAGCAGCAGTTATCACGCTCTGCTAGGGCGGGAAGCGTTTACAATCTTCCAAGCAATACCACATTACAGGTACATGAAGCTCAAGATGCCCGGGCCTAACGGGATCATCACTCTCGCTAGTGATCCGGACACAGCACTCCGCGCCGAAAACAAGACAGCCGCACTGGCCCTCGAGGCACTATCCGAAGCCCTAGCGGCCGAGGAACTGACTGCGCTGCGCTCTACGGTGAATAGGGGCGATGTGGTACTCGACAAAAGATCCAAGACCACCTCCTTTAAACCGGCGGACGAAATAGTCAAATTCCAAGTCCATCCAACGGACCCCAGTGAAACAGCTTCCATCGGGGCATAGTTAAACCCTGATGTAGATGCCGCACTGCGAGAGTTCCTACAAGAGAACTGGGACATTTTCGCCTGGCACCCTTCAGACATGCCAGGAATCCCACGCAGGCTGGCCGAGCACAGCTTAAATATCCAAACAGGATTCAAACCTGTCAAACAGGCTCTTCGGCGTTTTTCCAAACCTAAGAGACAGGCCATGGGAGAGGAGCTAGCAAAGCTATTGGAGGCCGGATTCATCAGAGATATAAAACATCCGGAGTGGCTAGCAAACCTGGTGATGGTACCAAAGACGGACAAATCCTGGCGCCTGTGTGTTGATTTTAAAGACCTTAACAAGGCTTGCCCAAAGGATCCCTTCCCCCTCCCCCGCATCGATCAAATTATCGACGCTACCGCAGGACACGATTCGTTGTGTTTCCTCGACGCATATTCCGGCTACCATCAAATCAAGATGGCAGAACCAGACCAAGCCGCAACGGCATTTATCACACCATACGGCCCATTCTGCTTCAACACGATGCCCTTCGGGCTCAAAAACGGCAGCGCAACATATCAGCGCATGATTCATACATGTTTGGCAAACCAGATCGGCAAAATAGTGGAGGCGTATGTAGATGATGTGGTCGTCACAACAAGACATGTCGAATCTCTAGTAGACGACTTGAGGCTCACATTTGATAACCTCCGAACATACGACATCAAGCTCAACCCGGAAAAATGCGTTTTTGGCGTTCCATCCGGAAAGCTCTTGGGCTTCATTGTATCCGGTAGAGGAATTGAAGCAAATCTAGCCAAGATCCGAGCTCTGTCGCAACCGGATATCCCAAAGGACCTCAAACAAATACAAAAGTTAACCGCATGCGTGGCGGCACTAAGCCGTTTTATCTCCCGCTTGGGAGAAAAGGCCCTACCCCTTTACCGCCTCCTTTGGCGCACCGAACACTCCGGACTCGACGAAATAAAAGCCATACTGGCAACAAACCCAGTCCTGGTCGTGCCAAACATTGGCGAACCAATGCTATTATACATTGCAGCAACACATCAGGTTGTAAGCGCAGTGCTCGTCGTCAAACGAGAAGCGGACGGACACAAATTCCCCCTTCAAAAGCCGGTCTATTATGTGTCCACTATCCTCACTCTCTGCAAATCATGGTACCCGCATTATCAAAAGATTGCGTACGCGGTATTCATGGCATCCCGGAAACTACGACACTACTTTCAAGAGTGTTCAATAACAGTAGCCTCAGAAGTACCACTTAACAATATTATAAACAACCGTGACGCAACAGGCCGGATTGCAAAATGGGCCATTGAGCTCCTCCCGTTCGACATAACTTATAAGCCACGGCGAGCCATCAAGTCGCAAGTCTTGGCCGATTTTATCGCAGAATGGATGGAGGCCGAACTCCCTAAAGAGTACGGCACATACTCAAATTGGATCATGCATTTCGACGGCTCCAAGATGTTGGCCGGACTGGGGGCTGGCGTCGTTTTGACGTCCCCCACAGGAGACACAGTTCAATACGTACTCCAGATTATGTACACAGACTCCAACAATGCAACCGAATATGAGGCCCTTCTACATGGTCTCCGGATGGCAGTATCCATGGGCATTCAACGCCTAGAGGTGCGTGGGGACTCGAACCTCGCAATATCCCAAATAAATGGAGACTTCGATGCCAAGGATCCAAAATTGGCAGCCTACCGCAACGTCGTCCTAAAAATGTCAGCTCGGTTCGAAGGGCTTGAATTCCACAAAGTAGCCCGGGAAAATAATCAGGCGCCAGATGTCCTGGCACGCATTGGCGCAAAACGCGATGTAGTCCCCCCCAACATCTTCTTGGAAAGGTTGTTCAAGCCATCCGTAGTATGGGAAGGGGAGCTGTCGGGGATATACCCCGCGGTATGACCCGGCCGGAAGTATGACCCGGCCGGACTTGGCGCTTCACCGATGACCCGTCGGAGGACTGGTGACTCACAGGTCTGGCGGCTCACTGGTCGGACGACTCACGGATGACCCCGACGGCGGCTCACATTGAAGACTAGGTCCAAGGCCCAATAGGCCGGCTCATATTATGGTGGGCCGGCTTAAGACAGAAGGCATGAGGAATATTTCCTTTACAAGGAAGCAAGCCCCGTACTTGTATCCGACTTGTAATAGATAATAAGTTAGTTCTAATCTTAATAGGACTCTACATGTAAGCCGCCCCTTCAACTTATATAAGGAGGGGCAGGGCTCCCCAAAGAGGGACAAGCAAGAAGAAAACAATCTCTAGGGCTAGACACAAAGAGCCGGCTTACCGGCGACTCTCTCGTGATCATAATGAGACCTAGCCTCAAACAGCATGTAGGGTTGTTACCGGATGATGTTTCCCGGGGCCCGAAGCTGTCTAAATTCGTGTCTTATGTTGCGTCTCTCGATTCCGTCCAACCCCTCTCAAGCTACCACATAGATGCGTTGGCCTCGCGACTAAGTCCTTAAACTAAGGACATCTGTCGTGACAAATCCACGACAGTTGGCGCCCACCGTGGGGCTCGCGCACGGATGGTGTTGAGTTCTTAGAGTGATCTTGTCTAGGGTTAAAGAGGTTCGCAATTTTCCAGCTCAACAATAGCCAGCGTGGAAAAATTTATATCAACTATGAGCTGATTGGTCAAGATTGACGAAGCGTTTTGCTGCGATGGGCTTGAGATTGAGATTATTTTAGGGTTACTTGTGCGGCTGCCTCACGCGCCGTGGTGATTCCGCCGGGTCCGAGTCAGCCTGGGCGATTCATCAGGACACAAGTTGATGGATAAGGAGTTTTTTGACTACGGCACTGCAAGTCCAGGGGCCGTCAATCGAGGCTACTGTTTATTCCAGGTGAAGATCCAAAAACAGGACAACTGCTCCCGTCAAGATTAATGGAGCAGTACTACTTGTGTATTACTATTTGTCAGGAAGACACACTGCAGCGCTCAAGTGGACAAATCGATCAAGGTCACATCTGGCCGGAAAGTTGCTGCAGCTTTTAATAGATTTCTAGACGTGTTAAGGAAAGCGCTGAAAAAGGAGTTGAATCATCAAAACCAAGATAGACTCGGATGGGTGTAACAGCTCATCCATGATGAATACTACTCTGACTCAAATAGGGATCTAACAAAAAAGGCAAAGAGTCAATAGCTACTTACTAGTACCTACTTGGAAGCCAAATCCGAGTGGCCATGGCTCATCACGTGAGGCGTGCTGGCCATAAGTAGTACTCCCTCCATTCCACAATGTAGTGCTTTCTTTATCCACGTGCTCCAATTTTGACCGTAAATTTAACTATCAAGACCGATTGCGGCGGGAGCAAAAATTATATCAGTGAATTCGTATTCGAAAGAAGTTTTCAATTATATAATTTTTTCTCCCGCCACAGTTGGTCTCGTAGGTTAAATTTATGGTCAAAGCTGGACCTCGGGAAGCGCGGGCGCACTATATTTTGGAATGGAAGGAATAGGTAAAAAGAAAAAAAATCAATCAGCATACTACTCTATGTGGGGTCAGCGCAACGCTGAGCCGCCGCACACACCCAGCGCTGCCTCCACCTGTTGAGAGCTCTAGCTGGCCTCCCTGCGCCTTGAAGCGCCGCTTCTGCTGCTACCCCGCATGCGTGTATGAGTGCAGGGTCATCCGGTTCGCCTCTGTGTATGCGCGTATGGCGACTTACGGACGAGCAGAATCCAGGATTGAACTGGAGGCACAACCGGAAAAGGAAGACAATCACGACCGGGAGTCTACATCCGTGACCCCGGTTCGCCGCGATGAATCGCCACGTTGAGTCGTTTCTACTGTGATTGAGCCATCGAGGTCATGTTGAGCCGCCTCTGCTGTCTGAGCCGCCTCTGTCGCGTTGAACGGATCATTCGTTGTCTGAACGAATCAGGTGATATCTCTCTAAATATGTCTTATTAAACACATGATGTTTTGTCAAAGAACAATTACCTTGGTCTATATATTTTTATATACAGGATAATTATTCACTACACTTATGGTTTATACCATGGGCATGGAGCACGGGTTGGTAACGTTCCGCCCGGCGATAGCCCATGACATATTAACCGATGAATGGAACGCGCACAAGTCGCCGCCCCTGCGGCCCGGGCTACATCGACTCACCGGGACTGCGCCTGCGATTGACTCACCCGAGTGCACCGGATTATAATATCACGGCCGGTTCATCGGTCCGCTCCCGCGGCCGACTCACCTTTTATCTTTGCCTTGGTCTATAATATTGTTGATGCAGGACAATTGTTCGCTACATCAACACGACGCGGCTGCCTCGCCCATCCACGCGGCTTACCACGTCTGCGATTGATTAGCCCATCCGCGCTGGCTTACAACGTCACGGTCGGCTCATCTGTCTGTGCCACCTCTGATGTTGCGGTCGTCTTTACCGTCCGTCTCTCGCGATCTGGTCTACATCAACACACCAGGCCGCACTTGTCTAGATGAGCTGTTTATTGAGTATGAGCAAGTCACTACTTGGGAAGCCCGGTTTTCTTCCAACAAACTGGAGGCAAATTATAATATATTATCACCCGCCGTCTGCACTGGATGGTTCAATAGGCAGTCGCATAAGTCGCCGCCACTATAGTTTGGTTAAACTTCAAACAGCTCGTTGGAAGGAGCCATTGGCCGAGTTGCTGACACGGCTCATACGGGATCATTTATAACCCGTCGCAGTCACCTCAACTTTTTGTGGGTTCACATCACGCTATCAATGCGCCGATGATATACACCTTCTACTCTGGTCAAATATGGAGAATCTCAAGCCAACTCCTCGAGTCGTCTTGAGACTCGAGGGCTACAATGGTATGACTCGGCAAAATTAGCCGGTTTCAATGAATTCAAGAACTCCGGGTCATTGTAGGAAAGATAACCCGGCCCTGGAGGCTACTGCTTTATTGGCAAATATTTAAAGGCCGTCAGAAAATTTCCGGCTCATGATGAAGATGCCGGTTTCAAATATAGCTCAAGAGACATCTCTCTCACAAATTTTTGAAGCTCCCAAATCCGGTTCAAAATCCGGCTCAAGGTAAATTTGTCCCTCACAAATTTTTGAAGCTTTCAAATCCGGTTTAAAGTTCCGGTTCAAAAAGAATTAATCTCTCGCAAGTTCGAGTTCTTACAAAAATTAAAGGTTGCCAAAAAGAATTTGCTGCCATGTTGCGCGGTTCAAACATAGGTATCTTGCCTTACGGCTTATTTTATTATGGTCACTTGGGGGCTTCCTGCTCATCGGGCATAGCTATCAGTACCCTGTTGATCGGCGCAATGCCAAAACTTATATGGTCACTTGGGGGCTTCCTGTTCAAACATAGGTCGTATTCGAACCAAAGAGAACATAGCTGTCGATACCCTTTTGATTGGCAAACTGCCGAACCCACTTGGCGGCTTCTTGATCGTATCTGAATCATGGCTCAAACCCTTTGGGAATCGACGTGGATCGTATTCGAATCAGCGTCACTAAACAACTCTTAAGGTCATTTGGGGGCTTCCTTTCAAACATAGGTCGTATTCGAACCAAAGAGAACATAGCTGTCGGTACCCTCTTGATCGGCAACGCCAACGCCACTGGGGGCTATATGATCGTATTCGAATCTTAGCTTGTGACGCCCCCAATTCAATCGTACACTAATCATGCATGCAAATGTGTACGATCAAGATCAGGGACTCACGGGAAGATATCACAACACAACTCTACAAATAAAAATAAGTCATACAAGCATCATATTACAAGCCAGGGGCCTCGAGGGCTCGAATACAAGAGCTCGATCATAGGCGAGTCAGCGGAAGCAACAATAACTGAGGACAGACATAAGTTAAACAAGTTTGCCTTAAGAAGGCTAGCACAAACTGGGATACAGATCGAAAGAGGCGCAGGCCTCCTGCCTGGGATCCTCCTTAACTACTCCTGGTCGTCGTCAGCGGGCAGCACGTAGTAGTAGGCACCTCCGGTGTAGGGGTCGTCGTCGATGGTGGCGTCTGGCTCCTGGGCTCCAACATCTGGTTGCGACAACCAGAAAGGAAGGAAAGGGGGAAAAGGGGGAAGAAAGCAACCGTGAGTACTCATCCAAAGTACTCGCAAGCAAGGAGCTACACTACATATGCATGGGTATCAAATGGAGTAAGGGTATCATATGTGGACTGAACTGCAGAAAGCCAGAATAAGAGGGGGATAACTAGTCCTTTCGAAGACTACGCTTCTGGCAGCCTCCGTCTTGCAACATGTAGAAGAGAGTAGACTGAAGTCCTCCAAGTAGCATCGTATAGCATATTCCTAACCGATGATCCTCCCCTCGTCGCCCTGTGAGAGAGCGATCACCGGTTGTATCTGGCACTTGGAAGGGTGTGTTTTATTAAGTATCCGGTTCTAGTTGTCATAAGGTCAAGGTACAACTCCGGGTCGTCCTTTTACCGAGGGACACGGCTATTCGAATAGATAAACTTCCCTGCAGGGGTGCACCACATACCCCAACACGCTCGATCCCATTGGCCGGACACACTTTTCTGGGTCATGACCGGCCTCGGAAGATCAACACGTCGCAGCCCTACCTAGACCAACAGAGAGGTCAGCACGCCGGTCTAAACCTAAGCGCCCAGGGGTCTGGGCCCATCGCCCTTAGCACACCTGCACGTTGCGAGGGCGGCCGGAAGCAGACCTAGCCTAGTGGCGTTCCAGTCCAATCCAGCGCGCGCCGCTCCGTCGCTGACGTCAAGAAGGCTTCGGCTGATACCACGACGCCGGGATACCCATAACTACTCCCACGTAGATGGTTAGTGCGTATAGACCAAATGGCCAGACTCAGATCAAATACCCAGATCTCGTTAAGCGTGTTAAGTATCCGCGAACGCCGACCAGGGCCAGGCCCACCCCTCTCCTAGGTGGTCTCAACCTGCCCTGTCGCTCCGCCTCAAGTAATAGTCGGGGGCCGTCGGGAACCCAGGCCCACCTCTACCGGGATGGAGCCACCTGCCCCTTCAGCCCCCATCTCCGAACAGTTTCTCCGGTAATGTAATATGGTAAAGTATATAGTATATGCCCGTGATCACCTCCCGAAGTGATCACGGCCCAGTAGTATAGCATGGCAGACGGACAAGAGTGTAGGGCCACTGATGGAACACTAGCATCCTATACTAAGCAGTAGGATAGCAGGTAATGGTAACAACAGTAGTAGCAAGGACAGGCTATGCATCAGGATAGGAATAACGGAAAGCAGTAACATGCTACACTACTCTAATGCAAGCAGTATAGAGAAGAGTAGGCGATATCTGGTGATCAAAGGGGGGCTTGCCTGGTTGCTCTGGCAAGAGAGAGGGGTCGTCAACTCCGTAGTCGTACTGGGTAGCAGCGGCGTCGGTCTCGGAGTCTATCGAGAGAAGAGGGGGGAGAAACAATAAATATTTAAGCAAGCATATGCATAGTGATGCATGACATGACAAGTAACGGCGTTAGAGGTGCCCTAACGCGGTAGTAGGTGATACCGGTGAAGGGGGATAACATCCGGGAAAGTATCCCCGGTGTTTTGCGTTTTCGGGCAGAGGACCGGAGGGGGAAAGTTGCGGGTTCGATAGGTTAGGGGTGTGTGGCGGACGAACGGACTGCGTATCCGGATTCGTCTCGTCGTTCTGAGCAACTTTCATGTTGAAAATATTTTCATCCGAGTTACGGATTAAAAGATATGATTTTCTAAAGATTTAAACCATTTTCTGATTTTAATTATTTATTTTATTCCAACATTATCCAAAACAGTGAATGATGACGTCAGCATGACATCGGAGTGATGTCAGCAGGTCAACTGGTCGGTTGACCAGTCAAACCAGACAGGTGGGTCCAGTGGGACCCACATGTCATTAACAGGGCTAACTAAACAGGTTTGGTTAGTTTAGTTAATTGATTAGGTTAATCTAATTATAATTAGTTAACTTAATTAATTCCTTAATTAATTAATTAATTAATTAATCTTATTATTAGTATTTATTTCTTTTTAATTAATTAATTTATTTATTCTTTCCTTTTTTTTAGAATCGTTCTGGGCGGTGGGGCCCCTTGTCAGTGGGCCAAAGGCCTAACGGGCATGGGGTAATGGGGCTGCGGGCGGGGCAGCCCCGAGCGCTGCGAGCGGGCACAACCGCGGGGAGGCGGTGGCCGGCGACAGCGACCGGCGCAGAGGCGCCATGGGGCGGTAAGGGAGCGTGAGCGCGGAGCGGCGAGCGGGGCGAGCAGGCCAGACGGCGTGCCGGAGTTGCAGCGCCGCAGGCGGAGCGGCGAGGCGAGGCCGGGGCGAGTAGTGGTTGCGGACGGCGCGAGCGCACGCGGCCATGGGCGCGTGACGGGCGCGAGCGAGCGCAAGGAGGTGGGGGCCGCGGCGCGGGAGCTCGCGGGGTCGACGAGTGGGCGGCAGAGGAGCAGTCGCAGGGGCGGGGGACGACGAGCAGCGGGGCCACGCGAGGCCGCGGTCAGAGAACCAGGGGAGAGAGGGAGGGGGCCGGAGCTCACGGCGGGGCATAGGGTCTCGGCCGTGGGGTCGAGGTGGTCCGGTGACGACGGCGCCGGCGAGGAGGAAGGCGGCGGCCGTCCGGCGATGCGGATCCGGCGAGGTGGGAGTCGGGGACGGTCTCGAGGCGACGAGGGGGGGGGGGGGTCGGGCGTCCTGCGCGGCCGGTCGGGGAGGAGGGGAGGAGGACGAGCGCCGGTGGGGTGGGGCGCCGGCGTCGGGGGCGACAGGATCGGGCTCTCCTCCCGATCCAGATCGGGGGACGAGGGAGAGGGAGTGGCGGCGTGGGGGGGGGGGGAAAGTGGGGCGACGGGGTGGGGTTAGGGTTTCGGGGGAGTGGGTTATGGGAGGGGGGGCGTGGCCGGCTGGGCCTTTGCCCAGTTGGGCCGGTGGTGGCCTGGCCGGCTGGGCCGTCTGGCCCAGGGGGGGGGTCTTTCCTTTTTTTTGATTTGCTTTCTGTTTTCTTTTTATTTATTTTCTTTTCTGTTTTTTATTTATTTATAAACACTTAGGCATTTTATAAAATTGTGAACCATACACCATAATTATCTTTGTAATATTTGGCAACCACCGAACATTTTGTTTTATTATTTTTTTAAAACTTTTATTACCATCATAATTTTGAATTGAATATCGAAACCGTTTTGATTTAACCCGAGATCAACTACAGTGACAGAGGTGACGTGGCATCATTAGTGGGGATTACTGTAGCTTAATTACCCGGGCGTCACATAGCTTAACCCCTTTGGGACGGTTTACTGATCGTATTCGAATCAGAAGCCTCAAAATTTTTATCTGTTTCTTATACAGTTCTTGTAATCACAAGTATTTGAGTTGTCACAAATATCATATGCGACGGCTTTTACATAGTTGAGTTATCAACTTCACCCTCCGGATTACATAAACCGGCGGTATCATTTATTTATAACCTGGCTTGACTTTTGACTATAAGTCGCCAGCTTATAACAATCATCATCTATGGGGAAGCATTGGCTCCTAAGGATTGGGTTATCACCCTTACTGCATAGGTCATGTAAACCAGCAGTACAAATTCAATATCACAGTGGTTATATGTGAGGTATTATGACCCACCCTGCGGCAAACCGCCAAGAGTTCTTGTGATCTACTTGTGTGCAGGGTAAGACTACATTTGGGTGGTTACCCGCCCTGGCTCTTGACGTTAAGTCGCCAGGGCATATGTTGTTTAAACTCTGTGCAGGGTTTGCAGAATTATGACTTATATAAATGCTTCAGTCCAAGCTCATCATTGAAATTGGTGTCTCAAAAGGGTTATCAATTATTGATTTTCTCAAGGGCTATAGGCCACCGGGTCATAAAAATTCCGGTTTACAATGAAGGCGTATTGAATCGCCATCGGCCAAGAGCCGCCGGGTACTCCGGATTTACTTGTCAACAGATAAGGTATTTGAAATCTTTAAATAGCCAAACTTGGCTGGATTTTCGTTATGATATTGAATGATTGAGGTTCTGAAACCGGGTTATTCAAATCTTTAATAGCCAACATGGCTAGATTTTCATGATGATATTGAATGATTGAGGTTTTCATACCGGATTATATTATTTAAATCTTGAATAGCCAACATGGCTGGATTTCTATTATGATTATCAATAACCAGTATTATGATTGAGGTTTTCAAAGTCACTTTAGCGCAACAGCTATTATCTTTATCAATGGGCATGATTTATTTTACAATGGAGGAAATAGTCCCGAGTCGCTGCAGGCTTACGACCCGGCACTTGGGGGCTACATTATTCAAGTTGAGGTTACATCAAATATGCAAGTCTCATGTCACTGCAAGCATGCACCATGACACTTGGGGGCTAATGCAAAGTCATTTTTATTGGCCTTATTGAAGACCTGACTCATCCCATTGTAATGAGCTGGCCCTTGGGGGCTACCAATTGCTCCTGTTAAAATTCAAGATACATAAGCCTTATTCCATTATATATTGAAGGATCCACTGCTCAGTTGGTAAAGCACAAAGCTCTTAACCTTGTGGACGTGGGTTCAAGCCCCAGGATGGGGGTAACATCATATGATATTATTTTCAATGAAAAGTCCCATCTCATTATTATCTTACTAAGCCGGCCCTTTGGGGCTACACGTTACTGCTCAAATTTACATAATCATATTTACAAAGTCCCTGCTCATTATTACATAATGACCCGACACTTGGGGGCTAATGCATATTGCTCTTTGCTGAAGACAACTCTAGGATGACCCGGCTACACTACTATGACTATAGCCGACTCATGGGGGCTACACAGCTGGATTTTATTTAAAGCCATGGTGATAAGTCCTGGCTTATTCATGCTGATTAAACCGGCCCTTGGGGGCTACAGGTAAATATGGATATAAGGGAGAAATATGTTCAAATTCTCGGTTTTGAGCAGATCGGATTGACCCGGTGTTTGCAACAATCATGATCCGGTGTCACCAATAATTATGACCCGGCGTCGGCTACAGTTATGACCCAGTGCTATCAATATTTACAAGCCGGCAATTTTGGTTATGATAAACCGGCAAATTTTACCTCTTCAAGCCGGCTGAAAGTCAGATGAGTATTTCAAGACCAATATGTTTTAAGCCGGCGCTTTGGAAGCCAATTCAAGTGAATTATTTCTTACAATATTTCTCTACAAGAGACCAATGCCAGCCAATTGACTATGAAGCTGGCCTATTTACCCAGATTTCTCAAAAGAAGTATTTGGATTTTTTGCATTTACAAAGTTTGAACATATCTACTAAAGGAGATTTGCTATGAGTACAAGGGCATGTATCAAGAAGGAAATGATAAGGATCTAAAAATGATCAGGTGCCGGCTTACAAGAATATTTAACCCAGAGTACAACCTGTCAGTTTGTTCTTGTGTTTATGTTCCAGATCAGATTAACATGGATAAATCCAAATTAAACTTGGGGGCTAATGTCGGGGATATACCCCGCGGTATGACCTGGCCGGAAGTATGACCCGGCCGGACTTGGCGCTTCACCGATGACCCGCCGGAGGACTGGTGACTCATAGATCTGGTGGCTCACTGGTCGGACGACTCACGGATGACCCCTATGGCGGCTCACATTGAAGACTAGGCCCACGGCCCAGTAGGCCGGCTCATATTATGGTGGGCCGGCTTAAGACAGAAGGCATGAGGAATATTTCCTTTACAAGGAAGCAAGACCCGTACTTGTATCCGACTTGTAATAGAGAATAAGTTAGTTCTAATCCTAATAGGACTCTACATGTAAGCCGCCCCTTCAACTTATATAAGGAGGGGCAGGGCTCCCCAAAGAGGGACAAGCAAGAAGAAAACAATCTCTAGGGCTAGACACAAAGAGCCGGCTTACCGGCGACTCTCTCGTGATCATAATGAGATCTAGCCTCAAACAACATGTAGGGTTGTTGCCGGATGATGTTTCCCGGGGCCCGAAGCTGTCTAAATCCATGTCTTATGTTGCGTCTCTCGATTCCGCCCAACCCCTCTCAAGCTACCACATAGATGCGTTGGCCTCGCGACTAAGTCCTTACACTAAGGACATCTGCCGTGACAAATCCACGACAGGAGCCAAACAATAACAGCCCGGGCCCAACCGCACTGCCCGACACCGAACATTCTGACACAATCGGAGGCTCTGCCAACGAAATAACACCTTCAGCCCGCGTAATAATGGCCGTTATCACCCCGTGGACGGAACCATTCCTCGCCTACCTCACTAGGCAGGAACTCCCCGAGGACCAAAATGAGGCACGCTGCATAGTGCGGCGATCCAAAGCCTACAAAGTCCATGAGGGAGAGCTTTATAAGAAAAGCACCACAGGAGTCCTTCAAAGGTGCATCTCCGAAGAGGAAGGGCGGAACCTCCTGGCTGAAATTCATGCCGGACTCGGCGGTCATCACGCGGCAGCTCGGTTAATTGTAAGCAAGGCCTTCCGTACAGGCTTTTATTGGCCGACGGCCCGGGCAGACGCCCAAGACTTAAGTCCAACGATGCACCGGTTGCCAGCTCTTTGCAAACCAAAGCCATATGCCACCCACCACCCTCCACACTATCCCCATCACTTAGCCCTTCGTGGTCTGGGGGCTTGACATGGTTGGACCCCTTAAAGGCGGAACCCACAAGCAAAAATACTTACTGGTCATGGTGGATAAGTTCACCAAATGGATAGAAGCCAAGCCTGTTAAGACGGCCGAATCCGGACCGGTGATAGACTTTATATCCGGGGTTGTACACCGTTATAGCGTCCCTCACAGCATTATCATGGATAACGGCACGAACTTTATGGCCGACGAGGTAAAACTCTGGTGCAAAAACATGGGCATCAAGCTCAATTATGCTTCCGTCTATCACCCACAAACTAACAGCTAGGTCGAACGTGAAAATGGTCTCATCATGAGCGGCATCAAACCCAGATTAGTGCGGTCCCTCAAGGAATCTAACACGCACTGGGTAGAGGAGCTCGACTCCATACTCTGGGGGCTGCGGACCACGCCAAATCGCACCACTGGATACACACCATTCTTTATGGTGTACGGCGCAGAGGCAGTTTTACATTGCGACATAATTCATGACTCACCTCGAGTGCGCCTGTACGAAGAAAGAGAAGCCGATCTCGATCGGCAGGACAGGTTGGACGCATTGGAGGAGGAGTGTGACGTGGCAAAAGCCCGTTCCGCATTCTATCAACAGCAGGCTCGAAGATACCAAAGCAGAGAAGTACGGGCCAAAAATTATAATGTTGGCAAATTAGTTCTACGACTACCGGACAAGAAAAAGGACAAACTCAAGCCCAAGTGGGAAGGTCCCTTCATAATTGACCAAGTCCTGACTGGTGGAGCGTACCGCTTGCGAGATGCATCGGATAACCGACTCGAGCCGAACACATGGAACGCAGCCCGTCTCCGAAGATTCTATGCCTAGCGCCGGACTCTGTGTTCGTCTCCTTCCTCTGTCCATTTTTTATATACTTTCTGTCTTACATTCCTCTTCTCTCTCTCTTATAGCCTTTAAAGGCTCATAAAGTGACGCGCTATCCGCGCTCATTAAACCTGGGGTCTTCTTTAAACAGAAGCTTATTTATACGGGCTTCATGCCCAACACATGTGTCACACTTCCGCATGTACCTTTTATTCACCATTATATGCATCGATATGACTTAAGTTTTGGCCAAGCTGGGTTGCCTGGCTCCTGTGTTTACCCCTACGTTCCCGATTGTTCAACTAGGTGGTAAAGGGAGCACCTCTGCGATTGTTACTGCCGGGTCAGCCGGACGTGTACCTCAGACTGGGTGAAGCCGAAAGCTAGCGTTCTTAAGGGAATATTCGGTTGGTGAACTAAAGATGATCTTTTTTATTTTTATCTATACGCCCCCAGATGTTTTTCCTGCGTTTCTTTTCGCAGCATGGACATGCACTTTAGGGCATGCCTCCCAGGGAAAGGAACCCCTAACGGAACTATTCTCCCTGGAAGATGTTTCCTACTAACCATGTAATATAACATAACTAGTCGGGCACTTGTCTGTTCACGCACTAATGACCCCTACGCCTGATCTCCATGCATTCCCCGGTTCCTATATAACCGCATGGGAATTCGGACACACTCCGGACCGTCAGGTCCCGAGGCTGAAGCGAAAAGTTCGGCCATGACAAATGATCTACAATCCGGCTAGAAGGCATTATAAATGTCAATTAAATTACATAGTCATTTTGACTGATTGTATTCCTCTTCAATACCATCTAACAGGCTGTCTAATTTACAGTCCTGCTAGGAATACTTTGCGGCCAACTCTACTTGGCCATATACTAAGCTTACAGGGATCTCCTTCCCATCAGGCCCTACAGGACCGACCTCGGCCATGTGGTTGGGGTCAGCCTTTGTGTACCGCGTCTTCACCATGGCCCAGGCCTCCCTAGCACCATGACAGCAGGCCGATATCTTCCACAATCGGAAGCGACGTTGTGCTCCCTTTAGCTTCTCCGCAAGCTCTCCAAGACCTTCGGGCATGGAGATGGATGGCCACAGGGCCTGGGCGACGTCTTGCATCGCCTGCCGAACTCGATCGAGCAGTTGCGAGAGCTCGGGAAAAAGGTCACCCGTAGAACCGGGCATCTCCTCTGCAGGACGACCTGTTAGCACTCCTACAGACATTGCTCTGTTAGTCGACTTCCTCGCCGAACTTTCTTTCAAAGGTTCGTTCAAGCACTTACTAAATATGCCGCGCCGAAGCCGCTGATTCTCCTTAATGGAGTCTGACAGCTGGGCACGAACATCTTTCAGCTCGACGCCTAGCTTGGTGTTGGCATCTTGGAGCTCGTTCTTCTCCCGTCTCACCTTTGTCAGCACCTTCTCACCAGCCTTTAGCTGGCGTAGGAGGTGTTTCCTTTCCGGATTCAATCCGGCGCCATCTGCAATTTCATTTGTCAGATTCGCACCCATGCTGTGCTTCGCAAAATACTTATCTTTCGAAGTATATATTACCAGAGGGGGTCTCCTTGGGCTCCCCTGCCGCGGCTAGTGCGGCCTCAAGTTGGGCTTTGCACTCTTCCAGCTCCTTGGACAGTAGGGAATTCTTTTCTGTAAGAACCTGCATAACAAATGATCCTTAAATCAGTTATTCTATCTGTTTCAAGTCTCGGGGGCTACTGGTATATATATAATTACCAAAAATTTCTTACCCGTATGTCTTTTACATATTGCTCCGTAGCTCTGGCTAGACTATTTTGAGCAGCACGGAGGTACGCATCTCCCGACTTGAAGGCATCTAACGCCTCTTGGGAGACACAAGCGTCGCGAAGAATTTTCCGGCGACGCCTGTGGTTCATGGCACTCTCCACCTCAGAGTTGGTGGCAGACAACCTGTCCACATCCTCCATCGGAGGAGCGTCCGGTGCGCGCCTTGTGTTCGGCTCCACTTCCGGGCCAGGCTTTGGAGCCTGGCTGGTGGAGGCGCGATTGGCGGTCTCTCCGAATATAGTTCGGCGAGGTCTCTTTGTCCTGAAGAGAGCAGAAGTGTTAATATGCCTCGAAGGTATAACACCTGGGATAAGGGGGCGCGCCATACCTTTGCGCTGGCGCCTCGGTCCGGACTGCACCTCTTTTCTGCCCATGGGGCCCTGTGGCCCTTCGTTGGCTTGTCGCCGCAGGTTCGGCCTCCCATTTCTGCGAGGCTGGGATTAGCCCTGGATAATCAGCCGTAATGGCCACCAGGGCATTGTTCTTGCTCAATTGATGGAACACTCCATCAATCAGCTCCACCGAAAAGTCCGGATCCTCTTGGGAGTCCGGGTCGAGGGACCGTCCTGGGTCCTCGGGTTGTGGAGGAGGGCTATTTATTTCTTTAACAGCCTGGCACAGTTCCTGCGTTGAAATCGCTGGACTGAATATTTAACAATGGGGATATAAAACGGATGGGCAAGATGCGACCACTTACCCAGCTTGGAGGATTGTACATATAAAATCCACCCTTTGGGTCGACGCGGAGAAAATCCTCCTCTTCTCCCTTGTACAAAGCGGACAAGGTCTTTATTAGAGCCGCAGCCGAATCTGGCCCCTTACGGCTGTAGCGGGTGCTGTCGTCCTCCCCGTTGAAGTCCCACATGGGGTGGCCTCTATACTGTAGCGGCTGCACCCCTCGCATGATGCATGCGGCCATGACCACGATCATGGTCAGTCCGGAATGAGCTAACAATCTTCTCCGGCCCATTAGGTAAAAAACGTTCTTGCCGCTTTCCCTCTGAGGGCTCCGTGGACACCAACTTAGGCACTTCTTCAATGGGGCATTGTCAAACTCAGGGAGGTCGATCCGGACAGGATCCGGTAGTGGGACGTCCTCTATGTAAAACCATTCCGAAGGCCAGTCCTCGGACGCCTTCTTTGGGGTTCCGGATAGGTATCCGGTCCCGGCGATACGCCACACTTCGGCTCCGCCCACTTGATACATTGACCCCTTCCGAGAATGGGGCACAAGGAAGAATAGTTGTTTCCACAGCCCAAAATGGGCCTCAACACCCAAAAACAGCTCGCAGAGGGCTACGAAGCCCGCGATATGCAATACGGAGGCGGGCGTAAGATTGTGTAGCTGGAGGCCATAGTACTCCAGTAGCCCCCGGAGAAACGGATGGATTGGAAATCTGAGCCCTCTTATTAGATAAGGGACAAGGCATACCCGCTCTCCTTTGGAGGGATTGGGGGCACTCTCCGCTTGCTCTCCACCATTATAAACGGCAAGACCGGCTCGAACCGGGACCATATAGGCCGGGGGGAGAAACCCCTTGGTCTGGAGCGTCACTAGCTCGCTATGCGGGATGGAGCATCTTTCCCAACATCCAGGCTTAGGGGCTGGAAGGGCGAGGGGAGGACTTGTGGCGGCTGGCCATGGTGGAATGGACCTTTGTCGGATGCGCTCTGATGAACACTCGCGAAAGGGAGAAGGTGTGGTTTGGATCTAAATCCTCGTCCCCTTAAATAGGCGGCTCATTTACGCGGCTAGGGGTGTGGATGTAAAAACACTCAGACTTTTCATATTCATTTGACACGTGGGAGACGGCCATTATTGGGCATAGAAGCCAAGGAGCGCAACATTTACAAGAAACCGGACTTTATTCAACAGGTACATGGAATTTGGAGGAGAACCCGCCTTGCAATGCCGAAGACAATCTGCGCGCCGGACTCATCGTCATTGAAGCCTGGTTCGGGGGCTACTGAGGGAGTCTTGGATTAGGGGGTGTCCGTATGGCCGGACTATACCTTCAGCCGGACTCCTGGACTATGAAGATACAAGATTGAAGACTTCGTCCCGTGTTCGGAAGGGACTTTCCTTGGCATGGAAGGCAAGCTTGGCGATACGGATATGTAGATCTCCTGCCATTGTAACCGACTCTATGTAACCCTAACCCTATCCAGTGTCTATATAAACCGGAGGGTTTTATTCCGTAGGACATCATATTCATACACAACAACAATCATACCATAGGCTAGCTTCTAGGGTTTAGCCTCTCCGATCTCGTGGTAGATCTACTCTTGTACTACCCATATCATCAATATTAATCAAGCAGGACGTAGGGTTTTACCTCCATCGAGAGGGCCCGAACTTGGGTAAAACTCCGTGTCCCATGCCTCCTGTTACCATCCGGCCTAGACGCACAGTTCGGGACCCCCTACCTGAGATCCACCGGTTTTGACACCGACAGCTGTTTTATCAGCTTTTGTTGGAGACCAACAAGGATGTGTCACTATCCTAAACCTTATCTGCATTACTTCCTTTACCATTGCTTAATAAGGCACTCTCCCCCAATATTCTGTCAGCAATCTAAAAGAAGAAACAAGCAGACACATAACAATTTAGCATGTACTAGTATATGAAACTCATTTCGGTGAACCAGTTCATTAGTAAGGTGGACAGGATTAAATTACCAAGTCTTTTATTGCCAAGTACTAGTACATAATAAAAGCATCAAACAAACATATATCTATGTCCTATGGTCACTGCATTGTCTTGCCAATCAAAATAGAGACACGGTTCAAATGATACCAGTTCAAGACAAAGCAGCAGTGAAAGAATACAAAGCATGGGAAACTACACGGCACAACAAGATTTCAGATGGGTACCATGGGTCTACATGTACAACAACACTATTGGCTCTGTTGTGATGCTAGTAATGTGCATGATATGAGAAGTCAATTGTATTCACAATTGAAATTGGAATCAACAGAGCTATTGATAAGGGCAAGCCTGTTAAAGAAATATGTGTGAACATACTTGCTGTGCCATTGCAGTTTTGATTGGATCCTTCAATTTAAAAATAAGTTTGTATGAGTAAGTACAGTGATACAAGAGCAAAGCACTATGCATGGTAGCAATCATAGTTAAAAAAGGCGCGCCTAAGCGAGCGCTTAAGCGTGCCTAGGCTCTAGGCATTGGCGAAACGCATTGCGCTTAACTATGCTTAATCTGTGCATAACTACGCATAAGCATGCGCTTTGGTCAGTAAAGCGCAAGGCGGTGGCAAAACACACAATTAACGCCTAGCACTTTTTTGAACTATGATAGCAATGGAATCTTGAATTAGAATAGTTGTTCTTCAGGTTTAGGCACTTGTTATACATGAACAGAGTATAGTAAGACGCAAGAATATAGTACTTAAAAATAGAAAATGAGCTCATAGACCTTACCACATTCTTGGTTCGAGACCAGTACAGAACAAGGCATTCCTAGTCATCGTCCAGTAAATGTGTCTCAGGAGACGTTAGGGAATTTGATGAGTTTCTTTGTCGGTGAAGTACGTTTTCTTCAGGTAATTCCGATACTGCCACCAAGCATTCTTGAAGATAGCAGAGGTATTAGTACATGTTACTTCATCCTGAGTTTCCAAATCGGTCCTTCTCTATAGAAAAAATGGGAAATTTTGTTGTATTATAACCATCATGGAGGTAGGATGTAGCGACCAGACCTCAACCAGTCTGATCTCTGTGCTCCGGTTTCATCCCTGGATCAGTAATGCTGACACCACACAGTACTCGGAGGATTTATAGCAGAGTAGCAATCACACACTTATTACATCGAGTGTCTCAAAAGAGAACTTATTACAATAAATATGGCTTAAGGCCATCTAATAACGATAACAGCGGAAGGCTTGGAAGATAAGTGAGTCCATCAACTCCAACGGCATCACTGAGTATAGAACCACGACCTAAAACTCCTTCATCGTCGTCTGAAAAGTCTGCAACATTACCATTGCAGCCCGAGAACGGGTCAGCACATGGAATATGCTGGCAAGGTAACACATAGAGAGTAATGGAATGAAACAACTATACTATATGCATATTTGGCTGGTGGAAAGCTCTATGGTTATAGTTTTTGCGTAAAGCCAATTTTTCCCTACTTCAAAGGAATAAATTTAATTACTATCATGGTGGTTGTTAAACATTGAGAATGGTTGACAGCATTCTCAATCCCAATTAAGCATCATCATTTAACAAACCCAACAAAATTAACTTTAGAGTAACATGTTGAGATTCACATGATAATCCAGGTACTAGATACTCAAGATGTCCATAACCGGGGACACGGCTAACCATGATTAGTTTATTACACTCTGCAGAGGTTTGCGCACTTTTCCCCACAAGACTCGATCGCCTCCGTTGAATTTCTCGCACTACATGGTGTTTGAGAAACGGATGACCGAGACATAGTCTTTCAGAAGCGCTAGCACCTTACGTTGTATAGATCGGTACACCTACTTTCCCCTACATCTGCTAGTCTACCCTGTAAGAGTTCGCATGACTTAATCAACTATGCCAGAGCCCATAATGGCTTGTGGCTGCACACGGAAGTTTCTAGTATGAATAATCTCATGATCCCTTTGAGCCTGGGTGGCGGTCTAAAAGAAAAACAGGCAAGTCCTGGAATACCCAGGTGCCTCAATCCACCCAGATGTGTGTTTAGGTTGCCACCTTAGATAAACCATTAATTAACAATCTCACATCTATCATGGATATCACTCACCCAATCCACGTCTACTAGCATAGCATTGCATAATAAGCAAATGTAGAAATAACTCCCAAAGGTTTGATAACAAACAGGTAATAGGTACTACCTCATCTACTTCCCATCCCACAATTTAATTAGATCCTAATCATGCAATGTGTGAGGATTGATCTAATGTAATAAAACTGGGTTGTAGAAAAGGTATGATCAAAGTGTTACTTGCCTTGCTGATGATCCGCGAAACCTAGAGATTCGAAGTAACAGGCGGCGCACTCCGGGTATTCTATCGCTGGCAAACAAACAAGCATACAATAAGTACTCAACTAATGCACAGGTAAAACTCAAATAGAAGATCTAACCAGAAGGTTCAACTTAAGAACCCCGGTTTGCAAAAAGAATCAAATCGAACAAAGCAAAAGAAATCAAACGGCGAAAAAAATCAACTTCGTCATAGTAATCTGGTTCTAAGTCAAATTTTACAGTAGCAAAAACTCGTTTAAGTTGATTATTTGGAAAGAGGGTTTCGAGACGAAACTCCAGGCGCTTGAATCGCCTGATTCTGATAAACGAGCGAAAAGTTATACTAAAATGAAAATCGGATCAGAAATCGCGATCAGAAAATAACCGCGGAAAATCCGACGAAAAAGAAAAACAACGAACAGATTAATCGTTAATTAACCTAATCCGAAAATAATTAAAATAATAAAATAATATTAAAAATAATAAAAAAATAATAATAAAAAAATCGAATATAAAAACGACGAAAAAAGATATTTTTTTAGCAAAAGAAAATTCGGCACGGAAGTCGAGGCGGTGGTGAACCTTGGGCGGCGCGCTGCTCCGGCGGCGGCGGCGGCGAACCTCGGGCGCGCGGCTGGTGTGGGCTGGGGGCTCGGGTGTGGCGCTATATAAAGGCGCCCCGGGGCGGAGTCCCGCTCGGGTACGGCCCATAGTCGGTTTCGTTTTTTTTAATAATTGCGCTCGGAAGAAAAATAAAAAGAAATACTAAACGGACTCCAAAAATCATGAAATAAAATTTCCCGGGTTTCTAAAATCAAGCCCGATAAAGTGCACATTTATTTGGGCCCAAACTACAACTTTGAAAAACGCGTATTTTTCCTAAATTCAATTAAAAATACCGAAAAACTCCGAAATAAAACTTATTTGATTTTTTTATTAAATCCTCAATATTTCTATATTTTGGGAAAGTCATTTTATTCCCTCTCTCATATCTTTGTAATAGAAATAATTGACGATAAAATAAATAAAATCAAATGATCCTGTTTACAAAATTTGAGAAAACTCAAATATGTAAATAACGAAATCCCCAACTCTCTCCGTGGGTCCTTGAGTTGCTTAGGATTTTCTAGGATCAAAACCAAACGCAAAATAAAATATGATATGCATGATGATCTAATGTATAACATTCCAAATTGAAAGTTTGGGATGTTACAAACCTACCCCCCTTAAGATGAATCTCGCCCTCGAGATTTGGGTTGGCTAGAAAATAGGTGAGGGTGGTCCTTGAGCAAATCTTCCTCTCGCTCCTAGGTGGCTTCATCCTCCTTGTGGTGGCTCTACTAAACTTTACAAAACTTGATAACCTTGCTGCGAGTGACTCGGCTGGCAAACTCGAGAATCTTGACTGGTTTCTCCTCATAGGTCAAATTGTTATCCAACTGAATCGCTTCCAATGGCACTGTGTCTCTCAAAGGTATGTCAGCCATCTCCGCGTGACACTTCTTCAACTGAGAAACGTGGAACATGTCATGAACTCCTGTCAATCCTTCTGGCAATTCCAACTTGTAGGCCACTTCTCCCATACGTTCCAAAACTCGATATGGCCCTACAAATCGTGGCGCTAACTTCCCCTTAACTCCAAAGCGCTTAATCCCTCGAAGTGGGGATACTCGAAGATAAGCTCTGTCTCCGACTTCGTAAACTGTCTCCTTGCGTTTAGAATCTGCGTAGCTCTTCTGCCTGGACTGGGCTACCTTGAGCCTATCGCGAATCAACTTCACCTTCTGTTCAGACTCTTTAATCAGATCTGGTCCAAACAACTGGCGGTCTCCAACTTCGTCCCATGACAACGGTGTCCTGCACCTCCTTCCGTACAAAGCTTCGAAAGGGGCCATCTTCAAACTGGTCTGATATCTATTATTGTAAGAGAACTCTGCATATGGAAAATTATCGTCCCAACTAAATCCATAATCTAGCGCACAAGCTCTCAGCATATCCTCCAAAATCTGATTGACTCTCTCGGTCTGTCCATCTGTCTGCGGATGAAAAGCTGTACTAAATTCTAGCCTAGTACCCAAAGTCTCATGCAACTGCTTCCAGAACTTTGAGGTAAACTGGGTTCCTCTATCTGATACGATGCTCCTCGGAACTCCATGCAGACATACGATCCTGGTCATGTATATCTTTGCCAACTTAGCACTGGTGTAAGTGGTCTTTACTGGGATGAAATGAGCTACCTTCGTCAATTGATCAACTACAACCCAAATCGAGTCATAGCCTGAACGAGTCCTTGGTAATCCCGTGATAAAATCCATGCCTAGCTTATCCCACTTCCATTCGGATATCGGCAATGGTTGCAACAATCCTGCTGGCTTCTGATGCTCTGCCTTTACTCTCTGACATACGTCACAAACTGCTACATACTCCGCAATATCCTTCTTCATTCCGGTCCACCAGAAAATATCCTTCAAATCCAAGTACATCTTGGTATTTCCTGGGTGAATCGAATACGGTGAATCATGTGCCTCTTGCAGAATCAACTTTCTGATCTCCGGGTCATTGGGTACATAAATACGGTCTTCAAACCATAGGGTGTCGTGCTCATCCTCACGAAATCCCTTATATTTTCCTTGGCTCATTTTCTCTTTTATAGAAGCAATCTCCTTGTCAGATTTCTGAGCCTCTCTGATTTTATCCATCAATGTTGAATGAATCTCCAATGCTGCCACATAGCCTCTCGGAACTATCTCCAAACCTAGTTCACGAAGGTTTTCTGCTAACCCCTGGGGTATTTCTCCCGTCATTAACGTATTGACATGACTCTTACGGCTCAATGTGTCAGCTACTATATTAGCTTTTTCGGGATGGTAATGCAATCTCATATCATAATCCTTGATGAGCTCCAACCATCTCCTTTGTCTGAGGTTCAACTCCTTCTGCGTGAAAATGTACTTCAAACTCTTGTGATCCGTGTACACCTCACAATGATTTCCAATGAGGAAATGTCTCCACATCTTCAATGCATGTACTACGGCTGCTAACTCCAAATCATGCGTGGCATAATTCAATTCGTGAGGCTTCAGTTGTCGTGAAGCATACGAAACAACTCTTCCCTCCTGCATAAGCACTGCTCAAGTCCTCGACATGAAGCGTCGCAATACACCTCATAATCCTTGGTTTGATCTGGCAAAATCAACACTGGTGAGGTAACCAAACGTTTCTTCAATTCCTTGAAACTAGCCTCACACTCCTCAGTCCATTTGAACTTAGTATCCTTCTTCAGCAACTCCGTCATAGGCTTCGCAATCTTTGAGAAGTTCTCAATAAATCTCTGGTAGTATCCTGCGAGTCCCAGAAAACTCCGGATCTCTCCAACTATTGTTGGTGCTTCCCAATTGGTCACAGTGATAACCTTGGTGGGGTCAACTGCTATTCCTTCTCCGGATATAACATGTCCGAGGAATCCAACTTCCTTCAACCAAAACTCACATTTGCTAAACTTGGCATATAACTGATGTTCTCTGAGCTTCTCAAGTACCAATCGCAAATGTTTGTTATGCTCCTCTTCATTCTTTGAGAATACCAGAATATCATCGATGAAAACCACGACGAACTTATCCAAAAACTCCATAAACACTTTGTTCATCATGTTCAAATAGGCAGGTGCGTTAGTCAGTCCAAATGACATAACGGTATACTCATACAGTCCATATCTTGTGGTGAATGCTGTCTTAGGTATGTCCTGCTCTCGAATCTTCAACTGATGGTACCCTGATCGCAAATCGATCTTGGAAAACACTTTAGCCCCTTGCAATCGATCAAACAGATCATTGATCATTGGTAGCAGGTACTTGTTTTTGATTGTTACTTCGTTCAATCCTCGATAATCAACAACCATTCTTAACGATCCATCCTTCTTCTCCACTAGAAGTATTGGTGATCCCAAGGCAAAGAACTTGGGCGAATGTAACCTTTATCCAGTAACTCCTTAATCTGCTTCTTAATTTCCACCAAATCCTTTGCGGGCATCCTGTATGGTCTCTTCGATATTGGCCCAGTGCCTGGCAAAAGCTCAATCAAAAACTCAATGTCTCTATCCGATGGCATGCCTGGCAACTCTTCTGGAAATACGTCAGGAAAGTCCTTTACCACTGGTACTTCCTCTTGCACAACTCCTGATAAGGAATTTACTTGTGTCCTCTTTGGCACATGCCGGGATACATACTTGATCCTTCTCCCTTCTGGTGTGGTAAGCAAAATTGACTTACTAGCACACTCAATATTCCCTTCATACTTTGATAACCAATCCATGCCTAATATCACATCCAATCCTTAATGGTAAATCTGGGGTCACGTCTGGGAGGCATTTAAGGGTTTAGAAAAGATGAGATATAAGAATAGAGGGGGTCTAAAGAGAAAACACTACCCATATGCACATGAGGCAAAAGCAAACAATTCACTTCATTCAATCAAACAAAGGCATACAATCGATCTAGCTATCGCAAAAGTGCTTGGACTACTAAATTTACATGGTGGACTACTACTACTGGTGAGGTGGTCTACTAGAAATATTCTACGGTTGTAGACTCCATGATATCCGCTCCAGCTTCATCAACATAGTCATCATCGCTACTATCTGCTTCCGAGTCGGTGCCGTCGATAATGATGTAGTCTTCCGGGCTAATCTCCTTGGGTTCTTCGTCTTCATCTACTGGTGTCGGGCCTCCCATAAATATTCCAATCTTCTTGATCAGGTCGTCATTCTTCTCCACCAATACTTCAATTTATTCTTCATAATCTTCACGTGTAGCCTTGAGTTCTTCCTCCAGTTCCTTGATTCTAGTCTTAGCCTTCTTCAGACCTATCATGTCGGCGCACATCTGATTCTCCTGTCGTCGGATGTGCTGGTTTAACTCCTGGATAAAAGCTGCAATTGATCTATCTTTCCTGGTGCTGATCATCTCCCAGTGTTCATCTCGGCGTCCGCAAATCTGGTAGATAGTATCCTTGAGATCCTTGCGGTAGACTTCTCCAATGCGTCCCATGGCAATGTGAGCTGCCATACTCTTTCCTAGACTCCAAGTTGGGGCATCAAAAGAAAACTCTATGGGCTCAGTGACTGGCATGAATGTCCTTCCTGGAACTTGAACTTGAATCATCCAGCGCCCTTCTTCAGGTAAAGTGGCGTTGTAGGTTCCCGTGAAGCTTGGTACTCCTATGTTCAGGTATCTAGTGACTTCCTTCAAGTGGCGTCCAAAAGGGTGTATCTTCATATGGTTGTGTGAACTTGTTCCTTGCATCCGACATCCTAAAGAGTAGAAAAGATGAGAAGTCAGAAGAGAAGAGAGTGAGTAGTGATCTAGGTCTTTTAGCTTAGTGGTCGTGTCCTACAGTTAGCGTGTGCTCTGATACCATCTCTGTAGCGACCAGACCTCAACCAGTCTGATCTCTGTGCTCCGGTGTCATCCCTGGATCAGTAATGCTGACACCACACAGTACTCGGAGGATTTATAGCAGAGTAGCAATCACACACTTATTACATCGAGTGTCTCAAAAGAGAACTTATTACAATAAATATGGCTTAAGGCCATCTAATAACGATAACAGCGGAAGGCTTGAAAGATAAGTGAGTCCATCAACTCCAACGGCATCACTGAGTATAGAACCACGACCTAAAACTCCTTAATCGTCGTCTGAAAAGTCTGCAACATTAACGTTGCAGCCCGAGAATGGGTCAGCACATGGAATATGCTGGCAAGGTAACACACATAGAGAGTAATGGAATGAAACAACTATACTATATGCATATTTGGCTGGTGGAAAGCTCTATGGTTACAGTTTTTGCGTAAAGCCAATTTTTCCCTACTTCAAAGGAATAAATTTAGTTACTATCATGGTGGTTGTTAAACATTGAGAATGGTTGACAGCATTCTCAATCCCAATTAAGCATCATCATTTAACAAACCCAACAAAATTAACTTTAGAGTAACATGTTGAGATTCACATGATAATCCAGGTACTAGATACTCAAGATGTCCATAACCGAGGACACGGCTAACCATGATTAGTTTATTACACTCTGCAGAGGTTTGCGCACTTTTCCCCACAAGACTCGATCGCCTCCGTTGGATTTCTCGCACTACATGGTGTTTGAGAAACGGATGACCGAGACATAGTCTTTCAGAAGCGCTAGCACCTTACATTGGATAGACCGGTACACCTACTTTCCCCTACATCTACTAGTCTACCCTATAAGAGTTCGCATGACTTAATCAACTATGCCAGAGCCCATAATGGCTTGTGGCTGCACACGGAAGTTTCTAGTATGAATAATCTCACGATCCCTTTGAGCCTGGGTGGCGGTCCAAAAGAAAAACAGGCAAGTCCTGGAATACCCAGGTGCCTCAATCCACCCAGATGTGTGTTTAGGTTGCCACCTTAGATAAACTATTAATTAACAATCTCACATCTGTCATGGATATCACTCACCCAATCCACGTCTACTAGCATAGCATGGCATAATAAGCAAACGTAGAAATAACTCCCAAAAGTTTGATAACAAACAGGTAATAGGTACTACCTCATGTACTTCCCATCCCACAATTTAATTAGATCATAATCATGCAATGTGTGAGGATTGATCTAATGCAATAAAACTGGGTTGTAGAAAAGGTATGATCAAAGTGTTACTTGCCTTGTTGATGATCCGCGAAACCTAGAGATTCGAAGTAACAGGCGGCGCACTCCGGGTATTCTATCACAGACAAATAAACAAGCATACAATAAGTACTCAACTAATGCACAGGTAAAACTCAAATAGAAGATCTAACCATAAAGTTCAACTTAAGAACCCTGGTTTGCAAAAAGAATCAAATCGAACGAAGCAAAAGAAATCAAACGGCGAAAAAAATCAACTTCGTCCTAGTAATCTGGATCTAAGTCAAATTTTACAGTAGCAAAAACTTGTTTAAGTTGATTATTCGGAAAGAGGGTTTCGAGACGAAACTCCAGGCGCTTGAATCGCCTGATTCCGATAAACGAGCGAAAAGTTATACTAAAACGAAAATCGGATCAGAAATCGCGATCAGAAAATAACCGCGGAAAATCCGACGAAAAAGAAAAACGACGAACAGATTAATCGTTAATTAACCTAATCCGAAAATAATTAAAATAATAAAATAATATTAAAATAATAATAACAAAAATCGAAAATAAAACCGACGAAAAAAAATGTTTTTTTAAAAAAATTGGCACGGAAGTCGAGGCGGCGGCGAACCTCGGGCGGCGCGCTGCTCCGGCGGCGGCGGCGGCGAACCTCGGGCATGGGGCTGGTGTGGGCTAGGGGCTCGGGTGCGGCGCTATATAAAGGCGCCCTCGGGCGGAATCCCGCTCGGGTACGGCCCATAGTCGGTTTCATTTTTTTTAATAATTACGCTCGAAAGAAAAATAAAAATAAATACTAAACAGACTTCAAAAATCATGAAATAAATTTTCCCGAGTTTATAAAATCAAGCCCGATAAAGTGAACATTTATTTGGGCCCAAACTACAACTTTGAAAAACACGTATTTTTCCTAAATCAATTAAAAATACCGAAAAACTCCGAAATAAAACTTATTTGATTTTTTTTATTAAATCCTCAATATTTCTATATTTTGGGAAAGTCATTTTATTCCCTCTCTCATATCTTTGTAATAGAAATAATTGACGATAAAATAAATAAAATCAAATGATCATGTTTACAAAATTTGAGAAAACTCAAATATGTAAATAACGAAATCCCCAACTCTCTCCGTGGGTCCTTGAGTTGCTTAGGATTTTCTAGGATCAAAACCAAAAGCAAAATAAAATATGATATGCATGATGATCTAATGTATAACATTCTAAATTGAAAATTTGGGATGTTACATAGGATGTATGGGACAAAGCAAAGTAATTGTCATGAATAACACTACTTACACATAACTCCTGGACAAACACCTGCAACTGGCATTTTACTTCATCTTTATTATAATATTTCCAAGATGGGAAGATAAGCACATACGATTTGACAACATCAAATGCGATAGATGCTAAACTATGACTAGTTGGTTGTGCTTCCTCCATAGGAATAGGCGTACTAACTGGTGGAGTTGGGGTTCGCCGTGGTAGTACTGGCCCTTTGGGCACTAGAGCTGCCTTACTAACTGCTCTTGTTTGGGAGCTCTATGGTGGAGATGGTGCTGTGTCAACAGGAACTGGGTTACTATCTGCTGGAGTGGGGGTTAGATTGGGTGAAGCTGGTTCTCTGTCCATCGTAGTAGGGGTACAATCTGCGAGAGTTTGGGTTATGTGTGGTAGGGCTGGTTCTCGTGCATGTATAACCGGGGTGCTATCTCCACCAAGAGGTATCACTGTTTTATTTGAAGACCATGTTTTAGTCCGCTAGATGCCGGCATCACCCGCTCCAATTCAAATGGCTGATAAATAGGAAACATAGTTGAATGTACAGACATTGTATGAAAGACAAATGCAATAGATAGTGTGGAAAAAAGAGGTCATGAAATAGTTGACATGTATATTGTTTAACTAAAGCGGATAGAATGACATAATTTCACATATACGGTGTCTATCTAAACTGGATAGGATAGCATAACATAATTTAAAGAATGATGAATAACTAAACAGGATCGCATGGCATAATTCACCTACATGTTATCTAAGTAATCAGGATCGCATCATTTAATTCACATATGTGATTTATATGCTAAACAGAGGGCATTAGATATGATGTCTGAACTAAGAACATGGTGTTGAATATTGTGTATACGATGTCTAATCTATGTAATGCAAGACACCATATGCATGATATGAGCAGTATAACCGTGCCAAGTTAGAGCATACACCTCGGTGGGGGAATAGGACTGGTCATCTATCTCTGAATCCATCTCTGAGGAGCTATTGGGACCCAACAAGAGATCTGCTTCGACATGTAGCACTGTCTGCTCTAAAGGCCTTGTTTTCACTCCAGATTTTTCAATCTCCCACCCAAATGGCTGATTCACAGGAAGAGTAGTTTAATGTACAAACATTGTCGACAAATGGAAATGTAATGAAGAAAAGGATGGGCAAGATATCATTCAAATATATGATGCCTGGTTAAACAGCATGGCATTGCACATTTCACGTATATTATGGCTGGCTAAAAGACATGAGACTACACAATTCCCATATATGATATAGAAACTAAACAGGTGGCATTACAGAACATGTCTAAACTAAGCAGATGACATATATGATGTCAAAAGTAGGCACTGCAAGGCAACATATGCATGATATAACTAACATCATCATGCCAAGATAGAGCAAACGCCTTGGGGGTAAATAGGAGTGGTCAGCGGCGTCTTAATCCGCCTCAGAACAGATATCTTCCTCTGGATTACAATTTGGAGAGGGGTGGGGAGGGTTTGCCATTGAACCCACCATGGAGGGATGTCTGCATGACATTGTATTGCCGTGCAAAACTCTTGTCTTTTTCTCTACATGTTCAGCATGACTGTGTACAATATCTGACATGCATACGAAAAAAATATGGTGAGATTATGTAAGGAGAGCATGCAGAAATTTAGAGTGATGGTAACAACCAGTGGATGGATCCAAAAATAATGATAGCAGGCTGATGATTGCTTTAATTTAATAAAAATACAGATGATGGTTTCTTTACTATTTGTTTCCCACCCAAGATGAACAACATAGGAATACCCTAGGTGAACCAGATATTAGACAGAGATACTATTCATTGCTTCATCGATATGTGCCCCACAACTAATTTAGAACTCAAGTTTGAACATTAATTTGGACCTGACTTGGAGTCCAAGAGGTGAACAGGACGATAAAGTACCAGATAATTTTAAGCAATGCATAACATAAGCAGAATAAAAAGAGTGTGACCTCTCTTGTGGACCCGTGTACTCCCTAGGTTCATCTGCTGAGTCGATGATGGTGTTGCCGTTGCGATGGGTGCCGACGACAGGGAAGGAGATCTGAGGTAGTGAAAGATGGTCAGGAGTCGTGATGTCTGGTTTGGTGGATGTTTCTGTCGATGGAGCACCTCAGGTGAGGTGGACGACGTCACGGCAGGAGCAGGACAAACCACACAAAGTTCCCTTCAACACCTACCTGTAACTGAAGTAATTCTGTAAGGGCTCATTTGGCTTGCATGATTCTAAAAACGCAGGGATAGGAAAAATACCGAAATAGGATAGGAATGCACATGGTAAACAGAGCATTTGTAAACACATGATTTCTGTCAACTTGGGTGTTTGGTTTACAGGAATTGGAAGAGCAGAGGAATGCAAAGGAACATGGCCAAAATAAAGTGAAACCATATGAAAGCTTGTACAGTTAGAATGTTATTCTGGCACTAATGCACTTGGTCTTGTTTTCATGCATAGGATTTTGAAAAGTAGGTCCAGACAGATGTTTTGCTTCATTCCTTTCAACAAAATGCATGAATAATTGAATAGTGGAGTGCCATTGGAAAATTCCCTATTGCTATGTTTTTCCGTCGACCCAAAATAGCCCTAATGGATCGACATGAATGTATAGTAATAAGTGATGCAAAAAGTGTACAACCTCTTTGCCGTGGCCGTGTCGACCTCAGCATCATTGGGTTGGTCGCTGAAGCAGTTGAGGCAGAGGTGGTTGTCGGAGGTGTGGAGGAAGATCTAAGGAATCTATAGACGGCGTCCAGGGCACTGCTCTGTTGTGATGGATCGTTCTGTCGTTGGAGCAGCCCCGGTGAGCCGTAAGACGTCAAGGCTGAAGCAACACAAGACACACATCGTCAATCTCAAGTGGGATTCTAATAGCATCTCCAATAGATGATGTATGTAAAATTTACATCACCAAAAACCACCTGACTACAACAGATGAGGTAAAAAATGTTGACTCTGAACTTAACTGTTGAAACTGAAATTTACTGTGGAATCTGAATGTTACTGTCGAAACTGAACGCGATGGTGGCAGAGAGGCACTTGACATGTAGTTTAGGGAGGGCATGCAGTTCATCTTCAACCTGCACCCCCCCTCAGCTGCCAGCCACCACCGGCCGAACCGCTGGCCCCAGCGCCTCCTCGCCGCCCCGAAACAACTCCCCACCACCGGTCCGCCGCCGCCTCGGCCAGCCCTATAGGCCCCCACCTCTCCGGCGAGCCCCCGTCCCCGCTGCGGGTGGTTCTTCCTTAACTCTGGCGAGACCCCCCCACCCCCTGAAAATCGACTGACCCAAAAGTCGATTCAGTCGACTGAAGTGTAGCTAAATCGGATTAGAGCAGCAGCACGAGGGAGGGGGAGAGCAGCAGCAGCGCGAGCGAGCGAGCGAGAGCTGGAGCAGCAGCAGCTGGGCGATCGAGCGAGAGCCGGAGCAGCAGCAGCAGCAGCGCGAGCGAGCGAGCGAGTGAGAGCCGGAGCAGCAGCCGCTGGGCGAGCGAGCGATCGAGCAAGAGCCGGAGCAGCAGCAGCAGCGTGAGCGAGCGAGCGAGAGCCGGAGCAGCAGCAGATCCGGCTGGTACGGCCGCCGCCGCCGAAGGGGCCTTGCACTGGGGGAGAGCCGCTGTGGAGATGTCGACAGCATCGCCAGCTTGAAGGTAGCCGCTCCATGGGGGTGCGAGATGGAGCACCGTCGGCGCCGGGAGGTCGAGCTAAGGAGAAGGTGCGATGCGATGAGTGTACAACCTCTTTGGTGGCGTTGAGTAGGCCTCGGCTTCTTCCGAGGAGTCGGTGAGGATGATGCGGTTCTGGTGGAGCAGCTTAAGGCGGCACTGTGGGGATGGACCAGCCGCGATAGACAAGGTGATCATCGGAGCAGCTCCTTGGAGGTGGAGGACGGGACGGCTGAACCGGCGGGACGACGAGATGGACGACGGATCGTCATCCGGGGAGATGGACGAGGGACGTCCAGCTGTTGCGGTGGACGACGTCGTCGGGGAAGAGGCCCTGGCTGTGCAGCGGTGAGGTGGCGGACAGAGGAGGGTGGGGTTTTGCGGCTGGAGCGGAGAGGTTATGGCGGCCTGGGATTTCGAATGGCGAAAAGTAGGCGATGGGAGGGGGTGAACCATGACTTAGGGATGCGCTTGTCCAAAATGTAGGGTGTGTTACAAAAGTACCCCCTGTCGATTTGAACTAGCGGCCCTTTTGGCTCAAGGTTAGAAGGGGGATTTTGCGTGTCGGGATTTGGCAGCTGGAGGGAGTTTTTGCGTGCGTTGTAATTTCGGGATAGCAAGGCGCGGGTTGTGAAGGTGCCAGTTTTGGGAGCACGATATCTGAATATTCGGGATATAACAAGGCGCGGGTTGAATTTTAGGGACAAGCCTAACATGTAATATTGTACTTGTACATACCAAATCAATTCGCACTTCCCTCGGCCAAAAAGAAAACGAAAAAAATAAAACTATTCACACCACACAAAGAGAGAGTCTTGCCCCGTTTTACTATAAAAATGCTATTTAAAGCTACTCATACCAACAATTTAGTGCAATTAAATGCTATTCGGTAGTATGAATCCATGTTATGTCCAATTAAATTTTTTCGCTTGCTGTATAATGCATGTAACCTACCCATACCAACATTTTAGTGCATTCCAAATGTCTATACTACCGCTGCAATTCCAACTGAATTTGAATTCGTTTCTCTATTTCAATAAGAATCTACAATCATGATTGTTGCCAACTTCAACCATCATTCATGTATTACCTTAATAAAACACCACATGATTACTATAGAGATAGATATGAACTATGTGTACTACAGGAACTCGAATTCTATTTTTTGAATACACTTGATGTTGATTCCAAATAATAGTACATTTGATGTACTAACTATATATTCATAATCTAAACCATGTTCCATATGTGTACGCCGTGTTTATCACACATAGTATAGTGCCCCACCCCCTACATTATGACAAGTATTTAGACCTGAGCTGCAAAAGCCACACATTAGCCCAAATTATGATCAATGTTCTATATGTTATACATAGTACTAGCAAGATGCCCATGCGTTCCACAGAACATCAACATGATCAAGGGGGGCCTAATTTGCAAATATGGAGAGGGGTGTGGGTATGTTTTTTCAAAATTGCCATAGTTTCCTTCCTATCCGTCAGATATAAATCGGACGGCCTATATTGCAGGATGGCACCATCATCAACAACTCCGTTTTTATAAGAGTAGAGATAAAATATATTATATGTAGTATAACATGTTCATAACCACACCATGTGTATCACCGTTATATATATTCACACATGCGTCAGTTTAAAACACTATGATAAATTCTTCAAATATCTGAATTTGCTTTTTATAATGAAGTATGATCTCTATTCGTCTTTTACACCCGCACAATCCTCTTATCTTTATATCTAGCTAGCGCTAACTTTCTCTCGTGCATGCAGACGCCCGTATCCCTCTCACCCTCCCTCAGCATTCTCTAGCTCCATCGCGCAAATTCGTCTTTTCACTTTAGGTCGTTCACCCACGGTGTGTGTAGGCCCCCTAGCTCCTTCTTTACGGCACACATCGATCGATATGCCTCTCTAGTCAGGTGTGCCTAGCACAAACACAAGCTTCCCCTCTTCTCTTATCACCGTCCATGCCTCACTCCCACCACTCTTTTCATCGATCTCGTACTCGCACACTCCTTCCCCCTCGATATAGTATGACTCTCGCACCACCTCCTAGATGCATCCCTCTCTCTCTATCCTTCTCCCCGTGCCTCATTTGCTTCTAACACACACATGCATGTATACCGATCGATCTCCCAACATATACCTAGGTCGACTTTAACTATTCCCCCCCATCGATCGGCGTACCTCACAAGTTATGTCTCTCCTTTCTCTGACAAAGGACGATTAATCTTCCTATGTAGTTATGTCTGCTTACCACATCCATATCTTTCCCCCCTTATCATTCGTGCATGCCTCCTGACCCATCTCTCACACGCACGTGCATAGACAGGCAGCCATCCCCTCTCTTATTGATATTGCAGGCGTGCCCTCCGGTTGTTTAGCAAGCCTATCCCACCATTTGTTAGAAGCAACTCCACTACCACCCCCTCCAACACTCTAGCTCCGTCTCTCTCCCAACCTTATTCCTCTCCTACACATATGCATGGATGTCGATCGATCTCCCTTAATACATGAGGTAGATCGATCTCCCTTAATACATGAGGTAGGCCTCTCTCCTCCTCCGCACATATACCAGCCATTGTACCTCTATAGTTAATTAGGCCTCCCCCCCCACCACACACCGATAGTCGAGCACTGTAGGTAGGTATCCATGCCACAGAGACAAACCACACATGTCCCCTCTCTCGTTCTAGTAGGCCAGCCACTCTATATCTTTGACGTGGGCACACACAAATTCGATGGCACTGTTTATCGACCGCGCGCGCACATACACACATCATCCCTCTCTTCGATTCTATGGACACCTCAAGTTGATGATACCTCCACTCTCTTCCTGTGGATCGCCCCTTCTATATATATGATATATCCAGGACTCTATTTCACGCAGATTGCATATGTTACATTTTTCGATTGACCCCCCCCCCATCCCCTAAAAAAACTCTCATGAACCCACACACTATATCTCTCTACATTTGTATCTCTCTCACACAACCCCGCGTAGGTGGTGTACATATACAAGAAGAGAATAGGTGCACCGTGCACACGTACTCACACGGGTACACGGTGGAGCACATTTTTGTACGAAATGGCAGCCCACGTGCTAATTTGAACGCGTGTAGAGGTTGTTTACCTACGGAGGTCGTGTACCACGCGTGCATGAAACAAAGTTCGACTTGATGCATTGGTGCGTTATTTTTAAATAAAGTTATATCGCTCAATGGCACGTACACAGAATATAAAACGATTTTTATGGAGAAAAAGGTAGTCCGCTGCACTATATACAATGGAGCCTCCCTGCCTGGTTTGTCTCTCTTCAGAGTATCTCACACAATGCTGCGGTGGCCTCTCTCTCTCTCTCTCACCGTTGGTCACTGATCCGGCCGCATCCCGTCCGCCGTCGGAAAGGGAGGACGTGCATCGTTTCTCCATTCGACGGCGCCGAGGCAGCACGTCCCGATCTGCGGTACACGCCGTTCTCTCTGACCAAGCTCCGGCGCTGTAGGGCCTACGCCACCTGCTCGATGTCGCAGTATGGGCAGATTCCGCCCACCGCCGCTCACCTAGTTACATCCCAACGACCTCCAGGTATCCCCTCCGGCTTTGCTCCACTGCCCGTCTTCCCATGTCGCTTCATGTGGATCTTCCATAGTTCTTTGCACAAAACGTAGCTCGTCCGGCGTACTTTCCATATTGCAATCTCGTCCTCACACCGTTTTAGACAAACACAACCATGTTGTTATCTTCCCTTAGGACAAGGAATATGGTACTTTTTTGTCATCGCAAATGTCATCAACAATATTTGTCTTTTCACAAATTTCAAATGGGCATATTTTAGAGTGTAGATTCACTCATTTTTCTTCGTATGTGTACTCCCTCCGTTCCTAAATATTTGTCTTTTTAGAGATTTCAACAAGTGACTACATACAGAGCAAAATGAGTGAATCTACACTCTAAAATATTTCTATATAAATCTGTATGTAATAGTCCATTTGAATCTCTAAAAATACAAATATTTGAGTAGTCACTCGTTGAAATCTCTAGAAAGATAAATACTCCGGAGTATATTTAAGAACCAAGGGGGTAGTGCACAG
Source organism: Triticum monococcum (assembly GCA_034509565.1). Taxonomy (NCBI): domain Eukaryota; kingdom Viridiplantae; phylum Streptophyta; class Magnoliopsida; order Poales; family Poaceae; genus Triticum; species Triticum monococcum. The sequence goes on from CM067843.1 coordinate 238,744,806, forward strand.
CCGCATGGGAGACTCTGGCCGGTCGTTGCGCCGCATTAATAGTGAGTAGTGAGCAATCAAATCATAAGCCCCACCTTTCCCACTGTAAGTTGCTCAAAAGAAGCAACCATCAATATCCTCTTCTTTGAATCCGCTCATACTACTCTATCTGCCACTATTTATAGAGCGCGCTTCAGAAAAAGAGAAAATCTCTGGGACCAAGGCGACTAGCGATCAGCCTGAAAAATAGCATTGGTAGTTAGAGCACGACGTCCATTACTAGAAGAAATAATGTGTACACACATGCATGCAGTGCATCCACCCCGGGTACACACATGCATGCACGTACTCCACTCCGTAGTACTACATCGAGAGAAAATTGCGGTTACCACACCCTAATTAATTGAGCATTAAACCAAATGCGTCTAAAGTCTCTCTGGTGGTGGAAATGCATCATAATGAAGCGCGCCCTGTAAACTGTGACAGAGGGAGGAGTAGTATGAAGGTGCAAAACCAAGTACATGTATGGCCAGTCGGTCAACGCACTTCCTCTTGGCATATCACTGACATGTGGGACCGGAGTGTGAACAAACCGATCTCAATTGACGGCAAAATGGACAACCCGCCGTTCCTTGAGAGAGACGAGGAGCGAGAACACACAGACGGGCTTGCACGGAGGCCAAGATATATTAGAGCATGGTTGATCGATATCATCATTACATGTTGGGCTGCCATTTTCCGCCCTTCTCCAAAATAAATGTGTACTTTATCAGAGATTAAAAAAAATAAGAGTACAGAGGCTCCACCATGCGGTTCTAGTAGTAGTACTACTCGTACTACTAAACCTTGCGCTTGGCTCTTCGCCTCTTCGTGAAGTCGAACAATGATGGTACTCCGCATGTTCGGTACTATAGTGTATACCTCTGGCAATCTGACACCGAATGAACTGATGCATGTCCACCGCCTGGGCAAGGGTACATTGCATTAGTAAAAAGGCGTAAGCGAGCTTCACTTTGTCCTGCAAGCTTCTCCACGTTCCGCGAGTTGACGGGACACACCAACAAGTAGTGTTAGTCCATACTCCCTCCTTTCCGGTTAATATGACTTAATCTTTTTTGTGGGTAAATGAGAGAGCTTTATTCATATATAAGCATTCTTAGGATGATCATCCAAGACACTAGTCACTAGGAAGCAAGGTACCCCGCAAAAAAAGAAGTAGGAAGCGAGGTGTTTCATCAAGCCAGCTCTCGGCCACATTCAAAGTGCAGCAAGCACGGTTCGCACAAAGATGCGCCGCAAGGTTTGCTGACCTGTTTACATGCTGAATAACAAAAAAGAGGAAATATTAATGAGCGCTCCTATTTGTAACAGGATATGAGCCAGAATTAAGCGAGAATTGTGGCGAATGTTCCATGCAATCAACTTCCATTATCACATGCGAGAACCCTCGAAGAGAACCAAATGTGTTGAAGATTGCTTTATCACATTTTAAAAATATAATAAGAGTCAGACGCTCCTCCATCTGGTTCCTAGTATGACCTCTATAGACTATAGTAGTAGTACTAGTACTAGTAAACTTTGCGCTTGGCTGTTCGCCTCTTCAGGAAGTGCAACAATAATAGTACTACTAGTATAGTGTATGCTTCTGGCAATCTGACACCGAATTAACTGTTGCACGTCCACCGCTTGAGCGAAGGACGGCTTGCATTAGTCAAAAGTTTCTCCTTGTCCTACGAGCCACCGCGCGCAAGCTTCTCTCGTCCTGCAAGCTTCTCCTCGTTCGGCAAGTTGACGGGACACAACAAAGTAATGCTAGTCCATACTGCCTCCTCTCCGGTTAATATGGCTTAATTTCAAACGAGATAAATACACTGTCTGTCACTGTATATTTGTAAAAATATGGTCAGTGGACTTCATAATATGCTCATTGCGCTCAATATATACATTTTCCGGTGTTTATACGGTCACTAGCTCACCCTGGCTGAGTATGTGTGTGCATGCACGTGTAGGTTGAGCACTTGAGCGTGACTGTGTGTGTTCCGTCGTGTGCTCGTACATGCATGCATTAGGGCGTTGCGCGCGTTTTTGCGTCCACGTGTATGTGTGACTGTTGCATACACATAGGGGGAGTACATGTAGGGGCCACTAAAGGAGCTGTCAAATCACACAGTAAGTTAGTCGGAAGAAGCAACCATCATTTCACTCTTCAATGACACGTATGCAATATAAAATGGTTGATATGGAGAGAAATAGAAAATCACTATATATACACAAGCAGGAGCCTAAGCTACAAGCCTTCTTGCTTGGGTTCCTCTCTTCACAAGCATAGAACGACAATGGCCACACCGCTGGTCACATATCCGGCTGCTACCTCTTGAGCACTGCGTTGGTTTTTCCGCGAAGAGGAAGGGATGATGCAGCAGAGTAGTGTAAGTATTTCCCTCAGTTTTTGAGAACCAAGGTATCAATCCAGTAGGAGGCTATGCGCGAGTCCCTTGTACTTGCACAAAACAAATAAATCTTCGCAACCAACGCGATAAGGGGTTGTCAATCCCTACACGGCGACTTACGAGAGTGAGATCTGATAGATATGATAAGATAATTTTTTTGGTATTTTTATGATTAAGATGCAAAGTAAAATAAAAGCAAAGTAAATAACTAAGTATTGGCAGATTAATATGATGAAGATACACCCGGGGGCCATAGGTTTCACTAGTGGCTTCTCTCAAGAGCATAAGTATTCTACGGTGAGTGAACAAATTATTGTTGAGCAATTGACAGAATTGAGCATAGTTATGAGAATATCTAGGCATGATCATGTATATAGGCATCATGTCCGAGACAAGTAGACCGACTCCTGCCTACATCTACTACTATTACTCCACTCATCGACCGCTATCCAGCATGCATCTAGAGTATTAAGTTAATGAAAACAGAGTAACGCCTTAAGCAAGATGACATGATGTAGAGGGATAAACTCGTGCAATATGATGAAAACTCCATCTCGTTATCCTCGATGGCAATAATACAATACGTGCCTTGCTGCCCCTACTGTCACTGGGAAAGGACACCGCAAGATTGAACCCAAAGCTTGTAGCGACCAGATCTCAAACGGTCAAATCTCTGTGCTCCGGTGTCATCCTAGATCAGTAATGTTGACACCACACAGTACTTCAAGGATTTATAACAGAGTAGAAATCACACACTTATTACATCGAGTGTCTCCAAAAGAGAACTTATTACAATAAATATGTCTTAAGGCCATCTAATAACGATAACAGCGGAAGGCTTGGAAGATAAGTGAGTCCATCAACTCCAACGACATCACTGAGTATAGAACCACGACCTAAAAACTCCTTAATCGTCGTCTGAAAAGTCTGCAACATTAACGTTGCAGCCCGAAATGGGTCAGCACATGGAATATGCTAGCAATGTAATGCATAGAGAGTAATGGAATGAAACAGCTATTCTATATGCATATTTGGCTGGTGGAAAACTCTATGATTACAGTTTTGCGAAAAGCTAATTTTTCCCTACTGCAAAGGAATAAATTTATTTAACTATCATGGTGGTTGTTAAACATTGAGAATGGTTGACAGCATTCTCAATCCCAATTAAACATCATCATTAAACAAACCCATCAAAATTAAATTTTATAGTAACATGTTGAGATTCACATGATAATCTAGGTACTAGATACTCAAGATGTCCATAACCGGGGACACGGCTAACCATGATTAGTTTATGCACTCTGCAGAGGTTTGCGCACTTTTCCCCACAAGTCTCGATCGCCTCCGTTTGGTTTCTCGCACTACACGGTGTTTGAGAAACGGATGACCGAGACATAGTCTTTCAGAAGCGCTAGCACCTTACGATGGGTAGACCGTACCACCTACATCCCCTACATCTGCTAGTCTACTACTGTAAGAGTTCGCACGACTTAGTCAACTATGCTAGAGCCCATAATAGCTTGTGGCTGCACACGGAAGTTTCTAGCATGAATCATCTCATGATCCCTTTGAGCCTGGGTGGCGGTCCATAAAGAAAAACAGGCAATCCTAGAATACCCAGGTACCTCAATCCACCCAGATGTGTGTTTAAGTTGCCACCTTAAATGAACCATTAATTAACAATCTCACATCTGTCATGGATACACTCACCCAATCCACGTCTACTAGCATAGCATGGCATAATAAGCAAACGTAGAAGTAACTCCCAAAGGTTTGATAATAAACAGGTAATAGGTACTACCTCAACTACTTCCCAAACCCACAATTTAATTAGATCCTAATCATGCAATGTGTAAGGATTGATCTAATGCAATAAAACTGGGTAGAGGGAAAACATGATCAAAGTGTTACTTGCCTTGCTGATGATCCGGGAAACCTAGCGATTCGAAGTAACAAGCGGCGCACTCCGGGTACTCTAAAGCAAACAAATAAGCATACAATAAGTACTCAATTAATGCACAGGTAAAACTCAAATAAGAGATCTAACCAGAAAGTTCAACTTAAGAACTCTGATTGGCAAAAAAGTCAAATCGAACAAAGCAACGAAAGACAAAACGGCAAAAGAAACATGCTTCATGTACTATTCTGGATCTAAGGCAATTTTTATAGTGGCAAAAACTTGTTTGAGTTGGTTAATCGGAAAGAGGGTTTCGAGACGAAACTCCAGGCACTTGAATCGCCTGATTCCGATAAACGAGCGAAAAGTTAGACTAAAACGAAAATCGGATCAGAAATCGCGATCAGAAAAATCGCCGATTTAATCCGAGAAAAAGAAAAATGACGAACGTTCGTTGCGGACGAACGTTCGCTAAAAAAATAAACCGGAAAAACAGATCTAACAAAAAAACAGATCTAAGTTTTTTAAAAAGAAAAAACCGATCGGTTTTCTTCACGAAAACTGAGGCAACGGCGTCTACCTCGGCGCTCCGACGAACGGCGGCAGCGGCGGCGTGGCTCTGGCGATCGTCGGCGGCGGTGTGGCTCTGGCGATCGTCGTCGGCGGCGGCAGGGCAGCGGGGCGGCGCGGGTGGCGGGGCGGCGGGGGTGGCGGGGGCGGCGGCGGCGGGGGGGACTTGGGGCGGCTAGGGTTTGGAGGGTTCCGGCTGGGCCTCCCCGGCTTATAAAGCCAGACGGGCCTCGTGTCCGGGTCGGACACGGCCCGTAGGTCGGTTGCGGTTTTTTTTAAATAGTTACGCTCAGAAAAAAAACAAAAGGAATACTAAACGGACTCCAAAAATCCTGAAATAAATTTTCCCCGACTTCTAAAATCAAGCCGCAGAGGATGAACCTTTATTTGGGGCCTAAATGCAATTTTGAAAAACGTGCATTTTTCCGAAATTCAAATAAAATAGCAAATAAACCAAATAAAATCTTATTTGATTTTTTTATTAAATCCTCAATATTTCTTTATTTTGGGAAAGTTGTTTTATTCCCTCTCTCATATTTTGATAATAGAAATAATTGAAGATAAAATAAATAAAATCAAATGATCCCTATTTCAAAATTTGAGAAAACTCAAATATGAAAATAACAAAATCCCCAACTCTCTCCCAGGGTCCTTGAGTTGCGAAAATTTCTAGGATCAACCAAAATGCAATAAATATGATATGCAATGATGATCTAGTGTATGACATTCCAAATTGAAAATTTGGGATGTTACAAACCTACCCCCCTTAAGATGAATCTCGCCCTCGAGATTCGGGTTGGCTAGAAAATAGGTGAGGGTGGTCCTTCAGCAATTCTTCCTCTCGTTCCCAGGTGGCTTCATCCTCCGTGTGGTGGCTCCACTGAACTTTGCAAAACTTGATAACCTTACTGCGGGTGACTCGACTGGCATACTCTAGAATCTTAACTGGTTTCTCCTCATAGGTCAAATCACTGTCCAACTGAATTGCTTCTAGTGGTACCGTATCTCTCAGCGGTGTGTCAGCCATCTCTGTGTGGCACTTCTTCAACTGGGATACATGAAACACGTCGTGAACTCCTGACAGTCCTTCGGGTAATTCCAACTTGTAGGCTACTTCTCCCATACGCTCCAAAACTTTGTATGGTCCTACAAAACGTGGCGCTAGTTTTCCCTTAACTCCAAAGCGCTTAACTCCTTGAAGTGGTGATACTCGAAGATAAACTCGGTCTCCGACTTTGTAAATTGTCTCCTTGCATTTAGAATCTGCATAACTCTTCTGCCTGGATTGAGCTACCTTCAGCCTGTCGTGAATTAATTTCACTTTCTGTTCAGACTCCTTTATCACATCCGGTCCAAACAACTGGCGATCTCCAACTTCATCCTAGGACAATAGGGTCCTGCACCTCCTTCCGTACAAGGCCTCGAAAGGGGCCATCTTCAAACTGGATTGATAACTGTTGTTGTAAGAGAACTCTGCATACGGCAAATTCTCGTCCCAACTAGATCTGTAATCTAGCGCACAAGCTCTTAGCATATCCTCCAAAATCTAATTGACTCTCTCAGTCTGTCCATTTGTCTACGGGTGGAAAGCTGTGCTGAACTCTAGTCTGGTTCCTAAAGTCTCATTTAATTGATTCCAGAACTTTGAGGTAAACTGGGTTCCTCTATCTGATACAATGCTCCTTGGAACTCCATGCAGACATACGATTCTATTCATGTATATCTTTGCCAACTTTGCACTGGTATAGGTAGTATTCACTGGAATGAAATGAGCTACCTTTGTCAAACGATCGACTACAACCCATATCGAGTCATAGCCTGAACGTGTTCGGGGCAATCCTATAATAAAATCCATGCCTAGCTTATCCCACTTCCATTCGGGTATCGGCAATGGTTGTAGCAATCCTGCTGGCTTCTGATGCTCTGCCTTCACTCTCTGACATACATCACAAACTGCTACATACTCCGCAATATCCTTCTTCATTCCGGTCCACTAGAAAATATCCTTCAAATCCAAATACATCTTGGTATTTCTTGGGTGAATCGAGTATGGTGAATCATGGGCCTCTTGCGGAATTAATTTCCTGATCTCCGGATCATTTGGCACATAAACACGGTCTTCAAACCATAGGGTATTGTGCTCATCCTCGCGAAATCCCTTAGCTTTTCCTTTGCTCATTTTCTCCTTAATAGAAGCAATCTCCTTGTCAGTCCTATGAGCTTCTCTGATCTTATCCATAAAAGTAGACTAAATCTCCAATGCTGCTACATAGCCTCTCTGGACTATTTTCAAACATAGCTCTCGAAGATTTTCGGCTAACTCCCTTGGTAAATCTCCCGTCATTAAGGTGTTGATGTGGCTCTTACGGCTCAACGCGTCAGCTACTACGTTAGCCTTTCCAGGGTGATAATGCAATCTCATATCATAATCCTTGATGAGCTCCAACCATCTCCTTTGTCTGAGATTCAACTCCTTCTGTGTGAAAATATACTTCAAACTCTTATGATCCATATACACTTCGCAATGGTTTCCAATCAGAAAATGTCTCCAAGTCTTGAGTGCATGCACTATGGCTGCTAATTCCAAATCATGTGTAGCATAATTCAACTCATGAGGCTTAAGCTGTCGTGAGGCATATGAAACAACTCTCCATTCCTGCATAAGCACTGCTCCAAGTCCTCGACGTGAAGTGTCGCAATACACGTCATAATCCTTGGTCTGGTCTGGCAAAATCAACACTGGTGAGGTAACCAAACGTTTCTTCAACTCCTGAAAGCTAGCCTCACATTCCTCTGTCCATATGAACTTGGTATCCTTCTTTAACAACTCCGTCATAGGCTTCGCAATCTTTGAGAAATTCTCAATAAACCTCTGGTAGTATCCTGCGAGTCCAAGAAAACTCCGGATCTCTCCAACGGTGGTTGGTGCTTCCCACTTGGTCACGGTATCAACTTTAGTGGGATCTACTGATATACCTTCTCCGGATATAACGTGTCCGAGAAATCCAACTTCTTTCAACCAAAACTCACATTTGCTAAACTTGGCATATAACTGATGTTCTGTGAGCTTTCCAAGAACCAAACGCAAATGTTCCTTATGCTCCTCTTCATTCTTCGAGTAAACCAGGATATCATCAATGGACACTATGACGAACTTATCCAAGAACTCCATAAACACTTTGTTCATCATGTTCATAAAATATGCAGGTGCGTTAGTCAGACCAAATGACATAACGGTATACTCATACAGCCCATACCTGGTGGTAAAAGCCGTCTTGGGTATATCATGTTCCCGAATCTTCAACTGGTGGTATCCTGATCACAGATCGATCTTGGAAAATACCTTAGCTCCTTGCAATCGATCAAACAGATCATTGATCATCGGTAGTGGGTACTTGTTCTTGATGGTTACTTCATTCAATCCTCGATAATAGACAACCATCCTTAACGATCCATCCTTCTTTTCTACTAGAAGTACTGGCGATCCCCAAGGTGAAGAACTTGGGCGAATATATCCTTTGTCCAGTAACTCCTTAATTTGCTTCTTAATTTCCACCAAATCTTTTGCAGGCATCCTATATGGTCTCTTTGATATTGGCCTTGTGTCTGGCAAAAGCTCAATCAAAAACTCAATATCTCTATCCGGTGGCATGCCTGGCAACTCTTCTGGAAATACATCAGGGAAATCCTTCACTGCTGGTACTTCCTCCTACACAACTCCTGTTAAGCAATTTACTTGAGTCCTCTTTGGAACATGTCGGGATACATACTTGATCCTTCTCCCTTCTGGAGTGGTAAGCAAAATTGACTTACTGGCACATTCAATATTCCCTTCATACTTTGACAACCAATCCATGCCTAATATCACATCCAATCCTTGAGATTCCAACACTATTAGATCTGATGGAAATACGTAGTTACCAATCCTTAATGGTAACCGATCACACCATAGACTAGCCATATATTCTGCTCCAGGCGAGGTTACTAACATGGGTGACCTAAGGGCTTGGGTTGGAAGTTTATACTTATCCACAAATCCCCTTGATATGTATGAATGCGATGCACCAGTATTAAAAAGAACGAGTGCAGTAAATGACTTAACCAAAAACTTACCGATTACTGCATCCGGCTACTCTTCAACCTCCTCCACATTAATGTGGTTCACCTGTCCCCTGTTGAAAGGGTTCAGCTTCTTCCCAGAGCTTCCATTGCCATTTCCATTCTGTGATTCAGGACATTCATTGGCATAATGTCCGGTCTTCTGGCACTTAAAGCAAGTGACTTGGCTCAGGTCTTTCTTGGCTGGGGTTGATGGGTTGGTGCGGTTCTGGCCGTTGCTTCCTCCATTCCCATTACCAGTCTTGGGGCCATTGTGATGGTGCGAGCTTCCTCCTCCATGTGTATGGTGGAAATGTCCTCCTGGTCTAGGGGTAAAACGTGGCTTCTGCTGAGCTCCTGAATTGTACTTTCCTTGTGCATACTTCCTCTTGCGATTTTCAATTTGCTGCCGCTTCCCTTCAATCATAAGAGCACGATCTACCAACTCCTGGTAGTTGTTGAAGGTTGCTACCATCAACTGGATGCTCAACTCATCATTCAGTCCTTCCAGAAATTTTCCTGCTTTGCTGCATCCGTAGCAACGTCATCTGGGGCATACCGTGCTAATTTACTAAAGTCCTCCACATACTGGTCAACTTTCCGTCCTTCTTGGCGTAAGTTATGAAACTCTCGCTTCTTCATGGCCATAGCATCCTGCTGAAACATGGGCAGTTCGAAAAGCCTACTGAAACTGGTCCCATGTGACAGTATCGACAGGGAAAGTGGCTGTGAAATTCTCCCACCATGATGCTGCGGGTCCTTCAAGCTGATGTGCGGCAAACTTCACCTTCTCTGCATCCGTGCATCCTGCTGTGGTCAACTCTCTAGCTGTCTTGCGGAGCCAATCATCTGCTACTATCGACTCGGTGCTACTGGAAAACACCGGCGGATTCAGCCTAGGAAAACGGGCTAAGTGATCAATAGGTGGTGGTGGTGGTGGTGGGTTGTTGTTGTTCCCTTGATTCTGATTCTGGACTAGTAACTGCATCAATGTGTTCTGCTGCTGGATCAACTGGGTGAGCTCCGGTGGAAAGGTAAATCCGGGGTCATGTCTCGGAGGCATCTGAGGGTTTAGAAAAGATGAGATTTAAGAATAGAGGGGGTCTAAAGAGAATACACTACCCAATGCACATGAGGCAAAAGCAAACAATTCATTCAATCAATCGAACAAGGGCATACAATCGATCTATCTATCACAAAAGTGCTCGGACTATAATATTTACATGGTGGACTACTACTACTGATGAGGTGCTCTACTAGAAATATTCTTCGGTTGCAGACTCCATGATATCTGCTCCGGCTTCATCAACATAGTCATCATCGCTATCGTCGGGATCCGAGTCGGTGTCGTCGATGATGATGTAGTCTTCCGGGTGAATCTCCTTGGGTTCTTCGTCTTCTTCTACTGGTGTAGGGCCTCCCATAAATATTCCAATCTTCTTGATCAGATTGTCATTCTTCTCTACTAATACTTCAATTTCTTCTTCATAATCTTCACGTGTAGCCTTGAGTTCTTCCTCCAGTTCCTTGATTCTTGTCTTTGCCTTCTTCAGGTCTATCATGTCGGCGCACATCTGGTTCTCCCGACGTCGAATGTGCTGGTTTAACTCCAGGATAAAAGCTGCAATTGATCTATCCTTTCTGGTGCTGATCATCTCCCAGTGCTCATCTCGGCGCCCACAAATCTGGTAGATAGTATCCTTGAGATCATTGTGGTAGACTTCTCCAATGCGTCCCATGGCGATGTGAGCTGCCATGCTCTTTCCTAGACTCCAAGTTGGTGCATCAAAAGAAAACTCTATGGGCTCAGTGACTGGCATGAACGTCCTTTCTAGAACTTGAACTTGAATCATCCAGCGCTCTTCTTCAGGTAAAGTGGCGTTGTATGTGCCGGTGAAGCTTGGTACTCCTATGTTCAGATATCTAGTGACTTCCTTTAAGTGACGTCCAAAGGGTGTATCTTCATCCGGTTGCGTAAACTTGTTCCTTGCATCCGCCATCCTAAAAGAGTAAAAAAGATGAGGAGTCAGAAAGAGAAGAGAGTGAGTAGTGATCTAGGTTTTTAGCTTAGTGGTCATGTCCTACAGTCAGCGTGTGCTCTGATACCATCTTTTAGCGACCAAACCTCAAACGGTCCAATCTCTGTGCTCCGGTGTCATCCCTGGATCAGTAATGCTGACACCACACAGTACTTGAAGGATTTATAACAGAGTAGCAATCACACACTTATTACATCGAGTGTCTCCAAAAGAGAACTTATTACAATAAATATGGCTTAAGGCCATCTAATAACGATAACAGCAGAAGGCTTGGAAGATAAGTGAGTCCATCAACTCCAACGGCAACCCTGAGTATAGAACCACGACCTAAAAACTCCTTAATCGTCATCTGAAAAGTCTGCAACATTAATGTTGCAGCCCGAAATGGGTCAGCACATGGAATATGCTGGCAATGTAACACATAGAGAGTAATGGAATGAAACAGCTATTCTATATGCATATTTGGCTGGTGGAAAGCTCTATGGTTACAGTTTTGCGAAAAGCTAATTTTTCCCTACTGCAAAGGAATAAATTTATTTAACTATCATGGTGGTTGTTAAACATTGAGAATGGTTGACAGCATTCTCAATCCCAATTAAACATCATCATTAAACAAACCCATCAAAACTAAATTTTATAGTAACATGTTGAGATTCACATGATAATCCAGGTACTAGATATTCAAGGTGTCCATAACCGGGGACACGGCTAACCATGATTAGTTTATACACTCTGCAGAGGTTTACGCACTTTTCCCCAAAAGACTCGATCGCCTCTGTTTGGTTTCTCACACTACATGGTGTTTGAGAAACGGATGACCGACACATAGTCTTTCAGAAGCGCTAGCACCTTACGATGGGTAGACCGTACCACCTACATCCCCTACATCTGCTAGTCTACCACTGTAAGAGTTCGCACGACTTAGTCAACTATGCTGGAGCCCATAATAGCTTGTGGCTGCACACGGAAGTTTCTAGCATGAATAATCTCATGATCCCTTTGAGCCTGGGTGGCGGTCCATAAAGAAAAACAGGCAATCCTGGAATACCCAGGTACCTCAATCCACCTAGATGTGTGTTTAAGCTGCCACCTTAAATGAACCATTAATTAACAATCTCACATCTGTCATGGATACACTCACCCAATCCACGTCTACTAGCATAGCATGGCATAATAAGCAAACGTAGAAGTAACTCCCAAAGGTTTGATAATAAATAGGTAATAGGTACTACCTCAACTACTTCCCAAACCCACAATTTAATTAGATCCTAATCATGAAATGTGTAAGGATTGATCTGATGCAATAAAACTGGGTACAGAGAAAACATGATCAAAGTGTTACTTGCCTTGCTGATGATCCGGGAAACCTAGCGATTCAAAGTAACAAGCGGCACACTCCGGGTACTCTAACGCAAACAAACAAGCATACAATAAGTACTCAACTAATGCACAGTTAAAACTCAAATAAGAGATCTAACCAGAAATTTCAACTTAAGAACTCTGGTTGGCAAAAAAGTCAAATCGAACGAAGCAACGAAAGATAAAACGGCAAAAGAAACAGGCTTCGTTTACTATTCTGGATCTAAGGAAATTTTTACAGTGGAAAAAACTTGTTTGAGTTGGTTAATCGGAAAGAGGGTTTCGAGACGAAACTCCAGGCGCTTGAATCGCCTGATTTCGATAAACGAGCGAAAAGTTAGACTAAAACGAAAATCGGATCAGAAATGACGATCAGAAAAATCACGAATTTAATCCGAGAAAAAGAAAAACAATGAACGTTCGTTAAAACGAACGAACGGATGAACGTTCGCTAAAAAAATAAACCGGAAAAACCGATCTAACGAAAAAAAACAGATCTAAGTTTTTCAAAAAAAATGATCGGTTTTCTTCGTGAAAACCGAGGCAACGGCGTCTACCTCGGCGCTCCGGCGAACGGCAGCGGCGGCGGCGTGGCTCCGGCGATCGTCGGCGGCGGCAGGGCAGTGGGGCGGCGCGGGGGGCAGCGGCGGCAGGGACTTGGGGCGGCTAGGGTTTGGGTCGGACACGGCCCGTAGGTCGGTTGCGGTTTTTTAAATAGTTACGCTTAGAAAAAAACAAAAGGAATACTAAACGGACTCCAAAAATCCCGAAATAAATTTTCCCCGGCTTTTAAAAGCAAGCCGCACAGGATGAACATTTATTTGGGGCCTAAATGCAATTTTGAAAAATGCGCATTTTTCCTAAATTCAAATAAAATAGCAAATAAACCAAATAAAATCTTATTTGATTTTTTTATTAAATCCTCAATATTTCTTTATTTTGGGAAAGTCATTTTATTCCCTCTCCCATATTTTGATAATAGAAATAATTGAAGATAAAATAAATAAAATAAAATGATCCCTATTTCAAAATTTGAGAAAACTCAAATATGAAAATAACGAAATCCCCAACTCTCTCCAAGGGTCCTTGAGTTGCGAAAAATTTCTAGGATCAACCAAAATGCAATAAATATGATATGCAATGATGATCTAGTGTATAACATTCCAAATTGAAAATTTGGGATGTTACAAAGCTAAGCACTTCTCTCATTGCAAGAAAGATCAATCTAGTAGGCCAAATCAAACTGATAATTCGAAGAGACTTGCAAAGATAACCAATCATACATAAAAGAATTCAGAGAAGATTCAAATATTGTTCATAGATAGACTTGATCATAAACCCACAATTCATCGGTCTCAACAAACACACCGCAAAAAGAAGATTACATCGAATAGATCTCCACAAGAGAGGGGGAGAACATTGTATTGAGATCCAAAAAGAGAGAAGAAGACATCTAGCTAATAACTATAGACCCGTAGGTCTGAGGTAAACTACTCACACTTCATCGGAGGGGCTATAGTGATGATGTAGAAGCCCTACGTGATCGATGCCCCCTCCGACGGAGCTCCGAAACAGGCCCCAAGATGGGATCTCGTGGATACAGAAAGTTGCGGCGGTGGAATTAGGGTCTTGGCTCCGTATCTGATCGTTTGGGGGTATGTAGGTATATATAGGAGGAAGGAGTACATCAGTGGAGCAATAGGGGGCCCACGAGGGTGGAGGGCGCGCCTGGGGTGTAGGCGCTCCCCCCCTACCTCGTGGCCTCATCTTTTGTGTCTTGACGTAGGGTCCAAGTCTCCTGGATCATGTTTGGTGAGAAAATCACATTCCCGAAGGTTTCATTCCATTTGGACTCCGTTTGATATTCCTTTTCTTCGAAACCCTAAAATAGGCAAAAAAACAACAATTCTGGGCCGGGCCTCCGGTTAATAGATTAGTCCCAAAAATAATGTAAAAGTGGATAATAAAGCCCAATAATGTCCAAAACAGTAGATAATATAGCATGGAGCAATCAAAAATTATAGATACGTTGGAGACGTATCAAGCATCCCCAAACTTAATTCATGCTCGTCCTCGGGTAGGTAAATGATAAAAACAGAATTTTTGATGCGGAGTACTACTTGGCATAATTTTAATGTAATTCTTCTTAATTGTGGTATGAATATTCAGATCCGAAAGATTCAAGATAAAAGTTCATATTGACATAAAAATAATAATACTTCAAGCATACTAAGTAAGCAATTATGTCCTCTCAAAATAACATGGCCAAAGAAAGTTCATCCCTTCAAAATCATATAGTTTAGTCATGCTCCATTTTCGTCACACAAGAATGCTCTCATCATGCACAACCTCGATGACAAGCCAAGCAATTGTTTCATACTTTAGTAATCTCAAACCTATAAACTTTCACGCAATACATGAGCGCGAGCCATGGATATAGCACTATGGGTGGAATAGAATATGATGATGGGGGTTATGTGGAGAAGACAAAAAAGGAGATAGTCTCACATCAACGAGGCTAATCAACGGGCTATGGAGATGCCCATCGATTGATGTTAATGCAAGGAGTAGGGATTGCCATGCAACGGATGCACTAGAGCTATAAATGTATGAAAGCTCAACAAAAGAAACTAAGTGGGTGTGCATCCAACTTGCTTGCTCACGAAGACCTAGGGCACTTGAGGAGGCCCATTGTTGGAATATACAAGCCAAGTTCTATAATGAAATATTCCCACTAGTATATGAAAGTGACAAGACAAAAGACTCTCTATCATGAAGATTATGGTGCTACTTTGAAGCAAAAGTGTGGAAAAAGGATAGTAGCATTGTCCCTTCTTTATATTTTTTTATTTGGGACAATGCTCTATGAATGATGATCATCACACTTCTATTTATTTACAACGCAATGATTACAACTCGATACTTAGAACAAGATATGACTCTATATGAATGCCTCCGGCGGTGTACTGGGATATGCAATGAACCAAGAGTGACATGTATGAAAGAATTATGAATGGTGGCTTTGCCACAAATACTATGTCAACTACATGATCATGCTAAGCAATATGACAATGATGAATGTGTCATGATGAACGGAATGGTGGAAAGTTGCATGGCAATATATCTCGGAATGGCTATGGAAATGCCATAATAGGTAGGTATGGTGGCTGTTTTGAGGAAGATATAAGGAGGTTTATGTGTGAAAGAGCGTATCATATCACGGGGTTTGGATGCACCGGCGAAGTTTGCAACAACTCTCAATGTGAGAAAGGGCAATGCACGGTACCGAAGAGGCTAGCAATGATGGAAGGGTGAGAGTGCGTATAATCCATGGACTCAACATTAGTCATAAAGAACTCACATACTTATTGCAAAAATCTACAAGTCATCAAAAAACAAAGCACTACACGCATGCTCCTAGGGGGATAGATTGGTAGGAAAAGACCATCGCTCGTCCCCGACCGCCACTCATAAGGAAGACAATCAAATAACACCTCATGTTTCAAATTTGTGACACAACGTTTACCATACGTGCATGCTATGGGACTTGCAAACTCCAACACAAGCATTTCTCAAATTCACAACTACTCAACTAGCACAACTTTGATATTATTACCTCCATATCTCAAAACAATCATCAAGCATCAAACTTCTCTTAGTATTCAAAACACTCATAAGAAAAAAAATCATCTTGAACACCTAGCATATTAGGATTATTTAAGCAAATTACCATGCTATTTAAGACGCTCAAAATAATCTAAGTGAAGCATGATAGATCAATAGTTTCTATAAAAAAAATCCACCACCGTGCTCTAAAATATATAAGTGAAGTACTAGAGCAAAACTATATAACTCAAATGATATAAGCGAAGCACATAGAGTATTCTAACAAATTCCAAATCATGTATGGCTCTCTCAAAAGGTTTGTACAGCAAGGATGATTGTGGTAAACTAAAGAGCAAAGACTCAAATCATACAAGATGCTCCAAGCAAAACACATATCATGTGGTGAATAAAAATATAGCTCCAAGCAAAGTTACCGATAGAAGTAGACGAAAAGAGGGGATGCCTTCCGGGGCATCCCCAAGCTTTGGCTCTTAGGTGTCCTTAGATTATCTTGGGGGTGCCATGGTCATCCCAAAGCTTAGGCTCTTGCCACTCCTTGTTCTATAATCCATCAAATCTTTACCCAAAACTTGAAAACTTCACAACACAAAACTCAAAGTAGAAAATCTCGTGAGCTCCGTTAGCGAAAGAAAACAAAAGACCACTTCAACGTACTGTAATTAACTCATTATTTATTTATATTGGTGTTAAACCTACTGTATTCCAACTTCTCTATGGTTTATAAACTATTTTACTAGCCATAGATTCATCAAAATAAGCAAACAACACACGAAAACCAGAATCTGTCAAAAATAGAATAGCCTGTAGTAATCTGCAGCTACTGCAAGATCTGAACCCCAAAAATTCTAAAATAAATTTATGTACGTGAGTAATTTATCTATTAATCATATTCAAAAAGAATTAACTAAATAGCACTTTCCAAATAAAAATGGAAGCAGTTCTTGTGAGCGCTAAAGTTTATGTTTTTCACAGCAAGATATCAAGACTTTCCCCAAGTCTTCCCAACGGTTCTACTTGGCACAAACACTAATTAAACACAAAAACACAACCTAAACAGAGGCTAGATAAATTATTTATTACTAAAAAGGAGCAAAAAGCAAGGAATAAAAATAAAATTGGGTTGCCTCCCAACAAGCGCTATCGTTTAACGCCCCTAGCTAGGCATAAAAAAGCAAGGATAGATCTAGGTATTGCCATCTTTGATAGGCAATCCATAAGTGGCTCTCATAATAGATTCATAAGGTAATTTAATTTTCTTTCTAGGAAAGTGTTCCATGCCTTTCCTTAACGGAAATTGGAATCTAATATTTCCTTTCTTCATATCAATAATTGCACCAATTGTTCTAAGGAAAGGTCTACCAAGAATAATAGGACATGAAGGATTGCAATCTATGTCAAGAACAATAAAATCTACGGGCACATAATTCCTATTTGCAACAATAATAACATCATTAATTCTTCCCATAGGTTTCTTAATAGTGGAATCCGCAAGGTGCAAGTTTAGAGAGCAATCATCAAAATCACGGAAACCTAACAAATCACATAAAGTCTTTGGAATCGTGGAAACACTAGCACCCAAATCACATAAAGCATAGCATTCATGATCTTTAATTTTAATTTTAATAGTTGGTTCCCACTCATCATAAAGTTTTCTAGGGATAGAAACTTCCTATTCAAGTTTTTCTTCATAAGATTGCATCAAGGCATCAACGATATGTTTAGTAAACGCTTTATTTTTACTATAATCGTGAGGAGAATTTAGCACGGATTGCAACAAGGAAATACAATCAATCAAAGAGCAATTTTCATAATTAAATTCCTTGAAATACAAAATAGTGGGTTTAGCAACATCTAGGGTTTTAATTTCTTCAGTCCCACTTTTATCAATTTTAGCATCAAGATCTAAAAACTCTGAATTCTTGGAACACCTTCTAGGTAAAGGTGGATCATATTCAGTCCCATCATTATCAAGATTCATATTGAAAAACAAAGATTTAATAGGGGACACATCAATACCTTTTAGATCTTCATCTTTATTTCAACAAGTGACTAGACTACACCGAGACGGAGTACATATGGAGCAAAATGAGTGAATCTACACCGTAAATAAATACGTAGTTCCCTCGTTTTCCTCTCGGCCTTGGTCGCGGTGTGCTCCCTCTTGAGCATTGCGTTGGTTTTCCCTTGAAGAGAAAAGGGTGATGCAGTAAAGTAGCGTAAGTATTTCCCTCAGTTTTTGAGAACCAAGGTATCAATCCAGTAGGAGATCACGCTCGAGTCCCATGCACCTACATAAACAAATAAGAACCTCGCAACCAACACGATACAGGGGTTGTCGATCCCTTCACGGTCACTTACGAGAGTGAGATATGATAGATATGATAAGATAATATTTTTGGTATTTTTATGATAAAGAGAAATAAATATGCAAAGTAAAATAAATGGCAATAGAAACAACTAAGTATTGGAAGATTAATATGATCGAAGATAGACCCGGGGGCCATAGGTTTCACTAGTGGCTTCTCTCAAGAGCATAAGTATTATGGCAGGTAAACGAATTACTGTCGAGCAATTGATAGAATTGAGCATAGTTATGAGAATATCTAGGTATGATCATGTATATAGGCATCACATCCGAGACAAGTAGACCAAAATGATTCTGCATCTACTACTATTACTCCACACATCGACCGCTATCCGGCATGCATCTAGAGTATTAAGTTCATAAGAACAGAGTAATGCTTTAACGAAGATGACATGATGTAGAGGGATAAACTCATGCAATATGATATAAACCCCATCTTTTTATCCTCGATAGCAACAATACAATACGTATCAGTTCCCTTTCTGTCACTGGGATCGAACACCGCAAGATTGAACCCAAAGCTAAGCACTTCTCCCATTGCAAGAAAGATCAATCTAGTAGGCCAAACCAAACTGATAATTCGAAGAGACTTGCAAAGATAAACCAATCATACATAAAAGAATTCAGAGGAGAATCAAATATTGTTCATAGATAAACTGGATCATAAACCCACAATTCATCAGATCTCGACAAACACACCGCAAAAGAAGATTACATCGAATAGATCTCCAAGAAGATCGATGAGAACTTTGTATTGAGATCCAAAGAGAGAGAAGAAGCCATCTAGCTAATAACTATGGACCCGAAGGTCTGAAGTAAACTACTCACACATCACCGGAGAGGCCATGGAGTTGATGTAGAGGCCCTCCATGATCGATGCCCCCTCCGGTGGAGCTCCGGAAAAGGCCCCAAGATGGGATCTCTCAGGTACAGAAGGTTGCGGCAGTGGAATTAGGTTTTTGTGGTGCTCCTGGATGTTTGGGGGGTACGTGGATATATATAGGAGGAAGAAGTACGTCGGTGGAGCAACAAGAGGCCCGCGAGGCTGGAGGGCGTGCCCCCTCCCTCGTGGCTTCCTCCGTTGTTTATTGACGCCCGCTCCAAGTCTCCTGGATCACGTTTGTTGAGAAAATCACATTCCGGAAGGTTTCATTCCATTTGGACTCCGTTTGATATTCCTTTTCTTCAAAACCCTAAAATAGGCACAAAAAACAGCAATTTGGGTTGGGCCTCTGATTAGTAGGTTAGTCCCAAAAATGATATAAAAGTGTAAAATAAAGCCCATTAACATCCAAAATAGATAATATAATAGCATGGAGCAATCAAAAATTATAGATATGTTGGAGACGTATCAAGCATCCCCAAGCTTAATTCCTGCTCGTCCTCGAGTAGGTAAATGGTAAAAGAAGAATTTTTGATGTGGAATGCTTTCTAACATATTTCTCAATGTAATTTTTCTTTATTGTGGCAATAATGTTCAGATCCATAAGATTCAAGATAAAAGTTTAATATTGACATAAAAATAATAATACTTCAAGCATACTAACTAAGCAATTATGTCTTCTGAAAATAACATGGCCAAAGAAAGTTATCCCTACAAAATCATATAGTCTGGCTATGCTCTATCTTCACCACACCAAATATTTAAATCATGCACAACCCTGATGACAAGCCAAGCAATTGTTTCATACTTTGATGTTCTCAAACTTTTTCAATCTTCACGCAATAAATGAGCGTGAGCCATGGATATAGCACTATATGGTGGAATGGGATGGTGGTTGTGGAGAAGACAAAAAGGAGAAGATAGTCTCACATCAACTAGGCGTATCAATAGGCTATGGAGATGCCCATCAATAGATATCAGTGTGAGTGAGTAGGGATTGCCATGCAACAAATGCACTAGAGCTATAAGTGTATGAAAGCTCAACAAAAGAAACTAAGTGGGTGTGCATCCAACTTGCTTGCTCACGAAGACCTAGGTCATTTTGAGGAAGCCCATCATTGGAATATACAAGCCAAGTTCTATAATGAAAATTTCCCACTAGTATATGAAAGTGATATCATAGGAGACTCTCTATCATGAAGATCATGGTGCTACTTTGAAGCACAAGTGTGGAAAAAGGATAGTAGCATTGTCCCTTCTCTCTTTTTCTCTCAATTTTTTTGGACCTTCTCCTTTTTTATGGCCTTTCTCTTTTTTTCGTCCGGAGTCTCATCCCGACTTGTGGGGGAATCATAGTCTCCATCATCCTTTCCTCACTTGGGACAATGCTCTAATAATGATGATCATCACACTTTATTTACTTACAACTCAAGAATTACAACTCGATACTTAGAACAAAATATGACTCTATGTGAATGCCTTCGGCGGTGTACCGGGATGTGCAATGATGCATGAGTGACATGTATGAAAATTATGAACGGTGGCTTTGCCACAAATACCATGTCAACTACATGATCATGCAAGCAATATGACAATGTGAAGCGTGTCATAATAACGGGACGATGGAAAGTTGCATGGCAATATATCTCGGAATGGCTATGGGAATGCCATAATAGGTAGGTATGGTGGTTGTTTTGAGGAAGGTATATGGTGGGTTTATGGTACCGGCGAAAGTTGTGCGATACTAGAGAGACTAGCAATGGTGGAAGGGTGAGAGTGCGTATAATCCATGGACTCAACATTAGTCATAAAGAACTCACATACTTATTGCAAAAATCTATTAGTTATCGAAACAAAGTATTACGCGCATGCTCCTAGGGCGATAGATTGGTAGGAAAATACCATCGTTCGTCCCCGACCGCCACTCATAAGGAAGACAATCAATAAATAAATCATGCTACGACTTCATCACATAACGGTTCACCATACGTGCATGCTACGGGAATCGCAAA
Organism: Triticum monococcum; assembly: GCA_034509565.1. NCBI lineage: Eukaryota > Viridiplantae > Streptophyta > Magnoliopsida > Poales > Poaceae > Triticum > Triticum monococcum. The sequence goes on from CM067843.1 coordinate 238,766,085, forward strand.
CTTTAACACAAGTATTTCTCAAATTCACAACGACTCAACTAGCCTGACTCTAATATCACCATCTCCATATCTCAAAACAATTATCAAGTATCAAACTTCTCATAGTATTCAATGCACTTGTATGAAAGTTTTTATTATTGCCATGTTGTTCTAAAGGACTCTCAAAATAATATAAGTGAAGCATGAGAGAACAATAGTTTCTATAAAACAAAACCACGGCCGTGCTCTAAAAGGTATAAGTGAAGCACTAGAGCAAAAATTATATGGCTCAAAAGATATAAGTGAAGCACATAGAGTATTCTAATAAATTTCAAATCATGTGAGTCTCTCTCAAAAGGTGTGTATAGAAAGGATGATTGTGGTAAACTAAAAAGCAAAGACTCAAATCATACAAGACGCTCCAAGCAAAGCACATATCATGTGGTGAATAAAAATATAGCTCCAAGTAAAGTTACCGATAGGCGAAGACGGAAGAGGGGATGCCTTCCGGGGCATCCTCAAGCTTAGAATTTTTGGTGTCCTTGAATTTTACCTTGGGGTGCCATGGGCATCCCCAATCTTAGGCTATTGCCACTCATTGTTCCATAATCCATCAAATCTTTACCCAAAACTTGAAAACTTCACAACACAAAACTCAAAAAGAAAATCTCGAGAGCTCCGTTAGCGAAATAAAACAAAACACCACTTCAAAGTACTGTAATGAACTCATTATTGATTTATATTTGTGTTAAACCTACTGTATTCCAACTTCTCTATGGTTTATAAACTCTTTTACTAGCCATAGATTCATCAAAATAAGCAAACAATACAAGAAAAACAGAATCTGTCAAAAACAGAACAGTCTGTAGTAATCTGTAGCTAACGCAACTTCTGGAACCCCAAAAATTCTAAAATAAATTTATGGACGTGAGGAATTTATCTATTAATCATATGAAAAAAGAATTAACTAAATAGCACCTTCCAAATAAAAATGGCAGCAATTCTCGTGAGCGCCAAAGTTTATGTTTTTTACAGCAAGATCAAAAAGACTTTCCCCAAGTCTTCCCAATGGTTCTACTTGGCACAAACACTAATTAAACACAAAAAGCACAACCAAAACAGAGGCTAGATAAATTATTTATTACTAAACAGGAGCAAAAAGCAAGGAATAAAAATAAAATTGGGTTTCCTCCCAACAAGCGCTACCGTTAACGCACCTAGCTAGGCATAAAAGCGAAGATAGATCTAGGTGTTGCTATCTTTGGTAGGTAATTCTTCAATAAGACACCTATAACCCTTAGGAGTTTCTTTCTTTTTATTAATTATCAAACTCCTAGGTACGAAATCAAGAAAATCATTTGTAGCAAAAGGTTCCTTAAGGATAGTGAGAAAGTTGGGGTGAACACTTATGGATTTGAGGTCCGCATTTTCCTTACTAGAAGTTTCACCCTTATTTTTAGAAACATACATCAATATGGAAATTTTAGCATTAGGAGGAGTGTTTTTCACGGAAGAAAAGGCAGACCCAAGGTTGGTAATAATATCCTCAATTTTATCAATTCTAGTGGAATCTTGATCTATCTTTTCATTAACCATAAGTCCCTTTTCTTTAAAACTTTTAAGAGCAACTCCTACCTTAGATCCATAATGGGTAATTTGGTTATGGATCTTTCTATCCAAATTTTAAATTAACTCTATGGTGGCAACTTTATTTTCAATAATTTCAAGCCGTTGCATCACATGTTCCAAAGTTAAAATAGTTCCATTAACCAAAAGAGGTGGTGGGCCAAACAGATCTATCATAGCATTATAAGAATCAAAAGTATGGCTACCCAAGAAATTCCCTCCGGTAATGGTGTCAAGAATATATCTATTCCAAGGAGTGATGCCTACATAAAAATTACAAAGAAGAACAGAAGTAGATTGCTTCCTAGTAGATCTATTTTTCGCATTGCAAATTCTGTACCAAGCATCTTTTAGATTTTCTCCCTCCCTTTGTTTAAAATTTAGAACTTCATTCTCGGGAGACAAAGGAGTAGATAAAGGACTAGACATAACAACAAAGCAAGCGATCCAACACACAAGCAAACAAGAAACGGACAAAGAGGCAAATAGAAGAGGAGAAGGGGAACGGAAAGAGAGGGAGAGAGGAAAAGAGGGCGAATAAAATAGCAAGGGTGAAGTGGGGGAGAGGAAAACGAGAGGCAAATGGCAAATAATGTAATGCGAGGGATAAGAGTTTGTGATGGGTACTTGGTATGTCTTGACTTGTGCTTGACTTGACTTGGCGTGGATCTCCCCGGCAATGGCGCCAGAAATCCTTCTTGCTACCTCCTGAGCACTGCGTTGGTTTTCCCTTGAAGAGGAAAGGGTGATGCAGTAAAGTAGCGTAAGTATTTCCCTCAATTTTTGAGAACCAAGGTATCAATCCAGTAGGAGATCATGCTCGAGTCCCACGCACCTACACAAACAAATAAGAACCTCGCAACCAATGCGATAAAGGGGTTGTCAATACCTTCACGGTCACTTACGAGAGTGAGATCTGATAGATATGATAAGATAATATTTTTGGTATTTTCATGATAAAGAGAAATAAAGATGCAAAGTAAAATAAACGGCAATAAAAAAAACTAAGTGTTGGAATATTAATATGATGGAAGATAGACCCGGGGGCCATAGGTTTCACTAGTGGCTTCTCTCAAGAGCATAAGTATTACGGCGGGTAAACGAATTACTGTCGAGCAATTGATAGAATTGAGCATAGTTATGAGAATATCTAGGTATGATCATGTATATAGGCATCACGTCTGAGACAAGTAGACCAAAACGATTCTGCATCTACTACTATTACTCCACACATCGACTGCTATCCAGCATGCATCTAGAGTATTAAGTTCATAAGAACAGAGTAATGCTTTAAGGAAGATGACATGATGTAGAGGGATAAACTCATGCAATATGATATAAAACCCATCTTTTTATCCTCGATGGCAACAATACAATACGTATCGGTTCCCTTTCTGTCACTGGGATCGAACACCGCAAGATTGAACCCAAAGCTAAGCACTTCTCCCATTGCAAGAAAGATCAATCTAGTAGGCCAAACCAAACTGATAATTCAAAGAGACCTGCAAAGATAAACCAATAATACATAAAAGAATTCAGAGGAGAACCAAATATTGTTCATAGATAAACTGGATCATAAACCCACAATTCATCGGATCTCGACAAACACACCGCAAAAGAACATTACATCGAATAGATCTCCAAGAAGATCGAGGAGAACTTTGTATTGAGATCCAAAGAGAGAGAAGAAGCCATCTAGCTAATAACTATGGACCCGAAGGTCTGAAGTAAACTACTCACACATCACCGGAGAGGCCATGGAGTTGATGTAGAGGCCCTCCATGATCGATGCCCCCTCCGGTGGAGCTCCGGAAAAGGCCCCAAGATGGGATCTCTCAGGTACAGAAGGTTGCGGCGGTGGAATTAGGTTTTTGTGGTGCTCCTGGATGTTTGGGGGGGTACGTGGATATATATAGGAGGAAGAAGTACGTCGGTGGAGCAACAAGAGGCCCGCGAGGCTGGAGGGCATGCCCCCTCCCTCGTGGCTTCGTCCGTTGTTTATTGACGCCCGCTCCAAGTCTCCTGGATCACGTTTGTTGAGAAAATCACATTCCGGAAGGTTTCATTCCGTTTGTACTCCGTTTGATATTCCTTTTCTTCGAAACCCTAAAATAGGCACAAAAAACAGCAATTTGGGCTGGGCCTCTGATTAGTAGGTTAGTCCCAAAAATGATATAGAAGTGTAAAATAAAGCCCATTAACATCCAAAATAGATAATATAATAGCATGGAGCAATCAAAAATTATAGATACATTGGAGACGAATCACGGTGCACAATATTGAGTATACTAGTACTACCATCTTGAATTTTACGAAGTCACCATAGGCACCTCGTTGTTGACGGGAACGTCTCCTGACACGCAATAGATGCGAGCGCCAGTCGCCTCGCCTCCATAGGTGCTTGAATGCCAAGGAGGGAGAGGGTAGCGGTTCCCGAGACATTGAACGGTCAATGATGCATCCTCAAATTACTCTACATGCAGAGGGAATTAATTGGAGAAGCAGAATAGAGCCAGCATGATGTGAATGCAACAGAGTTTGGATTCTCATATAAAGGCGCCCCACCAGTCCAATCCATCTACTCCTTAGTCTCTGCACAACACTGCTCACTCCAATCCAAGACCAAGTGACCAGGAGCCAGAAGCACCTATGGAGGCGATGGTCGCGAGTGGCAGTCGGCTGTGCCAAATCATCCAAGGCGCCGGCCTGCGGCCCTGCACCACGCAGCATTTCCAGACGGTGCTGGCGACCGCCGGCGTCATAGCCCTCGCCAATGCCAGCTTTGCCTCTCGCATGGACGACATGATGGTCAACTCCATCCGCAAGTTCGCCGCCGTCAAGAAGCGTGTAGAGAAAGCTCCTACTAGTCCTGACGGCCACCACGCTCATGCGCAAGGGAGGGACGCAGCTTCATTGACTTACTGCTCCTGCCTTTGTGTCTATGACAGGTGGGCCCAACAGGTGGTTGGCCCACCTGTCATGCAGCCAAAGGCAGGTGCAGTTAAGGAACCGGAGCTCAGTCCGCGAGGGAGAGGGTGTTGTAGTAATCAAACTTCTTGGTCTTGTATGAGTTGACGCGACACATCAAAGCACTGCACTCGATATAAGTCTTTTTACACATTTCAAATAGACTACTACATATGGATGTATGTAGACATATTTTGCTTCGTATGTAGTCACTTGTTGCAATCTCTAAAAAGACTTATATTTGGAAACGGAGGGAGTACAACGCATGCATGCATGCCGTGAATTCCCCTTTGATACTTGCATGTGTTGATTTGATGCACCTTGCCAAATTTTGACTATAAATTTAACTAACCAAATTTTCATGCATGTCACAAAAAATTAGGGCTGTTTGGATTGTGACTATGTTTGTCTTATGTTGCCACATTATTTTTCCCACACTTGCCTAACTTGAGTTCCTCAAATTGTTAGACACACTTTGGCTTGCCTAAGGGAATCTTGCCACATTTTTTGTGTCTATGACATGTGGGGTTCACTGCTAATAAAAAAAATTCTTGTCTTAGGTGTGGCTAACAAAAAAAGACTTATATTTAGGAACGGAGGGAGTAGAAAATATAAATAATAATGCATGTTGGGGCAACCCACGTTTCTGATAATTTTAGCCGTGGGCTTGTTCACAATTTTTCCGAGGGGGTTGTTGTTCATTTAATGGAGGGACTTGTACTAGACTTGAACGATACAAAGTGCAACCTGGAACACCATAACACCACTTGGAACAAGCGGGTAGCTATCTCAAAAAACAATCAACAACTAAAAAAATGGCGACCTGGCACGTAGTACACAATTTTAAACGATTGTTTTGATGGAGTGAAAAAGGAAAACTACCCCACTACGTATATATAGGCCAGAGCCTCTGCGCTTGCTTGCTAGGGTTGCTCTATTCACACACTCTCATCCTCTCTAGATCTAAACAAGATAGGGGTGGTAACACTGTCTTTCTCCCTTCAAAAACACTGTCTTTCTATCCTCACCGATGGTTACACATCCGGACGTATCCCCCCCCCCCCCCGCCGGTGAAGGGGAGGAGGGGCGGCGTTTAGGCCGTCGTCGACAGCGAGGGAGGAGACCCACTGCCGGCCGCATTGTTATCGAGTGCCAGCGCGAGAGGTCCTCCGATCCCTTCGTCGTTGCCCTAGTGTGGGCGGATCCGGCCTCCCGCCGCCCACCTATCCACATCCCGACGACCTTCAGGTATATCTTCCATCGAAACCGCCTTAGCTCTACTTCCCCAGCTTGCTACGTTGCTGCATGTGCATCATTTTCTACCTCTCAGCCCCTCTCGATCGGATGGTCCAACGTCACCTATTTTTTTCTTCTATTGTTAGAGGTAAAGCTACTTCATGGAGTCAAATCTTGTACTTGGTTCAAAAAAGAAATAAAGTGGGGGCAGGGGAATTTAGTATGTAGTACATCGGACTTGGTACAAAAGGAAGGAAAGGGGGTGAAAGTAGTACAGACTGGTCATCCAACCGGTCTCTTGGTCGAAAAGGGAAATATAGGGGTAACGTTGTACACCGTGGTATGACCAGGACTAGATTTGCTATCCACACATAGGAGTAGGTGGCTAGAGTGAACAAAAATGGGACCAACCCTGATATGTTTCTTGGATGTTTGTTTCTCGGGGCAACAAACTATTGATCACCACTTTATGCCCCTGTTTAGGTACATGGTGCTGGACTGCTGGTGCACTCATTGTCCCATGCCCTTATACCAAATATTTAGTTGTTCTTAATCTAATGCCCCTGGTAAAAATGAAGCCATGCCACTGTTATAAGCCATGACAAGTTTAGCCAAATGTTTTTGCCTGTAATTGTTTGAGACTCTGACTGTTTCCTCTGTAGCTTTTTGTGCAAACAGGGATATCCATTTCACCTGGTTGCTGTTGTGACCTTTTGGTGCACTACACAAAACTCTTCTTAAAATAAGTGACTTTTGTGCTGTTTAACTGGAATGTCAGAATGGAACAGTTGGTTCATTTCGGTGGAACTACACAAAGGGAGATATGTGTTCCAATCCTCATCATCCATATTGGCACCATAACCTTCCTTTAGGTAAGAATGATATTTAATGCTTGTGTTCATCTCTATTTTGTGACTGCCATGAGAAAATAATGCTATTTTTTACTAGTACACTTGTACTCCCTCACTGACAAAACCAATTCTGAAATAGAAGGCCAATCATGTACTTTGTTTCACCAACTGGTGAGGAGACTAAGAAACAGAGCATGAAGAGGAAGAAGAAGAAGAAGAAGAAGAAGAAGAGTAAATAGCGCCAAGGTGATCTAGCTGAAGCCAGAGGCATCAGTCGAGGCCATTCAAGGGCTCCTGCAATGACTACCTTACATGTGAGACGATCCTCCAGGGAGCCCTTCCACTTCTGCTGTCTCACTTAATTAATTAGGAGTACTTAGGTACCATTAATTTATTGCTGCCTATTTTTCCTGTCGGAGTTAAACAAATCTTTAGTAGCACCCTATGTTGAATCATGTACGTGTGTATGTTTGTCTATGAGGTGAATCATGTGGTGGAGCAGGGGGGAATGCTAACTTTACCCATTAAGATAATGAGGGTGCTTCTATTTGTTAGTGTATGTTTCATCAACTAGTCCCACTATTACAGTAATCTCACCCTCTCAATATATGTGCCAACAGGGATGCTCGATTTTGGTGGAACTGCACAAAAACTTTGGGTGTTTCATTGCCAACTTCCTTCCTTTCCTGTTAGTCGCTAATCTCGGCTTGCATTCTTCCTTTGCTGTCAGTCGCTTGGCTTATCTCGGCTTCCAGTCAAAGGAAATAGTAATTGATATGCTACCTCACACAGGTTGGTACTGGTCTTTATCCTGGTTATTGTGCTTGTCATATGTATTGGTAATTTGGTATTGTGCTACTGTTTGCCGATTTCATAAAGGAGTAACTTGGAGCCTAAACTCGCAGGAAAATCATTACATCGGGTGATTTCAGTAGAACTACACAAAAAGATTAGATGGACAGGTACTTATGCTGCTGCCATGTACTGCAAAGTTCACTCAGACAAGCATCGATGTTGACAAGAAGAAGTTCCTATATTCATTCGAGTATCAACCGGCATCAACCAATTGTCAAACTCCAAGTATTAGGAGAGTGAACGCCAAAAATATTGCTTGGTGCATAGCCCAGAAAAACGCAGTCCAGTCTTTGGTCCCAACTTGTGCCTTTTGGTTATCTGCACATATGGTAGCGAACTGTATGGCATGGAGTCTAAGGATTCCAGAAAAGTTGGTTGATGCGTATATTCATTTGGCACTTAATCAGTCTGCACGCCAGGGATGCTCCATTTCAGTTGAACTGCACAAAAAACTTGGGTGGTTCATTTTCTCGACCGCCTCCTTTCTCGTCTGCAATGTAGAATTTTGGGGAGATACAAGACCAAGATGAGCCAGTAAACTAGTTGGATGAAAGTAGTGGCCAAGTTGCTCAAACCTCCCTCGGCACGAGGCCACTATTTGAGGATAAACCTACAAGAAAAGTTCAGAATGTCTGTGCTGCCTCTTATGTACTCGAAAGTTTACTCGTAGAAGCATTAATTTTAGCAAGAAGTACCTCCGACTGAACAGCATTTACCAGTTTGCAATGTAGAATTTTGGCGAGCTACAGGACCAAGATAATCCAGTAAACTAGTTGGATGAAAGTAGTGGCCAAGTTGCTCAAACCTCCCTCGGCACGAGGCCACTATTTGAGGATAAACCTACAAGCAAAGTTCAGATTGTATGTGCTGCCTCTTTTGTACTCGAAAGTTTACTCGTACAAGCATTAATTTTAGCAAGAAGTACCTCCGACTGTACACCATTTACCAGTTTGTACCCTAGGTAGTTAAAGTTTGTCCATGGGTCATATTGGTTGTGATCTTAATCATTTGGATGCATAAACATACTGAACATGTGTATATCTGAATCTTTTTGTGAATTATCTATGATATTGTTGTGTGATCTATCAATCATTTGGATCCATAGACATGTTGAACTTGTGTATATATGAATCTTTTGAGTTGTTGATAGTGAATGTTGGCTATGAATATGAACATGTCTTGTGAACCTGAGTTTGATACGAATGTTTACCTTTTCTGTTGTGCTTGTGTGTGAACTTGTTAGTATGCCTACTGTGGGGTATGTGACGTGTGGGCGTCAATGGCACACCTTCTTCCCGAGAAGAATTGCACCTACTTTGTTAGGGTAGCAACGGCGCATCAGCTCTTTTTAATCTTTTTGCTCTGTCTTGCCCCCTCCCCCGCTCAATCCCTGCCGTAATGTTTTCGGCCTCAAAACAAACATAGTACTGTGTTGTTTTTGGGGCTTGATGAAAAATCGAGTGCTGGTTTCTGTAGGTTGGCCCGCCTAGCAAATGGGCTGCTGGTCCACCATGGAGTGGGAGGCAAAAAACACAAGTTGTATGGTGTAGAGGCAAGTAAAAAAAGCCATCGAGAGCCATCCACTCAAGAAAAAAATCTCTCCTGATGGGCTTCTTCAGTCGTGCCGCCGGCCCCCTCTATAATCCAGTTCGCTCGGGGATCTGGTATCATTTTTTTTCTAGCGGGCGAACAAGTATTAGCTAGGCCTAGGTTTTGTATTTTAACATGCGTAGCCCACGACATACGGGTGACAGTGGTTTCAACTTATTTTTTGAGGTCCATACCGCCCTATGGGCTTTTTCTTAAAGATCGACAGCCCAATGTATTTTTTAACCACATTTTATATATTTATATTATTACTATTATTGTATATTTTATAGAGAATTATATATACATTATGAAAACATCCCACGCATTATTAACTTATAAAAGTAAATGTTTAACAGAAGTTGGCAAGGAAAATCCTGGTTGTTTTTGACTCACAGGCAAGGAAAATCCTTATGATTGCGTGCAAAAGCTTGCGAAGATTTTAAGGACCAATGTAATAATAACACGCTCATTTTTATTTTGAGCAATAACTCGTTAATTTGTTAATTATGTATATAAAAATGTGCCTCTCCAGTTTATTTTTGATATTAATTGCTCCTTCTAACATAACATTATATATATAACGAGCCCAGCTAATTCGTGTATTTGAAGGAAGTGCAAATGGGCTGGGATTTCTTAGATAATATAAATGGGCCGCATTGACGCGAAATTATTTGTTCACCCAGCCCAGCAAATGGACTGTACATTCTAGAAAATATGGGTTAAATATATGCCACATTTTTGCAGGCTAACATGTGGGCCAATAGGTCGAAGCCTACACAGGGCGTTGTCAACTTGGTTGGCATGCACCTTCAATCTCTCGTCTTCTTCCTCTAGCGTCGCCGGGACTGCCTAGTCCGGCCTTCGGCGGCTGGCGGCTCTACTTAGCATGCAACGGTGCGAAGCGCTACCCCACCGCCGGCGAGGCTATCCCTCCACCCCTCCACACCTCCTGTTATTCTCCACCGACTGCAGCCCCACGCCGCACCAGAACCAGTTATAACCCTTCTCCTCCACTCAATCTGCGACTACACTATCGCGTCTTCCCATCTCCGAGTCGTTCCCGTCCAGGGCCTCGTCGTCGTCCACCGCCTTGCTGCGGTCGGTGCGGCGTGGTCAACAAACGAGAGTCATCGGAAGAGGACTGTACATGGAGAGCCTAACGGCTGGGACCCACGAGGTCCATGGTCGCACGCAAGGAAAGTTCCTCCTTATTAAGCTGGAAAAAAATATTTCCTCCACCTAACAGCTACGACCCACCGGCTGTATCTTTGCACGGAAGAAAGTGCCTCCTTGTTATGCGAAAAAATTATTCCTCCCGTTGACAGCTGGGACCCGTCAGATTTGGTGGCTGACTTGTGGGCCTACTAAGCGGACGTGTACGCATGGCTTTGTTAACTTAATTAGCAAATGATTCTAGCAGCTGGACCGTTGGATGATAATCCAACAGCTATGCTCCTTCTTCAACCTTTGTTCTTGCTCCTGTCTCCCGTGGGCGGCACCGCGGCTGTGTTGCCGCGCACCCGAACCGGTCAAGTTTCCCACTACTCTCCATCTGTGACTCCACTGCCCCGTCTTCCCCATCTCCGGGTCGTTCCAGTCTGGGGCCTCGCCGTCATCCACCGGCCTTCGGTGCGCTCGACACGGTGTCGTCAACGTGGTCAACAACCGAGAGTCATCAGAACATGACTGTACGTGAGAGGCTGATAGTGGGGACGCACCACGCCCATGGACGCATGCATGCAACGGAACGCGGCGTGGTCAACGTGGTCAAGGAACGACTTCCATCGGAAGTGTACTGTACATGGAGAGGCTGACAACTGGGTCCACAGCCGCAGGAAGGAAGTGCCTCCTTATTACACGGAAAATAATGATTCCTCCACCTAACAGTAGGGACCCACCAGACGGGCCACCGTATTTTGCGAAAAAAGTTTCCCCCTCACTGCTGGGATCCACCGGACGGGTCACCGTATTTCGTGAAAAAAAATGTTCCCCCCGCTGTCAGCTCGGACCCACCGGAAGTGCCTTCTTATTACGCACAAAAAAATGAATACTCCCCCTGCTAGTTGGGACCCACCTTGGTGGGTGGCTGACTTGTGGGCCTACTAAGTTAACGGGGACGGAGTGCTTTGTCAACTTAGTCAATATGAACGATTCTAGCTCCAGTGACCGTACGATGTCTATCCAATGGCCGTAGTGCTTCTTCAACCTCTGGTCTTCTTGCTCCAGCCGCCCAAAGTAGCGCCGGTCGTGCCGCATGATCTTGCCTCCCGTGGTCGGCTGTGCCGCCGCGGAGACCTCACCGCCCCCTAGTATTCCCACCGCTGGCCAGGCCCTGCGGCGATGGCAGCCTCACACCACAGCCGAACCAGTGAACCCTCGTACTCCTCTCCACGTGGGCTTCCACTGACATGTCTTCCCCGGCTCCGCGTCATCCCCTTCCTAGGCCTCGCTGTCGTCCACCACCCTGGTGCTCTCGGCGCGGCGTGGTCAACGTGGTCAAGGAACGACGTCCATCGGAAGAGTACTGTACGTGGAGAGGCTGACAGCTGGGTCCACGGCCGCAGTAAGGAAGTGCCTCCTTATTACGCGCAAAATAATTATTCCTCCACCTAACAGTGGGGACCCACCGGACGGGCCACCGTATTTCGTGAAAAAACATTTCCCCCTGACTGCTGGGACCCACCAACTACATCTTCGCACACAAGGAAATGCATCCGGGAAAAAAACGATTCGCCCCCTGACTGCTGGGACCCACCAGCTACATCTTCGCACGCAAGGAAGTCTGTCCCGGCAAAAAAAAACGATTCGCCCCCTGATTGCTGGGACCCACCAGCTACATCTTCGCACGCAAGGAAGTGCCTGACAGTCGGGACCCACCTGGTCGAAGCGTACGTAGCATTGTCATTCTGGTCACGAACGTGTACGTACATACTGGTCGATGTAGAGGCGCGCATGTAGCATGTACACGTACGTACAGCGGCCATGGTGCAAGAAAGTAAATACGGCCACGTACGTACATACGGGCGGGGTCTCGAACGCCTACTCGCACGTATGTACGGCTAGGGCTAGTGTACATGGTTGGGTCAAAATGGAGAAACAGCGTCGTCGTCGTGTCCATGGGGAGCCAACCGGCTAGGTCGGAACGGAATGTGTCGTCGTGTTCATCGGGAGGGCTTGGACGAAATAGCCGATGGAAATGAGGCCTGGCGTACCGCAGAACGGAGGAAACAGCCTTGTGTTCGACCGGCCATGTTTGAAACGGGATCCTTCTCATCGGGAGGGGTCTGGCGTACCACAAAATGGAGGAAACGGACCTCCTACGGTCGAAACGGGGGTCCTGTTGATCGGGAGGGGTGTGACGTACTGCAAAACGGAGGAAACGGACTTGTGCTGGAGTGCTACGGTCGAAACGGGGGTCCTGTTCATCGGGAGGGGTGTGGTGTACCGCAAAACGGGACACCACGGGATACTGTTCATCTCCACCGTTGACCCCCTCCAGCCTCCATGGGGCTACTGTTCATCCACCGTCGACCTCCTCCAGCCTCCACCTACGACTGTTCATCCACGGGCTCCTGTTCATCCAGCCTCCACCGCGTGCTACTCCACCGGCTACTGTTCAACCAGCCCTCTCCACGGGCTCCTGTTCAACCACCCCTCCACGGGCTACTGTTCATCCGGCCCTCCACCGTCTACTGTTCATCCTGCCCTCCATGGGGTGGTCCTGTTTATCCTGCCCTCCACGGGGTCCTGTTCATCCAGCCCCAACCGGCTCGATCGATCGAGGTCTTGTTCATCCAGAGGCAACACCACGGGGTCCTGTTCATCCACCCCCATCGGGAGCTGTTCATCCAAACCCCCCAGCAACGCTCACTGTTCATCCAGAGGCAGCATCGATCGGCTTCAGTTAGCAGCAGTAGCGAAGGAATCGCTCGATCGGGTTCAGTTAACAGCCATCGATCGATCGCTCGGGTTCAGTAATGCGTAGCATGCAGTGCAATCGCTCGGGTTCAGTTAGAGCCCAACGCCTCGCACCCACGCGCATGCGTGTACGAGAGAAACGCGCATCGCTCAGCCTCGACCACCCACCGTAACCGGGAAAACCCCGATATTTTCCTCGCCCTCGCTTCTACCATGGTTTTTTCTGTCATGGACGGCCCAAAGAATGTCATGCAGCTGCGTCTCCGGCCTGCCCAGGACGAAAAGCCCATTTTCTGTCATGATTTTTGTCATAGAAGTAGGACCCCACCACATCTATGATGATACCAGGTTTTGTCACAATTATCGTCATAGAAGTGTCATAAGTATGACAGGAAAAAAATCCGTTCAGCCCAAAATGTCACGGATGTGTCATTTTTTTGTAGTGTGTTCTAGGGTGCCCCCTGCCCCCATATATAAAGGAGGAAGGGGGAGGCTGGCCGGCCCTATAGGGGCGGGCCCCAAGTAGGATTCCTACTAGGAATAGGAATCCTATTCCTAGTAGGTTTCCAACAAGGAAGAGAGGGAGAAGGAAAGGGCCCCCCCTTCGCTAGTCCAATTCGGACCCAAGGGGGAGGGGCGCGCGGCCTCCCTGAGGGAGTCCTAGATTAGGGGGTGTACGGATAGCCGGACTATAACCTTTGGCCGGACTGTTGGACTATAAAGATACAAGATTGAAGACTTTGTCCCGTGTCCGGATGGGACTCTACTTGGCGTGGAAGGCAAGCTAGGCAATACGGATATGGATATCTCCTCCTTTGTAACCGACCTTGTGTAACCCTAGCCCTCTCCGGTGTCTATATAAACCGGAGGGTTTTAGTCCGTAGGACAACAACTACAACATACAATCATACCATAGGCTAGCTTGTAGGGTTTAGCCTCTTTGATCTCGTGGTAGATCTACTCTTGTACTACCCATATTATCAATATTAATCAAGCAGGACGTAGGGTTTTACCTCCATCAAGAGGGGTTGAACCTGGGTAAAACATCGTGTCCCCTGCCTCCTGTTACCATCCGGCCTAGACGCACAGTTCGAGACCCCCTACCTGAGATCCGTCGGTTTTGACACCGACATTGGTGCTTTCATTGAGAGTTCCTCTGTGTCGTCACTTTTAGGCCCGATGGCTCCTCCGATCATCAAAAAAGATGCAGTCTAGGGTGAGACCTTTCTCCCCAGACAGATCTTCGTGTTCGGTGGCTTTGCACTGCGGGCTAATTCGCTTGGCCATCTGGAGCAGATTGAAAGCTACACCTCTGGCCATCAGGTCAGATTTCAAAGTTTGAACTACACGGCTGACATTCGCAGAGACTTGATCTTCGACGGATTCGAGCCATAGCCGAGTGCGCCACACTGTCACAATGGGTATGACCTAGCTCTGCCACCAAACAGTGCCCTGGAGGCCGCGCCCGCATCAGCTCCGACCTTTAGCTCGGAGCCAACTGCGTCGATCGAGGATGGGTGGCTAGACACCGCCTCGGGGGCTGCGGTCTCAACGGCGATCGAGCCGAACACCAGCCTCATCCTCTGCAAAGCTCGCGACTCCAAGGTGCCGGACTCTTTCCCGGACTCCGAACCTTCCGCGCCCCTGCCAATCGAATCCGATTGGGCGCCGATCATGGAATTCACCACCACGGATATCTTTCAGTACTCGCCCTTTGGCGACATTCTGAATTCACTAAGGTCTCTCTCTTTGTCAGGAGAGCCCTGGCCGGACTATGGCCAACAGGATTGGGATGCGGACGACGAAGAAATTCGATGCCCACCAACCACCCACTTCGTAGCCACTGTCGATGATTTAACTGACATGCTCAACTTCGACTCCGAAGACATCGACGGTATGGATGACGATGTAGGAGACGAACATGAACCAGCACGTATAGGGCATTGGAAATCCACCTCATCATACGATATATACATGGTGGATACACCCAAAGAAGGCAATGGCGACGAGATAACGGAGGATGACCCCTCCAAGAAGCAAGCCAAGAGCCGACGTCAGCAGCGCCGCTCTAAGTCCCGCCAAAGCAAAAGTGGTGATACCGGCACAGGAGATAATAACACTCCGGATAGTGCCAAAGACAACAATAATCCCCTCCAGCAAGATTTAGAGCAGGAGGATGGAGGAGCCAGCCCTCCTAAGAGAGCGGCAGACGGAGAGGAGGAGGATGATAATTACATGCCCCCTCCGAAGACGAGGCAAGCCTCGGCGATGACAAATTCGCTGTGCCAGTGGATCCCGTTGAAAAGAGCGCTTCAAGTGCCGGCTTATGGCCACGGCAAATAGCCTGAAGAAAAAGCAGCAGCAGCTTCAAGCTGATCAAGATCTGCTAGCTGACAGATGGACCGAAGTCCTCGCTGCCGAGGAATATAAAATCGAGGGCCCCTCCAAGAGTTACCCAAAGTGCAGGTTGCTACCCCAACTGGAGGAAGAAGCGTATGATGCGGCTGATCGGCCACCTCGTGGCCGTGATAGAGAGGCATTCCAGCCAAAAGCTCAGCCCGCACCCCGACGGCATTCAAATAAAAAAGCATGGGGAAACACGCCACACCTGCGAGACGTATTGGAGGATAAAGAAAAACATACAAGATCGATCTACGGATCACGAGGGCGCGCCACTATGCGAGACGATAAACGTCACGCCGGATACAGTAAAAGTAAATCCGGCCGGGCCGAACACAGCGGGCAAGACCCATTCGAGCTGCATCGCGATATAGCCTAATACAAAGGCGCCGCACACCTGTTATGCTTCACAGACGAAGTAATGGATCATCAAATCCCAGAAGGTTTCAAACCTGTAAATATTGAATCATACGACGGCACTACAGATCATGCGGTATGGATCGAGGATTTCCTCCTCCACATCCACATGGCCCGCGGTGATGACTTACACGCCATCAAATACCTCCCACTAAAGCTCAAAGGACCAGCGCGGCATTGGCTTAACAGCTTGCCAGCAAATTCCATTAGCTGTTGGGAAGATCTGGAAGCCGCATTCCTCGACAATTTTCAGGGCACTTACGTGCGACCGCCAGATGCCGATGACTTGAGCCACATAATTCAGCAGCCATAAGAGTCGGCCAGGCAATTCTAGACTCGTTTCCTTACAAAGAAAAATCAAATCGTCGACTGTCCGGACGTAGAGGCCTTAGCGGCTTTCAAACACAACATCCGGGATGAGTGGCTAGCCCGACACCTTGGTCAGGAAAAGCAGAAATCTATGGCAGCCCTCACGACGCTCATGACCTGCTTTTGCGTGGGAGAAGACAGTTGGCTGGCTCGCAGTAATAACATATCAAAGAACCATGGTACCTCCGATACCAAGGACGGCAATAGCAGGTCACGTCGCAACAAACATAAGCGCCACATCAATAGCGATAATAATGAGGATACGGTAGTCAACACCGGATTCAAAGGCTCTAAACCCGATCAGCGGAAAAAGCCATTTAAACAAAGTACGCCGGGCCCGTCCAGTTTGGACCGCATACTTGACCGCTCGTGTCAAAATACACGGCACCGCCGATAAGCCAGCCAACCACACAAATAGGGATTGTTGGGTATTCAAGCAGGCCGGCAAGTTAATTGCCAAAAACAAAGATAAAGGGCCACATAGCAACGAGGAGGAGGAGACCCGGCAGCTGAACACCGGAGGACAGAAGAGGTTCCCCCCACAAGTGCGGACGGTGAACCTGATATATGCAATGCACATCCCCAAACGGGAATGGAAGCGTGCGCTCAG
Source organism: Triticum monococcum (assembly GCA_034509565.1). NCBI lineage: Eukaryota > Viridiplantae > Streptophyta > Magnoliopsida > Poales > Poaceae > Triticum > Triticum monococcum. The sequence continues at coordinate 238,782,903 of CM067843.1, forward strand.
GGACGTATATGCGCTGGAGCCAGTCGCCCCAAAGTTCAACCCATGGTCCTCCTGTCCGATAACCTTCGATCGCAGGGACCACCCCACTAGTATCCGTCATGGCGGATTCGCAGCACTGGTCCTAGACCCAATCATTGACGGATTTCACCTCACTCGAGTCCTCATGGATGGCGGTAGCGGCCTGAACCTGCTTTATCAGGACACAGTGCGCAAAATGGGTATAGACCCCTCAAGGTCAAACCCACAAAAACGACCTTTCAAGGCGTCATTCCAAGTGTAGAGGCCCATTGCACAGGCTCAATTACACTGGAAGTGGTCTTCGGATCCCCGGATAACTTTCGAAGCGAAGAATTAATCTTCGATATAGTCCCGTTCCGCAGTGGTTATCATGCACTGCTCGGGCGAACCGCATTTGCTAGATTCAATGCGGTACCGCATTATGCATACCTCAAGCTCAAGATGCCAGGACCTCGCAGAGTTATTACCGTCAATGGAAACACAGAGCGCTCTCTCTGAACAGAGGAGCACACCGTGTCCCTCGCAGCAAAAGCACAAAGCAGCCTCTCAAGGCAATCAACCAGTTCGGCGTTTCAAAACCCGGACACCGTCAAGCGCGCTCGGAGCAATCGGCAAACAGACCGTCTGGCGCGATCTAAGCTCGCGTAGCAATGTGGCCCCCACCCCAGTCCCAGCCAAATGGCGAAATCCATGCCACCCGTACATAATTACGCATTGAAAATACCATGGGCGCAGGTGGGGAAGGGGGCACAACTGCGGCACGCCCCAGGACGCGGCTTAAACCGCACTAGGGGCTCCCCGCTTTGTTATTTTTCTCTTTTTCAGGACTTTAATCTCTGGAAACCCTGTCCGGCAGCACTATTGCCGAGCACATGATGCAGCGACCAAGGAGGCAAAAAGCTACGTCACACCACGGAATTCCCAGGTGGATTACAGTAACGAGCGAAATATTTGATTTAGTACTATTCCTCAGCCTACCCTTGGAAGGGACACAGTCCTACTCTTTGCTTATCGCACTATCTGTATCATTCCGCTTTAACGCACCTTTTTGAATAAATAATGCATATCACTGCGCCTATTATTGCATTCTTGTTTTACAGATATGTGTTCATTAACGACGCCTTGCAACCGTACACTTTGGTACGGCCAATACACCAGGGGCTTACGTACCCCACAATATGGTGTGAAAAGTCCGAACACTTTCACAAGTGCGGCACCCCGAACTTTTAGCATTATATGCATCAGCTCCGAATCATGTCTTTGGTCAAATGTTGGGTTTGCCCGGCTCCTATGTTTTGGTACCTTATGTTCCGCTCTATCGGCTAAGGTAGCGCTAGGAGAACTACTGCGATTGTGCCCCGGTTCTGCCGGGCTTAGCACCTCAGTAGAGAAAGCTAAAACTGGCTGTCATGATAAGGCGAGAGACTGGTCGCTATTCGGCGAGGTTTTCGAGTCCCTAAAGACTTATGCCGCTTAGGGCGAGGGGCCAGCCCTGTCCGGCTTAAAGGCGTGTATCGCGCCCCGAATTCGGCCTTCCGAATACCAGGGGCTTCGCCGAAATTTAAAATTATAGAATTCTATGGCTAAGTGAGAGTGATAAAGCATTATTAGTCCGGTTGCCTTGTTCGTTGTGCTGAGCGCCTCCCTCGAAGGACCCAAACATGGGAACAAGAGTGCTCAGGTTTATCCCGAATACCCCAGCACTGGTGGCATGGGGGCAGAAGCCGAGGACTAGCCATCTCTCAGATTGGATAAACAGCCAAACATAAGGTAATATTTTAAATTCAAACAAGCGTTGCATAGCACATATGAAACAAGTTTTCATAAATACAGGATCACACAAGTGAGTTTTACTCAAATATTACATCTTTTGTACACTCATCCGCTATGAGACGGGCACCCAGCAGAACACCCTCATAGTACATCTCGGGGTGACGGTGCTCCTTGCCCTCCGGCGGCCCTTCCTTGATCAGCTTCACGGCGTCTAGCTTGACCCACTGCAATTTCACACGGGCGAAAGCCCGTTGTGCACCTTCCATGCAGACGGATCACTTGACGACCTCCAGCCGCGGGCAGGCATCCACAAGCCGCCTCACCAGGCCGAAGAAGCTGTTCGGAAGGGCGTCGCCAGGCCGCAGCCAGACTATAAAGCCCTTCGTGGCCTGTTCGGCCGCCTTATGTAGCTCAACCATCTGCTTCAGCTGGTCGGTCATTGGCACCGGGTGTTCAGCCTCAGTATAATGAGACCAGAACAACTTCTCTGTTGAGCTTCCATCCTCGGCCTGGTAAAATTGTGCGGCATCGGACAGGCTGCGGGGCAAATATGCGAATGCTCCTGGAGAGCTCCGGATCCGGGTAAGTAATCGGTAATTTACTCTTACATGCTTGATTTGCATATAGAAAGCCTTACCCGCCGCTATCTTCTTCATTGCGTCGATCTCCTAGAGGGCCTTTTGGGCTTCGGCCTTGGCACTTTTTGTGCTCTCGAGGGCTGCGGCAAGCTCAGACTCTCACGTCTTTGAGTCAAGCTCCAACGCCTCGTGCTTCGCCACGAGAGCCTGGAGCTCTTGCTGCACCTCGCCTACCCGAGCCTCGTGCTTCTCTTGCTCGGTGCGCTCCTTGGCCGCTTTATCTTCGGCCTTGGACAGCGCTTGCTTTAGGGTCGCCACTTCGGTCGCGGCCCCTGGCAAATTCATGATAATCCTGTCATTTTGCAATCGCATTTCTTTTTATACATTTACATAGACTAGGTGCTACTTACCTTTATTCTCCTCGAGCTGCCTCTTGGTGAGGCCGAGCTCGTCCTGGGACCCTTTAAGGTCCTGCTTCAGTACGGCGACCTCCGCAGTCAGTGCGGCGAACGCCAGTAGCAAAGCCTGCATATGCATATTGACATACTTCTATTAGACTCCTGCGATATTGTTTGATCCTCTATTCGGCTTTTCTTTGTGAACACCGAATAGAGCATCAGGGGCTACTGTCTATGCGGTAATATTTTTCCTATACTTTAAACACTTACCTCAAAGCCTGTTAGAAGGTTGGCACAGGCTTCAGTCAATCCGCTCTTAGCGGACTGAACCTTCTGGATCACCGCACTCATAATAGTGCGGTGCTCCTTATCGATGGAAGCGGTGCGAAGCGCTTCCAGCAGATTGTCCAATGCCTCTGGATGGATAGAGGTCGCCGGTGCAGGCGTCTCGCCCCTCTTAGAAGGAGGCCGCCTACCCGAGCCCGGAACCACTGGAGGTTCCGGCGCGGTGTTCGGTTGAGGGCCGAACTCGGAGCTCTCAGGGGCCCCGTCCCCTCGGCTCCCGGAGTCCGGAAGGTCGCCTTGTGGCGCCTCCGGGGATGTCTCCCCTCGACCCGGTGCCTCTTGAGACAGCACCTCGGCGTCGTCAGCAAGATGAGGGGAGGTGGCAGTCGGGACTGGATCGTTATCCATGTCCGACGAGCCCAAGGAGCCGTCCGATGATACATCGATACTGGTTCGTGGCGGCCTGCATAATCATATTTCGGTGTTAGGGAAAGAAGTGCGGCATAGGAATACTATGACTTAGTCTGGTATCCGAATACTTACGACTTCCCCAGGGGCTTGGCCCTGGGCATCCACTCGTCTTCGCTGTCGGCGGCGGTGGTGGAGTAGTCCGTAGGGAGGGTCCGCCCTTTCTTGGACCCTCCGGCCTCCCCAGTTGGGGCGGCCTTCCTTTTCTTGTCTCCCCCGTCTGGAGGGGGAGCGTCCTCCTTGTCTTCGGGGGAGGATTGCATCGTAGAGTCCTCGGATGGTAATTCCGGTGACGCCTGCCGTCGGGAACTCTTTCGGGTTCCCTTGGCCTTCTTGGTCTTCTCCGGCACCGTATAAGGAGCCGGAGTCAGCATCTTCGTCAGAAGAGCGTTTGCTGGGCCTTCGGGCAAAGGAGCCGAACAGTCGATCTGTCCGGCCGTCTCTTGCCAATCCAGTCAATGGTACGGGAGTTTAGATCCCGCATGGAGCCAAGCTATGAAAAACATCTATCCTATAAGAGGTAAAGGCAGCTTACCGCGCTGGATTGGCGCTTCGCGTTGAATCCGCGATCCTCAGTAGTAGGAGGGGGGACCTCGGCGCTCTTGAACAGCACCCTCCAGGCATCATCGTGAGTGGTGTCTGTTCAGAGTTCGGTGCTACACCGGGTCGAACTCCCACAAGTTGAAGGCCTGTTGTTGGCACGGGAGGATCCGGCGGATGAGCATAACTTGGACTACGTTGAGAAGTTTGAGCTTCTTGTTCACCATGCTTTGAATGCATGTTTGGAGTCCGGTCAGCTCTCCCGGATTACCCCGGGACAGGCCCTTCTCTTGCCAGGAGGTGAGCCGTGTGGGGAAGCCAGATCGGAACTCGGGGGCCGCTGCCCATGTAGGGTCACGCGGCTCGGTGATATAAAACCACCCCGAGTGCCACCCCTTTACCATCTCCACAAAGGAGCCCTCAAGCCATGTGACATTGGGCATCTTGCCCACCATGGCGCCTCCACACTCCGCCTGGCAGCCGCCCACTACCTTTGGCTTGACATTGAAAGTCTGCAGCCATAAGCCGAAGTGGGGCTTGATGCGGAGGAAGGCCCACATGATGATAAACGCCGAGATGTTGAGGATGAAGTTCGGGGCCAGATCGTGGAAATCCAGGCCATAGTAGAACATGAGCCCCCGGACAAATGGGTGGAGAGGAAATCCCAGTCCGCGGAGGAAAGGGGTGAGGAACACCACCCTCTCATGGGGCCTGGGGGTGGGGATGAGCTGCCCCTCATCTGGGAGCCGGTGCGCGATGTCGTCGGGCAGGTATCCGGTTGTCCTCAGCTTCTTGATGTCTCCCTCCATGACGGAGGAGACCATCCACTTGCCTCCCACTCCGGACATGGCTGGAGAAGGTTGAGGTGGGGAATGCGGACTTGGGCGCTGGAGCTCGAGTGCGCGAAAACGGATAAGCAAAGGAGGAAGAAGGCGTGGATGAAAAGGTGAATCCTTATCCCTTTATGTGGGCGGCCAAAACTAAGCGTCCCCACTAGCCTGGTAAAACTCCCTTGTCCCCCAAGCGCCGTAATTGATGGTGCGGTTGGGTTACCCACACCCGTATTGATGAGAATCCGGTAATCAAGGGACACGATCTTTGCTTTGACAAGACGTGTCAAAAAACTGCCTCGCATGTGCGGGGCTGGTTAAAGGAAACGGTTCGAATAATCACCGGGCCGTGACGTAATGTCATGTTGCAAAAACGTGTCAGCAGATTAAAGATTTGTGGAAATATTATTCTCTCTACGATGGTATGTGGAACTTGTTTTGCAGGGTCGGACACTATCCTTATATTTGAAATTCTTTCGTGGTCTATTCGGAGGAGGAACCCGCCTTGCAATGCCGAAGACAACACTGCGCACCGGACTCATCGTCATTGAAAGCCTGGTTCAGGGGCTACTAAGGGAGTCCTGGATTAGGGGGTGTCCGGATAGCCGGACTATAACCTTTGGCCGGACTATTGGACTATAAAGATACAAGATTGAAGACTTCGTCCCGTGTCCGGATGGGACTCTACTTGGCGTGGAAGGCAAGCTAGGCAATACGGATATGGATATCTCCTCCTTTGTAACCGACCTTGTGTAACCCTAGCCCTCTCTGGTGTCTATATAAACCGGAGGGTTTTAGTCCGTAGGACAACAACTACAACATACAATCATACCATAGGCTAGTTTCTAGGGTTTAGCCTCTTTGATCTCATGGTAGATCTACTCTTGTACTACCCATATTATCAATATTAATCAAGCAGGACGTAGGGTTTTACCTCCATCGAGAGGGCCCGAACCTGGGTAAAACATCGTGTCCCCTGCCTCATGTTACCATCTGGCCTAGATGCACAGTTCGGGACCCCCTACCCGAGATCCGCTGGTTTTGACACCGACACTGCCCTAGCCACTCCTCTCTCTCTCCACTAAGGCCCATGAGGCCCATCAATTCCCCGGGGGGGTTCCGATAACCCCCCAGCACTCCGGTTTTATCTGAAACTTCTCCGGAACATTTCCGATGTCCGAATATAGTCGTCCAATATATCAATCTTTATGTCTCGACTATTTCAAGACTCCTCGTCATGTCCGTGATCACATCTGGGACTCCGAACTACCTTCGGTACATCAAAACACATAAACTCATAATACAGATCGTCATCGAACGTTAAGCGTGCGGACCCTACAGGTTCGAGAACTATGTAAACATGATCAAGACTCACTTCTGGTCAATAACCAATAGCGGAACCTGGATGCTCATATTGGTTCCTACATATTCTACGAAGATCTTTATCGGTCAAACCGCATAACAACATATGTTGTTCCCTTTGTCATCGGTATGTTACTTGCCCGAGATTCGATCGTCGGTATCTCAATACCTAGTTCAATCTCGTTACTGGCAAGTCTCTTTACCCGTTTCGTAATGCAACATCCCGTAACTAACTCATTAGTCACATTGCTTGCAAGGCTTATTGTGATGTGCATTACCGAGAGGGACCAAAGATACCTCTCCGATATACGGAGTGACAAATCCTAATCTCGATCTATGCCAACTCAACAAGAACCATTGGAGACACCTGTAGAGCATATCTATAGTCACCCAGTTACGTTGTGGCGTTTGATAGCACACTAAGTGTTCCTCCGGTATTCGGGAGTTGCATAATCTCATAGTCATAGGAACATGTATAAGTCATGAAGAAAGCAATAGCAACAAACTAAACGATCAAGTGCTAAGCTAACGAAATAGGTCAAGTCAATCACATCATTCTCCTAATGATGTGATCCCGTTAATCAAATGACAACTCATGTCTATGGTTAGCAAACTTAACCATCTTTGATTAACGAGCTAGTCAAGTAGAAGCATACTAGTGACACTCAGTTTGTCTATGTATTCACACATGTACTAAGTTTCCGGTTAATACAATTCTAGCATGAATAATAAACAGTTAGCATGATATAAGGAAATATAAATAACAACTTTATTATTGCCTCTAGGGCATATTTCCTTCAAAGGTGCCAGAGCTCAAAGCTTAAATTGAGAGATAAAATATTTTGAGAGGCATGCTTTTCCCGTCAACGAAAATGACCGAGTAGTTCCCAATACTTTTCATGCTAGATACATCATAGGAGGTTCCCAAACATAAAATAAAGTTTATTCCTTTTTCCACCATTCTTTCATAATCCATGGCTAGCCGTATCCATGGGTGCCTTCCGTACCAACACTTTCCCAGGAATTTAATATTTGACAACATAAAGTAATTTTTTTCATTTTGGGACTAGGCATCCCTATTACCGCCACACTCTCATGCAATGACAAGTGAATAAACACTCATCTTGAGAATAACACATATAGCATGGAAAAATATTGGCCACCCCGCGCCGTTTCATGAGCGGTACGGGCGCACAAGAAGGCAATTCATTTTGAAAATTGGAGTTGGCACATACAAATTTACTTGGAACGGCATGGAAATACCGCATACAGGTAGATATGGTGGACTCATATGGCACAACTTAGTTTAAGGATTTTGGATTCACAAGTAGTATTTCCACTTAGTGCAAGGAAAGGCTAGCAAATAGCTTGAGAAGCAACCAATCAAGAAACGAAAATTATCATAAACGAGCATTAAGCATAACTAACACTGAATAATGCACCAAAAGTAGGATGTAATTTCATTGCATAACTATTGCTTTCCATGCTTGCATAGGGAATCAAAAAACTTAACACCAATATTCTTACTAAAGCATAATTACTCACCAACATGACTCACATATTACTATCACCATATCTCAAAACTATTACAAGGAATCAAGTTTATAATGTCCAATGATCTTCATGAAAGTTTTTGTTATATCCCCCTTGGATATCTATCACTTTGGGACTAATTTCATATATTAACATTGCTTATAAAAAGCTCTTAAACAAATTTAAGTGAAGAACATGAGCATAAATAATTTTTTATCATCTCTCAAAATAATATAAGTGAAGCATGACAGAATTTCTCCAAAAATTTACTAACTCTCAAATTACTATAAGTGAAGCATGAGATTATTTCTTCAAAAATTAAAGTGCCACCATGCTCAAAAGATATAAGTGAAGCACTAGAGCAATTCCATAGCTCAAAAAAATTAAGTGAAGCGCATAGAGCAATTCTACAAATCATAGCATCGTTATGGCTCTCTCAAATAGATGTGTACAGCAAGGATGATTGTGAAAAACAAAAGGCAAAAAAGCAAAGACTCATATACTACAAGACGCTCCAAGCAAAACTCATGATATGTGACGAATAAAAATATAGCTAATTGCCGATGGTTGTTAGAAGAAAGAGAGCGTGCCTTCTGGGGCATCCCCAAGCTTACTTGCTTGGTTCTCCTTGAATATTACATTGGGGTGCCATTGGCATCCCCAAGCTTAGGCTCTTTTCACTCCTTATTCCTTAATCCATCGTGATCTCGCCCAAAACTTGAAAACTTCAATCACACAAAACTCAACAAAACCTTCGTGATATCCATTAATATAATAAAGCAAATCACCACCTTAAGTACTATTGCAAACCCATTCATATTTCATTATTGAATTATACCTACCGTATTCTAACTTTACCATGGCTTATACCTCCCAATACAATCCATAGATTCATAAAAATAAGCACACAATGCAATGAAAACAGAATCTGTCAAAAACAGAACAGTCTAAAGTAATATGGCCTTTGTCCATACTTCCATAACTCGAAAAATTCTGAAAAATAGGAAAACATAGGCAATTTGTATATCAATCTTGTGAAAACAAATCAGAATTTTTTGTCACTTCTGTGATTTTTGAAAATTCTGTTACTGGATGCAAAGTTTTCTGTTTTTCAACAAGATCAAATCAACTATCACCCAACATGATCCTAAAGGCTTTACTTGGCACAAACACTAATTAAAACATAAAGACACAATCATAACATTAGCATAATTGTGTGAACACACAAAAAGAGAAAGAAAAAGAGAAAAATATGTTTTATTCATTCGGTTGCCTCCCAACAAGCGCTATCATTTTTATGCCCCTAGCTAGGCATAATGCATAGATTCAAGTATTGTCATCTTTAGTTTTTGCCACCTTTGTGAGGGCTTTTTCAAACCCAGGAGGCTCTTTACGCTTCCCCAAATTACAAGGAAAAGAGACCATCTTGAGATCTAAAATATCCAACCGCTTATTACAAAGAGCAATCAAAGTATTCATGCAATAGCGGTTTCCACTAATATGTGTGAGGGATTAATTATATTTTTGCAACTCAACCAAATTTTTATATAAATAGCCCAATTTTTCTAGTATTTTGATCCCTTCTTGACTAAAAGTAAACCCCTTTTTTGGTGGTGGGAGTCCTAATATTCCCTCTATTATTTCATAGCCAACATTAACATCAATTTCAACAAAATTCCCTTTAACGGCAAAATCCAATAGGTGCCTATGATGCAAGGTTAAACCTATATAAAAATTACAATGCAAGATCTTTGCATCTCCTTTTATATTTCAGATGCGGTAAGATTCCATCAACCTATACCAAGCATCTTTCAAATTTTCTCCTTGTTTCTGTTTGAAGTATAAAACTTCAAAATCTGGTGACAAAGGAGGGGTAGTCATGTTGACGAGATGACTAAAGCAAAAAAGGCAATAGAAAAAGGAGGCACATGAAAAGGCAAATATTTTTATGCTTTTTGCAAAAAAAACATTTTAGAAGTGGGGGAGATGAAAACGAGAGGCAAATGGAAAATAATGTAAATTGCAAGGAGATGAGATTTGTGATTAGGTACCTGATAGATGTTGATGATGTCTCCCCAACAACGGCGCCAGAAATTATTCATGATTGCTTGTATCTTCATTGTTATTTCCCCGAAGAGGAGAGGATGATGCAGCACAACAACGGTAAGTATTTCCCTCAGTTATTAAACCAGGGTTATCAATCCAGTAGGAGAACCAAGCAACACTGTGTAAACAGTATATGTACACAAATAACAAATACTTGCAACCCAACGCGTAAGACGGGTTGTCAATCCCTCCTCGATATTGAGACAGATTAAATTGTATGAGATTGGATAAATAGATCTGACAAAGCACGAAATAAAATAAATAAATATTAAGTGCATCAAGGTATTTTTGGTATTTGGAATAATAGGTCTGAAAACAATATGATAAAAGATAGACCCGGGGGCCGTAGATTTGACTAGTGGCTTCTCTCGAGAAAATAGCATATGGTGGGTAAATAAATTACTATTGGGTAATTGATAGAAGAGTAAATAATTATGACGATATCCAGCAGTGATCATGTATATAGGCATCACGTCCAATATTAGTAGACCAAAACGATTCTGCATCTACTACTATTACTCCACACATCGACCGCTATCCAGTATGCATCTAGTGTATTAAGTTCATGGAGAAACGGAGTAATGCAATAAGAATGATGAGATGGTGTAGACGAGATCTATTCATGTAGGAATAGACCCCATATTTTTATCCTTAATGGCAACGATACATGCGTGTCACTTCTCCTTCTGTCACTGAGATTGAGCACGGCAAGATCGAACCCATCACAAAGCACCTCTTCACATCGCAAGAAAAATCAATCTAGTTGGCCAAACCAAACCAAAGTTTCGGAGAAGAAATACGAGGCTATAATAATCATGCATATAAGAGATCAAAGAAGACACAAATAATATTCATAGATAGAACTGATCTTAAACTTGTAATTCATCAGATCCCGACAAACACATCACAAAAAGTCATTACATCAAATAGATCTCCAAGAACCTCGAGGAGAACATTGTATTGAGAATCAAAAAGAGATAAGAAGCCATCTAGCTACTTCCTACGGACCCGTAGGTCTGTGGCAAACTACTCACACATCATTGGAGGAGCACCAATGAGGATGATGAACCCCTCCGTCATCGTGTTCCCCTCCGGCAAGGTGCCAGAATAGGGCCATAGATTGGATCTTGCAGTTTTGGAACTTGTGGCGGCTAGAATTGTGTTTCGTCGACTCCCCCAGGGTTTATGGAATATTTTGGTATTTATAGAGCTGAGACACGATGGAAAGGACCTCCATGGGCACCACTACCCATTAGGGCACGCCAGGGGCCTCTAGCGCGCCCAGGTGGGTAGTGGGCCCCATGGGCCTCCCCTCTGGCACTTCCTTGGCTCCCAAGTTGTCTTCTGGGTAGAAAAAATCTCCAAAAAAATTCATTGCGTTTGGACTCCGTTTGATATGGATATTCTGCGAGTAAAAAAACAAGCAAAAAACATCAACTAGCACTAGGCACTATGTCAATAGGTTAGTCCCAAAAATGATATGAAGTTGCTATAAAATGAATATAAAACATCCAAGAATGATAATATAACAGCATGGAACAATAAAAAATTATAGATACGTTGGAGACGTATTAAAGTGCATCATGTCCACATGAGTACAAACGGATCGTGAGGTGTAAGATGGGTGAAAGTCAGACGATGCAACCAGACACACTTGATTGTCTTGAAGTTCTAGCAGAATTGTTCTAAACTCGGAGCATGGAGCACCGAAAGATGAACACGAGTTATATGGAGATATGATCGGCAAAAGTTTGCCTACCGATAAAATTCACGTCATCAGTGATGTCCACATCAGTGGTTGTGAATAAGATCAGGGTCTTGAATCACTCACTTTCAACTATGAGAGATAATGCTTTCAGTGGGAGTGCACATTATATTAAAATTTGTTTAAACACTAGTTCAAATTAACTATGAAAAATGTACAAGTGGGTTTTGTGTTTATCATTGTAGATCAATGCCTCATAATATGTTCAACTTAGCCCCTATGTTAGATAAAGAAAAGTTGGCTGCAAATGGTAGAAATTATGCATATTATATTGGATCCAGAATCTAAGATTTATTCTGAGGAGTGCTAGGAAAGTGTATCTTTTGGATCAACCTCTAGGTGATTCTCCGGCGAAAGATGCATCGCAGGAAGATGTAGATGCTTTCGCTACTTGTAGTGATGACTATGAGTCAGTACAGTGCCTCATGTTGACTTGCATGGATCCTGAACTACAGAAACATTTTGAATGGTCTAGCACTAAATTTATAATTGGTTCATTGGATGCTCTGTACAAGAAACATGCATGGACTAAATGTTTTTAAATAACTAAGGCCTTGATTAAGTGCAAGATGGTAGAAGGTTCCTCAATGCATGAGTGAGCATATAGTAAATCTGGTTGGCTATGTTGATATACTTACAGCTCTGGAATTTGGAATTTCTCCAATACTCGGTACAAATATTGTGCTTGCTTCAATCCCGCCATCTTATAGTGGTCTTATCATGAATTATAAAATGAACGGGGTGGAGAAAAGCGCAAACAGTTTTTTTGCTATGCTGAAAATTGTAGAAGCTAGAATGCAAAAGAACAAGCAAGTGTTGATAGGCAATAAGACCGGCGGTTTCAAGAAGAAGGGCAAGTCCAAGAAATCTAGACGTGCCGGTAAGACCGTGTCACAGAAGAGGAACAAGGGCGGAGCTACTAAGAAGACTGAATGTTTCTACTGCAAAGAGAAATGACTTTTCAAGTGCAACTGCAAGAATACTTGCCAGGTAAGAAGAAGAACGGTTCTTCTGGTAAAGGTATAAAAGTTATACAAAGTTAATGTTTTTCTACATGTTAAATTATTGTAAGTGATGAGTATTTGATACGAATTGGTTGCTCGCATTTGCAAAACGATGTAGGGACTGCAGAAAGCTCACAAGTTGAGAAGGAATGAAGTTGTGATGCAAGTCTGGAATGGTGATAGGATCGCTACTCAAGCCATCGGAGTCATGTCTTTAGTTTATCTTCAAGATTTATCTTAGAACTGACTAGTAGTTTTTTCATTCTGAAGTTGTGTAAAATATTATCTTTTGGATTATGCGACGCATATTCTTATAAGTTTTAAACAATGGTTTTTCAAGTTGTTATAAGAATATGTTTTGGATTTACCTCTATTGTCGGTGGTTTATTCATTGTGGATCTTGAAGAAAAATCTATAACATTAAAGCTAAACGTCTTAAGAAGATTGATAATGCCACTTAAATGTGGCACTACCGTATTTGTCATATCAGAAAGAAATGTATGCAAAACTTCATAAAATTTGGAGTGGTAAAGTCTTATGATTATTGAATCATCTGACACATACGAGAATTATTTGATGGATAAAATGACTAATACACCGCTCAAAATTATTTTGAATGAGTGGGTAAATTATTGGAATAATACATAGTGATGCATACGGTCCAATGATCATACTAGGGTGCTGTGAATACTTATACTTCATAAATTTCACTGGCGATTAATGTAGATATCATTTACTTGATGAAACATAAAAAGTCTATATTTTTTGAAACGTTCAAAGGAATTATGAATGAAGTTAAGGATCATTATGTGAAAGCACAAGTGCTCCCTAGGTAGTTTTGGTAATTAATGACAACATATCTCTTGTTGTACTAACACTTCTACCTAGTATGTTTCAGATAAGTTCAACAATGAAGTGGCATGGACTAAAGGATGTGGAACCCCTTCAAGATGCTAAGGACAAAGGATTGGCTCAAGCTTCAAGATCAAGACTCTACATTTACTATTTTAGTGATCCAAGATCACATTGAGTCTATAGGAAAGCCAATACTATTAAGAAGGGATGAGGTGTTGCTTAATGGCTTGCTTGCTCAAAGTGCTTAGTGATATGCACCAAAGCCCTCAACCACTTTCTCACTTCCAGATATGTCCCACACCAAATATCCAACTCGGCCCCACCGATTCTTTCTATCCGGAGCCACCGAGTTCAGTTGACATAGCCACTCCCAGAAACCCTAATCAGTTCGGTGAGCAGTTCGGTCTCACCGATGGGATCTCGGTCTCACCGAGATGGGCTTGCAAACTCTCTCTTACCTATTGCAATATTTTCGGTCCCACCGAGATATGCAATCGGCCCCACCGAGTTTGCCTGGCCAACTCTTTGCTTCACTTATTACCCAAATCGGTCCCACCGAGTTTGAGTAATCGGTCAAACCGAGTTTTGGATTTACCCTAACCCTAGCACATCGGTCCCACTGAGTTGATCCAGTCGGTCCCACCGAAAACCCTAACGGTCACTAGGTTTGCTAAATTGGTCCGACCGAGTTTTTCAATTCGGTCTCACCGAGATTGGTAAATTGTGTGTAACGGTTAGTTTTTGTGTGGAGGCTATATATACCCCTCCACCCACTCTTCATTCATGGAGAGAGCCATCAGAACATACCTACACTTCCAATACACATTTTCTGAGAAAGAGCCACCTACTCATGTGTTGAGGCCAAGATATTCCATTCCCACCATATGAATCTTGATCTCTAGCCTTCCCAAGTTGCTTTCCACTCAAATCTTCTTTCCACCAAATCCATATCCTGTGAGAGAGAGTTGAGTGTTGGGGAGACTATCATTTGAAGCACAAGAGCAAGGAGTTCATCATCAACACACCATTTGTTACTTCTTGGAGAGTGGTGCCTCCTAGATTGGCTAGGTGTCACTTGGGAGCCTCCGAAAAAGATTGTGGAGTTGAACCAAGGAGTTTGGAAGGGCAAGGAGATCGCCTACTTCGTGAAGATCTACCGCTAGTGAGGCAAGTCCTTCGTGGGCGATGGCCATGATGGGAGAGACAAGGTTGCTTCTTCGTGGACCCTTCGTGGGTGGAGCCCTCCGTGGACTCGCGCAACCGTTACCCTTCGTGGGTTGAAGTCTCCATCAACATGGATGTACGATAGCACCACCTATCGGAGCCACGACAAAAACATCCGTGTCTCCAATTGTGTTTGAATTCTCCAAACCCTTCCCCTTACATTCTTGCAAGCTGCATGCTTTACTTTCCGCTGCTCATATACTCTTTGCATGCTTGCTTGATATGTATTGTGTTTGTTAAACTTGTGCCAAAACTCCACTTCAACTTAAAGAAGTTAAAAACTGCAACTTTTGGTACTTAGTGTCTAATCATCCCCCATCTAGACACCTCTTCTCGATCCTTTCATTATGACAAAAGGTAAAAGTATTTCTAAGCCATGAGTTTAGCAATCATTTAAGTGATCCTAAAATTGTTTCACAGGTTACCGATCTACTTTTATCATTTTGGGGACTTGTAATGACACATATATACTAAACAGAGCACTGTTAAATTCTGTTGATTTGAGATCATATGAGTTATGGAATGGGAAGAAACCCAATATGTCATATCTCAAAGTTTGGGGTTTCAAATATTATGTAAAATGTTTACAACCAAATAACCTTGACCCTAAAAGCAGACAAATGTTACTTTGTAGATTAACCCAAAGTTGCAATGTTTGTCGCAAAGAATGGACACTTATCAAAAGGTATTTTTTTTGTTAAAGAAGTAAGTGGGAGGACAGTACATCTTGATGAGATTACTGAATCTATGGTACATTAAGTAGTGGGGCGAGACCTTGAGTATGATTTAAATCCACTACTACAATAAATGTGACATCACATGACTCCTTGTAATGCAACACAGGATAATCTATGATACATTAGAGGAAGTAGGGGAGAGAATGAAATTAACTAATCATGAAAAATGGAACCACGAGAATCTACTTTGTCACCCTTGTATGATGTTGAATCTGATGCAATCATTTTATATAAAAGCAACTCTTATAGTGGATATGAAGGGTGAGTTAATTGTAAAGAAGTTTGTGAATGCCTTTCATCCGATTACATCTTTAAACACTATTTTTCTTCTAGCTATGGCAGCCTCTTAGGAAGAGGATTGACAGAGTGATGGAGATGTTGGGAAACATAGTAGAAAAGGAAAAAATCCACTCTATGATCACCCAGGAACAATATGAAGATACAGGGTTTGGATTAACGATCATTACCGACTCAGGAGTGCAGCAGAAGTAGACGAGAGATTGTACTTAGAGTCCCTCGAACCATTGATGATGATCCTACGAACCGCCCTCGAACGATCCATCAAACGGAAGACCAAAAGCACAACCTCTCTACTTGGTTGCAAGCGTACAGTCTTCACGATTCGGTAGCGCTTCACCGTCCAGAGCTAATCGTCGCTGGAAAATTAGAGGGAGGAAATTAGAACCACACTGGGCTTCTAATTATGAGGATTAGAGGAACTAGGTCTATCTCTAATCAGTCAACTAGGACCAACTAGAACTAGAACTAGATGAACTAGAGGAGGCTCCAAAAGTTGTGTGTTCAAAATGCCTTGGACCTCTAGTATATATAGGTTGACGGGAGAGGGAGGGGAACCACAAGGACGGGAAGGAGTCCCCTCCTTGTGCCAACCAAAAGCGGGAAGGAGGAGTCCTTCCCCCACCCCAATCCGGGCTCCCTCAAGGGGGAAAGGGTGCCTCCCCTACATGGGCCCTTGTGGCCTAATTTTCTCTCCACCGTTTATCCTTTTAATGCCCATTGATATTAAATTAAATATAAAAGCCTTCTAACAATTACTAGAGCATATTATATATAATTTAACATCTCCAGAAACATTTTTCACCTATATATTATTTATCGGTAATACCCGGTATTGCCTGATAAACTCTGAAACCCTTCCGATGACCCTGAAATGCTTCCGGTTCCTCTCGAAACTATTCTGGATATTAATGAAAAAATTCCACAAATAAATCCTTGATACTCTCGTCCTACTAACACTCAGCGGACCGTGATTACCTTAAGCTTGTGACCCCATAGGGTCGGTAAATCATAGACATGAACGAAACCCCTTCGTTAATTGACCTATAGCGGAACCGTGGACGTCCATATCGATCCCTATGATTACACGAATGCCATTCGAGTGAACTATTGGTTATCATGTGATCTTCCCGTTGCTTCACAATACTTTATAAATGTAACATCCCAAACTTTCAATTTGGAATGTTATACACTAGATCATCATTGCATATCATATTTTATTGCATTCTGGTTGATCCTAGAAAACTCTACGCAACTCAAGGACCCTTGGAGAGAGTTGGGGATTTCGTTATTTTCATATTTGAGTTTTCTCAAATTTTGAAAATAGGATCATTTGATTTTATTTATTTTATCTTCAATTATTTCTATTACAAAAATATGAGAGAGGGAATAAAATGACTTTCCCAAATTAAAGAAATATTGAGGATATAATAAAAAATCAAATAAGATTTTATTTTGGTTTTATTTGCTATTTTATTTGAATTAGGAAAAATGCGTGTTTTTCAAAATTGCATTTAGGCCCCAAATAAATGTTCATCTTGTGCGGCTTGATTTTAGAAGCCGGAGAAAATTTATTTCGGGATTTTTGGAGTCCGTTTAGTATTCCTTTTGTTTTTTCTGAGCGTAATTAAAAAAAAGTCTGAACCACCTTACCGGGCCGTGTCCGACCTGGACTCCCAGCCCGGACGGCTTTATATAGCCGGGAGGCCCAGCCACCCCCCCCCCCACCGAAACCCTAGTCGCCGCCGCCGCCCCTAGCCGCGCTGGGCGCCGCGGCCGCCCCTAGGCCGCGCCGCGGGAGGTAGTTTTTTTTCTTTCGCCGCCAGTTTTTTTAGAAAACCGATCGGTTTTGTCGTTTTTTTAGTTTAGTTTCGGTTTTTTTTAAATAGATCGGTTTTTCTGGTTTATTTAATTAGCGAGCGTTCGCCCGTTCGTTCGTTTTAACAAATGTTCATCATTTTTCTTTTTCTCAGATTAAATCCGTGATTTTTCTGATCGCGATTCCTGATCCGATTTTGGTTTTAGTCTAACTTTTCGCTCGTTTATCGGAATCAGGCGATTCAAGCGTCTGGAGTTTCGTCTCAAAACCCTCTTTCCGTTTAACCAACTCAAACAAGCTTTTGCCACTTTAAAATTGTCCTAGATCCATAATAGTAAACAAAGCTTGTTTCTTTTGCCGTTTGTCTTTCGTTGCTTCGTTCGTTTTGATTCTTTTTGCCAACCGGAGTTCTTAATTTGAACTTTCTGGTTAGATCTTTTATTTGAGTTTTACATGTGCATTAGTTGAGTTCTTATTGTGTGCTTGTTTGTTTGCGATAGAGTACCCGAAGTGTGCCGCTTGCTACTTCGAATCGCTAGGTTTTGCGGATCATCAGCAAGGCAAGTAACACTTTGATCATACTTCCAATTACTCAGTTTTTATTGCATTAGATCAATCCTCACACATTGCATGATTAGGATCTAATTAAATTGTGAGTTTGGGAAGTAGTTGAGGTAGTACCTATTACCTGTTATTATCAAACCTTTGGGAGTTACTTCTACGTTTGCTTATTGTGCCACGCTATGCTAGTAGACGTGGATTGGGTGAGTGTATCCATGACAGATGCGAGATTGTTAAATTAATGGTTCATCTAAGGTGGCAACTTAAATACACATCTGGGTGGATTGAGGCACCTGGGTATTCCAGCGATTGCCTGTTTTTCTTTATGGACCGCCACCCAGGCTCAAAGGGATCATGAGATTATTCATGCTAAAAACTTTCATGTGCAGCCACAAGCTACTATGGGCTCTAGCATAGTTGATTAAGTTGTGCAAACTCTTACAGTGGTAGACTAGCAGATGTAGGGGAAAGTAGGTGTAACGGTCTACCCGATCGTAAGGTGCTAGCGCTTCTGAAAGACTATGTCTCGGTCATCCATTTCTCAAACACCATGTAGTGCGAGAAATCCAACGGAGGCGATCGAGTCTTGTGGGGAAAAGTGCGCAAACCTCTGCAGAGTGTATAAACTAATCATGGTTAGCCGTGTCCCCGGTTATGGACATCTTGAGTATCTAGTACTTCGATTATCATGCGAATCTCATCATGTTACTCTGAAATTTAATTTTGTTGGGTTTTGTTTAAGGATGATGCTTAATTGGGATTGAGAATGCTGTCAACCATTCTCGATGTTTAACAACTACCATAATAGTTAAATAAAGTTTATTCCTTTGCAGTAGGGAAAATTTGGCTTTATGCAAAACTGTAACCATAGAGCTTTCCACCAGCCAAATATGCATATAGAATAACCTATTTCATTTCATTACTCTCTATGTGTTACTTTGCCAGCATATTCCATGTGCTGACCCGTTTCGGGCTGCAACGTTAATGTTGCAGACTTTTCAGACGACGACTAAGGTGCTTTTAGGTCGTGGTTCTATACTTAGTGATGCTGTTGGAGTTTATGGACTCACTTATCTTCCAAGCCTTCCGCTGTTATCGTATTAGATGGCCTTAAGCCATATTTATTGTAATAAGTTCTCTTTTGAGACTCTCGATGTAATAAGTGTGTGATTGCTACTCTGTTATAAATCCTTCAAGTACTATGTGGTGTCAGCATTACTGATCCAGGGATGACACCTGAGCTCACAGATTGGACTGTTTGAGGTCTGGTCGCTACAAGATGGTATCAGAGCACACGCTGACTGTAGGACACGGCCACTAAGCTAAAGCCCTAGATCACTACTCGCTCTCTTCTCTTTCTGACTTCTCATCTTTTCTAATCTTTTAGGATGGCGGATGCAAGGAACAAGTTCACGCAACCGGATGAAGATACACCCTTTGGACGTCACTTGAAGGAAGTCACTAGATACCTGAATATAGGAGTACCAAGCTTCACCGGGACCTACAACGCCACTTTACCGGAAGAAGAGCGTTGGATGATTCAAGTTCAAGTTCCAGGAAGGACGTTCATGCCAGTCACTGAGCCCATAGAGTTTTCTTTTGATGCACCAACTTGGGATCTAGGAAAGAGCATGGCAGCTCACATCGCCATGGGACGCATTGGAGAAGTTTACCGCAATGATCTCAAGGATACTATCTACCAGATTTGTGGGCGCCGAGATGAGCTCTGGGAGATGATCAGCACCAGAAAGGATAGATCAATTGCACCTTTTATCCAGGAGTTAAACCAACACATTCGACGTCAGGAGAACCAGATGTGCGCCGACATGATAGATCTGAAGAAGGCGAGGACAAGAATCAAGGAACTGGAGGAAGAACTCAAGGCTACACGTGAAGATTATGAAGAGGAAATTTAAGTATTGTAGGACCTTGAAGTAGATGTGTCTAGAGGGGGGGTGATTAGACACTTTATGCCAAAGTTGCAATTTTTAACCTTTTCGGTTTGAGTGGAGTTTAAGGATAATTTCAGCACTCACATATCAAGCAAGTATGCAAAGTGTATATAGGCAGCGGAAAGTAAAGCATGCATCTTGCAAGAATGTAAAGGGAAGGGTTTGGAGAATTCAAACACAATCGGAGACACGGATGTTTTTCCCGTGGTTCGGATAGGTGGTGCTATCCTACATCCACGTTGATGGAGACTTCAACCCACGAAGGGTAACGGTTGCGCGAGTCCACGGAGGGCTCCACCCACGAAGGGTCCACGAAGAAGCAACCTTGTCTATCCCACCATGGCCATCGCCCACAAAGGACTTGCCTCACTAGCGGTAGATCTTCACGAAGTAGGCGATCTCCTTGCCCTTACAAACTCCTTGGTTCAACTCCACAATCTTGTTGGAGGCTCCCAAGTGACACCTAGCCAATCTAGGAGACACCACTCTCCAAGAAGTAACAAATGGTGTGTTGATAATGAACTCCTTGCTCTTGTGCTTCAAATGATAGTCTCCCCAACACTCAACTCTCTCTCATAGGATTTGGATCTGGTGGAAAGAAGATTAGAGTGGAAAGCAACTTGGGGAAGGCTAGAGATCAAGATTCATATGGTAAGAATGGAATGTCTTGGCCTCAACACATGAGTAGTTAGTTCTCTCTCAGAAATAGGATGCTGGAAGTGTAGGTTTAGTCTGATGGCTCTCTCCATGAGTGAAGAGGAGGTGGAGGGGTATTTATAGCCTCCACACGAAATCCAACCGTTACACACAATTTACCAATCTCGGTGGGACCGAATCAGAAAACTCGGTCGGACCGAAATAGTAAACCTAGTGACCGTTAGGAATTTCGGTGGGACTGACATGCAACTCGGTAGGACCGATTCGGTTAGGGTTTGGGCATAACGTAATCTCGGTGAGACCGATTGCACAAACTCGGTGAGACCGAGTTTGGCAATAAGCTAACCAGAGAGTTGGTCAGGCAAACTCGGTGGGACCGACTTGCTCTTTCGGTGAACCGAAAAGTTACAAGAAGGAAACATAGAGTTTACCTTGCATTCTTGGTGGGACCGATTCGCTCTTTCGGTGAGACCGAAAAGTTACGAAAGGGAAACAGAGAGTTTGCAATCCCATCTCGGTGAGACCGAGATCCTTATCGGTAGGACCGAATTGCTAGGGTTTGGCAGTGGCAAATGACAAGTGAAACTCGGTGGCGCCGAAATGAAAGAATCGGTATGACCAAGTTTGGCTTAGGGTTTAGGTCATTTGTGGATATGGGAAAGTAGCTGAGGATTTTAGAGCATATCATTAAGCACATGAGCAAGAGGCTCATTAAACAACACCTCATCCCTCCTTGATAGTATTGGCTTTTCCTATGGACTCAATGTGATCCTGGATCACTAAAATGTAAAATGAAGAGTCTTGAACTTCAAGCTTTAGCCAGTCCTTTGTCCTTAGTGTCTTGGAGACCTTCCCACACCCTTTAGTCCATGCCACTCCATTGTTGAACTTATCTGAAACATACTAGGTGAAAACATTAGTCCAACAAGAGATATGTTGTCATCAATTATCAAAACCACCTAGGGAGCACTTGTGCTTTCAATCTCCCCCTTTTTGGTAATTGATGGCAACATACATCAAAGCTTTAGATAAAGATACAAAGAATAGTAAGTGAAGCTTTGGAAGGACATGTAACAAACATAGGCTCCCCCTACATGTATGCAATCATGTGAATATAAAATATAGAAGCATGTGAGAGCATAATCATGACAGAGTAGGCAATGTGTTACATGTATCTTGGCCAGATGCATCAGAGCAAAAGATTATTAAGGAAAATACCTTCATGCTCATGAGTCCTTCTTGCAAACAGTATGTACATAGGCAAGAATTCCTCATACTCATGATTTGATGCATACACTTACCTTGTAGTCTTAAGTTGGCTTAGGATGGAATGAACCTGCACAAACAAGGTTAGATAACACAGGTACATCCACTAGCCAGAGCAAACAAAAGAAACCACAAGAATACCAAGACTGGGATGACATGTAGAGAGTAAGTACTAGGTACTACATTGAATCCAACATGTCCCCAAGAATAAAGATATGCAATGAATTTGACTGATTTCTTTCCCATGGGTGTCTTGCTCCCCCTGAATCTTTCATGGGATATTGGGAGAGGATAGGGAACAGAAAGTCAGAGCTGAAAGATACAAATGAATATGTCTTTCCCCCTAAAAAGACATGTGACATCTCTCCTCTTGAACATCAAGCATCTGGGATCCTTGAGTATTGTCTCTCCCCCTAGAGATCTCTTTCTCCCCCTTAATACATTATCTGGGACGTCTGGGATCCTTGAGACTTTCTCTCCCCCTTTAGTATTGTGATGTGATCTTTCTCTCCCCGAAGATAGGCTTTGATGTGATCTTGCTTTGATGTGATCTCTCTCTCCCCCTTTGACATCAATTTCCAAGAAGGTTTTTCTGGAATCCGTCGAATAGGGTTGGTCCTTGAGACTCAGCATAAAGCAAAGAATAAAATTGTGATGCTTGTAGAGGACAAGATTCATTGAGTGGAGCTGGAGAGTAGAAATGTAGAACAAGTGCAAACTGTTTTTCTGACTGCAAAGTCGGTGGCACCAAGTGGCATATTTCGGTGGTACCGAAAATATTCGGTTGGACCGAAGATTGCAAGTCGGTGAAGCCGAGTTTACACAGAGAAAAACACTTGTCACCTCAGCTCACTAGACATGTAAGATCTCACAAATATTTGCAATGAATTAAATGCAGAAAATGCAGAACAAAAACAAAAAGAAAAGAAAAGAGACTGAAAGATCTAGATGAAGTGAAAAAGAGAAAGGGAACAACTACACAAGCATGAGACAAATGCAATAACACAAAGAAGGAACACAAGAGAACTTCATCTAGAGTTGGGCGGTGACATAGTCACCTATGTTAGAGTATATTGACTTAGGAGTCAAGTGAGAACACTTGATCATAGGTCATACTCATTGTTTAAGCTCAAAATGGGGTTGCCACTTTTCGTTTAAGCATCTTGATGTATTCACATCTTGTTGAGTTTCTTTGACTCATGTCTCGGAGTAAAGCTTCTCTAAGATGGAACAACATACCTTGGGTGGTGGTGTGGTTCCTTCTCATGTAGTTGAACTTGTGTGGGTGCTCATGGTTGATGTAGCCCATCAAGAGTTTGGAGCACCACTTGGAGTTTGAGTTCATCTACCTACATGGATTAGTTCTAGCAAGGAAAAGCACTTGTGTATCCAAAAAAATGACATTCATGAAGCTCAACATAGGATTTGTCAAAGGATATGTTTGAATGATTTTGTGCTTCCTTGTCTTCAACCATCATTGTGTAGAGTCTTGGTGATGTAAAGATTGCTCAAGATGTGAGTGAATCGCAATCTCATGGAATTAGATTCAACCAAGCACCTACATGGGTTAGACAACATGCAAGGCACAAATATATCCAAGACATAAGATAGTCATCATAAGAGATATATCGTGGATTAGTCATAAGCTCATGTCTTGCATGTATCCAATGGAGTTCCTACTCCAAGTTCGAAGCATCAATGATGTTCAATTCTCCTCTCAACCTGCAAAACACTTTCTCATCAAGTGGTTTAGTGAATATATCCGCTAATTGCTTATCAGTGCGAAGATGCTTAAGATCTATGTCACCCTTAGCAACATGATCTCGATTGAAATGATGACGGACTTCAATATGCTTAGTTCGAGAATGTTGTATAGGATTATGACCAATTTTGATAGCACTTTCATTGTCACAAAGTAGTGGAACATGTTTCACATAGATCCCATAATCTTTAAGAGTTTGGGTCATCCAAAGTAATTGAGCACAACATGAACCAGCAGCAATGTATTCCGCTTCGGCGGTGGATAAGGATACTGAGTTTTGTTTCTTGGAGGACCAAGACATAAGGGATCTACCAAGAAATTGACAAGTACCCGAAGTTGACTTTCTATCAACCTTGTCTCCGGCATAATCCGTGTCGGAATAGCCAACAAGATCAAAAGAAGACCTCTTAGGGTACCAAATGCCAAAATTTGGTGTATGAATTAAGTATCTAACTATCCTTTTCACAGCCTTAAGATGACATTCTTTAGGGGCAGCTTGATATCTTGCACACATGCACACACTTAGCATAATATCGGGACGTGAAGCACATAGGTATAACAATGAACCAATCATAGAGCGATAAACCTTTTGATCAACCGGTTCACCATCTTTGGTCAAATCATTATGTCCACTAGTAGGCATGGGTGTAGACATACCTTTGCATTCTTGCATATTGAACTTCTTGAATAAGTCCTTGGTGTACTTTGTTTGAGAGACAAATGTACCTTCCTTAGTTTGCTTGATTTGCAAACCGAGAAAGAATTTGAGTTCACTCATCATAGACATCTCAAACTTTTCTGACATTAGCTTTCCAAACCTTTCACTAAAGAGAGGGTTAGTTGAACCAAATATGATATCATCAACATAAATTTGGCATACAAATAGTTCTCCATTAACCCTTTTAGTAAAAAGAGTAGAATCAATTTTACCAATTTCGAAACCACTTGTAATAAGGAACTTGGTCAAGCATTTATACCATGCTCTAGGAGCTTGTTTAAGACCATAAAGAGCTTTGTGAAGTTTGTAAACATGATTAGGTTTCTTAGGATTGACAAAGCCGGGAGGTTGTTTGACATAAACTTCCTCCTCTATTTCACCATTTAGAAAAGCACTTTTAATGTCCATTTGGTACAAGGTGATGTTATGGTGATTAGCATAGGCAAGTAAGATGCGAATGGACTCAAGTCTAGCAACGGGAGCATATGTCTCACCATAGTCCATACCTTCGACTTGTGTGTACCCGTGGGCGACGAGACATGCTTTGTTGCGAACCACTTGTGCATCTTCATCTTGCTTGTTGCGAAACACCCATTTGGTACCAATGATGTTGTGGTGGTCGTCGGGCTTCTCAACCAATGTCCAAACTTGGTTTCTCTCAAAGTTGTCTAGTTCTTCATGCATGGCGTTTATCCACTCCGGATCTTCCAATGCTTCTTCAACCTTCGTAGGTTCAATGCTAGAGATGAATGAATAGTTTTCACAAAAGTTAGCTAAACGAGTTTTTGAGCGAGTGATTCTCTCGGTTTGTATATCATTGAAGATTTGCTCGACGGGATGATCTTTGGCAATTCTTGCTCGAACTCGTGAGAGCTTTTGCTTGGGTCTTTGTTGAGCATTTTCTTCTTCTTGGCCTTCTTCATTGTTGACGTTGTCATTGTCTTGTCGTGGTGGAGAGGGAGGTTGTTGATGTTCGTCTTGATGCATTTCCTTGTCTTCTTCATCTTGGTGTTTCCCACTTGTGGATGCTTCCGTATGAATTCTTGGTCCACCTTGTTGTGAAGTAGAAGCCTCCACTTGGACAGATGAAGTACTCTCCTTCACCTTTGTTGGACGAACTTTGCCTATGGGCAAGTCTTGGATTGCTTCTGAAGGGTCTTTGTCTCCTACATCAATTGGTAATTGCTCTACTTGCGAGCCATTAGATTCATCAAACTTCACATCTACCGTCTCTTCAACCTTTCGGGTGAACTTGTTGTAGACACGGTAAGTGTGAGAGTTTGAGCCATAACCAAGTAGGAAACCTTCATGAGATTTAGGAGCAAACTTTGAACGACGATGCTTATCAAGAATGTAGCACTTGGAGCCGAATACTCGAAAGTATCCAACTTGGGGTTTGTTACCGGTGAGGAGCTCGTATGCCGTCTTGCCGAGTAGCTTGTGAGGATACAAGCGATTTGTTGCATGACAAGCTGTCTCAACCGCTTCTGCCCAAAATTGCTTCGGCGTCTTGTATTCATCAAGCATTGTTCTTGCCATTTCGATGAGCGTCCGGTTCTTCCTCTCAACAACTCCATTTTGTTGAGGTGTGTACGTAGCCGAGAACTCGTGTGAAATCCCTTCTTCGTCAAGAAAGGTGTCCACATTTACGTTCTTGAACTCCGTTCCGTTGTCACTCCGAACCTTCTTGATCTTCATGTCAAACTGATTTTGGGCCTTCCTAGCGAAGTTTTTGAAGATCTTCTGGACCTGCGACTTGTCATTAAGAAAGAACACCCACATAAATCTTGAAAAATCATCACCTATAACTAGACCAAAAGAATTTCCACCGAGACTCTTGTAGGCGTTGGGACCAAAAAGATCCATATGAAGTAGCTCGAGTGGCCCCCTTGTGGTCATGATGTTCTTCACAGGATGTCTTCCTCCAACCTGTTTACCTGCTTGACAAGCACTGCAAAGTCTATCCTTATCAAATATGACATCGTTAACTCCAAGGATATGATTTCCTTTAATAAGCTTGTCAAGATTTCTCATGCCAACGTGACCTAGTCGTCTATGCCACAACCAACCTTTTGAGGATTTAGCAATAAAGCAAGTTTTAGGTTGTGCCCTTTGAGAGAAGTCGACAATGTAAAGGTCACCTTTACGCCTACCGGTAAAGACCATTTTATGATTGTCTCGACGAAACACTTGGCAATCTACCTCAGTAAATAGGACATTTAAACCGAAATCAGCAAGTCTAGATACTGAAAGTAAGTTGTAGCCGAGAGATTCAACAAGCATGACATTTTGAATGGAACTATCATGTGAGATGGCCACCTTACCAAGGCCAACTACTTTACCCTTTGAATTATCACCAAAGGTGACGTATTTTCGAGGGCCGTCATTTTCAGCAAGCTCACGGAACATCTCTTCATCTCCGGTCATATGATCAGTACATCCACTATCAAGAACCCATTCCTTTCCTCCTGATTCATATCCCCGAAGATTTGCCGTAAGGCCAAAGTGTCTCATTGCATCATCAAGATTGAAGTCGCTATCATCATCATCATCATCATCATCATAGTATCCATGTTCACCATGATCTTGTGACTCATCATTTCCTAGAGAGGGTAATTAATTAGATAAATGATCATCAAAATGGTCACTTTTTATGAATTCTTATAGCTTCGAATATAATATCACTAATGATTCCAACATCCCCCTTAGCTCGCTTAAGATTGGCAAGCTCAAGTAGACAATCACCAAAGTTAGGATCACTAGAGTTCATCTTACTCAAGGCAATAGATTTATGGAGAATTTTATCCAAATTTTTTAAGGAATGGTCGGGAAATCGTTCCTCAAGAAATTTCCATATAGTATAAGCACAATTAAGAGTAGGCAAACTAGCAATCAAGTTTTTGGGCAATCCTCTAATGATGAGCTCAATAGTTCTAAGATTGCGAATCATGTCAATATCTTCATCTAGGGTAGGATGCAAAGGATCCATGTGAGGTGTACAAGGGCTAGCAACATACTTGTTCAAATGATATTGGTTGAAGATTACAAGCATCTCATTTTTCCAATCATGAAAATATTCTCCATCAAGAATGGGCACTCTATGTCTAAGACTCCCTAAAGTAGACACATCCATCTTCCTCCAATGGTGATTAAACCAAGGCAATGGAGACCAAAGCTCTGATACCACTTTAGGACCTTGAAGTAGATGTGTCTAGAGGGGGGGTGATTAGACACTTTATGCCAAAGTTGCAATTTTTAACCTTTTTCGGTTTGAGTGGAGTTTAAGCATAATTTCAGCACTCACATATCAAGCAAGTATGCAAAGTGTATATAGGCAGCGGAAAGTAAAGCATGCAACTTGCAAGAATGTAAAGGGAAGGGTTTGGAGAATTCAAACGTAATCGGAGACACGGATGTTTTTCCCGTGGTTCGTATAGGTGGTGCTATCCTACATCCACGTTGATGGAGACTTCAACCCACAAAGGGTAACGGTTGTGCGAGTCCACGAAGGGTCCATGAAGAAGCAACCTTGTCTATCCCACCATGGCCATCGTCCACGAAGGACTTGCCTCACTAGCGGTAGATCTTCATGAAGTAGGCAATCTCCTTGCCCTTACAAACTCCTTGGTTCAACTCCACAATCTTGTTGGAGGCTCCCAAGTGACACCTAGCCAATCTAGGAGACACCACTCTCCAAGAAGTAACAAATGGTGTGTTGATAATGAACTCCTTGCTCTTGTGCTTCAAATGATAGTCTCCCCAACACTCAACTCTCTCTCATAGGATTTGGATCTGGTGGAAAGAAGATTTGAGTGGAAAGCAACTTGGGGAAGGCAAGAAATCAAGATTCATATGGTAGGAATGGAATGTCTTGGCCTCAACACATGAGTAGGTAGTTCTCTCTCAGAAATAGGATGCTGGAAGTGTAGGTTTAGTCTGATGGCTCTCTCCACGAGTGAAGAGGAGGTGGAGGGGTATTTATAGCCTCCACACAAAATCCAACCATTACACATAATTTACCAATCTCGGTGGGACCGAATCAGAAAACTCAGTCGGACCGAAATAGTAAACCTAGTGACCGTTAGGAATTTCGGTGGGACTGACATGCAACTCGGTAGGACCGATTCGGTTAGGGTTTGGGCATAACGTAATCTCGGTGAGACCGATTGCACAAACTCGGTGAGACCGAGTTTGGCAATAAGTTAACCAGAGAGTTGGTCAGGCAAACTCGGTGGGACTGGCTTGCTCTTTCGGTGAGACCGAAAAGTTACAAGAAGGAAACATAGAGTATACCTTGCATTCTCAGTGGGACCGATTCGCTCTTTCGGTGAGACCGAAAAGTTACGAAAGGGAAACAGAGAGTTTGCAAGCCCATCTCGGTGAGACCAAGATCCTTATCGGTAGGACCGAATTGCTAGGGTTTGGCAGTGGCAAATGACAAGTGAAACTCGGTGGCGCCGGAATGAAAGAATCGGTATGACCGAGTTTGGCTTAGGGTTTAGGTCATTTGTGGATATGGGAAAGTAGCTGAGGATTTTGGAGCATATCATTAAGCACATGAGCAAGAGGCTCATTAAACAACACCTCATCCCTCCTTGATAGTATTGGCTTTTCCTATGGACTCAATGTGATCTTGGATCACTAAAATGTAAAATGAAGAGTCTTGAACTTCAAGCTTTAGCCAGTCCTTTGTCCTTAGTGTCTTGGAGACCTTCCCACACCCTTTAGTCCATGCCACTCCATTGTTGAACTTATCTGAAACATACTAGGTGAAAACATTAGTCCAACAAGAGATATGTTGTCATCAATTATCAAAACCACCTAGGGAGCACTTGTGCTTTCAAGTATTAGTGGAGAAGAATGCCGACCTAACAATGAAGATCGGAATATTTATGGGAGGCCGTACACCAGTAGAAGAAGACGAAGAACCCAAGGAGATTCGCCCGGAAGACTACATCATCATCGATGACACCGACTCGGATCCAGATGATAGCAATGATGACTATGTTGATGAAGCTGGAGCAAATATCATGGAGTCTGCAACCGAAGAATATTTCTAGTAGACCATCCCAACAGTAGTAGTATTCCACCATGTAAATATAGTAGCCCGAGCACTTTTGCGATAGTTAGATCGATTGTATGCCCTTGTTTGATTGATTGAATGAACTGAATTGTTTGCTTTTGTCTCATGTGCATATGGGTAGTGTTTTCTCTCTAGACCCCTCTCTATTCTTAAATCTCATCTTTTCTAAACCCTCAGATGCCTCCGAGACGTGACCCCGGATTTACCTTCCCACCGGAGCTCACTCAGTTGATCCAGCAGCAGAATACGTTGATGCAGTTGCTAGTCCAGAACCAGAATCAGGGGAACAACAACAACAACCCACCACCACCACCACCTGTTGATCACTTAGCACAATTTCTTAGGTTGAATCCACCGGTGTTTTCCAGTAGCACCGAGCCAATAGTAGCAGATGATTGGCTCCGCAAGACAGCTAGGGAGTTGACCACAGCGGGATGCACAGATGCGAAAAAGTGAAGTTTGCCGCACATCAGCTTGAAGGACCCGCAGCATCATGGTGGGAGAATTTCACAGCCACTTTCCCTGTCGACACTGTCACGTGGGACCAGTTTCAGCAGGCTTTTCGTATTGCCCATGTTTCAGCAAGAGCTATGGCCATGAAGA
Source organism: Triticum monococcum (assembly GCA_034509565.1). NCBI lineage: Eukaryota > Viridiplantae > Streptophyta > Magnoliopsida > Poales > Poaceae > Triticum > Triticum monococcum. The sequence continues at coordinate 238,813,097 of CM067843.1, forward strand.
AGCAAGAGTTTCGCAACTTGTGCCAAGGAGGACGGAGAGTTGGCCAGTATGTGGAGGACTTTAGTAAGTTAGCATGTTATGCCCCAGATGATGTTGCTACTGATGTAGCTAAGCAGGAGAAGTTTCTGGAAGGACTGAATGATGAGTTAAGGATACAGTTGATGGTTGCAACCTTCAACAACTACCAGGAGTTGGTAGATCGTGCTCTTATGATTGAAGGGAAGCAGCAGCAGATTGAGAATCGCAAGAGGAAGTATGGACAAGGGAAGTACAATTCTGGAGCTCAGCAAAAGCCACGTTTTACCCCTAGACCGGGAGGACATTTTCAGCATACCCATGGAGGAGGTAGCTCGCACAATCACAATGGCACCAAGAATGGTAATGGGAATGGAGGAAGCAACGGCCAGAATAGCACCAACCCATCGACCCCAGCCAAGAGAGACCTGAGCCAAGTCACTTGTTTTAAGTGCCAGAAGACCGGACATTCTGCCAATGAATGTCCTAAATCCCAGAATGGAAACGGCAATGTAAGCTCTGGGAAGAAGCCGAACCCTTTCAACAGGGGATAGGTGAACCACGTTAACGTGGAGGAGGTTGAAGAGCAGCCGGATGCAGTAATCGGTAAGTTTTTGGTTAAGTCATTTACTGCACTCATTCTTTTCGATACTGGTGCATCGCATTCATAAATATCAAGGGGATTTGTGGATAAGTATAATTTGCCCACCAAAGTTCTTAGAACACCTATGTTAGTAAGCTCACCAGGAGCGGAGTATATGGCTAGCCAAGGATGTTTTTCAAGTGCCATTGAGTATAGGTAGGAATGTGTTTCCCTTAGATTTAATCATTTTGGAATCACAAGGATTGGATGTAATTCTGGGGATGGATTGGCTGTCGATGTATGGAGGAAACATCGATTGCGCCAGTAAGTCGATCTTGCTTACCACCCCAGAAGGGAGAAGGATCAAGTATGTATCCTGGCATGTGCCGAAGAGGACTCAAGTAAATTGTCTAATAGGAGTTGTGCAGGAGGAAGTACCGGTAGTGAAGGATTTCCCTGATGTATTTCTAGAAGAGTTGCCAGGCATGCCACCGGATAGAGATATTGAGTTTTTGATTGAGCTTTTGCCAGACACAGGGCCAATATCAAAGAGACCATATAGGATGCCCGCAAAGGATTTGGTGGAGATTAAGAAGCAGATTAAGGAGTTACTGGATAAAGGATATATTCGCCCAAGTTCTTCGCCTTGGGGATCGCCAGTACTTCTAGTGGAGAAGAAGGATGGATCGTTAAGGATGGTTGTTGATTATCGAGGATTTAATAAAGTAACCATCAAGAACAAGTACCCACTACCAATGATCAATGATCTGTTTGATCAATTGCAAGGAGCTAAGGTATTTTCCAAGATCGATCTGCGATCAGGATACCACCAGTTGAAGATTCGAGAACAAGATATACCTAAGACGGCTTTTACCACCAGGTATGGGCTGTACGAGTATACAGTTATGTCATTTGGTCTGACTAACGCACCTGCATATTTTATGAACATGATGAACAAGGTGTTTATGGAGTTTCTGGATAAGTTCGTCGTAGTGTTCATTGATGATATCTTGGTTTACTCGAAGAATGAAGAGGAGCATAAGGAGCATTTGCGTTTGGTTCTTGGAAAGCTGAGAGAACATCAATTATATGCCAAGTTTAACAAATGTGAGTTTTGGTTGAAGGAAGTTGGATATCTCGGACACGTTATATCAGGAGAAGGTATAGCAGTAGATCCCACTAAAGTTGATACCGTGACCAATTGGGAAGCCCCAACAATAGTTGGAGAGATCCGGAGTTTTCTTGGACTCGCAGGATAGTACCGGAGATTCATTGAGAATTTTCTCGAAGATTGCGAAGCCTATGACAGAGTTGTTGAAAAAGGATACCAAGTTCATATGGATTGAGGAATGTGAAGCTAGTTTCCAGGAGTTAAAGAAACATTTGGTTACATCACCTGTGTTGATTTTGCCAAGATCAGACCAAGGATTATGAGGTGTATTGCGACGCTTCACGTCGAGGACTTGGAGCAGTGCTTATGCAGGAAGGAAGAGTTGTTTCCTATGCCTCACGACAGCTTATGCCTCATGAGTTAAATTATGCTACGCATGATTTGGAGTTAGCAGCCGCAGTGCATGCATTGAAAACCTGGAGACATTTTCTCATTGGAAACCATTGTGAGGTATACACGGATCACAAGAGTTTGAAGTATATTTTCATGCAGAAGGAATTGAACCTCGGGTAAAGGAGATGGTTGGAGCTCATCAAGGATTATGATATGAAATTGCATTATCACCCCGGAAAGGCTAATGTAGTAGCTGACGCGTTGAGCCGTAAAAGCCACGTCAACACACTAATGACGGGAGATTTACCAAGGGAGTTAGCCGAAAATCTTCGAGAGCTATGTTTGGAAATAGTTCCAAGAGGCTATGTAGCAGCATTGGAGATTCAGTCTACTTTGATGGATAAGATCATAGAAGCTCAAAAGACCGACAAGGAGATTGCCTCTATAAAAGATAAAATTAGCAAAGGAAAAGCTAAGGGATTTCGTGAGGATGAGCACGATACCTTATGGTTTGAAGACAGCGTTTATGTGCCAAATGATTCGGAGATCAGGAAGTTAATTCTGCAAGAGGCCCATGATTCACCATATTCGATTCACCCAGGAAAATACCAAAATGTATTTGGATTTGAAGGACACCTTCTGGTGGACCGGAATAAAGAAGGATATTGCAGAGTATGTAGCAGTTTGTGATGTATGTCAGAGAGTAAAGGCAGAGCATCAGAAGCCAGCAGGATTGCTACAGCCATTGCCGATACCCGAATGGAAGTGGGATAAGTCAGGCATGGATTTTATTACAAGATTGCCCAGAACACGTTCAGGCTATGACTCGATATGGGTTGTAGTCGATCGTTTGACAAAGGTAGCTCATTTCATTCCAGTGAAGACTACCTATACAAGTGGAAAGTTGGCAAAGATATACATGACCAGAATCGTATGTCTACATGGAGTTCCAAGGAGCATTGTATCAGATAGAGGAACCCAATTCACCTCAAAGTTCTGGAATCAGTTGCATGAAACTTTGGGTACCAGACTGGAGTTTAGTATAGCTTTCCACCCGCAGACAGATGGACAGACCGAGAGAGTTAATCAGATTTTGGAGGATATGCTGAGAGCTTGTGCGCTAGATTACGGATCTAGTTGGGATGAGAATTTGCCATATGCAGAGTTCTCTTACAACAACAGTTATCAATCCAGTTTGAAGATGACCCATTTCGAAGCCTTGTACGGAAGGAGGTGCAGGACCCCATTGTCTTGGGATGAAGTTGGAGACCGCCAGTTGTTTGGACCGGATCTGATAAAGGAGTCTGAACAGAAAGTGAAATTGATTTGCGATAGGCTCAAGGTGGCTCAATCCAGGCAGAAGAGTTATGCAGATTCTAAACGCAAGGAGACAGTTTACGAAGTCGGAGACCGAGTTTATCTTCGAGTATCTCCACTTCGAGGAGTTAAGCGCTTTGGAGTTAAGGGAAAGTTAGTGCCACGTTTTGTAGGCCCATACAAAGTTTTGGAGCGTATGGGAGAAATAGCCTATAAGTTGGAATTTCCCGAAGGATTGTCAGGAGTTCACGACGTGTTCCACGTATCCCAGTTGAAGAAGTGCCACGCAAAGATGGCTGATATACCGTTGGGAGATACAGTGCCACTGGAAGTAATTCAGTTGGACAATGATTTGACCTATGAGGAGAAACCAGTCAAGATTTTAGAGTATGCCAGTCCAGTCACCCGCAGCAAGGTTATCAAGTTTTACAAAGTTCAGTGGAGACACCACACGGAGGATGAAGCCACCTGGGAGCGAGAGGAAGAATTGCTGAAGGACCACCCTCACCTATTTTCTAGCCAACCCGAATCTCGAGGGCGAGATTCATCTTAAGGGGGTAGGTTTGTAATATCCCAAATTTTCAATTTGGAATGTTATACACTAGATCATCATTGCATATCATATTTTATTGCATTCTGGTTGATCCTAGAAAATTCTACGCAACTCAAGGACCCTTGGAGAGAGTTGGGGATTTCGTTATTTTCATATTTGAGTTTTCTCAAATTTTGAAAATAGGATCATTTGATTTTATTTATTTTATCTTCAATTATTTCTATTACAAAAATATGAGAGGGGAATAAAATGACTTTCCCAAAATAAAGAAATATTGAGGATTTAATAAAAAATCAAATAAGGTTTTATTTTGGTTTTATTTGCTATTTTATTTGAATTGCGGAAAAATGCGTGTTTTTCAAAATTGCATTTAGGCCCCAAATAAATGTTCATCCTGTGCGGCTTGATTTTAGAAGCCGGGGAAAATTTATTTCGGGATTTTTGGAGTCCGTTTAGTATTCCTTTTGTTTTTTTCTGAGCGTAATTAAAAAAAAGTCCGAACCGCCTTACCGGGTCGTGTCCAAGCTGGACTCTCGGCCCGGCCGGCTTTATATAGCCAGGAGGCCTAGCCGCCACCCCCTCCCCCCACCGAAACCCTAGCCGCCGCCCCTAGCCCGTGTCGCGCGCCCCCGCCCGCCGCCGCTACCTCGCCACGCCACCCCGCCACTCGCCGCGCCGCCTCGCCGCCGCCGCCGGATCCGTCACAGGAGGTAGTTTTTTTTCTTTCGCCACTGGTTTTTTTAGAAAACCGATCAGTTTTCCGTCGGTTTTGTCGGTTTTTTTAGTTTAGTTTCCTTTTTTTAAATAGATCGGTTTTTCCGGTTTATTTAATTAGCGAGCGTTCGCCCGTTCGTTCGTTTTAACAAATGTTCGTTGTTTTTCTTTTTCTCGGATTAAGTCCGCGATTTTTCTGATCGCGATTCCTGATCTGATTTTCGTTTTAGTCTAATTTTTTGCTCGTTTATCGGAATCAGGCGATTCAAGCACCTGGAGTTTCGTCTCGAAACCCTCTTTCTATTTAACCAACGCAAACAAGTTTTTCCCACTGTAAAAATTGTCCTAGATCCAGAATAGTAAATGAAGCTTGTTTCTTTTGCCGTTTGTCTTTCGTTGCTTCGTTCGTTTTGATTCTTTTTGCCAACCGGAGTTCTTAAGTTGAACTTTCTGGTTAGATCTTTTATTCGAGTTTTACCTGTGCATTAGTTGAGTTCTTATTGTGTGCTTGTTTGTTTGCGATAGAGTATCCGGAGTGCGCCGCTTGCTACTTCAAATTGCTAGGTTTTGCGGATCATCAGCAAGGCAAGTAACACTTTGATCATACTTTCAATTACCTAGTTTTTATTGCATTAGATCAATCCTCACACATTGCATGATTAGGATCTAATTAAATTGTGGGTTTGGGAAGTAGTTGAGGTAGTACCTATTACCTGTTATTATCAAACCTTTGGGAGTTACTTCTACGTTTGCTTATTGTGTCATGTTATGCTAGTAGACGTGGATTGGGTGAGTGTATCCATGACAGATGCGAGATTGTTAAATTAATAGTTCATCTAAGGTGGCAACTTAAATACACATCTAGGTGGATTGAGGCACTTGGGTATTCCAGCGATTGCGTGTTTTTCTTTATGGACCACCACCCAGGCTCAAAGGGATCATGAGATTATTCATGCTAGAAACTTCCATGTGCAGCCACAAGCTACTATGGGCTCTAGCATAGTTGATTAAGTTGTGCGAACTCTTACAGTGGTAGACTAGCAGATGTAGGAGGAAGTAGGTGTAACGGTCTACCCGATCGTAAGGTGCTAGCACTTCTGAAAGACTATGTCTCGGTCATCCGTTTCTCAAACACCATGTAGTGCGAGAAATCCAACGGAGGCGGTCGATTCTTGTGGGGAAAAGTGCGCAAACCTCTGCAGAGTGTATAAACTAATCATGGTTAGCTGTGTCCCCGGTTATGGACATCTTGAGTATCTAGTACTTGGATTATCATGTGAATCTCATCATGTTACTCTAAAATTTAATTTTGTTGGGTTTTGTTTAAGGATGATGCTTAATTGGGATTGAGAATGCTGTCAACCATTCTCAATGTTTAACAACTACCATGATAGTTAAATAAAATTTATTCCTTTGCAGTAGGAAAAAATTGGCTTTACGCAAAACTGTAATCATAGAGCTTTCCACCAGCCAAATATGCATATAGAATAGCCTATTTCATTCCATTACTCTCTGTGTGTTACTTCGCCAGCATATTCCATGTGATGACCCGTTTCGGGCGGCAACGTTAATGTTGCAGACTTTTCAGACGACGACTAAGGCCCAGTTCTTTTCAGGCGATTCTGGACAATCGTGGCTGGAGAATCAAAAAAGTTGCAAAGAACTCGATCTGATTCTCCAAAATCATCTGAGAATCGCTAGTGCAATCGAAAAGCGTCCGCAGCCCTCGATTCTGGCGATTCTCGTCGCTCCGGCAAAAGAAAACGGTTCACTTTAAGTCGCTACCCCTGTTACAGCATCAAATTGCATCCAAACTGCCACTCGGGCCGAACTGCAGCGCACCCAGAAAATGAATCAGGCTAGCCGGATCTCACGCCGCACCTCCGACCCCGCCTCGCCGAAGCTCACCCCGCCCTTGCCCGAACTCGTGGGAGCCCGCGTCGTCCCTCCCAGTTCTCTGGTGAGCCGGTCTTCCACCTCACCTTCCTGTCTCCTCTGACCTCCTCCTCTTCTCTGTTAAATATAGGAGTAGATGGCATGAACGCAAATTGATTTCAGGGCTTATAATTGATGGGGAAAACAGGATAGGTGGCCAGAGGCTAGCATGTGGAATCCATTTTTATTGAACAACTTCGAGATCCGTTGTTGCTTGGCATGAATTTGAAGGTCTGAATGTCGTGTTTGGAGGCAGGAGAGAGAAGAGTCAGAGGAAGAAGAAGGCAGTGAGCTCTGTAGCGATAGTACAAATGAATGAAATACAACTAGACATGTATTACAGGCATGTTTAGTTTAATTTCGGTCAAGGGCATTACAGACATTTGAGCACATAACTTATCCCACAATCTCATACTACAATCTTATAAAAGAACTGGATGGTTGATTATGTGGGAAGCTGATTTTGTGGGAAGTTTCTCAAAATCTGATTCTAGAGAATCAAAAGCTGAAAAGAACTGGGCCTAAGGTGCTTTTAGGTCGTGGTTCTATACTCAGTGATGCCGTTGGAATTTATGGACTCACTTATCTTCCAAGCCTTCCGCTGTTATCGTTATTAGATGGCCTTAAGCCATATTTATTGTAATAAGTTCTCTTTCGAGACTCTCGATGTAATAAGTGTGTGATTGCTACTCTGTTATAAATCCTTCAAGTATTGTGTGGTGTCAGCATTACTGATCCAGGGATGACACCTAAGCACAGAGATTGGACCGTTTGAGGTCTGGTCGCTACAACAAAGCCGAGATGCATCGGTATCCTCCCGAGTCATGCAGATGCTCACTGTACCGTTGATCTCGTTACCGGTTTTATTCTTCTTTCTCGTTGAAATGTTCTGGCATCCACGTGACGTAGTCACCTGTGTCTGGCAAGACTATGATGGATGTCGTCACACAAAGAGGGTCCTAACAATATCTCTCCATCGTCGGAGGAGCAAATCCCACTCTCGAGCTATCTAGTCCCTTGTCAAACTTTCTGATGAACCTGTAAGCTTTTGTTATGATCACCTAGTTACAGATGACGTTTGACCAACCCAAAAGTCCAGTGTACAGTAGGAAGTGACTATGATACTCTCATGATTTGAGGAACTAAAAATTACATGTTAACACTCCATGTTATAACAATTAATTTCAGATGATACTATCTCAAAGTATAACAAACAAGTTTGGGTTGATTCAATATGATCGTTCTTCTACCGTCATACTCTCAATGTTGTTTTAGGACTACCGTTACACTTAAATATATCCTAAAATCCAAAAACATGATCACCAACAACGCTTGAGCCAGTCTTAGAGGCAAGACCAGGAATCTATTCTTTACCATTTCTTATTCCACATGTGCATATCATTTTTCCACTGAATCGCATATTCCAAAACCACAGCAGTTATAACATGAAATATAAACTTTTAACTATGAACATGAAAATATAATAATACAATATTATTTCCTCAGGGCTATTTCTAACAGCCGAGTGCAGTGGTGTGCAAGATTAAGGACACCCACTATATCAATGCGTTGTGGAGATAACTTAATCATCAGCAGACGCTTTACCTAGCCATTTTATCTTATGGTGCTCCATGTTTTGAACCTTTTGTCTTGCTTTGCTTGATGTTGGCATGGAACTTAGAGCATATCCAACGGGTGATGTAAAGGTTGGTAGCCTAAAATGGTTTTAGAGTAGGAGAAGGTTTTTGCACACCAGAAAAAGGTTTTACTCTAACATATGTCCTAAAACTAGTTCCCTAAAATTTGGAAAGCAATTGAAACACAAGAACCGATTGTGTGGAGGAAGTGATCCGGATCTGAAGGTCACCAGGTGTCGAGCTCGATTTTGGCATGAGAAGGTCACCAGAGGCCAAGGAGGTGTTGAGGGCATGGAAGGGGCTGGAGGGGAGCCGGGGGATGCTGCCAAATTTGTCGGCAGCATGCCGAACGAGCGCCGTGAGCTCGGCAAGGAGCAACAGCTACTAATCGACGTCGGTGGGCCGCGGTGGTGCTGTGGCAACCATATCAGGCGGCGACATGGCGTGAAATGGCCAAAATTTAGCTACGGTGTCCCGAGATTTGGTGGCGATCATGAGGGTCGCAACGGACGTCTCGAGCGGCAGGGTGGCGGCGGGGCTGAGGGCGACTAGCGGAGTCGCAGTGACTGGCGGAGTCGCAACGACGGCGAGAACCCCAAAATCTGCGTGCGATAGTGTTGGCTAGTGGCGGAGAAGTTTCACCACAACAATTGGGTTTCCGCTACAGAGATTTTTAGTTTTAGGGAAGTCGCTAAAGGTGCTGCAAATTTGCAACACGTGTAGCAAAATTTTAGGGCAATTGCAATTTTGTTTAGACACCATATAGAGATAGTGTGTCTGCTGAAGCAGTTTTTTTTTTCCTCTTTTTTTTGCCCATAGTGTGCCCCGTACAAGGGGAGAAAGCACGTCGTTAGGTGCACACTTTTACGGAAATAGACGGTCTTTAATTCTGCAGAGGGTCTGTCTCTTTTTGTTTAATCTCTTTCCTCCACCACGACAAAGATCTCACGTGACATACATTACAGACAGCTGACTAGATACCAATGCACATGCCCTAATAACATAGTCTTAGAACAAAGTCACATAAGAGCATCTCGACCAAATGCCCCAAAAGAGTCATCGTGCCCAAAATACTGTCACTTGAGGGGCGTGGCTAACGCGCGCGCGCGCGCGTCCCAAACCGCGCGCTCGGTTTCCGACCGGTTGGATCGGACAGCGTAACGACAATTTCACCGGCAGCCTATTCCCTTTCTTCGATGGATTCCGGTTGCAGCCTATTCCCTTTTCGCGAGTTTGGCCCAGCGTTGGCCCAGTACCGTCCTGGCCCTATAATTCCGGAATTCGGCCCATTCCCTTTCTGAGCCAGTGGTTTTTCAGGGACAGTTATGGGTGGGAAATTCCACTTTCAACCAAAATGAACTAGCACTTTCAACCAAAATGAATAGCTAATTTTACACAGAAAAATAAATTAGACCGTTCCTCTATTCCCTTTCTATTGAAACTTTATAAGAAAATATTTTTAATTCGAAAAATTGCGTACTCAATTGAAATGATCTACTGCTTCTCTGTTGAACGGAATGTTCACTAAATTGATCTAGTATGAACAACTTTCAAAATTCAAAAAAAAAACAAAGCAAAACATATTTTAAAAAAATTGAATAAAATTATGATTTTTTATGAAAACATGAACATTTTTTCAAATTCTAGATAATTTTTGAAAACTCTAAATTTTTAATTTGTGGCGCCCTAAGATAGACAGGGTGGTAGTGGTGTGGTTTCACGTGCCAAAGACAGGGTGGCAGTGGTTTCACGTGCCAAAGACAGGGCGGCGGTGGTATGATTTTTTACGCTAAGACAGGGTGGCAGTGGTTTCACGTGCTCGTCTCGGCGTCCGTCGTCGCTACCGCGACGACGTCCGCCTCGACTCGTGTTACGCTAAGACAGGGTGGCAGTGGTGTAACGTGCTCGTCTCGGCGTCCGTCGTCGACTCGCGTTACGCTAGGACAGGGTGGCAGTGGTGTCACGTGCTCGTCTCGGCGTCCGTCGTCGCTACCGCGACGACGTCCGCCTCGACTCGCGTTACGCTAAGACAGGGTGGCAGTGGTGTCACGTGCTCGTCTCGGCGTCCGTCGTCGCTACCGCAACGACGTCCGCCTCGACTCGCGTTACGCTAAGACAGGGTGGCAGTGGTTTCACGTGCTCGCCTCGGCATCCGTCGTCGCTACCCCGACGACGTCCGCCTCGACTCGCGTTACGCTAACACAGGGTGGCAGTGGTGTCACGTGCGCGTCCGTCGTCGCTACCGCGACGACGTCCGCCTCGACTCGCGTTACGCTAAGACAGGGTGGCAGTGGTGTCACGTGCTCGTCTCGGCGTCCGTCGTCGCTACCGCGACGACGTCCGCCTCGACCCGCGTTACGGTAGGACAGGGTGGCAGTGGTGTCACGTGCTTGTCTCGGCGTCCGTCGTCGCTACCGCGACGACGTCCGCCTCGACTCGCGTTACGGTAGGACAGGGTGGCAGTGGTGTCACGTGCTCGTCTCGGCGTCCGTCGTCGCTACCGCGACGACGTCCGCCTCGACTCGCGTTACGCTAAGACAGGGTGGCAGTGGTTTCACGTGCTCGTCTCGGCGTCCGTCGTCGCTACCGCGACGACGTCCGCCTCGACTCGCGTTACGCTAAGACAGGGTGGCAGAGGTCTCACGTGCTCGTCTCGGCGTCCGTCGTCGCTACCGCGACGATGTCCGCCTCGACTCGCGTTACGCTAAGACAGGGTGGCAGTGGTTTCACGTGCTCGTCTCGGCGTCCGTCGTCGCTACCGCGACGACGTCCGCCTCGACTCGCGTTATGCTAAGACAGGGTGGCAGTGGTTTCACGTGCTCGTCTCGGCGTCCGTCGTCGCTACCGCGACGACGTCCGCCTCGACTCGCGTTACGCTAAGACAGGGTGGGAGTGGTGTCACGTGCTCGTCTCGGCGTCCGTCGTCGCGGTAGCGACGACGTCCGCCTCGACTCGCGTTACGGTAAGACAGGGTGGCAGTGGTGTCACGTGCTCGTCTCGGTGTCCGACAGAGTGGCAGTGGTTTCACGTGCTCGTCTCGGCGTCCGTCGTCGCTACCGCGACGACGTCCGCCTCGACTCGCGTTACGCTAAGACAGGGTGGCAGTGGTGTCACGTGCTCGTCTCGGCGTCCGTCGTCGCTACCTCGACGACGTCCGCCTCGACTCGCGTTACGGTAGGACAGGGTGGCAGTGGTGTCACGTGCTCGTCTCGGCGTCCGTCGTCGCTACCGCGACGACGTCCGCCTCGACTCGCGTTACGCTAAGACAGGGTGGCAGTGGTTTCACGTGCTCGTCTCGGCATCCGTCGTCGCTACCGCGACGACGTCCGCCTCGACTCGCGTTACGCTAAGACAGGGTGGCAGTGCTTTCACGTGCTCGTCTCGGCGTCCGTCGTCGCTACCGCGACGACGTCTGCCTCGACTCGCGTTACGCTAAGACAGGATGGCAGTGGTGTCACGTGCTCGTCTCGGCGTCCGTCGTCGCTACCGCGACGACGTCCGCCTCGACTCGTGTTACGCTAAGACAGGGTGGGAGTGGTGTCACGTGCTCGTCTCGGCGTCCGTCGTAGCTACCGCGACGACGTCCGCCTCGACTCGCGTTACGGTAAGACAGGGTGGCAGTGGTGTCACGTGCTCGTCTCGGTGTCCGACAGGGTGGCAGTGGTTTCACGTGCTCGTCTCGGCGTCCGTCGTCGCTACCGCGACGACGTCCGCCTCGACTCGCGTTACGCTAAGACAGGGTGGGAGTGGTGTCACGTGCTCGTCTCGGCGTCCGTCGTCGCTACCGTGACGACGTCCGCCTCGACTCGCGTTACGATTAAGACAGGGTGGCAGTGGTGTCACGTGCTCGTCTCGGTGTCCGTCGTCGCTACCGCGACGACGTCCGCCTCGACTCGCATTACGCTAAGACAGGGTGGCAGTGGTGTCACGTGCTCATCTCGGCGTCCGTCGTCGCTACCGCGACGACGTCCGCCTCGACTCGCGTTACGCTAAGACAGGGTGGCAGAGGTCTCACGTGCTCGTCTCGGCGTCCGTCGTCGCTACCGCGACGACGTCCGCCTCGACTCGTGTTACGCTAAGACAGGGTGGCAGTGGTCTCACGTGCTCGTCTCGGCGTCCGTCGTCGCTACCGCGACGATGTCCGCCTCGACTCGCGTTACGTTAAGACAGGGTGGAAGTGGTCTCATGTGCTCGTCTCGGCGTCCGTCGTCGCTACCGCGACGACGTCCGCCTCGACTCGCGTTACGCTAAGACAGGGTGGAAGTGGTTTCACATGCTCGTCTCGGCGTCCGTCGTCGCTACCGCGACGACGTCCGCCTCGACTCGCGTTACGGTAGGACAGGGTGGCAGTGGTGTCACGTGCTCGTCTCGGCGTCCGTCGTCGCTACCGCGACGACGTCCGCCTCGACTCGCGTTACGCTAAGACAGGGTGGCAGTGGTGTCACGTGCTCGTCTCGGCGTCCGTCGTCGCTACCGCAACGACGTCCGCCTCAACTCGCGTTACGCTAAGACAGGGTGGCAGTGGTGTAACGTGCTCGTCTCGGCGTCCGTCGTCGACTCGCGTTACGCCAGGACAGGGTGGCAGTGGTGTCACGTGCTCGTCTCGGCGTCCGTCGTCGCTACCGCGACGACGTCCGCCTCGACTCGCGTTACGCTAAGACAGGGTGGCAGTGGTGTCACGTGCTCGTCTCGGCGTCCGTCGTCGCTACCGCAACGACGTCCGCCTCGACTCGCGTTACGCTAAGACAGGGTGGCAGTGGTTTCACGTGCTCGTCTCGGCATCCGTCGTCGCTACCCCGACGACGTCCGCCTCGACTCGCGTTACGCTAACACAGGGTGGCAGTGGTGTCACGTGCGCGTCCGTCGTCGCTACCGCGACGACGTCCGCCTCGACTCGCGTTACGCTAAGACAGGGTGGCAGTGGTGTCACGTGCTCGTCTCGGCGTCCGTCGTCGCTACCGCGACGACGTCCGCCTCGACTCGTGTTACGCTAAGACAGGGTGGCAGTGGTGTAACGTGCTCGTCTCGGCGTCCGTCGTCGACTCGCGTTACGCTAGGACAGGGTGGCAGTGGTGTCACGTGCTCGTCTCGGCGTCCGTCGTCGCTACCGCGACGACGTCCGCCTCGACTCGCGTTACGCTAAGACAGGGTGGCAGTGGTGTCACGTGCTCGTCTCGGCGTCCGTCGTCGCTACCGCAACGACGTCCGCCTCGACTCGTGTTACGCTAAGACAGGGTGGCAGTGGTGTAACGTGCTCGTCTCGGCGTCCGTCGTCGACTCGCGTTACGCTAGGACAGGGTGGCAGTGGTGTCACGTGCTCGTCTCGGCGTCCGTCGTCGCTACCGCGACGACGTCCGCCTCGACTCGCGTTACGCTAAGACAGGGCGGCGGTGGTATGATTTTTTACGCTAAGACAGGGTGGCAGTGGTTTCACGTGCTCGTCTCGGCGTCCGTCGTCGCTACCGCGACGACGTCCGCCTCGACTCGTGTTACGCTAAGACAGGGTGGCAGTGGTGTAACGTGCTCGTCTCGGCGTCCGTCGTCGACTCGCGTTACGCTAGGACAGGGTGGCAGTGGTGTCACGTGCTCGTCTCGGCGTCCGTCGTCGCTACCGCGACGACGTCCGCCTCGACTCGCGTTACGCTAAGACAGGGTGGCAGTGGTGTCACGTGCTCGTCTCGGCGTCCGTCGTCGCTACCGCAACGACGTCCGCCTCGACTCGCGTTACGCTAAGACAGGGTGGCAGTGGTTTCACGTGCTCGTCTCGGCATCCGTCGTCGCTACCCCGACGACGTCCGCCTCGACTCGCGTTACGCTAACACAGGGTGGCAGTGGTGTCACGTGCGCGTCCGTCGTCGCTACCGCGACGACGTCCGCCTCGACTCGCGTTACGCTAAGACAGGGTGGCAGTGGTGTCACGTGCTCGTCTCGGCGTCCGTCGTCGCTACCGCGACGACGTCCGCCTCGACCCGCGTTACGGTAGGACAGGGTGGCAGTGGTGTCACGTGCTTGTCTCGGCGTCCGTCGTCGCTACCGCGACGACGTCCGCCTCGACTCGCGTTACGGTAGGACAGGGTGGCAGTGGTGTCACGTGCTCGTCTCGGCGTCCGTCGTCGCTACCGCGACGACGTCCGCCTCGACTCGCGTTACGCTAAGACAGGGTGGCAGTGGTTTCACGTGCTCGTCTCGGCGTCCGTCGTCGCTACCGCGACGACGTCCGCCTCGACTCGCGTTACGCTAAGACAGGGTGGCAGAGGTCTCACGTGCTCGTCTCGGCGTCCGTCGTCGCTACCGCGACGATGTCCGCCTCGACTCGCGTTACGCTAAGACAGGGTGGCAGTGGTTTCACGTGCTCGTCTCGGCGTCCGTCGTCGCTACCGCGACGACGTCCGCCTCGACTCGCGTTATGCTAAGACAGGATGGCAGTGGTTTCACGTGCTCGTCTTGGCGTCCGTCGTCGCTACCGCGACGACGTCCGCCTCGACTCGCGTTACGCTAAGACAGGGTGGGAGTGGTGTCACGTGCTCGTCTCGGCGTCCGTCGTCGCGGTAGCGACGACGTCCGCCTCGACTCGCGTTACGGTAAGACAGGGTGGCAGTGTGTCACGTGCTCGTCTCGGTGTCCGACAGAGTGGCAGTGGTTTCACGTGCTCGTCTCGGTGTCCGTCGTCGCTACCGCGACGACGTCCGCCTCGACTCGCGTTACGCTAAGACAGGGTGGCAGTGGTGTCACGTGCTCGTCTCGGCGTCCGTCGTCGCTACCTCGACGACGTCCGCCTCGACTCGCGTTACGGTAGGACAGGGTGGCAGTGGTGTCACGTGCTCGTCTCGGCGTCCGTCGTCGCTATCGCGACGACGTCCGCCTCGACTCGCGTTACGCTAAGACAGGGTGGCAGTGGTTTCACGTGCTCGTCTCGGCATCCGTCGTCGCTACCGCGACGACGTCCGCCTCGACTCGCGTTACGCTAAGACAGGGTGGCAGTGCTTTCACGTGCTCGTCTCGGCGTCCGTCGTCGCTACCGCGACGACGTCTGCCTCGACTCGCGTTACGCTAAGACAGGATGGCAGTGGTGTCACGTGCTCGTCTCGGCGTCCGTCGTCGCTACCGCGACGACGTCCGCCTCGACTCGTGTTACGCTAAGACAGGGTGGGAGTGGTGTCACGTGCTCGTCTCGGCGTCCGTCGTCGCTACCGCGACGACGTCCGCCTCGACTCGCGTTACGGTAAGACAGGGTGGCAGTGGTGTCACGTGCTCGTCTTGGTGTCCGACAGGGTGGCAGTGGTTTCACGTGCTCGTCTCGGCGTCCGTCGTCGCTACCGCGACGACGTCCGCCTCGACTCGCGTTACGCTAAGACAGGGTGGGAGTGGTGTCACGTGCTCGTCTCGGCGTCCGTCGTCGCTACCGTGACGACGTCCGCCTCGACTTGCGTTACGGTAAGACAGGGTGGCAGTGGTGTCACGTGCTCGTCTCGGTGTCCGTCGTCGCTACCGCGACGACGTCCGCCTCGACTCGCATTACGCTAAGACAGGGTGGCAGTGGTGTCACGTGCTCGTCTCGGCGTCCGTCGTCGCTACCGCGACGACGTCCGCCTCGACTCGCGTTACGCTAAGACAGGGTGGCAGAGGTCTCACGTGCTCGTCTCGGCGTCCGTCGTCGCTACCGCGACGACGTCCGCCTCGACTCGTGTTACGCTAAGACAGGGTGGCAGTGGTCTCACGTGCTCGTCTCGGCGTCCGTCGTCGCTACCGCGACGACGTCCGCCTCAACTCGTGTTACGCTAAGACAGGGTGGCAGTGGTGTCACGTGCTCGTCTCGGCGTCCGTCGTCGCTACCGCGACGACGTCCGCCTCGACCCGCGTTACGGTAGGACAGGGTGGCAGTGGTGTCACGTGCTTGTCTCGGCGTCCGTCGTCGCTACCGCGACGACGTCCGCCTCGACTCGCGTTACGGTAGGACAGGGTGGCAGTGGTGTCACGTGCTCGTCTCGGCGTCCGTCGTCGCTACCGCGACGACGTCCGCCTCGACTCGCGTTACGCTAAGACAGGGTGGCAGTGCTTTCACGTGCTCGTCTCGGCGTCCGTCGTCGCTATCGCGACGACGTCCGCCTCGACTCGCGTTACGCTAAGACAGGGTGGCAGAGGTCTCACGTGCTCGTCTCGGCGTCCGTCGTCGCTACCGCGACGATGTCCGCCTCGACTCGCGTTACGCTAAGACAGGGTGGCAGTGGTTTCACGTGCTCGTCTCGGCGTCCGTCGTCGCTACCGCGACGACGTCCGCCTCGACTCGCGTTATGCTAAGACAGGGTGGCAGTGGTTTCACGTGCTCGTCTCGGCGTCCGTCGTCGCTACCGCGACGACGTCCGCCTCGACTCGCGTTACGCTAAGACAGGGTGGGAGTGGTGTCACGTGCTCGTCTCGGCGTCCGTCGTCGCGGTAGCGACGACGTCCGCCTCGACTCGCGTTACGGTAAGACAGGGTGGCAGTGGTGTCACGTGCTCGTCTCGGTGTCCGACAGAGTGGCAGTGGTTTCACGTGCTCGTCTCGGTGTCCGTCGTCGCTACCGCGACGACGTCCGCCTCGACTCGCGTTACGCTAAGACAGGGTGGCAGTGGTGTCACGTGCTCGTCTCGGCGTCCGTCGTCGCTACCTCGACGACGTCCGCCTCGACTCGCGTTACGGTAGGACAGGGTGGCAGTGGTGTCACGTGCTCGTCTCGGCGTCCGTCGTCGCTACCGCGACGACGTCCGCCTCGACTCGCGTTACGCTAAGACAGGGTGGCAGTGGTTTCACGTGCTCGTCTCGGCATCCGTCGTCGCTACCGCGACGACGTCCGCCTCGACTCGCGTTACGCTAAGACAGGGTGGCAGTGCTTTCACGTGCTCGTCTCGGCGTCCGTCGTCGCTACCGCGACGACGTCTGCCTCGACTCGCGTTACGCTAAGACAGGATGGCAGTGGTGTCACGTGCTCGTCTCGGCGTCCGTCGTCGCTACCGCGACGACGTCCGCCTCGACTCGTGTTACGCTAAGACAGGGTGGGAGTGGTGTCACGTGCTCGTCTCGGCGTCCGTCGTCGCTACTGCGACGACGTCCGCCTCGACTCGCGTTACGGTAAGACAGGGTGGCAGTGGTGTCACGTGCTCGTCTTGGTGTCCGACAGGGTGGCAGTGGTTTCACGTGCTCGTCTCGGCGTCCGTCGTCGCTACCGCGACGACGTCCGCCTCGACTCGCGTTACGCTAAGACAGGGTGGGAGTGGTGTCACGTGCTCGTCTCGGCGTCCGTCGTCGCTACCGTGACGACGTCCGCCTCGACTCGCGTTACGGTAAGACAGGGTGGCAGTGGTGTCACGTGCTCGTCTCGGTGTCCGTCGTCGCTACCGCGACGACGTCCGCCTCGACTCGCATTACGCTAAGACAGGGTGGCAGTGGTGTCACGTGCTCGTCTCGGCGTCCGTCGTCGCTACCGCGACGACGTCCGCCTCGACTCGCGTTACGCTAAGACAGGGTGGCAGAGGTCTCACGTGCTCGTCTCGGCGTCCGTCGTCGCTACCGCGACGACGTCCGCCTCGACTCGTGTTACGCTAAGACAGGGTGGCAGTGGTCTCACGTGCTCGTCTCGGCGTCCGTCGTCGCTACCGCGACGCTGTCCGCCTCGACTCGCGTTACGTTAAGACAGGGTGGAAGTGGTCTCATGTGCTCGTCTCGGCGTCCGTCGTCGCTACCGCGACGACGTCCGCCTCGACTCGCGTTACGCTAAGATAGGGTGGAAGTGGTTTCACATGCTCGTCTCGGCGTCCGTCGTCGCTACCGCGACGACGTCCGCCTCGACTCGCGTTACGGTAAGACAGGGTGGCAGTGGTGTCACGTGCTCGTCTTGGTGTCCGACAGGGTGGCAGTGGTTTCACGTGCTCGTCTCGGCGTCCGTCGTCGCTACCGCGACGACGTCCGCCTCGACTCGCGTTACGCTAAGACAGGGTGGGAGTGGTGTCACGTGCTCGTCTCGGCGTCCGTCGTCGCTACCGTGACGACGTCCGCCTCGACTCGCGTTACGGTAAGACAGGGTGGCAGTGGTGTCACGTGCTCGTCTCGGTGTCCGTCGTCGCTACCGCGACGACGTCCGCCTCGACTCGCATTACGCTAAGACAGGGTGGCAGTGGTGTCACGTGCTCGTCTCGGCGTCCGTCGTCGCTACCGCGACGACGTCCGCCTCGACTCGCGTTACGCTAAGACAGGGTGGCAGAGGTCTCACGTGCTCGTCTCGGCGTCCGTCGTCGCTACCGCGACGACGTCCGCCTCGACTCGTGTTACGCTAAGACAGGGTGGCAGTGGTCTCACGTGCTCGTCTCGGCGTCCGTCGTCGCTACCGCGACGCTGTCCGCCTCGACTCGCGTTACGTTAAGACAGGGTGGAAGTGGTCTCATGTGCTCGTCTCGGCGTCCGTCGTCGCTACCGCGACGACGTCCGCCTCGACTCGCGTTACGCTAAGATAGGGTGGAAGTGGTTTCACATGCTCGTCTCGGCGTCCGTCGTCGCTACCGCGACGACGTCCGCCTCGACTCGCGTTACGGTAGGACAGGGTGGCAGTGGTGTCACGTGCTCGTCTCGGCGTCCGTCGTCGCTACCGCGACGACGTCCGCCTCGACTCGCGTTACGCTAAGACAGGGTGGCAGTGGTGTCACGTGCTCGTCTCGGCGTCCGTCGTCGCTACCGCAACGACGTCCGCCTCAACTCGCGTTACGCTAAGACAGGGTGGCAGTGGTTTCACGTGCTCGTCTCGGCATCCGTCGTCGCTACCGCGACGACGTCCGCCTCGACTCGCGTTACGCTAAGACAGGGTGGCAGTGGTGTCACGTGCGCGTCCGTCGTCGCTACCGCGACGACGTCCGCCTCGACTCGCGTTACGCTAAGACAGGGTAGCAGTGGTGTCACGTGCTCGTCTCGGCGTCCGTCGTCGCTACCGCGACGACGTCCGCCTCGACTCGCGTTACGGTAGGACAGGGTGGCAGTGGTGTCACGTGCTCGTCTCGGCGTCCATCGTCGCTACCGCGACGACGTCCGCCTCGACTCGCGTTACGCTAAGACAGGGTAGCAGTGGTTTCACGTGCTCGTCTCGGCGTCCGTCGTCGCTACCGCGATGACGTCCGCCTCGACTCGCGTTACGCTAAGACAGGGTGGCAGAGGTCTCACGTGCTCGTCTCGGCGTCCGTCGTCGCTACCGCGACGATGTCCGCCTCGACTCGCGTTACGCTAAGACAGGGTGGCAGTGGTTTCACGTGCTCGTCTCGGCGTCCGTCGTCGCTACCGCGACGACGTCCGCCTCGACTCGCGTTACGCTAAGACAGGGTGGCAGTGGTGTCACGTGCTCGTCTCGGCGTCCGTCGTCGCTACCGCGACGACGTCCGCCTCGACTCGCGTTACGCTAAGACAGGGTGGCAGTGGTTTCACGTGCTCGTCTCGGCGTCCGTCGTCGCTACCGCGACGACGTCCGCCTCGACTCGCGTTACGCTAAGACAGGGTGACAGTGGTTTCACGTGCTCGTCTCGGCGTCCGTCGTCGCTACCGCGACGACGTCTGCCTCGACTCGCGTTACGCTAAGACAGGGTGGCAGTGGTGTCACGTGCTCGTCTCGGCGTCCGTCGTCGCTACCGCGACGACGTCCGCCTCGACTCGTCTTACGCTAAGACAGGGTGGGAGTGGTGTCACGTGCTCGTCTCGGCGTCCGTCGTCGCTACCGCGACGACGTCCGCCTCGACTCGCGTTACGGTAAGACAGGGTGGCAGTGGTGTCACGTGCTCGTCTCGGTGTCCGACAGGGTGGCAGTGGTTTCACGTGCTCGTCTCGGCGTCCGTCGTCGCTACCGCGACGACGTCCGCCTCGACTCGCGTTACGCTAAGACAGGGTGGGACTGGTGTCACGTGCTCGTCTCGGCGTCCGTCGTCGCTACCGCGACGACGTCCGCCTCGACTCGCGTTACGGTAAGACAGGGTGGCAGTGGTTTCACGTGCTCGTCTCGGCGTCCGTCGTCGCTACCGCGACGACGTCCGCCTCGACTCGCGTTACGCTAAGACAGGGTAGCAGTGGTTTCACGTGCTCGTCTCGGCGTCCGTCGTCGCTACCGCGATGACGTCCGCCTCGACTCGCGTTACGCTAAGACAGGGTGGCAGAGGTCTCACGTGCTCGTCTCGGCGTCCGTCGTCGCTACCGCGACGATGTCCGCCTCGACTCGCGTTACGCTAAGACAGGGTGGCAGTGGTTTCACGTACTCGTCTCGGCGTCCGTCGTCGCTACCGCGACGACGTCCGCCTCAACTCGCGTTATGCTAAGACAGGGTGGCAGTGGTTTCACGTGCTCGTCTCGGCGTCCGTCGTCGCTACCGCGACGACGTCCGCCTCGACTCGCGTTACGCTAAGACAGGGTAGCAGTGGTTTCACGTGCTCGTCTCGGCGTCCGTCGTCGCTACCGCGATGACGTCCGCCTCGACTCGCGTTACGCTAAGACAGGGTGGCAGAGGTCTCACGTGCTCGTCTCGGCGTCCGTCGTCGCTACCGCGACGATGTCCGCCTCGACTCGCGTTACGCTAAGACAGGGTGGCAGTGGTTTCACGTACTCGTCTCGGCGTCCGTCGTCGCTACCGCGACGACGTCCGCCTCAACTCGCGTTATGCTAAGACAGGGTGGCAGTGGTTTCACGTGCTCGTCTCGGCGTCCGTCGTCGCTACCGCGACGACGTCCGCCTCGACTCGCGTTACGCTAAGACAGGGTGGCAGTGGTGTCACGTGCTCGTCTCGGCGTCCGTCGTCGCTACCGCGACGACGTCCGCCTCGACTCGCGTTACGCTAAGACAGGGTGGCAGTGGTTTCACGTGCTCGTCTCGGCGTCCGTCGTCGCTACCGCGACGACGTCCGCCTCGACTCGCGTTACGCTAAGACAGGGTGACAGTGGTTTCACGTGCTCGTCTCGGCGTCCGTCGTCGCTACCGCGACGACGTCTGCCTCGACTCGCGTTACGCTAAGACAGGGTGGCAGTGGTGTCACGTGCTCGTCTCGGCGTCCGTCGTCGCTACCGCGACGACGTCCGCCTCGACTCGTCTTACGCTAAGACAGGGTGGGAGTGGTGTCACGTGCTCGTCTCGGCGTCCGTCGTCGCTACCGCGACGACGTCCGCCTCGACTCGCGTTACGGTAAGACAGGGTGGCAGTGGTGTCACGTGCTCGTCTCGGTGTCCGACAGGGTGGCAGTGGTTTCACGTGCTCGTCTCGGCGTCCGTCGTCGCTACCGCGACGACGTCCGCCTCGACTCGCGTTACGCTAAGACAGGGTGGGACTGGTGTCACGTGCTCGTCTCGGCGTCCGTCGTCGCTACCGCGACGACGTCCGCCTCGACTCGCGTTACGGTAAGACAGGGTGGCAGTGGTGTCACGTGCTCGTCTCGGTGTCCGCCTCGACTCGCGTTACGCTAAGACAGGGTAGCAGTGGTGTCACGTGCTCGTCTCGGCGTCCGTCATCGCTACCGCGACGACGTCCGCCTCGACTCGCGTTACGGTAGGACAGGGTGGCAGTGGTGTCACGTGCTCGTCTCGGCGTCCGTCGTCGCTACCGCGACGACGTCCGCCTCGACTCGCGTTACGCTAAGACAGGGTAGCAGTGGTTTCACGTGCTCGTCTCGGCGTCCGTCGTCGCTACCGCGATGACGTCCGCCTCGACTCGCGTTACGCTAAGACAGGGTGGCAGAGGTCTCACGTGCTCGTCTCGGCGTCCGTCGTCGCTACCGCGACGATGTCCGCCTCGACTCGCGTTACGCTAAGACAGGGTGGCAGTGGTTTCACGTACTCGTCTCGGCGTCCGTCGTCACTACCGCGACGACGTCCGCCTCAACTCGCGTTATGCTAAGACAGGGTGGCAGTGGTTTCACGTGCTCGTCTCGGCGTCCGTCGTCGCTACCGCGACGACGTCCGCCTCGACTCGCGTTACGCTAAGACAGGGTGGCAGTGGTGTCACGTGCTCGTCTCGGCGTCCGTCGTCGCTACCGCGACGACGTCCGCCTCGACTCGCGTTACGCTAAGACAGGGTGGCAGTGGTTTCACGTGCTCGTCTCGGCGTCCGTCGTCGCTACCGCGACGACGTCCGCCTCGACTCGCGTTACGCTAAGACAGGGTGACAGTGGTTTCACGTGCTCGTCTCGGCGTCCGTCGTCGCTACCGCGACGACGTCTGCCTCGACTCGCGTTACGCTAAGACAGGGTGGCAGTGGTGTCACGTGCTCGTCTCGGCGTCCGTCGTCGCTACCGCGACGACGTCCGCCTCGACTCGTCTTACGCTAAGACAGGGTGGGAGTGGTGTCACGTGCTCGTCTCGGCGTCCGTCGTCGCTACCGCGACGACGTCCGCCTCGACTCGCGTTACGGTAAGACAGGGTGGCAGTGGTGTCACGTGCTCGTCTCGGTGTCCGACAGGGTGGCAGTGGTTTCACGTGCTCGTCTCGGCGTCCGTCGTCGCTACCGCGACGACGTCCGCCTCGACTCGCGTTACGCTAAGACAGGGTGGGACTGGTGTCACGTGCTCGTCTCGGCGTCCGTCGTCGCTACCGCGACGACGTCCGCCTCGACTCGCGTTACGGTAAGACAGGGTGGCAGTGGTGTCACGTGCTCGTCTCGGTGTCCGTCGTCGCTACCGCGACGACGTCCGCCTCGACTCGCATTACGCTAAGACAGGGTGGCAGTGGTGTCACGTGCTCGTCTCGGCGTCCGTCGTCGCTGCCGCGACGACGTCCGCCTCGACTCGCGTTACGCTAAGACAGGGTGGCAGTGGTCTCACGTGCTCGTCTCGGCGTCCGTCGTCGCTACCGCGACGACGTCCGCCTCGACTCGTGTTACGCTAAGACAGGGTGGCAGTGGTGTCACGTGCTCGTCTCGGCGTCCGTCGTCGCTACCGCGAGGACGTCCGCCTCGACTCGCGTTACGGTAGGACAGGGTGGCAGTGGTGTCACGTGCTCGTCTCGGCGTCCGTCGTCGCTACCGCTACGACGTCCGCCTCGACTCGCGTTACGCTAAGACAGGGTGGCAGTGGTGTCACGTGCTCGTCTCGGCGTCCGTCGTCGCTACCGCAACGACGTCCGCCTCGACTCGCGTGACGCTAAGACAGGGTGGCAGTGGTTTCACGTGCTCGTCTCGGCATCCGTCGTCGCTACCGCGACGACGTCCGCCTCGACTCGCGTTACGCTAAGACAGTGTGGCAGTGGTGTCACGTGCTCGTCTCGGCGTCCGTCTCGACTCGCGTTACGCTAAGACAGGGTGGGAGTGGTGTCACGTGCTCGTCTCGGCGTCCGTCGTCGCTACCGCGACGACGTCCGCCTCGACTCGCGTTACGGTAAGACAGGGTGGCAGTGGTGTCACGTGCTCGTCTCGGTGTCCGTCGTCGCTACCGCGACGACGTCCGCCTCGACTCGCATTACGCTAAGACAGGGTGGCAGTGGTGTCACGTGCTCGTCTCGGCGTCCGTCGTCGCTACCGCGACGACGTCCGCCTCGACTCGCGTTACGCTAAGACAGGGTGGGAGTGGTGTCACGTGCTCGTCTCGGCGTCCGTCGTCGCTACCGTGACGACGTCCGCCTCGACTCGCGTTACGGTAAGACAGGGTGGCAGTGGTGTCACGTGCTCGTCTCGGTGTCCGTCGTCGCTACCGCGACGACGTCCGCCTCGACTCGCATTACGCTAAGACAGGGTGGCAGTGGTGTCACGTGCTCGTCTCGGCGTCCGTCGTCGCTACCGCGACGACGTCCGCCTCGACTCGCGTTACGCTAAGACAGGGTGGCAGAGGTCTCACGTGCTCGTCTCGGCGTCCGTCGTCGCTACCGCGACGACGTCCGCCTCGACTCGTGTTACGCTAAGACAGGGTGGCAGTGGTCTCACGTGCTCGTCTCGGCGTCCGTCGTCGCTACCGCGACGATGTCCGCCTCGACTCGCGTTACGTTAAGACAGGGTGGAAGTGGTCTCACGTGCTCGTCTCGGCGTCCGTCGTCGCTACCGCGACGACGTCCGCCTCGACTCGCGTTACGCTAAGACAGGGTGGAAGTGGTTTCACATGCTCGTCTCGGCGTCCGTCGTCGCTACCGCGACGACGTCCGCCTCGACTCGCGTTACGGTAGGAAAGGGTGGCAGTGGTGTCACGTGCTCCTCACGGCGTCCGTCGTCGCTACCGCGACGACGTCCGCCTCGACTCGCGTTACGCTAAGACAGGGTGGCAGTGGTGTCACGTGCTCGTCTCGGCGTCCGTCGTCGCTACCGCAACGACGTCCGCCTCGACTCGCGTTACGCTAAGACAGGGCGGCAGTGGTTTCACGTGCTCGTCTCGGCATCCGTCGTCGCTACCGCGACGACGTCCGCCTCGACTCGCGTTACGCTAAGACAGGGTGGCAGTGGTGTCACGTGCGCGTCCGTCGTCGCTACCGCGACGACGTCCGCCTCGACTCGCGTTACGCTAAGACAGGGTGGCAGTGGTGTCACGTGCTCGTCTCGGCGTCCGTCGTCGCTACCGCGACGACGTCCGCCTCGACTCGCGTTACGGTAGGACAGGGTGGCAGTGGTGTCACGTGCTTGTCTCGGCGTCCGTCGTCGCTACCGCGACGACGTCCGCCTCGACTCGCGTTACGGTAGGACAGGGTGGCAGTGGTGTCACGTGCTCGTCTCGGCGTCCGTCGTCGCTACCGCGACGACGTCCACCTCGACTCGCGTTACGCTTAGACAGGGTGGCAGTGGTGTCACGTGCTCGTCTCGGTGTCCGACAGAGTGGCAGTGGTTTCACGTGCTCGTCTCGGCGTCCGTCGTCGCTACCGCGACGACGTCCGCCTCGACTCGCGTTACGCTAAGACAGGGTGGCAGTGGTGTCACGTGCTCGTCTCGGCGTCCGTCGTCGCTACCGCGACGACGTCCGCCTCGACTCGCGTTACGGTAGGAGAGGGTGGCAGTGGTGTCACGTGCTCGTCTCGGCGTCCGTCATCGCTACCGCGACGACGTCCGCCTCGACTCGCGTTACGCTAAGACAGGGTGGCAGTGGTTTCACGTGCTCGTCTCGGCATCCGTCGTCGCTACCGCGACGACGTCCGCCTCGACTCGCGTTACGCTAAGACAGGGTGGCAGTGGTTTCACGTGCTCGTCTCGGCGTCCGTCGTCGCTACCGCGACGACGTCCGCCTCGACTCGCGTTACGCTAAGACAAGGTGGCAGTGGTGTCACGTGCTCGTCTCGGCGTCCGTCGTCGCTACCGCGACGACGTCCGCCTCGACTCGTGTTACGCTAAGACAGGGTGGGAGTGGTGTCACGTGCTCGTCTCGGCGTCCGTCGTCGCTACCGCGACGACGTCCGCCTCGACTCGCGTTACGCTAAGACAGGGTGGCAGTGGTGTCACGTGCTCGTCTCGGCGTCCGTCGTCGCTACCGCGACGACGTCCGCCTCGACTCGTGTTACGCTAAGACAGGGTGGGAGTGGTGTCACGTGCTCGTCTCGGCGTCCGTCGTCGCTACCGCGACGACGTCCGCCTCGACTCGCGTTACGCTAAGACAGGGTGGCAGTGGTTTCACGTGCTCGTCTCGGCATCCGTCGTCGCTACCGCGACGACGTCCGCCTCGACTCGCGTTACGCTAAGACAGGGTGGCAGTGGTTTCACGTGCTCGTCTCGGCGTCCGTCGTCGCTACCGCGACGACGTCCGCCTCGACTCGCGTTACGCTAAGACAAGGTGGCAGTGGTGTCACGTGCTCGTCTCGGCGTCCGTCGTCGCTACCACGACGACGTCCGCCTCGACTCGTGTTACGCTAAGACAGGGTGGGAGTGGTGTCACGTGCTCGTCTCGGCGTCCGTCGTCGCTACCGCGACGACGTCCGCCTCGACTCGCGTTACGGTAAGACAGGGTGGCAGTGGTGTCACGTGCTCGTCTCGGTGTCCGACAGGGTGGCAGTGGTTTCACGTGCTCGTCTCGGCGTCCGTCGTCGCTACCGCGACGACGTCCGCCTCGACTCGCATTACGCTAAGACAGGGTGGCAGTGGTGTCACGTGCTCGTCTCGGCGTCCGTCGTCGCTACCGCGACGACGTCCGCCTCGACCCGCGTTACGGTAGGACAGGGTGGCAGTGGTGTCACGTGCTTGTCTCGGCGTCCGTCGTCGCTACCGCGACGACGTCCGCCTCGACTCGCGTTACGGTAGGACAGGGTGGCAGTGGTGTCACGTGCTCGTCTCGGCGTCCGTCGTCGCTACCGCGACGACGTCCGCCTCGACTCGCGTTACGCTAAGACAGGGTGGCAGAGGTCTCACGTGCTCGTCTCGGCGTCCGTCGTCGCTACCGCGACGATGTCCGCCTCGACTCGCGTTACGCTAAGACAGGGTGGCGGTGGTTTCACGTGCTCGTCTCGGCGTCCGTCGTCGCTACCGCGACGACGTCCGCCTCGACTCGCGTTACGCTAAGACAGGGTGGGAGTGGTGTCACGTGCTCGTCTCGGCGTCCGTCGTCGCGGTAGCGACGACGTCCGCCTCGACTCGCGTTACGGTAAGACAGGGTGGCAGTGGTGTCACGTGCTCGTCTCGGTGTCCGACAGAGTGGCAGTGGTTTCACGTGCTCGTCTCGGCGTCCGTCGTCGCTACCGCGACGACGTCCGCCTCGACTCGCGTTACGCTAAGACAGGGTGGCAGTGGTGTCACGTGCTCGTCTCGGCGTCCGTCGTCGCTACCGCGACGACGTCCGCCTCGACTCGCGTTACGGTAGGAGAGGGTGGCAGTGGTGTCACGTGCTCGTCTCGGCGTCCGTCATCGCTACCGCGACGACGTCCGCCTCGACTCGCGTTACGCTAAGACAGGGTGGCAGTGGTTTCACGTGCTCGTCTCGGCATCCGTCGTCGCTACCGCGACGACGTCCGCCTCGACTCGCGTTACGTAAGACAGGGTGGCAGTGGTTTCACGTGCTCGTCTCGGCGTCCGTCGTCGCTACCGCGACGACGTCCGCCTCGACTCGCGTTACGCTAAGACAGGGTGGCAGTGGTGTCACGTGCTCGTCTCGTGTTACGCTAAGACAGGGTGGGAGTGGTGTCACGTGCTCGTCTCGGCGTCCGTCGTCACTACCGCGACGACGTCCGCCTCGACTCGCGTTACGGTAAGACAGGGTGGCAGTGGTGTCACGTGCTCGTCTCGGTGTCCGACAGGGTGGCAGTGGTTTCACGTGCTCGTCTCGGCGTCCGTCGTCGCTACCGCGACGACGTCCGCCTCGACTCGCGTTACGCTAAGACAGGGTGGGAGTGGTGTCACGTGCTCGTCTCGGCGTCCGTCGTCGCTACCGTGACGACGTCCGCCTCGACTCGCGTTACGGTAAGACAGGGTGGCAGTGGTGTCACGTGCTCGTCTCGGTGTCCGTCGTCGCTACCGCGACGACGTCCACCTCGACTCGCATTACGCTAAGACAGGGTGGCAGTGGTGTCACGTGCTCGTCTCGGCGTCCGTCGTCGCTACCGCGACGACGTCCGCCTCGACTCGCGTTACGCTAAGACAGGGTGGCAGAGGTCTCACGTGCTCGTCTCGGCGTCCGTCGTCGCTACCGCGACGACGTCCGCCTCGACTCGCGTTACGCTAAGACAGGGTGGCAGTGGTTTCACGTGCTCGTCTCGGCATCCGTCGTCGCTACCGCGACGACGTCCGCCTCGACTCGCGTTACGCTAAGACAGGGTGGCAGTGGTTTCACGTGCTCGTCTCGGCGTCCGTCGTCGCTACCGCGACGACGTCCGCCTCGACTCGCGTTACGCTAAGACAAGGTGGCAGTGGTGTCACGTGCTCGTCTCGGCGTCCGTCGTCGCTACCACGACGACGTCCTCCTCGACTCGTGTTACGCTAAGACAGGGTGGGAGTGGTGTCACGTGCTCGTCTCGGCGTCCGTCGTCGCTACCGCGACGACGTCCGCCTCGACTCGCGTTACGGTAAGACAGGGTGGCAGTGGTGTCACGTGCTCGTCTCGGTGTCCGACAGGGTGGCAGTGGTTTCACGTGCTCGTCTCGGCGTCCGTCGTCGCTACCGCGACGACGTCCGCCTCGACTCGCATTACGCTAAGACAGGGTGGCAGTGGTGTCACGTGCTCGTCTCGGCGTCCGTCGTCGCTACCGCGACGACGTCCGCCTCGACCCGCGTTACGGTAGGACAGGGTGGCAGTGGTGTCACGTGCTTGTCTCGGCGTCCGTCGTCGCTACCGCGACGACGTCCGCCTCGACTCGCGTTACGGTAGGACAGGGTGGCAGTGGTGTCACGTGCTCGTCTCGGCGTCCGTCGTCGCTACCGCGACGACGTCCGCCTCGACTCGCGTTACGCTAAGACAGGGTGGCAGAGGTCTCACGTGCTCGTCTCGGCGTCCGTTGTCGCTACCGCGACGATGTCCGCCTCGACTCGCGTTACGCTAAGACAGGGTGGCGGTGGTTTCACGTGCTCGTCTCGGCGTCCGTCGTCGCTACCGCGACGACGTCCGCCTCGACTCGCGTTACGCTAAGACAGGGTGGGAGTGGTGTCACGTGCTCGTCTCGGCGTCCGTCGTCGCGGTAGCGACGACGTCCGCCTCGACTCGCGTTACGGTAAGACAGGGTGGCAGTGGTGTCACGTGCTCGTCTCGGTGTCCGACAGAGTGGCAGTGGTTTCACGTGCTCGTCTCGGCGTCCGTCGTCGCTACCGCGACGACGTCCGCCTCGACTCGCGTTACGCTAAGACAGGGTGGCAGTGGTGTCACGTGCTCGTCTCGGCGTCCGTCGTCGCTACCGCGACGACGTCCGCCTCGACTCGCGTTACGGTAGGAGAGGGTGGCAGTGGTGTCACGTGCTCGTCTCGGCGTCCGTCATCGCTACCGCGACGACGTCCGCCTCGACTCGCGTTACGCTAAGACAGGGTGGCAGTGGTTTCACGTGCTCGTCTCGGCATCCGTCGTCGCTACCGCGACGACGTCCGCCTCGACTCGCGTTACGTAAGACAGGGTGGCAGTGGTTTCACGTGCTCGTCTCGGCGTCCATCGTCGCTACCGCGACGACGTCCGCCTCGACTCGCGTTACGCTAAGACAGGGTGGCAGTGGTGTCACGTGCTCGTCTCGTGTTACGCTAAGACAGGGTGGGAGTGGTGTCACGTGCTCGTCTCGGCGTCCGTCGTCACTACCGCGACGACGTCCGCCTCGACTCGCGTTACGGTAAGACAGGGTGGCAGTGGTGTCACGTGCTCGTCTCGGTGTCCGACAGGGTGGCAGTGGTTTCACGTGCTCGTCTCGGCGTCCGTCGTCGCTACCGCGACGACGTCCGCCTCGACTCGCGTTACGCTAAGACAGGGTGGGAGTGGTGTCACGTGCTCGTCTCGGCGTCCGTCGTCGCTACCGTGACGACGTCCGCCTCGACTCGCGTTACGGTAAGACAGGGTGGCAGTGGTGTCACGTGCTCGTCTCGGTGTCCGTCGTCGCTACCGCGACGACGTCCACCTCGACTCGCATTACGCTAAGACAGGGTGGCAGTGGTGTCACGTGCTCGTCTCGGCGTCCGTCGTCGCTACCGCGACGACGTCCGCCTCGACTCGCGTTACGCTAAGACAGGGTGGCAGAGGTCTCACGTGCTCGTCTCGGCGTCCGTCGTCGCTACCGCGACGACGTCCGGCTCGACTCGTGTTACGCTAAGACAGGGTGGCAGTGGTCTCACGTGCTCGTCTCG
The DNA here is from genome assembly GCA_034509565.1 of Triticum monococcum. Taxonomy (NCBI): domain Eukaryota; kingdom Viridiplantae; phylum Streptophyta; class Magnoliopsida; order Poales; family Poaceae; genus Triticum; species Triticum monococcum. Next base: position 238,843,045 of record CM067843.1, read on the forward strand.
GCGTCCGTTGTCGCTACCGCGACGATGTCCGCCTCGACTCGCGTTACGTTAAGACAGGGTGGAAGTGGTCTCACGTGCTCGTCTCGGCGTCCGTCGTCGCTACCGCGACGACGTCCGCCTCGACTCGCGTTACGCTAAGACAGGGTGGAAGTGGTTTCACATGCTCGTCTCGGCGTCCGTCGTCGCTACCGCGACGACGTCCGCCTCGACTCGCGTTACGCTAAGACAGGGTGGCAGTGGTTTCACGTGCTCGTCTCGGCATCCGTCGTCGCTACCGCGACGACGTCCGCCTCGACTCGCGTTACGCTAAGACAGGGTGGCAGTGGTTTCACGTGCTCGTCTCGGCGTCCGTCGTCGCTACCGCGACGACGTCCGCCTCGACTCGCGTTACGCTAAGACAGGGTGGCAGTGGTGTCACGTGCTCGTCTCGGCGTCCGTCGTCGCTACCGCGACGACGTCCGCCTCGACTCGCGTTACGCTAAGACAGGGTGGCAGTGGTGTCACGTGCTCGTCTCGGCGTCCGTCGTCGCTACCGCGACGACGTCCGCCTCGACTCGTGTTACGCTAAGACAGGGTGGGAGTGGTGTCACGTGCTCGTCTCGGCGTCCGTCGTCGCTACCGCGACGACGTCCGCCTCGACTCGCGTTACGCTAAGACAGGGTGGCAGTGGTTTCACGTGCTCGTCTCGGCATCCGTCGTCGCTACCGCGACGACGTCCGCCTCGACTCGCGTTACGCTAAGACAGGGTGGCAGTGGTTTCACATGCTCGTCTCGGCGTCCGTCGTCGCTACCGCGACGACGTCCGCCTCGACTCGCGTTACGCTAAGACAAGGTGGCAGTGGTGTCACGTGCTCGTCTCGGCGTCCGTCGTCGCTACCACGACGACGTCCGCCTCGACTCGTGTTACGCTAAGACAGGGTGGGAGTGGTGTCACGTGCTCGTCTCGGTGTCCGACAGGGTGGCAGTGGTTTCACGTGCTCGTCTCGGTGTCCGTCGTCGCTACCGCGACGACGTCCGCCACGACTCGCATTACGCTAAGACAGGGTGGCAGTGGTGTCACGTGCTCGTCTCGGCGTCCGTCGTCGCTACCGCGACGACGTCCGCCTCGACTCGCGTTACGCTAAGACAGGGTGGCAGAGGTCTCACGTGCTCGTCTCGGCGTCCGTCGTCGCTACCGCGACGACGTCCGCCTCGACTTGTGTTACGCTAAGACAGGGTGGCAGTGGTCTCACGTGCTCGTCTCGGCGTCCGTCGTCGCTACCGCGACGATGTCCGCCTCGACTCGCGTTACGTTAAGACAGGGTGGAAGTGGTCTCACGTGCTCGTCTCGGCGTCCGTCGTCGCTACCGCGACGACGTCCGCCTCGACTCGCGTTACGCTAAGACAGGGTGGAAGTGGTTTCACATGCTCGTCTCGGCGTCCGTCGTCGCTACCGCGACGACGTCCGCCTCGACTCGCGTTACGGTAGGAAAGGGTGGCAGTGGTGTCACGTGCTCCTCACGGCGTCCGTCGTCGCTACCGCGACGACGTCCGCCTCGACTCGCGTTACGCTAAGACAGGGTGGCAGTGGTGTCACGTGCTCGTCTCGGCGTCCGTCGTCGCTACCGCAACGACGTCCGCCTCGACTCGCGTTACGGTAAGACAGGGTGGCAGTGGTGTCACGTGCTCGTCTCGGTGTCCGTCGTCGCTACCGCGACGACGTCCGCCTCGACTCGCATTACGCTAAGACAGGGTGGCAGTGGTGTCACGTGCTCGTCTCGGCGTCCGTCGTCGCTACCGCGACGACGTCCGCCTCGACTCGCGTTACGCTAAGACAGGGTGGGAGTGGTGTCACGTGCTCGTCTCGGCGTCCGTCGTCGCTACCGTGACGACGTCCGCCTCGACTCGCGTTACGGTAAGACAGGGTGGCAGTGGTGTCACGTGCTCGTCTCGGTGTCCGTCGTCGCTACCGCGACGACGTCCGCCTCGACTCGCATTACGCTAAGACAGGGTGGCAGTGGTGTCACGTGCTCGTCTCGGCGTCCGTCGTCGCTACCGCGACGACGTCCGCCTCGACTCGCGTTACGCTAAGACAGGGTGGCAGAGGTCTCACGTGCTCGTCTCGGCGTCCGTCGTCGCTACCGCGACGACGTCCGGCTCGACTCGTGTTACGCTAAGACAGGGTGGCAGTGGTCTCACGTGCTCGTCTCGGTGTCCGTCGTCGCTACCGCGACGATGTCCGCCTCGACTCGCGTTACGTTAAGACAGGGTGGAAGTGGTCTCACGTGCTCGTCTCGGCGTCCGTCGTCGCTACCGCGACGACGTCCGCCTCGACTCGCGTTACGCTAAGACAGGGTGGAAGTGGTTTCACATGCTCGTCTCGGCGTCCGTCGTCGCTACCGCGACGACGTCCGCCTCGACTCGCGTTACGGTAGGACAGGGTGGCAGTGGTGTCACGTGCTCCTCTCGGTGTCCGTCGTCGCTACCGCGACGACGTCCGCCTCGACTCGCGTTACGCTAAGACAGGGTGGCAGTGGTGTCACGTGCTCGTCTCGGCGTCCGTCGTCGCTACCGCAACGACGTCCGCCTCGACTCGCGTTACGCTAAGACAGGGTGGCAGTGGTTTCACGTGCTCGTCTCGGCATCCGTCGTCGCTACCGCGACGACGTCCGCCTCGACTCGCGTTACGCTAAGACAGGGTGGCAGTGGTGTCACGTGCGCGTCCGTCGTCGCTACCGCGACGACGTCCGCCTCGACTCGCGTTACGCTAAGACAGGGTGGCAGTGGTGTCACGTGCTCGTCTCGGCGTCCGTCGTCGCTACCGCGACGATGTCCGCCTCGACTCGCGTTACGTTAAGACAGGGTGGAAGTGGTCTCACGTGCTCGTCTCGGCGTCCGTCGTCGCTACCGCGACGACGTCCGCCTCGACTCGTGTTACGCTAAGACAGGGTGGCAGTGGTTTCACGTGCTCGTCTCGGCGTCCGTCGTCGCTACCGCGACGACGTCCGCCTCGACTCGTGTTACGCTAAGACAAGGTGGCAGTGGTCTCACGTGCTCGTCTCGGCGTCCGTCGTCGCTACCGCGACGATGTCCGCCTCGACTCGCGTTACGCTAAGACAGGGTGGAAGTGGTCTCACGTGCTCGTCTCGGCGTCCGTCGTCGCTACCGCGACGACGTCCGCCTCGACTCGCGTTACGCTAAGACAGGGTGGAAGTGGTGTCACGTGCTCGTCTCGGCGTTCGTCGTCGCTACCGCGACGATGTCCGCCTTGACTCGCGTTACGCTTAGACAGGGTGGCAGAGGTCTCACGTGCTTGTCTCGGCGTCCGTCGTCGCTACCGCGACGATGTCCGCCTCGACTCGCGTTACGCTAAGACAGGGTGGCAGTGGTTTCACGTGCTCGTCTCGGCGTCCGTCGTCGCTTCCGCGACGACGTCCGCCTCGACTCGCGTTACGGTAGGACAGGTGGCAGTGGTGTCACGTGCTCGTCTCGGCGTCCGTCGTCGCTACCGCGACGACGTCCGCCTCGACTCGCGTTACGCTAAGACAGGGTGGCAGTGGTGTCACGTGCTCGTCTCGGCGTCCGTCGTCGCTACCGCGACGACGTCCGCCTCGACTCGCGTTACGGTAGGACAGGTGGCAGTGGTGTCACGTGCTCGTCTCGGCGTCCGTCGTCGCTACCGCGACGACGTCCGCCTCGACTCGCGTTACGCTAAGACAGGGTGGCAGTGGTTTCACGTGCTCGTCTCGGCGTCCGTCGTCGCTACCGCTACGACGTCCGCCTCGACTCGCGTTACGCTAAGACAGGGTGACAGTGGTTTCACGTGCTCGTCTCGGCGTCCGTCATCGCTACCGCGACGACGTCTGCCTCGACTCGCGTTACGCTAAGACAGGGTGGCAGTGGTGTCACGTGCTCGTCTCGGCGTCCGTCGTCGCTACCGCGACGACGTCTGCCTCGACTCGTGTTACGCTAAGACAGGGTGGGAGTGGTGTCACGTGCTCGTCTCGGCGTCCGTCGTCGCTACCGCGACGACGTCCGCCTCGACTCGCGTTACGGTAAGACAGGGTGGCAGTGGTGTCACGTGCTCGTCTCGGTGTCCGACAGGGTGGCAGTGGTTTCACATGCTCGTCTCGGCGTCCGTCGTCGCTACCGCGACGACGTCCGCCTCGACTCGCGTTACGCTAAGACAGGGTGGGAGTGGTGTCACGTGCTCGTCTCGGCGTTCGTCGTCGCTACCGCGACGACGTCCGCCTTGACTCGCGTTACGGTAAGACAGGGTGGCAGTGGTGTCACGTGCTCATCTCGGTGTCCGTCGTCGCTACCGCGACGACGTCCGCCTCGACTCGCATTACGCTAAGACAGGGTGGCAGTGGTGTCACGTGCTCGTCTCGGCGTCCGTCGTCGCTACCGCGACGACGTCCGCCTCGACTCGCGTTACGCTAAGACAGGGTGGCAGAGGTCTCACGTGCTCGTCTCGGCGTCCGTCGTCGCTACCGCGACGACGTCCGCCTCGACTCGTGTTACGCTAAGACAAGGTGGCAGTGGTCTCACGTGCTCGTCTCGGCGTCCGTCGTTGCTACCGCGACGATGTCCGCCTCGACTCGCGTTACGCTAAGACAGGGTGGAAGTGGTCTCACGTGCTCGTCTCGGCGTCCGTCGTCGCTACCGCGACGACGTCCGCCTCGACTTGCGTTACGCTAAGACAGGGTGGCAGTGGTGTCACGTGCTCGTCTCGGCGTCCGTCGTCGCTACCGCGACGATGTCCGCCTCGACTCGCGTTACGTTAAGACAGGGTGGAAGTGGTCTCACGTGCTCGTCTCGGCGTCCGTCGTCGCTACCGCGACGACGTCCGCCTCGACTCGTGTTACGCTAAGACAGGGTGGCAGTGGTTTCACGTGCTCGTCTCGGCGTCCGTCGTCGCTACCGCGACGACGTCCGCCTCGACTCGTGTTACGCTAAGACAAGGTGGCAGTGGTCTCACGTGCTCGTCTCGGCGTCCGTCGTCGCTACCGCGACGAGGTCCGCCTCGACTCGCGTTACGCTAAGACAGGGTGGAAGTGGTCTCACGTGCTCGTCTCGGCGTCCGTCGTCGCTACCGCGACGACGTCCGCCTCGACTCGCGTTACGCTAAGACAGGGTGGAAGTGGTGTCACGTGCTCGTCTCGGCGTTCGTCGTCGCTACCGCGACGATGTCCGCCTTGACTCGCGTTACGCTTAGACAGGGTGGCAGAGGTCTCACGTGCTCGTCTCGGCGTCCGTCGTCGCTACCGCGACGATGTCCGCCTCGACTCGCGTTACGCTAAGACAGGGTGGCAGTGGTTTCACGTGCTCGTCTCGGCGTCCGTCGTCGCTTCCGCGACGACGTCCGCCTCGACTCGCGTTACGGTAGGACAGGTGGCAGTGGTGTCACGTGCTCGTCTCGGCGTCCGTCGTCGCTACCGCGACGACGTCCGCCTCGACTCGCGTTACGCTAAGACAGGGTGGCAGTGGTGTCACGTGCTCGTCTCGGCGTCCGTCGTCGCTACCGCGACGACGTCCGCCTCGACTCGCGTTACGGTAGGACAGGTGGCAGTGGTGTCACGTGCTCGTCTCGGCGTCTGTCGTCGCTACCGCGACGACGTCCGCCTCGACTCGCGTTACGCTAAGACAGGGTGGCAGTGGTTTCACGTGCTCGTCTCGGCGTCCGTCGTCGCTACCGCTACGACGTCCGCCTCGACTCGCGTTACGCTAAGACAGGGTGACAGTGGTTTCACGTGCTCGTCTCGGCGTCCGTCATCGCTACCGCGACGACGTCTGCCTCGACTCGCGTTACGCTAAGACAGGGTGGCAGTGGTGTCACGTGCTCGTCTCGGCGTCCGTCGTCGCTACCGCGACGACGTCTGCCTCGACTCGTGTTACGCTAAGACAGGGTGGGAGTGGTGTCACGTGCTCGTCTCGGCGTCCGTCGTCGCTACCGCGACGACGTCCGCCTCGACTTGCGTTACGGTAAGACAGGGTGGCAGTGGTGTCACGTGCTCGTCTCGGTGTCCGACAGGGTGGCAGTGGTTTCACGTGCTCGTCTCGGCGTCCGTCGTCGCTACCGCGACGACGTCCGCCTCGACTCGCGTTACGCTAAGACAGGGTGGGAGTGGTGTCACGTGCTCGTCTCGGCGTTCGTCGTCGCTACCGCGACGACGTCCGCCTTGACTCGCGTTACGGTAAGACAGGGTGGCAGTGGTGTCACGTGCTCATCTCGGTGTCCGTCGTCGCTACCGCGACGACGTCCGCCTCGACTCGCATTACGCTAAGACAGGGTGGCAGTGGTGTCACGTGCTCGTCTCGGCGTCCGTCGTCGCTACCGCGACGACGTCCGCCTCGACTCGCGTTACGCTAAGACAGGGTGGCAGAGGTCTCACGTGCTCGTCTCGGCGTCCGTCGTCGCTACCGCGACGACGTCCGCCTCGACTATTTTACGCTAAGACAAGGTGGCAGTGGTCTCACGTGCTCGTCTCGGCGTCCGTCGTTGCTACCGCGATGATGTCCGCCTCGACTCGCGTTACGCTAAGACAGGGTGGAAGTGGTCTCACGTGCTCGTCTCGGCGTCCGTCGTCGCTACCGCGACGACGTCCGCCTCGACTCGCGTTACGCTAAGACAGGGTGGCAGTGGTGTCACGTGCTCGTCTCGGCGTCCGTCGTCGCTACCGCGACGATGTCCGCCTCGACTCGCGTTACGTTAAGACAGGGTGGAAGTGGTCTCACGTGCTCGTCTCGGCGTCCGTCGTCGCTACCGCGACGACGTCCGCCTCGACTCGTGTTACGCTAAGACAGGGTGGCAGTGGTTTCACGTGCTCGTCTCGGCGTCCGTCGTCGCTACCGCGACGATGTCCGCCTCGACTCGCGTTACGTTAAGACAGGGTGGAAGTGGTCTCACGTGCTCGTCTCGGCGTCCGTCGTCGCTACCGCGACGACGTCCGCCTCGACTCGCGTTACGCTAAGACAGGGTGGCAGTGGTTTCACGTGCTCGTCTCGGCATCCGTCGTCGCTACCGCGACGACGTCCGCCTCGACTCGCGTTACGCTAAGACAGGGTGGCAGTGGTTTCACATGCTCGTCTCGGCGTCCGTCGTCGCTACCGCGACGACGTCCGCCTCGACTCGCGTTACGCTAAGACAAGGTGGCAGTGGTGTCACGTGCTCGTCTCGGCGTCCGTCGTCGCTACCACGACGACGTCCGCCTCGACTCGTGTTACGCTAAGACAGGGTGGGAGTGGTGTCACGTGCTCGTCTCGGTGTCCGACAGGGTGGCAGTGGTTTCACGTGCTCGTCTCAGTGTCCGTCGTCGCTACCGCGACGACGTCCGCCTCGACTCGCATTACGCTAAGACAGGGTGGCAGTGGTGTCACGTGCTCGTCTCGGCGTCCGTCGTCGCTACCGCGACGACGTCCGCCTCGACTCGCGTTACGCTAAGACAGGGTGGCAGAGGTCTCACGTGCTCGTCTCGGCGTCCGTCGTCGCTACCGAGACGACGTCCGCCTCGACTTGTGTTACGCTAAGACAGGGTGGCAGTGGTCTCACGTGCTCGTCTCGGCGTCCGTCGTCGCTACCGCGACGATGTCCGCCTCGACTCGCGTTACGTTAAGACAGGGTGGAAGTGGTCTCACGTGCTCGTCTCGGCGTCCGTCGTCGCTACCGCGACGACGTCCGCCTCGACTCGCGTTACGCTAAGACAGGGTGGAAGTGGTTTCACATGCTCGTCTCGGCGTCCGTCGTCGCTACCGCGACGACGTCCGCCTCGACTCGCGTTACGGTAGGAAAGGGTGGCAGTGGTGTCACGTGCTCCTCACGGCGTCCGTCGTCGCTACCGCGACGACGTCCGCCTCGACTCGCGTTACGCTAAGACAGGGTGGCAGTGGTGTCACGTGCTCGTCTCGGCGTCCGTCGTCGCTACCGCAACGACGTCCGCCTCGACTCGCGTTACGGTAAGACAGGGTGGCAGTGGTGTCACGTGCTCGTCTCGGTGTCCGTCGTCGCTACCGCGACGACGTCCGCCTCGACTCGCATTACGCTAAGACAGGGTGGCAGTGGTGTCACGTGCTCGTCTCGGCGTCCGTCGTCGCTACCGCGACGACGTCCGCCTCGACTCGCGTTACGCTAAGACAGGGTGGGAGTGGTGTCACGTGCTCGTCTCGGCGTCCGTCGTCGCTACCGTGACGACGTCCGCCTCGACTCGCGTTACGGTAAGACAGGGTGGCAGTGGTGTCACGTGCTCGTCTCGGTGTCCGTCGTCGCTACCGCGACGACGTCCGCCTCGACTCGCATTACGCTAAGACAGGGTGGCAGTGGTGTCACGTGCTCGTCTCGGCGTCCGTCGTCGCTACCGCGACGACGTCCGCCTCGACTCGCGTTACGCTAAGACAGGGTGGCAGAGGTCTCACGTGCTCGTCTCGGCGTCCGTCGTCGCTACCGCGACGACGTCCGGCTCGACTCGTGTTACGCTAAGACAGGGTGGCAGTGGTCTCACGTGCTCGTCTCGGTGTCCGTCGTCGCTACCGCGACGATGTCCGCCTCGACTCGCGTTACGTTAAGACAGGGTGGAAGCGGTCTCACGTGCTCGTCTCGGCGTCCGTCGTCGCTACCGCGACGACGTCCGCCTCGACTCGCGTTACGCTAAGACAGGGTGGAAGTGGTTTCACATGCTCGTCTCGGCGGACGTCGTCGCTACCGCGACGACGTCCGCCTCGACTCGCGTTACGGTAGGACAGGGTGGCAGTGGTGTCACGTGCTCCTCTCGGTGTCCGTCGTCGCTACCGCGACGACGTCCGCCTCGACTCGCGTTACGCTAAGACAGGGTGGCAGTGGTGTCACGTGCTCGTCTCGGCGTCCGTCGTCGCTACCGCAACGACGTCCGCCTCGACTCGCGTTACGCTAAGACAGGGTGGCAGTGGTTTCACGTGCTCGTCTCGGCATCCGTCGTCGCTACCGCGACGACGTCCGCCTCGACTCGCGTTACGCTAAGACAGGGTGGCAGTGGTGTCACGTGCGCGTCCGTCGTCGCTACCGCGACGACGTCCGCCTCGACTCGCGTTACGCTAAGACAGGGTGGCAGTGGTGTCACGTGCTCGTCTCGGCGTCCGTCGTCGCTACCGCGACGATGTCCGCCTCGACTCGCGTTACGTTAAGACAGGGTGGAAGTGGTCTCACGTGCTCGTCTCGGCGTCCGTCGTCGCTACCGCGACGACGTCCGCCTCGACTCGTGTTACGCTAAGACAGGGTGGCAGTGGTTTCACGTGCTCGTCTCGGCGTCCGTCGTCGCTACCGCGACGACGTCCGCCTCGACTCGTGTTACGCTAAGACAAGGTGGCAGTGGTCTCACGTGCTCGTCTCGGCGTCCGTCGTCGCTACCGCGACGATGTCCGCCTCGACTCGCGTTACGCTAAGACAGGGTGGAAGTGGTCTCACGTGCTCGTCTCGGCGTCCGTCGTCGCTACCGCGACGACGTCCGCCTCGACTCGCGTTACGCTAAGACAGGGTGGAAGTGGTGTCACGTGCTCGTCTCGGCGTTCGTCGTCGCTACCGCGACGATGTCCGCCTTGACTCGCGTTACGCTTAGACAGGGTGGCAGAGGTCTCACGTGCTCGTCTCGGCGTCCGTCGTCGCTACCGCGACGATGTCCGCCTCGACTCGCGTTACGCTAAGACAGGGTGGCAGTGGTTTCACGTGCTCGTCTCGGCGTCCGTCGTCGCTTCCGCGACGACGTCCGCCTCGACTCGCGTTACGGTAGGACAGGTGGCAGTGGTGTCACGTGCTCGTCTCGGCGTCCGTCATCGCTACCGCGACGACGTCCGCCTCGACTCGCGTTACGCTAAGACAGGGTGGCAGTGGTGTCACGTGCTCGTCTCGGCGTCCGTCGTCGCTACCGCGACGACGTCCGCCTCGACTCGCGTTACGGTAGGACAGGTGGCAGTGGTGTCACGTGCTCGTCTCGGCGTCCGTCGTCGCTACCGCGACGACGTCCGCCTCGACTCGCGTTACGCTAAGACAGGGTGGCAGTGGTTTCACGTGCTCGTCTCGGCGTCCGTCGTCGCTACCGCTACGACGTCCGCCTCGACTCGCGTTACGCTAAGACAGGGTGACAGTGGTTTCACGTGCTCGTCTCGGCGTCCGTCATCGCTACCGCGACGACGTCTGCCTCGACTCGCGTTACGCTAAGACAGGGTGGCAGTGGTGTCACGTGCTCGTCTCGGCGTCCGTCGTCGCTACCGCGACGACGTCTGCCTCGACTCGTGTTACGCTAAGACAGGGTGGGAGTGGTGTCACGTGCTCGTCTCGGCGTCAGTCGTCGCTACCGCGACGACGTCCGCCTCGACTCGCGTTACGGTAAGACAGGGTGGCAGTGGTGTCACGTGCTCGTCTCGGTGTCCGACAGGGTGGCAGTGGTTTCACGTGCTCGTCTCGGCGTCCGTCGTCGCTACCGCGACGACGTCCGCCTCGACTCGCGTTACGCTAAGACAGGGTGGGAGTGGTGTCACGTGCTCGTCTCGGCGTTCGTCGTCGCTACCGCGACGACGTCCGCCTTGACTCGCGTTACGGTAAGACAGGGTGGCAGTGGTGTCACGTGCTCATCTCGGTGTCCGTCGTCGCTACCGCGACGACGTCCGCCTCGACTCGCATTACGCTAAGACAGGGTGGCAGTGGTGTCACGTGCTCGTCTCGGCGTCCGTCGTCGCTACCGCGACGACGTCCGCCTCGACTCGCGTTACGCTAAGACAGGGTGGCAGAGGTCTCACGTGCTCGTCTCGGCGTCCGTCGTCGCTACCGCGACGACGTCCGCCTCGACTCGTGTTACGCTAAGACAAGGTGGCAGTGGTCTCACGTGCTCGTCTCGGCGTCCGTCGTTGCTACCGCGACGATGTCCGCCTCGACTCGCGTTACGCTAAGACAGGGTGGAAGTGGTCTCACGTGCTCGTCTCGGCGTCCGTCGTCGCTACCGCGACGACGTCCGCCTCGACTCGCGTTACGCTAAGACAGGGTGGCAGTGGTGTCACGTGCTCGTCTCGGCGTCCGTCGTCGCTACCGCGACGATGTCCGCCTCGACTCGCGTTACGTTAAGACAGGGTGGAAGTGGTCTCACGTGCTCGTCTCGGCGTCCGTCGTCGCTACCGCGACGACGTCCGCCTCGACTCGTGTTACGCTAAGACAGGGTGGCAGTGGTTTCACGTGCTCGTCTCGGCGTCCGTCGTCGTTACCGCGACGACGTCCGCCTCGACTCGTGTTACGCTAAGACAAGGTGGCAGTGGTCTCACGTGCTCGTCTCGGCGTCCGTCGTCGCTACCGCGACGATGTCCGCCTCGACTCGCGTTACGCTAAGACAGGGTGGAAGTGGTCTCACGTGCTCGTCTCGGCGTCCGTCGTCGCTACCGCGACGACGTCCGCCTCGACTCGCGTTACGCTAAGACAGGGTGGAAGTGGTGTCACGTGCTCGTCTCGGCGTTCGTCGTCGCTACCGCGACGATGTCCGCCTTGACTCGCGTTACGCTTAGACAGGGTGGCAGAGGTCTCACGTGCTCGTCTCGGCGTCCGTCGTCGCTACCGCGACGATGTCCGCCTCGACTCGCGTTACGCTAAGACAGGGTGGCAGTGGTTTCACGTGCTCGTCTCGGCGTCCGTCGTCGCTTCCGCGACGACGTCCGCCTCGACTCGCGTTACGGTAGGACAGGTGGCAGTGGTGTCACGTGCTCGTCTCGGCGTCCGTCGTCGCTACCGCGACGACGTCCGCCTCGACTCGCGTTACGCTAAGACAGGGTGGCAGTGGTGTCACGTGCTCGTCTCGGCGTCCGTCGTCGCTACCGCGACGACGTCCGCCTCGACTCGCGTTACGGTAGGACAGGTGGCAGTGGTGTCACGTGCTCGTCTCGGCGTCCGTCGTCGCTACCGCGACGACGTCCGCCTCGACTCGCGTTACGCTAAGACAGGGTGGCAGTGGTTTCACGTGCTCGTCTCGGCGTCCGTCGTCGCTACCGCTACGACGTCCGCCTCGACTCGCGTTACGCTAAGACAGGGTGACAGTGGTTTCACGTGCTCGTCTCGGCGTCCGTCATCGCTACCGCGACGACGTCTGCCTCGACTCGCGTTACGCTAAGACAGGGTGGCAGTGGTGTCACGTGCTCGTCTCGGCGTCCGTCGTCGCTACCGCGACGACGTCTGCCTCGACTCGTGTTACGCTAAGACAGGGTGGGAGTGGTGTCACGTGCTCGTCTCGGCGTCCGTCGTCGCTACCGCGACGACGTCCGCCTCGACTCGCGTTACGGTAAGACAGGGTGGCAGTGGTGTCACGTGCTCGTCTCGGTGTCCGACAGGGTGGCAGTGGTTTCACGTGCTCGTCTCGGCGTCCGTCGTCGCTACCGCGACGACGTCCGCCTCGACTCGCGTTACGCTAAGACAGGGTGGGAGTGGTGTCACGTGCTCGTCTCGGCGTTCGTCGTCGCTACCGCGACGACGTCCGCCTTGACTCGCGTTACGGTAAGACAGGGTGGCAGTGGTGTCACGTGCTCATCTCGGTGTCCGTCGTCGCTACCGCGACGACGTCCGCCTCGACTCGCATTACGCTAAGACAGGGTGGCAGTGGTGTCACGTGCTCGTCTCGGCGTCCGTCGTCGCTACCGCGACGACGTCCGCCTCGACTCGCGTTACGCTAAGACAGGGTGGCAGAGGTCTCACGTGCTCGTCTCGGCGTCCGTCGTCGCTACCGCGACGACGTCCGCCTCGACTATTTTACGCTAAGACAAGGTGGCAGTGGTCTCACGTGCTCGTCTCGGCGTCCGTCGTTGCTACCGCGATGATGTCCGCCTCGACTCGCGTTACGCTAAGACAGGGTGGAAGTGGTCTCACGTGCTCGTCTCGGCGTCCGTCGTCGCTACCGCGACGACGTCCGCCTCGACTCGCGTTACGCTAAGACAGGGTGGCAGTGGTGTCACGTGCTCGTCTCGGCGTCCGTCGTCGCTACCGCGACGATGTCCGCCTCGACTCGCGTTACGTTAAGACAGGGTGGAAGTGGTCTCACGTGCTCGTCTCGGCGTCCGTCGTCGCTACCGCGACGACGTCCGCCTCGACTCGTGTTACGCTAAGACAGGGTGGCAGTGGTTTCACGTGCTCGTCTCGGCGTCCGTCGTCGCTACCGCGACGACGTCCGCCTCGACTCGTGTTACGCTAAGACAAGGTGGCAGTGGTCTCACGTGCTCGTCTCGGCGTCCGTCGTCGCTACCGCGACGATGTCCGCCTCGACTCGCGTTACGCTAAGACAGGGTGGAAGTGGTCTCACGTGCTCGTCTCGGCGTCCGTCGTCGCTACCGCGACGACGTCCGCCTCGACTCGCGTTACGCTAAGACAGGGTGGAAGTGGTGTCACGTGCTCGTCTCGGCGTTCGTCGTCGCTACCGCGACGATGTCCGCCTTGACTCGCGTTACGCTTAGACAGGGTGGCAGAGGTCTCACGTGCTCGTCTCGGCGTCCGTCGTCGCTACCGCGACGATGTCCGCCTCGACTCGCGTTACGCTAAGACAGGGTGGCAGTGGTTTCACGTGCTCGTCTCGGCGTCCGTCGTCGCTTCCGCGACGACGTCCGCCTCGACTCGCGTTACGGTAGGACAGGTGGCAGTGGTGTCACGTGCTCGTCTCGGCGTCCGTCGTCGCTACCGCGACGACGTCCGCCTCGACTCGCGTTACGCTAAGACAGGGTGGCAGTGGTGTCACGTGCTCGTCTCGGCGTTCGTCGTCGCTACCGCGACGACGTCCGCCTCGACTCGCGTTACGGTAGGACAGGTGGCAGTGGTGTCACGTGCTCGTCTCGGCGTCCGTCGTCGCTACCGCGACGACGTCCGCCTCGACTCGCGTTACGCTAAGACAGGGTGGCAGTGGTTTCACGTGCTCGTCTCGGCGTCCGTCGTCGCTACCGCTACGACGTCCGCCTCGACTCGCGTTACGCTAAGACAGGGTGACAGTGGTTTCACGTGCTCGTCTCGGCGTCCGTCATCGCTACCGCGATGACGTCTGCCTCGACTCGCGTTACGCTAAGACAGGGTGGCAGTGGTGTCACGTGCTCGTCTCGGCGTCCGTCGTCGCTACCGCGACGACGTCTGCCTCGACTCGTGTTACGCTAAGACAGGGTGGGAGTGGTGTCACGTGCTCGTCTCGGCGTCCGTCGTCGCTACCGCGACGACGTCCGCCTCGACTCGCGTTACGGTAAGACAGGGTGGCAGTGGTGTCACGTGCTCGTCTCGGTGTCCGACAGGGTGGCAGTGGTTTCACGTGCTCGTCTCGGCGTCCGTCGTCGCTACCGCGACGACGTCCGCCTCGACTCGCGTTACGCTAAGACAGGGTGGGAGTGGTGTCACGTGCTCGTCTCGGCGTTCGTCGTCGCTACCGCGACGACGTCCGCCTCGACTCGCGTTACGGTAAGACAGGGTGGCAGTGGTGTCACGTGCTCATCTCGGTGTCCGTCGTCGCTACCGCGACGACGTCCGCCTCGACTCGCATTACGCTAAGACAGGGTGGCAGTGGTGTCACGTGCTCGTCTCGGCGTCCGTCGTCGCTACCGCGACGACGTCCGCCTCGACTCGCGTTACGCTAAGACAGGGTGGCAGAGGTCTCACGTGCTCGTCTCGGCGTCCGTCGTCGCTACCGCGACGACGTCCTCCTCGACTCGTGTTACGCTAAGACAAGGTGGCAGTGGTCTCACGTGCTCGTCTCGGCGTCCGTCGTCGCTACCGCGACGATGTCCGCCTCGACTCGCGTTACGCTAAGACAGGGTGGAAGTGGTCTCACGTGCTCGTCTCGGCGTCCGTCGTCGCTACCGCGACGACGTCCGCCTCGACTCGCGTTACGCTAAGACAGGGTGGAAGTGGTTTCACGTGCTCGTCTCGGCGTCCGTCGTCGCTACCGCGACGACGTCCGCCTCGACTCGCGTTACGCTAAGACAGGGTGGCGGTGGTTTCACGTGCTCGTCTCGGCGTCCGTCGTCTCTACCGCGACGACGTCCGCCTCGACTCACGTTACCCTAAGATAGACAGGGTGGCCGTGGTGTCACGTGCTCGTCTCGGCATCCGTCGTCGCTACCGCGACGACGTCCGCCTCGACTCGCGTTACCCTAAGATAGACAGGGTGGCCGTGGTATCACGTGCTCGTCTCGGCGTCCGTCATCGCTACCACGACGACGTCCGCCTCGACTCGCTTTACACTAAGATAGACAGGGTGGCCGTGGTGGCACGTGCTCGTCTCGGCGTCCGTCGTCGCTACCGCGACGACGTCTGCTTCGACTCGCGTTACCCTAAGATAGACAGGGTGGCAGTGGTGTCACGTGCTCGTCTCGCCTTGAAACTGAATGCCTTGAGAGTGAAGGTCTTTCAGCAAGTGAGAAGGTTTTGACTGGTGAGGTTGAAAATAATCATTCCTCAACTAGGGCTGCCTATGCAGATCAAGCTGAAGGAAGCATTTTTTTTTTCAATTATTCGAGGGAGCAAGCTTGAAAGCGTTGTGACCACCCTTTCCATCATCAGCTTAGATTTGAAATTCTCCACCCTGTTAAGTTATAATTGAAATGTCCTTTGCATGTATACCTTCTATTCAAAACTATTTGTATTATATTATTTTTGGCTTGACAAGTTGAATCCATAATTGAAAATTTCCACCATTTTTTGTGTACTCAGTTCATCATTTATAGCAAAAGATATTTGTGCTGTAAAGTTATTGACATTTACGCTTTTATTAACCTATGAAAAAACAGGGAAAAGAAAGGAAGAAAAAGGGATGCTCTTCAAATGATTTACCATTGCTTAGATACCTTTGTGGTGCTTTCAATTGAAGTTTTTCATCTCTTACTCATCCCTGTAGAGGTTAGATTGTCTATGGAGATATATCAACCTGAATATCATCCCTGTTGTTCTTTTGTTTTTGTGGTCCGAGAATCAATTTCTCCTCCTATACACAAAAGCACAATAAAAAATTAGGAGTAGCGAGAAAATGAGTTTTTCCTTTCTGCTAAAAGGGGGTAAACTGATGTAAAATAATGGCAGCTGTTGATTTCTTTGAACAATGCTCGAAAGGAGTACGGATTACCAGAAATAATGGTAGCTCCTAAAAAAGGGGTAAACTGATGTAAAATAATGGCAGCTGCTGATTTCTTTCAACAATGCTCGAAAGAAGTACCGGAAAAAATGGCAACTGCTAAAAGGGGGTAAACTGATGTAAAATAACTCAGCTTCGGAAGGACTAATCCGGAGCCGAGTTCTATCTTGTGGGTCTATTTCAACTATGACCTGCAAAAATGGTCAAAAGGAGTAGCAGGCACCAGATTAGAAACCTAAAATTCATAAATAAACAAAATCATAATTTATGAGAAAAAAACTGAAGATGACACCGCAAGTACTAAAAAATGGGACAAACACATACAAGCATGCATATTTCATATAAAAATAAATAAAATTATGGTGGGTAACAGAGATCATTCAGCACACCAATGTCTCATCAAGGATTAGCTAAGAATTCACCTAGCTTAATGCTCAATGTATATACAGATTCTGCTCTATCTCTGTTGTTTGAACAATGTTCAGAGCTCAGTTTCTTTGAACAAATGTTCAGAATTCATACAATAATTTGCTACAGAAAAACAAAATGATTTTCAGAGAATTAGCTCATTCTCTGAACAGGGGCAGCTTCTGATTTCCTTGCAGTATTCAGTATTTATAAAAATAACTTGCTACAGAAAACAAAACAATGTTCAGAGAATTAGTACATTCTTGAACAATGGCAGCTGCTGATTTCCTTGCATAGTGTTCAGTATTTATAGAATAACTTGCTACAGAGAAACAAAACAATGTTCACAGACTTAGTACATTCTTGAACAAATGCCAGCTTCTTATTTCTTTGAATAGTGTTCAGAATTTCATCCAAGAAAGATTCCCCTACAGAATAAAAATGAACTGCTAGTATCAGTTCATTGACTGAAAAAATGTCATTGTTTCAGAGATGCATTTAGGGATTTCCTTTTTCCAATCTCCACAGCCGGTTCTGATACTTGTAAGGATTTTCACAGAGAAGATGCGCCCCGAACACTACTACGTTGTCCTCCGGCGTCAACGAAAGACGAGACTGAGGTGGATGAGTTGCTGTCGAAAAGTCCTATTTTTGTGAAACAGTAAGCAATCCTCTATTCTGAGCACAGAACCACCAAGGTGGCCTGCTTTTCTTCAGTTTTGAGATCCATATTCCTCCTATTTTCTTGTACAGCATCCTCACTGGATTAGTCCTTCCAAAGAAATGAAATCATCTTCTTCCTCCTCATGCTGAAAACGAGCAAGCTGTGCCTGACGAACCTATCCATACTAGTTTCATGAGAGCAGAGCTGCCAAAAATCGACATCCATGTGCTGCTCCCTGTCAAATCTGAGCCCAGAGAAGGTGGCCTCCATCAGCTATGGACTCATCGGAAGGAAGAGGGATTTGGGGGGGGGGGGGGGGGGGGGGGGGGTACCGGGACATCCTCGGAGCCGACGCGGACGCCGCTGGGAAGCTTGATGATGCGGGTGGGGACGCACAGCGGGAGGTCGAGCCCGGGCAGGAGGACATACGGCCGCCGGACAGCCACCGCCTCGCCGTATTGGCCGCTTCCGCCCCTGGACATCGCGGCGGCCGTGCGCCAGCTGCGCCTTGCCGTATTGGCCCCTGCCGCCCGTGTGGACGCGGCGCCTCGCCGTATTCACCATTGACCTCGCGGGCGCTCGTGCGGCCGCGGCGCCTCGCCCTATTCGCCGTTGACCTCGCGGGGGCTCGTGCGGTTGGGGCGTCTCGCCGTATTGGTCGCTGCCGCGAGGAAGGAGCCGCCGGTGAGGAGGGGAAGCGGCAGGGCAGAGTAGGAGGGACGGCGAAAGGGAAAAGGGAATAAGATGCGGTCGGTTTTCCCGAAAAGGAAACGAGCAGGAAAGGGAAAGGGAATAGAACGTGCGCCACGCGTGGTCGGAATCGATCGCTCCCGCGATCAATTTTCTGTTTCCTAACCCCTCGCATGGGCCTGCTGGCACGGGCCTGCCACCGCTCATATCGGTTTAGACTGTGCGTTGTACAGCATTTCGATAGTACAACCTATATCTGATATGGCACAGTATTACAGACAGCCCTTGTCTAAACAATTGTACATGTCCTTAATGTAAAGCCGGACTTCTTGCGAGCACTTTGCCACAAAGTTCCATTGAGTTTCAAAATAATCAATAGGTGTGTCTGTAATTAAAAGGAAAAAGATTAACATTAGATGGTGATCTAAAATGGCAACATAATTTACAATCCAGAAGATCATAAGTATTTTATTGCAGGCCTCAAATAAAACTATTTTTTTATGAAAATGTTCTTGTCTATGACGTACTACTCTCCCATCTACACATGAAAAAGTTTACGATTTATTTCAACCTTTTTTTTAGAATCACGATTTATTTCAACTTGTAAGCTCTCCTTTTCCAAATCCATAAGGTAAAAAAACTCATCTGAGTTCCGGGCCTAAAGCAAGAACCAAGGGGAACCAGATCTTCTACCGTGCCCGAAGGCACGTCAAAGGTGCCGTGCCTTCGCTGTGCCTTCGCTTTCCAGGAACGGCCGAACTAATGGGCCTGTAGCCTATGAGCAGAACGGCCGAACTACAAATAAACATCTGTGTGCATGCATGGATTCATAGGGTGAGTATATGCTCATGTATGTGAGCGACTATTCAAGGACAGGTTTCTCGTGCCTCCCGCCGGTGTCTCTCTGAAAATGAAATAAGTTTCTCCCCATCTAGTTCCCGTCCTGATGGTGTTTCTAGCATCATCGGAGGGTGTGTGGAGATTTGTCTCCGGCTGATCTCGCGGGATCCCATCTTCGTTTGTCTATGTTCATGTGTCTATAGGTTGGATCCTTCTGATCTATACTTCTCTTCAACAGTGGCGGTTGTTGTTCTAGTGCGCTGGTCTGATGGAGACTTAGCACAACAACTTCCCAACTGTCTACAACAGCAAGATTTGCCTGGATCTGAAGAGGGAGGGGCGAAGACGGCGGCGCGCCTTCGGCTCGCTCTAGTGCTTGTAGTCATTGGTAGGTTTCTACGGACTTGGATGTATTTTTTACTTCTTGTTTTCTTTGTACTACCTTGACAGTTGATGAATAAATTAAAAAAAAATCTCACAAAAAATATTCTTTATATGAAAAATGATGAATAGTGGCTGTTCGATGGTTTCAGAATCTCGATGTAATTTTTGAGTTGATTTTGTACTTCCGATGAACTTTTATAATACATCTGATTTTTTTCGGAAAAAATGGTTGGGTGTTTTCTGCATAAAAAATCTTGCTTTTCTATTCAACGAACGTGTGATGCTCCCGTACTCAAGGTTGGATGTTTTTTTAGACAAACGTTGTCAAGCTGCTTTTTTTAGCGGTACGTTGTCAAGCTGCTGGAAATAAACTGAAAAAACAATCAAAATACCATGCCATTAGTTGGGCCGTTCTGCTCGTAGGCTACAGGCCCAGTGCACCCGTTTTGCTGGAAAGCAAGAAGGCACGGCACCTCTGACGTGCCTTCGGGCACGGTAGAGGATCTGGTTCCGAACCAAGGAGTGCTGTGCCCTGACAACTAAGATGTCACAAAAAAAAAGAACTAAGATGCCAAAAAATCCAACCAAGATTTAAGAATATTGAAAGTAGATCTCTCTAATTTGCACCAAAATCCCAAGTCTGGATTCGGTAGTGGAACCCGACCTTCTGTTTGGTCGTTTGGAAAAGAAAGTATAAATTGGATCAAAGAAAAGGGAAAAAGATAGGCAACTCTCACAGGAGTTGAACAGGGTAGAAGCAATTTTCTTTTGCGTGAACTTGCCCTTTCAAGCTTACCAAGTTCAATCAACAGCCAACACTGATGCACCAAAGAGTTACTGGCCATTCGTGCATGGCAAAAACTGAACATCTGGACTAGATCACTAGAAAATGTGCAGCAAACAATCATTTAACTTTTTACAGAGTGTGCATGACATAATCCTAGACTGAAACTAGCAAACGCCCAGAGAAATGGCCCTAAAGCAAAACAGATACAAAAGAGATGGAAGGATTCTCCATCTCATCAGGGCAGTGGACTAGCGATTACTGGCGTGACAGGCTCATGCCCATGCACCCGGATGCGGTAAATGCACGTCAGCGCGGAGCTTCCATGGTTTGAAGTGAAGTCCAGCCTAACCATGTTGACGACACCGACATCTGGGGCAGTTATATCGAATGTCTGGATATTGTTCTTGGCTAGGTCGTACGTGAACTCGGTCAAGGCGTACATCTCTGCAGCATGGTTTGGAGGGGTCTCGGTATGTGTTCCTTGGTACCATCCGGATAGCCGGCAGTCCTTTGGAGCAGTGGACATGTCATACGCCACATCCTGCATGCCATGCAACATTGTAAGTATAATAGCTTTGAACAGAGTGAAAAAATTCCTTTTTTGCGGGGGAGAGTGAAAACCTTCCAAGACCAAATTACGTATTTAACCTAGGGCAGTGAATTCAACACGTAATAAGTAAGAAATATTTCATCAGTAAAACTCTCAAATGGAACCTGAATATGAATAAATTGTGTGCAAACATGAAAATAAATGACTAGTTTGATATTAACAGCTGTGTAATTTGGTAACCGAGTTGCACAGACTTGCAGACTTTAGAGGACATGTGGGAGTCAGATGAAACAGCTAAGATATAAATATATTGACAAAGGTTTCAAAACCAACTATTTTAATTTTCTTTGTGGTTGAAATAGATACTCAATATGTGTGCTCAAACAAATGTATCGAATTTGCAAAAAGAATTTGATATGTGGTGCTAATTTCCACCATTTTAATTACAGTTTTTTTTCTTTTTATGTTAAGATAACCAGTATCCCTACACCATCAATTTATCAGCAGGAACTTTGGATTAAGCATGACCATCAAAAGAAAGAAACGGCAAAGCCTTTTTTTACAGTATAATGTGTCTTGCAAGAATATTGTCCCTAATATATATATAAAAGACAAGGGTCAGAAAAAAAAACCAATAAGATCTTTTGGATCAGACAAAGAAATCATGAGACCACAAGTCAAAATGAACAGGGCCAAAATGGAAGCGTATTCCAAGGATAAACATACTAATGTCAGAGTTTATGGTTGCCCAGTTCACTTCAACGAAGACTAACCTGACATATTTTCCCCCAAAATAATTACTGATAGAGCAAATACTGTTAACTATCAAGAATAACCAGGTTTGAAACAATATAAGCCATTTACTATTACATTTCCAATAAGCATCAAAACGCCACAACCTGATACAAGTATGTGCTAAATCAGTACTCCCTCAGTCTGGGTTTACAAGGCCTATTAACTTGTCTCACCATTTTAAACGTGACCGATTTTATGGAAAATAGTAGCAGCGTCTACTACCCAATCAATATCACTAGATCTATGATGAACTATGTTTTTATAAATTTATTTATTGCATACTGTATATATTGATTTTTTTTGGATCAACTTAAGTTTGACTAAGAAAAAACAAGGACTTGTAAACCCGAGACAGAAAGAATAACACATTTACTTTCTATTCTTTTAGGCAGGTTGCCTATAGCAGGAAATGACACAACAATTAAGTTATTTGTTACAAGGATAAGAACAAAATGAGACAAGACTACACAACAAAGTTGAGCCTCCAGCCAACAATAAAATAACAGTAAAAAAATACTTGAATTCTACTTTAGAAGTTCAAATTTAACATGAACAAAAGAAAACAGCAGTATCATTGGCTTCAACTAAGATCAATCATATGCAAAATTCAGAAATGGTGAAGTATAATTCACTGGCTCAGAATTGTGATGAGTTTGTTGGAAATATATTAGTATAGTTATTTAATAAAACTAGATGATAGCCCGCACATTGCTGCAGGAATCGGTTGCAACATATTCCAATGCGATTTGGTGGTACATATTATATATTGTATTCCAATACTGTATAGTCGAAAAATATTTATTGAATACAAGTAACATAATATAATGGGAAGCTTTTTCTCCTAAATGTTGAGGTGGCATGTGTGGTGAGGTGGGATGTGTGCATGTTGAGATAAATAATAATGGGCCTTTGATGAGATAATAATGAAAACTTTTTCCCATGCATGTGGAGTGGGCCTTTGATGAGATGGCATGTGTGCATGTTGAGATAAGTATATGTAACGGGGATTAACTATTTAGGTATATATAGGATGTGGTATTAAGCAAAAGCTTAATGTTTGAGAAACAAATCAGAAAGTGCTGCATCAGAAATTCAGAATGTTCTGTGTCAAAAAAAATAACATTCACAAAGTTTTTAAGAAGAACAATTATTCAGAGAAAATAGAGTGTACTGATAGTACTTATGACTAGACATAAAGGCTTAAGAATGCTAACAACCAAACAGATGTAGTTAGTAATTCGTATAAAATGATCTAGAATTGACCTCCCAACATACCATGATAGTACCCAAATGCTACAAGGGAATATGCATCAAAACCCTTAAGCAAAATCACTCAGCTGCCACAAAAATTTTACACTTTAAGCCCCTTAAGGATCTGTGCCACACGAGTAACGAACATGAACAATTTGCATTCACAAACAGCCGACAAACCATACTCCCTACATTTTGGTCAAACTATCTATTTCATGAATGAGCTTGAAATATATTAGGGCACCGAATAACTAAATGCAAAGTGAACAGAGAATACTATAGTAAATGGGTGTCAGGAAATATTACCTTGGACACATGCTCCAGTGTGATTGCCTCAGGGATTATCCCCTTCCTCAGTTGGATCTCCACAAACCCACTACTCCCCTTCAAGGGAAAGCACTGCCCGGGCTCCCCAAAGCTCGGCTGAAGTATCTTCTGTGATTGGTCACCATTGTCTCCACCACCAAATGGTAATGCAGAAAGAAGACCACCACGTTTCCCAGCATCATATGACTCCGAGTAGCGGACAACTCTTCCCCCAGCAGACCCCACGGCATAGTCCACCCTGCCAACCCCATCGGCGGCATGCTTCTCTATTTCCCTCATGACGATCTCCCTGGCCAACGCGCGGACCTGATCCAGATCGACCTCGGTGCCAGAGTTGGAGCCTAGGCTCTCCTTGAACTCATCCAGGAATGCTTCAAACTGGTCCTTCCTGAGGAACTCCATCCGCCTGAGCCCGCCCAGCGCGTCGTTCAGCTCGTCGGTCCTGGCGTCCAGCAGGTTGAGCTGTCCCTCGATGGCAAGCCTCTTCTCCTCCAGCAGCGCCGCGAGCTCGCCCCGAGCGGCCCCAACCTCACCGTCGATCTTGCGGTCCACGGCCTCGAGCTGCACCTTCAGCGCCCCGAAGGCGCGGGCGAGGGAGGCCTCGACGTCGTTGACACGGGCAGTGTAACCCGCGAGCGCAGCGTCGTCGGGCTGCGCGAGAGGGGCTGGGTGCGCCCAGCGCCATGCCTGGTCCCCCAGGTAAAGGAGCACGGCTAGGAGGGCTGCGTTCTTGGCGGCGACGCTTAGCGCGGTCTGCCACCTCGGCCGACCGGAGGACGACAGCCCCTTCTTCCGCCGCGCCTGGGACAGGGGCGCGGCGGCGGCGGCGGCGGCGGCAGCGGTGCGCGACGTCGGGGTGGATGGGTGCGGGCGCTGGTCGAGTAGGAGGACCGGCCGCTTGCGCACCGGGGCGGTGGCGGCGGGGGGGCGGGATGCGACGGGGCTGGGGTCTAGGGCCACCGGGGTGACGGGGCTGGCCACCGCAGCGGCGGAGATGGACGGGGACGCCATGGGTGGGGGGAATCTGGTTCGAGGGGGAGCCGGTTGGGTGGAGTCGACTTTGGGGGGAAATCTGTGGGGAATTCTGGGGAAATTGAATAGGGTGGGATCGAATCGAATGGAGTGAAGAGAGGGAAAGCAACAGCGTGGCAGGCACGCATACGCTGCTCAGGAAGAAAAGTTGAAACGCCGGTCCTTTGTTCCTGCGGCCACCGACGGGTGGGGACGCAGGCCAGGAACAACACTTTCACATATCCACACGCCTACAACGTCGGCTCGAATCAGTTCCAATGGTTTTGTGAGGAACTGTCCGTCAATTTGTTCGGAAGCAGAGAGGAGGCCGTGGGATGACTTCCCTTCTAAGGTTTGTAGAATTTTTGTAGGATAAATTTTTATATAAAAAATTTCTTCAGATCTCTTTGGTTTATAAAAATGAAATCTTATTTCTATAAAGGAATTCCTCCTATCCTTCATATTTCATAAGAAAATAAACATTAGCCTAGAGTCAATGGAAAAAATCTTATGATGTTAATTAAAGGACATCTCCTTTTCTATTCCTATGCATAGGATTTGAGATGTATGTCATCTCATTTCTTATGACTTTCCTATTCCTATGATCTTCCAATCCTATTAACCAAAGGAGGCCTTGTAATGTGAAGTACTTCCTCCATTCCAAAATAGATAACTTAACTTTATATTAACTTTAGTATAGAATTGATATAAAGTTGGGTCATCTATTTCAAAACCGAGGTAGTATTATATATTAGTATCATGCATGTGATATTAGTATATGATACTACCTTCGTAATGTATAGTATCATAAATTAGTATCCTAATTTTTTTATGGGGAAGTATCTTATTATTGTCTTGTATGTCACAAAGTAGAATTTCTTTCATTTTTAAATATAAGTCTTTTTAGACATTTTAAATGGATTACAATATACAGATGTATGTAGACATATTTAAAAGTATAGATTCACTCATTTTTATTTCGTATGTAGTCACCAGTTGGAATCTTTAAAAAGACTTACATTTGGAAACGAAGGGTGTACAACATTTAATATGATACGTTATCATGATATGATACCACACCCTCTCTTTCCTCATTTAATTGTGTGTCGCATCATTCAGAAAATCTAATTGGCATGTATGATACCGCTCTCATTACGACCAGCATAATAAAGCTCATTTCATTAACTTAAAAAAACTCGTTTCATTGACTCTTTTGTTGGAATTTTTAATTAGAATCCCTTTGAAGAATCTACGAGTGTGTTTCCTATACCAGAAAAACAAATGCCGGTGTTGATTTATAATATTGAATATCATGTTGTATGTATTTTTCTTTCTAATGACTCGTTACGCGGTCATTATTGTAGGAATGCCTGGTAGTGGCGGGCAGGAAAAATCCAGTAGTGACGGGCTAGGGTCTCAGGCGCGCTCGTCACTGACCTCCCACCACTGCTATAACGACATCAATGGCGGGCGCACGCCCGCCACTCGTGGAGTACTTTTGGTGGCGGATGCGTAGGACTGCCCATCAGTACTGAGGTTACTGCAGTGGCGGGCAGGGAGACGCGCCCGCCAGTGCTTACAATTTAAGCAGTGGCGGCCTTCACGCAACGCCCGCCACTGATTGTTGCACCAAGCTAGAATGAAAAACGTTGCTATGGCAGCATATATTATGTTGTCACAGAAACGTTAGCTGATGCGAATAGGGAACGGTTATCAATAAAATGCAAGTAAATCAGAAATAAAACTAGTGATAATGACGAAAATAAAGAACGAGAAGTAAATTAAGAATAAACAAGTTACACAAAATACATGCATGGTCATCAAATATAGTGCATGACGCCAAATATGTTTAGTCACGGTTTCAGTTTTGCCCGCTCCAATAAGCTAGGTTAGGCTCTTTTGTTGGTTGGACTCATCTTCTTCGAAATTATTATAGAATAGGCTGAACGGCGAGCGGACCTCTTTGTTTATGACAGTCGCAAACTTAACTTGTAGTTCTTCGAGCAGTAAGCCAGCTTCGGCTGAATTGTTTTGTACTTCTTGACCCCATTTGAGGATTTTTATCATGCTGATTTAACATTTTCGCGACCGTATGAATTTTCCCATGTGAATGCAGGCGTAGAAGTCACAGGTCAGACTAGTCGGCGGTTGTTGCATATAAGATAGAGTGTTCCATTTGGAGGCAATCATTTTTTTCCACTTCCTTTGTAATTTTTTTCAACCGTGTGGCCTCCTATAGTACTCCAATCAAAAAGACAATCATCAAGAAGGTCCTTCAGGAGGGACCAGTCTTTTCCCGGGCTCTTCGTGGAATCCAACAAGTAACAATTGCAGCTTTGCGGTCTTAGCACTAGGAGAACCCAATGGTTGCTTCGCAAAACTAAATAAACATACCGCGATCATGACACAGTTACAAAATTTGAGACGTGAAAACATATATGAAGAAAAAAGGTACAAAAACAAAAGCGTAAATTCAGAGAAGGAGCTGCATGGGTCGGTACGACACGAGAAGGAAGTTTTTAATAGCTTGTTCCGTTGCATGAAATTTAGAAGGTAACTCTTCATGCACCGCCCCCTTCCTCATTTTTAGGTTTTCCTCATTCATGAGATAAGGGTCGGCTATGGCGATTGTCGTGGTTCTAAGTCTGATAGTAGAATGGGGGGTAGGAATGTAGAGGCAAGATCCTAACTATGAAGGAGTTGTACACGCAGGTTTTACGAGTTCAGGCCCTTCTCAGAGGAAGTAATAGCCCCACGTCTCGGAGCCCGGAGGCGGTCGACTCGATTATGAGCGTGTGTGTTACAGGGGGTGTGAACCCTTGTCCCAGAGGAGGAGGGTGGCTTATATAGAGTGCGCCATGACCCCATCTCCCCTCCGTTACATAGGATTCAATGTACATAAAGGGGTGGCGTTACAGGTAATGCCTGTATTGAAGTGCTACAAATGATCATTAAATATATGAGTAAATACCCGACCGTTGCTGCGTAGTGCGGCTTTAGGTCTTCTTATATGTCGAGTGGTTTCATGGTCGGGTGACCTGGATAAAGAGAGGTCTCCGAGTGAATGGTAGGTCGAGTGGACTTCACTAGACACCTTTGCTGGATCCCGTCTTCTGATTCTTGAACTTCTTTGGTCTTAGGACAAGGACCTTAGGTAGGACGTATAGGTCAGGCCTATTACCCTACCCTAGATTTGTGTCCTCATCATTAGCCCTTGAATGGATCGAGGTTTGAGTGAAAAAGAAGGATGGAGTTGACCTTGCTTTTGCTCTTGCTTTGTCTTGTCTTTATCTCTCGGTGGAGGCCAGTTGTTAGAACTTCAGCTTCGTTTCAGTCGCCTTGATCGCTTCAGGAATTGTCGACTGTTTTATGCAATGACATCCGTCAAGTGACATCTCTGACATCAAATCTTTGGCGTGATCGGTTGTAGAGGATCCCAGATCTCACGGGATTCGAACTTTTGGTGGAAGCGCGCCAGGCGGAGCGCTCCACGGTAAGTGGAGTAGATAAATAGGACGTTTCGATTTCCGCGCCACCTTTTTCGCCACGTATCTCGTGTGCGATTGTTGGGGAGATTTGACAAGATGGCTCAGGCCCACGCGTCAGCCACTCGGAAGCAGGCCTTTAAAAGCGGCGGGCCGAGGCATTTGCACTGTGCGCGTCCATTTCCCTTCTTCCCCTCGCATCTCCACTCCGTCCTGCCCAACCACTCTTGACGCCACTGCTCCGCCGCTATGGGCAAGGACAAAACGGCGGCGCTAGAGCGTGCGAAGAAGGCGATGGGGGTAGCGAAGAACAAGAAGATGAACCGGGGGTCTTCATCGCGCTCGGGGCTGCTGTCGGGTTGGATCCAAGGAGACTGGATCCGATCTTCGCTTCGGCAGGAGGACTTGGATGATATGGCCGAGTTAGGGATGATCGTCCATAAGTCTGCGCGTATGCCGAGGGGAGAAAGGGAGCCGTAGCCGCGACCGGGTGAGTGTGTTCTGCTCGCCACTCATGTCGACCGCAGCTTCTCGCTTCCACCACACCCCTTCTTTCGAGGTTTCCTAAATTTCTTTGGTGCCCAACTCCACCATTTTACTCCCAATACCATCACATATCTTGCTGCATTCGTCTCCACGTGTGAGAATTTTTTGGGGTGCCGACCGCACTGGGGTCTTTTCAAGCACATTTTTACCATTAGATCCCAAATTGTGAAGAAAGCGAACTCGAACGATGAGAAGACCCACGCTATCCAGATGTGTGGGGGTCTGGGCATTCAGAAGAGGAAGAGGAGTTCTTTTCCCCCGATGACACTTCCGGAGTCGGTCAGGGGCTGGCAGTCGACCTGGTTCTACTGCCAGGATATCGCGACCCCAGGCCAGTCGATCGGGCTCCCCCCTTTCTCTTTTGACCGCGTTCAAACTCCATCTTCATTGAAAGTGACCACTGCGGAGAAGGCGGAGACAAGCATGCTAGTCGAGAAAGTAGTCCAACTGATCAACCAAGGTGTCACCGGTATGGACCTGCTCGAGGTGTTCCTCAGTCGGCGGATCCAACCTCTCCAAGCTCGTGACCACTCCATGTGGATGTACTCCGGGGCTGGCGACACTGCTCGGGTTCATCCGAAGGAGGTGGAGGCCAAAACAGTGGCCGAGTGGTTGATGGGTATCACCGGAAACAAGGACAACCCCAAGGGTGCTAGGAGAGTCGACCCTTTTAGCAACAGCACCCTGCCAGAAAAGGTTTGGTCATCATAACTAAGTTTTTGAACGTATTTTCCGATTGATTGTTGATCCGACTGACTTATGATCGGTCCCTTGTTTTGCAGATCTACATAGAGATGTATTCAATGCCCAATGGTGTACAAGCTCTGGAGCAAGACCACGAGGGCGAGGACAGTGCCGAGGAGAGCGGCGAGTGGGAGTTCCCCGCTGACGATGATGAAGACGAGAGTGATGAGTCGGACGATGAGGAAGTGGCCGACTCACCGCCTCGTTCTGAACGTCGATCGAAGCTGCGCCATGATCCCGCGAGCAAGCGCGGCAAAGCTGTGGCGTCGAATGATCCATCTCACAAGCGCGCCCGGTCCTCGACTCCAGAATTGACTGAGAAGGTCACCAAGCAGCCCAAAATTAATCCTTCGAAGGCTCGGAAGACCTTGCCTAGAATCAAGATGGACGTCCATGTTGCCTCTGGGTAAACGTTCTTCTCGTATTTTCTTGTTCCGGCCGATTTCCTGTTCCGATCGGTTTTTCTTGTTCTAACCGAGTGGATGATGAACCTGTATAGCCCGACCTCTGCTGCGACTGATATGGATATTGACAAGAATCCAGCCGACGAGGAAGCTGACGACGCCGTCACCTCCAAAGCCAGTAAGTCTGCCCGATTCAAATTCATTAGGTCGACTGGTCGGTTTGTCAGTTATCCTTATGGCTTTCTTTGTTTATTGCAGTTCCACGAGACATTGTTGTGCTCTCGGACAATGACGAAGAAGTACCGCTGAGAGGGAGGAGGAGGAAGGACAAGGAACTGGGCGGGAAGGCGCCTGAAGTCCAGGTTCTTCGGTCGACTATGACGCCTGGGACGACGGTCAAGCGCTCGACAGATCCGGCTCGAACCAACGTCACCTTCGCTGTTCCACTATCGACTAATTGCCCCTTAGGATCAGCTGCTCAGACTTCTGCTGCGCCGATACAACTCTCTGCTTCAGATCTGGCGGCTGCTTCGATTGCTCTGCCTTCATCACTTTTTACTGCATATCAAACTCCGGACGATCCACCGGTTGTTGCCAAGGAAGCTCTTCTTCAGTTGAATCTTGTGATGGGGCAAATGAAAGTGGTGCATGAGGCTAGTCAGGTAGCCTTCAACGCCGGAGCTGCTCTGCAAGCCAATGTCCAGGTTAGTTGATTTTCTGATCGACCGTATTTCTTGTCTGATCACCCACTGGGGTGTGACTGTTTTGAAATTTGTATGTCTCTTTGTGTCGATTCAAGCTGAATCTTTGCACTAGTGGGGGCACGCTGAGTGCACCCACTGGGTGTAGTCCCCGAGACCATAGTTGACTGCGGGCAGTCGACTGTGGTCTGAGAATAGGAACTTTCTGGGCAGGCCATGCCGAGTGGAACCAAAACTAGTGGGGGCACGCTGAGTGCACCCACTGGGTGTAGTCCCCGAGACCATAGTTGGCTGCGGGCAGTCGACTGTGGTCTGAGAATTCTTTTTTTTTCAACATCAGTGGGGGCACGCTAAGTGCACCCACTGGGTGTAGTCCCCGAGACTGCCATTGAATGTTTGATCCGGTGGTAGTCTTAGAGTAGCTATCATTGTGATGTGTTTTATCTCTGTCGATTGATATGGCTTTAACTGCAGAAATCTTGTGATATTGGGGCTCAACTTTCTGCAGTGAACAAACAGCAAATCAGCCTCAACCTTGATCTGGAATTGGCCAAGAAGAATCTCAAGACCGCTCGTGACGAAGTAGCCGCCATGGGAGGTAACCAATCGCTAACTGTATATCCCACTGCTGGCACTTTTCCTTTCCAATTTTTGAATCGAGTGACTCCACTCGAGCAGATGTACGTAGTGAAAATCGCCAACTCCAAGCCCGTCTGAAGAATGTTGTATCTTTAGAGAAAATGAAGCAGGCTTTGAAGAAGAAGGATCTGGATCTTGCTACAGCACAGAAGGAGGCGCGCGATAAAACAACACTTGCTGACAAGAAGCTTGCTTCAGTCGGCAAGTTAGAAGAAGAAAACTCCAAGCTGAAGACTGTTGTTTCTGACGGCAATTGGGAGGTCGAGCAACTGAAGAAGGACAAGGAGAAACTGACCGATGAGCTTGGGGGTCTCAAGGCCAAGAATGGCGAACTGGAGTCTTATCTGGGCCAGCTTGCTGCAAAGCTGGTTTTGAAACTTGAAGGTACTGATTAATCTGTCTTATTTCTGCCGACTGCCAAGTCTAATTATACCGTCGACTCACCATTCACTCGACTGTGCAAAATTTTGCGAAGACTTTGAAGCAGGAACTGGGCGGGTCGAGACGGGTCTTGATCCCATAAACTGTCCAGTCAAGGATGATGTTGCGATGAACGTGCTGCGGTTGGAATCTCGTATGGACAGTGTGGTTGCTTATCTTGCCCGCCTGAAAGCTGCGATAATTCGGGTTGATGCTGAACTCTGGCCTCAGGCGGAACTATCTCAAGACCTTGAGTCTCTGATGACTCGACTGAATCAAATCCCCGAGCGTGTGCAAGAATGGAAAAAGTCATCCGCTTGCTGTGGTGCTGACGTTGCGTTGTCTTTGGTCTGAGTGCACTGCAAGGACGTCAAAGATGACAAGATGGCGGAACTCAAGGTTGCTAACACGAAGAGGCACACTTTCCAGTCCTTCATGGGCACCTTCCTTGATGCCACCACTCGCATTGCAGACAGCATTGACCTTGACAGTTTCTGCGACCCAGCCAGTCCTTCTCCTGATGCGTAACCGAAAAAACATTATGCCTCACTTTTATTTGCCTCGGAATGCCGAGTGATTATTTAACCGTTAAAATTCTTCGGGCTTGATGCTCGAATACTTTTGATCCGTCATCCGGTACTTTAGGATTTATTCGAACTTGGTTTATTTCTGAATATGCTTGCGTTTGCCTTCGAGTGGACTTTGTTCTTCACTCGGAATAATCTTTGTGCTTGAGATGTAGCTCTGAGGTGGTTGTAACGCCCCGAGACCATTACGCCAGGTGTCTTCTAGTTATTCGCTGTTGTTGTCTTGTCTTTTGCTTGTGTGGCATGCATTTCATATCATATCATCATGCGCATCGCATTTGCATACATGTTCGACTCATGCATCCGAGCATTTTCCCCGTTGTCCGTATTGCATTCCGGCACTCCTATGTCCTTCGGTGTCCCCTTTTGCCTCTTTTCATGTGCGGGTGTTAAACGTTCTCGGATTAGTCCGAGACTTTCCAAGCGGCCTTGGTATACTACCGGTAGACCGCCTGTCAAGTTTCGTGTCATTTGGACTTCGTTTGATACTCCAACGGTTAACCGAGGAACCGTAAAGGCCTTGTGTGTGTTGCAGCCCAACACCCCTCCAAAGTGGCCCAAAGCCCAGCTAAACCTCCTTCATCCTCTCGGTCGTTCGATCACGATCGCGTGGCCGAAAACCGCACCTTGTTTGGACTCTCCTAGCTCCCTCTACCTATATATATGTGTCTCCCCCCGGATTTTCGCGCAGATGAAACCCTAGCCTTCCTCTCCCTCGCGCCGCCGGACAATTTTTCCCGCCGACAGACATGTCCGCCGCCCTCAGCCGCCGCCCCCACGCCAATCCGGAGACGCCACGTGGCCTCCCGCCGCCGTCCACCGCACCGGCCCGCTCGGGCCCGAGGCTGGCCCCCGCGGCCCGGTCGCCGCGCGCTGCCGCCCGTCTCCTCCCGCCGCGGGCCCGCGCCCACTCCTCCGCCGCGCCGGCCCGCTCCCATTGACCGGAGCTCGCCGGCCATCACCCTTGCCTGTGCGCCGCCCCGCCTTCGCGCTCCGCCGCCGCCTTGCCTTAGCTCGCGTGCCGCTCCTCCTCCCTAGCACCAGCCACCGTGCCTCGTCCGCTGCCGCTCGGCCCGGTCGCCATGCCGTCGTCTCCGGCGACCGGAGCTCGCCGGAGAGCACCACCTCGCCGGAGCCCGTCCCGTTCGGATCCGCTGCGAGATGGATGAGATCCACCACCACCACGCCAAACGGCCTCCCTCGTCCCGGTTCTCCTCATCCCGCTCCGCCTCGTCCCGCGTTGACTTTCGCGGAGGTAAAATTCCACTAAGTCCCAGATCGGTAACTTTTTCAGGCCATGTTCACTGCATCATAACTCCGCATCCGTAACTCCGTTTCGTGCGTGCAACATATCAAATTGTTTGTCTGGATGTCCTCTTCATTTCATTCCATTGCACCATGCCTGTTTGAGTCCATCTTGATACCCTAAATGCTGTTGCAAGAGTGCTATGTAATGTTAGTTTCTGTTTCTTAACAGATTATAGACATTTGTCATTTTTGCCATGTTTAATGTGTGCTGCAAATGGTCATGAGCTCTACATGTGTTTTGTTATATGCCATGTAATCTTTACAGGGGTGTATGCCATGTATTTATGTGATCAATGTGGTGACTAGCACAAGCATGCAAAGTAGCTCTCGTGATGTTGCTGATTTCAGGGACTTAGAATTCTTCCGAGTCATTTCCCTAATGTTATTTTTATGCCATGTATTCTTGTTGCTACAGAGTGATCCATGCCTCTTTTGAGCATGTTCAGTAAGGATGATTTTGAGATATTGTTATGCTCTATCCATCCATGTCTTTGTTTGCAATTATGGAGTGCCCTGGCATGACTCAATCTGGCTCTATTTTTGCTATAAAATGTTATTGGCAGATTGTTTACGTGTTAATCAATTTTGCCAAGGTTGTTGTAGTTGATCCATGCATGCTATGAGGTTGTTCTTGCCATGGTTAGCTACTTAAACATGTCTTCTTGCTGGGTGTATGCTTAGTTTGTCATGCAATGCCTTGTAGTGAGTGCATCGAGCTCGCAAACATGCCTATGTAACTCTGTTTCTGCCATGTCCAGTTTTCTACTAAGTCTGAATCTGTTAGCGATACTTGCTATGTTTACATGGTTGCCATTGTATTTTTTGATCCTTTTTGGCTTATGGTCAGTAAGGGATTTTTGTTATATGCATTGAGTAGTATCATGACATGCCTTGCTTTGCCATGATATGTTCCTGTAGCATGTTGCAATCTTGCTCTAAACTTTGCTTCCTGATGTTAATTCCTGACATGTTGTTAATTTCACTAAGTCTGTGAACCTGTTATCTTTTGCACTTTTGCCATGCTTGTTTGAACCTGCTATTGTGTGAATTAGCCGTAGCTCAGTGTTCATCTTTTGTCAAGCATCTTGAGTGGATCACTACCATGTGCTTTGTTGCTATGTTAGAGTGCAGTAGCTTATTTTTCTTGATGCATTTAGATGGCATCGTGCTGTTAATCGTAGCTTTGTGCCATTATTGTTTTGCTTACCATTTCCAAACCGTGCATCCGATTCCGGTGATCTTTATATCGATTTCGACCGAAATCAACTCATCTTTCCAGCGGCACTCTTGGTTTTCCAAGTTGAGGCCTGGTTCAATCTTTCCCTTCCGAAGCACGCATATGCATTGCATATCACATTCCGCATATCATGCCATGTTTTGCATCATGTTGCTTGCGCATTGCACCGTGGTTGATTGTGTCTCCCTTTGCTTGTGTTCTTGCTTTGGGTAGAGCCGGGAGACGAGTACGTGATCGAGGAACCCATTGAGTACGCTTACGAGAATCAAGCTTACATCAACTCGGAGAACTTTGCAGGCAAGATGACCATACCCTCGAAATCACTTCTATTTTTGCTTGCTAGTTGCTCGCTCTATTGCTATCCCTATGTTGTGATACCTACCACGTGCTTTATCATGCCTCCCATATTGCCATGTCAAACCTCTAACCCACCTTGTCCTAGCAAACCGTTGTTTGGCTATGTTACCGCTTTGCTCAGCCCCTCTTTTAGCGTTGCTAGTTGCAGGTGAAGATTGGAGTTTGTTCCACGTTGGAACATGGATATTTGTTGGGATATCACAATATCTCTTATTTATATTAATGCATCTATATACTTGGTAAAGGGTGGAAGGCTCGGCCTTATGCCTGGTGTTTTGTTCCACTCTTGCCACCCTAGTTTCCGTCATACCGGTGTTATGTTCCTTG
This sequence comes from Triticum monococcum, assembly GCA_034509565.1. Classification (NCBI taxonomy): domain Eukaryota; kingdom Viridiplantae; phylum Streptophyta; class Magnoliopsida; order Poales; family Poaceae; genus Triticum; species Triticum monococcum. The sequence continues at coordinate 238,877,580 of CM067843.1, forward strand.
ATTTTTGCGTTCCTTACGCGGTTGGGTTATAATGGGAACCCCTTGATAGTTCGCCTTGAATAAAACTCCTCCAGCAAGGCCCAACCTTGGTTTTACCATTTGCCACCTAGCCTTTTCTTTTCCCTTGGGTTTCCGGAGCCCGAGGGTCATCTTTATTTTAACCCCCCGGGCCAGTGCTCCTCCGAGTGTTGGTCCAACCTGTCAACCGCCGGTGGCCACCAGGGGCAACTCTGGATTAGCCTAACGGAAGTTTGGACAATCCAGTGTGCCCTGAGAACGAGATATGTGCAGCTCCTATCGGGATTTGTCGGCACATTCGGGTGGCTTTGCTGGTCTTGTTTTACCATTGTCGAAATGTCTTGTAACCGGGATTCCGAGTCTGATCGGGTCATCCTGGGAGAAGGAATATCCTTCGTTGACCGTGAGAGCTTGTGATGGGCTAAGTTGGGACACCCCTGCAGGGTTATGAACTTTCGAAAGCCGTGCCCGTGGTTATGGGCAGATGGGAATTTGTTAATGTCCGGTTGTAGAGAACTTGACACTTAACTTAATTAAAATGCATCAATCGCGTGTGTAGCTGTGATGGTCTCTTCTCGGCGGGGTCCGGGAAGTGAACACGGTTCTTGTGTTATGCTTGAATGTAAGTAGTTTCAGGATCACTTCTTGATCACTTCTAGTTCACGCCCATGCTTTGCCTTCTCTTCTCGCTCTCATTTGCATAAGTTAGCCACCATATATGCTAGTGCTTGCTGCAGCTCCACCTCATACCTTTTCCCTACCTATAAGCTTAAATAGTCTTGATCACGAGGGTGTGAGATTGCTGAGTCCCCGTGACTCACAGATTACTTCCAAAACCAGTTGCAGGTGCCGATGATATCGTGCAGGTGACGCAACCGAGCTCAAGGAGGAGCTCGATGAAGATCTCGTTCATTGTGTTGTTTCATTTCAGTTGATCAGTAGTGGAGCCCAGTTGGGGTGATCGGGGATCTGTAGCATTAGGGGTAGTCTTGTTTTATTTTGGTTCCGTAGTCGGACCTTGATTGTATCTGGATGATGTAATGCTATATTTATGTATAGTGTGAAGTGGCGATTGTAAGCCAACTCTTTATCCCTTTCTTTTTCAGTACATGGGATGTGTAAAGATTACCCCTCTTGCGACATGCCTACTATGCGGTTATGCCTCTAAGTCGTGCTCCGACACGTGGGAGATATAGCCGCATCGTGGGTGTTACAGTGGTGACCCCAGTCGACTTGCACTTCATCGTCCTTGCGGATAGGGATGGGGCACGCATTGCAGTCGACCTGCACCTCGCCGTCCTTGCGGATAGGGATGTGTTTCGAACTTAGGCAAGTACTGGACTGCAGCTAAGCCCCCGAGTGGGAGGGTTGCTCTCCACTCGGTAGGATTTTTCAAACTTAGGCGAGTACTGGACTGCAGCTAAGCCTCTGAGTGGGAGGGTTGCTCTCCACTCGGTAGGATTTTTTCAAGCTTAGGCGAGTACTGGACTGCAGCTAAGCCTCCGAGTGGGAGGGTTGCTCTCCACTCGGTAGGATTTCTCAAACTTAGGCGAGTACTGGACTGCAGCTAAGCCCCCGAGTGAGAGGCTTGCTCACCACTCGGTAGGATTTTTTCAAACTTAGGCGAGTACTGGACTGCAGCTAAGCCTCCGAGTGGGAGGGTTGCTCTTCACTCAGTAGGATTTATCAAACTTAGGCGAGTACTGGACTGCAGCTAAGCCCCCGAGTGAGAGGCTTGCTCACCACTCGGTAGGATTTTTTCAAACTTAGGCGAGTACTGGACTGCAGCTAAGCCCCCGAGTGAGAGGCTTGCTCACCACTCGGTAGGATTTTTTCAAACTTAGGTGAGTACTGGACTGCAGCTAAGCCTCCGTGTGGGAGGGTTGCTCTCCACTCGGTAGGATATCTCAAACTTAGGCGAGTACTGGACTGCCCCCGAGTGAGAGGCTTGCTCACCACTCGGTAGGATTTTTTCAAACTTAGGCGAGTACTGGACTGCAGCTAAGCCCTCGAGTGGGAGGGTTGCTCACCACTCGGTAGGATTTTTTTTCAAACTTAGGCGAGTACTGGACTGCAGCTAAGCCTCCGAGTGGGAGGGTTGCTCTCCACTCGGTAGGATTTTTTCAAACTTAGGCGAGTACTGGACTGCAGCTAAGCCTCCGAGTGGGAGGGTTGCTCTTCACTCGGTAGGATTTCTCAAACTTAGGCGAGTACTGGACTGCAGCTAAGCCCCCGAGTGAGAGGCTTTCTCACCACTCGATATAATTTTTTCAAACTTAGGCGAGTACTGGACTGCAGCTAAGCCCCCGAGTGAGAGGCTTGCTCACCACTCAATAGGATTTTTTGAACTTAGGCGAAATGGATTCGCAGCCAAGCCCCCGAGTGAAAGGCTTGCTCACCACTCGGTAGGATTTTTCGAACTTAGGCGAAACAGATTCGCAGCTAAGCCCCCGAGTGAGAGGCTTGCTCATCACTCGGTAGGATTTTTTAGACTTGGGCGAAACGGATTCGCAACGAAGTCACCCACTAGGGGATTTCAAATGGAAACAAAAGCAACAACAATCGTTTAGAAATATTATAAAGCTCTTGTCTTTGATAAATAAACTACAAAGGTATTTCTTAATACATCTCATCCGAGTGAGTACTTAAGTATAAAAGGGGCGGAGCAGCTCCGCATTCCAAGCTCGTGGCTCGTCTTTCTTATGCTCGATACTGTAAGGTGGTATGCTCCATTGTGGAGAACTCTGGTGACAATGAAGGGACCTTCCCAGGCTGGGGCGAGTTTGTGTGGTTTCTGCTGATCCACTCGAAGAACCAAGTCTCCCTCTTGAAAGGCTCGACCCTTCACGTGTCTAGCGTGGAATCGACGCAAGTCTTGTTGATAAATGGTCGACCGGATCAAGGCCATCTCTCTTTCCTCCTCTAGGAGGTCGACTGCGTCTTGTTGAGCTTGTTCTGCTTCATCTTCAGAGAAGAGCTCAACTCGTGGCGCATTATGAAGCAAGTCACTCGGTAAAACAGCTTCAGCCCTATAGACCAAGAAGAATGGAGTTCGGCCAGTCGACCGATTAGGAGCTGTCCTCAATCCCCAAAGAACTGATGGAAGCTCATCAACCCAGGCGCCTGCTGCGTGCTTGAGATCTCGCATCAGTCGGGGTTTCAGTCCTTCGAGAATTAGGCCATTTGCTCTTTCTGCTTGTCCATTCGACTGGGGATGGGCGACTGAAGCATAGTCGACTCGTGTGCCTTGTGAGGTGCAGAAGGTTCTGAACTCATCAGAATCGAAGTTCGATCCGTTGTCAGTGATGATGCTATGCGGAACCCCATATCTAAAAATCAACTCTCTTATGAAGCTGACAGTAGTACTAGCTTCAAGATTCTTAATAGGCTTGGCTTCAATCCATTTGGTAAACTTGTCGACTGCTACAAGCACATGAGTGAAGCCGCTCCTACCAGTCCTCAGCGGACCAACCATGTCCAATCCCCAAACCGCAAAGGGCCAGACGAGTGGGATGGTCTTCAGGGCTGATGCAGGTTTGTGTGACATATTGGAGTAGAACTGGCAGCATTCACATCTGTCGACTATGTCTTTCGCCATTTCATTTGCTCGTGGCCAATAGAATCCAGCTCGGTATGCTTTAGCCACAATGTTCCAAGAGGACGCATGGTAACCACAGGTCCCCGAATGGATGTCGTGGAGGATCACTCGGCCTTCTTCTGGTGTTATGCATTTCTGGCTAACCCAGTTGCACTTTCTCTGAACAGTTGTCCTCTTATTACGGTAAAGCGCTTGGATCAACGGACGATCTGTCGAGCCTCTTCTTCGTCTTCTGGGAGCTCTTTCCTAAGGATATATGCAATGTATGGTACTGTCCAGTCGGGAGTGATGACCAACACCTCCATGACCAAGTCGACCATGGCTGGGACCTCGACTTCAGTCTGATCTGTGGCACTCTTAGGCTATGAGGGCTCTTCATTGAAGGGATCTTCTTGAACTGAAGGTGCATGAATATGCTCCAGGAACACATTACTGGGAATGGCTTCTCTCCTGGGGCCTATCTTTGCTAAATCATCTGTTGCTTGATTTTTCAGTTGGGGGATATGATGGAGCTCTAACCCCTCAAACTTCTTTTCCAACTTTCTCACTGCGTTGTAGTAACCAGTCATGGCTGGGCTTCTGACGTCCCACTCCTTCATCACTTGATTGACTACCAAATCTAAGTCGCCATAGACCATGAGGCGATGGACGCCGAGTGAAATGGCCATATGCAGCCCATACAAGAGTGCTTCATATTCTTCTTCGTTATTGGAGGAATCAAAGTGAATCTGGAGGACATATCTGAGTTTGTCTCCTCGGGGGGATACCAGTACTACCCCAACGCCGGAACCATTCAGCATCTTGGAACCATCAAAGAACATGATCCAGTGCTCCGAGTGTACTTGAGTCGGCAGTTGTTGTTCAATCCACTCGGCGAGGAAATCTGCTATTGCTTGGGACTTGATAGCTTTCTTTGCCTCGAACTTGATATCTAAGCGAAGGAGTTCAATCTCCCACTTTGCCACTCGACCAGTTGCATCTCTATTGTTCAGAATCTCTGATAACGGAGCGTCGCTGACGACTGTAATGGAGTGATCACAGAAGTAATGTGCAACCTTCTTCGTGGTCATATAGATCCCATGAACAAGCTTCTGATAATGTGGATATCTTTGCTTTGATGGAGTCAAAACTTCAGAAACATAGTATACTGGGCGCTGAATTTTATAAGCTTTTCCTTCTTCCCGCTCGACCGTAAGTACTATACTGACGACTTGTCCAGTGGCTGCAATGTAAAGCAGTAAAGGCTCTTTGTTGATTGGAGCAGCAAGCACCGGCTGGGTGGAAAGCAGGGCTTTAAGCTCTACAAATGCTGCATCAGCTTCAGGAGTCCACTCGAACTTATCTGACTTCTTCATCAGTCGGTAAAGAGGCAGTGCCTTTTCACCAAGGCGATAAATGAATCGACTTAGGGCAGCCAAACAACCAGTAAGCTTCTGGACATCATGCACACGCACAGGGCGTTTCATCCGGAGTATGGCACTCACTTTCTCTGGGTTAGCGTCGAGCCCTTGTTCGGAAACGAGAAAACCGAGTAATTTTCCGCCTGGAACTCCAAATGTGCACTTTGATGGATTAAGCTTGATATCATACCTTCTGAGGTTGGCAAAGGTTTCAGCAAGGTCAGCCAGTAGGTCGGAACCTTTACGTGACCTGACCACAATGTCATCCATGTATGCTTCCACATTCCGACTGATCTGAGTGAGTAGGCACTTCTGAATCATCCGCATGAATGTGGCTCCAGCGTTCTTCAAACCGAATGGCATAGTGACATAACAGAAGCACCCAAATGGGGTGATGAAAGCTGTTTTTATCTCATCGGGTCCGTACAGGCAGATCTGATGGTACCCGGAATAAGCATCCAAAAAGGACAAATGCTCACACCCCGCAGTCGAGTCGACTATTTGGTCGATGCGAGGGAGAGGAAAGTGACCTTTCGGGCAGGCCCGACTGATATGTTTGCAGTCGATGCACATGCGAAGTGAGCCGTCCTTCTTTGGGACCATGACAACATTAGCTAACCACTTGGAGTGGTAAATCTCTCGGATAAACTCAGCTTCCAGAAGCCGAGCCATTTCTTCACCGATTGCCTTCCTCTTCTGTACGGCGGACCGTCGAAGATGTTCTTTGACTGGTTTCACTTTTGGGTCGACTCGCAAACGATGCTCAGCCAGTCCCCTGGAAACACCTGGCATGTCAGAAGGTTTCCATGCAAAGATGTCCCAGTTCTCACAGAGGAACTGGATGAGCGCTTCTTCCTATTTGGAGTCGAGTGTTGTTGAGATGTGAGTCAGAGCAGCATCGAGATCCGTCGGGTGAATGTGAATCGACTTTGTTTCACTAGACGACTGGAATGCTGAATCCATGGCAGGCTTCTTAGCACGCAACAAATCACTCAGATCTGCAGTTTTTTGATATTCCTGCAATTCCACTACTACCATCTATGCATCAGCGATCTTTGAGCCCTTCTGGAAGCACTCTTCTGCCTTCTTTCGATTACCAGTGATAGTGATCACTCCTTTGGGTCCAGGCATCTTCAATTTGAGGTACACGTAACATGGTCGAGCCATAAAACATGCATAAGCCGGCCTGCCCAAAATAGCATGATAAGCACTCTGGAAATCTACAACTTCAAATGTGAACTTTTCTTTGCGGTAATTCTTGGAATCACCGAACACTACATCAAGGGCGATCTGGCCGAGTGATGCAGCCTTCTTGCCAGGAATGACTCCATGGAAACTCATATTACTTTCACTGAGTCTGGACATCGGAATGCCCATTCCTTTCAACATCTCTGCATACATATATTTAGGCCACAACCACCATCCATCAGAACCTTAGTCAATTGAGTACCTTCGACTACTAGGTCGACCACCAGCGCTTGCCTCCCAGGGGTGGCTATGTGCGCTGGGTGATCGGACTGGTCGAATGTGACGGCAATCTGAGACTACTTCAAATAACTGGGTGTCACCAGAGCAACCATATTCACTTCTCTGTTGATGACTTTCAGTCGACTCTTACTCTCAACATCAGCAAAAATCATCAGAGTGGAATTGACGTGGGGGCAACCATCATCGTCCTCCTCCTCATCCTCAACTTTGTCTACTTCCTTCTCCTTTTCCTTGGGCCGTTTCTCCCAGAATTGCTGGATTAGGAGTTGACACTGTCGAGTGGTATGCTTTGGGTAAATGAAATTACCCTCTTCATCCTTCTTGGTGTGAATGTGGCATGGTAAATCTAGCACATCAATTCCATCTTGATCTTTTACTTCCTTGGGGTTCCATGGTCCTTTGGATTTCCCCTTGAACTTCCCTTGAGTTACGGCCAAGGCTTCTCCAGGAGCAGTTGGCTCGGCTTTGCACTTCTGCTTTCGACTGGAGTTCCCTCCTCCGGTTTCGTGGGCGACTGTTTTGTGCTTGCCACTCCGGAGTCGGTCTTCTTCTTCACCATTGGCGTACTTGGTGGCAATTTCCATCATCCGAGTCAGAGTCATATCTCCTGTCCAACCGAATTTCAGATTCAACTCCCGATACTTAACGCCTTCTTTGAAGGCACAAATTGCTTGGTGATCTGACACATTCTCCACTGTGTGGTGCAACGTGATCCATCTCTGGATATAATCCCTCAAAGTTTCATTCGGGTTTTCAACGCAACGCTGTAATTCTGTCAGCCCTGCTGGCTGTTTGCAAGTACCTTCAAATGTTCTGACAAATACTCGGGCAAGATCTTCCCATGTATAAATACTACCAGGTGCTAATCGATTCAGCCATGCTCTGGTCGAGCCTTCCAACATCAGAGGAAGGTGTTTCATGGCCACTTCATCCTTGCCGCCGCCAATCTGTACAGCCACTCGGTAGTCTTCAAGCCAAGTGTTAGGCTTGGACTCACCAGTGAACTTACCGACTCCAGTCACCAACCTGAAGTTGGGACGAATCACGGCAGCCCTGATGGCTCTGCGGAAGCACTCTGGACCTGAGACATGCACTCTGCTGCTGGTTGGTAGATCTCTATCATGACCTTCTCGATGAGCTCTATTTCTGTCGACCAAGCCCTGAATGAGAATAGATCTCACATCAAAGCCTGGCTCCCTGGGTCGACTGGAATCCTTCGCCCAACACTGTGAGGGCACCTGTCATCATGCTGCCGAGGCATGTATGATCCACTCCTTGGGGGAGGCATGGGCACTCGACGACGATCATCATGATCAAGTCAGTGATCATACTGCTCACGGTTTCTATGCTGATCTCGCCGGTCTCCACGTCCCTCATGCCTTGGGGGCGATCTTGGGCTATGAGCCGACTGGACTGTATCTATCATAACGGATCTGCTATGGATCCTATTACGCGATTGTGACACAGCTGTATTCTGCTCTCCCGCCGCTCGGAGCAAAGCCCGGATCTGCACCAAACCTCGACCAGCTTCTAACTGGGAAGGTTGAATAGACTCCGCTATTCGGGCCGCAGCTGCGAGATTCTGGACAAGAGTTCGGTATACCTGAGTTGGAGGCGGAAAAAGGTGGTGTCGACTAGACTCGGGGTTATGTTGCCGAGCGTGCTCGTCGAGTGCGCGCTGGAGGTTCTCCAGTCGAGTGCGTTAAGCCAAGTTGGCTAGGTGCGCCTCCTCCAAGGCATGGGCCTCAGGGGTTTCTCCAACGATAGGAGTGTGAAGTGCATCCATGTTCCGGCGGTGAAGTTCTTCTCTCCGCTGCGAAGAGAGGGGTTCAGGGCGGTACTCTTCGTGAACACGCAACGGATCGCCGCCCCCATCTCCTCCGTCTTCACGGGTGAAGCCAGGAGGACTACGTGGTCCGTTGACCATCAAAACTTCTGCCTCAGGGTCGCTACTGTCGCACTCGGATGCAGTCTCTATGGAGCCAGTCGAGAGATTGAACAGGCCATAGAGAGTTTCGTCAGGCTCGATTGCCGCGACTTGGGCGGTGGCCGATTGGCGAGCCACCGCATGCCTCACCCACTGCTGAAGCCTCGATCGACCGGAACGTTTGCTCTGGCGGGCTGCAGGGAGGAGGGAAGCTACAGGAGCCGACCGATACTGGGTCGACGACTGCCGTAGGAGGACGCCGTGGACGCACGCGCGAAAGTGCGTTGCCCCGCGGATGAGGAGTGCATCAACGTCGAGTGGAGCCTCCTAAAGCCAAGTGGAGTCATCGGCGACAAACACGAGCGCGCCGAGATGGATCTCGCGGCCCTCAGCCAAACCTCCGCCTGAAACCATGTTGAAGGGGATCGGAAAAATTGCAACTTGTCCAACAAGTCGCTAAGACACCTGCCCCATGGTGGGCGCCATCTGTCGTGGTTCTAAGTCTGACAGTAGAATGGGGGTAGGAATGTAGAGGCAAGATCCTAGCTATGGAGGAGTTGTACACGCAGGTTTTACGAGTTCAGGCCCTTCTCATAGGAAGTAATAGCCCTACGTCTCGGAGCCCAGAGGCGGTCGACTGGATTATGAGCGTGTGTGTTACAGGGGGTGCGAACCCTTGTCCCAGAGGAGGGGGTGGCCTATATAGAGTGCGCTAGGACCCCAGCTTCCCTCCGTTACATAGGATTCAATGTACATAAAGGGGTAGCGTTACAGGTAACGCCTGTATTGAAGTGCTACAAATGATCATTAAATATATGAGTAAATACCCGACTGTTGCTACATAGAGCGGCTTTAGGTCTTCTTATATGTTGAGTGGTTTCATGGTTGAGTGGCCTGGATAAAGAGAGGTCTCCGAGTGAATGGTAGGTCGAGTGGACTTCACTAGACACCTTTGCTAGATCCCTTCTTCTGATTCTTGAACTTCTTTGTTCTTAGGACAAGGACCTTAGGTAGGACGTATAGGTCAGGCCTATTACCCTACCCCAGGTTTGTGTCCTCATCAGCGACATCGGAAATATTCTTGCTTCTTACCTCAATGGCTTGAAAAAATGCCCATAGCCTAATTAGGCAAGTTTCAAGACTATAGAATGTGAACATATAGAAGATCTGTTTGAAATCTACATATATTTTGTCCCCACTAAAATTTTCAAAGAAAGTATATCCCTTTGGTACCTTCACAGTGTAATGTGTTGGGTTAACGATGGGTCCTTGTTTATTGTTGGCTAGCTCTAATTCCACAAATTTTTCATGTAGAATCTTCATCTCAAGCCTTAGTTGCTCGTACACTTTGTCTGGTAGCATTCTCTGACCCGGAATATAGACATGTGCTTTCAGGTTGTCAGCACATTGTTCATAGGCCAAGGACTTCTTCGGTGCCATCTTTACCGGTGGTCTACCATTTGCACGTGTGGTGGCAGAAGGTTTTGCCTTAGTATTCCTTTTCGCAACCTTTAGATCCATGTTTCTTTTTTTTCACCAGTTGGACGGAAACGGGCGGACAAGACATCGCTTCTTGGGCCTCCACATTCTTTAGTGTTGCTGGAGTAAAATTTGTTCTTTCGCAAGGTTGCATCTCGGGATGGGCTGGCGGCGTCTCCTCAACGATAACATAATTAGGATTTTGTGATTCTTCAAGAATGTGCTCTTACTGCACATCCTTAGCCGATACAGGGTTGCAAAGACATAGAGAAGACGTGGATGTTGGGAGATGGTGATGGTCTTGCAATGTCGGGGGTGGTCGGAGATGGTGTTCTGTTTGGGGATGGCTTTTCCATTGTGATATGCATTGCAGGCCACTTGAGGTAACCAGCAAAGCATTCCGAAAGGGGCTGCGGCTCATCACCCTCTTCCATAATGTTCTGTGGCAGAATCAAATTGTGGTATTCCGGGAACACCCTAAGGGGAGAACCCTTCCGCACGTTCTCATCTAATTTTTTTTGTTGTGCATGACATTTCTTGTAAACACTCTAGCTTTTGCAACCTCCAACAAGTCGCCACTAGTACTCAATCTAGCTAGGAGAGTGCAAGGATTTTCTTCCTCCAACGAATGTGGTGACGCACCATGACCATGCATGACATTAATGACCGAGGGCGCAAGGGCCGGCGGTGTATCCACCATTTCTGGCATATTTGTCGACCCTTTGGACTGAATATGCTTCTGAACCTCTGCTAGAAAATCAGGTAAGACTTCGTTTAACCTTTCATTGACTAACTGATCTATTTTTTTCTTTGTCCCTTCTTTCTTTTTTCGACTTGGTCATCCTTTTCTTGGGGGGGGGGGGAGTATTAGGCATCCCAGAAAGTATTGTCGGCGTTGAGCTTGCGGCCTCGTGTGGGCTCTCTCTCTTCCTTTGGAGAGCATACAGAATTGGGTCGGATGACCGCCTTGGGGGATCCAACGAATCTTCAGAGTTTGGTGTGTTTTGGGTAAAATTTGCCTGCATGAACAAACTAATATCGCTTAGAAACAACTCCTATACATACATATGATGGAAAGTGTGCTTGTGTAGGCTAATTACGTACCGCTCTTCCAGCCGCCTTCACCACCGCAGGGTGCTCAAAGTAGTAGAGTCTGGTTTCTTTATGAAGCACCGCTAGGGATCGAAAATATTTCTTGGCACATGGATCCAGGATATTACTCAAGGGTTTCGGTTGACCTTGTGAAGAAAACATAGCATCATGCTTATCCTAGATTGGCTGCTTCCCTTCATAACCACAGGTGCCTAGATTGTGTTCCCTACCATTTGGCTTCGGAGCTGCACAAAACTTCTCTGTCCTGTTTGTATGCATCTGAGTCTCGGTAAGCAAGGAACTCCTTCCATTCCTCATCGGTAGTACTAGGATATAGCTTTTTGATATCCTCTAAATCATAGTCGTCGTCCAGTAGCTTGTTTGCATGGTATCTGTTACTATTCAAGGCCTTAGTGAACACACGCATGGCATGGATTCCTGCAAGTGCATTGTCTCGGTCGTTGAACTTGAAAATATCTCTCATCTTTTCTAACAGGAGGTTTGACCATTGTTTGTTTTTAGGACCCCTTAAGCATCTAACATTGATGCCACATTTTTAATGGGTGATGGCACCTAGGACATCACCCCATTTCGTTGCTTTCTTAAGCGGACTAATGGGTCTCCCTGCTTTGTTAATCCGTTTTATTATGTAAGTGGTTGTAGGCACCTTATTCTGTGACCTATGCTTTCACGGCTGAATTTCCAAATCAGCTTGTGCACCATTGAGGTCTCCTTCCTCTTCAGCACCATCGAACTCTTCTCCCAAATGTTGGCCATCTTGCACTTCCTCTTCAGCACCATCATTGGAATATCCTTCACCATCTACCCCTCTGATTGCTTGTATCTACGTTGGTAATTCCTCGAAGAGGAGGAGAGGATGCAACACAACAACGGTAAGTATTTTCCTCTGTTATGAAACCAAGATTATCAATCCAGTAGGATAACCAAGCAACACTACGTAAATAGCACCTGCACACAAACAACAAAAACTTGCAACCCAACACGTAAGACGGGTTGTCAATCCCTCCTCGGTATTGAGATAGATTAAATTGTATGAGATTTGATAAATAGATCTAGCAAAAACACTAAATAAAATAAGTAAAGAAAAAGTGAAGCAAGATATTTTTTTGGATTTTTGGATAAATAGATCTGAAAATAATATGATCGAAAATAGACTCGGGGGACATAGATTTCACTAGAGGCTTCTCTCGAGAAAATATCATAGATGGGTAAACAAATTACTGTTGGGAAATTGACAGAAAAGCAAATAATTATGACGATATCCAAGGCAATGATCATGTATATAGGCATCACATCCAAGATTAGTAGATCGACTCCTGCCTGCATCTACTACTATTACTCCACACATCGACTGCTATCCAGCATGCATCTAGTGAATTAAGTTCATGGAAAAACTGAGTAATGTGATACGTCTTGAAAGTGCATTATATCGACTAGAGGGGGTGAATAGGTGATTTTTACAAATTCGTCACCGAGGAATTTCAGGGTGAGGAAATTCCTAAGTCACGAACAACTAGCAACGGAATAAGTACTTAGATGCAAGCATAACAGAGCAGTAGCACAGTCATCATGATGAAATGAAAACAAGCACAGACTACAGGTAGCGTAAACACAGGATAGCAAGCTGAAGACAAAGTGACTGGAGAAATAGGATTGAGGAAATTGAGAAAGTCTTCAGTCAAAGTCTTCAAACAGTAACGATCAAGTACTTCAACATATGTATGAGGAAATGAAAGGGTTGAGAAATAGAGCCAGTAGCTTGGTGAAGACAGTGATTTGGTAGACGAGTTCCAACTGCTGTGGCAGTTGTACGTCTGGTTGGAGCGGCTAGGTATTTAAACCCGAGGACACACAATCCCGGCACAGTCCTCACCATATTCTCCTTGAGCTAAGGTCACACAGACCTCGCCCAATCACTCGTGGTAAGTCTTCAGGTGACTTCCAAACCTTCACAGACTCGGTCACTCGGTGATCCACAATTTCCTCTTGGACGCTCTAGACCATGACGCTTAATCGTCTGGAGGATGCACAGTCCTCAAAGGTAACAAGCATTGGTTCCACACAGGAACAATCTCTTCAGTTATGCTCAATCACTTTGGGTTTGTAGGTGTTTGGTTTGGGTTTTAATCACTTGATGATTTTTGCTCAAAGTCCTCGGAGGATGGGATGCTCTCAATGAGAAGTGTCAGTTTCTCTCGGAGCAGCCAACAGGCTAGTGGTTGTAGGGGGCGGCTATTTATAGCCTAGGGAGCAGCCTAACATGATAAGGCATAAATGCCCTTCAATGATATGACTGTTAGGTGGGTAGATATTTTGGGACAGCTGGCGCATAGCACAGCAATGGTTGGATATTTGAGTATCAAATTCCTCAGGGCTATCATGTTCCTCACTTGTAGGCAATCCGCACTGACGAATTACTAACTCCCCAGTCATAACAAATTCCTCGGAGACCAGAAGATCTTCGTCTCTGACACTGAACAAATTGACTAAACTATATGAGATTTCCAATGGCTTCACTCGAAAGGATTGGTAGGTGTAGGATTTTGAGATGAGCATCACTTGGAAACGTTTCCTTAGTTTTACCTCGACCCCCTTTAACAGTACGGTGTTTCCTATGACTCAAGAAAGAGAAAACAAAACTATGAAAACAAAAGTCTTCACGCTTCCTATTCCTCACATGAATATCAAGTCTTCAGGATCACACTAAATTCTTCACTTTCAAAGTCTTCAGAAAGTCAAAATCTTCAGTTGAAGACATTCATTTTTAGGGGTCAACTTTCTCTATAAATATCAAACTCCTCATAGACTTATAGACATGTGTACACTCACAAACACATTAGTCCCTTAACCTATAAGTCTTCAATACACCAAAATCACTAAGGGGCACTAGATGCACTTACAATCTCCCCCTCTTTGGTGATTGATGGCAATATAGGTTAAGTTTTCAACGGGGATAAACATATGAAGTGTAAATACTGATATTGAGGAATTTGATTGCAAGATATAGAAGAACTCCCCTGAAGATGTGCATATGTGAGGAATTGGCTTTGAACAACAAATGCACATTGTAGAGTGGAATCATGGAGACCTTCCCCTATATCTTGTAATTCATACACGCATTTAACATATGATATGAAGAATTTGAAATGCATGATGAAATATGGTGACTGATGTAATTTAGCATGCATGCATTAACATATATGAGGAAATAGCATGCAGAAAAACATAGCAAAAGTATTAGACCACCATCGGACTCAAGTTTACAACTCCATCCAACAAATACTTCAGAAGAACGAGAGTTGTAACTTAGCAAAAAAAACGCCCATATATAGAGATCCGCTTGAAGATTAACTCAAATTTCTCCCCCTTTGTCATCAAATGACCAAAAGGGACGAAAAATGAGGATTAACGCCCCTGAAGAATATCACCATGAAGTCGATGGAGGAACGCCAGCGTTGTTGGGGTTGTCCGTTGGAGTAGGGCCTGCCGCAGTGTTGTTTAAGTCTTCATGTTCATCAGTCTCGCGCGATGAAGAATATGAGCTGGCCACCAAGTGAGGAACTTTGACCTTCTTGAATTTCTTTGAAAGCGGCTGAGAGCAGTCAAAGTCCTGCTTGAGGCCCATCTGCTTGAGATCTTCATCACCGTAGAGGTGAGATAGTACAGCCCAAGTGCGGTCAAAAACTTCATGCAAGTAGTAGTGGTTCTTCTTCATAGTGTTTTGTGTGATTGTCATGTTCTGAAGAATTGAACCAAACTGACACTTGACCCACTTGTGATTGTGATCCACCTTTTGGTGAAGACTGAGGAAAAGCTCACGATCAGTCATCACCCTTAGAGTAGTGGGTTGAGGATATTTCTTCGAAGCATTTGCGGCAGTGTCATGGGTGGCAGAGTCATCATTGGTGGAATAAAATGGAGCTTTGCGAAACTGTCCATCCAATGGACGAGTGCCTTCATCGATAACAGCAGCCTTGCCCTTCTCATCAGCTGAGGAAATAGTCCGTTTGAGGACTTCAATTGGGGGCAAATAACTGAGATGGCATTGACAATCAGCCTTGTAGTGAACTGAAGACCTTGATCCGATGAATCTCATGATCCAGTGAGAGTAAGGCTTCAATTCAAACGGTGAAAGAGCCACATTTGCCAAAGTCCTCATGAAGAAATCATGGTAGTTGATAGGAATACCATGTATGATGTTGAAAAGCAGATTCTTCATGATGCCAACAACTTCATCATCAAAGTTGTGACCCTTGATTGGACTAAGGGTTTTGGTCAAGATCCTGTATATTGTCCTTGGCACATAAAGCAGTTCCTTGAAGAGGAATTTGGTTCTAGGAGCTTGTCCTGGCTTCAAAGGCTTCATCATCACTTACATCAGATGGTTGGAGAGCTCAGGTTCATCATAGAGGCGCCTTGCACCTTCAGTGGGAGGACTGACTGGGACGGCGTGAAGTAATTCAGAGGCCGGTGCTTTGTAGTGAGTATTTTCTGTCATCCAGTCCAATACCCATGAATTCACATCTTCAACGTTGCCGGTGATGTGCAACATGGCATAGAACTGAAGAATGAGTTCTTCATTCCAGTCGCAGATGTCGGTGCAGAAGTTGAGCAGCCCAGCGTCATGAAGAACACTGAGGACTCAAGTGAAGCATGGCAGCGACTCCATATCCACATGAGGAATTTGCTCATGGCCAAAGATCTTGTCTTTTATCAAACAGTAGTGAGGAATAGAAGTTCATTTGACTCGTTGTCCAGAAGCACTAGTGTCTCAGTCTTGCAGGGGCATATGGATTGTAATCCGTGAAGAAAATGTGCTCAACAAAGAAGTCATCAGCCTTGAACTTCTGCTTCTTGGAGTGAGGATTCTGAGGCTTGGGCTGAGGATTAACTATTGAAGTCTTCACATCCTCTTGAATCACAGTCTCTGGAGCCACATGATGAGGAATTTCAGTGGCAATTTCTTCAGTAGCCTTGGCCCCCATTTCTTCAGAAACATTTTCATCAGCGCTAGTGGCTGGAACTTCTTCAGGAATAGTGAGAATAGAAGTTTGATGTTCTTCAGAGCCCATGTGAATCTCTTCAGTCTGCACAGGAGACTGAGGAATCTGTTGTAGAGGTGTGAACTGGGGTGATGACTTTCCTAGTAGTCATCATTCAAAATCAGTTTGTACACCCAATGTCCACATATTCATCTTCCACATCTATTTCATCAACGCATGTCTCTTCAGCTGTGAACTAAGGCATGGGTGATGATACCAGAGGAGTTGAAGGGATATCATCCACTTCAATTTCTTCATCCAACTGCTCTGACGGAACAGCAGAAGGATCTTCTTCATCAGATTCACTTGGAATCTCATATTCCTCACCAAAGGGAATAATCTCCTTTGATGGCATGCTTGATATGGGAACAACATCTATAGGATTTTCAAAGGAGATTGTCAAAGTCTTCACTTGCTTTGGAGCTAAAGACTCTGAGGAAGCAGATGCTTTCCTTTTCTTCATAGCTGCTCGCTCCGCAGATTTGGTTTTCTTCGCTTCTGATGTAGAAGGAAGGTTGATGCTTGTCTGTGCAGGAGGAGCAGAGGAAATTGGTGCGGTTTCTTCAGGCACAACTGATGCAGTTGTCCTGGCTTGTTCAGTTTCTTCAGGCACTGTAAAAGATGCTTCAACAGGCCTGGCTTATTCTTCAGGTGCAACACTAGAGGTTGCCCTGGCAGTTTCTTTAGTGGCTGGAATTTCTTCATCAGCCCTGGTGCTCTTATTTTCTTCAGCGGCCTGATTTTTATCAGCGGTGCTGACATGTTCTTTAGTAGGCTGAGAAGATGCTTCAGCCTGAGGAATTTCATGTTGCATTGGGGCTGCAATATTTGAGGTGAATCCATTGGTCAGCTTGACGAATCTAAGTTTGGCTCCCAGCCAATCAGCATAGTATCGGTCAAATTCATCACTTAGACCCTTGATCTCTGTTTGCAGAGATACAAGTTCATCAGGTGATAGCGTCAGGACATTTGCCTCAGAAGGCGCTCTTTCTTGTACTGAGCTTTCTTCACCCTCCTCCCCTGTTCAAATTTCCATTTTTCCTCATCAATGAAGGCCGTCAACACATGACTTTGGCCAGGAGTGAGGTTCAGCTCAGTCAAAGGAGTGTTGGGGTCCTTATGTCATAGGTCGATGAAGTCTAGGATCAGCTTGGGATCCAGCATCAATGGCACATTACTGCATTTGGCTTTACCGGCCCTGTGCTATCTGTCTCTGATGATTTCAGCTAATTCATTGATACGTCCATTTTGCATCATGCTTTTATATCAATATTTATTGCATTATGGGATGTTATTACACATTATGTCACAATACTTATGCCTATTCTCTCTTATGTTACAAGGTTTACATAAAGAGGGAGAATGCCGGCAGCTGGGATTCTGGGCTGGAAAAGGAGCAAATATTAGAGACCTATTCTGCACAGCTCCAAAAGTCTTGAAACTTCACAGAAGTCATTTTTAGAATATATAAAAAATACTGAGCGCAAAAAGTTCACTAGGGGGGCACACCCTGCCCACGAGGGTGGGGGCGCGCCCCCTACCTCGTGGGCCCCCTGGTGGCCCTCTGATGACCATCTTCTGCTATATGGAGTCTTTCGATGAGGAAAAAACTAAAAGCCATCTTTCCGGACAAGACTCCGCCGCCACGAGGCGGAACATTGGCGGAACCAATCTAGGGCTCTGGCGGAGCTGTTCTACCGGGGAAACTTCCCTCCGGGAGGGGGAAATCATCACCATCGTCATCACCAACGCTCCTCTCATCAGGAGAGGGCAATCTCCATCAACATCTTCACAGCACCATCTCCTCTCAAAACCCTAGTTCATCTCTTGTATCCAATTCTTGTCTCTAAGCCTAGGATTGGTACCTGTGGGTTGCTAGTAGTGATGATTCCTCCTTGTAGTTGATGCTAGTTGGTTTACTTGGTGGAAGATCATATGTTCAGATCCTATATGCATATTAATACCCCTCTGATTATGAACATGAATATGCTTTGTGAGTAGTTACGTTTCTTCCTGAGGACATGGGAGAAATCTTGCTATTAGTAGTCATGTGAATTTGGTATTCGTTCGATATTTTGATGAGATGTATGTTGTCTCTCCTCTAGTGGTGTTATGTGAACGTTGACTACATGACACTTCACCATCATTTGGGCCTAGAGGAAGGCATTGGGAAGTAATAAGTAGATGATGGGTTGCTAGAGTGACAGAAGCTTAAACCCTAGTTTATGTGTTTCTTCGTTAGGGGCTGATTTGGATCCATATGTTTCATGCTATGGTTAGGTTTACCTTAATACTTTTGTGGTAGTTGCGGATGCTTGCAATAGAGGCTAATCATAAGTGGGATGCTTGTCCAAGTAACGACAGCACCCAAGCACCGGTCCACCCACATACCAAATTATCAAAGTACCGAACGCGAATCATATGAACGTGACGAAAACTAGCTTGACGATAATTCCCATGTGTCCTCGAGAGCGCTTTACATCATATAAGAGTTTGTCCAGGCTTGTCCTTTGCAACAAAAAGGATTGGGCCACCTTGCTGCACTTTATTTACTTTTGTTATTTGTTGCTCGTTACCTATTATCTTATTACAAAACTATCTATTACCTATTATTTCAGTGCTTGCAGAGAATACCTTGCTAAAAACCTCTTATCATTTCATTTTGCTCCTCGTTGGGTTCAACACTCTTACTTATCGAAAGGATTACGATAGACCCCCTATACTTGTGGGTCATAAAGACTCTTTTATGGCACCGTTGCCGGGGAGTGAAGCGCCTTGGGTAGGTGGAATTTGGTAAGGAAAAATTTATATAGTGTGCTGAAATTTACTATCACTTGTTACTATGGAAAGTAATCCTCTGAGGGGCTTGTTTGGGGTATCTTCACCCCGACCAGTAGAGCAAAGAGTTGCTCCTCAACCTACTGAACCTACTGAAAATGAAAATGAAAATGTCTACTTTGAAATTCCTTCGGGTATGTTAGAAAAACTGCTAGCTAATCCTTTTGTAGGAGATGGAACAAAGCATCCTGATGAGCACCTAATATATGTGGATGAATTTTGTGGATTATTTAAGCTTGCAGGTGTACCCGGAGATCTTATTAAGGGGAAGGTCTTCCCTTTATCTTTGAAGGGAGATGCATTTACATGGTATAGGCTATGTGATGATACGGGGTCATGGAACTACAAACGATTGAAATTGGAATTTCGTCAGAAGTTTTATCCTATGCATCTGGTTCATCGTGATCGCAATTATATATATAATTTCTGGCCTCACGAAGGAGAAAGCATCGCTCAAGCTTGGGGGAGGCTTAAATAAATGTTATATTCATGCCCCAATCATGAGCTCTCAAAAGAAATGATTATTCAGAATTTATATGCTCGGCTTTCTGATAACAATCGCACCATGCTCGATACTTCTTGTGCTGGCTCTTTTATGATGAAGACTATTGAATTTAAATGGGATTTATTAGAAAGAATTAAACGCAACTCTGAAGATTGGGACCTCGACAAAGGTAAGGAGTCAGGTATGACACCTAAGTATGATTGTGTTAAATCTTTTATGGACACCGATGTTGTCCATAAATTTAGCACTAAATATGGACTTGACTCTAAGATAGTAGCCTCTTTCTGTGAATCTTTTGCTACTCATGTTGATCTCCCTAGGGAGAAGTGGTTTAAATATCATCCTCCCATAGAAGTAAAAGTAGCTGCACCTATTAAAGTTGAAGAAAAGACTGTCACCTATAATGATCCTATTGTTCCTACTGCTTATGTTGAGAAACCACCTTTTCCTATTAGGATAAAAGATCATGCTAAAGCTTCAACTGTGGTTCGTAAAAGCAATGTTAGAACTTATACCCCTCCTGAGCAAGTTAAAGTTGAACCTAATATTGCTATTGTTAAAGATCTCTTGTCTAATAATATTGATGGGCATGTTATTTATTTCTGTGATGAAACTGCTAGAATTGCTAAACCTTGTGCTAAATATAATCCTAGACCTGTGGTAGGCATGCCTGTTATTTCTGTTAAAATAGGAGATCATCATTATCATGGCTTGTGTGATATGGGTGCTAGTGCTAGTGCAATACCTATTGACTTATACAGAGAAATTATGCATGATATTGCACCTGCTGAGTTAGAAGATATTGATGTCACAATTAAACTTGCCAATAGAGATACTATTTCACCAATGGGAATTGTTAGAGATGTTGAAGTCTTGTATGGGAAAACTAAATATCCTGCTGATTTGCTTGTTCTTGGCTCCCCACAAGATAGCTTTTGTCCCAGTATTTTTGGTAGATCCTTCTTGAACACAGTTAATGCTAAGATAGATTGCAAAAAGGATGTTGTTACTATTGGTTTAGGTGATATGTCTCATGAATTTCATTTCTCTAAATTTAGTAGACAACACCGTGAAGAGGAATTACCTAGTAAGGATGAAATTATTGGTCTTGCTTCTATTGTTGTACCTCCTAGTGATCCTTTAGAACAATATTTGCTAGACCACGAAAATGATATGTTTATGAATGAAAGAAGGGAAATAGATGAAGTATTCTTTAAACAGGAACCCATCCTGAAACACAATTTACCTGTTGAAATCCTAGGGGATCCACCTCCACCCAAGGGTGATCCCGTGTTTGAGCTTAAACCATTACCTGATACTCTTAAATATGCTTATCTTGATGAGAAAAAGATATATCATGTTATTATTAGTGCTAACCTTTCAGAGCATGAAGAAGAGAGATTATTGAAAACTCTGAAGAAGCACCGTTCTGCTATTGGATATACTCTTGATGATCTTAAGGGCATTAGTCCCACTCTGTGTCAACACAAAATAAATTTGGAGGAAGATGCCAAACCAGTTCATGATCATCAATGACGGCTGAATCCTAAGATGAAGGAAGTGGTAAGAAAGGAAATACTAAAGCTTCTTGAGGTAGGTATAATTTATCCCGTTGCTGATAGTCAGTGGGTAAGTCCTATCCATTGTGTCCCTAAGAAGGGAGGTATTACGGTCGTTCCTAATGATAAAGATGAGTTGATCCCGCAAAGAATTATTATAGGTTAAAGGATGGTAATCGATTTTCGCAAATTAAATAAAGCTACTAAAAATATCATTACTCCTTACCTTTTATCGATCAAATGCTAGAAAGATTATCCAAACATACACATTTTTGCTTTCTAGATGGTTATTTTGGTTTCTCTCAAATACCTGTGTCAGCCAATGATCAATCAAAGACTACTTTTACTTGCCCTTTTGGTACTTTTGCTTATAGACGTATGCCTTTTGGTTTATGTAATGCACTAGCTACCTTTCAAAGATGCATGATGGCTATATTCTCTGACTTTTGTGAAAAGATTTGCAAGGTTTTCATGGACGATTTTTCCATCCATGGATCCTCTTTTGATGATTGCTTAAGCAACCTTGACCGAGTTTTGTAGAGATGTGAAGAAATTAATCTTGTCTTGAATTGGGAAAAGTGCCACTTTATGGTTAATGAAGGTATTGTCTTGGGGCATAAAGTTTCTGAAAGAGGTATTGAGGTTCATAAAGCCAAGGTTGATGCTATTGAAAAGATGCCATGTCCCAAGGACATCAAAGGTATAAGAAGTTTCCTTGGCCATGCCGGTTTTTATAGGAGGTTCATTAAGGACTTCTCAAAAATTTCTCGGCCTCTGACTAATTTATTACAAAAAGATATACCATTTGTTTTTGATGATGATTGTGTAGAAGCATTTGAAATACTTAAGAAAGCATTAATCTCTGCACCTATTATTCAGCCACCTGATTGGAATTTACCCTTTGAAATTATGTGTGATGCTAGTGATTATGCTGTAGGTGTTGTTCTAGGGCAAAGAGTTGATAAGAAATTAAATGTTATTCATTATGCTAGTAAGACTCTAGACAATGCTCAAAGAAATTATGCTACTACTGAAAAGGAACTTTTAGCAGTTGTATTTGCTTGTGATAAGTTAAGATCTTATATTGTTGATTCTAAAGTAACTATTCAAACTGATCATGCTGCTATTAAATATCTTACGGAAAAGAAAGATGCTAAACCTAGACTTATTAGATGGGTTCTCTTGCTACAAGAATTTGATCTGCATATTGTTGATAGAAAGGGAGCTGAGAACCCCGTTGCAGACAACTTGTCTAGGTTAGAAAATGTGCTTGATGACCCACTACCTATTGATGATAGCTTTCCTGATGAACAATTAAATGTCATAAATGCTTCTCGTACTACTCCATGGTATGCTGATTATGCTAATTATATTGTTGCTCAATTTATACCACCTTGTTTCACATACCAGCAAAAGAAAAAGTTTTTCTATCATTTGAGACATTACTTTTGGGATGACCCACACCTTTATAAAGAAGAAGTAGATGGTGTTATTAGACGTTGTGTACCTGAGCATGAACAGGAACAGATCCTACGCAAGTGTCATTCTGAGGCTTATGGAGGAAACCACGCTGGAGATAGAACTGCACATAAGGTATTGCAATCCGATTTTTATTAGCCTACTCTCTTCAAGGATGCCCGTAAGTTTGTCTTGTCTTATGATGAATGTCAAAGAATTGGTAATATTGGTAGACGTCAAGAAATGCCTATGAATTATTCACTTGTTATTGAACCATTTGATGTTTGGGGCTTTGATTATATGGAACCTTTTCCTTCCTCTAATGGATACACACATATTTTAGTTGATGTTGATTACGTTACTAAGTGGGTAGAAGCTATTCCAACTAGTAGTGCTGATCATAACACCTCTATTAAGATGCTTAAAGAAGTTATTTTCCCGAGGTTTGGAGTCCCTAGATATTTAATGACTGATGGTGGTTCACACTTTATTCATGGTGCTTTCCGTAAAATGCTTGCTAAGTATGATGTTAATCATAGGATTGCATCTCCGTATCACCCGCAGTCTAGTGGTCAAGTAGAATTGAGTAATAGAGAACTCAAATTAATTTTGCAAAAGACTGCTAATAGATCTAGAAAGAATTGGTCCAAGAAACTTGATGATGCATTATGGGCCTATAGAACTACATATAAAAATCCTATGGGTATGTCTCTGTATAAAATGGTTTATGGAAAAGCATGTCACTTACCTTTAGAACTAGAACATAAGGCTTATTGGGCTATTAAAGAGCTCAACTATGATTTTAAACTTGCCGGTGAGAAAAGGTTATTTGACGTTATCTCACTTGATGAATGGAGAACCCAAGCCTGTGAGAATGCCAAATTATTTAAATAAAAAGTTAAAAGATGGCATGACAAAATAATACAAAAGCGTGAGTTTAATGTAGGTGATTATGTATTATTGTATAACTCGCATTTAAGATTTTTTGCAGGAAAACTTCTCTCTAAATGGGAAGGTCCTAACGTTATCGAGGAGTTCTATCGTTCCGGTGCCATAAAAATCAACAACTTCGAATGCACAAATCCAAAGGTGGTGAACGGTCAAAGAATTAAACATTATATCTCAGGTAATCCTATAAATGTTGAAACCAATGTTATTGAAACCGTAACGCCGGAGGAATACATAAGGGACACTTTTCGGAACGTTTCAGACTCCGAAAAGGAATAGGTATGTGGTACGGTAAGTAAACCGACTCCAAAACAGTTCTAATGGCAATTTTCTTCCGTTTTAGAATATTTAGAAAAATAGAAAAATAAGAAGCAGTCCGGGATGGACACAAGGGCTCCATGAGGGTGGAGGGCGCGCCCTACCCCCCTGGGCGCGCCCCTACCTCATGGGCACCTCGTGTGCTCTCCGGACTCCGTTTTCGTACACGACACGCATTTTGGTCGGTAAAAATTCATTATATAATCTCCCGGAGGTTTTGACTCCCGTATCACGCAAAATCTCATGTCTTTGTTTCGAGCTGTTTTTCTGACAGATCCAGGTTGTCATGTTGTCTTCAAGTGCCTCCAAGGACCAGTTCTTCGAGAAGGTCATCAACCCCTACCTCGCGGAGGTGCTGCAACACCCTCAAACCATTGAGATGCGTGAGGGGTTGTTGCACATCCGCGATGTTGAGGGACCAAGGAAGACCGGAAGCACGGAGGCAAGGCTTGGGGCATTGGAGCAAGAAGTTTTCAAGTGTCAGGAGATGGTGGAGCATGGACTCGATTCCAATCACATTATTATCACAGAGTTCACCAACAACCACAAGCTGGACGTCAAGGACATTGGGGAGGCCATCTTCAAGCTTCATGAGAAAATCGAGCACCTCCAAGCCCAGATTTATGACATGTAAAATCAAAACTGTGAGTATGAATATAGATTCAAGAGGATGAGTTTGGCTGTAGATTTGAGGTTTCAGGAGACTCGATCATCCTTCTATAATGGTGAGCCTATGCCTTGGAAGAAGGATGACAAGCCTACGCCATCAACAAAACCATCGACTTCTTCACCAACAAAGGAGACATAATCACATGGGTATGGGCACTCCCCTTGGCAACTGCAAAGCTTGGGGGAGTGCCTTGGTATCGTATCACCATCACTTCTATCTTTACCATTTTTCTTAGTTCGATCCTTTTGATAATATCTTGATCTAGTAGAATAAAAGCTTTTTAGTATGATCTAGTTGTGAGTTTTGCTTTATGATCCTTCTATGTAATCGAGTCCGTGAGCTATATATACTAAAGATTAGTGTTGAGTCAAGGGCTTGGCTATTTTGCCATGATCTTAAGTGAATAAAAGAAAAGAGAAAGAATAAAAAGAAACAAAGAGATCATATGGATCTTACGGAGAGTAATGAGCTCACATAGAAAAAGTATGATGAATAAAAGTTGTTGAGAGTTGACAAACATAGTTTTGGTCATCGTTGCAATTAATAGGAAGTAATAAAGAAAGAGAGGTCTTCACATATAAAAATACTATCTTGGACATCTTTTATGATTGTGAGCACTCATTAAAATATGACATGCTAAAGAGTTGACGTTGGACAAGGAAGACAATGTAATGGGTTATGTTTGCTTACATCCAAGATAAATTATATTGTCATGGATCATCCAACATGATTGAGCTTGCCTTTCCCCCCTCATGCTAGCCAAATTCTTTGCACCAAGTAGAGATACTACTTGTGCTTCCAAACACCCTTAAACCAATTTTTCCATGAGAGTCCACCATACCTACCTATGGATTGAGTAAGATCCTCCAAGTAAGTTGTCATCGGTGCAAGCAATAAAGATTGCTCTCTAAATATGTATGACTTATTAGTGTGGGAGAAAATAAGCTTTATACGATCGTGTGATATGGAAGAAATAAAAGCGACAGACTGCATAATAAAGGTCCATATCACAAGTGGCAATATAAAGTGACGTTCTTTCGCATTAAGATT
Source organism: Triticum monococcum (assembly GCA_034509565.1). NCBI lineage: Eukaryota > Viridiplantae > Streptophyta > Magnoliopsida > Poales > Poaceae > Triticum > Triticum monococcum. The sequence goes on from CM067843.1 coordinate 238,902,991, forward strand.
TTGTGCATCCAACCATAAAAGCGCATGACAACCTCTGCTTCCCTCTGCGAAGGGCCTATCTTTTACCTTTATCTCCTACCTTACATAAGAGTCATGGTGATCTTCACCCTTCCTTTTTACATTTTATCTTTTGGCAAGCACAACATGTTGGAAAGATCCTGGTATATATGGCTAATTGGATGTGAGTTTTCATGAACTATTATTGTTGACATTAACCTTGAGGTAAAACGTTGGGAGGCAAAATTATAAGCCCCTATCTTTCGCTGTGTCCGATTAAAACTCCATACCCATAAGTATTGCGTGAGTGTTAGCAATTGTGAAAGACTATATGATAGTTGAGTATGTGGACTTGCTGAAAAGCTCTTATATTGACTCTTTCCTATGTTATGATAAATTGCAATTGCTCCAATGACTGAGATTATAGTTTGTTAGTTTTCAATGAAGTTTATGACTCATACTTAAAATTGTGATTGAATTGTTACTTTATCATAAGAGATCATATGACAAGAATTATATAAGTTACTGTTCTAAGAATGATCATGATGCCCTCATGTCCGTATTTTATTTTTATCGACACCTCCATCTCTAAACATGTGGACATATTTTTCGATTTCGGCTTCCGCTTGAGGACAAGCGAGGTCTAAGCTTGGGGGAGTTGATACGTCGATTTTGCATCATGCTTTTATATCGATATTTATTGCATTATGGGCCGTTATTACACATTATGTCACAATACTTATGCCTATTCTCTCTTATTTTACAAGGTTTACATAAAGAGGGAGAATGCCGACAGCTGGGATTTTGGGCTGGAAAAGGAGCAAATATTAGAGACCTATTCTGCACAGCTCCAAAAGTCCTGAAACTTCACGGAAGTCATTTTCAGAATATATAAAAAATATTGAGCGCAAGAAGTACACCAGGGGGCCACACCGTGCCCACGAGGGTGGGGGGCACGCCCTACCCCCTGGGCGCGCCCCCTACCTCGTGGGCCCCCGGATGGCCCTCCAATGACCATCTTCTGCTATATGGAGTCTTTCGATGAGGAAAAAAAATCATAAGCCATCTTTCCGTACGAGACTCTGCCGCCACGAGGCGGAACCTTGGCGGAACCAATCTAGGGCTTTGGCAGGAAACTTCCCTCCGAGAGGGGGGAATCATAACCATCGTTATCACCAACGCTCCTCTCATCGGGAGAGGGAAATCTCCATCAACATCTTCACCAGCACCATCTCCTCTCAAAACCCTACTTGATCTCTTGTATCCAATTCTTGTCTCCAAGCCTGGGATTGGTACCTGTGGGTTGCTAGTAGTGTTGATTACTCCTTGTAGTTGATGCTAGTTGGTTTACTTGGTGGAAGATCATATGTTCAGATCCTATATGCATATTAATACCCCTCTGATTATGAACATGAATATGCTTTGTGAGTAGTTACGTTTGTTCCTGAGGACATGGGAGAAGTCTTGCTATTAGTAGTAATGTGAATTTGGTATTCGTTTGATATTGTGATAATATGTATGTTGTCTCTCCTCTAGTGGTGCTATGTGAACGTCGACTACATGACACTTCACCATTATTTGGGCCTAGAGGAAGGCATTGGGAAGTAATAAGTAGATGATGGGTTGCTAGAGTGACAGAAGCTTAAACCCTAGTTTATGCGTTGCTTCGTAAGGGGCTGATTTGGATCCATATGTTTCATGCTATGGTTAGGTTTACCTTAATACTTTTGTTGCAGTTGTGGATGCTTGCAATAGAGGTTAATCATAAGTGGGATGCTTGTCCAAGTAAGGACAGCACCCAAGCATCGGTCCACCCGCATACCAAATTATCAAAGTACCGAACGCGAATCATATGAACGTGATGAAAACTAGCTTGACGATAATTCCCATGTGTCCTCGGGAGCGCTTTACATCATATAAGAGTTTGTCCAGGCTTGTCCTTTGCTACAAAAAGGATTGGGCCACCTTGCTGCACTTTATTTACTTTTGTTACTTATTGCTCGTTACCAATTATCTTATTACAAAACTATCTATTACCTATTATTTCAGTGCTTGCAGAGAATACCTTGCTGAAAACCACTTATCATTTCCTTCTGCTCCTCGTTGGGTTCAACACTCGTACTTATCGAAAGGACTACGATAGATCCCCTATACTCGTGGGTCATCATTCATCATCATTAGCTTCGTCTTCACTCGACGGTACTTGGAAGGCAACCTGCTTCTTGTGAGGACTTAGCCTTGTGCCTCGTCCAGCAGTGGCCTTTTTCTTCAGCAGAGTTGGGCCTGTTGTGGACTGAGGAGGAGCTGAAGAACTTGCATATGCTCCTGAAGCAATTGAGATACCAGTTGTTCTTTGGCACGAGGCGAGGTGCGCAGGTGCCGAGGACTTTGTAGCAGCAGTTGAAGGTTTTGCAACGGTGGGAACTGGAGCTGCTTGAGGAATATGCCATGAGGGCTTTGATGAGCTTGGCCTTGAGGGAATTGCTGATGAACTAGGCTTCACTACTGCAAGATTGTCCAAACGCGACACTATGATCAAAGACCCTTCGAGAAACTGTGTGCGATGCAATGATCGCAAACGGTGGTGTAGGAAAATCGTAAAAAAGGTGCAAAATGTTTGTGATGACAGATGCATCAAACATGGTTCAGAATTTAGTTGCGTGTGCGATGCAGGGCATACGGTTCAGCTCAATGAACTATTTGTGATGAGGAGGCACAAAAGAAACGGGAAGCCAGATGAAGGCGTGTGCGATATACAGCATACGCTTCACTGGGATGAACTGTGTGTGATTAGGCAACACAATGGAAACGGTTCAACTGAACAAGATGTGTGTGATACGCGGCAAACAGGTCCGTAATATAAAATGTGTGCGAAGACCAATAATAACACAGACGATTGCTGCTAATAAGCCGTGTGAATTGCTTTGTCTATAGTAGAATAACATGTATATATACATATATATATATATATAACTAAAATAAACATCCAATTACATAAGTGACTATACAGATCATTCGCACACACCTCAATAAACAATTGCATGCATTCTAAAGCAGGAGAGGTGATCGTCTAGTCATCTACTTCTTGTGATGCTCCCACCACTGCTATGTGGCTCAATCCCTCGTCTGGGTTAGGAAGAAGACAGTTCCTCATGTCAATGATCCGCCTGTACGTCTCATAGCTTGTGTACGCGTCCATGGCTGTGTACTTGACATGTTGTTCATCCAGTCTCTTATGCCACACATTGTGCCAGGCGTTCTTGTCCTTATTGCTCTCTTGCTTCATCTTCGCGTAGTACGGGTCGATGATGGCCGAGGCGAGGTCAACCAGGGAGTTCAGTTTGCTTTTGTCGGTGCCCCAGACCTTGTAGTGGTGCTGGATGTTGACAAGATTCGGGCATTTCAAGTCCGAAACCTTAAGCGCTTTTAGATCGTTGTTGGTGTCCACCATAGCGAAACTGTAGTCGGAGCTCTTGATAAACCTGGAGAAACGCACACAAGGCCTTGTGGCAAGGTGGAAGTGGTAGACAAGGACGTCATGTCGTACGCACAACTGGGCGACAACAACCTTCTGATCGTGCCCGGCATGACCGATGGTGTACTCGAGGTCGAAGCCGACCACTCGATACTTGTCCTCGGCAAGGAGCTGCTCCATAGTTTGGATGGAGCTCTCCACCGAGACCGGATCATTCGTGTACATCACCGAGAGGGCCTTCCCCCTCACGTGGGTGTCCACTACGTGATGCGTGGTGAAATGCCCGCCGTTGTCGTCGTTGGCCGCTGGGAGCGCCATTGGAGCCACGGGGAGCGCCATTGGAACCGTTGGATGTCCTCTCTGTATGTGTCCTCGTGGGTGTGCTTATTGTGACGTGTGAGACGAGAGATGAAGGTAAATGGCCGCAGGAATAAAAGGGGGTCGGGCGGCGTGGATTCTCAGCGCGTCCGCATGGCAGTTTTTGCAGCGGGTAACTGCATCGTCGCGCCGCGTCCGGCGCAACCGCTTGCACATGAACGTGCGTGATCGTGCGCCGGCCCAAAAAACTGGCAGCGCGCGTGAAGGGACGAGGGCAGAGCACCCGGAGGGACGCGAGAGCAGAGCGCGCAGCGGGACGCGAGCAGAGCAAGCTGCGGCTGCCTGAACCGCAAGCAACCACGCGCATGGAGCAGTTGAGCACACAGCAAATGGTCGCCTACAAGCCGGCCGACAGTTGCGTCGTTGTGTAGAGAGCGGCCGTGTGGTACAACCTCTGTCTAGTCTATAGTCTCCTTTATATTCCATGCCATACTTTGCCCTCAAATTTAACCAACAAAATGTTAATGCATGTTTTAAAAATTATATAATTGGAAACTATGTTTAAATACAAATCCAACTATATAATCTTTGGCGACATGCATTCATATTTTATTTGTTAAATCATACTTATAAACCAGGATGGTGGTATAGTAGGTAATTAAATCACAAATGTTTTTTTATTAACCATATGTGTACGTGGCCTTTCGTCCTCCTCTCGCACGTCTTGTCACCCCGCTGTCGCAGACGGCTTACAGCGCAAGCTTGTGCAACGCGCGCGGGCGTTCTTTTTGCCAAACGGTGGCGCCAATGAATCGTTGGTGAGCCCCTTCCCGCACAAGCTTCCCATCCGACTCGGCGAAATCCCCCAAAATCCCAATGCTTACCGCCTAGCTATAAAAACCCTCACGGCCGGTGAGTCCTGCGTCGCATTTCCCCCTCCATCCCTGTAGCTTATCTCGTCTGCTTCTCCCACATTCGCCAAATGACACCGGTCCATCGTCGTCGCTCAGCCACTCCACCGTCATCAGAGGACAGCTCCAGCTGGGAGGCTACACCGCGGCGGCTGCGCAGTCCCTCGCGTAGTGTAGTGCGCGTGGCGTCCCTGTTGGGTGTGCGCGAAACACCCACCACACGCTCCGCCGCCGGTGCCCATCAGCAGCTGTAGCCGACCGCCGTTGCCGCCACACCACCGTCGAAAGCCAGGGCCATTGCCCGCTCCGCCGCCATGGTCCGAAGGCGGGAGATGGCCGTCGTGGCCGCCACCCCACTGCCGGCCACTATCGCCATCACCCGCTTCGCCACCATGGCCCGAAGGCGGGAGGTGGTGGTCGTGGCCGCCACCCCGTCGTCGGCCGCCATGGCCGCCAGCCCACCATCGACCGTCGGGGTCATCACCCGCTTCGCCACCGCCGCCCGAAGGCGGGAGGCGGAAGTGGATGCCCGCATGTGTGATAGCGCCCTTGCACGCTACACCAAGTTCCTGCGGGAGGAGGAGCGTCTCGTCGAGCATGCAAAGAGCCTTACCGCCATAGTGGCAGCGGCACACGCCGCCTCAGAGGCGAGGAATCAGGAGATCTACAAGGAGAACCACCGCTTCGAGAGGGGTCGTTTGGAGCGGCAGATGGCGTTCGAGGCGAGCGTCGCTGAAGCTGCATTAGCGGCAGGCACCGCATTGCGGTTGCCTAGCTCATCGGTAGGCTCCTCCTCCTCTGCCTCGTACTGAGCGCGCTCGGCAGAGGAGAGGCAGCGGGAAGTAGTACAAAGCCCCTTCGCAGTAGTAGTAGTATTTAGGGGCTATTTTGTTCAGTTCATCTGACTATAGATGTGGTGGAACTGTACAACGTACTTAAAATTAGCTAGTATATATATAGTTGAACTAGCTATTTCAGTACGTGGTTGGCAACAATTGGGGAAAGTTTGGTCGGTTCAGCTATCGAGTTGAACTGTTTGTATAAATTAAGAATGACTGCTTAATCTATGAATGAAATCTATGCTTAAATACTGAATTTTAGTTGCAAAAATTAGATACTGCTAGTGATTTTTAGCTTCATATTTTGACAAATCGCAGTGTTACAAGGATTGACAAATCTTACCAAATTGTTTGCACATGGTTCCACATGGGTCATCCAAAACAACCATTTGCGTTGAAGGGATGCACAAATCCTGCGCTGCTCTCACTTTGCATACAGGTGTTCTATCTAAAATGTTTGCGACCAAGAGCTGCAGAAATCCTGCTCGGCACATTTTCTCTTGGCTTCCTGGGGAAGTTGTCGGTTTGCATACGGGTGTTCTTGTCGGCGTTCTGGGAACGGGGGTCCCCAGACTTGCCTGCCTGCGGCCTGCGGCGTGGCTAAAAGGAGGCCCAGCATGGCCCATCTTCATCAACACAAGACTCAAGACCCTCGCGAGGGGCCAAGCCCCGCGGTGTGGACGACACGGCGCATCCCCAGGCGCAGCCTCCTTAGGCTGGCTCGCGAGGAGGTGGAGAAATCAAGGCGGGGTACCTCGCGAGGTGCCCATGACGCAAACCATGAAAACTCAGGGCGCCAGGCGGGCGCCAGCGCGCGCAGCGTCCTTCTTTCCTCTTTGGTGCAAAGGGGGCAAGCACAGCCGCGGAGTACCAAGGCATCAGGCAATGGTTGCCATTTCGGTGCAACGAGACCAAGACCAGGCGGACTACAAGACGGAGGTCACCATGGAGCCCAGCACGGCGTCACCGCAGAGCCTTTCCCAGGCGAAGACCGACTTTAGTCAGGATAAGTGTACTTGTTGTCCCCCTTCAAATTGGCCCGCCATTGTTGGCTCCCTTACCGCTCGATATTTGGGAAGAGGACCAGGGCCTCTATAAATAGGACCAGCCACTCGCATAGCAAGGGGTTGGTTGGTCCGGCTAGCAAGCAGAGAGAGTGAGTGAGAAAGAGAGAGAGAGAAGGGTGACTGAACTCCTCCTAGCGGTTCATCGCCCCAGCCAAGAACAGACCCTCGCGAGGTTGTTCTTCCTTGTATCGTTCATCATCATCAGCCCCAAGAGGCAATCCACCCACCACACACTGGAGTAGGGTATTACACCACAACGGTGGCCCGAACCAGTATAAACCTTGTGTCTCTCGTGCAGTTCTTTTAGTAGTTTAGATCTTTGTGAGACGGGGAGGTAGAAGGCGTGATCTCCGCGCGCACCCCAGTGTTCGAACCTTAAGGGTCTGCTGGAACCCGTGATCCGACATTTGGCGCGCCAGGTAGGGGTGCGCCGGAATCTGTCTTCCACCACTCCGCTCTCCTACGACCGCCGCATCCATGTACGGCGCCAGTCGAGCTCGCGTCGCCCCGGCGGCCCTCGCCGGTGGGCGTTCTCGTTGTCCCCGTCGCCCGCCGTCAACACCGCCACCGGCCCGGTGGGGAACGAGCGGCAAGCACCCCCCCCCCCCAGCATCTGCCTACGCGGCGGAGTTGCTGCACCGCAACATCGATGCCTCCGGTCGTTGCAGCCCTCCTGGGCGGCTCGCAGGCGCCGCCCACGAGTCGCCACGTCAAGCCTTTTGCCTGCCGGGTTAGCGCCGTTTCCGCACGGCAGGGGGCTCCCCCTGACCGGGCGGCGCGTGAGGCCGGTCTGACCTTCAGCTCGGAGGACCACCCACCAACCTGGTCGGCTCGGGCGTGCTCCCCCTGTTGTGCACCCCCACCATCTGCCAGGTGGCCGTCACCAGAACCCTCGTTGACGGCAGCACGGGCCTCAGCGTGCTTTCGGTCGAGACTTTCAACCTCCTCTGCATACCCCGGGAGCGGTTGCGACCCAGCCGATCTTTCTCGGGCGTCGGGGGCGGATCATCCGACTCCCTGGGACAGATCCGGCTCCCGGTAACCTTCGGCACCTACGACAACTTCCGCACGGAGATGGTCGACTTCGACATCGCCCCCATCGGCCTCCCTTACAACGCCATCATCGGCTACCCGGCGCTGGCTCAGTTCATGGCCACCACGCACCCGACGTATAACCTCATGAAGATGCCCGGGAGCAGCGGCACCCTCGCCGTGCACAGGGACACCGAGGACGCCCTGCAAGTACTCAAGCTCGCCTTCAAGACGGCAGCATCGGCACGGCCCGTCAACGCGGAGACCCCTGAGCCCAAGGGGGCTGCACCCGCCAAGAAGAAGCAGTTGTTCACCCAGGACAAGGCAGAAACCAAGCAGATACCCGTCGACGAGGACGGGTCCTCCAGTGCCACTTTCACCATAGGCGCCAACCTTGAGCCTGAGCAGGAGGAGGCCTTGGTCAAGTTCCTGCACGCGAATAAGAAGGTATTTGCTTGGGAGCCCGATCAACTGGCGGGGATCCCCAGGAGTGTCATCGAGCATCACCTCAACGTGTGCCCAAATGTGCGCCCCGTGAAGCAGAAGGCCAGGCGGCAGTCCGTGGAGAAGCAGGCCTTCATTGTCCAAGAGACCCGCAAGCTAGAAGCCGCTGGGGTCATTCACGAGGTCCGATACCCGGATTGGTTGGCCAACCCTGTCGTTGTGCCCAAGAAAGGGGGGAAGGAACGCATGTGTGTCGACTTCACCAACCTCAACAAAGCATGCCCGCAAGATCCGTTTCCGCTCCCCCGCATCGACCAGATCATCGATTCCACTACGGAGTGCGACCTGCTATGCTTCCTGGACGCCTTCTCCGGGTATCACCAGATCAAGATGGCGGTAGAAGACGTTGAGAAGACCGCCTTCTTAACCCCGTGCGGGGTATACTGCTATACATGCATGCCGTTCGGACTGTGTAACGCAGGGGCAACCTTTCAGCGGCTGATGCACATCACCTTGGGCCCGCAACTTGGAAAGAATGTCGAAGCCTACGTTGATGACATTGTAGTAAAATCTCAGGAGGCCAAGACCCTGATACAAGACCTGGAGGATACCTTCGCGAGCCTCGACGCAGTAAACCTGCGGCTCAACCCAGAGAAATGTGTGTTTGGCGTCCCCTCGGGCAAGCTTTTGGGATTCCTCGTGTCCCATCGTGGCATCGAGGCCAACCCCGAGAAGGTCAAGGCGGTCGAGGACATGAGTCCGCCAAAGACCCTCAGAGAAATGCAGAAGCTCACTGGGCGCGTGACCGCGCTAGGGCGCTTCATCTCCAAATTAGGGGAGCGAGCGCTGCCTTTCTTTCAGCTGATGAAGAAAAAGGGGCCCTTTGAATGGACTGAAGAGGCAGATAAGGCGTTTCAAGATCTCAAGAGGTACCTGGCCAGTCCCCCAGTCATGGTGGCTCCGCGCCCTCAAGAGCCCCTGCTGCTTTACCTCGCTGCCACTCCCTACTCCACCAGCGCAGCCCTGGTGGCGGTTAGGGAGGAGCGCCAAGTCAAGACCGCAGCGGCAGCCCGAGGCAAGACAAAACGGGAACAAGGAAAGCCTGCAAAAGCCGCAACCGCAGTTGAGGAGGGTCAGCTGCCAAAGAATGCACTGGAGGCAGGAGAGGCCGCACGCCCGGATGGTCCACCTCCCGAGGCCACGTCATCTCATGAGGCGCCCTTACCTCCCGAGGGCGCCGCGACCCCAGATACTCTCAGCCTTGTTGAGCATCCCATCTACTTTGTTAGCACGGTGTTACGGGACGTGAGGGCACGGTACCCAATGCCTCAAAAGCTCCTCCTCGCGCTACTGATAGTCTCATGCAAGCTGCGTCACTACTTCCAGGCTCATCCCATCAAAGTCGTCTCATCATACCCCCTAGAGAGAGTGCTCAGGAGCCCTAACTCAGCCGGAAGGGTCGCCGAGTGGAACATGGAGCTGCAGGCGTTTCAGCTCGAGTTCAGCACAACTAGGGTCATTAAAGGAGCAGCGTTGGCGGATTTCATAGCGGAATGGGCGGAGGCACCAGGCCTTAGGGACAACGAGGATCGGTCCCTCTCTCCAGGGAGTGAGGCTCCGGAAGGCTGTGTCATGTACTTCGATGGGGCGTTCTCCAGACACGACGCGGGGGCTGGTGCGGTGCTGATATCACCCACTCAGGATAAGCTCTACTATGTCGTACAGCTCTGTTTCCAGCAAGGTGAAAAGGTCTCCAACAACATTGCAGAATATGAGGGACTGATAGCCAGGTTGAAGGCCACAGTAGCCCTGGGAGTGAAACGCCTCACCGTCAAGGGCGACTCGCAGCTCCTAGTCAACTTCTCCAACAAGGTGTATGAGCCGAAGGACGAGCATATGGAGGCCTACCTAGCGGAGGTCCGCGGGATGGAAAAGCAGTTCTGGGGGCTGGAGCTGAAGCACGTGCCCCGTGGCACCAATCAGGAAGCTGACGACATAGCCGGACGGGCATCCAGGCGGTTGCCGCAGGAACCCGACGTCTTCGAAGAGCGGCTCTTCAAACCCTCAGCACAGCCGACGTTATCAAACACCGCTCAGTCTCGAGAGGAGCTCCCCCAGCCGCCAGCCTCAGGAGCCCCGGTCGATGGGCCGACCTCAGGAGCACGCCTGCTCCTGACGATGGAACCTCAGGAGGAGCGCTGGATCGCAGAACTCCGGAGTTATTTAACGCAAGGGGCCCTACCGAAAAAGGAAGAGGAAGCGGAGTGTGTGGCGCGGTAGGCCACGGCGTACTGCATCAGAGATGGAGAACTTTATCGGAAGCGACCAAACGGTGTATCTCTGTGCTGCATCTCCAGGGAGCAAGGAAAGGAACTACTGGAGGACATACACGGCGGAGACTGCGGACACCACTCATCATCACGGACCCTCGTCGGCAAGGCATTCCATAGCGGGTTCTATTGGCCCACCGCGCTCAACGACGCAATCGAATTGGTAAAGGCTTGTGAGGCCTGCCAGTTTCATTCCAAGCAGATCCATCAACCGGCCGGGGGCCTACAGACAATACCCATCTCGTGGCCATTCGCAGTTTGGGGGTTGGATATTCTAGGCCCGTTCCCTCGGGCGCCAGGGGGCTACCGTTACCTCTACGTCGCCATTGACAAGTTCACCAAGTGGGCAGAAGTGGAGGCTGTCCGTACCATCCCCGCTGGCTCCGCGGTCAAGTTCATCAGGGGTATCGTGAGCCGGTTCGGGGTGCCGAATCGCATCATCACAGACAACGGTTCGCAGTTCACCAGTAATCTCTTCAAAACATACTGTGCTAACCTTGGGACGCAGATATGCTATGCTTCGGTGGCACACCCGCGAAGCAATGGGCAGGCCGAACGAGCCAACGCGGAGGTCCTGAGAGGCCTCAAGACCAGGACATTCAAGAAGAAGCTGGAGGCCTGCGGCAGAGGCTGGTATGATGAGCTCCAGTCCGTGTTGTGGTCCATCCACACAACCGCAACCAAACCAACTGGGGAGACCCCGTTCTTCCTGGTCTATGGAGCCGAAGCAGCCCTTCCTCACGAGGTCAGGCATCGCTCCGCGCGGGTCCTGGCGTTCGACGAGGCGCGGCAGGACGCCATGCGGGGGATGGACCTCGTGCTAGGGGAGGGACGGCGCCGGGAAGCCGCGCTGCGAGCAGCAAGGTACCAACAGGCGCTACGATGATATCACTGCCGCAACATCCGCCCCAGGACCCTCAAGGTAGGAGACCTCGTACTCAGGCGGGTTCTCTCCAGGGAGGGGCTGCACAAGCTCTCTCCCATGTGGGAGGGCCCGTTCAAGGTTGTTCATGTTTCCAGGCCAGGCTCTGTGCGCTTGGAGACTCAAGAGGGGGAGCCGATCCAGAATGCGTGGAACATCCAGCACCTCCGGAGGTTCTACCCCTAAAAGGCCCAGAGCCTGTGAAGCAAGGCGAGTGCCTGTGAAGACCTTCCCTTTTTGGAAAAGGCCCAGAGCCTGTGAAGCAAGACGAGTGCCTGTGAAGACCTTCCCTTTTTGGAAAAGGCCCAGAGCCTGTGAAGCAAGGCGAGTGCCTGTGAAGACCTTCCCTTTTTGGAAAAGGCCCAGAGCCTGTGAAGCAAGGCGAGTGCCTGTGAAGACCTTCCCTTTTTGGAAAAGGCCCAGAGCTTGTGAAGCAAGGCGAGTGCCTGTGAAGCTATCGCGTTTTGGAAAAGGCCCGGAGCCTGTGAAGAAAGGCCAATGCCTGTGAAGCTCGCCGCCCCGTGACACTCTCACGTAATAATGAGTGGGGTTGTACACGCCCCGGAGTCTCAGGAGCGCCGGCCTCAGGCCCTGGGGCTCCCTCGCACGCCTAGTGGCAGCACTTATCTCCACGTTGGTGAGAAGACGTCGAAGACTAGATTAGGTGCCGGACGCGCCTTTTTCATTTGCTTTCCATAGTTGACGTGTTTACTTGCATTTGAAGTCTTATTGAAGTTGTCATTGTTGCTGATTTGTGGTTCGTCGATTTTCACTCCTCGCTTTGGTTTCTCTCATAAACGACCTCACGAGGGATGGTACTCAAACGTCCCTGCGAGCGTTTCTGCTCTAGCCACTGGAAGGTTTCATGGCCCGGGCACGTTACAGGAGCACCCCTCTAGTCTGTGCCCCTCGAGCACCGTGATGCACACACAGGGCCCGGGTCGGTCGCCCCCCCTGCAGGGGTCAAAGACTATCTACGCATAGGCGTGTAGCTAAGAGGCGCAAAAATAAGATCAAGGTAATGGCTAAAACGGCAATAATTCCCAACACGCCCCAGCGGGGCTCCATGCAACTGTTTTGTCTTACATAGGAAACAAAAGGAAAAGGGAAGGACGAGCCCGGCGCAGCCCTCCTCACATCAGCCGACGGAGGCGACCCGGGCAGCCTCCGGGCCTCAGGAAGACTCCCTCGCGCGCTTCACCGGGGCACGACGGCGGGCGGACGAGCCATCACCTCCCAAGCAAGCTCGACGGCGCGGGGGTTGACTGCGGCCACCGCTGGAGGAGTCGCTTGAGGAAGAGTTGACGAAGCTTGGGGAGTCTCGGGCGCCGCCATCCGCGTGGGCGCTATGTCCTCCATCACCGTCGGAGCGGGGCCCCCGACCGCGGTCGTCGTCCTCAGGGCAACACCCCGCACGGCGACCATCTTCCCCAAACACCCTCACATAGAGGGTGGTGTCGCCGTCAAACCTGAAGTGCAGGGTGCACCGGTGCCCCAGGTCGCGAGCGCGGGCGAACACCTGCCAGCCACGAGTTAAGGCCAAGCCCCCGTTGGCGGAGACCTCCAACGCGGCCCACGAGGACCTGCTGCAGTAGCCCTCTGCCTAGAGCCAGAGGCCACTAGGAGCACCGACCGGGAGTTCACCAAGGAGGAAGCGAGGGAGTTGGAGCCGGGCGCTAGTCGGCTCCGCCGACCAGACGACGAACTCCGGCAGCACCTGCGCAGCGCGAAAGCGCGGCCTGGGGGAGCGCGCGACCCAAGCGCGTCCCTCGGCCACAGCGGCTCGCCCGCCGCCGCGCTGGGAGCCGCCACCATGACCACCAAACGCTACCGGGGCGGCCACCAGATGCTTCCGAGGGCGCCACCGCGCTTGGGCGGGGGAGAGGCAAGATCGACCTGGAGGGCTTTCCCCTTCTCCGCAGCCGAGTACCTCCTCGATGGAGCCATCACACCAAGGCGGGGCAAGGATTGAGGCAACGGAGAAAACAAGAAGAGATGGACTGGAAGGGCACGCGCCGTGCCGTACTTATAGCCGGCGAAGGCCAACCGCCGGCCTCCACGATCATAGGTAATTATGACACGATCTGCATGCAGGGACTTGTCCAACTCGCGTGATCACCGAGGCGTCGTGGGGAAGTGGAGACGCCCATGTCCCATCAACCGCCACGCGGCGCCTAAGGCCGCAGGCTATTAGGGCCCGCGGCGCTTCGCCCTTGCCCTTTCGCCTCTCGGCACGGCCAAGTCCATGCGCGCCTTGGGCCGGGGGGCAACTGTCGGCGTTCTGGGAACGGGGGTCACCAGACTTGCCTGCCTGCAGCCTGCGGCGTGGCTGAAAGGAGGCCCAGCATGGCCCATCTTCATCAACACAAGACTCAAGACCCTCGCGAGGGGCCAAGCCTCGCGGGGCGGACGACACGGCGCATCCCCAGGCGCAGCCTCCTCAGGCTGGCTCGCGAGGAGGCGGAGAAATCAAGGCGGCGTACCTCGTGAGGTGCCCATGACGCAAGCCATGACGACTCAGGGCGCCAGGCGGGCGCCAGCGCGCGCAGCGTCCTTCTTTCCTCTTTGGTGCAAAGGGGGCAAGCGCAGCCGCGGAGTACCGAGGCATCAGGCAAAGGTTGCCATTTCGGTGCAATGAGACCAAGACCAGGCGGACTACGAGACGGAGGTCACCATGGAGCCCAGCACGGCGTCACCGCAGAGCCTTTCGCAGGCGAAGACCGACTTTAGTCAGGATAAGTGTACTTGCCGTCCCCCTTCAAATTGGCCCGCCATTGTTGGCCCCCTTCCCGCTCGATATTTGGGAAGAGGACCACGGCCTCTATAAATAGGACCAGCCACTCGCATAGCAAGGGGTTGGTTGGTCCGGCTAGCAAGCAAAGAGAGTGAGTGAGAGAGAGAGAGAGAAGGGTGACTGAACTCCTCCTAGCGGTTCATTGCCCCAGCCAAGAACAGACCCTCGCGAGGCTGTTCTTCCTTGTATCGTTCATCATCATCAGCCCCAAGAGGCAATCCACCCACCACACACTGGAGTAGGGTATTACACCACAATGGTGGCCCGAACCAGTATAAACCTTGTGTCTCTCGTGCAGTTCTTTTAGTAGTTTAGATCTTTGTGAGACGTGGAGGTAGAAGGCGTGATCTCCGCGCGCACCCTAGTGTTCGAACCTTAAGGGTCTGCCGGAACCCGTGATCCAACAGTTTTAACTAAAACATTTGCGATGAGCGTTTTATATTTAAAAAGCGAATTAAACTGCAGCTTGGGCGCCATTAATGGAGAGGATACAAGCAAGGCAGGCGGCCATGGAAGTCAAAGGGCTCGCTTCCCAGTGAGCTTGCGCAGCGTACAGCTCGCACGCTTCCCGGTGAGCCTGCACACTCAAGGACAGCTTGCACGCCTCTCGGCCAGCCTGCGCACCGGACGATGCTTGCACGCCTCCCGTTCAGTCAAGGTCAAGCAGCTGTCTGCACAACACCTCCTACAACCATTAAAACCAAGACACATGGCGTCACGTGAATGGTTAACAGAATTCTGGATTTACTAGAATTTAAAAACCAGGCATCTCAATGTTTTGCCGGCAATCAACGGTGCCCTAGTGTTTGAAATTCATTCCCATTTCTTGCATGGGACCTAAGCATACACCCATGGACACAGATTTGATTTTTCAACCAATTTATATGCACTGGAGCATGTGCATGTAGTTCAAATTTGAATTATGCACATAAATGCATTGAAAACTCAGTTAATTCATAAAAATGTCCAAACGAACCCTGAAAAATCACACAACACTCCTGTTGTTCTATGTTGACATGAGAATAAAATTTGAAAGCAATAAGAGGCAATGGATACCGTTTCGTCCACAAAGGTGGGACGTTCCCTACCGAAAACCATCATGCTTGTTGTGAGAAGCTCCGGTTTGTGAGAAGCATGTACCCAAACCTGCCCCACATGGGACAAAATTTGTACCACTGCATGTTGATGCCGCTCCATAATAGCATGCCAAGTTTCATGAATTTCAAACGAGTTTTGGATTTACTAGAATTTAATAACCATACATCTCAATGTTTTGCCGGCAATCAACGGTGCCCTAGTGTTTGAAATTCATTCCCATTTCTTGCATGGGACCTAAGCATGCACCCAAGGACACATATTTGAATTTTCAACCAATTTATATGCACTGGAGCATGTGCATATAGTTCAAATTTGAATTATGCACATAAATGCATTGAAAACTTAGTTAATGCATAAAAATGTCCAAACGAACCCTGAAAAATCACAAAAATTCACACAACACTCCTGTTGTTCTATGTTGACATGAGAAAAAAAATTCAAAGCAATAAGAGGCAATGGATATTGTTTCATCCACAAAGGTGGGACGTTCCGTACCGAAAAAAATCGTGCTTGTTGTGAGAACCTCTACTTTGTGAGAAGCATATACCCAAACCTGCCCCAAATGGGACACAATTTGTACCACGGCATATTGATGCCGCTCGATGATAGCATGCCAAGTTTCATGAATTTCATACGAGTTTTGGATTTACTAGAATTTTAAAACCATGCATCTCAATGTTTTACCGGCAATCAACGGTGCCCCGGTGTTTGAAATTCATTCCCATTTCTTGCATGGGACCTAAGCATGCACCCAAGGACACATATTTGATTTTTCAACCAATTTATATGCACTAGAGCATGTGCATGTAATTCAAATTTGAATTATGCACATAAATGCATTGAAAACTCAGTTAATGCATAAAAATGTCCAAACAAACCCCAAAAAATCACAAAAATTCACACAACACTCCTATTGTTCTATATTGACATGAGAAAAAAATTGAAAGCAATAATAGGCAATGGATATCGTTTCGCCCACAAAGGTGTGACGTTCCCTGCCGAAAACCATCGTGCTTGTTGTGAGAAGCTCCGCTTTGTGAGAAGCATATACCCAAACCTGCCCCAAATGGGACAAAATTTGTACCACGACATGTTGATGCCGCTCCATGATAGCATACCAAGTTTCAAGAATTTCAGACGAGTTTTGGATTTACTAGAATTTAAAAACCATGCATCTCAATGTTTTGCCAGCAATCAACGGTGCCCCCGTGTTTGAAATTCATTCCAATTTCTTGCATGGGACCTAAGCATGCACCCAAGGACACAGATTTGATTTTCCAACCAATTTTTATGCACTGGAGCTTGTGCTTGTAGTTCAAATTTGAATTATGCACATAAATGCATTGAAAATGTTAATCCATAAAAATGTCCAAACGAACCCTGAAAAATCACAAAAATTCACACAACACTCCTGTTGTTCTATGTTGACACGAGAAAAAATGAAAGCAATAAGAGGCAATGAATATTGTTTCGTCCACAAAGGTGGGACGTTCCCTACCGAAAACCATCATGCTTGTTATGAGAAGCTCCGGTTTGTGAGAAGCATATACCCAAACTTGCCCCAAACGGGACAAAATTTGTACCACGGCATGTTGATGCCACTCCATGATAGCATGCCAAGTTTCATGAACTTCAGACGAGTTTTGGATTTACTAGAATTTTAAAACCACGCATCTCAATGTTTTGCCGGCAATCAACGGTGCCTCGGTGTTTGAAATTCATTCTCATTTCTTGCATGGGACCTAAGCATGCACCCAAGGACACATATAGTATTTTTCAACCAATTTATATGAACTGGAACATGTGCATGTAGTTCAAATATGAATTATGCACATAAATGCATTGAAAACTGTGTTAATGCATAAAAATGTCCTAACGAACCCTAAAAAATCAGAAAAATTCACACAACACTCCTGCTGTTCTATGTTGACACGAGAAAAAAATTGAAATTAATAAGAGGCAATGGATATCGTTTCGTCCACAAAGGTGGGACGTTCCCTACCGAAAACCATCATGCTTGTTGTGAGAAGCTCCGGTTTGTGAGAAGCATATACCCAAACCTGCCCAAAATGGGACAAAATTTGTACCACGATATGTTGATACCGCTCCATGATAGCATGCCAAGTTTCATGAATTTCAGACAAGTTTTGGATTTACTAGAAACCATGCAACTTAATGTTTTGCCGGCAATCAACGGTGCCCCGGTGTCTGAAATTCAGTCACATTTCTTGCATGGGACCTAAGCATGCATCCAAGGACACAAATTTGTTTTTTCAAACCATTTATATGCACTAGAGCATGTGCATGTTGTACAAATTTGAATTATGCACATAAATGCATTGAAAACTCAGTTAATGCATACAAATGTCCAAACGAACCTCGAAAAATCACAAAAAATCACACAACACTCCTGTTGTTCTATGTTGACACGAGAAAAAAAATTGAATGTAATAAGAGGCAATGGATATTGTTTCGTTCGCAAAGGTGGGACATTCCCTACCGAAAACGATCATGCTTATTGTGAGAAGCTCCGGTTTGTGACAAGCATATACCCAAACCTGCCCCAAATGGGACAAAATTTATACTACGGCATGTTGATGCCGCTCCATGATAGCATGCCAAGTTTCATGAATTTCAGACGAGTTTTGTATTTACTAGAATTTAAAAACCATGCATCTCAATGTTATGCCGGCAATCAACGGTGCCCCGGTGTTTGAAATTCATTCCCATTTCTTGCATGCGACCTAAGCATGCTCCCAAGGACACATATTTGATTTTTCAACAAATTTGTATTCCCTGGAGCATGTGCATGTAGTTCAAAATTGTATTATGCACATAAATGCATTAAAAACTCAGGTAATGCATAAAAATGTCCAAACAAACCCCAAAAAATCAAAAAAACATCACACAAAACTCCTGTTGTTCTTTGTTGACACGAGAAAAATTTGAAAGCAATAAGAGGCAATGGATATCGTTTCGTCCATAAAGGTGGGACATTCCGTACCGAAAACCATCATGCTCGTTGTGAGAAGCTCCGGTTTGTGAGAAGCATATACCCAAACCTGCCCCAAATGGGACAAAATTTGTACCACGACATGTTGATGCCGCTCCATAATAGCATGCCAAGTTTCATGAATTTCAGACGAGTTTTGGTTTTACTAGAATTTCAAAACCATGCATCTCAATATTTTGTCGAAAATCAACCCCGGTGTTTGAAATTCATTCCAATTTCTTGCATGGGACCTAAGCATGCACCCAAGGACACAGATTTGATTTTTCAACGAATTTATATGCTCTAGAGTATGTGCATGTAGTTCAAATTTGAATTATGCACATAAATGCATTGAAAACTTAGTTAATGCATAAAAATGTCCAAACAAACCCCGAGAAATCATAAAAATTCACAAAAAACTCCTGTTGTTCTATGTTGACATAGGAAAAAAATTGAAAGCAATAAGAGGCAATGGACATCGTTTCGTCCACAAAGGTGGGACGTTCCCTACCGAAAACCATCATGCTTGTTGTGGGAAGCTCCGATTTGTGAGAAGCATATACCCAAAACTGCCCCAAATGGGACAAAATCTGTACCACGGCATGTTGATGCCGTTCCTTGATAGCATGCCAAGTTTCATGAATTTCAGACGAGTTTTGGATTTACTAGAATTTAAAAACCATGCATCTCAATGTTTTGCCGGCAATCAACGGTGCCCCGGTGTTTGAAATTCATTCCCATTTCTTGCATGGGACCTAAGCATGCACCCAAGGACACAGATTTGATTTTTCATCCAATTTATATGCACTGGAGCATGTGCATGTAGTTCAAATTTAAATTATGCACATAAATGCATTGAAAATTTAGTTAATGCATAAAAATGTCCAAACGAACCCCAAAAAATCACAAAAAATCACATAACACTCCTGTTGTTCTATGTTGACATGAGAAAAAAATTTGAAAGCAATTAGAGGCAATGGATATCGTTTCATCCACAAAGGTGGGACATTCCCTACCGAAAACCATCATGATTGTCGTGACAAGCTTCTGTTTGTGAGAAGCATATACACAAACCAGCCCCAAATGGGACAAAATTTGTACCACGACATGTTGATGCCGCTCCATGATAGCATGCCAAGTTAATGAATTTCAGACGAGTTTTGGATTTACAAGAATTTAAAAACCCATGCATCTCAATGTTTTGCTGGCAATCAATGGTGCCCCGGTGTTTGAAATTCATTCCCATTTCTTGCATGGGACCTAAGCATGCACCCAAGGACACAGATTTTATTTTTTAACCAATTTATATGCACTAGAGCATGTGCATGTAGTTCAAATTTGAATTATGCACATAAATGCATTGAAAACACAGTTAATGAATAAAAATGTCCAAACGAACCCTGAAAAATCACTAAAATTCACACAAAATTCATGTTGTTCTATGTTGACACGAGAAAAAAATTGAAAGCAATAAGAGGCAATGGATATCATTTCGTCCACAAAGGTGGGACGTTCCCTACTGAAATCCATCATGCTTGTTGTGAGAAGCTCTTGTTTGTGATAAGCATATACCCAAACCTGCCCCCAAAAGGGACAACATTTTTACCACAGCATGTTGATGCCGCTCCATGATAGCATGCCAAGTTTCATGAATTTTAGACAAGTTTTGGATTTTCTAGAATTTAAAAACCATGGATCTCAATGTTTTGCCGGCAGTCAACGGTGCCCTAGTGTTTGAAATTCATTCCCATTTCTTGCATGGGGCCTAAGCATGCACCCAAGCACATAGATTTGATTTTTCAACCAATTTATTTGCACTAGACCATGTGCATGTAATTCAAATTTGAATTATGCACATAAATGCATTGAAAACTCAGTTAATGCATAAAAATGTCCAAACGAACCCCGGAAAAACACAAAAAATCACACAACACTCCTGTTGTTCTATGTTGACACGAGAAAAAAAATGGAAAGCTATAAGAGGCAATGGATATCGTTTCGTCCACAAAGGTGGGACGTTCCCTACCAAAAACCATCATGCTTGTTGTGAGAAGCTCCGGTTTGTGAGATGCATATACCCAAACCTGCCCCAAATGGGACAAAATTTGTACCACGAAATGTTGATGCCGCTCCATGATAGCATGCCAAGTTTCATGAATTTTAGACGCGATTTGGATTTACTAGAATTTAAAAACCACGCATCTCAATGTTTTGCCGGCAATCAACGGTGCCCCGGTGTTTGAAATTCATTCTCATTTCTTGCATGGGACCTAAGCATGCACCTAAGGACACATATTTGATTTTCCAACCAATTTATATGCACTGGAGCATGTGCATGTAGTTCAAATTTGAATTATGCACATAAATGCATTGAAAACTCAGTTAATGCATAAAAATGTCCAAACGAACCCCGAAAAATCACAAAGAAAAACACAACACTCCTGTTGTTCTATGTTGACACGAGAAAAAAATTTGAATGCAATAAGAGGCAATGGATATCGTTTCGTCCACAAAAGTCGGACGTTCCCTACCAAAATCCATCATGCTTGTTGTGAGAAGCTTCGGTTTTGTGAGAAGCATATACCCAAACCTGCCCCAAATGGGACAAAATTTGTACCAGGACATGTTGATGCCGCTCCATGATAGCATGCCAAGTTTCATGAATTTCAGACGAGTTTTGGATTTACTAGAATTTAATAACCATGCATCTCAATGTTTTGACGGCAATCAATGGTGCCCATCAGCCCATGTGTTTGAAATTCATTCCCATTTCTTGCATGGGACCTAAGCATGCACCGAAGGACACATATTTGATTTTTAAACCAATTTATATGCACTGGAGCATGTGCATGTAGTTCAAATTTGAATTATGCACATAAAGGCATTGAAAACTCAGTTAATGCATAAAAAGTCCAAACAAACCCTGAAAAATCACAAAAATTCACACAACACTCCTGTTGTTCTATGTTGACACGAGAAAAAAATTGAAAGAAATAAGAGGCAATGCATATCGTTTCGTCCACAAAGGTGGGACTTTCCCTACCAAAAACCATCATGCTTGCGAGAGTGGCACAACAGCTGTCCGTTCTGTAGCGGCGGCCTTAGCCCTGATGGAGGCCGCCCACGCCCAGCTGCTGGCGGTCACCACACAAATCGAACGAAACTTCTCCGACAACGGTCGGCAACCCATGGCCGAAGAGCTGGCAATCGCCGAGAGCGTTCGAGCAGCCGTTCGTTTTAACGCCGCATACCTTGCATCGACGGAGCCCGTCCAAGCCCAGATCGCGTCCGCCCACGCCCTACTCGTGGCGGCCTTTTCCAAAGAGATGGCGGACACAGATGGCAAGATGCTTACCGAGTATGGTGTGATGGATGCCATGGAGCCCCTTCCCCAGGAGACCGTCAGGCGCGAGCTGGACATGGAGGCGGCGGCGGAGTTCGACGAGCACCAGCCGTAGTAGTACTCTATGTTTTGCTTAATTAAGAGCGCCGGTATTTAATTTGTTAGAGTAATGTTTAGGTCAGCTAGCTATGCTTAATTGCCGAACTTGCTCGATTAAGAAGTGTGGGTGTGCTGTAGTCTCCTTTGTGTACACAAATTATGCAATGATGTGGATGACCACTGTAACCATGGAAATTCGAACCAAAACTTTTGACGTTCAACCTCATCACACACGGGTTAAGCTATCTGAATCATTTGTGATGTCCACATATCGGACACAGTTCTGAATAAGGGACCATGTCTGATGACACTTTGCGCACCAGTTTTTTGGCTGAAGCGATTCCAAATTTTTGGCTTCCACAGAAATATCTACCTCCCCGCCCCCTCCCCTTACCAAAAGCCACATTTCCCCTCTTTTCGTCTTCCTTTCCAAGTTGAAACCTTCACTCCTTGCTTGCAGGACCGCTGCCTCCTCGCCGGCGACCCTCCTTCACGCTGCTCGGCCTCCTCTATCCAGGCAGGTAATAATCCACACCCGACCCCCATCGTCCTCCTCCTTCCACATCCCACATGCCCCGACCGCCGGCGCGAGCGTGACACCTTCCACCCAAATCACCAACCCCTCCACCAAATAAGCGCCGGCCTAAGCCATGGTGCACGCAGTATAGCTAGGACCTCAAGGAGCATTTGGTAGCGGAGAAGCAAATCGCGGCCGCACGCACGGATGAGTTCACGATGGCTGCCATTCGTGCTGACCCCTAGATCTTGGAGGAGCACCTTGCCAATTGCTAGCTGCACCGGTTAAGCATGCTCGGTTTACCCATTGCGTGTGCTGCTCCTGCCTTTCCTTCACAAAATCTAGTGAATTGTGCTATCTAATTTCACCATGCAATCTGTTGCTCTAGTGTATATGTTCTATATGTCATGCAGTGTGGTGCTCACTTATTAATTGTTTTGTTAATTAGTTGTCATATTCTGTTAACTGTTTGGTTCAATTCTGCAAATGTGATGTTCAATTCTTTGGGCTGCAA
This sequence comes from Triticum monococcum, assembly GCA_034509565.1. Taxonomy (NCBI): domain Eukaryota; kingdom Viridiplantae; phylum Streptophyta; class Magnoliopsida; order Poales; family Poaceae; genus Triticum; species Triticum monococcum. The sequence continues at coordinate 238,925,683 of CM067843.1, forward strand.
TTTTGTATTGTCTTCCATGTGAGAAATAAATCGAATTTATCTTTACAAAATTGTGGGTGCATTCTATTATTGTATACCATGTGAGGAATAAATTGAATTTGGCTGTAGTAAATACACGAGAAACAAATACAATTGCTACAATTGGTTGTAGTTAACTCTTTGGTTAACTCCTTGATCTTCTATTAGGAGTATGTTATATTGTGCAATGTGGTGCTCAGTTAATGTTTGGTTCATTTGTTGTGGTGTTTAGTTAACTGCTTGGTTCAACGTTATATTGTGCAATGTGGTGCTCAGTTAATGTTTGGTTCATTTGTTGTGGTGTTTAGTTAACTGCTTGGTTCAATTCCGTAATGCGATGTCCAATTGTCGTGGGTAGAATTTTGTATTGTTGTGCATGTGAGGAATAAATCGAATTTGGTTGCACTTAATACATGAGAAACATATACAAGTGCTATATTTCCTAGTTCTTAATCATGCTTGGTTTGGGTAAATGGATTTTCTGTATGGCTTCAACTAATCTGATGAATATGCAATGTGCTTATTTTTCATCAGCATATTTTACTGATAGCATGCGAACCCTTACTTAACCTGATGACTAACTACCTTATATGTGTTGCAGGAAAACAATGGGAAGCACTGAGGTTTACAATCGAGGTTAGCACGTGCATGGTCCGTTGTCTAATAGCACATTATTGTGCAATTGCGGGAACCATCCTAATATTTTGATTTTTAACAATTTGGTCTAGCAGATGTAGGTCCTGCTGTCAGAGGTTTTGACCCACTGTACAACCCTTTTGCATACGGGGAAATGAGTTGTCCATGAATATCAATCAAATCAAGAAACTCAGAAAGATTGTTAGGATAAAGAAATTAGCGACAAAAAACAACAAGATCTTTGTCTGCACAATGAAGAAGAACCAGTTCACTACAAGATGGTACTAACTATTATACCTTGCCTTTTTTATTCCTTTGCCCCATTTCCAATATAGATAAGATATTTATGCACACCCTTGTTTTCAAGCCTTTCCAAAGCAATTCACTGATGATTACCTCTCAAACCACCTCTATGGTCAGGAGGCGAGGAAGGTTTTCATACAACACCCATGGTTCAATATTGAAGTGTTCCTGAAGAGGTCGAAGGACGGACGGTCAATCATCCACAGGCACTGGTCTAAAGTTGCAAAGACCTTCAACATGAATGAAGGCTCAATATTCACCTTCCGCTTCAGCATTTTTCCAGATGAGATGCATCTGTCTATATACCGTCCATGATGCTAATTTCGAAAGGTTCTACATGTTGCATGTGGAACTTGCTGCTGGTGCAGTTGTGTAATGGGGTTGCTGAGTGCTGAAGCTATAACATGTTGTACTCTGATGTATTTCAATTATAAAATAATGCTTCCTTAATATGGAAATTAAATATATTGTGTGCATTTTAAAGAGAAAGTCGCGTGTGATTGTTCATTGATCCAACACGGTTTATTCTCAGAAACTGTGTGCATTGCCAGAGGTCATCGCCCATGGTATTTTTTCAACAACCGTTTGCAATATCAAACCCCAATTAGCCTACTAATGGCGAATTAGCCTGCTAATTGGGTTTTGATATTGCAAACGGTTGTTGAAAAAATACTGTGGGCGATGACCTCAGGCAACGCATACGATTTCTAGGAATAAACCGTGTTGGATCAATGAACAATCACACAAGACTTTCTCTTGAAAAATGTTTGCGTTAGGCCACCTTGCGCAAACGTTTACCACGTAAAACTGTGTGTCATGGACAGCCTTTGTCACACAGTTTCGTCTATGGACCGTGTGTGCTACATTCAATAACGCAAACGATTTAACAGGAAAAATTATGTGTGATGTACCTATGAACGGAAACATTTTCCTTGGAGCGACTGTGTGGGATGTGCATACGAACGGAAACGTTTAGCGGGGACTGACTGTGTGGGATGTACTTGCGATCGGAAACAATTTCGTTGTAGAATTGTATTTTTTTAGCTTTATTGTACATATTTCCATATTTGAGTGCTCGCGGGTCGCACACGACCTCATTTTGCCGAACGTGTGTGCCAGGAGAGCATATCCCCGACGGTTTCTGGATCGTGTAGGAAGGACCCTCTATCACCCACACTCACTTGGCGACGGTTCCAAATGACGTCGCGAAAAGGAGTAAAAAAACTGTTTGTTTAGGACCGACGCGCACCAGTGCTTGTGCGCAGGCTTCTTGGGCATAGCCTTCTTGGGCTTGCTGGTAGAGGCCTCAGCAGCAGCAGCAGCAGAGTCCTCAGCAGCGGCAGCAACAGAGTCTTCATTAAATTTCCTCACTGCCATTTTAGCCAACTTGGCTTGCCGGTTGGCCCATTCATCTGGATAGATCTCACCATGCTTGAGGCTAGTGGGATCAGCAATTTGGTCTGGTGCCAATGGAGGTCTTGGGTAAGGAGGGTGTAAAGCGAATTTCTTCATGTATTTTAGAGTTACATATCTGTACTCCCTCCATTCTCGTGCCCATCTCCTTTCGATCCTCTGTATGCGCACCTTGCGCTGATTCTTGTTCTCCTTGCCATGTTTGGCTTCATCAGGAGTGCAATATTCCTCATAGATGTCATCTAGAATCTCAAAGGCGGTGTTTACTTCCAATTTCTTCCCTCCCTTCTGAGGTCTCTTGCCATCAGCCATTTTCTTCAGGTGAGGAATTTGAACAACAGAATTCTCTGAAGAGGTATGCAATTTGTCTTCGAGGAATGCTGCAAATGAGTTAAGTTGATGAGAATCTAGTGATTCAGCAGCGGACATGTGTACCTTGGAACAGAGTATAGGTGCGAAGAATTTGGACAGGTCACATGCGTTCTCAGAAGTTTTTCAAAAGAAACAAGTTTGAGGAATTTGACCAGGAGTGTCTTGAGGAATTTCACTAAGCGGTCTTTGACTTAGGTTCCAGAGTTGTATGGATTGAAAATCCACACAACTGAGGAATCTTGAAGAAGAACATTGGTTAGAGAAATAGATTAAGAACAAATGCATGTGAGGTGTTTAACTAATGGGGAAGTTGAAGAATAAACACCTTTTGAAGATTTTGTGAAAATCATCAGAATCAACAAGGGTGGTAAAATGGATTTTATTTACCCTTGACGAAGAACACGACGAACTGGGAGGTATAGATGGGAAGTTCGTCCGTTCAGATCTTCCACGCCCTAACTCGGCGGCGGAAGACAGTTACGGTGGCGGCGAAGTGAAGATTTCCGTGGCCGGCACGAGTACGACGGTGACGAGGTCAAGGCAGTGAAGCTCTTCATCACTGACGACGATGGAGAGTAGCGGCGGCGCTAGGTATGAGAGCTCGATCGAGGGGAGTGACGTCGAGCAGGGTAAATGTAGTCTGAGGAGGGTGAGGGGTATTTATAGCCAAGGTGAAAAACCGCTCGTCCGAGAAAATTGGACGAACGTGCCCCTGACCCTTCTCATCCTAGCAACATGTGTCACCCATGCACAATGAGGTGGAGATCTTGTGAGATCGTGGGTGAATAGAATAATCATATCGTGGGATGTGGAACTGTGACGCCCCCGATTCAATCGTACACTAATCATACACGCAAACATGTACGATCAAGATCAGGGACTCACGGGAAGATATCACAACACAACTCTACAAATAAAATAAGTCATACAAGCATCATATTACAAGCGAGGGGCCTCGAGGGCTCGAATACAAGAGCTCAATCATAGACGAGTCCGCGGAAGCAACAATATCTGAGTACAGACATAAGTAAACAAGTTTGCCTTAAGAAGGCTAGCACAAACTGGGATACAAATCGAAAGAGGCGCAGGCCTCCTGCCTGGGATCCTCCTAACCACTCCTGGTCGTCGTCAGCGGGCTGCACGTAGCAGTAGGCATCTCTCGAGTAGTAGTAGTAGTCGTCGACGGTGGCGTCTAGCTCCTGGGCTCCAACGTCTGGTCGCAGCAATCGGGTATAGAAAGGGGGAAAAGAGGGAGCAAAGCAACCGTGAGTACTCATCCAAAGTACTCACAAGCAAGGAGCTACACTACATATGTATGCATTGGTATCAAATGGAATAAGGGTATCATATGTGGACTGAACTGCAGAATGCCGGAATAAGAGGGGGATAGCTAGTCCTATCGAAGACTACGCTTCTGGTAACCTCCTTCTTACAGCGGGAGAAGAGAGTAGATGGTAAGTTCACCAAGTAGCATCGTGTAGCATAATCCTAACCGATGATCCTCCCCTCGTCACCCTGTGAGAGAGCGATCACTGGTAGTATCTGGCACTTGGAAGGGTGTGTTTTATTAAGTATCCGGTTCTAGTTGTCATAAGGTCAAGGTACAACTCCAAGTCGTCCTGTTACCGAAGATCACGGCTATTCAAATAGATTAACTTCCCTGCAGGGGTGCACCACATAACCCAACACGCTCGATCCCATTTGGGCGGACAGACTTTCCTGGGTCATGCCCGGCCTCGGAAGATCAACACGTCGCAGCCCTACCTAGGCACAACAGAGAGGTCAGCACGCCGGTCTAAATCCTATGGCGCAGGGTTCTGGGCCCATCGCCCATTGCCACCTGCACATTGTGTACGCGGCCGGTGAGCAGACCTAGCCTCCCTTATACAAGAGTAGGTGTTCCAGTCCAACCCGGCGCGCGCCGCTCAGTCACTGACGTCACGAAGGCTTCGGCTGATACCACGACGTCGAGTGCCCATAACTGTCCCCGCGTAGATGGTTAGTGCGTATAGGCCATTAGCCAGACTCAAATCAAATACCAAGATCTCGTTAAACGTGTTAAGTATCTGTGAACGCCGACCAGGGCCAGGCCCACCTCTCTCCTAGGTGGTCTCAACCTGCCCTGTCGCTCCGCCAAAAAGTAGCAGTCGGGGGCCGTCGGGAACCCAGGCCCACCTCTACCGGGATGGAGCCACCTGCCCCTTCAGCCCCCATCTCCGTACGGTATCATGTGTAATGTAATAGTATAAAGTATATAGTATATGCCCAGGTGATCACGGCCCAGTAGTATAGCATGGCAGACGGACAAGAGTGTAGGGCCACTGATGGAACACTAGCATCCTATACTAAGCATTTAGGATTGCAGGTAAAGGTAACAATAGTAGTAGCAAGGACAGGCTATGCATCAGGATAGGATAACGGAAATCAGTAACATGCTACACTACTCTAATGCAAGCAGTAGAAAGAGAGTAGGCGATATCTGGTGATCAAGGGGGGGGGGGCTTGCCTGGTTGCTCTGGCAAGAGAGAGGGGTCGTCAACACTGTAGTCGTACTAGGTAGCAGCGGCGTCGGTCTCGGTGTCTAGCGAGAGAAGAGGGGGAAGTAACAATAAATATAATGCAAACAAATGCATGACATGACAAGTAGCGGTGCTAGGGGTGCCCTAACGCGGTATGAGGTGGTACTGGTGAAGGGGGGAAACATCCGGGAAAATATCCTCGGTGTTTCGCGTTTTCGGACAGATGAACCAGAGGGGGAAAGTTGCGTGTTTGCTATGCTAGGGATGCGTGGCGGACGAACAGGCTGCGTATCCGGATTTGTCTCGTCATTTTGAGCAACTTTCATGTACAAAGTTTTTCCATCCGAGCTACGGTTTATTTTATATTAATTTTAAAAGATTTGAATCATTTTAGGGTATTTTTAATTATTTAAATCAACATTATCCAGAATAGTGTCTACTGACGTCAGCATGACATCAGTAGTTGACCTGGTCAACCTAACAGGTGGGTCCCACCTGTTAGTGACACATTTAATTATCTAGTTTAATTAACCTAATCAGGATTAATTAGGGGGGTGGGCCCCACTGTCATTGACTAGTTAAATAACTAATAGTAGTTAGTTTAATTAGTTATTTGGTTAAACTTAATCATGATTAATTAGTTTAATTAATTATTTAGTTTAATTAATCAAGATTAATTAAGTTAATTAATTATTTAATTAATTATTATTTTATTCATTATTCATTATTTATTTATTTAAAACCCTTTTTTATTTCGTTCTGGGGGCTGGGCCCCATGCGTCATTGGCCAAAGGCCATACAGGGCGCGGGCGTCGGTTACGGGCGCGCCCCGTTCGGGCGTACGCCCAGGGGCACGCGGGCGTGGGCGCCGGCGGCCACGGCGGTGATGCGCGCAGGGGATCGTCGGAGCCGCCGGAAGCAGAGACGGGTGGCCGGGCATGGAGGGGCGCCGGCGGCCAGGGCTAGCAGCAGAGCAGTAGCGCGCAGCAGCGATGAGGGAGAAGTGCGACGGCAGCAGCATGCGGCAGCGGCAACGCAGCTGCAGCTGTGGCAGCTTGCGTGAGCGGGGAGGCGCGGCCAAGGCACGGCCCGCAGGACGGGCGATCGAGCGCGTCGACCGCGGTGCAGGGGCGCGGCACACGGTGGGAGCGGTTGGCATGCGCGCGCGAGACGGCACGAGCGCGGTGCGGGCGCGGCCACGGCGCGGTGAGCGCGCATCGGACGCGGCCGGAGCGCGTCAACCGCGGTTAAGACCGGCAGGGACCACGGCGACGAGCGCGAGCGCGCGAGGGAGAGGAAGGGAGCGAGGCGGGGCTCACTGGGGCCGTAGGGGTTCAGGGCAGTGGGCTCGACGAAGGTTGGGGACGACGTGCGGCGTGGCGACGAGAAGACGTGGACGACGGGGCAGCCCAGCGGGATTCGGCGTCGGTGGTGGTGCTCCGGTGATGGGCGTCGAGGCGATGGGGTCGGGAGCGGCTTCGGGCTGGTTCGGTGGGGAGGAGGGTTGAGGAGGCGGGCGCTGACGACGGCGAAGCGACTAGGCGGCATCGGGGTTTGGTTCCCCTCGTCGATCCAGATCGGATCAGGAGGTGGGGGCTGACGAGGAGGAGTGGGGGGAGTGGTTGATGGCTAGGGTTGGACCGGGGGGAGTGGGGGGTTATGGAGAGGACATGGGCCGGTCGGTTGGGCCGGTGGAGGCCAGCTGGGCCACTTGGCCCAGCGGGAGGGGGGGCTTTTTCTTTGTTTGTTTCTTTTTTTGTATTTTCTTTCTTTTATTGATTTTCCTTTTCCGTTTTATTTTAGTTCTTTAATAGTTATAGTTTTATAATAAGTTAAAGCCCACACCTAAATTGGAGTTGTAAAAAGTTTTTAGTGACTAAATAAACTAGTTTAATATTTGTTTAGTATTTAAAAGCATTTAAATAATTGTTTTGTCGTTGTTTTACCAACTATAGTGCATTTAAATATTTTACTTAATTATGGGTTCTTCACTGTAATTACCTATGCATTATTTGGCACAAACCGAACATTTTAGTTTTAACATTTGAAAACTTTAATTGTTTGACTTGATTTTGAATTTGAATTTTGTATCGGTTTTTGAACTAACCCGAGATTAACTACAGTGACAGAGGTGACGTGTCATCATTAACGAGGGGTTACTATAGCCTAATTATCCGGGCATCACAATTCTCCTCCACTACAAGAAATCTCGTCCCGAGATTTAAGAGGTAGTGGAAGGGGGAAAGGTTTTGGTTACGAATCTAGCGGGTCTTCTCGGTCTTGGTTGCTCTTCTCGAAGCGGTCGACCCACTATGTTGATGTCTCCATTTCTCTGCTTCATGTCATCATGATGAAGACGGCATCCTTTCTTCGGAAACTCCATCGCAGTTATGAAAGAATAAAGGGGGAGTATTCAGGGAGAACAGACCTCGGCAAGGTTGACTACCTGGTCGATAACATCGGGGAAGGTGGCGGAAGGTAACTCTCGAATTGAAACTTAAGAAAATATCAAGAGCAAAGTAAGGAGGTATCATGGGAAGTTCCGAGCGGGCAGCCAATCATTCGATGCCTGAAATAGGGCGTGAAAGGGGTTCACAGCAACGAGATTAAGTATTGCTTCTGTTACAAGAATAGATCACTAGGAATGTGGCTCGCGAATTGCATACGAAGCCAAGCGCGAGGATTAACTTTGGAAACAGGGTGTATCGGAGAGTTAGGTTTCGATCCTATAGAACTGTGGGTTATGGGCCCACCATGTGGTTAAAAGTAGGAAGGGCGTTGACATCTTGCACGGTCATGTAAGCAAGGCATGTCAGAGAATACCCTGTCAGTAATGTTGGCATCAACATCGGTACCAAGGGCAAGGGACGAAGAGAACCATTTTCCTGCTCGTTGAACAAGGCGGACCAATAGGCAGAGTTCTCGTCCATCGGCGGTTGTCGGAAAGTCATCAACAGTAGAAACAGGGTCTTACTGACAGAGTTGTACACCGAGGTGTTTACATAAGCAGTGAATTATTACTGCTTAGATCATATAGATCACAAGAAAGATCATATAGATCACAAGAAAGATCATATGGATGACATATTGCTGATTGGAAATGATATAGAATTTCTGGATAGCATAAAGGGATACTTGAATAAAAGTTTTTCGATGAAAGACCTCAGGGAAGCTGCTTACATATTAGGCATAAAGATCTATAGAGATAGATCAAGACGCTTAATTGGACTTTCACAAAGCACATACGTTGACAAAATTTTGAAGAAGTTCAAAATGGATCAAGCAAAGAAAGGGTTCTTGCCTGTGTTACAAGGTGTGAAGTTGAGTCAGACTCAATGCCCGACCACTGCAGAAGATAGAGAGAAAATGAAAGATGTTCGCTATGCTTCAGCCATAGGCTCTATCATGTATGCAATGCTGTGTACCAGACCTGATGTGTGCCTTGCTATAAGTCTAGCAGGGAGGTACCAAAGTAATCCAGGAGTGGATCACTGGACAGCGGTCAAGAACATCCTGAAATACCTGAAAAGGACTAGGGATATGTTTCTCGTATATGGAGGTGACAAAGAGCTCACCGTAAGAAGTTACGTTGATGCAAGCTTTGACACTGATCCGGACGATTCTAAATCGCAAACCGGATACGTGTTTACTTTAAACGGTGGAGCTGTCAGTTGGTGCAGTTTTAAACAAAGCGTCGTAGCGGGATCTACATGTGAAGCGGAATACATAGCTGCTTCGGAAGCAGCAAACGAAGGAGTCTGGATGAAGGAGTTCATATCCGATCTAGGTGTCATACCTAGTGCATCGGGTCCAATGAAAATCTTTTGTGACAATACTGGTGCAATTGCTTTGGCAAAGGAATCCAGATTTCACAAAAGGACCAAACACATCAAGAGACGCTTCAACTCCATCCGGGATTTAGTCCAGGTGGGAGACATAGAGATTTGCAAGATACATACGGATCTGAATGTTGCAGACCCGTTGACTAAGCCTCTTCCACGAGAAAAACATGATCAACACCAAAGCTCCATGGGTGTTAGAATCATTACTGTGTAATCTAGATTATTGACTCTAGTGCAAGTGGGAGACTGAAGGAAATATGCCCTAGAGGCAATAATAAAGTTATTATTTATTTCCTTAAAATCATGATAAGTGTTTATTATTCATGCTAGAATTGTATTAACCGGAAACATAATACATGTGTGAATACATAGACAAAACAGAGTGTCACTAGTATGCCTCTACTAGACTAGCTCGTTAATCAAAGATGGTTATGTTTCCTAACCATGAACAAAGAGTTGTTATTTGATTAACGAGGTCACATCATTAGTTGAATGATCTGATTGACATGACCCATTCCATTAGCTTAGCACCCGATCATTTAGTATGTTGCTATTGCTTTCTTCATGACTTATACATGTTCCTATAACTATGAGATTATGCAACTCCCGTTTACCGGAGGAACACTTTGGGTACTACCAAATGTCACAACGTAACTGGGTAATTATAAAGGAGTACTACAGGTGTCTCCAATGGTAGATGTTGGGTTGGCGTATTTCGAGATTAGGGTTTGTCACTCCGAGTGTCGGAGAGGTATCTCTGGGCCCTCTCGGTAATGCACATCACATAAGCCTTGCAAGCACTACAACTAATATGTTAGTTGTTAGATGATGTATTACGGAACGAGTAAAGAGACTTGCCAGTAACGAGATTGAACTAGGTATTGGATACCGACGATCGAATCTCGGGCAAGTAACATACCGTTGACAAAGGGAACAACGTATGTTGTTATGCGGTCTGACCGATAAAGATCTTCGTAGAATATGTAGGAGCCAATATGGGCATCCAGGTCCCGCTATTGGTTATTGACCGGAGACATGTCTCGGTCATGTCTGCATTGTTCTCGAACCGTTGGGTCCGCACGCTTAACGTTACGATGACAGTAATTATGAGTTTATGCATTTTGATGTACCGAAGTTAGTTCGGAGTCCCGGATGTGATCACGGACATGACGAGGAGTCTCGAAATGGTCGAGACATAAAGATTGATATATTGGAAGCCTATATTTGGACATCGGAATTGTTCCGGGTGAAATCGGCATTTTACCGGAGTACCAGGGGGGTTACCGGAACCCCCCGGGGGGTTATTGGGCCAACATGGGCCTTAAGGGAGAAGAGGTGAGGAGGCAAGAGGTGGCCGCGCGCCCCTCCCCTTCCTAGTTCGAATAGGACAAGGGAAGGGGGCCGGCGCCCCCCCCCCTTCCTTCCTCTCTTCCTCCTATTCTCCCCCTTCTCTCCTAGTCCAACTAGGAGTCCTACTCCCGGTGGGAGTAGGACTCCCCTTGGCGCGCCACACCTTGGCCGGCCGCCTCCTCCCCTTGCTCCTTTATATACGGGGGCAGGGGGCACCCCATAGACACACAAGTTGATCCACGTGATCTATTCCATAGCCGTGTGCGGTGCCCCCTGCCACCATATTCCTCGATAATACTATAGCGGAGTTTAGGTGAAGCCCTGCTGCTGTAGTTCATCAAGATCGTCACCACGCCGTCGTGCTGACGGAACTCTTCCTCGATGCTTTGCTGGATCGGAGCCCAAGGATCGTCATCAAGCTGAACGTGTGCTAAGAACTCGGAGGTGCCGGAGTAACGGTGCTTGGATCGGTCGGATCGGGAAGAGGACGTACGACTACTTCCTCTACGTTGTGTGATCGCTTCCGCAGTCGGTGTGCGTTGGTACGTAGACAACACTCTCCCCTCTCATTGCTATGCATCACCATGATCTTGCGTGTGCGTAGGAAAATTTTGAAATTACTACGTTCCCCAACAGTGGCATCCGAGCCTAGGTTTTATGGTTTGATGTTATTTGCACGAGTAGAACACAAGTGAGTTGTGGGCGATACAAGTCATACTGCCTACCAGCATGTCATACTTTGGTTCGGCGGTATTGTTGGACGAGACGATCCGGACCAACCTTACGCGTACTCTTACGCGAGACCGGTTCCCTCGACGCGCTTTGCACATAGATGGCTTGCGGAAGACTGTCTCTCCAACTTTAGTTGAACCAAGTGTGGCTACGCCCGGTCCATGATAAGGTTAAAACGGAGTCTATTTGACGAACTATCGTTGTGGTTTTGATGCGTAGGTCAGATGAGTTCTTACTTAAGCCCGTAGCAGCCACGTAAAACTTGCAACAACAAAGTAGAGGACGTCTAACTTGTTTTTGCAGGGCATGTTGTGATGTGATATGGTCAAGGCATGATGCTGATTTTATTGTATGAGATGATCATGTTTTGTAACCAAGTTATCGGCAACTGGCAGGAGCCATATGGTTGTCGCTTTATTGTATGCGATGCAATCGCGATGTAATGCTTAACTTTATTACTAAGCGGTAGTGGTAGTTGTGGAAGCATAAGATTGGCGAGACGACAACGATGCTACGATGGAGATCAAGGTGTCGCGCCGATGACGATGGTGATCATGACGGTGCTTCGGAGATGGAGATCACAAGCACAAGATGATGATGGCCATATCATATCACTTATATTGATTGCATGTGATGTTTATCTTTTATGCATCTTATCTTGCTTTGATTGACGGTAGCATTATAAGATGATCTCTCACTAAATTATCAAGAAGTGTTCTCCCTGAGTATGCACCGTTGCCAAAGTTCGTCGTGCCCAGACACCACGTGATGATCGGGTGTGATAAGCTCTACGTCCAAATACAACGGGTGCAAAACAGTTGCACACGCAGAATACTCAGGTTATACTTGACGAGCCAAGCATATACAGATATGGCCTCGGAACACGGAGACCGAAAGGTCGAGCATGAATCATATAGTAGATATGATCAACATAACGATGTTCACCATTGAAAACTACTCCATCTCACGTGATGATCGGTTATGGTTTAGTTGATTTGGATCACGTGATCACTTAGAGGATTAGAGGGATGTCTATCTAAGTGGGAGTTCTTAAGTAATTTGATTAACTGAACTTAAACTTATCATGAACTTAGTACCTGATAGTATCTTGCTTGTTTATGTTGATTGTAGATAGATGGCTCGTGTTGTTGTTCCGTTGAATTTTAATGCGTTCCTTGAGAAAGCAAAGTTGAAAGATGATGGTAGCAATTACACAGATTGGGAACGTAACTTGAGGATTATCCTCATTGCTGCACAGAAGAATTACGTCCTGGAAGCGCCGCTGGGTGCCAGGCCTGCTGCTGGAGCAGCGCCAGATGTTATGAACGTCTGGCAGAGCAAAGCTGATGACTACTCGATAGTTCAGTGTGCCATGCTTTACGGCTTAGAATCGGGACTTCAACGACGTTTTGAACGTCATGGAGCATATGAGATGTTCCAGGAGTTGAAGTTGATATTTCAAGCAAATGCCCGAATTGAGAGATATGAAGTCTCCAATAAGTTCTATAGCTGCAAGATGGAGGAGAACAGTTCTGTCAGTGAGCATATACTCAAAATGTCTGGGTATAATAATCACTTGATTCAGATGGGAGTTAATCTTCCAGATGATTGCGTCATTGACAGAATTCTCCAATCACTGCCACCAAGCTACAAGGGCTTCGTGATGAACTATAACATGCAAGGGATGAACAAGACTATTCCCGAGCTCTTCGCAATGCTGAAAGCTGCGGAGGTAGAAATCAAGAAGGAGCATCAAGTGTTGATGGTTAACAAGACCACTAGTTTCAAGAAAAAGGGCAAAGGGGAGAAGAAGGGGAACTTCAAGAAGAACAGCAAGCAAGTAGCTGCTCAGGAGAAGAAACCCAAGTCTGGACCTAAGCCTAAAACTGAGTGCTTCTACTGCAAGCAGACTGGTCACTGGAAGCGGAACTGCCCCAAGTATTTGGCGGATAAGAAGGATGGCAAGGTGAACAAAGGTATATGTGATATACATGTTATTGATGTGTACCTTACTAGAGCTCGCAGTAGCACCTGGGTATTTGATACTGGTTCTGTTGCTAATATTTGCAACTCGAAACAGGGACTACAGAATAAGCGGACGCTAGCAAAGGACGAGGTGACGATGCGCGTGGGAAATGGTTCCAAAGTCGATGTGATCGCGGTCGGCACGCTACCTCTACATCTACCTTCGGGATTAATATTAGACCTAAATAATTGTTATTTGGTGCCAGCGTTGAGCATGAACATTATATCTGGATCTTGTTTAATGCGAGACGGTTATTCATTTAAATCAGAGAATAATGGTTGTTCTATTTATATGAGTAATATCTTTTATGGTCATGCACCTTTGAAGAGTGGTCTATTCTTGTTGAATCTCGATAGTAGTGATACACATATTCATAATGTAGAAGCCAAAAGATTCAGATTTGATAATGATAGTGCAACTTATTTGTGGCACTGCCGTTTAGGTCATATCGGTGTAAAGCGCATGAAGAAACTCCATACTGATGGGCTTTTGGAACCACTTGATTATGAATCACTTGGTAGTTGCAAACCGTGCCTCATAGGCAAGATGACTAAAACACCGTTCTCCGTTACTATGGAGAGAGCAACAGATTTATTGGAAATCATACATACCGATGTATGTGGTCCGATGAATATTTAGGCTCGTGGCGGATATTGTTATTTTCTCACCTTCACAGATGATTTGAGCAGATATGGGTATATCTACTTAATGAAACATAAGTCTGAAACAGTTGAAAAGTTCAAGGAATTTCAGAGTGAAGTTGAAAATCATCGTAACAAGAAAATAAAGTTTCTATGATCTGATCGTGGAGGAGAATATTTGAGTTACGAGTTTGGTGTACATTTGAAAAATTGTGGAATAGTTTCGCAACTCACGCCACCCGGAACACCACAGCATAATGGTGTGTCCGAACGTTGTAATCGTACTTTACTAGATATGGTGCGATCTATGATGTCTCTTACTGATTTACCGCTATCGTTTTGGGGTTATGCTTTAGAGACGGCCGCATTCACGTTAAATAGGGCACCATCAAAATCCGTTGAGACGACGCCTTATGAACTATGGTTTGGCAAGAAACCAAAGTTGTCGTTTCTTAAAGTTTGGGGCTGCGATGCTTATGTGAAAAAGCTTAAACCTGATAAGCTCGAACCCAAATCGGAGAAATGTGTCTTCATAGGATATCCAAAGGAAACTATTGGATACACCTTCTATCACAGATCCGAAGGCAAGACTTTTGTTGCTAAATTCGGAAACTTTCTAGAGAAGGAGTTTCTCTTGAAAGAAGTGAGTGGGAGGAAAGTAGAACTTGACGAGGTAACTGTACCTACTCCCTTATTAGAAAATAGTACATCACAGAAAACTGTTTCTGCGACACCTATACCAATTAGTGAGGAAGCTAATGATGATGATCATGAAAGTTCAGGACAAGATACTACTGAACCACGTAGATCAACCAGAGTGAGATCCGCACCAGAGTGGTACGGTAATCCAATTCTGGAAGTCATGCTACTAGATCATGATGAACCTACGAACTATGAAGAAGCGATGGTGAGCCCAGATTCCGCAAAGTGGCTTGAGGCCATGAAATCTGAGATGGGATCCATGTATGAGAACAAAGTATGGAATTTGGTTGACTTGCCCGATGATCGGCAAGCAATTGAGAATAAATGGATCTTCAAGAAAAAGACTGACGCTAACGGTAATGTTACTGTCTATAAAGCTCGACTTGTCGCAAAAGGTTTTCGACAAGTTCAAGGGGTTGACTACGATGAGACCTTCTCACCCGTAGCGATGCTTAAGTCCGTCTGAATCATGTTAGCAATTGCCGCATTTTATGATTATGAAATATGGCAGATGGATGTCAAAACTGCATTCCTGAATGGATTTCTGGAAGAAGGGTTGTATATGATGCAAATAGAAGGTTTTGTCGATCCAAAGGGAGCTAACAAAGTATGCAAACTCCAGCGATCCATTTATGGACTGGTGCAAGCATCTCGGAGTTGGAATAAACGCTTTGATAGTGTGATCAAAGCATTTGGCTTTATAAAGACTTTTGGAGAAGCCTGTATTTACAAGAA